>CM033424.1:130278956-131478956 GCA_019425775.1 Rafetus swinhoei
ATCTCACAATCTCACAGTATCAGAGACTTGAAATAAGGCAATAATAAGATTATAAAAATATTGGGTCTGGACACATGTAATAAAAGAAAGCAAGGAAAATAGCTAAAGGAGGTTAGAAGAAGGATAGTAGCCAGCATTTTGGGCTTTGACTTCAGGGTGGAGCTGTTTTGCACCTGTAATGGGATGGCACTCACCTCCTGTGAGTGCCGCCATCTGGCCAAGTGTGTGCATTTACACTCTCAGTCTTCAGCCTTTTCAGCTACTCAGCCCTCTGGCTGAGTCACACAGCCTTGTGTGAAACCACAAATCTTTTCTGGGGTACACATCTAACAGGAGCCCATCCCAGTGCCCTATGCTAGAGTCCCTTTTCTGTCAGTTTGTTTCCTCATTCAGGAGTGAGTGGTGCCTCCAGGACCTCTCCTCCTAGAGACAGTTTCTTCCCCAGCTCAGGGCTCAGTGCATCGTAGTCTCACACTAGCTCTTCACACAGAGCTCTCGGTGCTGCTGCATTGTTAGCCAACCAGACAGTCAGTTCACCTCTGCAGGGCTCCAGAGACAATGAACTGACTCTGATCCTGCATCTTCTTTTATAAGGCCTTTCTGGCCCTTGATTGGCCAGTTCCTCCACAACCACTCTAGTCTCCTGGAGGACTTGTCTATGTCCTATCTTTCAGAGGCAGGGTGTGGCTGGACCACAGAGTCTCCCAGGGGCCCTCAGGGCCTTGTCACAGCACTGTGTAAAGGTTTTTGGAAAGAAATATGGAGCTGCTACTATGAATTCTCACAATAAAATCATTTGTATTGGTAAACCTCAATATATTCTTTAAAGCACTACTCTCTAGTTTGGCAATATCCATGGTTTGGCATGATTTTAGTTAGCCAGATATGCACTAATCATGGGTGTGGACAAGTTTCCCAAAGTCCCATAAAGTTTGTTTATAGCTACCAGTCCTGGTTCTCAGTGTTCTGTGCTGTTATTTATCTCTAACTACCCCAAGTGTCTTCTAAGACCCCAGTAAGTGGGAGTGTTGGTAATGCTGCAAGACAATATTAATCGGTTATGGTTCAGCAAATACTCTGGTTTGGCACCAGTCAGATCCAAAGGGTGGTAGACTAGAGAAGTTCAACCTGTAGTACCCAGATTTTTTGGTCCCTGATTCTGTAATCGGATGCATGTGAGTGGACTACTGTGGCCTTGCAGAATCTCTTTGACTTAATTTTGTTAGGACATGAAAATATTAGAAAAATTTCCACACTGAGAAAACAGAAATCCATCACAAAAACACAATATTTTGTGTTTACAAAGTTTTGTGATTAAAATTAAATAGAGCAATCACAAACCAGACATGATTCCAGTCCCTTCTCCTTTTTCAATGAATATTTAATTATTTAAATAAAGAGGAACAGCTTCAACAGGATAGACTATGAGAAACTGACCCCAGAGTAGCTGATACACTGGAAGAGGCTCACCTTAGAGGGAAGACCTGGGTTCATGTTCTTGCTCCAGAGCAGGGATACAAGCCTGGCTCTCCCACATCTCAGGTGACTGCACTAACCATCATTACCATTTCTGTTTTCTGAGTAGAACCTAAGTTCCCTTGTGATTGTAGCTCCTCCCCCCATTCCATAATTGGAACAGTGTGTTTCAGACATGTGAGAATGAACCACTTGGACATTTCTGATTTTTTTTTATTTGAAGAAACAGTTATCCAAAATCAAAACAAATGTGTGGGAATTCAAACCTGGCTCTCACACATCTCATATGAGTTCACTAACTACTGGACTATTTGGTTTAAAGGCAGAGGAGAGGAGGGCTACTTCTCCTCATTTTAATGAATGACACCTCAGTGCCCAGATAATCTAGCCATTTGTTCCAAATGGCCTTCATGTGTATTTTTGTAAAAACAAACAAAATAAAAAAAACTTTTAAAAAACAAAATTTTGAACAACCATCAAACCAAAAGAAGTTATTTGCACAACTTTAGTCATTAGTAAAGTTGAAGCAAGGCTCAATCCTGCAAACATTTACTAAAGGGATTAACTACTCAGGAGAGTAGTTCATTGTAATCAATGCTGCTAAGTATCTTTTCACTTGTGGTGGGGTAGAGTACAGATGATTCATGCCCACTTAGGAAGTGAATGGAAGTGGCAGCCCTGTGCAGGGAAAAAAAGCTATGTGTGTATTTAAGAGGTTTTTGGACTGAGGTTTGTTTAACTGTAAGAAATGAACAGAGTATGGCTATGTCTAGACTGCAAGCCTCTTTCAAAAGAGGCTGTTTTGAAAGATACTTTCAAAAGCCTCTTTCGAAAAGAGTGTCTAGACTACAACCAGCATTTCAAAAAGCAAGCTGCTTTTTCAAAAGAGAGCACTCAGGCAGTCTGGATGCTCTCTTTCGAAAAAGCAGAGTTTGCGATACATAGCACCTTTTTCAAAAGAGCACTTTCGAAAAAAGGCGTTCTTCCTCGTAAAACGAGGTTTTCCGCGGTCGAAAAAACTGCCGTGTTCTTTGATTTACTTTCGAAAGAATGCAGCAGCAGTCTAGACGCAGGGGAAATTTTTTCGGAAAAAAGGCCACTGTTTTCGATAAAACTTTGTACTGAGACACACCCTATGTGTGTTTCTATATCTGGGCTGACATGAGCACTTTTGTGCCCAAATGCTTGTTTTGAATGTTTGAAATCCATTTGTGTTCTTAAAGGCAAAAGTGGGCTAAACTGCAAAAGTGCTGTAACGTTTTGAAAAGTTGGCTTTCCGTTTAATCTCAAACAACAATATGTTGTCATGTCCATAAATATATAGGAAAAATCAAGGCTCTGATAAAAACTGGGATGAAACTTTTGCAACTTTTTTTACAAAAATATTATCCTTTCTGTGTTCCCTCTACCCCAGCTGCTGTTAAAACTATGTTAATGTCTCTTCTTAAACTGATGATTATTATTGGATTACTAGAAGACTTACCCGATATTGCCCGGGTCTTTCAGGGCATGGGGATGGAGGTTTGGTGGGGGAGTCAGCCATGGGAATAAAGACTGAGGGGAAAAACAACTGAGGAGAGTTGGCAGTTTTTCAAAGGGACATTGTTAAGGGCCCAAAAGCAAGCTATTTCGCTTCGTTGGAAAGATAGAAAATATGGCAAAAGATCACCTTGGCTTAACCACGAGATCTTGCATGATCTAAAAATAAAAAAGGAGTCATATAAAAAATGGAAAGTAGGACAAATTACAAAGGATGAATATAGGCAAACAACACAGGAATGCAGGGCAAGATTAGAAAGGCAAAGGCACAAAATGAGCTCAGACTAGCTACGGGAATAAAGGGAAACAAGAAGACTTTTTATAAATACATTAGAACCAAGAGGAAGACCAAGGACAGAGTAGGCCCACTGGTCAGTGAGGAGGAGAAACAGTAACAGGAAACTTGGAAATGGCAGAGATGCTTAATGACTTCTTTGTTTCGGTCTTCACCGAGAAGTCTGAAGGAATGCCTAACATAGTGAATGCTAGTGGGAAGTGGGTAGGTTTAGAAGATAAAATTAAAAAAGAACAAGTTAAAAATCACCTAGAAAAGTTAGATGCCTGCAAGTCAGCAGGGCCTGATGAAATGCATCCTAGAATACTCAAGGAGCTGATAGAGGAGGTATGTGAGCCTCTAGCTATCATCTTTGGAAAATCATGGGAGACAGGAGAGATTCCAGAAGACTGGAAAAGGGCAAATATAGTACCCATTTATAAAAAGGGAAATAAGAACAACCCAGGAAACTACAGACCAGTTAGTTTAACTTCTGTGTCAGGGAAGATAAGTAATTGAGGACATCATCTGTAAACACTTGGAAGGTGGCAAGGTGATAGGGAACAGCCAGCATGGATTAGTAAAGAACAAATCATGTCAAACCAATCTGATAGCTTCATTTAATAGGATAACGAGTCTTGTTGATAAGGGAGAACCGGTGGATGTGGTATACCTAGACTTTAGTAAGGCGTTTGATACGGTCTCGCATGATATTCTTATCAATAAACTAGGCAAATACAACTTAGATGGGACTACTATAAGGTGGGTGCATAACTGGCTGGATAACCGTACTCAGAGAGTAGTTATTAATGGTTCACAATCCTGCTGGAAAGGTGTAACAAGTGGGGTTCCGCAGGGTCTGTTTTGGGACTGCTCTGTTCAATATCTTCATCAACGATTTAGATATTGGCATTGAAAGTACGCTTATTAAGTTTGCAGATGATACCAAGCTGGGAGGGGTTGCGACTGCTTTGGAGGATAGGATCATAATTCAAAATGATCTGGACAAATTGGAGAAATAGTCTGAGGTAAACAGGATGAAGTTTAATAAAGACAAATGCAAAGTGCTCCACTTAGGAAGGAACAATCAGTTTCACACATACAGAATGGGAAGCGACTGTCTAGGAAGGAGTACGGCAGAAAGGGATCTAGGGGTTACAGTGGACCACAAGCTGAATATGAGTCAGCAGTGTGAAGCTGCTGCAAAAAAAGCAAACATGATTCTGGGATGCATTAACAGGTATCTAAAAGGGTGTCATAAGGACGAGGGTGAAAACTTGTTCATCTTGGCCTCTGAGGATAGAACAAGAAGCAATGGGCTTAAACTGCAGCAAGGGAGGTTTAGGTTGGACATTAGGAAAAAGTTCCTAAATGTCATGGTACTCAAACACTGGAATAAATTGCCCAGGGAGGTTGTGGAATCCCCATCTCTGGGGATATTTAAGAGTAGGTTAGATAAATGTCTATCAGGGATGGTCTAGACAGTATTTGGTCGTGCCGTGAGGGCAGGGGACTGGACTCGATGACCTCTCGAGGTCCCTTCCAATCCTAGTATTCTATGATTGTATGATTCTATGTCTACACTAGGAAATTATTTTGAAATAATAACTCCCAAAATAACTATTTTGAAATAGCGTGTCCACACTACAGGGAAGCCTTGAAATTAGTCCATGGTAGGCTCCCTTAATGTGGATGCACTACCTTGACTTAGAGCCCCTGGAAGCACTGGGGAGTAATTACTCTGAATGACTCTGGGGAGTAGTTATTTTGAAATAGCAGCAGTGGAGCATCCACACTACTGCTATTTCGAAATAACCATTTTGAAATAAGTGTTATTCCTCATGGAAAGCAGGAGTTATTTTGAAATAAATGGGGTTGGTGGTGTGGACGCTCTACTTATTTCAAAATAAGGGGAGCTCTTGCTATATTTCAGAGAGAGAGGCAGTGTGGGGAACGTGGGACAAGCGGGGACTCAAGCAGTCTCCACTTGCCTCGGGTTCCGCAAGGCTCTTGCTACATTTCAAAGGGAGAGGGACAGCTGTCAGACTGGCGTGAGTGGGGACTGCTTCAGTCTCCACTTGCGTTGTTTCCCCTCTGTGCCTCTACTTCCCCTTCCCCTCTTTCTCCCCCTTCCCCTTATAAGCTGGGTCCCCCCGGCACTGGCTCCTGCTCCCCCGCCTTGCTGCCTTTCTCTGATGGAGGCAGCAAAGTGGGGGAGCGAGTAGTCTCATAGACTCCTAAACTTTAAGGTCAGAAGGGACCATTATGATCATCTAGTCTGACCCCTGCACAATGCAGGCCACAGAATCTCACCCACTTCTGGAATAATCCTCTCACCTATATCTCAGATATTGAAGCCTTCAAATAGTTTAAAGACCCCAAGATACAGAGAATCCTCCAGCTGTGATCTGTGCCCCATGCTACAGAGGAAGGCGAAAAACCTCCAGGTCTTCTGCCAATCTACCCTGGAGGAAAATTCCTTCCCAACCCCAAATATGGCGATCAGCTGAACCCTGAGTATGTGGGCAAGACTCACCAGCCAGACACCCAGGAAAAGTTCTCTATAGTAACTCCTGTCATCCCTCCATTGGCCTATTTACCTGTGATACTGAAAGGTCAATTAGTTACCAAGATCATGTTATCTCATCAAACCATCCCCTTCATAAACCCATCCAGCTTAATCTTGAAGCCAGATAGGTCTTTTGCCCCCACTGCTTCCCTTGGAAGGCTGTTCCAGAACTTCACTCCTCTAATGGTTAGAAACCTTTGTCTAATTTCAGGTCTAAACTTCCTACTAGCCAGCTTATGTCCATTTGTTCTTGTGTCCACATTGGTATTAAGCTTAAATAATTCCTCTCCCTCCCTGGTATTTATCCCTCAAATATATTTAAAGAGAGCAATCATATCTCCCCTCAGCCTTCTTTTGGTTAAAACAAGCCAAGCTCCTGAGTCTCCTTTCATAAGATAGGTTTTCCATTCCTTGGATCATCCTAGTGGCCCTTCTTTGTACCTGTTCCAGTTTGAATTCATCCTTCTTAAACATGGGAGACCAGAACTGCACACAGTATTCCAAATGAGGTCTCACCAATGCCTTGTATAACGGCACTAACACCTCCTTATCCCTACTGGAAATACCTCGCCTAATGCATCCCAAGACTGTATTAGCCTTTTTCACGGCCATGTCACAATGGCGGCTCATAGTAATCCTGACTTAGAACAACGTTTCCTCAGATCCCATCCCCTCTTACCCCTTCTCTACTTACGCTACATCGATGACATCTTTATGATCTGGACCCATGGCCAAGAAACACTGGAGACATTCCACAGAGATTTTAACAACCTACACCCCACCATCAATCTCAGCCTGGACCATTCTACACGAGAGATCCATTTCCTGGATACCACAGCACAAATCACCAATGGTAAATTAGACACCACTCTCTACAGAAAACCCATCGACTCATACAGTTACCTTCATGCCTCCAGCTCCCATCCAGAACACACCATACGATCCATCGTCTATAGCCAAGCCCTTTGATACAATCGCATCTGCTCTAATCCCACTGACAGAGACCAGAAACTTCAGGATCTCTACCAAGCATTTATAAACCTCAACTACCCACCCGGAGAAGTAAAAAAACAAATGGAAAGAGCCAGACAAATACCCCGAAACCATCTACTTCCAGACAGACCCAAGAAAACCAAGAATAGAACACCACTTGTCATCACCTACAGCCCCCAACTTAAACCCGTTCAACACATTATCAATAAACTACAACCTATACTGGAACAGGATACTAAACTCCGAGAGGCTCTGGGAGACAGACCCATAGTCTCTTATAGACAACCACCTAACCTCAAGATAATTCTTACCAACAACCACAGGACATACCCCACTAACACCAACCCTGGAACTTTCCCTTGCAACAAACCCCGTTGCCAGCTTTGTCCACATATTCACTCTGCTGATACCATTATTGGACCTAACCAATTGAGTTATAAGATCAAGAACACATATTCCTGCTTATCCAGAAATATAATTTATGCTATCATGTGCCGACAATGTCCGTCTGCTATGTACATTGGACAAACGTCTCAGACACTTCAAAGAATCAATGCACACAAAACAGATATTAGACAGGATCACAAAGAAAAAACAGTTTCTTGCCATTTCAACCAGAAAGGGCATTGTCTCAACGACCTGATTACCTGCATCCTGCTTCAAAGACCTTTTAACACCAGACTTGAAAGAGAATCCTCTGAACTGTCATTCATGCTTAAATTTGACACTTTACACCTAGGTCTTAACAAGGACCTTAATTACCTTACCCATTACAAAGATAGCTTCCCAGTTATCACCTCTAATATCATTAGCTCACAGACATTTACCTCCCCTCATCCCCTTCTGTTCTGAAATTTGATTTGTCCTTTTCATATGTGTTCATTTTTTGATTGTATCCTTTGGTATATATTGTCGTGCCAATTTTCTTCCACAATTTGATCTGAGGAAGTGGGTCTGGCCCACGAAAGCTCATCACTTAATAAACCATCTTGTTAGTCTTTAAAGTGCTACATAGTCCTGTTTTTTATAATCAACCAGGACTCTGAGGTCCTTCTCCTCTTCCATTACTTCCAACTGATATGTCCCCAGCTTATAACTAAAATTCTTGTTATTAATCCCTAAAGGCATAACCTTACACTTCTCACTATTAAATTTCATCCTATTGCAATCACTCCAATTTACAAGGTCATCCAGATCTTCCTGTATGATATCCCGATCCTTTTCTGAATTGGCAATACCTCCCAACTTTGTGTCATCCGCAGATTTTATCAGGACACTCCCACTTTTGGTGCCAAGGTCAGTAATAAAAAGATTAAATAAAATTGGCCCCAAAACTGATCCCTGAGGAACTCCTCTGGTAACCTTCCTCCAACCTGACAGTTCACCTTTCAGTATGACCCGCTGTAGTCTCCCCTTTAACCAGTTGCTTATCCACCTCGCAATTTTCATATTGATCCCCATCTTTTCCAATTTAACCATTAATTCCTCATGTGGTACTGTATCAAATGCCTTACTAAAATCGAGGTAGGTTAGATCCACTGCATTTCCTTTATCTAAAAATCTGTTACTTTCTCATAAAAGGAGATCAGGTTGGTTTGGCATGATCTACCTTTTGTAAAACCATGTTGTAATTTGTCCCAATTGCCATTAACCTCAATGTCCCTAACTACTTTCTCCTTCAAAATTTTTTCCAAGATCTTGCATACTACAGATGTCAAACTAACAGGCCTGTAGTTACCCGGGTCGCTTTTTTTCCCTTTCTTAAAAATAGGAACTATATTAGCAATTTTCCAGTCAAATGGTACAACCCCTGAGTTTAGAGATTTATTAAAAATTTTTGCTAATGGACTTGTCGAATCACTGCTCAATTGCCTGATAAGCATATGGTTATCGGGTAGTCAGCTAGTCAACTAGTCGCTTACATCCCTAATTTGTAGTTGCAAGAAACAATTAAGTGTTTTTGCAGATGGTTCACTGGGATGAATCACAGAGCCAACCAGGAAGGAAGTGAACAACAGAAAATATTTGGAGCAGTAAAAAAGTCTGTGGGGAATATTATGTGCTGCACATCGAAAGAGTCAACCCAATGGGGAAAATGCTATTGTGATTTTAATCTACCTATGGGTATGTCTACACTAGCTGGTTAGTTCGAGCTAGGTAGGCAAATGAGGGCAACCGCAGTTGCAAATGAAGCCGGGATTTAAATATCCCGGGCTTCATTTTGCATGTTCCCAGCGCCGCCATTTTTAAATCCCCTTTAGTCGAACTCCGTGCCCGCGCCACACGCACGGAGTAGGTAGTTCGAATTAGGATCTGTAATTGCTCCACGAGTAGTACCGGTAGTTCGAATTAGAGATCCTAATTCGAACTACCTACTCCGTGCTGTGTGTAGCCACGGGCACGGAGTTCGGACTAAGGGGGATTTAAAAATGGCGGCGCCCGTGAACATGCAAATGAAGCCCGGGATATTTAAATCCCGGGCTTCATTTGCAACTCTGGTTGCCCTCATTTGCCTACCTAGCTCAAACTAATGAGCTAGTGTAGACATACCCTATGTTTATTTATGACCCTCAGTTATTCTACAGACCCTGGTATAAGATAGCACAGGAAATCTGTATAATTCATTATATTGCTATGCTTCCCGGATACTATGTGCTGAGCCCCCTGACATCTCTGAGGATTTGTGAAAGGGTCCTTGAAAGTTAGCCTTACAACTATCTATAACAGTGCCTGCACTGATGGAATCCTCCCTCAACCAGATGCAAGATTTGAGTCCTTTTGCTTTTGCTGCTATAGCTTTTTTGTTTAATGTAGGGATCATAAAGAAGATGAGAATCTCACTCAATATTTTTCAGTATTTTTTTGAACTAGGGGGAAATAGTAAACTTTCAACTCTGTCAAACTCTTTAATACATTTTTTCTCTTTTTAAATGTGTTTAGTGATTAACTGTTTAGTTCCTCATTAGTATGGAATATTAAACTTTCAGAAGTTGTAGATCTCTTATCCCAGGAATTATTTCTACTTTGAAAGGAAATTATGTAAAATGGCACTTACTTAATGAATACTTTTCATGTGTGAGTCTTGTTCTTTCAGTGGTAAATATAAAATTATGCTGTTGTCTTTAGCTACACAGGGTATGTCTATACATCAAAGTTAATTCGAAATAACAGCCGTTATTTCGAATTAACTTTACTAGCGTCTACACAGCCAAACCGCTATTTCGAAATAAAGTGAAAATAGTGGAGCACTTATTTTGAATTTGGTAAACCTCATTCTGCGAGGAATAACGCCAAATTTGAAATAGCTAATTCGAAATAAGTGCTGTGTAGATACTTAATTCGAAATAGGGGACCTCCAGCCTTCCCAGGGTGCCCTGGTGGCCACTCCAGCCTCAAACAAGAACACTCCTCTCCCTCCCCTCCCTCCCCGGAGCCCTTAAAGGGGTTGACTCTGGCCACAGTGCCTGTGCCAGCTCCAAACCTGCCAGCCCAGAGCCAGCAGTCACTGCCCCTGACCTAGTGGCCCCAAAACATGAGCCAGCAAGCCACTGGCAGCCAGCCCTCCGCCACTCCCCAGGAGCAGTCTGCCAGCTCCCAGGAGCCTTCCAGGGCCTGGAGAAAGTGGGCTCCTTCCTGGTCCAGGGTGGAGATCAGAGTGGACCTTACTTAGGTTTGGGGATGCCCCAAGATCCATGATCTCCGCAGTAGACGGAGGAATGCGCCATCTATGGCAGGATAGCTGCCAGCCTGGCCACCAAGGCCACATGCAACCCAGGAGCAGGTTCGCATGAAAATCAAGTTGGTACGGCAAGACCCCCAACCTGAGCCCTGTGCTTCCCCTCCCTCTTCTTTCCCTTGCTTCCCCCTTCCATCTCCCTCCTCCCAGGTTTCCCCCTGCCCTCTCCCACCCTCTTTCTTCCCCTCTCCCACCTCCTTTCTCCAGTCTCACCAGTTTCATCCCTCCCCCCTCAGTTTTGTTAAATAAAGAGAGTTTGTGTTCATGAAAATACGTGTATTTTATTTGACATCAGGAAGGGGGGCTGGGAGGGTAAGTGGAATGATGTGGGGGAGGAATGAAGCACAAGCCCCCAGTGGGGCAGACCAGGGAGGCTCTTAGTGCTCCTCAGGGTGGAAGCTCTCCCGCAGGGCCTCCTGGATACTGACAGCCCCCCGATGGACCTCCTGGATGGCAGTCTGCAGAAAGTGCAGGCAGACTCGCATCAACTTGTTCACAGAAGCACCAGAGTGCCCAGAGGCAGCTCCTCCATGTTGCAGAGTGCTGTGGTGTCCGAGTGAGGGCAACCAGAGTACGCGAGACACAAATGCTTTGCTGTCCTCATCAAGGTAGGCAAGCAAGCAGGAAAGCTGAGAACCGGCTGCCCGGGGTGGCGGTCCCTTTAAGCACAAGGCTCAGATAGCCTGAGGCAGCAGCCACACAAATAAACTCCTGACCTGATGGCCTGCTGGACCTGGTTCTGGCCGGCCTTCAATGCAATTCAGTGTCCACTCAGTGTGGATGCGCTATTTCGAAATAGCAAAACGCTATTTTGAAATGGATTTTGTGGGTAGCTGTGTTATTTCAAAATAAGCTATTTTGAATTAACTATTTCGAAATAAAATATTTCAAAATAACACTGTATTGTTACTTAAATCAACATAGGTAGGAAGCTATAAGAATAACTTCAAATAACAATGCAGGATTATAGGATGTATAGGGCATTTACTACCAAATTTTGCTTTGCCAAAAATCTGCCTTTGATCTTAGAAGATGAAGACAAAAGTACAGTACTTTATCTAACCTTTTTACCAGACATCAGGCTTCACATTAATTTAATTTTCCTACCTTCAGGGAACAGATGTTCAGTAATCTATTATGTGTTTATGATGTGGACATTAAAGAAAATGCTGCCTTTTTCTCCCATTAATTATTTCATCTATTGTATTCTTTGACAGAATAGAAGAAATTTAATTAAACATTTTATTGTAATTAAAATAGAATAGAAAGTACCAGTTAGAAAGCCCCAGTGCTCTGTTTATGCTTGAGGAAAACAGCAAACATATGTTTCTGCTTCATTGTTTGTCATAAATCAATGTAAGGATACTTACTGTTGCATACTCATTTACAAAAACATGTTATCATTATTTGCAATTTTCACTAATCCTGAAGTAAATACAAAGTATTAAAAATGCTTCTCCACTTATGGAAAACATTTTTAATTTCAGTAAACAGCAGTATTTCAATGTCTTTTTTTCTAATTAGGAGAATGCTGTTTTCTGGCAGAACTGGAATGTTTTCTTTTGGTAAAGCAGGAAACAGGAATTACTCTTAGTTTCTTGACTTCAAGAAAATCCCATAAATTTTCAGTGTCTTAGTTGTTTGAGCTCTTCACATCAGTGATGTAAAATCCCATTTAATCATTTAGTTTAACCAGTTAACTGATTAAATGAGGGAGGGACGGTGGGCTGGAGCACGCCAGTTGGAGCACCCTTCTTTTCTTCTGTCTTGGCCTGAAACCAAGTTCACCCACAGCTAATGAAACCAGCTCAGACAATAATAAACTCTATGCACTTGTGCTAAATATGATTGTCCCACAAAGTGGATTCTTTAGCAATTTAGTCATCTTTAACAGTAAATTTAGCAATTATCAAGGCCAGTATTGGTACTGTATTAATGCAAGGTACTATTAAAAATTAACAATGCCCAAAGTATTGTTTTCTTTTTTAAACAATGTATTAAAAGTATAGATGCTGTAGAGTCCCACATATGGCAGCAATATTAAGGGTATCTCCCAATGGAAAAAAAAGTTTGATCTTTTATTAAAGTTTTTTCTAAAGTTAAAGAAGATAGTAGTACTTGGAATAATAATAGTAAGGGGAACCCAAAGGGCTTTTCTGAAGTGAGAAAACATTTTCATGTCTCAAAGCAGTTTCTATCCCATAGCATTTGGAAGTTTTTCTTCTCAACACTGCTTCATTGCGTTCACCAATGTAATGTCAATGGAATGATCACTCGTACATCAATAGAAATGTCTTCTTACATACCTGAATTCTCACTTTCAGTCCAACATCTAGTATATTGCTGAGTCTAAGCTAGAGTTACTCTCTGCTGGTCTATGATCTTACAGGTCTTTTAATCTGTCTACACAGCAGTGTTATTTTGGAATAACTGATGTTATTCTGAAATAACATAGTCTGCATCTACACAGCAAGCAGTTATTTCGACATAATGTTGAAATAATGTTGAGCTGGAGAACTTCTTACTCTGACTCCTGTAACCCTCATTTTATGAGGAGTAAGGAAGGTCAGAGGAAGAGTTATTTTTCTTGGATTTCCTGCTGTGTAGATAATGCCAAAAGCCGAAATAAACTATTTCAACTTAAGCTATGCAATTGATGGAGTTCAACTTGCGTAGCTTATTTTGGCTTTAGCCCTCTAAAGCTATGCCATTTCTGTGGACAGGCATTAGAAGAGACTTTCTGTTTAGAAAGTTCATGTTCAAAATCCCAATTGTTACATCAGATGTGTCAATTGATGAAAATATAGAGTTGACTTTTGACT
Organism: Rafetus swinhoei; assembly: GCA_019425775.1. NCBI lineage: Eukaryota > Metazoa > Chordata > Testudines > Trionychidae > Rafetus > Rafetus swinhoei. Next base: position 130,292,366 of record CM033424.1, read on the forward strand.
ATACAGCTGCAAGTTTTGATAGTCAACATTCAGTCAGCTTAGAAATTTTGTGCTTCTGACATATTCAGAAAAATAAGTGGCTTATTCTGTATTGTTTAGTTTTATTATGGAAATAAATGTTTAGAGCTTATGAAAGAGGTGAAGTTTACAACTCTAAAAACTGAACTTGTCTATTTAGAATTGAAAACAAAAGTGGGTAATTGGTCTGAAATCACTAAGATGAAACTCAGTGAAGACAAATACAAAGCACTAAACTTAGGAAGGAAAAATCAAATACACGGATACAAAATGGGGAATAATTAGCAAGGCAGTATTATAGAAAAGGATATGGGAATGGATCACAGATTGACTATGCACCAACAACAAAAATGCTGCTATCATTATGGGTGTATTAACAGGAATGTTGTATGTAGGACAAAGGAGGTAATTGCCCTGATCTGCTCGGCACTAGTGAGGTCTCAGTTGGAATATTATGTCTAGTTTTGAGTGCTACGCTTTATGAAAGATGTGGACAAACTGGAGAAAGTCTAGAGGAAAGCAACAAAAACGATAAATGGCTAGAAGCCTGGTCTAAAAGGAAAAGTTAAAAAAAAAACCCTGGGCATATTAAGTGTTGAGGAAAGAAGACCCAATACCCAATAACTGTGCAGGGCAGGGAGACTGGGGTAGTCATCATATGTCAACACTGTTATAAGAGGGTGGTACTCAAATTTTCTTTTATACACTGAATATAGGAAAAAGTAATGGGCTTAATCTGTAGCAAGGAGAGTTAGGTTAGACATTAGGGTAAAAACAAATTATTAGAGTAAGGTAAGTTCTCAAGAGAAGTTGTTTGATCCCTATCATAGTTCTCAAGAACAGGTTAGACCAGGGCTACTCAACATGGGGCTCATGGCCTGTTTGTTTGCAGCCCGCAGTGCGGTTTGGGTTTACACTGGGCTCAACACGCAGCCTGCAGGTGGGAGCCAAAACAAAAAAGGAGTCAATATAATGATCTTCTGTTTATAGGTGTTTTAGTAGTTAAATTCTTGGAGTTAAAAGTGTGGTCATATGGGTAGAAATCGTAAATATTGCATTTTATTAATATCAGTAGAACTGAGTTAAATGGGGCCCTCTGTGTTGTGTAGTCTTGCCTTAATCTTTGTATTCATGCCCACCAGTGTGAAATAAGCTATTTGCATATATTTGCATATATATTTGCACGTAAGTTGAGGCCCTTGGCATGTGCTGTGAGTATTATTGTGGCTCCCGGGGCTTCCAAAGTTGAGTAGCCCTGGATTAAACAAAAACTTGTCAGGAGTGGTCTAGATATACTAGGTCTTCCCTCAGCACAGAAGATGGAATAGAGGACCACTTGAGTCCCTTCAGTTCTACATTTCTAAGATTCTATGATTAACAGAAACAGACAGGATAGGTCAGGGTTTCTCCCTGGATCATTAGAAATTTTCCTGAAAGGCAGGGGCCACTAATAAGGAATGGTATAACTGTTATCTCCAGGACCATTCAATCATTTGCCCAACAACTATGGCCAGTTGATATAACTGATTTTCATGAACTTATCACTTGTCCTGTAAGAACTGTTCTAAAATTGCTGTTTTCTGCTCCGTAGATGACTACACAGCTTTTATATTTTTGCTCAGTGCTGACCTGAAGTGAATTGAAGCAGATGACAGAGAGGTGATAGATTCTGTCAATTCCGCATTTAACTTGAAAACAAAAATTTTGAAACCAAATCATTTGGTATATATTTTTACTGCACTAAATGCAGGAAAAAAGTTATGAGCTTAATCTGTAGCAAGGAGAGTTAGATTACACATTAGGGCCACGTCTAGACTGCAGGCTTCTTGTGCAAGAAGCTTTTATCAGAAGAGATCTTCCGAAACTTCTTGCAAGAGCGCATCAAAAAGCGATGCACTTTATGAAAGAGAGCATCCAGACTGATTGGATGCTCTCTTGCATAGAAGGCCACCCAGAACCACTTCAGCCAAGGTTTTAGGTCACACTTGCTTTTGAGTGCGGTTGCTGGAGCCCTGCAGAGACATGCGCAAAGGGACCCCTGGACAGTCATTTCTCTGTTTCTGCTGCATGCTTGCCTGCCTCTTCGAGGATAGCAAAGCTTCAGCAGTGCCTGCTGTGGTTGCCCTGCTCTTTTTTTGGACGCCACAGCTTTTTCCTTTGTGCCATGGAGCCGGAGCTGCCTCTGGGCATGCGATAACACCACACGGCCATGATGCAGTTTTTGCAGCCCTTTATGTCTGCTGCCTTCCTGGTCCTGCAGGACCAGGACCCCGAGCTCATTCTGGGGTCCTCTCCGTGGCTGCTGCACTCTGGAAACTGCACCCCACTGTGGAGGGAGTTTTTGGAGGTTCGACACCAGTTTGGACCGGTGGGATTGGCTGATCATGAAGTGGTGGGACAACCAGCAGTGGCTCCAAAACTTCTGCATGCGGAAGGCCACCTTTTTGGAGCTATGTACCTGGCTCACTCCTGCCCTTCAAAGATGCGATACCCTTCTGCGGACCGCCATCCCCCTGGAGAAGCGGGTTGCCATTGCCCTTTGAAGCTTGCCATGCCAGACAGCTGCCGGTCAGTGGGCAACCAGTTCGGCGTGGGAAGTCCAGCATTGGGGCCCTCTTCATGGAGGTAAAGCACTTGTGGGCTGCCATCCCTGCAGAAGGTGGGAGAGTGTTGTATAAGGGGACCCTTGGGAAAGAGGGGCTGGGGGCTATGAGGGTGCAGTGGGAGTGAGGAGCCCCATCCCCGGGCCTTATGCCATCCCACCTCACACAGCCCACTGCTGGGGGGGGGCAGTCTCATGGGAGGTGGCTTCTGAGATGTTTGAGGGGGGCAGGGGAGGAGAGGGGGGCAGGCACCTCCCAAGGGTTCAGGCACCCCCTCTCTCATTCTCTGTTTTGTGTGGTTCTTTGTCTCTTTCTGCAGGTTGTAAGGGCCATCAACTCCATCCTGCTGTGGAGGGTCATCTGTCTGGGAGACCTGGACACGACCATGGCCGAATTTGCTGCCCTGGGGTTCCTGAACTGTGGGGGAGCGATCAATGGGACCTTGTAGTGGGGCTCTATTTGGACAACACGGGGGGAGTGGGCCGGCGAAGCCCGCCCACTTTCTAAAAGCCCCTCCCCCAGCCTTGCGGGAGGGACGACTGGACCCGTGTCCAATTAATTACTGGGGACAAATAATGACAAAAGGGACGGGGTGCAGGCTAGAGGTTAATAACTAGGGAACCGGATGGGGACACCGAGCAGAGAACCCCGGACAGCGCCCACTGCTCCTCGAAACTATCAAGGGAGCCAGCGGACGCCGCCCAGAGGAACTCTGCCCGGATGCGTGACACAAGGGAGGAACGGAAATAGGCCCCACAGTCGCAGGAGACCCCCTCGTCTAGCATCCTCCTCCTGCTGTTATAAATGGCGACTTTAGCCAAGGCCAGGAGGAGGTTGACGAGGAGGTCCCGCGACTTTGTGGGGCCGCGGATTGGGTGTGCGTAGATAAAAGGTGAGGGGAAAAGTGCAGCCAGAACCTCAACAAGAGGTTCTGGAGGAGCGGAATAGGGGCTGCAACCTGGCGCACTCCAGGTATGCGTCGCCAGGTTTTCCCTCACGCCGCAGAAGGGGCAGGCTTCGGGATGGGGGTGAACCGCGCCAGGTACACGCCCGTGCTCACGGCTCCGTGAAGGAGCCGCCAACTAATGTCCCCGATGGGCCGTGGAATTAGATGGGAATACACGCTGGCCCACCGGGGTTCCCCACCCTCTATGGGTCTTAGATAGTCCCGCCACTTAGTGTCGGGGCGGGACATGAGGGTGGGGAGATGCAGAGTGTGGAGCACGAGCGTGTACAGATGTTCCCTAGGCGCGGTTCGAAAGCAGACCGGCTGCAATTTTTGCAGCCGGCTGGGGGTCCAAGGATGGGGGCTCGGGGGGGCCCGCGGAACAGGGGCCCGATAATAAGGGACGGAGGGTTTGCAGGAAGGGAGGGGCCGGGCGTACCCTCTCGCAGGGCTCTCTGCAGGAAGTCGAGAGCGGGCCGCGGCAAAACCGCCTTCACCTCCCGGAGTAGGCGCAGAGGGGTTCGAGGGGTGGAAAGCCCCATGCGGCCAGCGAGCGCACGGGGATCCACCCAGTCCCCGGCGTAGTCCAGGAGGTCTCCGACCTTGGTGGTTTCTGCCAGGATCAGCCTCCGGCGCACCGAAGGAGACTCCGCCACCTGCACGCACAAGGCTGGATTGTGGAGCAGGGGCTCCGCGAGGAGGTCTGCTCCCTCGGCGGCCACAACGGACCTGGTCGCTGAGAACAGCTTCCAGGTCTGGAGGAGGTCCTGGTAGAATTCCGGCAGCTCTGAGAGGTCTCGCGGAAGACCCCTCGGATGGATAAAAAGAGCTGCCGGTCGTATCGGAGCCCTCGGAGGCGGCGGAGGAAGGCGCACCCAAAGTGCTCCATGCCGGACTACCTGCACTAAGAGGAGTCTCTGCAGGGCCTGGAGGCGGAAGGTCCGGACCTGGCTGCGCACGCAGACCAGGCCCTGGCCCCCCTCCTCCAGGGGGAGAGACAAGGCCCCTGCAGAGACCCAGTGCAGTCCTGGCCAAAAGAACTCCAAAGCTGTCCTCTGGAGCTTGGCCAGGACCTCCGGGGCCGGGCGCAGGGTGTTGAGTCGGTGCCAGAGCATGGACAGGACCAGCTGATTTAGCACCAGTGCCCTCCCGCGAAGGGAGAGGCACCGGAGCAGTCCTGCCCACCTCCGCAACCGCTCACCCACCCTGGCGTCCAAACCTTGCCAGTTTTCCGGCGGAGAAGGATGCGTGGCGGATAAATAGACGCCCAGATAGAGCAGCGGACCCGCGCTCCACCTGATGGCCTGAAGCGCGGGTGGGAGGGAGCCGGCCCGCCACCCGTCCCCGACCACCAGGCCAGAGCTCTTGACCCAGTTGACCCGGGCGGAGGAGGCTGCCGAGTAGACGGCTTGGCAGGCCTCCACCCGCGCCAGGTCGCCCGGGTCCTGGACCACGAGGAGCACGCCATCGGCGTACGCCGACAGCACCAGCCGCAGCTCCGGCTCCCGCAGCACCAACCCCGTCAACCTCCTACGGAGGAGACGGAGGAAGGGCTCGATCGCCAGAGCGTACAGCTGGCCCGACAGCGGACACCCCTGACGTACCCCCCGCCCGAAGCTGACCGGCTCGGTCAGGGTCCAGTTGAGCCTGACCAGACACTCCGCGAGAGCGTACAGCACCCGGAGAAAACCCACAAAACGGGCCCGAAGCCGAAGGCCGCAGGGTGCCCAGGAGATACCCGTGGTCCATCCTGTCGAACGCCTTCTCCTGGTCCAGGGACAGGAGGGCGAACGACAAGCCGTCCCTACACCCCAGCTCTAAGAGATCCCGGACCAAATACAAGTTGTCAAAAATACTACGGCCCGGGACGGTGTAGGTCTGGTCGGGATGGATCACGTCCGCCAGCACGGACCGCAGTCGCAGCGAGATGGCTTTTGCTACGACTTTGTAGTCCGTGCTGAGGAGCGAGACGGGACGCCAGTTCCGTAGGTCGCGGAGGTCCCCCCTCTTCGGCAATAAGGCGAGCACCGCTCGCCTGCACGACAGAGGGAGGACCCCGCTCTCCAAGGACTCGGCCCAGACGGTAACGAGGTCTGGGCCGAGGACGTCCCAGAACACGCGGTAGAACTCCACGGTCAGCCCGTCCATGCCCGGGGTTTTATTGTTGGGCATGAGACGGAGGGCTTCCGAGAACTCGGCCAGAGTGAGAGGCAGCTCTAGCCGGTCTCGGTCGCCCGCGCTGACCGTCGGGAGCTCGGTCCAGAGGACCTTGCAGGCGTCGGCTTCGGTCGGATCCGGGGAGAACAAACTGGCGTAGAAGGCCCTGGCCCTTCCACGCATCTCCGCCGGATCCGTGAGGGGGGTGCCGTCCTCTGCTAAAAGGCAGGTGACGTGCTTTTTAGCCCCCCTCCTTTTCTCCAGGGCGTAGAAGAAGCGGGAGCCGCGATCCATCTCCCGAAGGAGCTGGATGCGGGATCGAACAAAGGCGCCCCGGGCCCTGTGATCTTCCAGGGCCCGGAGCTCCTCCCGCCTCTCCCGGTACGCCTCGCGGAGGGATGGATCCTCGGGGGCGGACACCAGGCGCCTCTCAAGCTTCAAGACCTCCGTTCCAACTGCTCTATCGCGCATCCCTCCGCCGGCTGGCGCCCGGGAGTAGTCACGGCAGAAGAGCCGGCGCGCACCTTCCCCACGTCCCACCATCGCCGCGCCGAGGGAAAGGCGGGCCGCTGCTCCTGCCAGGCCCGCCAGAACTCCCGGAAGGACGCACGAAGCCCACGTCCTCCAGCAGGCTATTATTAAAATGCCAATAGGCCGGCCCCAGCCTCTCCGAACTCAGAGAGGCTTTCACGGCCACCAAATGGTGGTCCGTGAACGGGCCGGCCGGATGCTGGAGTGGGCCCGTGCCAGGTGGAAACGAAAGGTAAACGCGATCCAACCGGGAGTGGCTCGACCGATTGTGCCCCACCCGGACGTAAGTAAAGGTGGTACTGTCGTCCGGGTGGTGGTCTCGCCAGACGTCCACCAGGGAGTGATGGTCCACGATCTCCCTGAGGACGTCCGCTGCGGCCTGGCAGTTCGCGAGTCCTACACGGTCCCGGTCATCGAGGGTGGTGTTGAAATCCCCGCCCAGGACCAGGCACTCGCGAGGATCCAGAGTGCCGAGGAAGGTGGCCGCCTGCCGGGATAAAAGGTGACCTGGTCGGGCCAGCGTTGGCGTAGACGTTGACCAAGTTCAACGTCAGCCCCTCCACGCGGGCCCGGACGTGCAGCAGGCGGCCCGGGGCGACCTCGGCGGTCCCCAGCACCTCGGGCCGTAGGGCAGGGGAGAACAGGGTGGCCACCCCGGCCGAGCGAGCGCCGAGGTGGCTGAAATATACCCCGTCCCCCCACTCCAGCCGCCAGCCAGCCTCGACGGCTGGAGTCGTGTGGGTCTCCTGCAGGAAGGCCACCGAGTACCCCCCCTCCCGGAGGAAGGAGAGCACCCGGCTCCTGCGGAGACCCGCCCTACAGCCCCGGGCATTCAATGTTGCTAGGATGGTGTACTTCATGGTGAGGGCTGGGGTGGATCCTCGCGGGCAGGTGAATCGGCGGCCCCCCGCAGGCCCCGCAGCAGACCGCTCTCCGACCCGAAAGTCAGGAGAGCGTCTCGGAATCTGCGGGTCCGGCGGTAGGCCGCGTTGTCCTGCCTATTGGTCCCTCTCCCCTCCTGCAACAGGCCCCTGGTGGCCTGAAGAATGGAATGAAAGTCCCCCCAGCGCTGGAGGGCGAGCTGCACCTTCCCTTTTGCCCCGCGGTTATCCGCGCGAGAATTGGCGCAGCTCGCTCCTCAGCGCCGAGGGGAGCCAGGGTCTCCTCCGTCCGGGCCCCGGGTGGAGCTCACGGGCCACGGAGACGGGCAAACAGGGATCCGATCTCCCAACGCGCGCCGACACCGGACGGCGCCGCGCTGCCCGCCCCCGACCCGGCAAGAGGCGGCGGAGGAACAAGGCAGCCCCTAACGGGTTGGGGACCGGGATTCAAATACCACCCCGAGGGCCGCCCGCAGCTAGCGGAACGAGGACGGCCCCGTGGGGTGGTACTGAGGACATTTGGGGGCAATGGGAACGGATCAGGAAAGGAACGGGGGCGGCAGCGGAAGGGTGTTTTTGGTGGTAGGGGCGGGAGGAGGGTGGGCTGTGGACCGGACAAGGGTTCGGGTTGGGGAGTGAGGGAGAGGCAGGGGTGGGAAAGGAATCGGGAACGGAGAGGACTCGGGGCTGGAAATGGGTTCATAAAGGGCGGAAACGAGGGTGGGGGGAGGATCGGGACGCGGGAGGGGATCAGAGTCCCTGGCGGGGTCTGGGAGGGGGGGGTTCCCCGTGACTATCCCACCGGGCTGCGGCGCCTCCCGAACGGGGACCTGGGATTCAGGGACAGGAAGGGGGCCCACGCCGACGCCGGGCTCAGGTGGAGAGGCAGGAGTTGATACCTCGGCGTCGGCTAGGGTGGTGTCTTCTGCTGGGCCCCCTGCGGGAAGGGGAGATGACCGCCCCGCCTCGGTTACGAGAGAGGGGGCGCCCCCAGATCCGGGACCCGGCCGCTCGGCGCCTGCCGTCGCCCCTGAGGGCTCGGCGGCATCGGCCCGGCGCCGGGTCGGCCGGGCCAGTGGGTAATATCAGGGGCGCCCCGAGTGTGAGGACGGGGTCGGCCACCTGGGACACAGGGTTGAGGTTGGGGGGAGGAGGGGGCGGCGCCGCAGAGTCGCCGCCCAGACCGAGGCCCGCTGGCGGAGGGTCGTCCTCCCCCTGAGTGAGCGGGGTCAGACCCAGGGCCTCGATCTCCTCGAAGATGGAGCTAAGTTCCATCCCCTCGGCCCCAGAGCCTTCCCCTCCGGCCGCCAAGGCAACAATTACCTCAGCGGGCACGGAGGGGGGCTCGGTTGGAGCCGGGGCCGGGGGGGCTCCACCCGAGGCCTCCTCTTGGAAGGGCTCCACAGGGAGGGGGACGTCGTCCCCCCTCGCTGCCACGGCCTCCTCGTCCGGTGCCTCCTGCTGAAGCTCGTCGGGGGCGCTCTCGGCAGCGCTGGCCCCCCTCGGGATCTTTCGGAGGGGGGCCTTCCCACCCTCCCCATCGAAGGGGGGAGATGGGGCCCGCGAACGGCGGGCTTTGCGCTTCCCCCGGACGAGCGTCCAGCCCTCCGAGGTGGAGGTGGAGGGCTGGTCAGCAGGGGCAAGGCCGGGGGGCGCTTTCGGTTTTCGGGGAGGGCGTTGTTGCAGGGGTGGGAAGGGAAGGGAAAGGGATACCCCCACCTGGGGGGAGCCCTCTCCCTCGCCCGGCAACAACCGCGCCACCCTCTCCTCCTCGGGCCCCGCAGAGACAGATCGAGTAGAAGCGGGGCCCGCCTGCTCGCTCGGGCATGCCGGAGGGGGCACCCCCGGCTCCCGAGCAGAGCCGTCGGTTGGAGGAGGGGCAGCCGCGGAGGCCGGACTACCAGGGGGGCCGGCGGTGGTGGGGCCGGCGCCCTCCCGGGCCCCGGGGCCCGGACGCCTCCGACCGGGCCAAGGGACAGTCCCTCCGGACGTGCCCCATCGCCCGGCAGAGGAAGCACCGGGACTCCCGAGAGTAATGGACCCGGTAGAGGGCCCCCTGGTAGGGCACCATGAAGGACCCCTCGAGCGCCTCCCCGCCACGTGCCGCCGGCAGCAGCTGCAGCTGAACCTGCCGGCGGAAGGACAAGCGTGGCGGAGGGCGGGTCCTTACAGCCCAACGGAGAGGGCTGATGGTGGAAATGGGCCTCCCAGAGTGGAGAGGAAGGCAGCAGGGCGGCATTCGGGAGGAAGGGCGGGACGGAGGTGAGGACCACCCGTGCACGCCCAGGTCCTCCAGCGGTTCGAGGGGCACGTGCACGCCCCACCGCCAGGCCCTCTCCACCGCCTCCTGGGCGGCGGCCTCCGAGGCAAGGAAGAACACCACCTTGCCACAATTTGGAGGCCGCCACCACGGCCGAGGCCCCCACCACCCTCGCCAACGCCCGCACGTAAGTTTCGACGTGGGGCGAGCGGCGACCAGGAGGCAACGGACGCCGTGCCTCCTGGTCAGGGTGGGAAAGGGCCCGGCCACCAGGGATGGAGCTGAGGCGGCAGTAGGGGCGGATGACCCGGCATGTGGGGGGGCGGCAGCGGCCACCTGGGCGTACGCTCTGGGGGCCGTAGATGGATCACCCCCAGAGCCGGTGGGGGGAACAGCAGGAAGGGGAAGGGCTGCAGCAGGTGGCGGGGCCGCAGTGGGCGGGGCGGCCTCGGCCACGGAGGGGTCGGCTTTCCGGGCCGGGCCTTTGCCCTTCTTCCCTCCCCGGCCCTTTTTACCGGCCGAGGTAGAAGGCCCACCCGCAGCAGGGGGGGCGTCGGCCGTGGCAGCGGCGGAGCTCGGGCTGGGGGTCGGGAGGTCAGCCGCAGCAGTTGTTTGGGCCGGTGGCAGTGGGGGGACCGTAGGGCCAGCGGGGACAGGGGCCTCCTCCATCATAGAAAAAAGGTGGAAGGAGGCACAGATGGGAAGGAGGAAGGGTAAGGGCTAGCCACTCCTCCTCACCGAACAACAGGCAGAGGAGGAGGGCATCAATGCAAGGAAAGGGGCGGAAAAGGGGGCACTGGTTCGAGGAAGGAGCAACCGAGGAAGGGGAGGGTTGGCAACCGCTCCTCCCTGCTAAAACTGAGGCAGAGGAGGAGGGCGCTATTGCAGGGGGGAAGGGTGCGAGGGCAAGGGATATATAGTTGAGGGGGAAGGGGGAAGGGAGAAGCAGCCACTCTCTCCCACTGACTGATTACAGGGAGAGAGGCGCTGGCAGGGTAGGGTAAAGGGGGAACCAAGGGCCAGCTACCACTCCTCCCTGCAAGGCTGGACGAGAGGAGGAGGCGCTGGCAGGGCAGGCAGGGGCAAGGCAATAGGTGCAGGGCGGGGCCGGCTCCTCCGGCTGCACTGGGGTACTGAGGGGACTATGGGTCAGTGAAAGGGGTACAGTGCACTGGAGGGGGGGACAACTAAAAAGGGGGGGAGGCACAAGCGCTCGAGGGGGGAACCTGGGTACTCAGGGCAACAGCAGGGGACTATTGGGAGGTTGGGGGGGATAGAAACACTAAGGAAGCTGGGGCAGGAGAGGCAGGCTACAACTGGGCGGGGCACACACAACAGGCTAGCTTGACGAGGGCGTGGCAGGTAAGAAGCTCTGGGGTTGGTGTGGTGGGTAAGGAACCTTATGAAGGAAGGGGAAAACAAACTGGGCTAGTAGGGCAGGGCAGGCTGCTAAGGTAGGGTGGGGCAAGCAGGGGTGGGGGGGGGCCCCCTCAGCCAAACGTAGCTGAGGGAGGGGGCCAAGTCCAAGGGGGTGGGAGGAGCACACCCACGGCGCTTGTGGGGCTCGACCTCGCCCACCGCTGCAGCAAACAGTCCCAGGTGGAGAGCAAACCCCACCAAGGGAGAAGAGGCAGTTCAGATGTTAAAGGGTGGTGGAGGGCGTTGGGGGTGGTGGCAGCAGGGGACAGCTGGACTGAGGGGAGGGCTCTGAGCCTCTCCCCCAGCCCCCCCTTTCAATGGCTCAGTTCAACACCACCCCTGAAGCAGATGACAAAAACTCAGTCTGATGAATAAACCCCCTCCACAGTTCCAGATGGTAGTGTTCCTCTTCTCCTCCTCGGCAGGGTGCAGCAGCAGTGGGCGGGTGGCAGCCAGCAGGGGAAGGCCTCTGGGTGGTGGTGCTGGTGGGGTCCTCTTCCTCTGGAGTGGAGGAGAGAGGAGGGCAGCCGGCAGGCCCCCCCTCTCCCCTCAGGCAGCAGCAGCAGCCGGTGGTGGTAAGAGGCAGCGGTGTCCGGGGGGAGCAGGTCCAGCAGCACGGAGGCCTCAGGTGGTGGCTGGATGAAGCAGGGAACGCCCCGGCTGGTGCAGGAGCAGGAGCAGGAGCAGGAGCAGGAAGGGAGGAAGAGCGGCAGCACTGCACCCTGCTGTCTCTCCTCTTTCACTGGAGTGGGGCGGGGCGCTGAGTGGCCACCCGCTGAGCCGGAGGCGGAGGAACCCCTCTGGGAGCCATTTTGGGCACAGCCTAGCCCCGCCCCCTCACCTGACCGGAAGCCAGGGGGCGTGGCTAGGACTATAAGAACTCTGCCAGGGAGCTCAGTTAGGGCCCAGCCTCCGAGGGAGACAGAGGCCTGGCCAGAGCTCCTGGCTGAGGAGGCTGGGACCTGGCCTGGGCCTCCCACAGCTGCCTCCCCTAAGGCCAGCAAAGACTCCCCTGCCAGGGCTGCTGAGGCCTGGCCAAGCCAGCCAGCAGAGCTACCCTCTGACTCAGAGGAACCTGGGGCTCTGCTGGGGCCTGGTGAGTTTGAGGACCTGCCTGAGCCAAAGATCCCGCTCGAGCCCCGCAGTCTGCAGAAACCCAGGGACCCTGAGGTCTTGCCCGAGCCAGAGGACCTACCGACTGACGGGGACCCTGAGGGCGTGCCGGGAGCCGGTGGATTGGCTGGAACCCCAATGCTTGCCTGAACCCCGGGGCCTGACGAACCCGCTGGAGGCTGCAGAGCTCCCACCCAAGGAAGCCTGGATCGGGCCGCCCGGACCCTGCTGGGACGACACTGCCCTTGACTCCCTGACGGACCTGCTGGAGGTGCAGGTACCTACAAAGGGGGAGACGAGCAGTGGCCCAGGGGTAGCACGGGCTGAGAGCAGCCCTAGGCCAGCACGTTGCGGGCTGGAGCCCCTGCTGAGCCAGTAGCAGCTGCACTGCTGCATTCAGGGCCCCTGGGCCGGGGCGCAGTGGAGTGGGTGGGCCTGCGCCCCCCCCCGCCACCCACCTACTGGGTGGCAGTCTCCCCCTCACCACTGCGGCAGGTGCGCTACCTGCCCAGCTCCTGAAGTAGGAGCTTCAACAAACCTGTGTGTTTGTTTGCAGCCACGCCTTGCACCAGGGCCTGGCTGCCATTTGCTGCCCTGCCCTGAGTTAGGGCCGGGCCGCCATACGGTGTTTGTTGCCCCCGCCCTGCTCGAGGGCCTGGGCTTGCACCCGGTGTTTGTTGCCCCGCTCTGCTCGAGGGCCTGGGCTTGCACCCAGTGTTTGTTGCCCCGCCTGCTCGAGGGCTCGGGCTTACCTACTGTGCTTTGGTGCCGGCCGGGAGTCAGGCCGGACCTTTTAAAGGGGCAGGACTAGGACTGTTGCCCTGCCCAGAACTGTGAGCTAAGAGACTTGAGTATACGGTGAACTTCTTCCCCTGCAACCCGGACCTGAAGCAAGGCCGGGCACGTGAACTATTGCCTCTCACCCCGACCTGAAGCAAGGCCGGGAATAGACTCACTGACTTGGACTATTTTAAGGCACGGTAGCGCAGTGGGACAGGCGGCCCACTGTACCGAGGCGGAGGAACTGCCTCCTGAAGGCCCACCGGCCTACAACCCACCCCCGGAAGGGGGGAACTCAGACTGTGGTGGGCACTGCCGGAGGGCAGTGTCCTGAAAAGGATCCCGCCACCTGCCAGCAGAGCTAATTCCCAGAACCGACGGCAGGTGGCACTGTGGTGGTAAATGTACCCCGCTACAGACCTACATACCGATCCGTGCACCGGAGCATTGAGCGGCCTAGTATATTAACAGGAAGGGCTACTTCTCCGTGGTGCTGAAGGCCCTGGTCAACCACTAGGGACACTTCACAGACATATTTGTCAGGTGGTCGGACAGGGCACAGGATGCCCGTGTCCTCCGGAACTCTAGCCTGTACAAGAAGCTGGAGGCGGTCATGTTCTTCGCTGCCGCCACTGTGCATCGTAGGGGATGCAGCCTATCCCCTCATGCCATGTCTTATGAAGCTGTACACCGGCCACCTGGATCCCAGCAGGGACCAATTTAATGCCCACCTGAACTGGACCCAGATTCAAGTGGAGTGCCCCTTCGGCTGCCTCAAGTCATGTTTCCGGTGCCTCCTCACCTGCCTCGATGTGGGGGAGCACAACATCCCCGAGTTGGTGGCAGCATGTTGTGTCTTCTACAACATTGTGGAGAGGAAGGGGGAGGCCTTCCCCCCGGGGTGGGGGGCAGATGCCGGCCACGAGGGGCGACTCTTCCATCAGCCGCGGACAACTGCCATCCGCCAGGCCTATCAGGCTAGGGTGCACATCCGGAAGGCCCTGAGGAGGAAGTTCTCTCAAGGACCCCAGTAACTCTCCTCAGGGCCTCCTACCCTGGCTTGCAGCCCTCTCCCTTTACCACCACAATCCTTCCTTTTGCCCTTTCCCTGACCTACCACTAAATGTTTGGTTTTTAAAATGTTTGGTTTTAAAAAAAAAAGCAGTCTGCATTGATTTCAGGTTCAGAAAAGGTGGGCACTGGGATGGGGGGCTCATAAGTAGGAGGGAGAATCATAACTGGTAGGGGGCGGCTCGATGTGGCACCTCAGCTGCGGGGACCTTGTCAGGGTTCGGTGGATCCGGGGAACACAGAAGGATAGACAGGAGGGGGGGCTGGAACAGGGTCAGGGTTGGCAGGGAGGACAGGGGGAAGGGCCATAGGCATCATTTGAGGAGGGGGCATGGGTATCATCTGGGGAGGGAGCAGAGGCATAGCAAGGGGGGTGGATGGAGGGGGAATTAACATAGCAGGGGGTGCAGGAGGCTGGAAGCCAGGAGCAGCGGCATCAGGTGGGTGTGCCGTCATGCGGGACATGACGGCACACATGGTGTCACTCTGCTGCATCAATTGGTCCCAGGCATGCTCCCGCTACTCCAGGTCAGAGCGGACCTTGTGCACCAGGGTCTGGTGGATGTCACGAAGGACACTGATGTGCTGGTGCATCAGGTCCTTGTATACCCTGGTGCTCCTTTGGGTCCCCCAGGCTCTGGCGGGTCACAGCTGTGGTGTGGCTCAGCTCTTAGTCCCGGCTGGTCCAGCTGTGCAGAACACACAGAGGGAGAGGTGGTCAGTCATCCCTGAAGAACCTGTCCCTGAGGCCGTGCCCTCCACTGTGAGCAGCGACCAACAGTCCATGGCCCAGAGGAGGGGGATGTCCCAGGTGCAAAGCCATATGGGCCTGCACATCAGGCCCAGTCTCACAGGGACTCTGACTTGCCCAGAGGACCATACTGCTCGCTTCCCACCTCCCCCGGCCCACGGACACACAGCCAAGGGAAGTGTGCAGCCACATTCGGATCTCCTCATGGGTGGCAGAGGAGCTGGGAGCAGCCTGGGCCTCTCTGGGGTTCGCAGGCACAGGTGCAGCTCGCTGTGGGAGTGGCTGCTGCCTCGCACATGCAGGCATGCCGGTGTGCTGTGTGCAGCACTCCTCGGTCTGCGTGGGGTCGTGCCTGTGCCCTTGTGGCTAGCCTGCTTCCAGGTGGAGTGCCCCCTCCCCTGTGGCAGGACGTGTGTAGCCTCCCCTGAGCTGGGGAACAGGATCCCACCCGTGCTCAGGGGCTGCCTGCTGTGTCCACGTGCCGCACAGTAACTCAGCACATGGTTGCATGTGCACGGAGCACTGCACGATGCCCAGCCCAAGCGGCTCGAGCGACACTCACCTCCTGCCCCCTGTGTGCCCGCCTTCCCCACCCTGAGTGTGTGAAAGTGAGATCACTCACCTGAAGATCCCTCCCAGGCGTCCGAGGAGGCCTGGTAGACATCCTGGCTCCCTTGCGCTGGCTCGAGGGAGAGGGTCACGGTGCCCGTCTCTTCCTCCTCCTCCTCCTCCTCCTCCTCCTCCTCCGCTGTGGCTGGCTAGCCCTGGCCCTTCTGCTCCTCCTCTGGGGCGACCTCCGGCCGGATGATGATGGGGGTCTCGACCCTGGAGTCCCTCAGAATGGGTAGGGAAGACGTTTCCCCACCCCCAGAATGTGATGCAGCTCCTGGTAATAAGGGCAGGTGTCGGGTCCTGCCCTTGAGCGTGAGCTGTGCCTGTAGCCTGGACATATCCCTGGCAGAGCTCTTTCACCTTACTCCGGACCTATTCAATGGTCCGGGGTGGGTGTCCGCACTCCGCCCGGGAGGCAGCCATCCAGCTATAAATGTCGGCATTGCGATGCTTGGCCCAGGGATCCTATAATGTCTCCTCCTTGCCTCACAGCTTGAGGAGGAATTGGATCTCTGGGCCTGACTAGGACGGGGTCCTGGGTGGGTCCTGGGACTCCTGGGGCTGCTCCCGGAGAGGGCCAGGGGAGTCGCGGGGGGCTTGAGGCTCGGCTATCAGTGAGCAGGCCTGTGGCAGGGATAGCTGTGTGGTGAAATCCGGCTCTCTGGCCAGCTTCCTGCCATAAGGCTTATCTAGGGTGCCTGAAGCTTAAAGAGGGGCTAGGAGACAGGAACTATAGAGTTGTGATTACTTTGTATGGAGTGGCCACCAGGGCACCTGTGCTTTTTCTTGGAGGCCTCTTCTTTTGAAAAAAAAACCTTCCTCCCCATCCACACATGCCTTTTTGTGAAGGAGCTCTTTCACAAAAAGGCTTGTTCCTCATAGATTACCAATGCTGGAAAACCCCCTCTGTTCTTTCGTTTTACTTGCGAAAGAATGAGATCGCAGTGTGGACGTTCTGTAAGTTTTGTCAGAAAACCTCTGTTTTTCCAACAAAACTCTGTATTGTAGACATACCCTTAGAGGTGATAGCTAGGTGAACAGAAGAATTCTTCTGTCAACATAATGGTGACTATATTAGAACTTATATCCCTTACCTTGATTTCACAGAGTGTGAGTTTTTTCACAGTCCTGAGCAATGTAGTGAGATCAGCCTAACAACATAGTTTGGACCAGACCTCAGTAAAGGAAACCACTGCCTCCCTCTAGTTGAGATGCATTTATATTCTCTGTGCTTTTTTGCAGCTGAGGAGGGAATTGCTTAGTTCATAATTAGATGGGAACACGCATGCATGTGCAACTTTGTTTTCTACATGTTCAGTCAGCACATTTTGCCTGTAGTTTTATGGAATACTAAGGGGAAATGGGTCCTCATATCCCTCATTTTCTGTGATTGGCAACTGTTATTGGCATCATTCTGCTTAGCAACAGCTGTTGTTTTGTTAGAAAATACTCCAGTGGTATTTGATGTATAGGGATCCAACACAGCATTAGCATCATCACCATCGCCTTGAGTTTTGTTGTGTGGTGCAGAATTTGCAGATCTTTTACAAATAGTTTCTTTTTATAATCAAACTTTAAAAGAAACTTTTTTTAGAAAATGGAATTCCGAATGAGAAAGGGTATCAACTAGAGGAGCCTTTATATAGAATGAATTGTTTGTTTGAATCAGTTTCCACTGGACACGTGTACATGTTACAAAACCTTTTTTAAAATATCCATTGCTAAAATTAGCACTAACTGGCATCCTTGTGAAGTCTCAGTTTGAGGATTATGAGATTATAAAGAATTAACTACCATCTCATTTGATGAGATGATCACTCCAGAAGAAGGAAAAGACTTTTCACGGTATATATTTATTGTGATTAAATTGAGGTGTTCATTCTCTAGGGCAGTCAATCACTATGATAGCTGTAAGAATATCTATAAACAACAAATAATGTTCATATTAATTTTAATGAAATCCAGTCTTGTGTAACTTTAAATGTTTCATAAGATTGAGAGTTGTGGAAAATTGTTTCATGCTGCAAGGGCCCAGGCATGCAAGGATTCATAGTTTTATTACAAAGATTATGCCTATTAAAGGGCTATATTAGTTCATTTTTGCCAGATTGTTTTTGGTGGGTGTCAGAAACTTTCAAATCATAAAGGACAAACTTTACAAATTAGTGTGCATAGAATGAGTCTACTGAATCCCTTTATAGCCACCACTTTCCTCCCTGGATTACTTAGGAGCAGGCAGTACTCACCTGTGTGTCTGGGTCTCTGATGTTGTTAACATTAAAGGAAATCCCAAATACCCAGCCCACGCTGCTTTCTGCGGCTCCCCTTACTTGCAAACAGAGAACCAGAGCTAATGGGAACCATTAGGCTCTGTGGCCACGGAGCCAGCAAATGAACACACCGGAGTGGCCAGTTAGCAGGTTTCTCTAAGTGGTTTCGCAGACCACTTTGAGAAAAACTGGACTAGGAATGTTAAAATGCGTTTAATCAAGTAAATGTGTAAGTGCTGAAAAGTTCAGCAGTTACACGTTGGGTGGCAGGCAGCTTCTGCCTGCCCCCTGTGTTGCTGCCTCTGATACAGAAGCAGCAGCACAGGGTGTGGGGAGGGCAGGTGGCTCCTGGGGAGCTGGTGTGCTCCGAGAGCCATACAGGGAACCTTCTTATAACCGTGAAGGTTAACCGATGAGCCCAGGTTCATCGTTTAACCATGTATACAGTTACACTTTCACATCCCTAGACTTTAAAGAGTATTATTATTTGTATTACCTTAGTTCCCTGGGGTCCTCATGAGGATTCAAGCCTTATCATGCTAGTAATGTCAACGCTCATGGGAAAATAGTGTCTAGAGGATCTTAGATTTAATTAAAATAATATGCAACAAATGTGTGTAGAAAACAACAAGGTGAGGGTAATGGTAATTTAATGACCATCCTGCTGAAATGCTCTGCTCTACATGAACATTTATTGTTTTATTGTTATATCTGTCAGTAACTTGAGAAAGTGTTTTAAATGGAGCTGAATGTATTAAAAAGTGTTTTTGATGGGGTGTAGTCATAGAAGTCTCCTGGGGATTGTTTCCCGGTATGCTGATTCTGCCACTGACACCCACCTTCTTGTGCTCTGGGGCTCCCCATCATGCTGTCCTGTTGGTCAGACAAGGCACTGAGTTGGGGTAGCCATCCTCCCCCGCCCCAGTAGAGCAATGCAGACATTGAACCACTTCAGCTCTGGGCAGATGCATTTTTGGGGCATAACACCCAGGAAAACAACCCCCAAATGGGACCAAAACTCCCAGGATAAATTATTCTTTCTCCGTGTAAAAGTTTTCCACAGTGAAAGCTTATCAGCTAAGCCTCTTCTATCAATGAAAAAAGTGGTTGTTCCCCCAGATACTTATACTGGGCCTGATAGTAAACAAAAGTGTTTTTATTATGTACAAACAGTACCATTTAAGTGGTTACAAATGAAAAAAGACAGATCAAAGTAAATTACTAAATTTAAATAAATAGCTTAGCTTGTTCCCAGTCACAACCCCCCAAACTTATTGCATACAAATTCTTACCCTAAAGAGATGTTTGTATTTCATGCATAATTTTAAAATTAGAGAAAAACTCTTTTACTCTCACTTGGATCTTCATCCTTCTTTGTATCCTAATGTGTCAGGACATTCCCCAGGCTAGACAAAGACAAAGGTCTGAGAGCTTCCCATTGCTTAAATAGACTCTCCGTCAAGGTGGGAATCTTTTGGAAAAATACCAGCGTCAAAATGGAATCCCAGTACCACATGGTATGGTCACATGTTTTCCTAGAACCAACCACCTTCCCGACTTAAATGACAAACAAGGCTGTTGACAAGTCAGTATGTTGACCTCCAGCTCATTAAGGCTTGTGGTGCGGTCACCAGGAATGGCTCTCATTAGTACATTTAAAACCATAAACGGTCTTATACTTTATATTTCTAACTTCACATACAAGCATGATACAAGTACCAAAATCCAGCAGATTGTAACATTAAAATTGATAGGTTACATGAGGTATTTTGTCCAAATCATCTTCAAGTTATGCATATTTATATTCATAAGCCAATTTTCATAAAGCATTGGGGAACCATCACAGTTTTTATGACATGAAACATAAGATCAGGAAAGAAGAAAAACAATCACTGTGACAACAATACACAAAGATGTGGCTCACTGTTCTTACGCATTTCAGTAGAGGACAAAAATTGTGGTGGAGTCCAGTCTAACATTTCACCCTGCTTACAACCATGAAAAATATTACCATTCAAACAGCTAGTTTAATTCATTTTCGGAGATGGTGATTTCGTTCCTTTCAGTGTGTTAAAGTAGATTGATGGCAAAACAACAAAAGGCCTGCTGGATAGAAGGAAGAATTTCTAACTGTTGTAAAACTTGGAAAGTTTCTGCTAAAGAATATGAGGCTTCCCAGATTTAATATAATTTTAGCAGTAGAGATTCTAGAAGCAATGATGAGGTCCCTTGTCAAGAAATGTGCTAAGTTTCTTTGTCTGCTGCTGTACACAGTATATTTATTTTTCTAAAATATTAAGTTGAACTGGCAGCACTGTTCTACCAAAGTTTTGCTTTTCTGAACATTCCCGGGGATGACCTTGATTCATTATTACCTTATTTACCAATGAAAAATGCAATGTATTTATAATTATTTTAATGTTAGCTGAATGATCAGTTATCTAGTAGGTAACAGCAAGATAATATATTTAGTATATTAAGCACCAGCAAAGAGAGACCAGATAAATTACAACTATACTGCAAATGGTTAACTAGATCTGTAAACAATAAACTAACCAAGAGGAGAACCCCTGCATGTTTTCTTGTTTAATGTAAAAGAACTTGACATCAGCAATGCCCATGCTCTCAGTTTCAGAGAGTAACGCAATATTACATTCCAGTGACTGATATGCATTTTTCTACAATCATCTTATGTAGGAAGATCCTTAAGCACTGTATACAAATAACTTGATTTTACAGAGATGGGCTGTTTGCTCCTTTGGGTTCTCTTTATAAACTCTAGAGTGAAAGGCAGCATCTTCTTCAACGCTTAGCCAGACAGTCAACCTTAGTGATTGTTCACCTTTTGGTCTATTCCTGCAAAATCATGAAGACATGATAGCCTGAGGCTATGTCTACACTACAGTGATCTATCAGAAAAAGGTACGCAAATTGCGCTCTACACTGGGTCAAATTGCACTCTACACTCCACAAATTGTGCTTTACACTGGGCCAAATTTCAGAAAAGCCTCCTCTTTCAGAAGAGTCCTTCTTCCTTGTGGGAGGAGGAAGACAGGGCTTCCGAAAGAGCGTATCTGCTCGTCCGCAAAAAAAAAAGTGGAATAGCAGACGCATTCCCTGGACGTGGCAGAGTTTTTCCGGGATACTGGAGGTATCCCAGAAAGACCCTGTAGTGTACACATAGCCTGAGAGTCCAACATCACAACAGAGTTGATGAACCCATTGTAAGAGGGTGCTTGCCTCTGGGTCACCTCAACCCTTTCCTTAGTGGAATTTTATCCAAGATGTTACAATCTACTTGGAGAACGGTGTTTGCTGTAATGTCTCGTGGCATCCTATAAAGACAGTATATTAAAGGCATGTCTAAACTACATCTCTCCTTCAAAAGAGGGATGTAAATTAGACATATTGAAATTGCAAATGAAGCCGGGATTTGAATTTCCCACGCTTCATTTGCATAATGGCGGCCGCGTGTTCTTTCAAAAACAGGTATTTTGAAAGTGAAACAGCTGTCTAGACGGGGGTTCTTTTGAAAAAAAAAACCTTTTTCAAAAGATCCCGTACTCCTCAAAAAATGAGGTTTACAGGATCTTTCGAAAAAGGTTTTTTTTTCCCAAAAGAATCGCGTCTAGACGGCGGTTTCACTTTCAAAATACCCATTTTCGAAAGAACGTGCGGCCACCTTTATGCAAACGAAGCACGGGAAATTCAAATCCCGGCTTCATTTGCAATTTCGATATGTCTAATTTACATCCCTCTTTTGAAAGAGAGATGTAGGCTAGACATGCCTTTAATATACTGTCTTTATATTACTGTAGTCTAGACATAGCCTAAGATTTCATTTTTTTCTAACTAGCCCTTTCCTCCCAAGAGCCCCTCTATCATTCAGAACATCTCTAACCATTTTATACCAATAGAATCTGTAAAGTTTTTGCACTGATGTTTCCAAAGCAAAGTCTGTATAATGTCTGAAGAAGTGGGCTGTGCCCATGAAAGCTCATGGTACCATCTACATGTTTTGTTAGTCTTTAAAGTGCTACCAGACTATTCGTTGTTTTTTAAAGTTTATCCTGTACAGACTAACTTGGCTACCCCCTGAAGCTTCTGAAAAGATAGAGATCCTCAAATTCTAAATGCTGTTAATGGAATTTGCATATTGCTCTTTGGTATTATCAATAGTTCTCTCTGCATGCCATTTTACTCTACTACTCAGTACATTTTACTCTACTGCTCAGTACAGTAGCAAATGCCTGTTGACTTGCATTATAAATGTCCAGCAGATGTATAAATTCTGTGTTAACTAGTGAAAACCAAACTAAGTATAGTTCTGTGTTAACTAGTGAAAGCTACTAGGGAAGACTTACAATAAAACATTTTGTTTTCAAATCTGTCCCTGGGGGTTGCATATTGGTGGCATCTCAATAAATACTTCTGAGGCAGACAGGCAGGCAAACATTTTGTCTCTTTTCACTAGAGGCAGTGATATATACTGAGTAGAGTATCTCTAGAAAATATTTTAATGTGAATTTTTTTTAATGAGGCTGTATCACCCATTAAAGAGTAAAGGGTTTTGTTTGTTTTGTTGTGCTTTGCTTTGTTTTTTCTTCACACACACATGCACTCCAACCTCTTCCTTATGAGGAAATTTTAAAGTTATTCCTGAGGTAACAATAAGAACAACAAGAGCTGAATTAAAAACAAACAAACAAAAACCAATATGGAGATATGCAAAACCTAGTTTGTTCAGAGCAGAAGCTACATGAAAAAGGGCATGCAGAAATACTGAACATCAAAACATTGATTCATATGTTCAGTTTCTGTTTCACTTCCGAGAGTTCAGATTTCACAAATCCAAACTTTCTAACTCCCTTTGGCTTCAGCATTCCTCCCCATGTTGCACAGGTCTTTTAAAATGTGTCTCACAAAGAAGCTAACTGAGCATTTTTCAAACATAAATACAAGACCCAGCACCAGATTGCATCCTCTTGTGAGTTTAACTTTCAGAGGACACAATTCCGCTGCTACCTTCATCTGACTCAGGATATCCGCTTCTAGAACAATTACATTAAATCAGGGCTACTCAACTTTGGAAGCCCAGGGCCACAATGATACTCACAGCACATGCTGAGGGCCACAACTGAAGTGTGGTTGCATATACATGCAAATATATATGCAAATATGTGCAAATAGCTTTTTTCACACTGATGGGCATGAATACAAAAATTAAGTCAAGACCACACAACATTCAGGTCCTATTTAAGTCAGTTCTTCTGATATTAATAAAATGCAGTATTTACCCAATGTCCACCCATAGGACAGCATTTTTAATGAGCAATGACAGTCCAGGAATCTAACTACTAAAATGCATATCGACAGAAGAGCATTATATTGACTACTTTTTTGTTTTGTTTTCACAACAGTACAGGAATTTAACTACTAAAACACATATAAACCCAAACCACACTGTAAACCCAAACCGCACTGCGGGCTGTAAACAAACAGGCCACCGGACCGCATGTGGCCCATGGGCCGTATGTTGAGTAGCCCTGCATTAAATTGTTGCTTTTCTCTTGCCAGCTCTCTTTTAACCAGTATTTTTTTGCATTTTTTGTTTCACTAAGATATATTTTCCTTTCCTATTTGTCCTTCTTGTGTAACTTCAGCATAGTCAGTTTCATCTGTCCATCCATCCCAGTTCATACTTCTGTCCTTATGGCTAAAGAATGGATCCATGTCTGCCAACAGTCTTTGTACCAGTATTGCCACTTGTATATGGTAATTACATTTTTATGGGTTTCCTACATCAGGTTGGGTAAGCAGGGCCTGGCACTTATTTATTCTATTATCTAAAATCTGGTCAATGGTCAGGTCAGTGGTATTTATCCTGGGGTGAGGGGTATGTGTGTGTTTGGAGTGAAGGTATTAAAGAACTTCAAAGGTGTAGCTGAGTTAGTCTGTACAGGATAAACTTTAAAAACAACAAATAGTTTGGTAGCACTTTATAGACTAACAAAACATGTAGATGGTACCATGAGCTTTCGTGGGCATAGCCCACTTCTTCAGATGACCAGATTGTGGGATGTGCGGGCATGGATTCTGGAAAAAATAATCATGAAGCTAATGTGTCTGAGCTAGAGCAGTCTGAGGCAACAAAATACCTACAGAGTTGCAGGCTATAGTAGATCAGTGTAAATGAGCAGCAGCTGAAGGTCAGAAAATCCATATCTATTCTTCTTTAAATATCTAGGGCAGACTTGGAGGGAGGTAAGCTAGCCAACATGAAACAATCTTGTGCCCTGGCTAGCCTGGAATAAGGCATTAAAGGATATAACTCCAACTGAATCTCTCATCCACTATCAGACCGTATGGATCACTGATGAATGAGACAGCAGTTGAATGTTTAGCAGGCTGTGATGACTTTGCACAGAAATATGAAAATTTATTATCAGGTTGCCAACGAATGCCTAACTGTGTGATTTCCCTTGAACACTCCTTCTGTGCACTCCCAATCCATCTGACTGCCAACTGCCTTCTTTCTGCTGTCCCCCTCCCTCTCCTGCATTGAATTTATGGGCTAACTGCCACAGAGCCCTAGCTGTCATTTTCTCCAGAGCTCTAGTACTAAAGGGTGATTTTTTTTGCAGTTATGCTAATGCTGTACTAAGATATGTTTCCTTTTTTGTGTCATACAAAAAGTCTTTTCTGATAGGGCTAAAGGGGAGGACCAACATTGTATGCTCTAGAATTTGCACAGCCTTGAAGTGCCTAAGAAAGAAAAACAAGGGGGGCAAAGAGGAGAGAGCGAGAGGGAGAGGATCAGGCAGACAGGCAGTGCCAGCCAATCAGAGAAGCTCTCCAGAGCTGCAGAAGCAGAACATATGAGCTGAGGGGTTTGGAGGTACACAGAGCTGGAGTCGTGTGCCTCTCTGAGGACTGGGAGCAGCTGTGCTATGAGAACTGAGAAAAGTCCCCATTTGCTTCTTATAAATTAAGTTCCTTTTCACCAGTTAGGGCAAGTCAGCCAAGGTAAGGCTTAAATAAAATGACACTTTAATGTGTAGCAACATTAATATTTCTGGACTATGGTGCTGCTAATACAATTTTCTAACCAGTATCAACAATATTTTGTGAAATATTACTATACCAGTTCATTCACAGCCTATAATATTCTTATCTTGAAGTTAATTCTAATCTGTAAGCCTTACCCTTGTGATATTTTCAAATTGTTTTTGCTTATCCAAGAATACTGCAGTGCAACCAACAAAATATAAGCATAAACATATAGCTGTGTTCTCTGTGTGTATTTGTGAATGTCTTAACAATACCTACATTTTTGCTGTATAACTTGTGAGAATAATATACAGATGCAATTTAATGGTGATCACATTCAGATGCATTAGATCAGAACTCATTTATATATACTCTCACATGGTTTGCCTATAGCTAGCTAGGCAAACCATGTGAGAATGTATAGCAGGAACATTATATTTGATATGTGAACAATGATTTTAATCAGTCTTTCCAGTGTCCATAACATTACATGTTGTTTGAGCACTGAAATTGCAGTAGAAATGAGCTCTTGCCATGGTTTTAGCTGTAGCTACTCGTTAAAGCTTAAGCACTGGCTGAACTTTTACTTCTTGTAAAGGGCACTATAAATGATACATAGGGAGAAATCAGAGTTCCCTTCATTTCCCCTTCCCCACCCCTCCACCACTAGTGCTAATGAACAACAAATAATATATGATTTAGCATTACTTTTAGCTCACCCAATGATTTTGTCAATTACACTTCCACAGGGTTTGGAATTGAGGGCTCTAGCAAGGAAGGAATTAATCAATATGATTTCACTAGCATGTGTTCTGAAAGAACCCGTGTGCATGTGTTTTCACGAGTGATACCACTGCAAGAGGGTGGGGAAGCCACTGGCATGTACAAGTGTAAACAAATAGTACGTTTCTGAGTCAAGACTTTGTAAGAGAGCATACAGTTTTTATAGGTACTTTGTGGTCTAAATTGGGACTTTTAATACATCGAACTACAAGAGGGGTGATGCCCCCGAGTCTTCTCTTGCTCAAAGGAAAAGTAGTGAAAAGGAAAGGTAAAACGAGCATGGACTTAACTTTGATAGTACCACTGACTCTAAGGTACAGATTTTGCTCTTCATCCAGAACATTGAACATAGCTCCATTGTTTTCCAAGTTTTATCTTCTATGCTCCAGTCAATCAAATACAGTTGTCTGAAAACACAGCGAAACTTTCTTTTTGTTCTTTTAATTTATGATAGTAAACACATGTCTTCAGGAGATCTATTAAAAAAAACCCCAGACTTTATCTAATGCTAAATTACCCTGTTGGATTTGCCATCTTAGAAAGATTTCTTGGATATGCATTGAGTAAATACGTTACAGGATTTCAAGTCAAGATATGGTTTCCATTCCACACGGCTGTTCTACTTATTGTATCAATGAGAATATTTTTATGTTTCCAGGCTTGTTAAAATCACTAGTGATCTTGTTGACTAGCACTAATGACTCACTTTCTGTTTCATTTCTGCTGTGCAAACCATCAAAAAGCTATGAGCAGGATCTTATGTGTAGATAACAAATAGATGGTACTGATCTCTTTAAGTCAGCATTGATCACATGCATCAGCATGTTAGGGTGCATTGTGCTGACAGACGGGGTGCTATCTTATAGATACGAGGCAGAATAAAGCTCCCGATCACTTGCAGATGTTAAAGATCCCATGGGACGTGAGAAGAGTAGGAGTGCTGACCCTGGTATTCTGGCAAAATTACAACTTGGGTAATTACATTCTACACATTTTAATTCCCTGGGCAATGTAATAGAATATTCCTTAGTTCCTGAACTAGAACCATGCTGTGATTCAGTCTCGAGAAGTTTACTGGCTGTCCAGAGCAGCATATACTATACAGCTATGCTTTACTTCCCAGTTAAAATTCTAATAATTACAGTTAGTGCTTGGTGAAGAAGAAAAATACTGTAAAATAACTGGCAATGAATGCCATAAATATCTGACTATCAGATCCAAAATAAAACATATATGTTTGCTCCAGCAATGTATGTGTGCCATTATAGACCCATCTGCAGTAGATAGTCAGTTACCTAATTTAGTGTACTTTGGGACACAGTCTGCATTAGAAGAGGTTTTTTTTAAAATACGTTGCCATTTTTCCTTGTTTTATTATTATTCTTTTCTCCTTGTTTTAAAGTTATTTATGGAATTTAGTGACACCTATGTATTTAGAAACCAAAATTTTAAAAGAAATTCATTTGAAAATTGGACTTGTGAAGCAGGTGGTTTTGCATTCCAACTGTGTGTAATCTTTAACTTTCTTCAGAGTCTAATGAAAAGGGTTTAATGGACATGAAAAGTTATGCTTCAGTTTTCTAAAATCCTACTTTGATTAATAAATAGGATTCTGTTAATGTGGTTGTGGCACTGAACTTACTGGGCATGATCAATGTTCTTGAGCAGACCACATCAAACTGGAGAGGAACCAATAAATCATTTCTCTCTCACACAAACACACATCCAAGTTATCTTTGGCAGGCATGTCCTATCAGCAGCCCTACAATAGAATAGCTATAATGACACACTGTAGCGGAGCATTTTTAAATGTACTGAGCATGGGGGTAGAGACTGAAATAAAGGGGTGTTGGTGGGAAGAGGTACCAAGCAAATAAATAAAATGTATTCTGTTTAAAGTGTTAGACACCGAATATGCAATATACATAAATGTTTGAAAGGAAATGGTAGTGCATTCAGTAGTTTGCGTAATCCAATGTATGAAAGGTAGCTGGAATTTGGTTTGAGACTTCAGTGGGAGACATGTTATGTGGGTCATTGATGTAGGAGCGTAAAGGAAAAGGATTATGGTCTAGTGATAACAAGAATCAGGACTCTTTAATCCTGTTCCATATTCTGCCATGAATCGCTGTATGATCTTGAACAAGTCACATGGTCATAGAATCAAGAAATATAGCACTGGAAGGTTTCATGTGCACTGCACCATAGTTCGAAATAAGATATGCAATTTGAGCTATGCAAATTGTGTAGCTATTTCAGGATACTCTGGTATCCCAAAATAGTGTTGTAGTGTAGACATAGCTGAAGGGACCTCAGTAGGTCATCTAGTCCAGTCGTCTGCACTGAAGTAGAATTAAATATTATTGAAAGACTCTCCTCTAACATGTGTTTGCCTATCTTGTTCTTATAAACTTCTAATGATGGAGAGTCCACAACCTTCTTTGGTAATTTGTTTCAGTGCTTAACTGCTTTTACAGTTAAGAAGCTTTTCCTAATGTCTAACCTAAGCTTCTTTGCTGCAATGAAAGCCAATTACTTATCCTTTCCCAAGTGACTAAAGAGAACAGTTTATCACCTTGTATTTATAACCTTTCATGTATTTGAAGATTATTATCATGTCTCCTCTCATATTTAGTCTTCTCTACTCCAGACAAACAAACCCATTATCTTTCCATCTTTTCTCAAAGCTCCTGTTTTCTAGGTCCTTAGTAATTTTTGTTGCTGTCCTCTGAACTTTCTCCAATTTGTCCATGTCTCTCCCAAAATGTGATTCCCAGAATGGTACTCTAGTTGAGGTCTTTATCAGTGCTGAGTAGAGTGGAAATGTTATAACACTTATGCTAATACAACCCAGCATGATTATTAGTTTTTTTTGCAATAATGTAATATTGTTAACTCATTTTCAATTTATGTACTATATCCCCCGATCGTTTTCTGCAGTACTTCCTCAAAGTTAGTCCTTTCCCATTTTGCAATATGATTGTTCCCCCCTAAGTGTAATACTTTGTATTTGTCATTATTATTGTCCTTAATCTTAATCTTGTTTTAGTTTCTTCATCTATAAAATGAATCTAAATAATATCTTAATACTTTATAGGGATTCCCTGATGCCTAATTATGGAGTATGAACAGCTTCAAAGTTAAGGTTGTAAATGAGTATCCATTATAAGCCCTATTTTATCCTCTACTTCTACCAATTTAAGGAATAGGCACCCCAAAATTGGTAAACTTAAGTCTGGAGCTAAAGAATTTTCCTTAAATCTAAAGAAACATAGAAAAGTTGAGTCATGTTAAAAAAAATAGGTGTTCCCCAAAGTACTAAAAATGTAATTTTTGCCACTCTTTTGAACAAGGAAAAATAAAGGAAAATACATTGTTTCCTGAATTCTCACCGAAGAGTAGTTAACGTGACCAAATACTACAATCAGATTGGAAAAGAGCTTAACCTTTTACTTAGGAATATTGCAATAGATTGTTGTCTCCAAAAAATTTAATATAGGGCACTGAATGGCTGTTTGAGGAGACCAAAGCTTAAACAAAATGTAAAAAAATCTGTAATTACTTGTTTTTCCTTGCAGATACAGACCTCAATGCATAAACCAATTGCTAGATAGGCTTTTCAATGGACAAAGGAGAATTTGTGCTTAGACCTGGAGTTAATCAGACTTGTTAATGCTAATTAAGAGTCTCACTATTAAAAAAAAATGACTCCACAGTTAGAAAATTATTATTATTTTTGCCAGATCTTAGCATGGGAACAGTGAGTGGGAGACAATTAAAATTAAATTAACTGCAATAATTTTTTAACCAGTGGCCGAAGGGGAATGCCTCCTACTCTATTTGACTGATAGCCTCAGTATCTTCAGTCTGTGAATCTGCTAATGTGCTCGCTTGAGAGGCTTGCAACAAGTGTATATGTGAGAGGGAGATGAGGGAGATCTTGAAGACTGAGAGGATGAAGTCAGTATAGGAGGAAAGCAGAGAAGGAAAGAGGGAAGAAACAAAGTGAAAGGAAATATAAAAGTATGGAAAGGGATATTAAAATGTACTAATGGTAGAAAGGAATATTAATTTCTCTTTTAATGTTTTATGTTAATTAAAAGATTTAAAAAGTGCAAAGAAAATAATATTGCAAATGTAACGTGAAGCAAATTGACACTATAATATATTAATTGATGTATGTAACAACACTTGCATGGTCTCCTAGCTTTTTGTTATGAATATTGATATACAAATGATTGATACCTTCGAAGGTAATGTTTTTGCATTGAATTATAGTTGTACTGACATAAATTTGTGTTAGAATTATACAGACTAGAAATGTTGTGCCTTTTGCCTTTATTGGGCAGAATTCAGGTTGCAATTGCTATAAGCATGAAAATCAGAGTTTTCTTTAAGAAGCAAATCCTTAACTGCTAATCTCTGTTTTTTTGATATAGTAGTTATTTACTTTTTATAAACACAGATATTCTTGAAAAATATGACAAAACATTTATTTCGTTACTTCAAATATATTTACTTTATTTCCAGGATAAGTAAATTTTTATCTGTTAACTAATTAATGGTTGTAGAGCACTTAGAAATTTCCGGGTATAAGAAATTGCTACTTTTGGCAAATTTAAAAGCAAATCAGCAAAGAGGATTCAAGAAAAGGCTGTGGGTTTTCTGTGGTAATGTTTTTTAAAAAAACCAAGTTAGTTGGCAGATGTTAACTGTTGTTTATAGCTTTTCTAGTGCCTACTTAATCGTAATAAAGTGTTTGAGTTTCTTCTATGCCTTTTGCTACTTCGTTTGACTGACATTTTCTACTTTATTTTTTCTATATTAGTGATATCTTTCTCAAACCCAGTAAATTTTATACTTCATGAATATTTAAATAAGGACAATATATTTATTTTCAGAAATGGAAACTTTCATCTTTATAATTACACTAAATTTTTTTTTTAAAAAGAGACTGGATCACTTAACCTAGGGGAAAGGTTATATAGTACAAAGCAGGAGACCTGGATTTGAATCTTGAATCATTCAAGTCTCTTCCTCCTTGCAAAGACTGGGAGAACTGAATTGAAATTCTTTGCCTCAAGATGCATGTCTTATGTTTCACAATAGTGACACTGTCCGTTGATATTGGAGTAGCACTTGCTTATAGATCTCTCATGCTGAAAGAATTAAGGCCAAAATGTAGGGCAATGAAGGTTAAAGCAGGAAATAATGGATACATCCTCAGTGTTTAATCAGGAATCTAGAGGAAATTTTGAGGGGTGTGTGTGTGTGCAAACAATTAAATCTCATAGATTAATGTTAAGCCACACTTTTTTCACCAGTCACTTCCTGTTGTTGGGTTTGGTTTTTTTTGAATGCATGGACTGTTTTGACATTTAAAGTTGAATTGTAGAAATAAATTTGCTTCTGTTTTCAGCTTCCATGACTGGGTAAAATTCTGCCTTTTACTGCATTCAGCTAACTCTTTCAATTACATTCAATTGCTAAGTCATTCAATTCACATGACTATGGATGCAGAATGTGAACGCTTGTGTTTAATTATATCAAGTCCTGTAACTTTTTAAAAAAGTGATGCTAACAATAAAAAGAGCTTTGTTGTTTGATAATTGAGGGCCATTCCAGCTGGAGCAGAATACTAGGTTGTGTTTTTATACAATACATTTTAGGAGCATGAAATAGTTGGATATATTTGGATGAACTTTTTTTTATTTTGTTTTAACTTTGGTTGGTTATGTAACAAGAATATCTGAGCATCAGTCACACTGACATTCATTTAAAGTGCATGGCTGTGTCTAGACTACACTTCTCTGTCGACAGAGAGATGTAGATTAGGCACGTTGAAATTGCTAATGAAGCAGGGATTTAAATATCCCGTGCTTCATTAGCATAAACATGTCCGCCGCTTTTTTTCGACATGGAGCTTTTTTGGAAAAAACCCGGTAGTCTAGATGGGGATCTGTCCAAAGCTAAATCCTTTTTCGAAAGATCCTGTAAACCTCATTTTTTGAGGCATACAGGATCTTTCGAAAAAGGGTTTAGTTTTCGAAAGAGCCGTGTCTAGACTGCCGTTTTTTTTTTTAAAAAGCTCCGTTTAAAAAAAAAAGTGGCGGCCATGTTTATGCTAATGAAGCACGGGATATTTAAATCCCTGCTTCATTAGCAATTTCAACGTGCCTAATCTACATCTCTCTGTCGACAGAGAGGTGTAGTCTAGACGTACCCCATGTGTGAACTATGTCTTGTCCTTTAGTGAGAAAGATTTCATTTGATTCTAAGAAGGTATTTTAAAACTGATTAGAATTATGGAAATACCGTATCTTCTAAGAGTAAAATCTTGGCTTTCAGGAAAGGTGAAATAAACTAAGGCACATAATTGTGGAAAGTGTCAGTAATTAAAAATAGAGAAGTAAACTATAACTTACAGCTGGTTTAGAATCTTGAATCATGACTTCTCTTACATTTTTAATTTTGTTCTTGCAATAAATAAGGAGTTATAAGACCTTATATCTGGAGTCACAGAAAAGCTATTCATCATTTGTTATATGTAATTTTCACACACTTGGCGGATCAAGAGAACTTCTCTACATGCATTTATAGCTTATTAAACCAAGATCTCCTGTATTCAGCTTAGAGTTATTATCTCGCCTATTCAGCTTAATGTGATATTTTTGTTTTTTCATTTACTGATTGCTCCTGTCCATTTCACGTAGGTGTGCATGCACTGTGTGCATGCGTTTTCGGAAGATTTTCCCTTATTAGTACCTGTCAGGCCATCAGGGGAGCCCCCTGGAGTGGCACCAGTGTATTGGCTATATATACCCCTGATGGCCCTCCACCCCCTCGGTTCCTTCTTTCCACTCACGATGTTGGAAGATGCTTTGCCCTTGCACTGCAAGCGCCTCTTAGCAGTTCGTTTTAGTTGTTTAGTTAGTCGTTAACGTTTTCACAGTTCATTGTTCTTTATCTAGCAGTTGATAGTCATTGGTAGTTTTTAAGTGCAGTACTTTGTACACAGTTTTAGGCACAGGGCTCACTTTGCATCCGGCAGGGCATGCCCGGGCCCCACAGCTTCAAGCCCTGAGAGAAGTGCCAGAAGCCTATGCCCTGTGGGGAACCCCATGGAGCCTGCCTCAAGTGCCTTGGTGAAGCTCATGTGTCTGAAGCCTGTAAGATCTGAAAAGGCTTCTAGCCGTGCACTAAATGAGAGAGGGAGTCCCATCTCAAGAACATCCTAATGGAAGAGGCACTGAATCTGGCACTAGCTTCCAACCCAGCACTGGTGATCCAAAGCACACCAGATTCGGTGCAGAAGGCACTTAGCCATTCCTGTGCCTCTCCGGTGCTTCACAGGCCTTGGTGCCGGTCTCAGTCCCCCGGTGCTTCAGAAGAGGAGGAGACCTAGCTGGGGCAGGTCTCCTTTGAGGCATGTGCTCTCTGTGTGCCCCCAGGCAAGGCACATGGCACCAGCAAGCTGGCCACCTGGATCATCATGGTTGCGTCGACACCACTCCAGCTCACACAGAGATCCCAGTCCAGAGGTGGATTTCCTGGAGCCCTCCACTCTGGACATTTTCGAGGTGGCAAGGCACTTGATTGAATTAGCGTTGTCCCTGACCTTGGCACTGGGCCTGGCTAAAAAGCAGGATGCCAGATAGCACCGCGCCTGGATAGTGGAGCCCAGCCACAGAGGCAAGAGGCCACCACTGCTCGACTGTGGCACTGTCCACCTCAACACCGGTGCTGGGTACAGCACCACCCCCAGTGTTGGCACCCACCACTGCCCCCCGCCTCTACTCAAGTGCTAGCACCAGAGTCGGCACTGACCCAGGTGCCAGGTCCTCCTGACGTAGTGCAAAGTAGCCCAGCACCACCCTTGGCCATGCCTCCACCTCCCCTTTGGTATCAGGTAAAGCCTGAATCTCTGACTGGCACCACTACTGCACCACCTTGGTCGACGTCTGAATATTCAACCGATTCAGAGGCAGAATTGGTTTGGTCTTCGCCGGGCTCCAAATTGAGGTTGTGGCACTGATCCGACTCCTGTGCACCTGTCTAGCATCAACACCAGCCTTGGACACAGCCCACTCCGGTACCGGGAGTGGAAGTCATGGCTCTCTCAGCTACAGGCGCCTGTGCAGTGGCAATTCTGGACTCCCTTGGCCTATCACCAAGGCCAGGGGGTGGGTCCCTTTGGGCTAGGGTCGGCCTACTCAGGACTCAGAGCTCTCCCATCAGCAACCCCACTAACCCACTCCCTGATGTCGGGGCAGTCTCCCTCCAGGGCAAGCTTCGCCTGGGCCATCTGTTGCCCAGACCCCTACGGTGGCCTCGTCAATGGCTTCTCAGGCCCCATTGCAGGAACCTGACTCTGGTATTGTGGGCATGAAGGGGTTGTCATCCTCCTCGCCCGACGAGGTTTTTGGCATGGCCCTCCCATCCATGCCAGCTATGGACTCTAGGTCTTGTCAGCACCTCCTCCATCACCTGGACCAGAGCCTAGGGATTCACGCTGACAGAGTGTCAGAGGATTCAGACCTAACAGTCAACATCCTCCAATCCAACATCCCTACCAGAGTGACTTTGCCCATCAACAAAACCATTACAAAGGTGTGTGAAGACCCTCTGGCAGACCCCAGCCTCCAGCCCGCCAACCAATAAAAAGCCCGAGCAGAGGCATAGGAGGGGAATGAGCACTTCTTCTCCCACCCACCCCCGGGGTCGCTGGTTGTTCAGGCAGTCAACCAGACCTTCCCTTCACGCCTTCCACCCATCCCCTTACCCCAACCCTCTTCATGGACTCCTCTCATAAGCATTTTCTCCAGGAAGAGGTGCTGCAGCTCCTGAGTCTCGGGGTGGCCTAAGTGGTCCCCCTGGAGTTCATGGGCAGGGGTTTATACTCCCAGTATTTCCTGGTTGCCAAGGCAAAAGGAGGGTTTTGACCCATTCTAGACCTCAGGGAGCTCAACGCCTTCGTTGCCAAGGCCAAATTCAAGATGGTGACCCTGGCATCTATCATCCCATCCCTGTATCTCGGAGACTGGTACGCTGCCCTTGATCTGAAGGACGCTTACTTTCAAATTTTAATTGGTTCCTACACTTTATCGTTGGTCAGGACCATTATCAGTTTACGGCCCTTCCATTTGGCCCCTTGGGTATTCATGAAATGCATGGCCATACTTGCTGCCACCCTGAGGAAAAGGGGTGTCCAAGTGTTTCCATATCTGGACGACTGGCTGGTATGGGGTCTCTCCCCAGACCAAGTGCTGGCCCACATTGCCCTGGTATGAGACCCAATTCAGGACCTGGGCCTCCTCCTACGCGTAGCCAAGTCCATCCTGGTCCCCACCCACATCATAGAGTTTGTGGGTGCTAGGCTGGACTCCACATTGGCCACGGCCTCCCTGCCCAGGTCACGTTTTCTTGTTATCAGGAATGCTGTCATGTCCCAGCGGGCATTCCCAATGACCATGGCCAGGAACTTTATGTGTCTGCTGGGTCTCATGGGTGCCTGTACTTACGTCATCCAGCACGTCAGACTCTGTATGCACCCGCTGCAGTTGTGGCTGATTCATGGTCACAACCCATCCCTCCACTCTTGGGATAGAGTGGTGATGGTTCCCCCTGAAGTCCTCTGCTCTCTGGACTGGTGGACCCAGGAGGAGGTGGTCTGTGCCGGGGTACCATTCTCCAGGCCCCTCCCAACCCTTCGGTTGATGACGGACGCATCCAACACTGATTGAGGAGCTCACATTGGTGACATGAGGACACAAAGTATGTGGTCTCAGGAAGACTTCTCCCTTCACATCAATTGTCAGGGAGCTGAGGGCAGTCTGCCTCGCCTGGCTCAGGGGAGGTATGGTTCTGATCCTATCCGACAATACTTCAGTGGTCTCATACATAAACAGGAAGGTTGGGGCCTGTTCCCCTCCTTTGTGTCAGGAAGTCCTTCAGCTCTGGGAGCTGTGTATCGGGGAGGAAATCCACCCGATTGCTGCCTACCTTCTGAGGTCTCAGAACACTATGGCAGACCGGTTGAGCAGGTCTTTCTCTGGACACTAATGGTCCCTCAGTGCCAGCATAGCCAAGGCAGCACTGGTTCACATCCCTTCTGAACCTTTCCTGCAAGAGTTGATAGCCCTCCTGCTGGTTTCGCATGTGATAATGCAGGACTTTGGCAGGCTTCACCACCCGAACCTGCAGTCCCTGCACCTAATGGGCTGGAAGCTCTGTGGCTGACATCAGCAGAACTGCAATGCTCAGAGCGGGTGCAATGCTCGGAGCGGGTGCAGGAGGTTGGGAAGTAGGAAGCCACCTATCTAGCTAAGTGGAAGCGCTTCTCCTTTTGGACCACCCACAGCAGGGTCTTACCTAGGGATGCTCAGGTCCCACTGGTCCTGGACTGCTTTCTGGACCTTAGGGTTCAGGGATTACCTTCCTCATCAGTTAAGGTGTACTTAGCGGCCATCTCAGTTTTCCACCTGGGCTCACGGGGCAAGACATTATTTTTGGACCCAATGGTCCATTGGTTCCTGAAGGGTTCCCAAGCATTGTTATGGTTTGGGGACCAACTGGCTAAGTAGCAGTTCTGCAGAAAAGGACCTGGGGATTACAGTGGATGAGAAGCTGGATTTGAATCAACAGTGGGCCCTTGTAGCCAAAAAGGTGAATGGAATATTAGGTTGCATTAGAAGGAGCATTGCCAGCAGATCTAGAGAAGTGATTATTCCCCTTTATTCGGCACTGATGAGGCCACATCTGGAGTATTGTGTCCAATTCCTGGCCCCCCACTACAGAAAGGATGTGGACACATTGGGGAGGGACCAGCGGAGGGTGACCAAAATGATTAGGGGGCTGGAGCACATGATCCACGAGGAGAGGCTGAGGGATTTGGGCTTATTTAGTCTGCAGAAGAGAAGAGTGAGGGGGGATTTGATAGCAGCTGTCAACTTCCTGAAGAGAGCTTCTGAAGAGGATGAAGAGAGGCTGTTCTCAGTAGTGACGGATGGCAGAACAAGGAGCAATGGTCTCAAGTTACAGTGGGAGAGGTCTAGGTTGGATATTAGGAAAAACTATTTCACCAGGAGGGTGGTAAAGTACTGGAATGGGTTACCTAGGGAGGTGGTGGAATCTCCATCCCTAGAGTTTTTTAAGTCTCGGCTTGACAAAGCTCTGGCTGAGATGATTTAGTTGGGGTTGGTCCTGCTTTGGGCAGGGGGCTGGACTCGATGACCTCCTGAGGTCTCTTCCAACCCTATGATTCTGTAAGGGCTTGGATAGGTTCTAACTGCATGTATGTCATCCTGAACCCCAGTGGGATCTCAATCTGGTCCTGATCAAACTTATGGGGCCTCTTTTGAGCCCCTAGTGATGTGTTCGCTACTGCACCTTTCCTGGAAGGTGTCTTTCCTGGTAGCTATCATGTTAGCTAGACGGGTGTCTGAGTTGAGGGCCTCCCTATACAGTGTACATTGGACCCTCCCTATACAGTGTTCTTCGAGGATAAGGTCAGGTTGTGCCCCCACCCAGCATTCCTACCAAATGTGGTGTCTCATTTCCATGTCTCCCAAGACATTTTTCTCCCAGTTTTTAACCCTAAGCCCCATGCTTTGGGCAAAGAACAAGCGTTAGATGTCAGGAGAGCTTTGGTGTTTTATTTAGACAGGACAGGGCCCTACTGAAAGTCCCCTCAGCTGTTTTTAGCGATAGCGGAATGATTGAAAGGGCAGCCAGTTTCCGCACAGAGGATCTCTTCGTGGATCACTTACTGTAATAAGGAGTGCTACGAGTTGGCAGGAGTGCCACCGCCCTCCCCCCCCTTATATCCCACTCCACTAGGGCCCAGGCCTCCTCTATGGCCTTCATAGCTCAGGTCCCTATCCTGGACATTTATAGGGCAGCCACGTGCTCTTCTATCCACACCTTTGCCAATCATTACGCACTGCCTCATCAAGCTAGGGAGAATGCATCAAGCTTGGGCAGGGCTGTCCTATGCTCAGTTGAAGGTTAGAACTCTGACCCTGCCTCCTAGGGTTTCTGCTGTGGAGTCACGTATGTGGAATGGACATGAGCAATCACTCAAAGAAGAAAAAAAATGGTTACTTACCTTTTGTAATTGTTGTTCTGAAAGATGTGTTGCTCATGTCCATTCCAATCTCCCCACCCCCCACCTCACCTTCTTAGAGTAATCCAGTAAGAAGGAACTGAAGGGGTGGAGGGCCAGCAGGGGTTTATATTAGCCGATATAATGGCACCACTCCAGTGGGCTCCCCTGCTGGCCCAAGGGAAAATCTGATGATGATGTGTGCACGCAGCGCACACACACCTAAATGGAATGGACATGAGCAACACATCTCGAAGAACAACAGGTACGAAAGTAAGTAACCGTTTTTATTTGTATGGTGCAAGGTGTAAAATAAATCAGTCCAGTTAGAAATGTCTTCTTCAGTGACATGAAAGAAACTTCTTTTAAAAGCTATATTTAAAAAACAAGGTTTTTTAATTGTAAAATATCTAAAAACTTTTTTGAAAGCTGCTGAAGAAACATAGGGCTAGATCTTTCATCCTCAGTGACATCAGTGGGTCTAGGAGGCTTTGTAATCCAATGCAGCTTTGTATAAGAGACCTTTATAGAGGCGTTGGAGGTGGGGAGGTAGAGGAGAATCAAATGTGTGTAATATACAATGTTCAGGCATGGCAATTCGCAGCACATATTGTTCCTTGTCCCATTTAATTTATTGCAACACATTTAAAAAACAAAAAGAAAGAAGGACCTCAGACTGGCAATTTTCTTAGCTGGATGAATAATGGAAATAATCATATAATAATGTTTTTTGTCCATGGGATTCTTTCAGGTTATAAATCCATATACTCCTTTCTGTCTTCCTTCCTTTGCATCATTACTTCAATGATTGTCACTCAACTGTTTTATTCTGTACTGCTGATCTCAGTGCTGTTCAGCTGTGGAATGTTTTTAATACTATTGACCTTTGAGAGGTATTTTAGTTGCCATTAAAAGTTTCCTGATGTTTTCCTTTCATTATGGAAAAGTCCTATGCAATTTAATAAAGATTTATATCCCTACTCTGTTATGCTATACACTAGCTACATGTAAGGTTACCTGACACTATCCTTTGTGATACTCTGGTCTCAGTTTCTGATAACTTTGCCAAATTGCAATCATTTGGTGTTCTTTCTTTCTTTTGTTCTTTCTTTCGTTCTTTCTTTCCAAAAGCATTCAGCTATTTCAGGGAATGAGAAAAATACATTGTTTTGCCCAAGTTAAAAAAATTCTTACAACCATTTTGTTGAATATCTCTGGCAACGTTTTGCTTATTTTTGTTTCAGTCCAAATACAACATTTTAATTATTTTTAAATATTCATTTCCCCTTTTCATTTCTCTCTCTCTCTCTTTTTGGTAGGCATGGGGAAGGGGAGAAAAGAGGAGGCAAATGAAAGAAAAGATGGGGAAAGGAAATGGTTTCTGAAAATTTAAAACAAAATATTTAAATAAATAAATTTATGAAAAATTAATTACCACTTTGGACCTTCTTACCTGTAATATGGTGTGTCCCCCAATTGATTAGTCAATTACCCTCTCCCTCTCATAGCCCAGCATCAATTATGCCTCCCTACCACACCTGTTCAGATTCTGCTTCTGCTACTATTGTCCTCCTCCCTTCTGCCATCTTATGTGCTCCCTTATTCCTATCTTCAGCTTGGGTAAGTTGGGCTGAGGCATCTTCAGCTACTTCCCACCCATTGTGTAAAGATTAAGAGGGAATTCCTTCATTTCCCTGACTTTCCTCTATCATACCAAATCAGGGAAGGGGCAGAACTGGGCGATGGCAACCCAATTGAAGAGTAGGAATGTTGAGATCATCGGGGCACTCCTGGTCCTTTAAGAGAAGCAGCAGTGTTTCAAGTTGCTCTCATTGACTGCCAGTACTCCGGAGACAGAGAAGTAGGGAAGGACAGCCAATCAGAGGAAATTTCCATGAAAATGGCTCTGCAGGATCAGCCCATAATTTTCAGAACCATGCACATATCCTGTATGCAGCCCGGGTATGTCTACACTGCAGAGGTTTTTTTTTGGAAAAACAGACATTTTTCTAGAAAAACTTCACTTATCATCCACACAGCAATTGCATTATTTTGAAAAAAAAAAAATCGAAAGAACAGAGGAGTTTTTCTGACATTGGTAAATCTCTTTCTATGAGGAAGAAGCCTTTTTCCGAAAGAGCTATATCGGAAAAAGGCGTATGTGGATGGGGAAGTGGGAGAAGTGGGAGTTCTTTTCAAAGAAGAGGAAAGAGGAAAAAGTACAGGTGCCCTGGTGGCCCTCCATCCATAGTAATCACAGCTTTAAATGAGAGATAGCGTCCATTCAGTGTGAACGGTATCTTTCGAAAAAGCAGATCGCTTTTTTGATGCGCTTTTGCTGTGTAGACGCTCTCTTTCGGAAGAAATTTTTTCATAAGATCTCTTCTGGAAAAGCTTCTTCCGAAGAAGCCTGCAGTCTAGACTTAGCCCCAGAGTGAAAGAAAGCCTAGGTGAATGTGTAGGGCTTGTTGTACAGCTGGATGGCAAATAAACCTGAGCTTATTTATAGTAAGGTGAGTTCAGGTGAATACCAAATTCCATAATCTAATAATGTATAACTGGAGTAAGATTAGCTTGGCATCATAAATAACTGTACAGTGTCCACTTAAAAATATACATATATATGTCTATCCATAGGACCATTATATTTAATGAGTTTTGTAACTCTGCTGCAGAACAAAACTCAAGTATGTTTGTGTGCCTACATCCTATTTAAGTTGATGGCACTAGAAATCCTGTGACATGTAGATCTTTCTGACACACTTGTCAATGTTTGCAATTGTTTCTCTACTTTAGAAATGCCTAGTAAGTTGCCTAACTCCAATGGACACAAATCAGATATCCGTAAAGGCAATACACAGAAACCTGTTGGAGAACACTATAATCTGCCTGGACTCTCATTAATGGATCACCAAGTCACCATGTTGTTTCTGGCCAATTCCACAAGCCAAATACACAGGGAAGGGTTGGAACTTAACTTCATTTACAAGTTTAATTCTTATGCAAATGGAATGAACAGGGACATCAGCTGGCTTGCGCACTACCTTCCACATCCTAATGACTTAACCAACCAACCAAACAATGGAAGTAATTGTTCTTATCAGCCTCTTGTAACTACTTGAACCATCTACTCACTGTCTCTCTCTTATTTTCCTCCTTCCCTCCCCCCCTTCCCTTATTTATTCTTGGATCTGGACTTCTAATACTCCAGTCATCTAAAGAAGTGGGTTGTGCCTATGAAACTCATGATAGCAACTACATGTTTTGCTAGTCTTTAAGGTGCTACTAGATTATTTGTTGCTTTTTAAGTTTTTCCAAATCTTGCTGTTGCATTTTGGATCAGATGAAGGGTGATTGGTTTTACAAATCAGATCTATACAATAAACCTTGCTTTTGGCTCTTCAATATATTCTTTTAAAATAATATATGGGAATTGGGCATAACTTAGGGTTCATTCTGACATGTCATTCCTATTTAAACTTTTTAAATTCCAGATTTATGCACTTTGAATGCTGGTAATATCAATAAACAGTGACAAGACACCAGCCAGAGGAAAATTCAGTAACATGTTTTATATAACCTGGGTCCTTCGCATACCATATCAACACTTAAAAATAAACTTTTGGTCATTCAGCAGCTCATTCTTTGCTTACCTCCTTGCAGGATTCTCAACCACATCTCCACATCCCCACACACATAAAACAGAGAAGAATATTTGAAAATGTAGACTCTTAGCAGAATTTAAACCAAAAATTTAGATTTTTTTCTGTGTAATGCAGTTGGATATTCTCTAAGAAACTGAAGGCTTGCCTGATTTTTTTTATTTAAAAGCCTTATCCTTAGTAAATTCAGGCAAACAGATGATTCTTTAATCAAACTATTTTACTTTCTTTTAATACAACTAGTGGGAGCTGCACACATGGGAACTAAAACTGTGTCCCAGACTGTTGTTCCAGAATGGCCTCTTGAAGTCATGGGTGCAGCTGCACCTTGATCAGCTCTAAAATGAAAGAGTCTTAAAGGAAGTTGTTTGGAGATGCCCGCCTGCTCCAGCTGTGCTGAGTGAACATTATGTGCAGCTGAAGATCTGCTCCATGGACTGATGGCAATAGATGGAACTTAGCTCCTGCTTATCAAGAAGTAGAGCATACCCAGCCAAAAGGACCTTTGTATGCATTCTTTGCAATGCTGGTCAGTTATCTAAGCAATATTCTTTAAAAACAAACAAACAAACAAACAAAAACAAACAAACATAAACACAGGAATGGAAAGGATGAAAAATGTGAAACAAAGTAAGGTAAGGTAAGTGAGTAAGTCAGTAATGTAAACAAAGTGTTTAAGAACTAAAGAACACCCATACAGAGTCAGACCAATAGTCTATTTAGCTCAGTATCCTGTTTTCAACAGTGGCCAGTACCTGAGCTTCTGTGGGAATGTACAAAATAGGGCAATTTTTAGAGATTTAGGGTCTCTCAGAGCATGTGGTTGTATCCCTGACCATATTGGCTAATGGGCATTGATGGACCTATCCTTCATGAATACATCTAATTCTTTTTAAAATCTAGTTATACCTTTAGCCATCACAACATCATATGGGAATGGGTTCATGTAAACTGTGTGTGTATGAAAAAGTATCAGATCTGCGGCTTATTTATTTCATCAGATGACCCCTTTGGTTTGGTATTGTGGAAAATAGTAAATATTTTTTCACTTCTTCTTCACTATTCATAATTTTATAAGCCTCTATTATGTCCTTCCTTAGTTGACTCTTTTCTAAGCTGAACAGCTTTAATTTTTTTAGTCTTTCCGTGTGTGGAAGCCATTCCATACCCTTCATTGTCTATGTTGTCCTTCTCTGGACCTTTTCTAGTTCCACAATATCTTTTTTTGACATGGGGTGACCAGAACTGTACATGGTATTCAACATGTCGGTGCACTATGTCTATATAGAGTGGTGTTCTGATATTTTCTGTCTTATTTTCTATCTCTTTCCTAACAGTATCTAATATTTTGTTAGGCATTTTGACTGCTGCTGCACAAGGAGCTGAAGTTTTCAGAGCACTATCCCTGGTCGCTTCAAGATCTATTTCTTGAACAGGAACAACTCATTTAGAATCCATCACTATATACCTATAGTTGGCATTATTTTTTTTCCAATATCTAATACTTTGTATTTATTAACATTGAATTTCAGCTGCCATTTTGTTGCCTAGTCACCCTGTTTTGTGAGATCTTTTTGTAACTCCTCAGTGACTCCACTGCTCCTCACATACAGAGACCTCCACTGAGGTGACAAGAATTGCACTGAGAGCTGGGATGATGGTACAATGCTGCCTAAACCCTGCTCTGCCTCACTGAGCTGGCTGAACAATAGATTTTTCAGTTCACTGGCAATTCCCTCAAATTAAAAAAAATAATTTCAGGTTGAATTGAAAACCATTTTTAATTTTTTTTTTTTTAGCAAATTAGAAAGTCAAAAATTGTCTTTTAGGTTCAAATGAAATGTTTTGTCTAACCCAAAGCACAACATTTTATTTCAATTTTGAACATTTTTAGTGTTAAAAATAAAATGAAAAGACATTTAAGTCAATGTGAATTGAAATACTTAGTTTTGAAAATATCTAAAAGAAACATTCATGTGGGAGAAGGTCTTGGGATTTTTTCACAACTGAAACAATCTGGTGAAATTTAACAACAAAACATTACATGTTTTTCTTGTTACAAAATTTGTGTTTTTCACTGAAAACAAGTGGTCACAAATTTTGCTGATTTCCATCCTCATCATACATAGACTTCTGAACAAATGCAAGTGCCACCACTTTTACTCCCATCTGTAGTAGATGCTTTTGCCCCCACACCAACCATGATGGTAGCACGGGAGCTGTCTGCAGTTTTAGGGAAACATTTCTACATTAAGTTATTCTGTTCAATATTGGAAGGTTTTCTTCCAACATAAGGACTACAATTTTATAGTTAAAAATATTTAGTTTTTGCATTGCTTTCTTATATTCACTGAAAAAAGATTCCTACTAGTAGTGGGTAAGTAAATGTTGCAAGCTCTGAAAGACAAAGTATAACTGCAAAGTAGTTTTATTTGTTTATTTCATTGGACACCAGCTAGTGTATCTGAATTAGGTATGTAACCCACACACCTAGTGGGTGTGATTCACTGTCCCATATAGTGGCACTTAGAACACATACAGCAAGAGATAAGAAAGAGTGAGCTCTACAGCCTAAGCTGAGAGCCAGCTGGTTTTATAGCTACGGTGACCATATTTTCTGAACCAAAAATAGAGATGTGTTAGGCATGCCCCCGGCCTCATTAGCCACGCCCCCGCATCCCTTAGATCACACCCACCTGCCATATCAAGTCCCACCCCTGGAGGTAGTACTTCCAGGGTCAAGATGGACACATGACCGGAAGTAAAAGGTGTCATATGACCTCTCTAAAAACTCCTTCCACTGTCCTCTACCAATAGGCATGGGTATGGGCATCATAGGACCACCCCCATGCAATTATATTAATCCAACTTGAAACTTGGGAGGAGAGGACAGGAGTGC
This sequence comes from Rafetus swinhoei, assembly GCA_019425775.1. NCBI lineage: Eukaryota > Metazoa > Chordata > Testudines > Trionychidae > Rafetus > Rafetus swinhoei. Next base: position 130,336,275 of record CM033424.1, read on the forward strand.
CTTTATTTCAGTGGCAGACCACCAGCTGCTAATGGAAACTCACTGTTAATTACATAATTACACCAGAGCTATTTTCTTGGTGCTGCAGCTAGGGAGAACAGTTTAAATTAGTAAAAAGATTAAGCATTTTTACTTTCTCATCTTAGTTTATCAAACTTCATTTTAAACTAATGAAAATAATTTATGTCCAACACAAAAGGTTCCAATGTTTTCTTTATAACAGGGGTGGGCAACCTTCTTTGGTCAGAGGCCACAGAATCACAGAAAAATCAGTTGGGGACCACACAAGTGAGAAGCAAAAATACTCCTTGCACAACCCCCAATGCTCACTGTGGCCCCTAGCTGAGACACTTCACTCCTCTGGCACTCCAGCCTCACAAGGAGAGAGGAAGAGACAGGAAGGACTGAGGTTCAGGGCTTCTCATAGGTCAGATTTGCTTTTCTGGTGGATTTTATGGACCCCCCTCCTTAGGTTCTGGGGTGGGAACAAAATGAGGGGTTCAGTGTGTGGGACAGGGCTGCCAGTGAGTGACATAGGGATGGGGTACAGAGTCTGGAAGGGAGGTGGAGTGCAGAAGGGGAGAGGTTGCAAGGTCTGGGTGGGACGTACAGTGAAGAAGCAGGCTGGGAGTAAAGTGTCTGGCCAGGGGGAAGGAGCAGGAGCAAGAGAGAGTGCAGTGTGTGGCCAGGAGGGAGGGTCCAGGAGCAACAGTGGATGCAGTAGCAGGATGGGGATAGGGTGTATGGCCAAGAAGGAGGGTACAGGAGGGGACTGGAGATAGAGTGTCTGGCCAGGAAGGAGGGTGCAGGAGCAGATGGAGGAAGGGTGTCTGCCCAGGAGGGAGGGTGCGGGAGGGAACTTGGGATAGGGGTTGGACCTCCCTGGTCTGGTACCATCAGTACCTGACTGGTCCCGGATGAGGGAATTTTCCAGACCAGGGGTGGTCCTGCCCACTCTGCAGCCCACTGAGCAGCACATCGGTTCCCTGCACCCGCTCCCCCCTGCCAGTCAGTTCTGTGTGTCTCTTCCCCAGCCCTGCGAGCCGCATACTGGTACCCCACCCCCTGCCAGCAACCCAGCTGAACCACAGGCCGCCCGCACTTCCCCCCGCAGTCCAGCTGGACCTCATGCCTCCCGCATGCCTACCCGCAATCCAGCTGGACTTTGCATTGGATGCACTGCTCCCCCCCCCCCAGCCCAGCTGGACTTTGCATTGACTGCACTCCCCTCTCCCCCCCACAACTCAGCTGAATCCCGTGCTGCCTGCACTCCTCCCCCCGCAACCCAGCTGAATCTTGCATCGCCCGCATTTCCCTCCCCCCTGCAACTCAGGTGCTTACTTGCTTTCCCCCCTGCTCCCACAGGAAACGCCTCTCCTTGCTCCTATTGGCTGGATTCCCAGCAGCAGGGAAAGGCTTCAGGAACAGTCCCTCCAGGCTCCTGTTCCTCTGTCCGAAGGAGGGGGAGGGGAATTAGCATCACACAGCAGCTTCTAGTTTGGAGTCCCGGGGCTTTCCATAGGACAGGACATTAAAAATCAGGACTGTCCCAGGAAAATCAGGGCGGATGGTCAGCGTATTTATAGTTTAAAGCTGTGGAGAGGCTCCTACTCTAAGCTCCAGAGGTTCAGATATTTCAGGTATTTTTTTTTCCCATTTTGTAATGTGCCTGGATCCATTCAGATCTCTTTTGAATTCTAATTTCATTATTCCTTTTTTGCCTCTTATACCGGTTCTTTAGCACAATACACCTACACCCTTCTGGTGTTAATAGCATGCACTCTAAGGTGTAAATAACAATAACAATACACTATTCTTGAATCATTTCAGAAATACTGTTATTGAGTGGTTTCCCAAGGGCCTTGTAAGCCACACATCTTAGCATTTATTCAATCTGATCCTCTACAGTTCGTACTTTTTCAGTCCAAAAGACCATGTAACTCTCTGCTGCCTATAGGCATGAGAGATTCATGTCTGTCTCACAAGCAAAATGAATAGATATTCTGAACTGTCTACATTTTGTTTAAAGTTTGTCTTTGAAAGCTTAGCATGACGAATTTGAGATTTCCTTTTAGGCACCCACCAATTTATTCCCATTATTTATATTTTAAGGTAAAATGCTTTCTCTCTCCTGTCATAGTTTTCTCAGTGCAGCAGAGAACTATTTTGCTGCTTTATGTAAGAGGCAGCTGAGAGAAGCTTCAGTATCACTTTTGCTTTTCCTAGACTTTTTTATACAGGGAGGCTGTGTCTACACTGGCACCCTTTTTCGGAAAAGGGATGCTAATGAGACACAGCGCAATTGCAAATCCGCGGGGGATTTAAATATCCCCCGCGGTATTTGCATTACATAACTGCCGCTTTTTCCGGCTCGGGGTTTTGCGGAGAAAAGCGCCAGTCTAACAGCGATCTTGCGGAAAATAAACCCTTTTCCACAAGATCTCTTATGCCTACTTTCTCTTGCGGAAAAGGGTTTATAAACCCTTGCGGAAAAGGGTTTATTTTCCGCAAGATCGCGTCTAGACTGGCGCTTTTCTCCGAGCCGGAAAAAGCGGCAGCAGATGTAATACAAATACCGCTGGGGATATTTAAATCCCCCGCGAATTTGCAATTGCGCTGTGTCTCATTAGCATCCCTTTTCCGAAAAAGGGTGCCAGTGTAGACACAGCCAAAATGTTCTATATAGTATCATTAAGGTTCCCTAACTGAAACATTAGAAATATTAAAAACCAAACAAAAAAAATCAGCAAGTGAGCTATATGGAAAGGAAATTCAGTTTCCTTTCCTTCCACTGAAGATTCTACATAATTTTGCTATTGCTGTCAATTTTTCCCTTTCCCCTTCTCCCTCTTTATCGTCTTCTGAATCCTCTGGTCTTACTGCTCCAGTTCTTCTTCGAGTGGTTGCTCATGTCCATTCGAATCAGGTGTGCGCACCGTGTGCACCGCGTCTTCCGGAGCGTTTTCCCTAGCGGTACCCGTAGCGCCGGCAGGGCGCCCCCTGGAGTGGCGCTGCCATGGCGGGACATAAGTACCCCTGCCGGCGCTCCCCCACCTCAGTTCCTTCTTACCACCTGTGACGGTCGTTGGAGCATGTCTTTCTCTTAGATCAGTTAATGGTTCCCGTTTCTGTTAGTGTTGTAAATAGTTCTGAGTAGTTCAATTAGTTAGGTAGTTAGTGTTTCTTTGTTTTTTCCTTCTCCCCCTTCGGGGGTGAGGAATGCCAGGGCCGCAAGGCTTTAAGGCGTGCGCTGTCTGCGCAAAGTTCATGCCCAAAGGAGATCCTCACGACAGTTGTCTAAAGTGCCTGGGTGAGGGCCATCTCACGGACGCTTGTAAGATCTGCAAGTCTTTTAAGCCCCACACTAAGAGGGAGAGAGACTCTCGTCTAAAACTTCTCCTCATGGAGGCAGCTTTACAGCCGGCACCGGCTGGGCACTCTGCGGTGCGCAGTGCACCGGCGTCCACGCGAGATGCCCCATCTTGGGACCGGACCTCGGTGTTGAGGGTCCGGCACTGGTCTCACTCTCCGGCACCGAAAAAGGTCAAGAACGTCTCGCGGTAGGTCTCCGAGACGGAAGCTCAAGTTGAGCCTACACCATGGTACCGACTCTCCGGTGCATACATCATCATGCACCACGGTGCGGCGTAAGTGAGCGGGGCGTCCATCTAGTCCAGGGCAGCTACCCTCGCACCGCCCCTCGACGCCGGACACCTTTGAGGCGGCGCATGACCTTATTAGCCTCACTACCTCCCCTCTGTCGTCGGTTGAGGCAGAAGGGTCGAGGTCACCTAAACCGGAGGCCGTGTTGGCACCGGCTTCGCCTCCGCTCCGGCATGACTGAACGGCACCAGTCACTTATGCAGCAGGACCGTCCCCTGTGGGACCAGTACCGCTTGCTGCCGTAGCGGTGCCGGCAGTGACGCAGGCCGCCACGCTTCACTCGACGCTGAACTGGGCTCGACCTCCCTCGGTGCTGGGACCCCTTCCAGACCCTGTCTTGGCTGAGCCTGTGCCATATCACCCTGGTCTCGCGGCGACGTCTTCGGCACCATCGTTGGGCCCTTCAGCATCAGCCTCTTCAGCACCGGTGTACATTTTGGCACAGGCACCGGCCATCGCCGGTGACTCCGGCTTCTTCGGGGTTCGTATCGCTACCGATACCGACTACGGCACCGCAGACATGTTCCGTGCCGGCACCACAACTGGCACCAGGACCGGTTCTCCCGGTGCCACAACCGGCTCCACCCCGGGCACTGGGATCTGTTCTCCCGGCATCGACTCCACTTCAGGCACCGGGGGCTTCACTCATGACACCGGGACCTGTTCTCCCGGTACCGCAACAGGCACAGGGACAGGCACCGGCACCGTTTTTCCCAGTGCCGGCACGTCTGCATCGAGTGCACGCGGGCAAACCAGAGTCCATGGCCAGGTTTGCCCCCCCATCGGCGGCAGGACATTCGTCATCTGTGCCTACCTGGTCTGAGTCTGATTACTCGTCAGATTCTGATGCGGCATCCTTCAGGTCGGAGTCCTCGGCAGCTTCCTCGACTCACAGATCTCGTTCCCGGCACCGGCGTGATCATTCGCGGGTGCAGCAGACTTGGCCGCCTCAGCCACAATGGCCCTTTTGGACACCGTGGGCTTACCACCAGTGGCAGGGGCCTGTGCCCTCCTCTGTGGTGTCCGGTGCCTCGGGGCACCGAGCGCAACCGTCGGCATCGCTGTCAAGACCCCCTCCCTTTCCCCAGAGGTCGGTTGCTATGGATACCGCTGCTGAGCCGCAGGCTTCGGTACCGGAGCCGCCTCTGCAGGCAGTGCCGCCTGTCTAGCCGGCACCTCTACCAGTTCCTGCTCTGGGTCCGGCACCGGTCCAGGAGTCGTCATCATCATCATCACCGGATGAGGCTTTGGCGGATCCCGCACCGGCGTTGCCTACTATGGATGCCCGGGTGCACCAGGAGCTGCTTAGGCGTCTGGCGTTCTTGAATTTATGCCTTGAGATATACTGCCTTTAACTCTTAGAACACAAATATTCTAAAGGGTACATTGTCTCTCTTCTTCAAAACCATCTTTAAAACACGTTTCAAATGTGTGTCTGTGGAGATGTGAGGTAGTGGACAATGCCATGCTGCCACCCACCAATGGCTATAATTACCTTGCACTCCATTATTCATGACATGCTGTGGATACAGGCCACAGGAAGTTTAACTTTGAGAGATCTGACAGGCTCCCGAATGGCTTTCTACCCTTCAGAAACCCAAGGATATTTCAGAAAGTGTCCCGATAACAGCATGGTTCTCCTGTAGTTGCCATGATCATTCTGGCTCTTGAGCTCTTTCTTTGACCTCAGCTTGATTTGGACATGATCCTGGAACTTGGTATGAACGCCTTTGTTCCTCTCAGCTGCAGGCTTGACTCTGCTCTGACTGCTCTTATCAGTCTTCTGACAGTAAGAAACATGTCTTACTTATTTTTTTAAATAGTCCTGTAAACGTATGACAACAAATAGTGATAGACGGGGCAGACAAAGCCAAAATTAGGTAACACAGGGATCAGGGTTAGTCTATATCAGGGGTGGGGAAGCTCAGGCCCAGGGGCTAGATGCGGCCCCCACCGTGCCTGTGTCCAGTCCCCGAGGCTCAGGGCCCCCGAAGCATTGGAGCACTCGTGCTGGCGCTCCAGCCCCCTACTGCCCCTTATGTGGCTGGAGCACACAAATTCTACTAGCCTGGGCTCCCCTAGGCTCTGGCATATGAGGGGAATGTGGGGAGTGTCTTTCTCCTTCTCAACCAGGTGCCACAATGAGGGGTTTTATTTTTGTGTTGCCTCTGACTGTTTTTTCTGTGGGTCAGTGGCCCCTGACCCAAATAAGGTTCTTCAGCCCTAGTCTAGGTCTTAGTTAAAATCCTCACATGGGGATAAATTTTCCAATTTTCTTACATTGGAAATGTATGTATATGTCAAAAAGCTAAGCAGAAGAAAATGTTTCAGATGTGTGGACAGAAAGTCATGAAATAAAACTAATTTAATAAAAAATGTAATATGAAGATTAAAAGTACAAATAGTGAATGATGTAGGAGTAATAATGGAAAGCAAATCTAAATTGCAGAAAAAAGTCCTCAGAAGACACAATGAAACATGAAATAGAACTAAATATGAATAGTGTGACTAAAGACTAAGGGTGTGTTGGAATGGAAGATGTGGTGAAATTAATCTATACATATTTGAAGTTTACAAGCCAAAGAAAGAGAGGAGCTACTGAAGGTGAAACAGACATTTATACTAGGATTTGTGGGATAAAATTAAGAAGGGGAGAACTGAGTCTGGATATCAAATGAAATTTCCTGACCAGAACCTGTGTTAAATTGTGGAATAGTCTCTTAAGGAAGGCTATAGAAGCTACATCACATAGAACATTTAAAACTCCACTGGATGAGGCACTAGAAAATCTATTTCTGGAAACAGCTTTTGCAACTAATGTTTAATTAAATTGGTTTTGTTATCATAGAATCATAGAACCATAGAGCTGGAAGAGACCTCAGAAGGTCATCAAGTCCAGCCCCCTGCTCCAGGCAGGACCAATCCCAACTAAATGAACCCAGCCAGGGCTTTGTCAAGCCGAGACTTAAACACCTCTAGGGATGGAGACTCCACTACTTCCCTAGATAACCCATTCCAGTGCTTCACCACTCTCCTAGTGAAATAGTTTTTCCTAATATCCAACCTGGACCTCTCCCACCACAACTTGAGACCATTGCCCCTTGTTCTGCCATCTGTCGCTACTGAGAACAGCCTTTCTTCATCCTCTTTAGAGCCTCCCTTCAGGAAGTTGAAGGCTGCTATCAAATCTCCCCTCATTCTTCGCTTCTGCAGACTAAACAGGCCCAACTCCCTCAGCCTCTCCTTGTAGGTCATATGCTCCAGCCCCCTAATCATTTTGGTTGCCCTCCGCTGGACCCTCTCCAATGGGTCCACATCCTTTTTGTAGTGGGGGGCCCAGAACTGGACACAATACTCCAGATGTGGCCTCACCAAAGCCGAATAAAGGGGAATAATCACATCTCTTGATCTGCTGGCAATGCACCTCTTAATGCAACCTAATATGCCATTAGCCTTCTTGGCTACAAGGGCACACTGTTGACTCATATCCAGCTTCTCATTCACTGTAACCCCCAGGTCCTTTTCTGCAGAACTACTACTTAGCCATTCAGTCCCCAGCCTGTAACAATACTTGGGATTCTTGTGTCCCAAGTGCAGGACTCTGCACTTGTCCTTGTTGAACCTCATCAGATTTCTTGTGGCCCAATCCTCCAATTTGTCTAAGTCACTCTGGACCCTATCTCTGCCCTCTAGCGTATCTACCTCTCCCCCTAGCTTAGTGTCATCTGCAAGCTTGCTGAGAGTGCAATCCATCCCCTCATCTAGGTCATTAATAAAGATATTGAACAAAACCGGTCCTAGAACCGAACGTTGGGGCACTCCGCTAGAAACCGACCGCCATCCTGACACTGAGCCTTTGATCACTACCCGCTTGGTCTGGCCTTCTAGCCATCTTTCTATCCATCTTACCGTCCATTTATCCAATCCACATTCCCTTAACTTGCTGGCAAGAATATTGTGGGAGACCGTATCAAAAGCCTTGCTAAAGTCAAGGTAAAGTCAAGGTTATAATAGTGCTATGTTAATTAGCAGAGCAACGCTTTAAACATTGTTCCTGAGTCCATTGAGTTTGGTATCAGGAAATGTGTAATACTATATGTGCAGTATACTTTACCTTTAAAGAAAACTCAAACAACTTCTAGCATTATTGTCTTCCAATAGAAATACCTTATTTAAAATTACTTTCTTTAGCTGATTTCATATCTGAGTTTTAATATTTTAGAATTTCTTGATATTGAGTTTGGAATCTCTTTTTAACTAGTAAAAGGCTCAGCCTCTGCTTGGTAATATTGTTTCATTTTGTGATTTCTTAAGGGATATTTTCCCTCTCATATCAGAAGCATTATTGAATGCATCAGACTGTACCTGCTGGCACCATAATTAATTTCGACTGCCAGAGCAGGACAGCTGCTTGAAAGTAATCAGATTCCCATGTTTGTGTTTCTCAAACGCAGACAGAATCCCACATCACTTCCAGGTCTTGCTGTATCTTCCAGAGACCCCTAATTCTGTTCTACCCTCCCCTAGTATCTCCCGCCCCCCCTTTTTAAACAGGAGAACAGAGAAATATTGATCTGTAGGATAGAGATCAAATTAGAATGTGCTATGTGCAGCTACAACTGATAAAAGAAAATTAATTTTCACTTTTTACCTGAAAGTGCATTCTTTTCTATGACAATCATATACCATCTCTTCAGCATTTATTACAGATTACTGCCACGGGAGAAAGATAAGTTGAGAAGGGGAAATCACAGTGGTATGCCACATGACATATCTTTTTAATCTTTCAAGGCAATATTAGCAGTGTAGTGACATTAGAGTTTAAAGTATTTGATATTTCCCTCTGAAAACTACAGTCTTCATGTGAGGAATCTTCACTGTAAACACATCCTAATGTAACGAGTAGTCCTGTGGCACCTTAGAGACTAACAAAAAAAAAGTTTACAGTGCTCACTTTGTTCAGTTTGGACGTTTATAGTCAGGACTTCCATAGTCCAGCAACATCTGTGGTCCAGCACTCCAGGGGGTGTTCTGGGGCTGGAGTACGCATGGGAAAAAGCTGGGACTCACATTCAGCAATTGCTTCCTCACCCTCCCAGAGCTTGTGGAGTGCCCGTGTGCTGGACTCCAGAGTCTGTATGCGTGCGTGTGTGTGCCCTTGTCCCCAGCCTCCTTTCAGCAGTGGCTCGTGGTGGGAGGATGTCTCCCCCTGTGGGGTCAGAAGTGTGAGCAGCCTCTGCAGAGCTTGTGAGCAGGAGCCCAGAGGTGCTCCAGTGCTGCCTCCTGGCGCTGCATGGCAGAGACTGGTGCTGCACGTGCATCCATGTGCATTGACTGCAGCACGGTGGCTAAGCTGAGAAGGCCAAGTGAGGATTGCACCACAGCCCCTCAGCGCCCGCCACCTCCACCTTGTGCGTGTGAAAAACTAAGACCACTCACCTGATGATCACTCCTCAGGCTTGGAGGATGCCTGGGACACATCCAGGCCATGGGGTACCAGCTCAAAAATCAGCATAGTGACAGTGCTGGCTGCATTCTCCTCCTCCTTCTTGTCTTTGTCCTCCTTCTCCTGGGCTGGCGACAAAGGGCGTCTCCAGCCCTGAGTCCACCATTAGGGGTGGGGAAGGGGCTGCATCGACCCCCGGGATGGGGAGTAGGTCATCAAAATAGGGGCAGACGTGGGGTTCTGCCCCTGAGCGTGAGCTGTGCTCCCTTGTCCTGGTGTAGGCCTGCTGGAGCTCTTTAACCTTGTTGTGGACCAGTTCAAAGGTCTTATTCCTCATGGAATGAGGTTTACTGCCGTCGGAAAAAGCCATATGTTATTTTGACTTTCTGTCGAAATAGCACAATTGCAGTGTGGATGCTAGTATTGTTTTTCCAGGATAATAGCCATTATTCCAGAAAAACGGTGCAGTCTCCATTTCATCGATGCTGGCCTCTGTGCTCCTGCTGGAGTGGAGAGTGGAGGGGGACACTTGGGGGAAGTATTTGGGACCAGTGATGTCTGGAGGGTGCTGGACAAGGGAAGTACAACCTGTATTTATTTTTTATTACAAATACTTGCATTATAAAAAAAATAGTATTTTCAATGCACCTAATACAAGTACAGTAGTGTAGTTTCTTATCATGAAAGTTGAACTTACAAATGTAGAATTATATAGAAAAACCCTGCATTTAAAAATAAAACAATGTAAAACTTTATAGTGTACTGTTCTCTCAGTCCTATTTCTTGTTCAGCCACTCACTTAGACAAATAAGTTTGGTTATAATTTTCAGGAGATAATGCTGCCTGTTTCTTGTTTTCAATACCACTTGAAAGTAACATCGCAAGATATTTTAAGTGCCAGATGTGCTAAGCATTCTTGTGTCCCAATGATTGATTCTAATTTTATTTTTAAATGGTATTATTTTTAGGGAATTTTTGTACTTGTTAAAACGAGAAACTCGCAGACCAGAGATGATGATAATGGTGGTGGTGATGATAATGATAATAGTAATAATAATGATTAATAATAAAAGACTCAGAGAGCATTTTAATGTTCTGCAATAGCAAAATTAATCACTTGTCTAAAGCTTGTAAAAACAAAGGGGAACTCACCAGGCTAAATTTGTTCTTTGCTTTACTAGCTAAAACATTATATTAGTTCAGTACAGAAATGCTTTTGCAATCTTAGAATGTAAAATTTAGCCTTTACATCACTTTTAGTTTCCAGCAGATTAGATATAATATCAAATAATAATATCATATAAAGAAGTCTAAAGATAATTAACAAAAATTATTGAGTATTATTATACTCAGGGCTCGACAAATCACTGAATCTACTCGCCTGTGGCGAGTAGATTTTAGCTGGTCGCCCCGTTCACTGGCGGCGCGCGCATGTGCAATGCGGGTCTTGCGCATGCGCAGTGCGGGGCTGGCGAGTAGATTTCGCCGCCGTTTGTTAAGCCCTGATTATACTATTTCAGGAATGGATAAACTGAAGCACGTAGAGATTAAGGCCTTGATCGTGTGCAGACATATGCACATGTTGTAGCATTAGCATAAATCTGTGCAGGATTGAAGTTTAAGTGGTCATGCGGTGAGACAGTGCAGAGTCTGGAATAAAATCCAAGACCTTCAGCCTTGTTGCCTCTCCCTGTCTGTGTAGCGTATGGCGACTGTGATAGAGGAAGATGCAAGCAATGTACCTTAGAATCTATAAAGAGGTCCATGGCAGCAGTAGCAGCAGACACACTAGTTTAAGGGCATATTTATTGTAAATATCTTTAATCCGTTGCTGGCTGGGCACCAGAGATTATGATAAAATGCAATAATTTTATTAACTTTTTCCCACAAAAATCTTTCACAAAAATATGAATTTTTCAAAACCTGTTGATCAGTCTATAAGCTTCTCATCCAGTTGCACTGGACACAAAACTGAGTCAAAGTAAGGAGTGGGCAATAATTTTTGATGGGGGGGGCCACTCCAAAAATTTGGAAAGTGGTCAAGGGCCGCACTCTTCCATGATATTAAGGGAGGAGGTGCGAAGTGTGTGGTTGAGATTGGGTGCAGAAGGGGTCTTGGGGTAAGGGATTGGGGTGGAAGGCTGTGATCTCAGCAGGAGATTGGAATATAGGATCTGGGAGGGGATATGAGTGCAGAAGGTGGGGCAGAGAGTTTGGTTTATGTGGGGTGGGAGGGCAGAGGGTTCAGATGCCAGAGTCAGGCTCTGTCCGGAAGACTTCTGGCCAGCAGCTTTCTCAGGCAGATTTCCTGCCTACCCCACCCCCACACTGGGCTCAGGGACCATGTGGTCTTTGAATAGCTACGAGCCTAAGGGGAGAGGGGAACAGTGCTTTGTAAGCTTCCTGTTGACAACAGGAAGCTCCCATTTGCTGGAAACTGGCCAATGGGATTGTGCTGGAGGGCAGGGGCAATGCGTGAAGCCTCTGCCTCATCTCCTGGGCTCACAGCTGTTTAGCTGTTCAAACAGGTACCTGCAGCAGTTGCTTTTCTCCGTGGAGTGTGGGGGACAGGCTGGGAGCCTGCATGAGGCTCCCCACTGCATCCATCGGGTAGATCCGGAAGCTTGGCAGGCCAAATGCGACTCGCAGGCCATATTTTGCCCAGCCCTGGTCAAAGTGCTTTATATCATTCTTTAAGTGCTAACCCTCAAGCTAAGTTTGTGTTTTATGCGTTTTGATTTGCTGGAGTGTTCAGGATATTATCAATAGTTGCAATTCCTACACTTTGCCTGTGAGAAGAAAAGGATGAGGGTTGCAGTTGTCAACTCACAGGGCCAGGGCCCAACAGGGTTGTAGCTTCGCTTCAAGACAGAGTTGATTAAGGATAGTTGCTTTTATTAATCTCAGTACGTCACTACTATTACAGGCTTAATACTGCCAGATGGTTACACAGCTACTGCAAAATAATACGTCAATAAGCATAGGCAGAGCAATGCATAAAAGAGAGTAACAGGCATTCAGAAATGCTTACACCACTTCAGTCTGTGGGGAGTTCCGCACCAGGCTGCAGTGGACATGGTTCCAGCTGGGGGGATCCAGGGCGCCCTCTGAGGTCTAGGTCCCTGGTTAGACTCACCAGGCACGGAATTCCCTACACCAGTTATACTACAGTTGTTTATGGGTGTGTACATACTCGCATCCTCTGCCTTCTCTGTAACTGCTTCCAAGAGGCTGAGGAACAACTATCCCCATCCCCATCCCCATCCCCATCCCCATCCCCTGTAGTATCTGTTGGCCGGATAGGTGGTTACTGCAGCCTCCATGCGCTCCACAATCTCTTGTGGAGACTGAGGGAGCTGCTCTTCATCCCACCCCACCGGGAAAGCCACCTGGCACAGTGCCTTCATGACAGGATTCCACTGGGAGGTAGCCGGCCATCCCGGTATCCCATTGGGCAAAACAACCCCTGCTCCCCGTTTAATCCACAGCAGTGTCCCAAAAACTAATACTTGCTAGACATCAAGAGGGCACTTGAGGGATTCTGTAAGATGTGTTATACTGTATAGGGGTGTAATAGGATAGCAGTTTACACAGTTAACCGATAAGTCTGGCGTGGTTGCATGCAGGCTCCAGCCCCACTCTAGGGGAGCCACCTGCCTCCCTGCACTGCTGGCAGCAGCATGGGATAGCAGCCGACTTCCTGGGAATGGGGTTGCAAGCGGGAATCGGTATGTGCTGGGAGCCAGTTGCCACCCATTGCTGCAGGTGTGTGTAACCATGTAACTGATGAAATTTTTAATAGTTGCAGTTACCCAATTACCCGCATTTTAACGTACCTAATACTGTATAAGTGAGGATCCTAATATGGCCAACTCAATACACCCTGTCACCATAAAGCAATCCTGAACTTTTAACACAGACAGAAATGGGGATTATTTTGGTAGCAGTTTACAGAAATTCAATTATGTCTTCAAGAAATGTCCTCCAATTCCTTTGTTATAACAAGTTTTGAGCTCTGGGGGAGCTCACTGATACAGCTATAACTATTGCTGTCTTCTTCTAGTAGTGTCCCTATGAGTGCTCCATTGTAGATGTATGTGAGCCCCTGCGCCCCTGATTGGAGATTTTTGGTAGCACTGTCCCTTGAGCCTCATGCATGTGCTGTCCCTCTTAATCTGCCTCCAGGCTATCTTACACTGGGGAAGCAAAAACCCCTCACTTCCTTCTTAACCCCCTTTGGCTTTTGGTCTCATAAGGAGAGAGCAGTTGTCCCTTTCTTATCTGTATCATTAGCATAATTAGTAGCTGTTGTTCTCCCTAATAGTATTTAATTTTTTTTTAACTCCATGGGGATTAAAAAGAAAACAACAACAACTTTGTTTTTATCCTATCTGGGGCATCTTCCAGCAAATCCCCTCATGACTCCCCACTCCTCCAAGAAAAGAAAAGAAAGGAAAAGAAGAGGAGTGAAAATGACCTGCTTGCTTCTGCTTTCCTCATTGCTAGAGACTGACTTGTTCCCAACCCCCACCCAGTGGCATTCTTAAAATTGCCTCTGAGAGGTGTCTTTCCTCTGAGCTGTTTCTGTAACAACCAGACACTCTCACTGTGTCTGATGCCTGGGACAGCCTCACAGAAATGCTTCAACTGTCACAAAAACTGTGAACTGAAATTTAAAACTCCTCCTTAGGGGCACCTCAGTCCTATAGGAAACTCCAGAGACTTTTACTTCAACAAGGATAGAGTCATTAAAAATCCACAGCAGACTTCTCCTGTAAGCTCCCAGTCATTACCAGCCAAAGGATTTCACCAGAGCTCCCATCTTGGTACGAGTGATTGGCAGCCAGAGGGGGTTCCCCAGAGCAGTTACCTCCACAGGGATAGAAAACCAAACTTACCATGGCATTGGCAACTCTGAAGTACGGTACCTAGAAGGGTGCACCCTCTCCCCCACCCTCAGCTCTTCTCTGCAGCACAAACTAGATAGCACCTTATAAACCAGGGGGAGTCAGGCTCTGGAGCAATGTAGAGTGGCACAGTGAATACTTTTGGTACCAGGTAAGACAGAACTCCCATCTAGGGAGTGTTCTGCACCTTCTGAAGCATTGGTATTGTCAGTGTACCATGAACTCTTCTCTGTAGTAACAAATGAGCCCATGATAACACATGAGCTCTGGTATTCTGGAGACCTGTGGCCTTGGTACACAGGAAAGGGGAGTTACTGTATCCTCTCTAAAAGTGCGGCACTGAAAACTTTTGGTACCTGACACAAGAAAACTTTCACTTAGGGAATGCTCTGCACCATTTCAACCATTGGTACTGATAAAGTACCATAGACATTCATCTGTGGTACCGAGGGAGCCCAGGGTTCTGCCAATACCCCAGTCAGTGCTGCCCCTACCCAGTGACAAGTCTGTCAGTGGCCAGGAGGAAGTCATGGCCCATTGTCACAATTCAAGGATCCTTTGCGGTTCCATTGAGCCCATCCATAATCGTAGTTTGGGACACTGTCATCCATGTCTCTCCCCAATACCTTATTGCAATCCTTCAACATGGGTTGAGTTGTTAAAATCACACACAAGTTGCAGCCATCCAGCATCTCTCAGAACAGGTTGGTCTCCTACAGAATGGTTGTCCAGAGCCCCTGAGCCAGGAGTGCAGGAAGCTTTTTCAAAACAGGAGCAAAGGATGGCAGATGGGTTGTAGATTTCCCTCCAGGAGGTGGCAGATACACATCACAACTGGTGGATATTCTGCATACCTCCTCCTCTTCCGGCATTGTTGCTCCCCTCAATTAAGGAGATGATTCTAGATCTAGCAATGCCATTGTTGTGGATGTGGTTAATGTGGGAAGCAAACAGCATAATGCCAATTCAGCCCCACACAGTTGGGTTTGGCAAGATGAAGTAATTGTTGCTGACATAACTGTTTATAATTGCAAATTATCAAACTGTTATGACTAAATACGATTTTATCAATTATGGGAAACGGACACAATGTAAATTTACTGGACACAAAGCAATTTCAGACTATCCTTAAAGAGGATCAGTTAATAACCAGATTGTTGCTAGTAACAGCTCTGTATGTAGCTGATACAGCGTCCTGCCTGCTTTTCATGACAGTGGTTCTGAGGCAAGCTTCTTAACTACATCTTTCTGGATTGGCCAAATTGTTGCAGAAGACAAGCTCTTTCGCAGAGAAGACAGATTCTTCGCCCTAGTCCTGGATTCCTGGACCACATAACACTCCCTAGGAATCTACACTGCAGGGCAGAAAAGAAGATATATCTCTCAGCCACATCTCAGCACTGTTACAAGCCGTAGGGTAAGAGGACCATGATTCAAATGGGGAAGCATTCTGTACCTCAATCCACTATTTCTCAAGCCACTTCTTCTAAGCACGTTGTGTGGGGTAGTCAAGGTCCTGAACAATTATATCTTGCAACATCAGCTCCCATTCACACACCTATCACACCCACATTATGAGGATTATTTCAAAAAGTTATGCCATTCAATTTATGTCCTTTCCTCATTACAACCTTCCTTCCCCATCCCCCTTCAGGGACCCTTCTCATGAGAACCTACTTCATCAGGAAATATACTTTTTGTTATTCCATTGAACAGTCCTGGTTCAATTCAGGAGCAAAGGGGATTTACTCCTATTATTTTCTGAGCCTCAAAATGAAGGGATTTTGAATTCCCTTTTTAGATCTAAGGGCATTAAACAAATGCAGATCTAAGGCGTAGATGCTCAAGATGGTCATGCTAGCAGCCAGTGATTCCGACAGTTTAACTTTGGTCAGGACCATGAGCAGTCTATACTGATACACCCATATTATTCACCACAGTTCTCCTCATTGAACTGGAGCACTAACCTCAGTACAGCGAATGGGGTTCTCAGTACCACCTCAATGCAGTACACAGACTCACCACATTGGGACAGATGTGCCCTCCTAATAGGCTGTGGAGTTCACCTACACAACAATAAGGTTCAGAGCAAATAGTCTTCCACAGAAGTGATTCTCCATGGTACTCTTTCAGTGCTAAGGGCTGGCAGGAATGCCTGTATGCACTTTCTTCCTTTCATCAAGAACACCCTTGTGAAGGTCATGATAGGCTTAAAATGACCTCTGTGTGTTTTACATAAATCACCAGGAGGGTATCAGATCTCCCTCGCTCTTCAAGGAAGCTCACAGGGACACGTCCCCTCTATACCGCCTGGGAGATACTCACTGCTGTGTCCTCAACAGGGAGCTGCTGCTGTAGCGGAAGGAGACGTGCCCCTTCCCAAGTCAGGCAGCTCCACGTGTGAGTCCTGAGCCCCTGGCTGGGCAGGGCTCATTAAGCAGCTGCGGGGCTGTGCTAGTGCGCAGCTTAGAGGGAATGTTGGTGCTTTGGCATATATTCACCCTCTGGGTAACTTTGTCTACAAATCTCTTCACTACTTACCAGAACAAGAAATGTACTCATTACTGCCCCAGGCCTGGTCTGAGGAAACATTCACTGAGAGGTGCCCTCCTTCTCTCATGGCACAGTGACCTCTTGTATGCCTTTTCCCGGTATTTTCTTCTATTCAAGGCCCAACTGAAATTTCACTAAAACAAAAAGAGAGTTATTCTCATTGCACCTTTTGACCAAGACAAGTCTAACTCCCTTATCTGACACAGATGGCAATAAGCCCTCCTCAGCTGATTCCTCATTTGATGTCTCAAAATAAAGGCCTGCTCCTTTACCCCAACCTTCGAGTCCTTCACCTACATGTGTGGCTCTATCTTAGTTCCAAGGCTTAGAGGCAGATTTCCCTGATGAGCTAAAAGAAGTGTTGCTACACAGCCAAAGTTGACCACCCAAAATACTTATCCACAAAATGGAAAGGATTCCAAGTTGTTAAACACATAGACCAAATCTCATCTTCCCTTCCTCTGATTTTACACTACATTTAGTCCTGAAGAGATCAAAACTCTCACTCAGCTCCATTAAGGTACATCCTGTAGTGAAAATGTCCTTCCTTGACCAGGTAGACAAATACTTAGTGTTTTGCTCACCTGCTGATGCATAGATTCCTTAAGGGCACTGGGAATCTCTTCCCGCATGTGACACCACCTGCTCCAGTTTGGGATCTTAACCTATTTTTCAGGGCTTTGACTAGACCTCCCTTGGAGTCCATGGCAACTTGCTCCCTTGTACATGTGTACATGAATGAAGACAAATGTACAAGAAATGGTCATTTCCTTTTCTTAAACATAGGGCCATCACTCAAGTTTTTCCCTACCATCTCTTCATTTTCCATATGAATCAGAAGATCTAAACCCAATTTGTGACAATTGGTGGACAATTCTGCATATGTTATATGTTAGAAGAATACTAGCATTGTACTTATAGAAAACTAAGAATGTTAGGAAATCTCCTAATGTCTTCCTTTTATCCACAGAAAGATCTCAGAACTCTGCGATATTGGCTCAAAGACAATCCAAATGGGTCTTTGGTTGCATTAATCATTGTTATCAAGGGCACAATCTGCTTCCCTCCAGAGTCCATATGTAATCCAAAAGGTTAATTTCTACCTTGGTCATATTCCTTACTATGGCGGCACGCCGGGTACCCCTCCGATCCTGCCCCCCGTCTGCAGCAAGATGAGACTCCGGCAACCAGTAGTATAGAAAGGGTTTATTGCTCCTCCAGGATACAGCACAGCATAGATGTGATGTGGTTTTAGGAGTCTGGGCCAGGATGCCTCAGACCCCTTGGATTAGGGGGTCCATTGTCATCACTAAACCCTCAGCTAAGGCCGCTTCCTTCATGTTTTCTAGCCAGCAACTGCCCCTTCCCCCGAAACCTCCCTTCCTTTGTTCCCTGCCTGCCCTCAACCGGTCAGATAGGTTGGGTCTTTTTGCCTACGTGACTTAAGGCAGCCGTCCTGCTGGGCAGTGCTACAGGTACTGGCCAGTAGGGGTCAACCCCAGCCCACACACAGCCACCAGTGGATGCCCAAAGGGTATGGCCTGCCCACTACATCACACTTACAGATATTTTTTCTTAGTATTTTGTAGAGCAGTGACTTGGGCCTCTGCCCACACACTCACTGAACAGTATGTGATCACCGAAAATTCTGATCCCATGCCATCTGTGACTACATAGTCCTCTATGGAGTAAGAAACTCCACTCCAAAGTCCCTGCCTCCAGTGATGAGTACTGTTTTGAGTTGCCTATAGTGGAGCACCCATAGGGACACTACTTGAAGAAGAAGAGGAGGTTACTCATCTGGTGCAGTAACGATGGTTCTTCAAGATGTTTGTCCCTATCGGCACTCCACAACCTCTACTTCAGAGTTATATATAGAGCTCTGTTGGGTAGAAGAAAGTGAGGGACTTTTGCCTATGCAGTGCTAGATAGCCTCAAGGCAGATCACGACGGAGGGAGAGCACATGCATGGGCTCAATGGACACTCCTACCAAAAATCTCCAATTCGAGCCGCAGGGGCACACATGCACCTACAGTGGAGCATCCATAGGGACACACATCTCAAAGAACCATCGTTACTGCACAAGGTGAGTAACTTCTTCTTGCATCTGATCTCTAAGGGTACATTTACACTGCGTCGCTATTTCAGGATACTTCCGGTATCCTGAAATAGCTATTCCATGTCTTGACAGTGCACCATTATTTTGAAATAACAGGTGTGCTATTCTGACGTCCCTGTAAACCTCCTTCTATGAGGAAACATTTCAGAATAGCAGTTTATTTCGATATTTGGTCTGTGTAGATAGCACCAAATTACTAAATGAGCTATTTTGAAATACACTCGATATTTATTTATTTTGAGCTACTGGTGCGGTGTAGACGCACCTTAGGGAGCCCAATCTTTGGATTAGGGTTCTGAAGATTAATTAGAACTTTATTGTAGATATGCATGGTAATCAGAGGGGTTTTTTCGTGGAATAAAAGAATCACTTTGCAAGATAACACAGTCATCTGCTGACTGAGTAAATTGAACTTGAACTTGTTAAAAATCAAAATCAAATGTAAATCAAAGGTATCTTGTGGGTTTGGGGAATCAGTACTTTTTTAGTAAAATAGGTTACTGCATATTAAAAAAAATTGTAGGGTTGTAGGCAGGGTGGATTAAAAATTTGATGATTTAAAGTAATTTGTAAATCAGTTTTTATTTTTTTAAATCATCAATAAAATATGAAATTTCTCATTTAAAAATGTTACAATTACATCTAATCACAAATATGCTACACCTACCTTTACAGTCTCATAAAAATGAATTAATGACTCTAGTCTGTCAAGCCTACCTACCTGCTCTTGCTCCTTGAAAGTTCTGAACTTTCAATTTTTGTTTCTCAGCAGACTAAAAGGTAACATGTGCAAAGACAGACACTGCCTGGATAGGATTGTTTTTGTTCTGTGCTTATGTGGTGGTGGACCTTGGCCAAACACGCGTGAGGAGTTAGTTAAGACATTGTCTTAGAGACAGAAACAACATATAAGAAAGGACAGAGGCAGCATAGAAAGGAACAGTGGAGTGGGCTGAAAAGAAAAAAAGGAAAACATTATTAAGCGCACACACAGCTTTCTACATACCCTCTCCCCCCCCCACTTTTTTACAACAAAAATGTGTCGTGGCTTCTGGATATAGGAGAAATCCTATCTGGGAATATTCTGAAGAAATTTGTTCCCTGGTTAAAAAAGGAAAACATGTCAAGTGTAAGCAGAGCAAGAAGATGGATCAGGGGCGTAGCTGCAAGAATGAAACATCAAATGGAAAACTGTTTATTGGGAGGAAATGATATGGATGAAAATGTGGATATGGCTGAGTACATCAGCGGGTTAGTAATTTAAATAATTCACTCTGAAGTGTGATTTGACAAGTAAATTCCCAACCTATTTGCTGTGTTGAATGTTGATAGAAAAAAAAGTTTAGCTTAGCTAATCCTTCTGTCTTCTTTAATTAGATAACTATGTTTAGAAGCTTTTAGAAGCTTTTTTTCCAAAGGAACACCATTCCATGCTTGTTTTCTCAAAAAACATGTGCTGGTGAGTTCAGTGGGGCTTACCCCAAAATTAAGTGCACTCTATGTGCCATCAGTTTTAGCTTTTTTGGTCACTTGATTTAAATCAATGATTTTTGGTGAGATAAATCATGATTTAAATCACTGATTTAAATCGCCTTAAATTCCGTCCATCTTGGTTGGAGCATCCAGAGTAAGGCAGTTTAGTCCACATAGTGTTCAGGTCTGTGTTTTTCAAGTGATCAGTAATTGGATCCCCATTTTTAAAAGAGCCCAGTTTCCAATTAGATGCCTAAATAAAAGCCAAAATTTTGAAAGTATTCAGCATCGAGTAGCTTGCAGTATGCAAGTACAGTATGATTTTTTTCAAAGCATTTTAATACCCAGAGTGTGGTGAACAGTTCTGAAAGCTCTTCCTAAATGATATGGCTATAACAGTTTTACACATTTTTTGCCAACAAATACTGCATTTTTTCTATGTTGGTTCTCAATGGTGTCTTAGATAAAAATCCATGACTTTGGAGAGTTGAATGTTTGTAATCTGAGTTAGAAATAGCTAACTGTAGCATTATTGTAAATATCAGTATAAGTAAATAATGTTAGAAATGTATAGATCTGGCTTTGTTAAACAATTCTGAGATGGCAAAGAGAGAAGGATTCAAGTATTTTCATAGAATCATAGAATCATAGAACCATAGAGCTGGAAGAGACCTCAGAAGGTCATCAAGTCCAGCCCCCTGCTCTAGGCAGGACCAATCCCAACTAAATCAACCCAGCCAGGGCTTGGTCAAGACGAGACTTAAACACCTCTAGGGATGGAGACTCCACTACTTCCCTCGGTAACCCATTCCAGTGCTTCACTACTCACCTAGTGACATAGTTTTTCCTAAGATCCAGCCTAGACCTCTCCCACCACAACTTGAGCCCATTGCTCCTTGTTCTGCCATCTGTCACTACTGAGAACAGTCTTTCTCCATCCTCTTTGGAACCTCCCTTCAGGAAGTTGAAGGCTGCTGTCAAATCCCCCCTCACTCTTCGCTTCTGCAGACTAAACAGACCCAACTCCCTCAGCCTGTCCTCGTAGGTCATATGCTCCAGCGCCCTAATCATTGTGGTTGCCCTCCGCTGGACCCTCTCCAATGTGTCCACATACTTTTTGTAGTGGGGGGCCCAGAACTGGACACAATACTCCAGTGTGGCCTCACCAGAGCCGAATAAAGGGGAATAATCACATCTCTTGATCTGCTGGCAATGCTCCTCTTAATGCAACCTAATATGCCATTAGCCTTCTTGGCTACAAGGGCACACTGTTGACTCATATCCAGCTTCTCATCCACTGTAACCCCCAGGTCCCTTTCTGCAGAACTACTACTTAGCTGGTTGGTCCCCAGCTTGTAACTATGCTTGGGATTCTTCCGTCCCAAGTGCAGGACTCTGCACTTGTCCTTGTTGAACCTCATCAGATTTCTTGTGGCCCAATCCTCCAATTTGTCTAAGTCACTCTGGACCCTATCTCTACCCTCAAGCATATCTACCTCTCCCCCTAGCTTAGTGTCATCCGCAAACTTGCTGAGAGTGCAATCCATCCCCTCATCCAGGTCATTAATAAAGATATTGAACAAAACCGGTCCTAGAACCGAACGTTGGGGCACTCCGCTAGAAACCGACCGCCATCCTGACATCGAGACGTTGATCACTACCCGCTGGGCCCGGTCTTCTAGCCATCTTTCTATCCATCTTACTGTCCATTTATCGAATCCACATTACCTTAACTTGCTGGCAAGAATATTGTGGGAGACTCTATCAAAAGCCTTGCTAAAGTCAAGGTATATCATATCCACTGACTTTCCCACGTCCACAGAGTCAGTTGCCTCATCATAGAAGCTAATCAGATTGGTCAGGCACGACTTTCCCTTTGTGAATCCATGCTGACTATTCCTAATCACTTTCCTATTCCAAGTGCTTCAAAATGGATTCCTTAAGGATCCCATCCATGATTTTTCCAGGAACCGAAGTAAGACTGACGGGCCTATAGTTCCCTGGATCGTCCTTCTTGCCTTTTTTGAAGATGGGCACTACATTTGCCTTTTTCCAGTCATCCGGGATCTGTCCCGATCTCCACGACTTTTCAAAGATAATGGCCAAAGGCTCCTCAATGACATTTGCCAACTCCCTCAGTACCCTCGGATGCATTAAGTCCGGACCCATGGATTTGTGTACGTTTAGCTTTTCTAAATAGTTCCTAACCTGTTCTTTACCCACCAAGGGCTGTCCATCTTCATCCCATCCTGCGTCACTTAGTGCATTAGTCCGGGAGCCCACCTTGTCCGTGAATACAGAGGCAAAGAAAGCATTGAGTACTTCAGCCTTCCCCACATCATCTGTCACTAGGTTACCACCTTCATCCAGTAGCGGGCCGCACACCCTCTCTAATCACCTTCTTCTTGTTAACATGCCTGTAGAAACCTTTCTTGTTATCCTTCACATCCTTAGCCAGTCGCAATTCCATTTGCACTTTCGCCTTCATGATAACCCCCCCCGGCAATAAATTTTGTTTATTCATTGAGCGGGATTATTTAATCAATATCAATACCTTTAATGTCCAACATCTAGTGAGAACACATGACAAAAAATATAGTCATGTGCAATTATATTCAGCATGTTTGTCATTGAATGAATCAGTAATACACTTATATCCTTTTAATTGTACATAGATTTTTTTTATATGTTGGAAATTAAAGGTATATATTGCTTGTAATGGATGTTCTTAAATAACTTTTTTATTGTTCCGTGGCAAAGTATTTGTTTACTTCTGGTTTTTGTTGTTGTTAGCCATTACTTATTTAATTAACAGTTCCAGTAATCTTTTTTTTTTTTTAAATTCTGAGCCTATAATTTTACATGGATTAAGAAAAAAGTATCTCAATTTAGTTTCAGATACTATACCTGTCCTTGATTCTACCTATCAATTTTTTACTATAAAATCAAATTTCCATTAGTGTGTATACAAAGTACCGTTATATCTGTCAACAAGTTCATTATGTTGGTTTGTGATGCAAATATGTTTGTTGTTTATGTTTTTCATGCTCTGCAAAACACATCCTGCTGCAAGAAAAAAAGCTGGGATTCTTTATTGTGTGACTAGATAATGGCAACTACCATCTCAGTCTCATGAAATTTTGCCCATGTTGAATGGAGTATTATTAATGCTTGACAATTAAATTGGAAGCAGAGTACAAGTGGAGCCATGTATCTACAGATGCACAGAAAATCCTTACTTTTTTTCTTTATATTCATATGGAATTTTATTTCTAACTGAATAACTAATCCCTTTTGAATGACATACAAAGTAGACAACTCTATTATAAATGCATACCTTTTTGTATTGTTTCTGTTACTTTAGCCATAGACTGTAGTTGCTTAAACTGACATGATATTTTATTTTCAGTGGCTATGCTGAATCTGATTTGCATACCTTGGCAGTGTCTGGTACAAGTTACTAGAAGTTAGAAGCCACAATTACATACTATGTGATGGTGATTGAAAATGTTTACCAGTCAAAACTTAGGATCATTTCTTACTAAGGCTACGTCTAGACAGCAGTGATATTTCGGGATACCAGAAGTATCCTGAAATAGCTATTCCACGTTTTTAAAAGCTCCCGTTATTTCAAAATATATTTCAAAATAATGGGCACACTATTCCGGTGTCCATGTAACCGTCATTCCACGTGGGTTAAAGGACCTGTTGGAATAGCACTTTATTTTGAAATTTGGTGATATGTAGATAGTGCCAAATTATGAAATAAGCTATTTCAAAATTACCTCAAAATAAGCTACGCAATTTGCGTAGCACAAATTGTATGGCTTATTTTGAGGTAAGGGTACAGTGTAGATGCACCCTACATGAGTATATGAGTCTTTGCCAAACTGCCTGAATTATGATAGAAATGTAGCCGTGTTAGTCTGGTGTAGCTGAAACAAAATACAGGACTATGTAGCACTTTAAAGACTAACAAGATGGTTTATTAGATGATGAGCTTTCGTGGGCCAGACCCACTTCCTCAGATCCATGTGATATTTGTTAATATTTTCTGCTGTAGTGACATTATTTTCTTGGTCTATTTGTAGCTATACAGCCATGCTTTATTTAAAATTAAGTAATTATATGTTTACTTTTTTACAAATTAAGTTATTGCCACTGTTACAGTGAAACAATAACTTTTTATAGGCAGGTGGGAAGATAGGATTACTGGACCCCTGGGCAATGGGGGCTCATTCTCCATGCTCCTGGAATGGACAGGGCATTAGCTAGAAGAGGCAGGGCTATAGCAGGTAGCCCTCAGTGCTGTCTGAAAGCTCCTATCCCCCAACCCCCACCATTGGCCTTCAGAACTGTCCAACATACGCAACATGGGGCTCTGGAGCATGCCATGCAGCGCTTCAGTGGCAATTCAGAAGTGGCGATGGCTGGGAACCCCAGTCACTTTAGAATTGTCAGGCCCCAGAGCAACTGCCTCCCTTGCCCTCCACCTATTGGTGGGCCTCTTTCTAGGACTTTGATTTGTTTTCCACTCATCCTTTAACTAGTTGACTATGACATGAGAACAGATTTCATCCCAGATCTGTGTTTGCTTTGTGCCTTATCTGTTCATTGCTGTCTTTGTATTCATTACTGTCACTGTGTGATGGGTAGGAAATATTACTCTGATAGATCTAAGGCGGATGGGCACATTGCAATTTAGCCTGTGCAAAGAGTAGCACATATTACACTTCTCAGCTGTTTGGTTTCACACTCCTTAGATGGAGCTCAGTAGCATATGTCAGCATTCCTTTTCTATAATGTTATGCAGCGTTTGCACATTCTTTTGAGTTGTCAGATAAATAAATTTAAATATAAGAAAGCAATCAACATTGATATAATAAAGTCATTCAGATGTTTGAGTACACTACTATAACTCCTTTGTTGAGTGTTATAAATGTTTACCTCTCTGCCTTCATAGAGCTCCTGAATATAGTTTACTTTGGATAATTGATCATAACAATCCAGCTCATACTCCTCATCTGAAGAATGACATTTTAATTCACATCTTCTTTTCACTTTTAAAGATTGACATACATTGAATATTATGACATGTTTTATAATTTGGGAATTGAACCAGACATCTATATAGGTTAAATCTATGGCTTCTGGAACAGTGAGATTGTTATCATGTCTTCATATTTACATGACTTACAACTGCAGCTGTACGATACTAGAAAAAATGGTGCACACAACTGAACTCCTTCTCCTTGTAATATTTCTGTCTTAATGTTATGTTAAAAATGTTAAAAATGTTATGTTAAAAATGCATGTTGCTTAAAGATAACAAGGAATGTAAATTTATCTTTACAGATCAAGATTCTTTCAGCTTTTATGTATTTGACACTTATCACACAGTAGAAAAAAATTATATACAAGCCACATAATTCATTTTGGATCTAGACTTCTCCCCAAATAGCCAGACTCTGTGCTCATCTGTATTAACTATTGTATGTTTATATATTTTTGGCCTCTAATATCTATAAAAACTTCAGAGGGGTAGCTGTGTTAGTCTGTCACTGAAAAACCTTAAAAAAAAAAAAAGAATAGTCTTGCAGCACCTTAGGGTATGTCTACACTGCCACCCTAGTTCGAACTAGGGTGGCTAATGTAGGCATTCGAACTTGCAAATGAAGCCTGGGATTTAAATATCCGGGCTTTATTTGCATGTTCAGCGCCGCCATTTTTAAATGCCCCGTAGTTTGAACTCCTGCCGCGGCTGCGTGGCACGGAGTAGGTAGTTCGAATTAAAGCTCCTAATTCGAACTACCGTTATTCCTCCTGCAAGGACGTTTAACGGTAGTTCGAATTAGGAGCTTTAATTCGAACTACCTAGTCCATGCCGCGTGTAGCTGCGGGCAGGGAGTTCGTACTACGGGGCATTTAAAAATGGTGGCGCCCGTGAACGCAAATAAAGCCCGGGATATTTAAATCCCGGGCTTCATTTGCAAGTTTGAATGCCTACATTAGCCACCCTAGTTCGAACTAGGGTGACAGTGTAGACATACCCTTAGAGACTGACAAAAAATGTAGATGGTATCATGAGCTTTCGTGGGCACAACCCATTTCTTCAGACAAGATAATACCATCATGATAAGACATGAGACAACATACCATCTACAATTTTTTTGTTACTCTCTAAGGTGCTGCAAGACTATTTGTTATTTTTTAAAGTTTTATCTATAAAAACATTTGTATTATCTATCATTTTGTCCCATAGGATCTTGAATCTCTGGAGTGTCTTCATTTTCTTGGTGTGTATGTGTGTTTGCCAAAGTTCTTGTTCTCCTCTTTGTCTGATGAGCAAAAGAGGTTTTCTTCAATATTTCATATTGAAATTATGCCTTCATAACAAAATATATCACTTTGCCTGCTCTCCATCAATCTTTTATCTTGCAGAACAATCCATGCTGATTTGCATCAGGTTGGTAATGTCAGCAGTGCATTTTTTTTTTATGGCAATCTGTTTAAGAGTCGCCATTAAAGTGTCATCCATTGCTAATTGTTAACATACAGTGGAGTTTTAGACAGCATAATGTTCCCTTCTACATAAACATAGATAATAATTCTTATCATGGAAAATGTTGACATTTTGGAAAATCATGGCTTTTATATGTATTTGCACAAACATGCTCATAAGTGATATTTTGAAAAATCAAAACTAGGTGTCAAACTTCTGTGGTTTCTTTCAAGAGACAAAATGGATAGCAGGGCCTTCATAGTAAACAGCAAGTAAAATACAAACATAATTTTGTATCCCTGAACTCAGAGGAAAAGTCAAGCAGACTTATTTGGATTACATTCATGATAGCCAATGACATAGCATGTGTTTTATATGAGAGGAAAAATGCTGCCTATTTTTTGTCAGTATTTTCCTTTCTGAGAACCATCATTAAAACAATATAATGAAGCAGTGGCCTACCAGGTAGTGTTGTAAGCTGCAGAACACAAAACTATATGGAAAAACAGTTCCTGAGTGGTAATTCGTAGAAACGGCTTACATGTGTGAGCTGCCAAAAGCTCAACAACATACAGCTCACAAGGAATCTAAGACAACTTGAGAACCTCCTGGTTTTTTACATTTCATATATTTATTAAGGGCTTGCATTGGGATATGCCAACAACTCCTTGCAACTTACATGTGTAGCCATGCTGCTTTATACAAATGTGTTTATGCTACAAGGAAGGTCTGAAAAATTCCAGTAGCCATGTCCAGGCATACATCTATCTATCTACATTGTTGACCCACTTTACTTGACACACTGTGATTCTATATTATATCACTTACCCTTTCTGTCCAAGCTGAAAATCAGAGTTTTATATTCACCTGATACGAGAGCTGCCTAGATTTTTTTTTTCAAGAGATCAGGAAGGCAGTTACATGTGCTGGGCTGTTGAAATCCAAATGAGAGAATACATACATTGAATGCATAGATATACCTGATCCTAGATGTTCTGGGTTTTGGTCTTAAGGGTCAGACTAATCAGAAAAGTCATTTCTTCCTTATTAAGGTAAGTGGGAGTTCATCATTCTCAGGTATTACAGACATGCTGCATTATCAGTCTTATTATACTAAAAAAAAAAGAGCTAATTATATTACAACTCATTATGAGGAGCTGCCTTGGAGGTTGTCTTTATGTGTGATAGGCTTAACCATTCTGTAGACCTGTACTTTGAAAACCTTACCTGTAAAATGTGAAATATGTCTGACATGAAAGAACAAGCCCTAGTACAGTTTCACCTGTATTTAGACATTGTAGGAACAGTGAGAACTTTGACCTTCCAGCAAAACTTCCCAAAAAGTAGTTCATTACTCCTGGGAGGAGGGGGTGGTAAGGGTCATGTAGGGCTTCTGGGACAAGTCACAGAGATCACATAAAGTTACATTTTGCACCCACACATAGATGTTTATAATAAATATCACAAATACTTTGCTGATGTGCATTTTATATTTTGTATTGTTTGTTTTCATTAGGCTGGCATCTTGAGTCCCCAGTTAGATTAGGGCCCCACTGTGCTTGTCCCTTCCTTTAAGGGCTTGCAAAACTAAAGCCCCATCTACACTGGCAGATGTAAAGTGCTGGCAGTTACAGCTCTGCTCACAGAGCACAGCAGTGAAAATGCTGTGGCCAGCGCAGTCAGTGTGACTACTTGCAATGGCTTTCAGAGTGGTTTACTCTGGGCAGCTGTCCCACAGAGCACCTCTTCTTCTGCTGCACAGGTTTGTGGAAAGGTGGAGGGTAAGTATCCTGAGTCCTGCCCCAGTGTCCCTAAGTACATCACTTTGCATCCCAGCAACCCCTGTACTTCCATCCACATTTGGCACCATCTTTCAGTGGCTTCTGTGTTGTACCCTCTGCCTCCTCAGTCTGCATGAATGGATCCCCAGCTGTTGATGAAAATGTTCATAGGTCTCATTAACATATCATGCACGGCAGTCAAGCTATTCCTAAAGCTGCAAACTGATGATAAGGAGTGCATGCTCCATAAGTACAACATGAGACTTCTTATGGCATTCAAGGAAGTGCTGACCACGGTGGAATGTCACTTTTGGGCCCATAAAACAAGCATTGGGTTGATGGGATCACATATTTAATCGAAGTTGGGATGATAAGCAGTGATTGCAGAACTTTTGATTGAGGAAAGGCACTTTCATGGGACTGTGTGATGAGCTTGCTCCACACTGCAGCACAAAGACATGAGAATGAGAGCTGCCTTGCCAGTGGAGAAGCGCATGGCAATTGCACTGTGGAAACTGGTTACTCCAGACAGCTTTCTTTCGTCACCAATTGGTTTGGAGTGGGAAAATCAACCTTTGGACTTGTGTTGGTAGAAGTGTGCAGGGCCATCAGTCACATTCAGTTGCAAATGACCATGACTCTGGGCATTGAGCATGAAATTGTGTATGGCTTTGCACAAAGGGGCTTCCCAAACTGGGGTGGGGCAATAGATGGCATGCATATTACAATTCTGGCATCAGACCATCAATCTTCTGAGCACATTAACCACAAGGGGTATATCTCCATGGTTTTCCAGGTGTGTGTGGATCACCCTGGGTGTTTTATGGACATTAATACAGGCTGGTCCAGAAAAGAGACACACGCATCTTTCAAAACACTGACCTATTCAGGAACTGCAACTAGGGACTTTCTTCACTGTGGAGGAAAGTGGAAAAGCCCAGTGTGATCCTTGGAGACCTCCCTATCCCTTAATGCTGTGGTTCATGATGCCATACAAGGGGAGTCTTGAGAGCAGCAAGTTTCAATCACAGGCTGAGCAAGTGCAGAATGACTGTGGAGTGTGCTTTTGGCTGTTGAAGGCCCACTGGCATTGTTAATACAGGAAACTGGACCTGTCTGATGATAACATCTCTATGGTTATCACCATGTATTGTACCCTCCATAATATTTATGACAGGAAGAGCGAAAGCTTCACTCAGGGATGGACCACTGAGGCACAGTGTCTGGAGGCTTAGTTTAAATAGCCAGAGACCAGGGCTGTTAGAGCAGCATAGCACAGGACCAGTGCTTCGAGGCAGCAATTTGATGCTGAAAGTAACTATAACTTGTTGCCATATACGGCAGTGCAGTGGCTGCATTGCTAATGGGTTATTTTGATTGTTCTGTGGATTGCACTTAGCACTACAGTGACTGTAGCTTTGCTGGGGTATTCTTGCTTGCTTTCATGTAAGGGAAAGAAAATTGTTTTGAAACACATGAATTTCATTTATGCAGCCCCGCCATACAGTATGCTGTGCAAGGGCTAGTTAGAGCTAAACTGCATGTGGATGGGTGTTTAGTGCATCAGAAGCCAGTGGGAGTCTGCATGGGTGGGTAGGTGTGGAGTGTAGCGGATGCTGCCTGGGGATAGTATGGTGCCCAAATTGCTTTGGCAGTGACAGGGAAAAAATTTTGGAACATTGGCTGCAGGGTGGAGGTGGTTGCGCAGCTGCTCCATTTGCAGTGCTAGACGCTCCTGCAGCCTGTTCACATGCTATTCCATAATGTTTAGGAACTGCTTCTTGGTCTCCTTATGCTCCCTTCTCTCAGTGTCCTTCCAGTCTTTCACTTCAGGACATCACGCAAAAACTCCTCTTGAGTCCTGTGGGGGTGCTTTCTGGCCTTTTGAGCCTCTCTGCAGGCATTTCCACTTCAGACTGACATTCTGAGGTCAGCTCTATGAAGGCACAATTGCAACATGTCACAAAGGGTGTGTCTGGACTACATGGCTCCGTCGTCGACGGAGCCATGTAGATGAGTTTACTAGACATAGCAAAATGAAGCGGCGATTTAAATAATCGCGCTTCATTTACATCAAAATGGCCACCGCGCTGTGCCGACAATCAGCTGATCCGGCACAGCGGGGCAGTCTAGACGTGCCGCGGTCGACAAGGGAAGCCTTTGTTGACCGCTCCGGTATGCCTCCGGTATGCCTCGACGGAGCCATGTAGTCTAGACACACCCAAAGGGTCCATTGTTAACACTAAACATAATACCGCCCAGAACCCTTTTAAACACTTGCACTGTTCACATACCTCACACTGAGTATCACAAAATTAGTGCACATAAGATACAGCAGCCCCATAATGGTGAGTTTACCACAAGGGCTGGGGAATCCCTTGGTACGCAGGGCAGGGATTCTCATCTGTACTGGAGATCAGGGGTTTTCATTCATTCATAGACATACTGTACCCTGGGCAGGTGTGACTTTGGGAGAGCACTGTGAAGATAGGGCATAGTTAGTAATGGCCAATCATTTCACAGGCTGTGTTCTTCTTGGAAGACATTTTGCTGCTTAGGGTGAGCAGGGAAGCAAAGGAGGATCTTTCACTCAACTACAGGTTCCGTCCTGGACCATATGTGGCTTGCCTCTGCACAGCGATGCCGGCCCCCCTCTTCCCCTACACACACACTGACAGCACAGTGGTGAGGGAATATCACAGGGTACAAAGACCACATTAGCAGGGCTCGACAAATGCACTCGTCCGCTCGCCTGTGGCAAGTAGATTTTGCCAGCTGGCGAGTGCAGGGGCGGTCTGGCCCAGTGGGCCGTTGTAACGGGCTGGCCGAAGCCCACACTACGGGCGGCGCGGCCCCATCCAATCCGCCAGTCGGCGGAGGAGCAGAGCGCTGCCGGGGAAGGGGAACTGCAGAGATTCTCAGCGCCAGGCTGCCAGCATGCAGCTGCGGCGCGAGGAGGTGGGGCGCCGGCAGACGCCAGGACGCTGGCAGCACGTGGCTCCGCCGATTGTAAAGGGCCGCAGCAGCTCGGCTCTGGCCGCGTGTCCCCGGCAGCTGGCTGCAGCGCGCGGCGGAGCCAGGCCCCGCTCCACCGGCTCCAGTCCTGCCACGGCCCTAGCCCCTCGCCGGTAAGAGACCCTCCCTGCCGACCGCCCGGCTCGCTGCGCCCGGCCCGCGCCCCATCTGGCTGCCGCTGCCCATTCACCATGCCACCCCTGCACCCTGGATCCCCTGCTCTCCCTCTGGCTCTGCGCCGCCCTTGCACCCCGCACCGTGCTCCCCCTATCCCTGCTCCCCCCCCAGCTCTGTGCTGCCTGTTCCCTGCACTGCCCCTAGACCCCGATCCCTCTGCCCCTCCCGTTCCCCGCGTCCCGTTCCCCGTGCCTCCACCGCTCCCCCGATCCCTGCATCCCTCTGCCTCTGTGCCTCCTGTTCCCCGTGCCACCCCTGTCCCCGCCCCACTGTTCCCTGCACCCTCTGGCTCTGTGCTGTCCCTGCACCCTGTTTCCCTGTGGGTTGGGAGTGCGGGGTGCTTGTCCATAGGGAGGGGCTGGACAGGGCAGGGAAAAGGCTTCTGTGACCCAGCAGCCAGTGAAAGGGGGAGTTCACTTGAAGCGCCTTTGCCTTTATGGAAAAAAAATGAATGAAAATGCTATTTGCCATTTATAGGGCTAAAATGTTGGGACAAAAATGAAAACAAACAAACAAACAAAAAACCATTGCAAAATGCAAACGTGTAAAAGACAACAAAAAAGGGGGAAGAGGGAATGTTTGCTTGGCCCTGGGGGAGGGGAAGTGGCTGGGCTGTGGGGAGGGAAGGGGAGTGGAGGGGAAAATATGGGGTAGAGGTTTGTGGGGAGGGGAGGGGAGGAGGTCAGGAGAAGAAGAAGAAGAAAGGGGAAGGCACCAAGGGACAGGGATGCAGGAGAGACAAATCCCAGGGGGCCAAGTGCAGACAATGAGGAAAAGGGCAGGAGGGGAGGTGTCAGTGGGAGTGGGGAACAGGGTGATGCTGGGAGAGGAGAGGGTAAGGGCACTGGGGGCTAGAGGGAGGAGGGGGAGGTGCTGGGAGAAGGCTTGAAAGAAGGGGTGGGCATGAGAAAGGTGGGGATGGAGCAAGGCATGTGTGAGGGCACAGGGGCATGAGGGGAATGGGGGCAGAGGGTGCTGAGGGCGTGGGTATCAGGAAAAGAGGGCAAAGGGGGCAGGGACAGTGAGGGGGGGAGGAACCAGGAGGGTGCAGGTGCCAGGATTCTGGGGTGAAGAGAAGGGCAGACACCTGCAGGGAGGGACCAGCCTCAGAGGAGAGAGGCAGGGCAGGTGTGTAGAGGGAGGTGTTAGGAGAGGGTATGAAGAGGGGTAGCTCACTTGATCAGAGTGGGGCTACTGGAGGAGTGGGCACAGGGGGGAGAGAAGGGCTGGTGGAGGGGGACAGGTCTCAGGAAGGCTGAGGGCAGTGAGAAGGGCAGGAGTCAGGACATCAGAGGAGGGTGAGGGGTTGGGGGCAGCAGGCACCAGGAGCTGATGGAGCAAGGGGAGGAGACATGGCAGCAGAGGGGGAAAAGTAGAAGTTTATAAGACATTTATTAATAACTTGGGTGATATTTATTAAGAACATATTAGTAATTACTGTTCTTATTCTTATTAGGAATTTATGATTAAAAAAACACTTTTGGGGAGGTGGCAGTCCCTTTTTGCCTGACGAGTAGGGTTTTCCATAATTTGTCGAGCCCTGCACATTAGCATTGCCAAATTTACATAGATGCTTGGCACAGCAGCTGCATGACACTTTTAATGAGATCTGTGGGACAGATTACAGTTAAGTGAGTATGTCTACACTAGCCCCCTAGTTTGACTCGAAGTTGTGAAATCAAGCCCGACGATTTAAATATCTCGCGCTTGATTTGCATCTTCCTCGTTAGTTGTTATTTTTGAAATTTACAAGTCCGGACTAACTGCCCACGTCTACACGCGGCAGGGACCCAATATTTCGAATTAAAGCCCTAAATCGAACTACCTGTTATCCCTCGTGCAAGGATGTTTAACAGGTAGTTTGATTTAGGGCTTTAATTCGAAATACCGGGTCCCTGCCACGTGTAGACCCGGGCAGTTAATCCAGACTTGTAAATTTCAAAAATGGCGACCGGCTGAAGATGCAAATCAAGCGCGGGATATTTAAATCCCGGGCTTGATTTGCAACTTCGAATGCCTACATTAGCCTCCCTCGTTTGAACTAGGGAGCTAGTCTAGACACACCCTAAGAGATTGCATCAAATGCCCTTTCAAAAAAAGGTGTTATTCCTCGTAAAACTAGGTTTTTCGCAGTCGAAAAAACTGCCACGTTCTTTCAATTTACTTTCAAAAGAACACAGCAGCAGTCTAGACGCAGGGAAAGTTTTTTTTGGAAAAAGGCCACTTTTTTCGAAAAAACCCTGTAGTCTAGACACACCCTTTGTTCCATATTTTTTACAGCATCTAACAGAATATGTCTTTGTCCATGGGGCCTCTAGGTTGTAACACAATGTATATATGGGTTGTACCACCAAAAACCGGCACTCTCTATTCCAGAAACATTTGTCTTCCAGCAGGACCATGGATGCACCTGGATCAGAGAGCCCAGGAGCCTTAGGGCAGGAAGCCTAACTGAGGGAGTGCAAGATGGGGCCAGAGCTGGGTCCGGATGGGGCAGCAGCCCCCAGCAGCACAGGGCTGGGTCCGGAGCCCACAGCAGCATGGGGCCTGAGTCTCCTGTTGCCATCATCCCCAGGAGCCTGGGGCGGGGGGGGGGGGGGTTGGGGCACTGTGGCAGCCCCCAGGAGCGTGGGGTTAGAGCCCCATCGCAGGAGCCAGAACCTGTATTACCCGAGAAGCCAGCAGCAGCAGTGTAAGCATCCCAGCCAGGGTGGTGGTTTCGGGGGGGCGGGGAGAGGCAAGCTGCCTGCTGTGCAGCCTGTCAGCAGCAGGCTATGGAGTTGGGGGCCAGTGGCAGGAGACCTCCCCTGGTCCAGCAAATTCTCTTGTTTGGTACTGGTCAGGTTCCAACAGTGATGGATCAGGGGAGATCCAACCTATATATAAAATCTTGACCAAGTGGCACCCATGCAGACCATAGTATCTGTTATGGTAAATCACAAAGAGTCTGGCTTGGATAAGATTGAGATAAAAGAAAGGTGTATTGTAGGTCTCCTTATAACATTTATAGTAGTCCCATTCTGAAGTATGATGATTTTTCTGTTTGCTATTCTGTTACAGGTTGGACCTCTCTGGTCTGACACACTTCGGACCTCACCAGTCCGGAATGAAGGGATTTTCTGGGTCAGGGGACATCCCTCCCCTAATGGCACATGCTGCCCTGCTGCCTCTGGACTAGGGCTCTAGTACGGCCCTGCTGCTGCCCCAACTCCACCGGGGTTCTCTAGCTGCCACCAGCTCAGCTGCAGTTGGGGCTGGAGTTCCCTGTGGCTCCTCGGCTGGGGCTGGAGCTCCGTGGCCAGAGTGGGGACCAGAGCTGCCTTGCTGCCTCTGGGACTGGCGCTCCCCTTCCGTGGAACTTCAGCCCCAGCCGTGGAGCCAGATGACTGTGGAGTTCTGGCCTTGGAGGCAGCCAGGGAGCTCTGCATCTGCCTGGCTTCAGGACTGGAGCCAGAACACTGAAGCTGGGGCTAGAGCTCCCGGGCTGCCACTGGGGATGGAGCTCCCCACCGTGCTGCCTGCCTCTCCCCCTCCACAGGACTCCTGGCTGAGCCCTTACTGTGCTCCTACGCTGCCGTCAGACCTCCCTGTTCTTGAGCTCTGTGGTCTAGGAACATTCGGAGTCCTACCGAACCACGGATGTTGCCAGACCAGAGTGTCCTGGTGCAACCTGTAGTAGTATTAAAAAAATAGAGTCACCAATATTACAACTGTTTAATGCTTATGTTTATATTGCCGTTCTCAAAGTGCAAGACAATAAGCCATTTATAGCAAGGATATTAAAACCTTTGTACTGGCAGTTAAAGGCCACATGAATTGGTATTAATGTGTTACCATAGATAGTATGTGACCGCCTAGCAATGAAAAGGTGATTTTATTCTACTGATGCAAGTGTCTGGAATTGAGAATAACATGGCAGTTTAATGGATAATATAATTATCACTTAAAATATT
This sequence comes from Rafetus swinhoei, assembly GCA_019425775.1. Classification (NCBI taxonomy): domain Eukaryota; kingdom Metazoa; phylum Chordata; order Testudines; family Trionychidae; genus Rafetus; species Rafetus swinhoei. The sequence goes on from CM033424.1 coordinate 130,371,865, forward strand.
ATTGTATATTATGCCTTCATATAAATATACAAAACACTGAGCATGTATTGGCTGATGAACAGAGCGATGAGGGTATTACAATATTAGCTATGCTGCTGTTTTCCAACAGCCTCTAGTACCAAAATATCACTTCAAAAGTTATCTCAAGCACCAATGGATCTGTTTTCTTGATATTGTTTCTGGGTTACCCACTCCATGGTTTCTGTTATGTTCTAGAGCTATGATGAAGTAAAATAGGGAATAGACTTATGGCATCACCATTATGGTCTCTGACCATGATGTTACAAAATAAGAGGCATATATTATGTAATATAAAATAAGACAATGACAGTGTCAATTGGCAACTCTAGATTTCTCTTATCGCAGATTTCTGTCCTGTGCATTTGGGTGATGGATTCTAAACCTAGTTAATTAAGCAAGCCATAACCCTAAGCTAAGCTTTTGGGGTTTTTTTCGCTAGTAACATCCAACATAGCAGACAGCTTGGGAATTTACTTTTTAAGTCACACTTATACTAAGAGATGTAGAGAGAGCCTTGAAGAAAGATTCATTGCAAAGTTGACCCATGTTATTCTTCTGCCACATTCATATTTTAATCATAGAATCATAGAACCACAGAGCTGGAAGAGACCTCAGAAGGTCATCAAGTCCAGCCCCCTGCTCTAGGCAGGACCAATCCCAACTAGATCAACCCAGCCAGGGCTTGGTCAAGACGAGACTTAAACACCTCTAGGGATGGAGACTCCACTACTTCCCTCGGTAACCCATTCCAGTGCTTCACCACTCACCTAGTGACATAGTTTTTCCTAAGATCCAGCCTAGACCTCTCCCACCACAACTTGAGCCCATTGCTCCTTGTTCTGCCATCTGTTACCACTGAGAACAGCCTCTCTCCATCCTCTTTGGAACCTCCCTTCAGGAAGTTGAAGGCTGCTATCAAATCCTCCCTTACTCTTCGCTTCTGCAGACTAAACAGACCCAACTCTCTCAGCCTGTCCTCGTAGGTCATATGCTCCAGCCCCCTAATCATTTTGGTTGCCCTCCGCTGAACCCTCTCCAATGCATCCACATCCTTTTTGTAGTGGGGGGCCCAGAACTGGACACAATACTCCAGGTGTGGCCTCACCAAAGCCGAATAAAGGGGAATAATGACATCTCTGGATCTGCTGGCAATGCGCCTCTTAATGCAACCTAATATGCCATTAGCCTTCTTGGCTACAAGGGCACACTGCTGACTCATATCCAGGTCCTTTTCTGCAGAACTACTACTTAGCCATTCAGTCCCCAGCCTGTAACAATGCTTGGGATTCTTCCATCCCAAGTGCAGGACTCTGCACTTGTCCTTGTTGAACCTCATCAGATTTCTTGTGGCCCAATCCTCCAATTTGTCTAAGTCACTCTGGACCCTGTCTCTGCCCTCAAGCGTATCTACCGCTCCCCCTAGCTTAGTGTCATCTGCAAACTTGCTGAAGGTGCAGTCCATCCCCTCATCCAGGTCATTAATAAAGATATTGAACAAAACCGGTCCTAGAACCGAACCTTGGGGCACTTTGCTAGAAACCGACCGCCATCCTGTCACCGAGCAATTGATCACTACCCACTGGGCCCGGCCATCTATCCATCTTTCTATCCATCTTACCGTCCATTTATCCAATCCACATTCCCTTATTCTTGCTGGCAAGAATATTGTAGGAGACCGTATCTAAAGCCTTGCTCAGGTCAAGGTATATCACATCCACTGACTTTCCCATGTCCACAGAGCCAATTACCTCATCATAGAAGCTAATCAGATTGGTCAGGCACGACTTTCCCTTTGTGAATCTATGCTGACTATTCCTGATCACTTTCCTCTCTTCCAAGTGCTTCAAAATGGATTCCTTGAGGATCCCCTCCATGATGTTTCCGGAGACTGAGGTCAGGCTGACTGGTCTGTAGTTCCCTGGATTTTCCTTCTTCCCTTTTTAAAGATAGGCTCTACATTTGCCTTTTTCCAATCATCTGGGATCTGTCCCGATCTCCACGACTTTTCAAAGATAATGGCCAAAGGCTCCACAATGACATTTGCCAACTCCCTCAGTACCCTCAAATGCATTAAGTCTGGACCCATAGATTTGTGTACGTTTAGCTTTTCTAAATAGTTCCTAACCTATTCTTTCTCCACCAAGGGCTGTCCATCTTCATCCCATCCTGCGTCACGTAGCGCATTAGTCCGGGAGCCCACCTTGTCCGTGAATACAGAGGCAAAGAAAACATTGAGTACTTCAGCTTTCCCCACATCATCTATCAATAGGTTACCTCGTTCATCCGGTAGGGCCCGTACACCCTCTCTGATCACCTTCTTCTTGTTAACTTTCCTGTAGAAACCTTTCTTGTTATCCTTCACATCCTTTGCCAGTTGCAATTCCAATTGTGCTTTTGCCTTCCTGATAACCCCCTGGCATTCTCGAGGTATACATTTATATCCCTCCCTGGTCATTTGTCCAAGTTTCCACTTTTTGTAAGCTTCCTTTTTGTGTTAAGTTCACCAAGGATTTCTCTTGTAAGCCAATCCGGTCTCCTGCCATGTTTGCCTCTCTTGCTACGCATCGGGATGGTTTCTTTTTGTGCCTCCAATAAGGCTTCTTTAAAATACTGCCAGCTGTTCTGGACTCCTTTCTACTTCATGTTATCATTCCAGGGGATTCTGCCCATCAGGTCTCTGAGGGAGTCAAAATCTGCTTTTCTAAAGTCCAAGGTGTGTATTTTACTACTCTCTTTTCTTCCTTTGGGCAGGATCCTGAAATCTACCATCTCATGATCACTGCTTCCCAGGTTGTCACCCACCTCTACTTCCCCTATTAGTTCCTCCCTGTTTGTGAGCAGAAGGGTCTAGCTGCGCACGGCCCCTGGTTGGATCCTTCAGCACTTGTACCAAGAAGTTATCCCCAACATTCTCCAAAAACTTCCTGGATTGCCTGTGTACTGCCGTATTGGTCTCCCAACAGATGTCAGGGTGATTAAAGTCCCCTACGAGAACCAGGGCCTGCAATCCGGAAGTTTCTCTCAGTTGTCCGTAGAAAGCCTCATCTACCTCATCCACCTGATTCGGTGGCCTGCAGTAGACAGCAACGACAACATAACTGCTGTTGTTTGCACTCTAAACTTAAGCCATAGACTCTCAACAGGTTTTTCTCCCTCTATATACTGGAGTTCTGAGCAATCATAGTGCTCTCTTACATATAGTGCAACTCCTCTTCCTTTTCTCCCCTGTCAGTTCTTCCTGAACAGTCTATACCCTTCCATGACAGCGCTCCAGTCATGTGAGTCATCCCACGAATTCCCTGTTATCCCAGTTAAATCATATTTCTTGGACTGGGTCAGGGCCTCCAATTCTTCCTGTTTGTTGCCCAGGCTTCTCACATTAGTGTACAAACACTTCAGATAACCAGTTGATCGCCCTATCTTCTCCATTCGAATCAGGGGGTCCTCCTTTCTTGCTCGTTCCTCTTTGCATTTCTTCCCGGTATCCGACTTTCCCACTTCCCTCAGGGTTTTGGTCACCATCCCTCAACGAACCTAGTTTAAAGCCCTCCTCACTAGGTTTGCAAGGCTGCCCACGAAGATGCTCCTTCCTCTCTTTGTTAGGTGGATCCCATCTCTTCCTAAGAATCCTTGTGCCCGGAACAGAGTCCCATGGTCAAATAAACCAAAGCCCTGTCTCCGACACCACCTGCGCAACCATGCATTTACTTCCTCAATTTGACGATCCTTGCGCAGTCCTTTCACTTCAACAGGTAGGATGGACGAGAACACCTCTTGCGCTCCGAATTCTATGATCCTTCTTCCCAGCGCTACATAATCCACAGTAACCCGCTCAAGGTCATTTTTGGCCATATCGTTGGTTCCCACGTGGAGAAGGAGGAAGGGGTAGCGATCCAAAAGTTTGATCAGTTTTGTAAGCCTCTCGGTCACATCCTGGATTCAAGCTCCCGGTAAGCAGCACACCTCTCGAAATTCCAGGTCCGAACGGCAGATGGATGGCTTAATCCCTCTTAGGAGGGAGTCCCTGACCACCACCACCCATCGTTTTCTTTTGCGGGTGGTGGTCGTGGAACCCGCATCCCTAAGACTACGCATCCCATGTCTTCCAGTAGATGGTGTTCCCTTCCGGTTTCTTCGTTGTGAGGTCCCTTCCAAAGCATTCATCATCACAGAGCCTTTGGAGAGAACCTGAAAGCGATTACTTACCTCTATAGCATTGGGGGATTCCTGTGCTGGCCTTTTTCCCCTTCTAGAAGTTACATGCTGCCAGTTCTCTTCCTGGTCCTGTACTGCCCTCTTTGGCTGTTCCGCCTGCCGCTGCTTGCAGGATTAAACGCTGCCTTCTATCGAGGAAGTCTTTATCCTCTCTTATCGAGCGTAGGATCAATACTTGGGCCTCCAGTCCTCTAATTTTTTCTTCCAAAATGGTGACCAGCTTGCACTTAGTGCAGATGAAATCGGTTCTTTCTTCCGCGAGGAAGACAAACATGGCACACATTGTGCAGGTAACAACAGCAGACCTATCACCATCCATACCTGCTGTCCTGGAAAAAGGATTTAAAAGAAAGCAAGAGAACCTCGCCCCCTTCCCGACTCCCTTTCTAAACTCCCTGTTAGCACTCACCTGTTCGCAAGCTGCTTGGTCGCTTGCTCACTGCTTTATGATGCCCTGGACTGCCTGAAAGTCCCTCCCCCTACCAAGGCTCAGACAATCAGCAGAGGCTTCTACATTTCAAACTTTAGTTAGAAGCCAACAGTTTCCATCTGCCAGTCACAGCACACACTCCATGAAGGGGAGCGGGAGGGGGAAGGGGAAGGAGGGGAAAAAAAGCCTCACTCACGAACACAAGCTCAGCACACAGCAAGAAAGCCCCAAACACAACACACACTGCAGACAGCCACTTCCCTCAAGAGTCCTGTATCTGCTTCTCCTTTACCTGGAGAACTCCCTCTCTAAACTCCCTGTTAGCACTCACCTGTTCGCAAGCTCCTTGGTCGCTTGCTCACTGCTTTATAAAGCCCTGGACTGCCTGAAAGTCCCTCCCCCTACATCTACATGTTCCTTCTGATGTTTCATTCTTACAGCTAGGCCCTGCACTTGACAATTTTCATTTTTCCCCAGGGAACGAATTTCTTCAAAATATTCCCAGATCGGGTCTCTCTTGCATGCAGAAGCCATGCCAGTTTTTCTATGGGAAAATTATATGGGAATAATGGGAGCTGTGTGTGTTCTGAGTAATGTCTTCCCTTTTTCTTTCCAGTCTACTTCACTGTTCCTTTCTGTGCTGCCTCTGTCCTTTCCCATATATTATCTCTCTGTCTTTAGACAATACCTTAACTAACTTTGTTGTGCTTGGCCTGGGGCCACCACTACATAAGCACAGAACAAAAACAATCCTGTCTAGTCTGTGTCTGTCTTTGCACATGTTAGTCTGTTGAAAAACAGAAATGGAAAACCCAGAACTCTCAAGAAGCAGAAAACTGGTTCTTAGGCTAGAGAGACTAGAGCTATTGATTCATTTTTTATGAGACTGTAAGTCAGATGTGAAAGTAAGCTGGTGCACTGTGGTGCGTTGCTCTAGGAAGAAGCCAGCTGTCTTCGTCCTCTGCCCCACCTCTGGGCTGCCAGAAGCAAGAGGAATGCAATAGGCTGTGCACTTTCCCCTTACTCCCTGGTCTGAGGGAGCAGGAAAAGCAACAGGGACCTGGAATGAACAGCTGCAACCCACTCACCCCCTGAAATAGCATTCACCCACACACTCATCCCTACACACACCCAATCCCTTGCCCTGAATCCTGCACTCCCGTATCCCCCTTCTCTGAGCCCCCCGACAATCCCAGCCCCCTGTCCTGACTCCCCACACCTCAACCCTCTGTCCTGAGTCCCTCCTTTTACCCCTCTGCCCTGAGCCCCTCCTCATGCCCCCCAACCCTGACTCCTATACCTCCCAACAACTGCCCTCAACCCATCATACACCCTAACCCTTATTCCTACATCCCCCATATCTTCAGTTCCCTGCCCTAACTCCTGCAACCCCGTACACCTCAACCCTCTGCCCTGAGCCCCTTATACACCCCAACCTCCTTCCCTAAGCTCCTCATTCACTGCAAATTTGACTCCTGAACCCCCTCATTCCCAGCCCTCATCCTAACTCCTTCACCCCTCACACCCCAGTCCTCTGCCCTGAGACCCCGCATTCCACTAGGGAAGTCATTGTGTAGACAACTACATGATTAACTTATAAGCCTGCACTTATCAGTTAATCTTGTGAACTACACGCTTTACCCCACCACCACCACTTGCAGAGGCAGCAAAGGGGTGAGGAGCAGGAGCCAGTGCCCATGAGGAGTGGCTTAAAAGCTGGTTCCCCATGAGCACTGGATGCCCCCACCCCCATGCTGCTGTCTCTGATAGAGAGGCAGCAGTGTGGAGGATGAGGAGGGTAGGCTGGAGCCAATATACATGGAGAACTGGCTTTCAGGTCAGCTTCCTGCTCATATCAGCTCCTGCAAAGCCCCCACCCCACGCTGCTTGGACCCTCACTGCAGACAGAGGCTGCAGAGGCAGCAGTGTGGGGCAGCAGGAAGCCAGTCTGTGCAGGGAGCTGGTTTTTAAACTCTCTCCCCTCATGGAATGGCTCCCACCTGCAACCCCACATTGCTGCCTGTGATATAGGCATCACCAAACGGTGGCAGGGGGCTCTCTGGGAGTGGGGCCGGAAGCGCACTGGCTGCCTGCCCTGCCCCCAGGGACTATTGAGTAGTCGTGTAACCACTAACATTTCATGAAGTTACATGACTGTTCAGTTACACACTATCCAACATCCCTACCCTCTACCCCACACTTACATTTTTTACATCTACTGTTGTATTATATCCTCCCGCTCTCAGACCAAGGGGGCTGGTTGTGATAGGACAGTGTCTGTACATAAGAACATAAGAACATAAGAACGGCCGTACTGGATCAGACCAAAGGTCCATCTAGCCCAGTATCCTGTCTGCCGACAGTGGCCAGCACCAGGTGCCCCAGAGAGGGTGGACCGAAGACAATGATCAAGCGATTTGTTTCCTGCCATCCCTCTCCAGCCTCTGACAAACAGAGGCCAAGGACACCATTTTATCCCCTGGCTAATAGCCTTTTATGGACCTAACCTCCATGAAATTATCTAGCTTCTCTTTAAACTCTATTATAGTCCTAGCCTTCACAGCCTCCTCTGGCAAGGAGTTCCACAGGTTGACTACACGCTGTGTGAAGAAGAACTTTCTTTTATTAGTTTTAAACCTGCTACCCATTAATTTCATTTGGTGTCCTCTAGTTCTTCTATTATGGGAACTGATAAATAACTTTTCTTTATCTGCCCTCTCCACACCACTCATGATTTTATATACCTCTATCATATCCCCCCCTCAGTCTCCTCTTTTCTAAACTGAAAGGTCCCAGTCGCTTTAACCTCTCCTCATATGGGACCCGTTCCAAACCCCTAATCATTTCAGTTGCCCTTTTCTGAACCCTTTCCAAGGCCAAAATATCTTTTTTGAGGTGATTGTAAGAAATTGAAGTTACTTTTCACCTGCTGTGTATGTTTGTGATAAGATATAATTTTAACTTCTATTCCTGGCATATTATTGATTTAAAAAAAATCTAATTTAATTAAAAAGTCTGATTTTTAAAAATCATTTATTTTTATCCACTCTGGTTTAGAAGTTCTCTAATCATGCCACTTGTACATTCACTGATGCTAACAGGATAAAATTTAACTATTGATAGGAAGGGTTTATAGGAATGATTGTACCCAGCAGACATGGTTCAGTTTCTGGCTCAGCCACAGACTTACTATGTTAAGAATGAAGATAACATGTAGGGCTTTTAGTACTAAATTAAGCACTGATCTTAAGAACGAATGCAAGCATTACACATAATGTTGAATATGTCTTACAGGTGCAATGGAAACCACTGAAAAGGAAGTTTTTGCCTTTTAGATTCACAAATCTATTACATACCAGGAATGTTAATGGCTAACCAGTTAACTGGTAAGCATCATCCTTAAATGGCAGGCTTGCATGGAAAAGAGGGAGAGAAGGGGGCTGCCACTTCCCAGCTCATTCAGGCTCGTATAGTGCAGAAGTGGCAGAGGGGGGAACACTGCTGGCTCCCAGCCCATGAAAAATACTTGTAAAATGATACTAGAGCTGGCTTTTCTGTCCATTTCTTCTGATATCTTTTGAACAAATAGATGAGTGGGATAAATGGACTATAGGATTGCATTTTCTTCTGATTAGTTTAGCACAGTGAAAAAATTTCAGTTTCGTGACTTAAACAAGTGGCAGTGTGAAACAGTCTTTTTGTGGCCTTTTTGCCCCTGGTTGCCCACGCAGATGCCATAGCAATGTGAGCACGGCCTCCCTTGTAGATCCTGTTGTGTATCAAACCATTGTGATGTTAATGTCTGCCTTCGTGTGACTAATGGCGCAGTATTTTGAGAGCATAAGCACGGTGTGATAGTCCCCCCCATGCTTTATGAAATTGTCTTATGGATAGATATGCATAACTTGAAGATGCTTTGGACAAAATACCTTGTAACCTATCAGTGTTCCTGTCACTGTAGTAGGTCAGAACAGTGTGGCAGCGCGTCGGGGTTCCCCGCCTCCTGCACCCCCGTAGTGGCACGAACAGACTCCACCAGCCAGTAGAATAGAGGGATACATCCTTACATATCATCTTACGCATTAATGACACGTTTGGTACCTCCCCTTATACTTTCCTCCAAAGCATTCCTATTCACCACCTGTTGTTGTGCTTTCACTCCAGTTGTTTCAAACTATTTTATCATGTACTAAGTTGGTATGTTCTTGTACAGTCCTGATGGAATGTATTTACATACTTCATGTGCTTTTAGCTGTGCTAGCAGTTCTAATGCCAAGAGATACTGACTTGCAGGCAAACATTTGCTTTTGACATGGCCTGTATGTTACTCATAGTATAACTCTTGCTTACTTTGGTTCAAGCACCAGGTCCGTGCTTCAGGCTCTTTCTTTCTCCTACATTCCCCCACTATTTGTCTTTTTATGGAGAGAATGTTTACTGATCATCCTGGAAAAGCATAATGCATGGACTGAAGATGACCCAGTGGGCTAAACACTGTTATGTGGCCACCTTACTTTACTGTTTATACATTTATGCCCCACCTGCTGGGTCTGTATATCTTATTTTGGTGTATGTATCATTCTTGTATGTAAAGTTAAAAATATGGAGTATGGAATAGTTTATGGTTTTAAGTGTACAAATAAATGCCGTCAAGGGTGCCTCCAATGCTCTGGCAACCTTAATGACTGGGTGATCAGCTCAGTTACCTGTAGACAGCTGAGTTTTGTCTGTTAAGTCCAAGTAATGGTAGGTCCTGGAAAGACATGTAACCAAACCAGCTTATGCTTATACCAGTTTAACCAGATAATTTTGAAAGGAAAGGGGGAGGGGAGGGAATGGAGAACAAAGAATTCTTTCCCAAAATGAAGTCTATTTAAGCTGCAAAGATATCAGTCTCTTTGTCTTTGGTTGGCATGACTCACCCAAGAGAATAGCTAGGGACTCCAGAGAGAGTAAAAGATCTTCTCCTGCTTGAAGTTTTGCCTAAAATAAGAACACTTTTAGGGTAAGTTTGCAATAAGCTTTAGTGTGTTAGAACTAGCTATGCGTTTTCCGTTATTTTAAATTTGTAATTTACTTTGCTCTGCCTGTTTTCACTTGCAGCCATTTAAATCCTACTGTTGTTTGTACTTTAATAAAATCACTTTTATTTACTATCAAGCCCAGTGTAAATAATTGTTACCTTGGGGCAGCAATCAGTGTGCATACTCTCCTTTTATTGTTAAAGGGGGCTTGCCTGAATGTGCTTTCAATGTGTGAAACTCTCACACAGCGTAAGATGGATTTATTTGGGGTTCTGATCCCATTTGGGGGTTGGTTTGCTGGATGCTGCATCTGTATTGCTCTTTGGCGGGGGAGGGAGAGAAGTATCTCAGCTCTGTGCCTGACTGGGGGAGACCAGGAGATCTGGCCCAGCAGGACAGGGTGGTGAGCAACCCCGGAGAGCAAGATGGCGAGTGTCAGTGGCTTCATCACCACACCTGGAAGCAACTCTAAGCAACTCTAATTCTGTGACCACACCCCACCACAAACAGAATGCCAGACAGAGGATGAGGAGAAGGAATATTCTCCATCTTGGGGTCCCACAGGCACACTGTATGGGGCAAGCCTTGTGTTCAGTGAAATGGAAATGCAATTGGTATTAGATCCTATTGACACAGTGGAACACCAGTTCTCATGCCGTCATATTGCTGCAGGTATGAGACGATCAGCAATGGCTGCAGAACCTCTGAATGTTCAAGGCCACTTTTTTTGGAACTTGAATGGCTCTCCTGAAGCACAAGGACACCTGAATGAAACCCGCTCTGACAGAGGAGAAGAGGGTGGCAGTTGCCCTGTGGAAGCTTGCAATGCCAGACAGCAGTCTCTCAGTTGGGAATCAGTTCAGAGTGGGGAAATCTACAATGGAGGCTGTTGTTATTCAAGTTATTCAAGTAGCCAAGGCCATCAATACTATTCTACTTTGGAGGGTTGTGATTCTGGGAAACGTGGAGGGCTTTGCTGTGATGGGGTTCCCTAAGTGCAGTGGGGTGATAGATGGAATGCACATCCCCCCAACACCTTGCCAAGGAGTATATAAACCACTAGGGGTAATTCTCGATGATGCTGCAGGCACTGGTCGATCATACAGGCCATTTCACCAACATCAGTGTGAGATGGTTGGGAAAGATGCATGACACACACATCTTTAGGAACTCTTGCCTCTTCAGAAAAATACACACTGGGACTTTTTCCCCAGACTGGAAAATCAAAATTGGAGAAGTGGAAATTCCTTGGTGACCAAGTCTACCCCTTGCTCCATTGGCTCATGAAGCCGTAAATGGGCAGCCTAGACCACAGTAAGGAACAGTTTAACTACAGGTTGAGCAAATGAAGAATGGTGATGAAATGTGCTTTTAGGCATTTAAAGGGAAGACTTAAGAGTTTTCTGATTAGGCTGGACCTTAGTGAATGCAACATTCCCTTTGTGGTGGCAGCCTGCTGTGTGCTCCATAATCTTTGTGAGAGCAAGGGGGAAAGCTACCTGGCAGGGTGGAGGGCTGAGGCAGAACACCTAGCCTGAGATTTTGAGCAGTCAGACACCAGTGCAATAAGGAGAGCACAGAGCAGGGCAATGTAAATCAGAGAGGCTTTGAAAGAAAGTTTTATGAATGGCCAGTTTTGAGAGTCATGCATATTGCTCTCAATGAGGTGCTCTCACTGTGTTTGCCTGTAATCCCCCACCCCACCCCTGCAGTACAAGCAATAAAGAGACTGCTGTTCAGAGATCATGCATTTTCATTTAAGGAAGACAGCAAGGAAAGAAAAGAAGCCCATGGCGGGAAAGTGTGTGTGGGCCGGGGGCTGAGAAACATGAAAAGGATGGCCTTTTGCCTCCCAAAACCCTGGAGGTTAAGTGTCAGGCTTCACTTGAGGTCCCCTCTCACATGGCCTGAGGCTCCTGGGGTGGAGGCTATAGAACTTGGGGAGAAAGGAACATTATATTGCATGGAGTGGAGGAGGATCTGCGGGGGGCGGGTCTTCTCCAGGATCGCTGTAAGATGCTTTATCACTGCTGCTGGGAAGCAAAGATTTTCTCCTGTTGCCTCATTTGCAGTTCCCTGCACACTTTCCTGTCCTGCCGCTCTGCTGTTCTGTCCTGCCTCTCTACCCACATCTCCTCCAGGAACATATTCCTTCACTCCATTTGCTCCTTAAACATGTCTTTTCTTGTCCAATTTCATCTGTGGATCTGTGCAAGAAAGACAGCTGCTGGAGCCAGGGGAGTATATAGCAAGCTGCCTGCTGCTCCTGCTGTAATGAAAAGTTACAAGGGCACACATTACATGAGATCCATTGCGTTAAACCTAACTCTAATCTATTAACATGCAACAAAAGTCTCTGTAAAGACAATTTAGATGTGTTCTGTGCAAGGCCAAAGTTTTGCTTTAAAGCAGCCACTGTACAGCAGGTGCACTGAGTTCTCAGGGGAACATCTGGCAGGTAAGAGGCCTGCGGGCGCATCCTGTGGGTGGGATGGTCATGCCGGTGGGGCAGAGTGGTAGCTCAAACACCTTCCTTCCTATGAGTCTGGCACACCCCACTTCCCAGAACAGTGCAACTTTCCCATCCCTCAAGGTGGGGGATAGGATCTGGTCATGCCAGTGGGGTAGGTTGGCTTTCTTCTGTGTCTAGTACATGTGGCTTCCTGGGAGAGACCTACTTTCCTTTCCTGAATGATCCTGCTGATGTGGGTGGGCGGTGGGTTCTGGACATGCCAGCAGGGCAGGCAGCTTCTCTCTGTAGCTTCCTGGAACAATGCTACGTTCTCATCCTGCAGGAATCTGTGGGCAGGAGGAAAGGAGGAGGTGCCAGAGGCTGAAGCCATGCTAGCAGCAGAGGCAGCAGCTAATAGTTTGCCCTCCTCCTTCATCTAGGTCGCCATGCAAGATATCAGTCTTCTCCGAATTACACAGAGTGATAGGGAGTGGATGCTGACTGAATATGGCCAGAATCCTGGGCCTAATGCTGCAATGCTTTGTGGTTCAATTATGCCAGACCACTTACTGGTGACTTGACATGAGAAGGTGTCCCGGGGGAGGATGGAATAAGGCAGCCTCCCCAGAAACATTGTGAGAAGGATCAAATAGTTCCTATGCGAAAGCTTCATGGAGATATGCAGGGAGGTTTCTCACTCCACCTCCAGACATATTAACAAGCTGTGTAGGCACAGAGCATGCCACACATCACACCCAATTGCCTAACTGGCTTGTAGGAAGAAAAAAATTGTGAACTCACCAGAAGTACCCTCCCTGGGATCAGTGCTCAATTGGGAGATGTCCTAGGAGAAGGGGATTATTCCAAGGTTATGAAATGTTCTTGGCTATCACCGATCACTGGTTGTCCATTCTCCTCCTCCTTCTCCCACTCTACCACTTCACTGTTCTCCACATTGCTATCACGAGTGTCTTGGGCATACTCCACTGTCTGCTTTTGGAAGCTGGTTGGGCCCCCTCCCACAAAACTGCATGCAGCTGCTCATAGAAATAGCATGTTTGCTGCAATGCACTAGACTGTCCATTTGCCTCCTTTGTTTTGTGGTAGGACTGCCTCAGCCGGGGGTCCCTGGAGTATCCTTTGTCTACTATGTACTTTGCAATCTTCATATAAATATTGGCATTTCTTTTGCTGGTTCGGAGCTTGGAGAGAATGGATTCCTCTTCCCATGCCGTGATGAGCTGCAAGATCTCCTGCACACCCCCTACTGCCACTCTTTGGCGCCTGTGGGAACTGGAGCTCATGGGACTTGAAGTCATGGAAGTCATGTCCATGTGTGCTGCTCAGGTGTGCTGCCCTCTCTGAGGTGTGCTCACAATGCTGGCCACAAAAGAAATGAAACTCAAACTTTCCCGGGGCTTTACCTGTTCACCTGGAGAGCAATAGAGGTGCAAGTTCTGGCCAGGGCAGTCACAGCGGGGCACTCTGGAATGCTTCCTGGAGGCCAAGAACCTTGACTTTTGCCAACATTGCATCTACACCACTGTAAATTTGACCAGGCAAGGTCAGGAATTGTGTTACCGTAAAATCCCGACTATAATGAACACCTATGCATAATGCGCACCTACCTTTTAAACATGAGAATTCCGGCATAAACTGAACTCCTATCTATAATGCGCACCCCGACTTTGCCGTATTTTGTCTTGCCTTTTTGTATTGCTGGGTAATCACGCATGAGCTCATGAGTATACAGTGCGCGGCGTTTCCATGCTCTCTTTGGGATGCCATGAGTTGTCGGCGATCTTACACGACTGCTGAAAAACTTAAAGTTGTTAGCTATGATGAGGCTCATGGCAACAGAGCTGCCAGCCGTGAATTTGATGGCATAGCAGAGTCTAACATTCGGCTTTGGAGACGGCAGAAAGAGCGCCTGCAAGCGCTGCCTCGGATGAAGATGGCTGAGCGAGGTAAAAGCGCTGCATATCCTGAGTTGGAGGCCAAGCTGGTTGAATGGATTGCTGAGCATAGACAGCAAGGCAGTGGTGTTAGCATTGCGGAGGTTAGAATGAAGGCTTTGACCATTGCCAAAATGTGCGCTAACACAGCTGGGTTTAAAGCTTCGCATGGCTGGGTCAATCGGTTCATGAATCGCCATGGCCTATCGGTCCAATGCTGAACAACAATCGCACAGAAACTACCCATGGACTCAGACACCCAGGTACTACAGTTCCGAAAGTTTATCATAAAACTACGCAAGCAGCACTGCTACGACCTTTCATTAATTGGTAACGCAGATCAGACATTAAATTTCGATAATCCCTACAACAGAATGCTTGAAGTGAAAGGTGCCAAGACCATCTCCATTGCTACCACAGGCCATGAAAAGTCTAGGTTTACCGTAATGCTTACTTGCATGGCCGACGGAACGAAGCTGCCTCCTTATATTGTGTTCAAGTGCAAGACAATGCCAAAGAATGTTATATTCCCGAACACCGTTCACGTGCATGTTCACCCTAAAGGCTGGATTGACAAAGCTTTAATGCTTGATTGGCTACAGACGGTTTGGGCGAAGTGGCCAGGTGGACTTATGAGAAAGCGGTCTCTAATAGTTTTGGATGCATTTCGGTGTCATCGTATGCCATCTGTCAAGAAAAGGCTTCAGCAGGACAAAACAGACTCGGCAATTATTCCTGGTGGAATGACCAAAATGTTGCAGCCGCTTGACGTGACAGTTAACAAGCCAATGAAAGATGCACTATGCAGGAAATGGAACACCTGGTTGTTGGAAGGTGAACATACATTTACTGCAGGTGGACGTATGCAAACACCGATGCTGCAAGATGTTACCCAGTGGATAGCGGATGTCTGGGTTGAACTTGATCCCGCTATCATAAGGAAGGGGTTTCTGAAATGCAGCATCTCTAATGCTATGGATGGCAGTGAGGATGATGCCCTGTGGATGGATCCGAGCGACGATGTATCGTCCGAGGGCAAATTACCAGTATGCGAAGATGACATTGATGTGTATTACATGGATGAAGATGTCGAGGGCTATACCCTGGAAGATATTGCTCGTCTGTTTGAGGAAGATTCTAACAAACGCGAATTCGAGGGCTTCCGAAGATGAGTAGAAGATCAATTAACATACGGTATTTGCTTGTTTGCGCTGCAGTGTTGATTTCATTTGTTTAACTTACCTTTTTGAAACTGTGTATATAGTTGCTTGTCGATGCTAATAAAAATCAACTTAACCTCTGGTGTCCAGTGATTAATTAAGTGCCGTGGAACCGCCAAATGAAAACTTTGAAAAAAAACCTCCTATGGATAAAGCCATAGGACTTTGACGTTAAAAAAACGGGAAAAAAGTGTGCACTATACTCGCAACTTTACGGTACTTTTCGTAAAAAGCAAGAGTACCTGAAATTGACTTCAGTGGCCCTTAAGGTCGATAGTACAGGCTTGGTAGTGTGGACACATCATTGAAAAAATTGACCTTATTTGGCTAAATTTAAGCTAAACTCCTAGTGTAGACCAGGTTTAACTGTCAGGGTAGTTAAGCAATGGAGTAAATTGCCTAAGGAGGTTGTGGAATCTCCATCATTGGCATTTCTTAAGAGTAGGTTAGACAAACACCTGTAAGGGATGGTCTAGATGAGGGATGTTAAAATGCGGATAATTGACTAGTCAAGTAGTCAATGCAATTTCCATCAACCACTCGACTAGTCAATAGGCACTTTCGCACTCCTCCTTTGAAATTTACAATAGCCCCCGCTGGGGCTCTTGTACATTTCAAAGGAGGAATGGGGAACTCTCCGTACCGCCCGGTACCAGCGGGAAGTCCCGCTGACTCCAGGCTGCATAAGGGTGCCTGCTTTGAAATGTACAAGAGTCCCCAGTGCGAACTCTTGTGCATTTCAAAGCCATGGAGCCTGAGGTCAGCGGGGGACTCAGAGTCCCCCACTGAGCCCGGGCTCCATGCTGTGATGCATGCCACGTGGAGCCCGGGGTCAGCTGAGGAGTCCCCAGCTGACCCTGGGTTCCACACGGCACTTCCCCAGAACATGGAGTCAGGTGTGGACTCCCCAGTTGACCCCAGGTTCTGGTGAAATGCAGTGGGGATTCCCCAGCTGACCCAGGGTTCTGGGGGAAATGCCTCTTGGAAATGCCTCATTTTTTGAGGCATACAGGATCTTTTGAAACGGGGCATTTCTGTCGAAAATGCCCCGTCTAAACTGCTGGGTTTTTTTCGAAAAGCCCCGTTTCAAAAAAAAGCGGCAACCGCCCTTATGCAAATGAACCACAGGATATTTAAATCCCGTCTTCATTTGTACTTTCAATATGTCTAATTTACATCCCTCTGCCGACAGAGGGTGTAGTTTAGACGTAGCCTAAGCATCTTTACAGGTACTCTGTTAAAGGCATTGTTTCTATGCATATTGATTGGAAAAAGGCAAATGTAGTGCCCATCTTCAAAAAAGGGAAGAAGGACGATCCAGGGAACTATAGGCCGGTCAGTCTTACCTCGGTTCCTGGAAAAATCATGGAAGGGATCCTTAAGGAATCCATTTTGAGGCACTTGGAAGAGAGGAAAGTGATTAGGAATAGTCAGCATGGATTCGCAAAGGGCAAGTCGTGCCTGACCAATCTGATTAGCTTCTATGATGAGGTAACTGGCTCTGTGGACGTGGGAAAGTCAGTGGATGTGATATACCTTGACTTTACCAAGGCTTTTGATACTGTCTCCCCACAATATTCTTGCCAGCAAGTTAAGGGAATGTGGATTGGATAAATGGACGGTAAGATGGATAGAAAGATGGCTAGAAGGCCAGGCCCAGCGGGTAGTGATCAACGGCTCGATGTCAGGATGGCGGTCGGTTTTTAGCGGAGTGCCCCAAGGTTCGGTTCTAGGACCGGTTTTGTTCAATATCTTTATTAATGACCTGGATGAGGAGATGGATTGCACCCTCAGCAAGTTTGCGGATGACACTAAGCTAGGGGGAGAGGTAGATATGCTTGAGGGCAGAGATAGGGTCCAGAGTGACTTAGACAAATTGGAGGATTGGGCCACAGGAAATCTGATGAAGTTAAAAAAGGACAAGTGCAGAGTCCTGCACTTGGGACAGAAGAATCCCAAGCATAGTTACAAGCTGGGGACCAACCAGTTAAGTAGTAGTTCTGCAGAAAAGGACCTGGGGGTTACAGTGGATGAGAAGCTGGATATGAGTCAACAGTGTGCCCTTGTAGCCAAGAAGGTTAATGGCATATTAGGTTGCATTAAGAGGAGCATTGCCAGCAGATCCAGAGATGTCATTATTCTCCTTTATTCGGCTTTGGTGAGGCCACATCTGGAGTACTGTGTCCAGTTCTGGGCCCCCCACTACAAAAAGGATGTGGACGCATTGGAGAGGGTCCAGCAGAGGGCAACCAAAATGATTAGGGGGCTGGAGCATATGACTTATGAGGAGAGGCTGAGGGAGTTGGGTCTGTTCAGTCTGCAGAAGCGAAGAGTGAGGGGGGATTTGATAGCAGCCTTCAACTTCCTGAAGGGAGGTTCCAAAGAGGATGGAGAAAGACTGTTCTCAGTAGTGACAGATGGCAGAACAAGGAGCAATGGTCTCAATTGTGGTGGGAGAGGTCCAGGTTGGATATTAGGAAAAACTATTTCACTAGGAGGGTAGTGAAGCACTGGAATGGGTTACCTAGGGAAGTAGTGGAGTCTCCATCCCTAGAGGTGTTTAAGTCTCGACTTGACCAAGCCCTGGCTGGGTTGATTTAGTTGGGATTGGTCCTGCCTAGAGCAGGGGGCTGGACTTGATGACCTTCTGAGGTCTCTTCCAGCTCTATGGTTCTATGATTCTATGATCTGAATACTTTGGTGTTACATGATACTCAAAAAATGAAATGACTCATGCATCTTAATGTCCAGCATGTTTTGTTTTGCTAGACTTATCTGGGAGCAAAGCCTGTATTTTCTAAATAAATAGAGGTACATTAAATAAACACAGAATATATTTATGCAGATTTTTTTTTAAATGCCCTACCATATTCAGTATGGTTTGATTTGGAATATATCTAAATGCTGAGGCAAAGTAGAAATCAAGCACTATTTTCAACCCTCTGGTTTCTGAACAGACGCTTAGGGTGGTTTTACTGCTTAGTATGGGCTAATCAACTTTTTCAGCTTAGGTCTTGGAAACAGCACGTGTGACCATTTCACGGCTGCATTTCTTCTTTTCCAATAATCCTTTTTTAAACATTTCAGATAATAGAGATATTTATCTGTTATCTGTGCTGATCTAGGAACTTTATGCTTGTTGTTAAGGTATTATATTCTTGCATTAAATTATGAAATAATTATTTAAGATGTCATTATAATGAAAGCTCTTTTCGAGCACATGAAAATTTTCTGCTAACACCCAAGTCCACCTAATCTGAAAATACTCATTAAATGAATGTTGAGTAAGGTGCATTAAAATCTCCAAGGAAATACAAAATCAAGGTCTGATAAGTGCTCATTCTTAGTTTCTTTCCCTTAAACTCCATGGGATTTTTCAGTAACTAACTAAATTAAATTCAGTATATTACCATCTGGCTAGGTAGTCTGTAATGACATCTTATTTATATGGTCATAGAGATGACTTTTAGAATGTAGGGACATGTTGTATACTGAGATGTTTAATAGCTGCTTCATTGCAGGACAGGAAATAATAGGTCAATAACGACACGAAATGAACATATTAAAGTGTGATATCTTACTAGCACCAAGAGCATTATGTGAGCTAACATGAAGTATGCATCTTTCTAACCCATTGCTCTCTCATTAGTGTTCTGTTTGTACAACATTTAACATTTCTGCAACAGTCACAATGTAACAATTTGTCTAATACCAATCCCATTGCCCATGGAATAAATATTAAATGAATGGTAAAATATGCTTCAATAAACGTTTGCTGAATAATGCTGTTAAGGAAATGATGCATTGTTGGTGGATACTAGATCAGTGCCATAAATGTTGATGTACATTTGTAATGAAGGTTAATGTTTCTATCAAGCGCCACTTAAAATTGTATCAATTGAAGTTTACGCTATTCACAATTTAAATTTTTTTAATGTGCATCTTATAAAAAATGACTCTGAGTCTGATCAGAAAGCAGACTATATTGGCAATGTAGCATTATTTTTATGCTTTCTTCATAGGCTACATCTAGACTACAAAGAAAAGTCGGAAAAAGATACGCAAATTGCGAACTGCAATTTGCTCATCTTTTTCTGCTTTTCTTTTGAAAGAAGCTTTTCCGAAATTTGGCGTGTCTACCTGGTGCCAAATGTAGGAAAAACTTGCTCTTTTGAGCCATCCCTTCTTCCTCATAAAAACGAGGTTTACAGGGATGGCAAAATAATTTTTTTTTCAGAAAAGTGGACACGTTCTGGAAAAGTGCTGCAATGTAGACGTAACCTAAGTGTAGAAATACAGAAATATTCCTCTTTTACTAAAAAGGACATTAACAACTAAAATATGAGTAAAAATAAAGTAGAAAAATATGACTGTATTGTGTTTCTTGTGTGCGTGAAAGAGAGGGAGCGAGAGAGAGAAAGAAATTCTGTTTTCAGTGTAAAACTTAGTTCAACTGTAACTATGAACTAGGATCATTACAGCCACACTGTTGACTCTAGGCAGCTGGAGTCATAGAATCATAGAATCATAGAATACTAGGACTGGAAGGGATCTTGAGAGGTCGTCGAGTCCAGTCCCCTGCCCTCATGGCAGGACCAAATACTGTCTAGACCATCCCTGATAGACATTTATCTAACCTACTCTTAAATATCCCCAGAGATGGGGATTCCACAACCTCCCTGGGCAATTTATTCCAGTGTTTGACTACCCTGACTGTTAGGAACTTTTTCCTAATGTCCAACCTAAACCTCCCTTGCTGCAGTTTAAGCCCATTGCTTCTTGTTGTATCCTCAGAGGCCAAGATGAACAGGTTTTCTCCCTCCTCCTTATGACACTCTTTTAGATACCTGAAAACTGCTGTCATGTCCCCCTCAATCTTCTCTTTTCTAAACTAAACAAACCCAATTCTTTCAGCCTTCCTTCATAGGTCATGTTCTCTAGACCTTCAATTATTCTTGTTGCTCTTCTCTGGATCCTCTCCAATTTCTCCACATCTTTCTTGAAATGCGGTGCCCAGAACTGGACACAATACTCCAACTGAGGCCTAACCAGCGCAGAGTAGAACGGAAGAATGACTTCTCGTGTCTTGCTCACAACACACCAGTTAATGCATCCCAGAATCATGTTTGCTTTCTTTGCAACAGCATCACACTGCTGACTCATATTCAGCTTGTGGTCCACTATAACTCCTAGATCCCTTTCTGCCGTACTCCTTCCTAGACAGTCGCTTCCCATTCTGTATGTGTGAAACTGATTGTTCCTTCCTAAGTGGAGCACTTTGCATTTGTCTTTATTAAACTTCATCCTGTTTACCTCAGACTATTTCTCCAACTTGTCCAGATCATTTTGAATTATGACCCTATCCTCCAGATTAGTCGCAACCCCTCGCAGCTTGGTATCATCTGCAAACTTAATAAACGTACTTTGAATGCCAATATCTAAATTGTTGATGAAGATATTGAACAGATCCGGTCCCAAAACAGACCCCTGCGGAACCCCACTTGTTATACCTTTCCAGCAGGATTGTGAACCATTAATAACTACTCTCTGAGTACGGTTATCCAGCCAGTTATGCACCCACCTTATAGTAGCCCCATCTAAGTTGTATTTGCCTAGTTTATTGATAAGAATATCATGCGAGACCGTATCAAACGCCTTACTAAAGTCTAGGTATACCACATCCACCGCTTCTCCCTTATCCACAAGACTCGTTATCCTTTCGAAGAAAGCTATCAGATTGGTTTGACATGATTTGTTCTTTACAGATCGATGCTGGCTGTTCCCTATCACCTTGCCACCTTCCAAGTGTTTACAGATGATTTCCTTAATTACTTGCTCCATTATCTTCCCTGGCACAGAAGTTAAACTAACTGGTCTGTAGTTTCCTGGGTTGTTCTTATTTCCCTCTTTTTATAGATGGGCACTATATTTGCCCTTTTCCCGTCTTCTGGAATCTCTCCTGTCTCCCATGATTTTCCAAAGATGATAACTAGAGGCTCACATACCTCCTCTATCAGCTCCTTGAGTATTCTAGGATGCATTTCATCAGGCCCTGGTGACTTGCAGGCATCTAACTTTTCTAGGTGTAGCACTTTCTTCGTAGTTTGAATGTGTGTATTTGCAGAGACAACATTGTGCTTATTTTGTTCACTGTAGGATGTGAGTGCTCTCATCAAAGACAATGGAACTACAGATTGTACCTCGCTAGTCCAGCACCCTCAGGAGATGACCAGTTCTGAACCAGAGAATTTTCCAGACCACAGGAGGTCTATATTGATCTAACAGCATTACCAGCCCTTTCACTGCATACTGAGCTGTTAGAGGACATTTAGGGGTGAATTAGAGCTATATAACAGCACAGAACACTGAGAGCTAGGGCTGGTGGCTGTAAACAAACTTTATGGGACCATGGGAAACTTGGCCACACCCATGAAAAATGGTCATCTGGCAAACTAAAATCATTCTGGATGACAGATGTTTCTGGGCCATAAAGTTCTGGACCAGAGAGGTTCAACCTGTACTTGCGTGAGTAAGGACTTCTCATATGGGCTTGATAGATAAGACCCTACATGACTAAAGTACATAATATGGTGTTAAAACAAAAGGAAAAACTATGTAGCACTTTAAAGACTAACAAGATGGTTTAATAGGTGATGAGCTTTCGTGGGCCAAATCCACTTCCTCAGATCATATTCTGGAAGAGAATTGGCATGACCATATATACCAAAGGAATACAACGAAATAAGTGAACACATTATTAAACTGACAAATCAGATTTAGTACAAAAGGTGGGGTGAAGGGGAGGGAGGGAGGGAAGGAGGGAATAGCTGTTTGAGTCAATAAATGGCTAATCAGGGATGATAAGTAATTGTACCTTAACCATTACAAAGATAGCTTCCCACTTATCACTCCTAATTAGCCATTCATTGATTCAAATAGCTATTCCCTTCCCCTCACCCCACCTTCTGTACTAAATGTGATTTGTCAGTTTAATAATGTGTTCACTTTTTTCATTGTATTCCTTTGGTATATATGGTCATGCCAATTCTCTTCCAGAATATGATCTGAGGAGGTGGGTCTGGCCCACGAAAGCTCATCACCTATTAAACCATCTTGTTAGTCTTTAAAGTGCTACATAGTTTTTCCTTTTGTCTTAGCAAGATTAGACTAACACGGCTACCTCTCTATTTTTATTTAATGTGATGTTGTAGTTGTCACATTCATCCCAGGATATTAGAGAGACAAGGTGGATCCATCCAGTAAAAGATATAATCTCATTCACCTTATTTCTCCAAGGCTTTGGCTAGCTTCTAAAATTAAAACACATCCATGGAATCATTTTAAAATGAAAATGTGGCCATGGTATTAGTGCTAGGAGAGAGTCCTCCCAGTATTGTATGTAAACCACCTCCGTGAGAGGAGTAGCTAATCACGCTGGGAGTCTGTTTATATTGGTGTTGTATAACACTGTAACTTGTGGTGCTTGGGAGGTGAGCATATTTTTTCATACCCGTGAGCCAAAAAGTTGCAGCGCAGTAAAGTGGCAGTATATAAAGCCCATTCAAGTACTGAAAAAGGGAATCCAAACCCATTTCAATAAATATAATAGTTGTGAACAAATGTTAATAACGTGTGTGTTGGGGGAAAAATTATAAAATTTTACAATATAAAAGACAAATTAACATACTCTGACTTAAACTATCAAAAACATATACAGTAGCTCTTGGGCAAGCATACATTCATAATTCAATAGCAGGATACTTGAACATAGAAGGTGTGAAAGTCTCATTTTTTGTTTTTTTAAATCAGTCAGGTTAGCCATTTGTCTGATTTGGTGGTTGATGATGTCATTATTTATTTGTTACATAGTTTATTTATTTATTAAATGTAAACAATGACCTTGCTACTGCACAAGCAGAAAAATCAGGTTGCTCTGGAATATAATCTTCCACATAGTCCTTGTTTATTAGGCTGATCTGAATAACAGTGCTAGGCATATATTGCCTTTGCATTATACTCAATATTTAGGTTCCTGTCCCTCCCCACAAATAAGTAATTATGCTGTTGAGCATCAGAATTAGAACACTCGAATTACAAACTGACTGGTCAACCACACACCTCATTTGGAACCAGCTGTATGCAATCAGACAGCACAGGGAGGAAAAAGCAAATCTGGCACAATTCAGTGGCAAAAACCTATGTTAAAGTATTGGTTGGTGGCATATTGTTCCCTTGCAGAAGGTTGAATAGAGCAAAACTCAAATTTTACAGTCTAGAAAACATGACCTACATGGGAAGACTTAACAGAAACTGGCTTTGTTTAGTCTGGACAACAGAAGAGCAAGGGGGGACCGCCTCTTTGAACAGTGCCACAACATGCTGTTGCTGCGGGACCAGCTAAGGCCACGATACACAGAGAGTGTTTTGCAGCATCCTCTCCGCCCCCCTACCCCTGTCATTGGGGAGTTCAGACCCCCTGTGGATAGGGGCTACTGCCACCCAGCACTGCTGCTTCTGTAAATTTAGCAATGTCTGTGATCTAGAGCACTTGATAGGTTCCTAGGCAGGAAGAGTTATTCCCATAAGTAACAAACATGGCTTTTCTTAACTTTACACAAAGTATTACCTTAGATCAAGGCTACCCAACATGCGACCCGTAAGCTGAATGTGGCCTGCGGCCTGTTTGTTTGCAGCCCGTGGGTGGGAGCTAAAACAAAAAAGTAATCAATGTAATGGTCTTCTGTTGAGATGCTTTTTAGTGGTTAAATTCCTGGACTGTCATTGCTCATTAAAAGTGCTGTCATGGGTGGAAATTGGGTAAAAATTGCCTTTTATTAATATCAGCAGACCTAACTTAAATGGGGCCTGTGTATTGTATAGTCTTGCCTTAATATTTGTGTTCATGCCCGTCAGTGTGAAAGAAACTATTTGCATATATTTACATATATATTTGCAACATATATAAGTGCAACCACACTTAAGTTGTAGCCCTTGGCATGTGCTGTGAGTATCATTGTGGCCCCTGGGGCTTCCAAAGTTGAGTAGCCCTGCCTTAGATCTTAGTCCATCCCATGCTTTTTAGCACATTCGGCCACCTTGCATGCTTATTAGCTACCATGTGGCCTGAGTCCTCCCATTTCAAGTTAAATTTTTCTGTGTCATTGATAATCGTACACTTCCAAGTTATCCTTCTTGTTGGATTTTCTGGCTTCCAACTGAGAGCCATAAGCAGTAATCAGATCTATTTATAATACATGCCCTAGCCATTGATGTCTTCTCTCATATAGAGACCTTGCTTTAGACCTCATAATTTGTTTTCCTTTCTACACAGCTTACTCCTAATATTCTCCGCAAGCACTTAGGATGAAATACATCTAACTTCTGAGCCTCTCTTTTCTTAAGTTGCCAGGTTTCACTGCCGTAGGTTGCTATGGCTACAATGATGGCTGAGTAGATACTTACTTACTTTTGTGTGTAAGGATACAGTATTAAGTTTCCAAATGTTCCTAAGTTTGCCAAAACCTGTGTTCGCTTTGCTGATCCTTATTCTTATTTCATCAGAGCACATATCATCTTGGCTTATTGTGCTTCCAAGATATTTGAATTGATCTACCTTCTCTAGCTGTTCATTGTCTATTTTGCTGTTTAAATCCATATCTCCAATTACCATGGGTTTACATTTCTTTACATTGAATCCACAATTTTTTAGCTTCATTTGTGCATGCTTGAAGTCCTTCAGCATTTTCATATAGAAGAGAGATGCCATCAGCAAAGTCTAGATTGAATAATTTTGAATTATTCCGTCTTAAGCCATATTGATTATTTTTGCATCACTTGAGGCAATAATCAGTGATGAGCAAGAACAAGAATTGAGACAGGAGGCACCCTTGACTGACCCCTGTCTTAATTTCAGATGATTTTCTTAATCCTCTATCCATTTTAATACAATATTTGGAGTTAGTGTAAAATGCCTTAATTATGTTGATAATTTTCATATTCCATATTGCCTGATAGTTTTCTACCTTGTATCCCTATTTACACTATCAAAACCTTTTTGTAAGTCTATGAAATTAATACCGAGGGTTCCTTGAAATTCATTTGCATTTTCAGTAACCCTCCTTAAGGTGAAAATTACATTTGTGCATGAATGACCTTGCCTAAAACCATATTGGTCCTTGTGAAGAATGATATCCACTCTTCCTTTCATCCTGTTTAACACAATGATAGCTAAGACTTTTCGGGTATGTCTACACTACTATTTTTTTTGGAAAAACAACCATTTTTCCGAAAAAACTTCATTTATGTCCACACTACAATTGACTTCTTCCGAAAGAAAATCGAAAGAACAGAGGGGTTTTTTTGACATTGGTAATCCTCATTCTACGAGGAAGAAGCCTTTTTTTGAAAGAGCTCTTTTGGAAAAGGGCACGTGTGGACAGGGAAGAGGGAGTTCTTTCGAAAGAAGAGGAAAGAGGAAAAAGCACAGGTGCCCTGGTGGCCACTCCGTCCATAGTAATCACAGCTGAAATGTGAGATAGTGTCCATTCAGTGTGGACTCTATCTTTCGAAAAAGCAGATCGCTTTTTCGATGCACTTTTGCAGTGTGGACACTCTCTTCCAGAAGAAGTTTTTTCTCGAAGATCTCTTCCGGAAAAGATTCTTCTGAAAGAAGCCTGCAGTCTAGACATAGTCTTCCTATGATGGAAAGAACATAAGAACATAAGAACGGCCGTACCGGGTCAGACCAAAGGTCCATCTAGCCCAGTATCCTGTCTGCCGACAGTGGCCAGCACCAGGTGCCCCAGAGGGGGTGGACCAAAGACAATGATCAAGCGATTTGTCTCCTGCCATCCCTCTCCAGCCTCTGTCAAACAGAGGCCAAGGACACCATTTTATCCCTGGCTAATAGCCTTTTATGGACCTAACCTCCATGAAATTATCTAGCTTCTCTTTAAACTCTGTTATATTCCTAGCCTTCACAGCCTCCTCTGGCAAGGAGTTCCACATGCTGACTACACGCTGTGTGAAGAAGAACTTTCTTTTATTAGTTTTAAACCTGCTACCCATTAATTTCATTTGGTGTCCTCTAGTTCTTCTATTTAGGAACTAATAAATAACTTTTCTTTATCCGCCCTCTCCACACCACTCATGATTTTATACACCTCTATCATATCCCCCCTCAGTCTCCTCTTTTCTAAACTGAAAAGTCCCAGTCGCTTTAACCTCAGAAATGTCATTCCTCTCCAATTTGAGCAGTTACATAAGTTTCCCATTTTCAGAAGTTTGACGATACTACCAAATGTCCATTCTTCTGCAAATTTTTCTTCTCTCCAGTTGTAGAAGTCTGTTAAAAAACAAAACCCCAAAGCCTTAAATGTTTTTATTCTGTTAGTCAAGGAATCACGCTATGCTATTATCATGGGTGTAGTTCAGTGGTCCCCAAAGCGGTGCCTGCCGGGGCATTTATGTGCACCTGCCTAGTGACCAGGGCCTGCCCGAGCCATTCTTGCACCCCGGGCCCTTGGGTGGAAACGCATCCACGGCCTTGCTCACACCCGCCCGGCAGCCCCAAAAAGTTGGGGACCACTGGTGTAGTTTGTGCAGGAGGATGTGAAAAGGCATTGATTTCCCAAACTACAGGCCTCAGACAGATGCAGAATTTGTGTTCCATGTGTTGGTCCATTGGCTTAGCTGGAGCTGCACCTCCAAATATACAAGTAAAACTATGCCTATGGTTATCAGCAGATCAGGGTAATTTCTGGAGGAATGTATGCTTTTGTCCAGGTATTTTTTGATTATAGATTATAATGAGCTTCCATAAAGGGTGGTATAGCTCTTCATGATAACATAGTTATTCTCCAATCAGAACCACAGCAGGTTCTGTAGTTTAGCCAGGCTGATAATCAATATTATAACCTGGAAAAGGTGAAAAAATGCCATGTATATACTTTAGGATCTCTTCTTTGTTAGGAGTATTTTCTGTGCAATTAATCAATTTACTTGCGTGGTTGAAGTCATAGAATCATAGAACCATAGAGCTGGAAGAGACCTCAGGAGGTCATCAAGTCCAGCCCCCTGCTCTAGGGAGGACCAATCCCAACTAGATCAACCCAGCCAGGCCTTTGTCAAGCCGAGACTTAAACACCGCTAGAGATGGAGACTCCACTACTTCCCTAGGTAACCCATTCCAGTGCTTCACCACTCTCCTAGTGACATAGTTTTTCCTAATATCCAGCCCAGACCTCTCCCACCACAGCTTGAGCCCATTGCTCCTTGTTCTGCCATCTGTCACTACTGAGAACAGCCTTTCTCCATCCTCTTTGGAACCTCCCTTCAGGAAGTTGAAGGCTGCTATCAAATCCCCCCTCACTCTTCACTTCTGCAGACTGAACAGACCCAACTCCCTCAGCCTCTCATAGGTCATATGCTCCAGCCCCCTAATCATTTTGGTTGCCCTCTGCTGGACCCTCTCCAATGCGTCCACATCCTTTTTGTAGTGGGGGGCCCAGAACTGGACACAATACTCCAGAGGTGGCCTCACCAGAGCCGAATAAAGGGGAATAATGACATCTCTGGATCTGCTGGCAATGCTTCTCTTAATGCAACCTTATATGTCATTAGCTTTCTTGGCTACAAGGGCACACTGTTGACTCATATCCAGCTTCTCATCCGCTGTAACCCCTAGGTCCTTTTCTGCAGAACTACTACTTAGCCATTCAGTCCCCAGCCTGTAACAATGCTTGGGATTCTTCCATCCCAAGTGCAGGACTCTGCACTTGTCCTTGTTGAACCTCATCAGATTTCTTGTGGCCCAATCCTCCAATTTGTCTAAGTCACTCTGGACCCTATCTCTGCCCTCAAGCGTATCTACCGCTCCCCCTAGCTTAGTGTCATCTGCAAACTTGCTGAGGGTGCAATCCATCTCCTCATCGAGGTCATTAATAAAGATATTGAACAAAACCGGTCCTAGAACCGAACGTTGGCGCACTCCGCTAGGAACCGACCGCCATCCTGACACCGAGCCATTGATCACTACCCGCTGGGCCTGGCCTTCTAGCTATCTTTCTATCCATCTTACCGTCCATTTATCCAATCCACATTCCCTTATCTTGCTGGCAAGAATATTGCGGGAGACCGTATCAAAAGCCTTGCTTAGGTCAAGGTATATCACATCCACTGACTTTCCCATGTCCACAGAGCCAGTTACCTCATCATAGAAGCTAATCAGATTGGTCAGGCACGACTTGCCCTTTGCGAATCCATGCTGACTATTCCTAATCACTTTCCTCTCCTCTCAGTGCCTCAAAATGGATTCCTTAAGGATCCCTTCCATGATTTTTCCAGGAACCGAGGTAAGACTGACGGGCCTATAGTTCCCTGGATCGTCCTTCTTGCCTTTTTTGAAGATGGGCACTACGTTTGCCTTTTTCCAGTCATCCGGGATCTCTCCCGATCTCCACGACTTTTCAAAGATAATGGCCAAAGGCTCCTCAATGACATTTGCCAACTCCCTCACTACCCTGAAATGCATTAAGTCCGGACCCATGGATTTGTGTTCGTTTAGCTTTTCTAAATAGTTCCTAACCTGTTCTTCACCCACCAAGGGCTGTCCATCGTCATCCTATCTTGCGTCACTTAGCGCATTAGTCGGGGAGCGCACCTTGTCCGTGAATACAGATGCAAAGAAAGCATTGAGTACTTCAGCTTTCCCCACATCATCTGTCACTAGGTTACCTCCTTCATCCAGTAGCGGCCGCACACCCTCTCTGATCACCTTCTTCTTGTTAACATGCCTGTAGAAACCTTTCTTGTTATCCTTCACATCCTTAGCCAGTCGCAATTCCATTTGCGCTTTTGCCTTCCTGATAACCCCCCTGGCATTCTCGAGCTATACATTTAAACCCTCCCTAGTCATTTGTCCAAGTTTCCACTTTTTGTAAGCTTCCTTTTTTGTGCTTAAGTTCACCAAGGATTTCCCCTGTAAGCCAATCCGGTCTCCTACCATGTTTGCCTCTCTTGCTACGCATCGGGATGGTTTCTCTCTGTGCCTTCAGTAAGGCTTCTTTAAAATACTGCTAGCTGTCCTGGACTCCTTTCCCCTTCATGTTAGCATCCCAGGGGATTCTGCCCATCAGGTCTCTGAGGGAGTCAAAATCTGCTTTTCTGAAGTCCAAGGTGTGTATTTTACTACTCTCTTTTCTTCCTTTGGTAAGGATCCTGAAATCTACCATCCCATGATCGCTGCTTCCCAGGTTGTCACCCAACTCTACTTCCCCTATTAGTTCCTCCCTGTTTGTGAGCAGCAGGTCAAGCTGCGCATGGCCCCTGGTCAGATCCTTCAGCACTTGTACCAAGAAGTTATCCCCAACATTCTCCAAGAACTTCCTGGATTGCCTGTGTACTGCCGTATTGGTTTCCCAACAAATGTCAGGGTGATTAAAGTCCCCTAGCAGAACCAGCGCCTGCGATCTGTAAGTTTCTCTCAGTTGTCCGAAGAAAGCCTCATCTACCTCATCCACCTGATTTGGTGGCCTGTAGCCGACACCAACCACAACATCACTGATGTTGTTTGCACCTCTAAACTTAACCCATAGACTCTCAACAGGTTTTTCTCCCTCTATATACTGGAGTTCAGAGCAATCATAGTGCTCTCTTACGTATAGTGCAACTCCTCCTCCTTTTCTCCCCTGCCCGTTCTTCCTGAACAGTCTATAGCCTTCCATGACAGCGCTCCAGTTATGCGAGTCATCCTACCAAGTCTCTGTTATCCCAATTAAATCATATTTTTTGGACTGGGCCAGGGCCTCCAGTTCTTCCTGTTTGTTGCCCAGGCTTCTCGCATTAGTGTACAAACACTTCAGATAACCAGTTGATCGCCCTATCTTCGCCATTCGAATCAGGGGTCCTCCTTTCTTGCTCGTTCCTCTTTGCATTCCTTCCCGGTATCCGACTTTCCCACTCCCCTCAGAGTTTTGGTCACCGTCCCCCAGCGAATCTAGTTTAAAGCCCTCCTCACTAGTTTTGCAAGCCTGCCCGCGAAGATGCTCCTTCCTCTCTTGGTTAGGTGGATCCCATCTCTTCCTAACAATCCTTGTGCCTGGAACAGAGTCCCATGATAGAAGAAACCAAAGTCCTCTCTGCGACACCACCTGCGCAACCACGCATTTACTTCCTCAATTCTACGATCACTGCCCAGTTCTTTCCCTTCAACAGGGAGGATAGAGAGAACACCACTTGTGCTCCGAATTCTTGGGTCCTTCTTCCCAGCACTACATAATCCGCAGTAACCCGCTCAAGGTCATTCTTGGCCGTATCATTAGTTCCCACGTTGAGTAGCAGGAAGGGGTAGCAATCCGAAGGTGTGATCAGTTTTGTAAGCCTCTCAGTCACATCCTGAATTCGAGCTCCCGGTAAGCAGCACACCTCTCGAGATTCCAGGTCCGGACGGCAGATGGATGGCTCAGTTCCTCTTAGGAGGGAGTCCCCGACCACCACCACCCGTTGTCTTCTTTTGGGGGTGGTGGTTGTGAAACCCCCATCCCTAGGACTACGCATCCCATGCCTTCCAGTAGATGGTGTTCCCTTGCGGTTTCTTCCTTGTGAGGTCCCTTCCAAAGCATTCACCATTGCAGAGCCTGTGTTCTTCTCCTTAGCAAACAATACTGTGGAATGGTAGCAATGACAAACTGTATCTTCTTATTATACAGAGTATTATTATTTCATTTCTGTACCATTGTAAGAGTTGATACTTTCAGTTAGCATGAGCTGATACTATACCTCATGCCAAGTCACACATTACACTGTGACAGCCAAAAACACAGTAGGATGATTTTTGCATACTATAAATCAGAATAAGAACGTAACTGCTTCAAGAATTCAATACATGCCTTGTAACTAATTTTGTAGATGGAGATAATTTAACCATGTGGCATTTGTCCAGTTCAGATTCTCATTTTGAAAAGTTGCACAGTTCTGTATGTTCTTAGCGAATCCCTGAAAGGATTAGGTTGCTGATAGAATCTCTAGCTAGAGAGGAAATGCATAACATACCACTCGGGGGACTTTTGCCTGAGTAGAATGCAGGATTATTTGTTGTTGTTTTATGTTACTGTTTTATTTTATTTCTGTGGTGATGCTGCTTTATATTAGCTTTTTAATTGCTTAATATTGCAATTAAACTTTGGGCCTGTCTGTTTAAAACTGCCATTGAACTTCATCTATATTCTATGATTTCAAGATCAGTTTAAGATCAACCTATATTCATCATCTCTAATACCATGTATTTATATTTCACTATAATTATATGTATCTATCTATGCAGAATGGTTTGTGGTTAGAGAACAGGATCGAGAGTCAGGAAACCTGGAACCATTTCTTCATCTTCAAAATCAGAGTAATTCTCTCTGCTGACATTTGGACTTCCTCTATCAAACAGGGAGGAACTGAGTACATTACCTGTCTTTGACAATGCTTGGTTCATGGGATTGGACATGTCATTTGACCTGTGTCCTTAGTATCCCCCAAGGGCGTTGTGAGGGAGGGAGTGGGGGGGCAGTTCCCCCCAGACGCCATGCTAGGGCGAGCGCAGGGAGAAAGGCACGTGCAGGTCTGGGACCTCCTGGCTCTGCCGCAGCAGCCGTGGCCACGTCAGACCTGCCTGCGCCATTCTCCCTGCGCTCACCCTAGCGTGGTGCCCAGGAACAACTGTCCCCCCGCCCTCTCCCTCGCTACACTCCTGGTATCCCCATTTAGAAAATGGTTGCAGTACTTATGTCACAGCTGTTATTGTGAAGTTTAATAATAGCTGAGATATGGAAGAGATATGAGAACTAGAGATGGAAGTCACTATATAAGTGCTAAATAATCGTAAATTACAAAGCAAAGCTAAAAAGGCCACTAAGTTAAGATGAGGGTAAGATTCCATGCATGTACCAGTGTTTTGAGTTTGTGTCACCTTTCAAGTATTCTAAAACTTAAAGCAAACAAACAAAGAATGGAATGTTACACTTACGATATCCAAATATGCTTAAAAGTCAACCTTCCTTTTATTGCTAGCCCGCAGTCTTCATTTCCTTGTATGTAGAGAGTATCAAAACTACACCTCTGAGCACCATTTTGAACATGTTTCATCCAGATATGTCTCCTATTTAAAATGTGGTAATTTGTTACCACACTAATACTAACTGGGTATGTCTACACTAGCTCGTTAGTTCGAGCTAGGTAGGCAAATGAGGGCAACCGGAGTTTCAAATGAAGCCCGGGATTTAAATATCCCGGGCTTCATTTGCATCTTCAGACGCCGCCATTTTAAATTCCCTTAGTCGAACTCCGTGCCCGCGGCTGCGCGGCACGGAGTAGGTAGTTCGAATTAGGATCTCTAATTCGAACTACCAGTACTACTCGTGGAACGAATTACAGATCCTAATTAGAACTACCTACTCCGTGCCGTGTGTAGCCGTGGGCACGGAGTTCGGACTAAGGGGGATTTAAAAATGGCGGCGCCTGGGAAGATGCAAATGGAGCCCGGGATATTTAAATCCCGGGCTTCATTTGCAACTCCGGTTGCCCTCATTTGCCTACCTAGCTCAAACTAATGAGCTAGTGTAGACATACCCTCTTTTACAATAAGTGGTTTAATGTCATGATTTGTACATAAAAGATTTACATATGGAGACATGTTAAAATATTTTGAGATGTGGCTGTGATGTGAATCAGATTGGCCAATTGTTTAAGTTACTGATTACTTTCTGTGCCTTGCATGGTTAGCATTTCGGGAAACATGAAGAATGGTTACCGTCATGTTTAAACTGAAATTTATAACGAATTTATTTTAAAATGTAACGGTGTTTGTCCTCAAAGATGGCTGCAAAATGTCCCATGATTATATAATTAAGGAATTCTGGATTTTACATTCATTGACAAAAGAAAAATTTTTTATGGATGGATATGTACAATGAAATTCTGATCAATTCAAGCATCACTTGAGGGACAGAGATATGGTGAATTCCTATATATTGAAAGGGTTATGTTTCTGGTATATTTAACCTTAACGCTGAAATTTCTTTCTTTCTTTCTTTCTTTCTTTCTTTCTTTCTTTCTTTCTCAGAATTTTTGTTACCACTAATGTTCTGGAAAGGTGATTTTCATTCAGGTCAAAAGTATTAGCATGTCATGTTAGCTTCACTTTACCAATACTGTTTCTGTCATTTAAAAGTAGTCCTAAAATACAACTGGGAAATGAAGTGATGAGGAGGGACAAGCAAGTAATAGAAAATGTATGTGTTTAATGATCTTGCAAGGGAAGTGTTTTCTAGGTTGTCATCACTGTAATATAGCCATGAAAATTTGAGCCTCTTTCCCAAATCTGTCAGAAAGTTTTTACAAACAGCTTTTTTACTTTGGAGCATGTCAAAGATCAATCTTTTATTTTTCCACCATAAACAACTGAAAGTTAAATAGTTGAACTTGATAAGACAGTTATTAGTTCCCTTTATGCTAACAGCATCAGCTTTAATAGAGCACCAAATGATGAATTTAAGTAAAGTATTGAAAAATTTCACCCAAGATATACTCCTCGAGATGGATGTAGACAGAAGGGTTTCTTTATTGCTGATGGAGAAATAGATTCATGAATTAACTAAAAACAAGCTGTGACGCTAAAGTAAAATAGTTGGTTGAAAAGGAGCAATGACCCAGTAATGGCTTCTGTGTTCATAGAAGTAAATAACATGCCTATTTTATGAATTCTACATCTTAAATCTCTGTAAATGGCTTTATTACTCAAAAAATCAGAGAAAACTATGAGAAGGTTTCTCAGCAAACAAAAATAAAGACATAAAACTTCAGTTGTAATCAATTTACATTTCTGATGTGTGGGTGTTCAACATAATATTTGGACCTCCATAGGAAAGAAGAAACACCTTATAGAATACTAAGTATACTGTGGAAGTTCAAAACTTCTTCCATGGCTACTACAAGCTTCATGATGGTTGACTGACTCTAAAACAGGGATCTGTGACACTCGGTGGAACTCTCAGAAACCCTAGCATTTGCACCAAACTACCACAGGTATGTCAGGAGGACTTTGAACACAAGATAGGACACACAAGGGACTCTACACTAAATTCTATAGAAGCAATGGAGGTTTTGAAAATAACTTGTTTCAGGCTGAGGGCATTACTATTTTAATGTTAGTAGATTAACAAAATATTGGACCCTCTCAAAGAAAAATTCAAAGCATAGTCGATTAACAAAATATTGGACACTCTCAAAGATAATATAAAAAACCACTTGAACCTTTTCATTGCTTAACCCACACGACTGATTCTTCATACAAAGGTCATAAGCTGAGTCTACATAGGAAACACAGACTAGAATTATGCCAATTTTCAAAATCCTGTGCTCCTTCCGTCTAGAATTTTTAATATTCCAGAATTACATTTTTACCTTAAGAGATTTATTTTCCTTCCATTTACAACAATATAAATCATGTCATTCAATTTACACGAATGCTTTTTTTACTGTTTTAAATCTTCTGTAAGAGAGAATCGTATCCAGTCAAAAATTTGCCTCTGCAAAGGATAATGTCTTATTATTATTCATGGCAACAAAATGGTGAAATATTAAGGAATTAAAATTACAGCGCATCAGTTAGTTGAATTCAAATGGGATTTTACATTTTAAAAACTTAGGCTTCTGCCTATTCAGTTCAGCTTTGCATGTACATATTACAGTATTAGCATGGTGGGTCTGACTGAAACTTGATAATAAGCTACGTGCTGACAAAGCAAGTAGGTTGTGGGTGGACAGGTACAATACCATGATAGGCCTGGCTAATTAGGAGATTCGGGACTTGATTATTGTATTTTATTTACAGAATTGCACCCTTTTCATTTTGTTCAATGGGCAACATTTTGTCCTGGTTTAAGTGACCATTTACAAATAACAATTTCTATAGAGATGGAGCTCTGCCTCACCCTTTCTCAGGACTCCCAACATTTGTTCTTGCATTCCCCAGCACCCCTTATCCCAGTCTAGGTGTGATATTTGGTGACTTTCTCTATGTATAGCTTGCGAATTCCAGTTTGATTTTTATGAACTGTGTCTTCCTGACTGTCTACTGTTTTGTCTCATGTTCCTTGTGCTAAGAAGATAGGGGAGTGGCACAGGAATGTCTATCCAGTGATAAGTCAATCACTAAAAACTATCAGTACCGGAATAGATCTTATCTGAGGAGAAAAAAAGAGTAACTGTATCACAGTGAAGGAGTGAAGTTTTCCCAGCAGCAGAAAAAAGAGATCAGGTGATGCTTACAGGTAACCTACTAGTAACCTGCTGGAGCAGCCCATACCGGACTTGGGCAGGGGATGCTCCAGCCCAGCTGGGCCCACTGCACTGTGCCATGGGCTTGGGGTGCTCCAGCACTACACTTTGGCATGGGCTGGGTGTGAACCAAACCACAGCCCCCTGCCTGTGGGATCCCAGTTAAGAAGTTAACCGGTTAAAACATAATGTTTAACTGGTTACATGGAATTTTACATCCCTGTTGCTTAGTTATCTGTTTTGTGCATCACTTCACAAATCCTTAGTGAGTTTTTTCCCAGTTTTTTTTACTAAATTATTAAGAAAACAAAATAAAAACAGGAGTGAAATCCTAACCACATTGCAGTTAACGACAACAGGGTTTCATCCCAGTTTTTGTTTGATTTTGTTTTTTGTTCCAGCTTCGAAAAAAATAAAACTCAGATTTTCTGATTTCTTACTGTATTAATGTGTATGCTGTACACATGGCTCTTATATGTGCCATATAATTCTAAGTGTATATGGAGTAGACTGTTTCATTCCTGTTTTATTCTAATCACATGACACTTGCATATATAAATTCCCTTAAAAAGTGAGCACTATATCCTCCTCCCCACCATCTCTGTCAAAAAATGACTCTCTATATTGCAGAATCAGAGCTCCACTTATGGCTTTGATTTCTTTGTGCCTGTTTGCACTGCTGCCTGATACAGGTATGCTTATTTCATATGGCAGCTCCAGCACATGGGTCATGAATATGTTCTCTTTCCAAATAGACAAACATACTAGATTTGGAGATGCACTTGTGCTGATATAAGGATGAAACACACATTTAATGTATTAGCATCCTCTATGAATGCTTTTCAAGCATTTTAAGGAATGTTTTGTTAGATATAGTGCAAATCAATCTCTTTTTCCCATTCTGTTATTTTTCTTTCTTTTTTGTTTGACTTTTCAAAAAAAACATAAACAACTTGTTACTTCCCTTTACTGCTCTTTTGAATTCCCTTTCCAATGAGATAAAAGACAAGCTCAAATCATTGTTAACATTGGCAGCTGAAGAGTGGAAGTGTCTAGCCATGTGTTTAGAAGAAGTGTTCTGCACCACTTAAAAAGATATTGCAAATTGTGCCAGCAGAACCACAGAACTTTCAGAGGCATTGCAGAGCTGTCAATGTTTCTTTCTTAAGGGCACAATCTAGCCACTAATCATGATAATATATAAATATATGGAACAGGTTTTTTTTCCCTTTCCCATGTATCACCATTTACTGTTTCTATAGCCGTGCAACATAATGCTACCATTAGTGCTGTAATTTATTAGTTTCTGAAAATAAACTTTCAGATTGTTATATGGT
Organism: Rafetus swinhoei; assembly: GCA_019425775.1. Lineage (NCBI taxonomy): Eukaryota > Metazoa > Chordata > Testudines > Trionychidae > Rafetus > Rafetus swinhoei. The sequence goes on from CM033424.1 coordinate 130,408,841, forward strand.
CATTTGGAAAGGAAGATTTTGTCTTTTCATGCCTCAGTTAAATTTTATAGAGCCCTACAAATCCACAGATATCTGCTTTATATACATGGGTATCCACATTTGCGTATATGGATGCTGGTATCCATGGCTCATTTTTGCAGTTACAGATGTCGATATACATTTGCTTCAGGGGGTAGCCGAGTTAGTCTACAGAAAAAAACAACAAATGGTCTGGTAGCACTTTATAGACTAACAAAACATGTAGATGGTATCATGAGCTTTCGTGGGCATATGAAGAAGTGGGCTATGTCCACGAAAGCTCATGGTATCATCTATATGTTTTGTTAGTCTATAAAGTGCTACCAGGCCATTTGTTGTTTGATATACATTTGGTATCTAGAACTCTGCAACATTGCAGATATCTGCTTTCTATCCATGGGTATCTGCATCTGCTGATGTGAATGTGGATATCCACAGATCATTTTTGCAGGTACACATATGAGTTACCAATTTTGTATCCACACAGTGCTCTAAAAATTTATACTCCACAGAAAACTTGTATTACAAGGTTAATTGTCTTATCCCAAGGAATCTGGCATTATAGTGCCATCTCGTGTTTGTGTTAGGCAGTGTTGCCTTTGCTTTCAAAACAGGCATGTGTAGTAAAGGGGTGGGTGGCTATTAGCCTTAACAGAGCTTGAAGTCAGTTCCTATTTAAATTACACCAGCACCAGGAATTTCATGCTGCTTCTCTTCCTCCTGAATTAAATCATCTATTATTATTTCATAATGAGGAAAAAAAATTGTGTGTGGGTTTTTTTTTTATTTTGTTACAAAGGTGATATTTAAGCATCAGGAGATTGGGAGAGGAGAAAGGGATATAGCCCTGGCAGTTTTGTCTAAGACTAATTCCTTTCAAGTTAGAGAAAATATCTGCTGTGTGATTTACTGCATGGGTCTTTCCACTAAGACCTTAGAAACTGAATTGTGTTTACTCAGCGTTGATGCTAAACATGTTTGTTTATAAAAAGAGAAATGTATTATGGTGTATCTGGCCAGCCCTACACATGTTGTCCAAGTGTTATAAAGCTTATTTTGTTCTTTTGATCTTCTGCTTTCCTCAGTAGAGTTGTGCATCTGTGAAGATATACACATCTATATCTTCTGTATCACTAAAAGGAGAGGCTTCCATCATGCTGTCTGTCAAGAGAACATTTGAGAAGACTTGAGAAGTTTCTAGGGGGAAGCAGGCCCCCAGACCCACCTACAGCCCCGTCCCCTCTGCTGAGGCCCTGCCCCCACCACGGGAAGGGGAGGAGGAGGAGCAGCGCGCTGAGCACACACGTGCCCCCCACCACCACGGAGAGGGGAAGAGCGTGCACGTGCTCCAGCATCCCCACAGCAGTAGGGAGGGAAGAGGCCGCACGACCCGAGCCTCCCTACTCCCAGGAGCAGCATGGAGGGAGGAAGCCATGTGTGTCCCCAGCCCCCCACTGGGAAGGGAAGAGTGAGTGCATGTACCCCAGTATCCTCGGAGCAGTGGGGAGGAAAGAGGATGCATGGCCCCCAACTTCCCTCCCCTGGGAGCAGCAGGGAAGGAGGAGGCCAGGTCGCTCCAGCCTCCCTGGCCCCAAAGCAGTGTAACAGTTAATTCGAACTAAGGACTTAGTTCGAATTAACGCTTAACTGCCGCGTGTAGCCGCGGGCAGTTAGTTCGGACAAAGGGGATTTAAAAATGGCCCCCGGACGGGAAGATGCAAATAAAGCCCGGGATATTTAAATCCCGGGCTTCATTTGCAACTTCGAATGCTACATTAGCCTCCCTAGTGTAGACATACCCTCAGAGAGTAGTGAAGCACTGAAATACATTGCCTAGGGAGGTGGTAGAATCTCCATCCTTAGAGGTTTCTAATCCAAATCTTGACGTAGCCCTGGCTGAAATGATTTAGTTGGGATTGGTTCTGCTTTGAGCAGAGGGTTGTACCAGATAACATCCTGAGGTCTTTTCCAACCCAAATCGTCTATTATTCTAATTCACTTCACGTTTGTAGAGACAAAATAATTATTATTAACAGGAAGGAAAAATATACAATAATGCTTTGTTACAAATACGTTTTTACTACTACATAATGTAAAAGATATCAAGAGATCAACAATTTAGAAACTATCAGACACTAAATGATTGTGTCCTTTTGTTAGGAGCCAAATGCTGAGAATAGGCTTATGTGTCATGCGGACGGTTGACAAAATCCATGCTCCGTGAAGCTTACAATTATATGACAGTCAGATCACTACTTATGGTGGTAGATAAAGATTGATAGTCTGCTCAGCAGTAGTATGTTTTGAAATTCTCTGCACAATGTAATCTGAGGGATTACATTTTAAAAATAATTTAATGAAATAAACCTTTTAGTCAAATATATATCTGATACCTCAATTTATAGATATACTAGCAGACTTAGCCCGCACTGCCTGGGGCCTTTAGGGCAGTGCCTTGGAGATGTGGGGGAAGGGATGCAGGAGGCTGGGGATTGAGGGTGTAAGAGTGAGGGTTGGAGGATGAGGAGGGGGCATAGAGTACAGGATCCTCCCCCCCCAAGAGCCTGTTCTCTCTCCCCAGGTGAAGCTTTCCTGTTCACCAGGGATGTGCTCTCTCTCCCCCAGGCCCTCCCACCCCCCTGTGGCATGTACTCTCCCCACAGGCCTTCCCAGCCTGTCAGGAGTCTGCTCTCTCCCACCCAGATTCCCCTGCTCACCACAGGCATATTTTCCCCCCCAGGATACCCCTGCCCACCAGAAGCCTGTTCTCTCCCACCAAATCTGCCACCTGCCTGCCAGTTCCCCCCCCCCAACCCCATCAGTTACCAGGGGCTTACCCCCTGGCACTGCTGCCAAGAATACTCATCCAGGTAGGGTTGCCAGATGGTTTAGCACCCCCAAAAAAAAAAAAAAAAACTACCAGGGAAAAAATTCTGTTGAGAAAAAAAAGGGAGACACCAAAGTTGTTGAGCAAAAAAAAAGATATCCAGGTCTGCATTTCCAACATATATTTGAAGATACTGTTAAAGTAGAACTGAGCATGTGTGTGTGGTCTCACTGAAATAATGTTTTGTTTGACTAGAAACAGTTGGGTAGTGGTGGTTTTGTATTGGGCTGTTTTTGTGTATTTTTCATTCTTTAAAGAAAACAAAATCATAGTGGTTACATACACTGCAGGCTCTGCTTAAATAAGTATATAGCTTAAATAAGTACTATGAGACTAATCAAATGAGTTAATTTTGTATATAAGAAATGCACAAGTAAAGAGAGTGTCCTACAGGATGATGAAAACGAAATGCTGAGATATCACCAGTCCTCAATCCTGAGTACATGGACTAAGTTTGATTGGACAGTATAATTTAATTGTGGTACTAAATTTTCACACATTCTTTATGCATCTTTATTCACTTGGCATACTTTATGCAGATGTGGATGAGCACATGGCTTGATAATAAAATGCTGGCTACTTCTATTAGGAGGAAGGATAATTTTATAGTTAGGCATATGAATGGGAGTAAGGAGACCTAGAAATATTAACTTCAGTGGACTTACTCCAGACTCTCAGGTGTCACAAGTGTCATTAAGAATTAAATCTGGTCCTCAGTAGTTCACAAAGCACTCCATTTTTAACTCCCCAGTGGTGAATCCTAGGAACAAAGTGGTTCTCTTTCCTGACAGCATCCCGCTTGTGTGTACCAGACATCCTTGCACTGTATAGTGCAGATAACCACAGGGAAGGATGATTAGCTTTGGTCTTTTTTGTGAATGATAGGCATGAGCCCAACTATATGAGCGTGTGAATAAAAATCTTATTTTTACATTTCTTTTTCCTGGCATACACATATTTTATAAACCTCTTTTAAATATTCTAAACCACAAAGGTGGGATTGCTAGCTTCTAAATGAGTGGCTATATCTTGATGTAGATATAATAAAATATTCATGTATATTTCCTTAACTACATATTCAACCAGTAAAGATAGCAAGACAAAAGAGCAATAAAAATCAGGACTAAAGTTTTAGTTATAGATAATACGAAATGCTTGCTTTACTTGTTATGCATTATATTCCATTCTTAACCCAGGAGAGATCCTTTACTAGGAATATAAATATGTATAATGGGATTGAGTGATGATCTCATATGTGAAGCATGTTGGCTGATTTGTTCATGCAGTAGAAGACGTATGAACTATGGGCATTGTAAAAGGATGCGGTATTCTGCTGAGTACAGCAGGTGAGATGTAGACATATGATTTATTGATACACCAAAAGGACACTGATAAAGCTCATATGTAACTGAAAAATCCAGGCTTGCCCGGGTCATCTCCAAGTTACCCTTCTCTTTCTGGGTGTCACTGTCACCAGGTGAAGTTCAATTATAGAAACTAATGCCTCGGGGCTCTTTTTTAATAGTAAGAACACCATGGAGCAGATGTGGGGAAGCTGTAAAAGAACTGATTTCAGGTCCCCAGCCCTATAGTTTTATCATACTGCTTCAGTACAATTCTAAGCTATAGCTTTTCAGCAACAGTCTCTGTGGTGTGCCCATGACCCATAATCACTGGATGCTGGAAGGCCATGGTCTAGAGTAGACTAAATTGGTTTTATGCTACCCAATGACTCACCTCTATTGGAAGGGTCCCTAATTGACTATTTAAGCCCTTTGCATTGCATGAGCCCATACAGAGATTAGAGCTTCATTGTACTAGGCACTGTACAAACAAATAGCAAAGATAGTGTCTACCCAGGAAATAAACAGATACATGGAAGAAGAGTGGTGGGAAGAAAAGATGTGTTTGGATGTACTCTGTTGTAAACCCTCATCTCTCTCTCTGGGTATGCCTACACTGCAGAGTTTTTTTCAGAAAAATGGCCGTTCCGAAAAACTTCAGTTACATGTACACTGCAATCGTGTGGCTCCCAGGACCCACCAAAGGGTACCAAGCGGCGGGCACCCTCATGGTCTGGAGCGGAGATCCTCTCCCTCCTCGAGCTGTGTGTGGAAAGAGGAGACCCTACAGGATCTCCGCTCCAAATGCTGCAATGCAGACATTTATGGCTGGATGGCTGAGGCCCTGGCAGAGTGGGAACACCCACCCCGGACTTAGAATAGGTCCGGAGTAAGATGAAGGAGCTCTGCCAGATATATGCAAGGGCCAGAGAGTGCAGCTTGCACTCAGGGGCAGGACCCCACAACTTACTTAGAAGAGCTGCACCAGATCCTGGGGGGTAGAGAGGCCCTTTCCCCACCCGTCGTCGTCGACTCCGGACTGGAGACGCCCGTCGTCACTCGGCTGCAGGCTGTGGAGGAGGAGAATGATGGACAGCAGGGGCAGGAGGAGGAGGAAGAGAACACAGCCACAACTGTGACACTGTCCCTGGAGCCGGTTGCCATGAGCTTGGACATGTCTCAGGCATCATCTGATGCCGGGGAGGGATCTTCAGGCGAGTGCTCTCAGTTTGTCACACACAGGGCGGGGGAGGCGGGCGCACAAGGGGCAGGGGGCAAGCGTCACTCGGGCTGGACATCTTGCTGCAGTCCATGCACGTGAAACCACGTGCAGTGATAGTGTGCACCACACAGACTCAGCAGGCAGCCCCTAAACACTCCCAGAATCCTGCTCCTAGTCTCAGGGGAGGCCACACACATGTCTGGCCCAGGGGCGGAGGGGACACCTTCCCACCACCTGCCATGGCACCATAAGGGCACAGGAACGACCCTAGACACACTGAAGAGTGCCGCACACAGCGCACGGGCATGCCTTCACATGTGAGGCACCATCTAGTCCAGCAGACAGTGGTGTGAGGAGCAGGTGTGTGTGTGGGCCCCACAGAGGGCCAGGCTGCTCCCGGCTCCTCTACCGCCCATGAGATCCCACTGTGGCCGGACATGTCCCTTGCCTGCTTGTCCATGGGCTGGGGGAAAGCGGGCAGCATGGTTCCCTGGTCACCTCGGGGCCCTGTAAGGCAGAGCCTGCTGTGCAGGCCACATATGGTCTTGCTCCCAGGACATCCCCCTCCTCTGGCCTGAGGACTGTTACTCGCTGCTCACAGAGGAGGGCACAGCCTCAGGGACAGTGTCTGCATGGATGACTGACCCCCTCTCCCTCTTTGTATTTTCTACAGTTGGAGCAGCTGGGACTGAGGGTTGAGCCCTGACACCTGAGCCAGCTACCCAACCCTGGGGGACCCGAAAGTGCTCCAGGGTCCAAGAAGACCTTGTGAGGCAGCATGTGGGCATCCTGCGTGACATGCAGCAGACCCTGGTGCAGAAGGTCTGGGAGGACTCTGAGTGGTGGACCCGCCTGTGGGACCAGCTCGTGTGGCAGGGCGATAACATGTGTGCCATCATGAGGGACACCCAGATGCTGTCACTGTTCCTGCCTACCAACCCCCTGCCCCCTTGCTATGCCCATTCCCCCTTCCCCTTCCCACCAAGCAATGCCTCTGCTCCCTCGCCAAGTGATACCCATGCCCCCTCTCCAAGTGATGCCCATGCCCCCTCACCCTGTCCCTCTGCCATCCCTGATCCCACTCCAGCCCCCCCTCCTACCCACGCTCCTGTGGTCCCAGGACCCACCTAACCCCAAGTTCGACAAGGTCCCTACGCCCGAAGTGGCACATCCAGCCTCCCCCATGCCACTCCCAGCCCTGAGCCCCCCTCCAGGTTATGAGCCCCCTTCCCAGGTTTTTGTAATGAAAGATCAATACAAAGTTTCTTCTGTAAAAATCCAAACAGATGTCTTTATTCAGAGTTCAGGGAAGAGGGGAAGGGAGGGGTTATGGTGGGAAAGGGATATTGGAGCAAGGCCCAGGCCCCAAGCTGGGAGGCCCTGGGGAGAGATACTGGAGTCCTTGAGAGAAACTCTTCCTCAGGGCCTCCTGGATGCACACACTGGCATGATGGTCCTGGTGAATGGCAGCTGTCCATGCCTGCTCGAAGGGTTTCCCTTCATGGCTGGCCTCTGCCCTACACCCCGGTAGAAAGGCCTCCCCCTTCCTCTCCACAGTGTTGTGGAGGACACAACATGCCACGACCACCTCGGGGATGTTGTGCTCCCCCACATTGAGGCGAGTCAGGAGGCACCTGAACCACACCTTGAGGTGGCCGAAGGTGCACTCCATCTGCATCCTTGCCTGGGTGAGGTGGGAGTTAAATTGCTCCTTGCTGGGGTCCAGGTGGCCGGTGTACGAGTTCATCAGCCATGGCAGCAGGGGGTAGGCTGCGTCCCCCACGATGCACAGTGGCATCTGCACATCCCCAACTGCAAAGTCACGGTGGGGGAAGAATGTGCCAGCCTCCAGCTTGCCGTAGAGGCTCAAATTTCGGAAGACGCGAGCATCCAGGGAGCAGGATGCGACCAGGGAGCTTGTGAACAGGAGCAGCTAACAGGGAGTTTGGAGAGGGCGTTCTCCACGTAAAAGAGAAGTAAATACGGGACCCTTGTGGTAAGTGGCTGTCTGTAGTGTGTGTTAGTGTGTGGGGGGGTTATTTGCTGTGTGCTGAGCTTGTGTTTATCTGTTTGGTTTGTTTGTTTGTTTGAAGGAGCTTCTAAAAGGTTTGAAATCTAGAAGTCTCTGTTAATCGGCTGAGCCTCAGTCAGGGGGAGGGGCTACCAAGGCTTGATAAGCCATTGAGTCAGCGACCAGGGAGCTTGCGAAAAGGAGCAGCTAACAGGGACTTTGGAGAGGGAGTTTAGAGGGGGACGTTAGAGGGTGCTAGTGACTCCTGACCTTCTTTAAACCTAACTTTTATAATAATCTATAGTCCAGACATTTAATAAGCCCCGTTTATACTTAAACTTATTCATTAAAAAATGGAGACTGAAGCCCAGCAGTAGAGTGGGGGCTATCCTGTTTATTGCGTCGAGTGTAACATGTATGATTACCTGCCCTGTGGGCGGGTGGCGTATGTGTGCACCCGTTGCAAGGAGCTCCTGGCTCTCAGAGACCGAGTTTGGGCTTTGGAGGCCAGGGTGGCTGAACTGGAGGAGCTAAGGGAGGTAGAGAGATATGTTGATGATACTTTCTGGGACACTATAGTACTGTCCCACCTCCAGTCTGAGAGCGCCAGTGCTCTTAAAGAGGATGAAAGTCTCAAGGGAACAGAGCATTCAATGGGAACAGAGGGAAACCATCCCATAGTTGGGACCCTCCTTCCCGAGGATGTTGCGGTATCCTCTCGCACTGAGGATACTTCTGAAGGGGAGGGAATGCCAGTTGTTAGGAAGAGGCAGGTGTTAGCAGTGGGTGATTCAATCGTTAGAAACATAGATAGTTGGTTTTGTGATGACCGGGAGAACCGTATGGTCACTTGCCTGCCTGGTGCGAAGGTTGCGGATCTCTCGAGGCATCTAGATAGACTTGTATGTAGTGCTGGGGAGGAGCCGGTGGTCGTGGTACATGTAGGTACCAATGACGTAGGGAAGGGTAGGAGAGATGTCCTGGAGGCCAAATTTAGGCTGCTAGGAAAGAGACTGAAATCCAGGACCTCTATGGTGGCGTTCTCGGAAATGCTTCCAGTTCCATGCGCAGGGCCCGGTAGGCAGGCAGAGCTTCAGAGTCTCAATGCGTGGATGAGACGATGGTGTAGGGAAGAGGGGTTTGGATTTATTAGGAACTGGAGACACTTTTGGGAGAGGGGGAGCCTATACAGGAAGGATGGGCCCCACCTAAACCAGGGTGGAACCAGACTGCTGGCACTAAACATTGAAAAGGCCGTTGAGCAGTTTTTAAACTAAGAGACAGGGGAAAACCAATTGGTGCGGAGATGCACGTAAATCGGATGGAGACTTCTCTTAGAGGAGAATCCATTGATAGAGATTCTCTAAGCTGTAGTCAGTTAGAGAGGAGGGGAGAGGACAAACCATGGGCCAGAGCAGACAAACAACCGCATATAAAGGAATCCAATGCATCAGGGAAGGGCAGACAAATAAGTAGTGGCAAATTTTTAAAGTGCTTCTACACAAATGCTAGAGTCTGACTAATAAGATGGGTGAACTAGAGTACCTAGTATTAAATGAGGAGGTTGACATAATAGGCATCACTGAAACCTGGTGGAATGAGGAAAATCTGTGGGACACAATCATACCGGGATATAAAATATATCGAAAGGATAGAGCAGGCCGGCTGGGTGGCGGAGTGGCACTGTATGTGAAAGATAATGTAGAATCAAATGAAATAAAAATATAAATGAATCATCATGTTCAATAGAATCGCTATGGATAGTAATTCCATGCTCCAATAATAAGAAATTAGCAGTAGGGATATATTATCGACCACCTGACCAGGACAGCGATACTGACATTGAAATGCTGAGGGAGATTAGAGAGGCTACCAAAATAAAGAACTCTATAATAATGGGGGATTTTAATTATCCCCATATTGACTGGATACATGTCACCTCAGGAAGAGAAGCAGAGATAAAATTTCTCAATGGCTTAAATGACTGCTTCTTGGAGCAGCTGGTACAGGAACCCACAAGAGGAGAGGCAATTCTCGATTTAGTCCTGAGTGGAGCGCAGGATCAGGTCCAGGAGATAACGGTTGCAGGATCGCTTGGGAATAGTGACCATAATATAATAACATTTAACATTCCTGTGGTGGGAAGAACACCTCAGCAGTCCAGCACTCTGGCATTTAATTTCAAAAAGGGGAATTATGCAAAAATGAGGAGGTTAGTTAAACAGAAATTAAAGGCACAATGACTAGAGCCAAATCCTGCAAGCTGCATGGAAACTTTTAAAGACACCATAATAGAGGCCCAACTTAAATGTATACCCCAAATTAAAAAACATAGCAAGAGACCTAAAAAGAGTCACCATGGCTTAACCACCATGTAAAAGAAGCAGTGAGGACAAAAGGCATCTTTTAAGAAGTGGAAGTCAATCCTAGTGAGATAAATAGAAAGGAACATAAACACTGTCAAATCAAGTGTAAAAATGTAATAAGAAAAGCCAAAAAAGATTTTGAGGAACAGCTAGCCAAAAACTCAAAAAGAAATAACAAAATGTTTTTTCAGTACATTAGAAGCAGGAAGCCTGCTAAAAAACCTGTAGGTCCCCTAGACGATCGAGATATAAAAGGAGCAATCAAGGATGATAAAGCCATTGTGGATAAACTAAATGATTTCTTTGCTTCATTCTTTACGGCTGAGGACATTAGGGAGATTCACAAACCTGCACCGTCCTTTGTGGGTGATGAATCTGAGGAACTGTCCCGGATTGAAGTGTCATTAGAGGAGGTTTTGGAACAAATAGAAAAACTTAATGTTAACAAATCTCTGGGACCGGATGGCATTCATCCAAGGGTTCTAAAAGAACTCAAATGGGAAATTGCTGAACTATTATCTGTGGTTTGTAACCTATCCTTTAAATCGGCTTCCGTACCTAATGACTGGAAGGTAGCCAACGTGACACCAATATTTAAAAAGGGCTCTAGGCGATCCTGGCAATTACAGACCAGTAAGTCTAACTTCAGTACCGGGCAAATTAGTGAAACAATAGTAAAGAATAAAATTGTGAGGCATGTAGAAGAACATAATTTGTTGGACAAAAGTCAACATGGTTTCTGTAAAGGAAATCCTGTTCTTACTAATCTATTAGAGTTCTTTGAAGGGGTTAACAAACATGCGGACAAGGGGATCCAGTAGATATAGTATACTTAGATTTTCAGAAAGCCTTTGACAAGGTCCCTCACCAAAGGCTCTTGTGTAAATTACATGGCCATGGGATAAGAGGGAAGGTCCTTTCTTGGATTGAGAACTGGTTAAAAGACAGGAAACAAAGGGTAGGAATAAATGGTAAATTTTCAGAATGGAGAGGGGTGACTAGTGGTGTCCCCCAAGGGTCAGTCCTGGGACCAATCCTTTTCAACTTATTCATAAATGATCTGGAGAAAGGGGTAAGCAGTGAGGTGGTAAAGTTTGCGGATGATACCAAACTGTTTAGGATAGTCAAGACAGAAGCAGACTGTGAGGGACTCCAAAAAGATCTCACCAAACTGAGTGATTGGGCAACAAAATGTCAAATGAAATTTAATGTGGATAAGTGTAAAGTAATGCAAATCGGGGAAAAAAAACCCAACTATACATACAGTATGATGGGGGCTAATTTGGCTATGACAAACCAGGAAAGAGATCTTGGAGTTATCGTGGATAGTTCTCTGAAAACTTCTACACAGTGTGCAGCGGCGGTCAAAAAAGCAAATAGGATGCTAGGAATGATTAAGAAAGGGATAGAAATAAGACCCAGAATATCTTACTGCCCCTGTATAAAACTATGGTACGCCCACATCTTGAATACTGTGTACAGATGTGGTCTCCTCACCTCAAAAAAGATATTTTGGCCTTGGAAAGGGTTCAGAAAAGGGCAACTAAAATGATTAGGGGTTTGGAACGGGTCCCATATGAAGAGAGGCTAAGCGACTGGGACTTTTCAGTTTAGAAAAGAGGAGACTGAGGGGATATGATAGAGGTATATAAAATCATGAGTGGTGTGGAGAGGGCCGATAAAGAAAAGTTATTTATTAGTTCCCATAATAGAAGAACTAGAGGACACCAAATGAAATTAATGGGTAGCAGGTTTAAAACTAATAAAGAAAGTTCTTCTTCACACAGCGTGTAGTCAACCTGTGGAACTCCTTGCCAGAGGAGGCTGTGAAGGCTAGGAGTATAACAGAGTTTAAAGAGAAGCTAGATAATTTCATGGAGGTTAGGTCCATAAAAGGCTATTAGCCGGGGATAGAAATGGTGTTCCTGGCCTCTGTTTGTCAGAGGCTGGAGAAGGATGGCAGGAGAGAAATCGCTTGATCATTGTCTTCGGTCCACCCTCGCTGGGGCACCTGGTGCTGGCCACTGTCGGCAGACAGGCTACTGGGCTAGATGGACCTTGGTCTGACCCAGTACGGCCGTTCTTATGTTCTTATGTTCTTATCCTGTGCCCTGCCCAACTGCCCAATGAAAATGTCAGTAAAATGTCCACTGTGGTCGACCAGGGCCTGCAGCACCATTGAAAAATAGTCTTTGCGGTTCATATACTGGGCCGCTCGATGTTGAGGTGCACGGATCGGAATGTGGGTCCCATCTATGGCTCTACCACAGTTTGGGAACCCCAGGGCAGCAAATCCAGCCACAATAGGGTCTACATCTCCCAGGTGGATGACTCTGCGCAGCAGGATGGAGTTGATGGCCCCCATGAGGCTGCCCCTCCCCAGCAGCAGGGCTGTGTGAGGGTGGGACGGCACAACCCCCCGGGGATAGGGCTTCCTCCTGCCCCCAGGTCCTCCCATTTCCCGAGGGTCCCCCTTTTTTCCAGGACACCCCCCCATGGCAGGGACTGCTGCTCAAGGGTATGTCTACACTAGCCCCCTAGTTCGAACTAGGGAGGCTAATGTAGGCATTCGAACTTGCAAATGAAGCCCAGGATTTAAATATCCCAGGCTTCATTTGCATGTTCAGTGACGCCATTTTTAAATCCCCTTAGTTCGAACTGACTGCCGCGGCTGCGTGGCAGTCAGAAGTTAATCCAAACTATGTCCTTAGTTTGGATTAACTGTTACACCTCAGGAGGATGTGTAGTCGTGGGCAGTCAGTTCGAACTAAGGGGATTTTAAAATGGCGCCCGCCTAGGAACCTGCAAATGAAGCCCGGGATATTTAAATCCCGGGCTTCATTTGCAAGTTCGAATGCCTACATTAGCCTCCCTAGTTCGAACTAGGGGGCTAGTGTAGACATACCCTGAGAGGGCCTTACATCGATGAGGAGGGCCCCGACGGTGGACTTCACCACACCAAACTGGTTACCCACCGACTGGTAACTGTCGGGGGTGGCAAGCTTCCAGATGGCGATTGCAACCCGTTTCTCCAGTTGGATGGCGGGTCACAGGTGGGTGTCATTGGAGGGCAGGGGTGAACCAGGCACACAGCTCCAAAAAGATGGCCTTCCACATGCGGAAGTTTTGGAGCCACTGCTGGTCATCCCACTGCTCCATGACCAGCCGCTCCCACCAGTCAGAACTGGTGTCCAGCCTCCAAAAGCGCCTCGCTTCTGTGGGCTGCAGTTGCAAGGGTCTTGCTCCCATGCACAGGGAGAGGGTCTCGAGAATGAGCTCGGAGTCGAGCTCGTGCAGGGCCAGGAAGGCAGTCTGCACTACTGCTGCAGAAACTGCAGCACGGCTGTGTGGGGCCTTTGCATGCCCAGGGGCAGCTCTGGCTCCATGGCACAAAGAAGCTGTGGCGTCCAAAAAAGTTGGACAACCAAAGCAGGCACTGCAAGAGCTTTGCTGTCCCTCATTGAGACACAGCAGAAGCAGAGAAACAGCTGTCCAGGGGGTTCCTTTAAGTGCGTGTCTCAGGTAGGCTTCAGCACCAGCACTCAGAAGCAATTGGTGACCTAAAGTCCTGGCTGAACTGGTTCCGGGTGGCCTTATGTGCGAGAGAGCGTCCAATCAGTGTGGACGCTATCTTTCGAAAAAGCAGATCGCTTTTTCAATGTGCTTTGGCAGCGTGGACACTCTCTTTTGGAAGAAGTTTTTCCGGAAGATCTCTTCCAGAAAAGCTTCTTCCGAAAGAAGCCTACAGTTTAGACATAGCCTCTCTCTCTCTCTCTCTGGCTACGTCTACACTATGAGTTTTCTTGGCAAAAAATATGCTAATGAGAGACTCATTTGCATGAGTCACAATCTCATTTGCATATTTTCTGCCAATCCATTTTTGCTCTGGGGTTTTTGCACAAAAACCAGCAGTGTGAACGTTTTCTTTTTGCGCAAAACCCCCTTTTTCCCTTTTCGGATCTTGTAGAAAAAAGTGTTTTTGGCACAAAACCCCCCCCATCCACACTGCTTGTTTTTGCGCAAAAACAGATCGGCAAGAAATAAGCAAATTAGATCGTGACTCATGCAAATGAGTCTCTCATTAGCATATTTTTTGCCAAGAAAACTCATATTGTAGACATAGCCTCTCTCTCTCTCTCTCTCTCTCTCTCTCTCATAACCATATTTCATACTCTGACTCAGTCTGTTTCTAGCTATCTTTTAAAAAACTTCTGAAAGGATTAGTTGGCCTTTATACTGGGCACCTCCTCACTAAGCCTGCACTCTTTAGCCTTTTTTCTTCTCCTCATTTTATAATTGCTTCCTCAAAAACCACATCTGTAGATTGCATGAGAATCTAATTTATTTATTTTTAATACGTACCTAACCTACATGGTTGCAAAGAAAGAGCTGACTGTACGCTAAAAGGTCAGAAAACAGAAAGCAAATGAGATAAACAAACAAAATTTAAATGAGAATTTTGAGGAGCCAGACTCATGATAGTTCAAAACTTGGAGTTGGCAATAGTGAACTCTTATAAGAATTGGAAAGGCTAGGAAACCAGAGCAATATCCATTGTCTTTTCTCCTATTTAGTGGTAAAACATATCTCCATGAGAGTGATTTATGTCACTTTTTGGTTTAAAGTACAAGACGAAACAAAAATTAAAGAAAATTTAAAAATGTTAAAGTTAATGCATATTCTGAAATTAAGCTTATGCATGAATAAAAATGCAGAGTACTGTCTTTATTTACTGTTTATTCAGGTTTCCTTTTATCCTTTCCATATTTTATATGGAAGCTCTCCCTTCTATATTATGTAGAACTGGTCATGATTACATTTTGAAATCAAAGTAATCTTTTCTATGAATGTATGCATTTTAATAACATATGGAGAATGACCAATGGGACTTAGCATACTGTATAAATAACGTTTGAAAAGTAACTTGAATTATAAAAAAGCATTAATATAATCAGGTTATTTATGTCTGCTAGGACTATGCATCTCTGGTTCAGATAAAATAATTAATGTATCTATGAATAAACCATTTGTGATATGTGAAAAAGTGTAAATATAATATAAATTGTTGTATGCATCTTTATTACAGATGGAACCAGAAATTGAAGTGTTAACAACATACATGGTTGGTGTGGGTGTGTGTGTTTGAGAGGGAGAGAGAGAGAGATTAAAAGAAACAAGTAAGATACAGACCCAGTCCAGAAATATTACTTAGTTCTCATATTGTTTATTTTATCTGTAAATATGAAAGTACGAGAAAAAGGAGCTCATTATCATTGTACCTGTGAAATATTTTAATTAAAACCAGTATCTCCAATTGCAAAAACAAATTAGAAGCCCAGTCTTTTGAAGCCTAAATGTACTGGATACCCTTCACAATATCTGCTAAATATTTTAACAAATGAGCACTCCGCAATGCGTAAAATTCAAACCTAGGAATATTGAGCTACTGTATGAGAATTGGAAAGTGAAACTGACTGGCATCTACTTAGAAACAGGAGTGAAACTGACTAGATTATTTTTATTATGTACGTTGAAAGAAATGCAAAAAACAAAATACCTTTTGACCCCCTAGTCTCCCCATAAGCGATGGGGAAAATAAATTAGCTTAAAATTAATTCAGCTTGGTAATATAGGTATGGAAATATTTGTAACCTATAGAATCAGAAGAGACCTCTAGGAATGGAGATTTCACCATTTTTCTAGGTAACCCATTCCAGTGCTTCACCCTCTCCGAGTGAAATAGCTTTTCCTAATATCCAACTTAGACCTCCCCCACTGCAACTTGAGACCATTGCTCCTCAGTCTGTCATCTGTCACCACTGAGAACAGCCTCTCTCCATCTTCTTTGGAACCCCCCTTACAGGAAGTTGAAAGCTGCTATCAAATCCCCCCCTCACTCTTCTCTTCTGTAGACTAAATAAGCTCAAATCCCTCACCTTTTCATCATAAGACATATGCTCCAGCCCCCTAATCATTTTTGATGCCCTCCGCTGGACTTTCCCCAATGTATCCACATCCTTTCTGTGGGAAACACTGTTAACTCATGTCAAGCGTCACATCCACTGTAATCCCCAGGTCTTTTTCTGCTGAACTTCTACTTAGCCAGTCGTTCTCCAGCCTGTAGCAGTGCTTGGGATTGTTCCATCGTAAGTTTAGGACTCTCCACTTGTCCTTGTTGAACCTCATCAGATTTCTTTTGGCCCAATCCTCCAATTTTCAAGGTTGCTCTGAGCCCTATCCCTACACTGCAGCTTATCTACCTCTCCCCCAGCTTAGTGTCATCTGTGAACTTGCTGAGGGTGCAATCCATCCCATCATCTAGCTCATTAATGAAGATGTTAAACAAAACCAGCCCCAGAACCAACCCTTGGTGCACTTTGCTTGATACCAACTGCCAACCAGACATTGAGCTGTTGATCACTATCCATGAAGCCCGATGACCTAGCCAGCTTTCTAGCCGCCTTATAGTCCATTTATCCAATCCATACTTCCTTAACTTGCTGGGGAGAATTATGTGGGAGTCTTTAGCAAAACCTTTGGTAATGTCAAGGGATATCACATTCACTGCCTTCACAGAGCAGGTTACTTCATCATAGAAGGCAATCAAGTTGGTTAGGCATGATTTGCCCTTGATGAATCCATGCTGACTATTTCTGATCAGTTTCCTCTCTTCCAAGTGCTTTAAAATGGATTCCTTGAAGATCCTCTCCATGATTTCTCCAGGTACCAAGGTGAGGCTGGCTGGACTGTAATTCCCTGGATTCTCCTTTTTCCCTTTTTTAAAGATTTGCCTTTTTCCAATCCTCCCCCAATTGCTATGAGTTTTCAAAAATAATGACCAATAGCTCTACAATGACATCAGCCAATTTCCTTAGTATCTTGGGATGCATTAGATCTGGCCCCATGGATTTGTGTAGGTCCAGCTTTTCAAAATAGTTAACCTGTTCGTTCTCCACTGAGGGCTGCCCACCTCTTTTCCCATACTGTGTTGCCTAGTGCAGCAGTCTGGGATCTGACCTTGTCTGTGAGGACAGAGGCAAAAAAAACTTTGAGTACTTCAGCTTTTCCAACATCATCTGTCACTAGGTTACCTCCCTCATCCAGTATGGATCCCACACCTTCCCTGACCACCTTCTTGCTAACGTCCCTAGAGAAACCTTTCTTGTTACCCTTCATATCCTTTGCTAGCAGCAATTCCAATTGTACTTTGGCAGTCCTGATTATACACCAGCATATTTATACTCCTCCCTGTCATCTGTCCAAGTTTCCACTTGTTGTAAGCTTCCTGAGGGGAGTGGGAAAGTCGGATACCGGGAAGAAATGCAAAGAGGAATGAGCAAGAAAGGAGGACCCCTGATTCGAATGGAGAAGATAGGGCGATCGACTGGTTTTCTGAGGTGTTTGTACACTAATGCAAGAAGCCTGGGCAACAAATAGGAAGAACTGGAGACCCTGGCCCAGTCCAAAAAATATGATTTAATTGGGATAACAGCGACTTGGTGGGATGACTCGCATGACTAGAGCGCTGTCATGGAAGGGTATAGACTGTTCACGAAGAACAGGCAGGGGAGAAAAGGAGGAGGAGTTGAACTATATGTAAGAGAGCACTATAATTGCTCAGAACTCCAGTATATAGAAGGAAAAAAACCTGTTGAGAGTCTATGGGTTAAGTTTAGAGGTGCAAACAACATCAGTGATGTTGTGGTTGGTGTCTACTATAGGCCACCGAATCAGGTGGAAGAGGTAGATGAGGCTTTCTTCGGACAACTGAGAGAAGCTTCCAGATTACAGGCCCTGGTTCTCGTGGGGGACTTTAATCACCCTGACATCTGTTGGGAGACCAATACGGCAGTACACAGGCAATCCAGGACGTTTTTGGAGAATGTTGGGGATAACTTCTTGGTACAGGTGCTGAAGGATCCGACCAGGGGCCATGCGCAGCTTGACCTTCTGCTCACAATCAGGGAGGAACTAATAGGGGAAGTAGAGGTGGGTGAGAACCTGAGAAGCAATGATCATGAGATGGTAGATTTCAGGATCCTTACCAAAGGAAGAAAAGAGAGTAGTAAAATACATGCCTTGGACTTCAGAAAAGCAGATTTTGACTCCCTCAGAGACCTGATGGGCAGAATCCCCTGGGATGCTAACATGAAGGGGAAAGGAGTCCAGGAGAGCTGGCAGTATTTTAAAGAAGCCTTATTGAAGGCACAGAAAGAAACCATCCCGATGCGTAGCAAGAGAGGCAAACATGGTAGGAGACCGGATTGGCTTACAGGAGAAATCCTTGGTGAACTTAAGCACAAAAAGGAGTCTTACAAAAAGTGGAAATTTGGACAAATGACCAGGGAGGGGTATAAATGTATAGCTCGAGAATGCCGGGGGATTATCAGGAAGGCGAAAGCGCAATTGGAATTGCGACTGCCTAAGGATGTGAAGGATAACAAGAAAGGTTTCTACAGGCATGTTAACAAGAAGAAGGTGATCAGAGAGAGTGTGGGGCCCCTACTGGATGAAGGAGGTAACCTAGTGACAGATGATGTGGGGAAGGCTGAAGTACTCAATGCTTTCTTTGCCTCTGTATTCACGGACAAGGTGGGCTCCCGGACTAATGCACTAAGTGACGCAGGATGGGATGAAGATGGACAGCCCTTGGTGGGTAAAGAACAGGTTAGGAACTATTTAGAAAAGCTAAACGTACACAAATCCATGGGTCCGGACTTAATGCATCCGAGGGTACTGAGGAGTTGGAAATGTCATTGAGGAGCCTTTGGCCATTATCTTTGAAAAGTCGTGGAGATCGGAGAGATCCCGGATGATTGGAAAAGGCAAATGTAGTGCCCATCTTCAAAAAAGGGAAGAAGGACGATCCAGGGAACTATAGGCTGGTCAGTCTTACCTCAGTTCCTGGAAAAATCATGGAAGGGATCCTTAAGGAATCCATTTTGAGGCACTTGGAAGAGAGAAAAGTGATCAGGAATAGTCAGCATGAATTCACAAAGGGCAAGTCGTGCCTGACCAATCTGATTAGCTTCTGATGAGGTAACTGGCTCTGTGGACAGGGGACAGTCAGTGGATGTGATATACCTTGACTTTAGCAAGGCTTTTGATACGGTCTCCCACAGTATTCTTGCCAGAAAGTTAAGGAAATGTGGATTGGATAAATGGCTGGTAAGATGGATAGAAAGATGGCTAGAAGGCTGGGCCGAGCGGGTGGTGATCAACGGCTCGATGTCAGGATGGCAGTCGGTTTCTAGCGGAGTGCCCCAAGGTTTGGTTCTAGAACCGATTTTGTTCAATATCTTTATTAATGACCTGGATGAGGGGATGGATTGCACCCTCAGCAAGTTTGCGGATGACACTAAGCTAGGGGGAGAGGTAGATACACTTGAGGGCAGAGATAGGGTCCAGAGTGACTTAGACAAATTGGAGGATTGGGCCACAAGAAATCTGATGAGGTTCAACAAGGACAAGTGCAGAATTCTGCACTGGGACAGAAGAATCCCAAGTATTGTTTCAGGCTGGGTCCAACCAGCTAAGTAGTAGTTCTGCAGAAAAGGATCTGGGGGTTACAGTGAATGAGAAGCTGGATATGAGTCAACAGTGTGCCCTTGTAGCCAAGAAGGCTAATGGCATATTAGGTTGCATTAAGAGGCGCATTGCCAGCAGATCCAGAGATGTGATTATTCCCCTTTATTCGGCTCTGGTGAGGCCACATCTGGAGTATTGTGTCCAGTTCTGGGCCCCCCACTACAAAAAGGATGTGGACTCATTGGAGAGGCTCCAGTGGAGGGCAACCAAAATGATTAGGGGGCTGGAGCATATGACCTACGAGGAGAGGCTGAGGGAGTTGCGTCTGTTTAGTCTGCAGAAGCGAAGAGTGAGGAAGGATTGGATAGCAGCCTTCTACTTTCTGAAGGGAGGTTCCAAAGAGGATGGAGAAAGGCTGTTCTCAGTAGTGACAGATGGCAGAACAAGGAGCAATGGTCTCAAGTTGTGGTGGGAGAGGGCCAGGTTGGATATTAGGAAAGCCTATTTCACTAGGAGAGTAGTGAAGCACTGGAATGGGTTACCTAGGGAAGTAATGGAGTCTCCATCCCTAGAGGTGTTTAAGTCTCGTCTTGACAAAGCCCTGGCTGGGTTGATTTAGTTGGGATTGGTCCTGCCTAGAGCAGGGGGCTGGACTTGATGACCTTCTGAGGTCTCTTCCAGCTCTATGATTCTATGATTCCTTTTTAAGTTTAGGATCACCAAAGATTTCACTGTTAAGCCAAGCTGGTCGTCTACCATATTTGCTTTTCTTACACGACATTGGGATTGTTTGTTCCTGTGTCTTCAGTAAGGCTTCTTTAAAATACAGTCAACTCTCCTGAATTCCTTTCCCCCTCATGTTAGCATTCCACGGGATCCTGCCCATCAGTTTTTTGAGGGAGTCAGTCTGCTTCTTTGAAGTCCAGGATCTGTATTTTGCTGCTCTCCCTTCTTCCTTTGGTCAGCATCCTGAACTCAACCATCTTATGATGCCAGGTTGCCACCCACATCTACTTCCCCTATCAAGTCCTCCCTTTGTGTGACCATGGCTCCTAATTGGTTCCCTCCTGGCTTGTCTGTATACTGCGGTATTGGTTTCCCAACAAATCTCAGGTTGATTGAAATCCCCTATGAGAACCAGGGGCTGTAATCTGGAACTTCTGTTATCTTAAGAAAGTCTCCTATTCCTCTTTGCACAGCTGTGTAGCTTCTAGATGTTACCTGAGCAACTAGAGAGAAATACTGAAATGCGGTAAGTAATGTCATAATTAATGCCACATATCTGACACATCTGAAGGGGTACTGAAAAGCTTAAGAGAGATTCTGTGCTTGTGATTTTTGCAGACTGACTTTCACAGTTTTGCTGTATTCAGATATGATTCATGTGAGCATTCAAAATATTTTGATGTTTATCTAAACTGAATCAAAACCATCAAATCATCTGAGACTTATTCATAACTCATTAAGCTTTGTGCATCAAATGGAAGGAACCAAGGAACATAACATCAACTTTTATGAGTTTTTATCCAGTGGTCAGCAAATTAAAGAAGCTTTGTCATGAAATATAATATTTGTTTTCTTTTGGCACATTGTCAAATGAAATTCTGCTCCCCATTTTAGTTAAAGGCACATCCACCACTGTTTTCAATGGGAACAGAAGTGGGCCCTTTACATTGTTTTTTCACTGGTCCATGCTCCAAATCTAATTTCCTCATTCAAGTTACTCTGAACCCACATTATTTATTTTTATCCACTAAGAACACTCAACTTGGAACTGCACTAAGGGAACTAAAGGCTCTGTAATATTGTCTTTCAAAATCGTTCTATTTTAAGTGACCCACAATACATATACATTACAAATATGGCTGATGAACAACTCATGAAAATATGATTTCTAAAGGCATACTTCATATACAGAACAGAGATATACCTACTGACACTGACTATGAGGTGCATTACTTATTATATTAATCTTGTTTATCTAAAATGCTTGAATATGTATTTAGTCCTCACATATCCCCACACACTTTCATTAAAATTAAACAAAATTGTTTATTCTAATGTGCCATAAATGCCTCTGTATTGAATGACCAATTTCATAGTAGGCTGTATGTCATATTGTGTGAACAAATAAGATTAGATTTTTAATTATGACCATTAGAAAAGAGGATGCATTAATGAGCTTTTTATAATGTTTTATTTTCAGGGGTGGTAAGAAGTGCATTTATTTTACATTGTGTTGATACTTTCCTCCCTAAGTCAATATGGTGCTGAATATCCCTTTAGGACTTGACTGTCAAAACTATCAAAATCAGAGTCAGAAACAATTTTGTTTGCAGTTTTTTATACCAAAAGGTGGACTGAAGCAGGTGTCCCCGCTGTGGGATGTATTATAAGACTTTGCTGAAGGACAGAAGATCTTTAGCTATAATTTTACTTCCCATCAAGAGTCAGTTGGAAATCTCATGGAATGATGTAGTATTCATAGAATTCTCCATAAAAGGACCAAAATTACATATTTCAGCGTATATAGTTGACAGCCTATGCTTTATTTCACATAAAAGTAATGACACGGTGGAAAAGAAATAAATACTTTGAAGTCCATGAAACTTACTTATAATGGGACTAAACTGACATTTGCTGAGAACACACTCTCAAGGGGGAATGTAATTTAAACAGAGTTGAAGTAAGAAATAGCCTAATAATGATATATGTTAAAGGACTATTATAGCGCTAAGCATCCCAATGCAATATTTATTCTCTCAAGATGTCTGCTTTACGCTCTATCTAAAATACCTGTGTTCTTCTTCTTTTATAATATTTTTAAACAATAATTTTGATGGAAATCTGAACTATGACAATTATGGTGAAATCTTTATTGGGGTTAAGAATCTTTGTCATTGCAAAAATGGTGACTATACAAGTACTGTAGGTATCTACGCAAAACTTTGTCATGTCTTAACACAATTAAGCTATTTTTATTTTATGGTTTCAGAGGTTTTTGAATTGTGCCTGATAGTTTTCCCTATCATGTTAAATCAATAATGGATCTGATCCATGACTAAGACTTGTAGGTTTTACTGTAAAACAAACAAACAAACAATAATAATATGCTTCAGGGGTTAGCCAAGTTAGTCTGTTAGGGTGTGTCTACACTTGCTCCCTAGTCTGAGCTAGGGGTGCAAATGTAGGCAACCAAAATTGCTAATGAAGCGAGGATTTAAATATCCCATGCTTCATTAGCATGATCTCGCTGGAGCGTTACTCTGCTCAACAGCTGATTCGAACCAGGAAGTGTGTTCCTGGACACGATAGGTCGAACCAAACCCCTTGGTTCAAGCTAACGTTACTCCTCAAAAAATGAGGAGTAATGTTAGTTGAACCAAGGGGTTTGGTTTGAATTACCACATCCAGGAACGCACTTCCTGGTTCAAATCAGCTGTTGAGTGGAGTAACGTGCCGGCGAGATCATGCTAATGAAGTACGGGATATTTAAATCCCCGCTTCATTAGCAATTTCGGTCACCTACATTTGCATCCCTAGATCGGACAAGGGAGCAAGTGTAGACGTACCCTTACAGAAAAAAACAACAAATGGTCTGGTAGCACTTTATAGACTAAGAAAACATGTAGATGGTATCATGAGCTTTTGTGGGCACAGCCCACTTCTTCAGATGACCAGAGTTATGAGTTTAGGATGTGTACACCCGAAATAAATAGGAGAGAGGAAGGAAAGGGGGAGGGGAAAAAAGAAAGGGGGTGGGAGACAGGGAGCTAGAGGGAATCAGTAAGTATCTGAAGATTGGGTAGTTAAAACGAAGCAGATAAGAATCAAATAGATAGTATCCTTCCTGACATAAGAGTGTACACAAAGAGCTGTTTGCACCTTCAATGGCTGTTAAGATGGCAGTGTCCCAACCAACTTTCATCACGATTGAGTCCATTAGCATGTGAATTGAATTTGCGGATGAACTAATTCTAATGCATCTCTGTGGATCTGGCTAGTAGAACTGGTTTGTGACAAGACAGCTACTTGAAGATCTTTTAAACAGTGATTCGGAAGATTGAAGTGTTCCCCAATAGGTTTCTGTATGTTTCCTTTACATATATCTGATTTGTGTCCATTGATTCTTTCCCGCAGAGACTGTCCAGTTTATCCAATATATATAGCAGTGGGGCAAAGTAGCAGAGTTTAAAATCTTATATAAGGAGAATGCAATGTTCTTTTGAGTCCCTTTTCGCACAAGTGCTCTATTCAGCTTTAATTATTGACAGAGTAATTACTACTCAGTCCTAGCCCACTGACAGGGTGGGGGGGAACAAAGGAGGCAACTGCACCAAGGCACAGCAATTCTATAGGGCCACTTGCACAACTCTGGCTAATTAGGATGGGGAGCAGTCAACCAATTAGGCCCAGACTGGGCCCTCTAAAATGCTGCAAGGGCTAAGAGGAGTTCATTTGTCCTCCACTTATGGAGCAGAAGGGACTTGGCTGTCTGCGAAGCTACAGATGGTACTTGAGACAGAGCAGTGCTAGGGAAAGGAAGGCAGAGCTGAAGAGCTTGGTCTGACCCAACTCCCAGGCTGCAGGCCTCATACAGGAAGTTGAGGTGTATTAGAGATGCAAGGAGGCAGTCTGGGCAGGAGAAGGCAGCAGGTCCACACCTCTATGCCTATGATGAGTGGTCATTTCAGACTGCAGTTTGCTCCTGAGGCAGGGGCTAAATGATCACTGAGGTAAAGGAAAGTATAAGGGATTGGGGTTCCCTTGGAGAGGGAGTACCCCAGAGCGTGGGGGCATTGTTGTGAGGCAGTACCTCTAGGGAAGCACTGTTGGCCAGAAGAAACATAGGGCCTCATGTAGCACAGAAGATAGGTAACTGAAGCTGTGTCTACACAGCAGGGCTTACCTCGAAATAAGCTACGAAAATTGAGCTATGTCAATTGTGTAGTGTATTTCGAAATACCTTATTTCGAAATTGGGAGCATTTACATAGCGCTTATTTCAAAATAGACCACTTCTTCCTTCGACTTCCCTTACTCCTCGTACAATGAGGGTTACAGGAGTTGGAGTAAGAAGTCCTCCAGTTTGACAGTATTTCAACATTATTTCAAAATAACTGCCTGCTGTGTAGACACAGACTGTTATTTCGTAATAGCGCTAGTTATTTCCAAATAATGTTATTGTGTAGACGTACCCTGAGTGTGAGATGCTAGTCAAAAAGGGGTACTCCAGGGCTGGAGGAGCTAATTCCTGAGGAGACCAGCAGAAGGCGCCATGTCCGTGATTTGTACTCTGCTATAGAAGGAAACACTATGATCAACCAACCGTGGGAAGGAAGCTTGGGTGAGGTTTATATTGTTTTTGCTGTTTTACCAATACAGCTGAACCCTAGGAAGGAAATGAAATTGGATATGCAGGGGGCCTGATCTATCACTCAGTGAACTCAATGGCAAGACTCTCATTTACTGGGAGTTAGCTCAAACCCTAACTCAGGAGACTGCTCTCTGTTGAGAACAAGGTAGGAAGTGAGCCTTTTTTGCAAACACTAAAGTTTCTGTAGTTGAGCTTCACTTCATCCCTATGTAGAGTTTTATTATTATACTTTAGCCATTGTAAAACAATTATTTTAAAATACTTTCTAAAGGAATCTTGCACCATGTAAATTTGCACTTAGGGATCCTGGTGTAGTTATTTAAAAAATCACAGCAAACATTTTTTTGACTGTAACTTATATTAATATTTTCTCTTTTTGCTGTTCCTTTCCAAATCTCCCTACTTCCTTTTCAGATCTTTATGCAATCTCTTTTCACAATGATTGTAACACAGTAACAAATAAGGTCCAGTTCAGGAAAACATGTAGGTACTTAAATCATGATTAAAACATATGTGTTAACTGTTAAGTAGCCTGGGATGGGTTTGGTCACATAGATCCCCTTATGACTGTCACTTAATGTGCTGAAATACTGCTTTCTTGGGTGCTCCGTTTACTCTTGCTGGCTGAGCCAGGCCCTGCAGCCTCCTCCACCCCTTACATAGAGATGGGGGTCATAGCCCTGTGTAGAATAATATAGACACTGAGAACACCTCAGCTCAGGGAATGCTGAGTCAAAGGGGCTTGCCTCAGCATCCAGATGCACTGCCCTAATAGATAAATCTGTCTAACGCTGTATGATTTTTATACAGAGCAAGCTCATATTGTTCACCCTTTTTCATATGTAAGAGAGAAGTGCACAGATGTCCCTTCCAGGTAACAATTATTCATACTGAATTATTTATACTGGGATTATTAATAAAGAAAAGCTATTTTACTAAGTATAAGTAAGATGTAAGTAGTTGTAAGTAATAGCAAACAGAACAAAGTAAGTTGCTAAATAAAACACTTCAGCTAAGCTTTATACACTAAGAAACTGGTTAGATGGAATATATCTGTTATTCTAATAAGTTTCTTTCACAGACTAAGGAGAAAGGCCAATTCTCACTTACAGACAACACTCTAGCCTCAAACAAATTCTTTCCAGTAACCACGCAACACACCTCCATCATAATCATCCAGGAACCCACCCCTGCAATCAGCCCCAGTGCCACCTCTGCCCACACATTTACACTAGCGATTTCATCACTGGACCCAACCACATCAGCCACCAAATTAAAGGCTCATGTAACTGCACATCCACTAATGTGATCTATGCCATCAAATGCCAGCAATGCCCTACTGCAATGTATATTGGCCAAACTGGACAATCTCTGTGGGAAAAAATTAATGGGCACAAATCAGATATCCAAAAAGACAATACACAAAAACGTTTTGGAGAACACCTTAATCTTCCTGGACACTCATTAATGGATCTCCAAATCGCCTTTTTGTTTCAGACCAATTCCACAAGCCAAATACACAGAGAAGGATTGGAACTTAACTTCATTCACAAGTTTAATTCTTATGCAAATGGTCTGAACCGGGATATAGGATGGCTTGCACACTATCTTCCACCATTTAATAACTTAATCAACCAACTGAACAATGGATGTGCTAATAGTTCTTAACAGCTTCTTGTAACTATTTGAATTATCGACTCTCTGTCTCTCTTTTTCTTCCTTCTATCCCCTTTTTCTTTCTCCTGCTCCCTTCCCTCCTTCCCTTATTTATTCTTGGATCTGGACTTCTTATACTCCGGTCATCTGAAGAAGTGGGTTTTGCCCACGAAAGGTCATGATACCATCTACATGTTTTGTTAGTCTTTGAGGTGCTAGTTGTTGTTTTTTAAGTTTTGCACAGACTGGACAGCCTCCTCCTGTTCAGTCTTAAATGTTCCCAGCAGCCCCATCTAAGTTGCATTTGCCTAGTTTATTGAGAAGAATATCATGCGAGATCGTATCAAACGCCTTACTAAAGTCTAGGTATACCACATCCACCGCTTCTCCCTTATCCACAAGACTCGTTATCCTTTCAAAGAAAGCTATCAGATTGGTTTGACATGATTTGTTCTTTACAGATCGATGCTGGCTGTTCCCTATCACCTTGCCACCTTCCAAGTGTTTACAGATGATTTCCTTAATTACTTGCTCCATTATCTTCCCTGGCACAGAAGTTAAACTAACTGGTCTGTAGTTTCCTGGGTTGTTCTTATTTCCTTTTTATAGATGGGCACTATATTTGCCCTTTTCCCGTCTTCTGGAATCTCTCCTGTCTCCCATGATTTTCCAAAGATGATAGCTCTCACATACCTCCTCTATCAGCTCCTTGAGTATTCTAGGATGCATTTCATCAGGCCCTGGTGACTTGCAGGCATCTAACTTTTCTAAGTGATTTTTAACTTGTTCTTTTTTTATTTTATCTTCTAAACCTACCCCCTTCCCACAAGCGTCATATATATAGTAGCGGAATGTCAGTGACTCTGTAACGCTGAAATGCTGGCTGTTCCCTCTGGGTGGCGCTGTTGCCTGAAATGCTGGCTGTTCCCTCTGGGGGTGCTGCATGGGGAGCGCGGGGCCCAAATGGCCGCTTGCGCCGCTTGCTCCCCCGCGGCGGCCCAGCTGTGCGGCGCAGAAGTCAGCTGAGCGCCATGGCGGGAGGGGGAAGGAGCGGGGCAGTGACAGTCTTCCTTTTGCTTCTAATGTATTTGTAAAAAGTCTTCTTGTTTCCCTTTATTCCCATAGCTAGTTCTAATCTTGCCCCTGCATTCCTGTGTTGTTTGCCTATATTCATCCTTTGTAATTTGTCCTACTTTCCATTTTTTATATGACTCCTTTTTTTATTTTTAGATCATGCAAGATCTCATGGTTAAGCCAAGGTGGTCTTTTGCCATATTTTCTATCTTTCCGACGAAGCGGAATAGCTTGCTTTTGGGCCCTTAATAATGTCCCTTTGAAAAACTGCCAACTCTCCTCAGATGTTTTTCCACTCAGTCTTGGTTCCCATGGGACCTTTCCTATCAGCTCTCTGATCTTACCAAAATCCGCCTTCCTGAAATCCATTGTCTCTATTTTGCTGTTCTCCCTTCTACCCTTCTTTAGAATTGTGAACTCTATTATTTCATGATCACTTTCACCCAAGCTGCCTTCCACTTTCAAATTCTCAACCAGTTCCTCCCTATTTGTTAGGATCAAATCTAGAACCGCTTCCCCCCGGTAGTTTTTTCAACCTTCTAAAATAAAAAGTTGTCTCCAATGCAGTCCAAGAACTTATTGGATAGTCTGTACCCCACTGTGTTATTTTCCCAACATATATCTGGATAGTTGAAGTCCCCCATCACCACCAAATCTTGGGCTTTGGATGATATTGTTTGTTGTTTAAAAAAAGCCTTATCCACTTCTTGCACCTGGGTAGGTGGCCTGTAGTAGACTCCTAGCATGACATCACCCTTGTTTTTAACCCCTTTTAGCCTAACCCAGAGACTCTCAACACTTTCGTCTCTTATGTCCATCTCCACCTCACTCCAAGTGTGTTTATTTTTAATATATAAGGCAACACCTCCTCCCTTTTTTCTCTGTCTGTCCTTCCTGAGCAAGCTGTACCCTTCCATACAAACATTCCAATCGTGTATTATCCCACCAAGTTTCTGTGATGCCAACAATGTCATAATTGTACTTATTTATTAGCACTTCCAGTTCTTCCTGCTTATTACCCATACTTCTCGCATTTGTATATAGGCATCTAAGATACTGATTCGACCTTGCCTCCCAGTTTTGCCCTGACCCTCCTTTCTCTCTGGCATTATAGCCCACGCTCCCTCCCATTTCTGACCCATCTCCCAGGTCTCCATGTTCTCTACTTACCCGTGGGCTTTGCTCACCTGTCCCCGTCGAACCTAGTTTAAAGCCGTCCTCACTAGGTTAGCCAGTCTGTGTCCAAATAGGGTCTTCCCCCTCCTCGAAAGGTGAACACCATCTCTGCCTAGCAGTCCTTCCTGGAATAGCATCCCATGGTCGAGGAAGCCAAAGCCCTCCTGGTGACACCATCTTCGCTGCCAGGCATTCACCTCCATGATGCACCTGTCTCTGTCTGGGACCCTACCTTCAACAGGAAGGATCGAAGAGAATACCACCTGCGCTCCAAACTCCTTTACCTGTACTCCCAGAGCCCTGTAGTCACTCTTGATCCGCTCAGTGTCACACCTCGCAGTATCATTTGTGACCACATGGATAAGTAGCATGGGGTAGTAATCAGAGGGCCGGATAATCCTCAGATACAGGCCCCCAGCAGACAGCATACCTCCCGAGATGAAATGCCAGGGCGACAGATGGGCGCCTCCATCCCCCTCAGAAGAGAGTCTCCGACCACCACTACCCTACGTTTCCTATTCGCAGTGGTGGCAGCAGACCTCCCAGCCTTGGGGGTACGAGGCTTCTCCTCCTCTGTAGTAGGGGCTGATTCCTTGTCTCCTGTATCAAGAAGAGCATAATGGTTTCCTAGTACCATGGCGGGAGGGTTCGGAGCAGGAGTGGAGCAGTGCCTGCTGCCAGAAGTAACCAGCTGCCAGTGTCCACCCTGAGCCGTCTCCTCCTCCACCAGTGGTGTGTCCGCAGTCCTGTGTACTGGGACAGCTACCTCAGCTGTCTCCTCATGAACACGGTCCAGAAATTGCTCGTGGATTCGGGTGCTCCTCAATAGCCACCTCCTTCTGTAGCTCTCCCACCTGCTGCCTGAGAGATTCCGCCAGCAGGCACCTTTCGCATTGGATGATCTCCCCAGCCTGGATATCACTAAGTAGGAATTGCAAGCCACAGTCCCTGCAAAACCACACCAGGATCTGGGTAGAGGCATCCATGCTCAGGTGCTCTGTCTGGCTACAGGCGCAGGTGGAGGAGACAGAAGCAGTGCTTGCACAGGTGTTTCGGGTCTTCCTGACCATAGTAGGCCTCCCTCTGTCAAACTCCCTTTCAAACTCCCCTGTCTGCAGGACCCTGTCCGCTTTCGCTCCCTGGTCACTCTGCCTTTAGCTTTTAAAGCGTGCTTGCCTAGGCCAGGCCTGCCCCCTCATGAGTCACACAGGGGAAGGCTGACCAGATGCAATCAAGAGAGCAATTAAGGGAACAAAAGGTCAGGCACTCAGTCCCAACTACCACAGCAGTTGAAACTGAAACTGCAAGTCACCTGAAATCAGAATCAGAATTCAACAAGCAAAATTCAAACAGTCGAGCAAACTCACTCACACCAAAAGCGAGTACTCTCACTCTCACCAGGTAGCCTGTTCAGCGGCGGGATCTCTTGCGGTCCCTCTCAAACTCCCGTGTCTGCAGCCCCCTGTCCGCTTATGCTTCTTATAAGCTTGTAAATATGTTAAGGAGATGGTTTCCAAGCCTATCTGGAGTTTTATAGACATAAAGCCACCCAACATTGTTAAAATACAGCATATAATGCATAACATTTCTGAATAGGGTTACTTCTCAGTAAAAGACCAGCGTTCTGGGCCTTAGGATTCAGATACACTCTTTGTTGAAGTTGAATAGCCAAAGAATAGTTAATACTTAAATGAATCAAATATGCGGAAAGAAAGAATGAAAAGGGTTAATATTTACTAACAGATAACAGGGCATAGTTAGAGAATATACTGATTCATTAGCTCTCTTTCAATAGCTATTGCTGCAGGAGCTGCTGTTCACTTACTGGTGGATTTGATGCGGCCCGCTGTAGCCTAGAAGAGGGGTATAATAGAATTTCTGTGGGTAAGGCTCACCAATCTGACTAGAAGATTCTAGGTTTCGTTCTCCATAGCCCAGGTCACATTATATTTCTGGAGGTAGGTCTGGGGGTCCACAACGGCAGCCATGCTCACAATGAGGATAGTACCAAATTGCAACAAGTTTCATTATGACAGGTATTAAAATGGCAAACAAAACAAAGCACACAGCAATGATTACACAAATTGATTGAATCACCTCTGAAGGTAACATTAATACAAATCTAGTTATATAGATTGTGCTCATCTAAGTATACAGAGGGAATTACCTAACATAAAAACTATCCTCACATCCCCTTCTCCTGAAGGTGGAGCATGGAAGGAGCAGCCTTCCTCCGCCTGTGGCATCTTGGTGCTGGGTCGAGTAGGAAACTTAGAAACAGAGACTTAGAAAGAGTAAGTAAAGTAAAGCAAAGAGCTTACAGGGAGAAATACTTGAAGAGGAAAAGATAGATGTCTCGAGCCCCAAGCTTCCTTCTTCCTGCACTTTTATCCTTTTTGCGTCATTACTGCCCAGCCTTTGATAACCAAAGCCAGAGTTCCACACTCTAAGATTTTGTGAGTACACATACTTGATTGGATGATGATATTGGGTCATCTTTCGAATATGCATGAATAAAACCACCTGCTACTGCCTTGTATCTGGTCCCAGACATGGAAAAGTGGGAATTTTGTGGTTCTGTGCAACAAGGCCTGCTTCCTTAATTCAAAAGGATGGTTAGCTGGGTCTGGAAGATTCTAGACTTATTTAGGTATCACAAGCTGACGAGGAACTTGAGTCACACATATCCATCTGTGTCTGACCCAACTGATGATTTTGTCACAGGGTCTTTCATAATTTCTAAAAAGATATTAGGAACATATAATTTTCTAAAAGATACATTAACCCTTTCTTCTCCCACTATACTACTGCTAAAGCCAACTCATACGGGATAGATTAAATCTTGCAGACCTTGCATTACTAGCATTCCTACTGAAATATATGAAAATGAGATAGGATAGGAAAAGACATTTAGCAAATTTAGGGAGTTGGTAGGTGCAATCCCATGGGAAGAATATCTAAGGAGAAAAAGTTTGATAGTTATTCATTTTCAAAGACATTGTTAAAGACACAAGAGCAAACTATCCAACTGTGTAAAAAATTCAGCAAGAGATAACCCTGGCTTAAACAGGAGATAATCAGTTATCTGACACTCAAAAATTAGTCCTACAAAAAGTGAAAATAAGGTCAGATTACAAAGGATGAATGTTAAAAAAGAAAACAAACAAATTCAAGCATATATGGAAAAAAATAGAAAGACCAAGTCACAAAAAAATATTAAATTAGGTAGTGGTAAAGGGTAACAAGAAAGCAGCCTACAAATACATTAGAAAAAAGAGAAAAACCAAGAACAGGTTAGGCCTATTACTCAGTAACGGGGAAGAAAGGACAATAATACAAATCGTTAAAATGGCAGAAGTGCAAAATGCCTTTTTTATTTCAGTTTTCAATAAAAAATATTAGTACAGATCAGATATCTAACATATAGAATACCAATGAGAGTATGGTAGGATTGAGGCTAAAATAGGAAAAGATTGAGTTGAAAATTACTTACATATCTTCATGTCAGCAGGCCTGATGAAATGCAACCTGCAGTCTGAAGGAGGTGACTGAGGTTTCTGCACTATTAGCAATTAACCAAAAACTCATGGAAAATGGGAGAAATTCAGAAGCACTGGAAGAAGGCAAATATAGCGCCAATCTATAAAAACAGTATTAAGGACAACTCAGGGAATTACAGACTAGTCAGTTTAACTTCGCTACAGGTTGAACCTCTATAATCTGGACTTCCCTCATTTGGCAACAACTTTGGTCTAGCATCTGTGGATTCTTGGGGGCTAGCGCACTCATGGGAAAAAGATGGGGACCTGTCATGATTATGAGGGTTAGCCAGCAGCCTGGGGACTAAGGGGTTAACTACACCTAGCCAGGTGGAGTGGCCAATAGGAATGTAGGTAGGACTTTCAAACTGGGACAAAGGAATTTGGGTTTTTCCCTCCTTTATCTCTGTGAGTTCCTCTGCAGCTACAGAGAGAGGCAGACAGACATGCCTCTCTCCCCAAGAAACAATTCTTCACTTTCTGTAAGTAGGGTAAAGTTTAGATAAGTCCGTTAGGTTTTATTGTTTTAAGGTTTGGATATGGGATCTGATGTCTGGGCACTGTTTAAAAGATGTTTTGGCTTTTCTTTGTAACGAAGTTCTAGGCCCATGGAGTTTCTCCATGTGTAGATGTTGTTACCTTTCTATCTAGTCATTATGCTTGCAACAGGAATATTGTTGTAATAGTAAAAGTTTTCTCTTTTCTTTTTATTAACCTGGCATTAGTTAATTGTGTGCCATGATTTTTATTCTAGGGGTGAGATTTCCCAAATTATCTTTCCCCTAATTTCGTTATTAATATTTGGGTGGTGGCAGCAGAATTTTTATTCCCAAAATCTAGGGTTTTAAGATTTTGGGGGAAGTTTTGTGCCAAAGCCTGGTAGATAAGGTTTTGGGGTATACTTGCTGGCCCCCACTTCGGCATTTATCGTGCCAGAGTGGGGAAGAAGCCATGACAGGACCTTTGCTCAACAACTCCTTCCCCACCCTCCCAAAGCTTCTAGAGCGTTGCAAATAGCTGATTTATGGCACTCAATCTCAAGGGGAGAGGGTAATAGAGAGGTAGCTGTGTTAGTCTGATCTTGGTAAAACAAAAGGAAAAAAATTATGTAGCACTTTAAAGACTAACAAGATAGTTTATTAGGTGATGATATTGTTGCCAGGCATCCGGTTTTGAAACGGACAGTCCGGTATTTCACCTTTCTGTCCGGGAAACAAACTGAAAAAATACTGGACATATAAATGTCCGGTATTTTCTAATTAAGTTTTTATTATTATCATGAGTATCAGTACGTAGTTGCGTACTGCCTGGATGGTAGACATGCTCACACTGCATGAGTCTACCAGCCAGGCAGTCGCAACTACACAGTAGAGAGGAGGGGGTTGGGATGGAATCCCCGGGGCTGGACTCGC
Organism: Rafetus swinhoei; assembly: GCA_019425775.1. Lineage (NCBI taxonomy): Eukaryota > Metazoa > Chordata > Testudines > Trionychidae > Rafetus > Rafetus swinhoei. The sequence goes on from CM033424.1 coordinate 130,442,449, forward strand.
CTGTGTGCCCCACCAGGACCGTATGCAGGACAGGCAGCACCCCAGGATCTGCGTGCACCCGGGCCAGCCTCACTCCCCACTTGCTGGTTCCCCCCGGCCTGTCCCGGTCCCCCCAGCCCCCTCCCGGCCAGCCCTGCTTCCTGCCAGCCAGTTCCCCCCGGCCAGCTCCACTCCCCAACCCTCTCCCGGCCAGCCCTGCTTCCTGCCGGCCAGTTCCCCGGCCAGCTCCACTCCCCCAACCCCTCCCGGCCAGCCCTGCTTCCCGCTGGCCAGTTCCCCGCCTCCAATCTCCTCCAGCCAGCCCTGCTTCCCGCTGGCCAGTTCCCCCGCCTCCAACCCCCTCCTGGCCAGCCCCGCTCCCCTCCCGGCCAGTCCCACCCCCCCATCTGAGATAAGTCTGTCCGGTATTTTTTTAAAACCTTCTGGTAACCCTAGGTGATGAGCTTTCCTGGGGCAGACCCACTTCTTCAGATCATATTCTGAAAGTGACTTGGCATGACCATATATAACAAAGCAATACAATGAAGAAAGTAAACAGATTATAAACTAACAAATCAGCTACTAGAACAGAAGGTGGGGGCGAAGGGCAAAGAAGAGACAAGGAAGGAGGAAATAGCTTACTGTAAGTCAGTAAGTGCTCATCAGCTAATCCTACTGTCTACATGCACCCCTCCCCCCACTTGCTGCCTCTGTATCAGGAGAGCAGGAGCCGGTGCCCATGAGGAGCTGGCTATTAAGCCGATTCCCCACACATGATGCTTCCTGCTGAGCTACCAGACCCCTTCCTGCTGCCTCCCACAGAAGTAGCATCATGGGGTAGCAGGTGAGAGCTGGTTCATGGTGGGAACCCCTTAAAAGGAAAGATCTTAGACTTAGTCCTGTTTTGAATACTGGACTATTGAGGTTCTGTATCATCTTATACTTCTGAGTCTATGATTTGCAATCTGGAAGAGACAGTTCTGATGAGCCAGTTGCTGAAGACTTCTGTTTTTCCAACCCAATGTCATTCTTTGCCATTCTAAATATCTGCACTCTTGTGATTCTCTTCATTTTTTCTTTTACCGTGTCTTATCATCAATGTTGGTCACACAGCCACATACCACCATACTGAACACCACCCTTTATTGCATGTTTGAACAAAATCAAGAAAAAAAATTCATACAGAAACAGGATAGGTTTGTGGGAAATCACGGATTGGCACTCAGTTCCTATCTCTGCCACAATCTGAGCTAGTCCCTAATGTCTCTGTGCTTCAGTTCCTGATATATTGAATGGATATAATATTATTTTCTTACCTCAGGATGTTGTGAGGATGAATTAATGAATGTTTTGGAGGACCTATGGGGCTGTAAGGATCAGAGGTTAAGAGTCAAAGGGCATGGGTGGAAGGGTGGAAGTCAAAGGGTGTTAGGCACCGAGGAGCAAGGGGCTGGACTGGGGCTGAGGGAGGGCAGGGGTTAAAGGTCAAAGGGCAAAAAGGAGTGGTTCACAGTGGGTCAGTGGTTATAGAGCCAGGTGCGGTGCAGCTCGTACTTCTGTCTCAGGGGGCAGCAGGTCTTAGAATCATAGAATCCTAGGGCTGGAAGAGACCTCAAGAGGTCATAGAGGCCAGCCCCAGCCCAAAGCAGGACCAGTCCCAACTAAATCATCCCAGCAAGGGCTTTCTCAAGCCGAGACTTAAAAACCTCTAGGGATGGAGACTCCACTACTTCCCTAGGTAACCCATTCCAGTGCTTCACCACCCTCCTAGTGAAATAGTTTTTCTTAATATCCAACCTAGACCACCCCCACTGTAATTTGAGACCGTTGCTCCTTGTTCTGCTATCCGTCACTGCTATCCGTCACTCTCTCCAACTTCTTTGAAGTTGAAGGTTGCTATCAAATCCCCCCTCACTCTTCTCTTCTGCAGACTAAACAAGCCCAAATCCCTCAGCCTCTCCTCCTAGGTCATGTGCTCCAGCCCTCTAATCATTTTGGTTGCCCTCCACTGGACCCACTCCAATGCGTCCACATCCTTTCTATAGTGGGGGGCCCAGAACTGGACACAATACTCCAGAAGTGGCCTCACCAGTGCCGAATAAAGGGAAATAATCACTTCTCTAGAGCTGCTGGCAATGCTCCTCCTAATGCAACCTAATATTCCATTTGCTTTCTTGGCTACAAGGGCACACTGTGGACTCATATCCAGCTTCTCATCCACTGTAATCCCCAGGTCCTTCTCTGCTGAACTGCTACTGAGCCATTCAGTCCCCAGCCTGTAACAACGCTTGGGATTCTTCCGTCCCAAGTGCAGGACTCTGCCCTTGTCCTTGTTGAACCTCATCACATTTATTTTGGCCCAATGCTCTAATCTGTCTAGGTCACTCTGGACCCTATCCCTACCCTCCAGCATATCTACCTCTCCCCCAGCTTAGTGTCATTCACAAACTTGCTGATGGTGCAATCCATCCCCTCATCCAGGTCATTAATAAAGATGTTGAACAAAACCGGCCCTAGAACCGATCCTTGGGGCACTCCGCTAGAAACAGACCGCCAACCTGACATCAAGTCGTTGATCACTACCCATTGGGCCCGACAGTCTAGCCAGTTTTCTGTGCATCTGAGAGTATCTGAGTAGGGTCTGGGGTAGGGATGTAATAGTCTAGTTGATTAACCAGTTAACCAATAAACAAAAGCTTATTGATTAAGGCTATAGACTACACGCATTCCCACCCCACCTCTCCGCAACGCCCCAGCTGTAATTTTTTTAGCAGGCTGACCAGCAGTATGTCTCAGTCCTGGCTTGCGCTGGGTCTGCGACCTACCCCCACTGCAGCTTTGCATTTAAAGTGTATTAGGAGTCAGGCGGGCAGGCAGCCCATCTCAGTTCCAGTTTGCACCTGGTGTGGGAGCTCAGACCCCATCCTCAGACAGAGGCTGCTGCAATGTGGGGTGGCAGGCAGCTGGTCCATGAGGGGACCTCGTTTTCAAACTGGCTTCCCTCGTGGACCAGCTCCCACTTGGCACCCTGCACTGCTGCCTCTGGGCCGGAGTGCACTGGCTGCCAGCTGTGCTCCCGGGGACTATGGAATAGTTGACTAACCGATAAGAATTCATGAGGTTAATCAACTGTTCAATTAACCGATATTTAACATCCCTAGGTTGGGGGCCTCAGAGCTTGTGGTACAGGCAGTTGCAGGGTCAGTGGGGCAGGATCAGAATCAGGGTTTGGCGCTACAGGAAGTCATGGGGTTTGTGGAGCAAGAGGCACCAGGAGTAGTGGGGCAGAATCAGGGAGCACTGAGAGTGGTGGGGCAGGATCCAGGGAAATGGGAGGTGGTCAGTTTAAGTCAGGGGTCACTGGGACACAGGAAAGCTCATTACACTACCTACATGTTTTGTTAGTCTTTAAGGTGCTGCTAGACTATTTATTGTTTTTTTTAAGTTTTTCCAATTACAGACTAACTCAGCTACCCCTCTGAAGTTTTGGGACACTGTGTGGTCGTTACAGCGGATGCAGGATAGGCTCCAGGTGGCTGACAAAAGGAAATTGGCAGCAGGGGTTTTTGGGAAGCGGGAGATGGTGGGCACTGGGGTTACAGGCTTGGCAAGACAGATATGAGGTAATGGGGTTAGTGGGATATATGTGATATCAGATTATGAGTTTGGCAGATTTAATAATATAGAGACACAGAATACCAGGGTTGGCTGGACAGGGTAGAGGGTTGGGGTTGAAGGTAGAGGGATGTGCAGTGACAAGACGGTCAGCAGGTGAGTGGCTTGGCAGAGAGGTAAAATGTTATTTGCATATTTGTGTATTCATTATGAATACAAAAATATGCAAATAAAATGTTACTGGTCAGCCAAAAGTTTGTGAACAGATTTGCCGGTCCACAGTATAAAAAAGTTTGGGAACCACTGTTATAATACTTAGCATTCCCAATTACCCTTCACCATGATTTTTACAAACTTTATATAATTATTTCTAGAGATGCCAGAAAATGGGAATTTTTTTCCGATGTGAATTTTCCTATGGGAAATAAGTTTTTATATTTTCCTGCTGTGGAAAAAAATACCTGCTTTTCCACACTTTCTGCTTTCTAAGTTTTGTCAGCTGGAAAACACTGAAACTGCTGAAAGTGTTACTTTCACTTTTAAGTGTTAACAAAAAGACTGGAGGGAGGTTAAAAATAAAAAGGTTAAAAGTAAAGCAGGAGAGAAAATAACACTTAAAAACAGAAGTGTTATTTTCTCTCACTTCTTACCGTTTGAAATTTTTATCTCACTTTTTTTTCTTTGGGAGGGGAAAGTTTAAAATAAGAATGAAGGGGATTGTTTAAAAAATATAAACTTTTCAAAAATAGCAAAACATTTTGGAGGAATTATTTTTATTTAAATTATGAAATCCTCTTTCCAATGAAAAATCTTTTTCTATGAAATATTGTCATCCAGCTGTAATTCTTTCTGAATTACAATGTAAAGACTCAAATATAATGTAAAGATTAAGTAATAGCACTCTTCTTGCTGCAAAAGATTTAGACCAGAGGCTAGGATATACAATACAACGGATGCAGCTTTACTTCTATAAACTCTGTTCTGTCCTACAATCAACTTACACAGAATTACCCCAGTAGTGATAATGCCAGGTGGTTAAAATTAACCATATCTTCCAAATGACCAGCCCTGACATGGTCTGTATTTATCACATTCTAAACTCTGCTGCCACATATTTGCTCTATATCCATGTAGAAGCCATGTTTTGGCTCTGCCAACCCACTCACATAGCTATTATTCCAAAACTGACATGAGGTGGCTTGCCATTTGCAGAAATATTGCATTCACAGATGTAATACATCAGCAAATTAACTCAGCATGTGGATTATTGATTCACTTGTCATAATAGCACTATTAGCATTCCACTGAGTTTCATAAATTTCAAGCCCAGAAAAGACTATTGCAATCATCTAGTCTTACCTCATGTTCTCATAACCTAGGTGAGAGCTGAGATCCTAATAGAAGATTTCTATGAATGTACTGCATCCCGAGTGAAGATGTGTTCTAGTCCAGGAGTGCCCACAGGATCTTTCTTAGGATTTATGGGACCCTACGCAGTACTGGTGCCCCTATGCCCAGCATCAGGCTGGGGAGTGGGGAAGATGATGATATTTTAGAGATGTGATTTTATAATCTTCAGGAACACACTAATGAAATATTTTAAAGTAAGGTCCTGTAGACTAACAGTAAATTCAGAAACTGACAGTATATACCAGGGGTTGGCAAATGGCTTCATTACTACTTGAATGGTTCTTTCGCAGGTTCAATGTTCTGTTATTAGCTCTGGCAGGCTTTTTCACTTAGTTAACTAGATCCTCTCTGGAAGAAGCAGATCCACAGAACAGGGGTAGGAAGAGGAAGGTGGGTGGACATTAAAACCCAGTGGTGCCTCAAATTTGCAGTTATCCTACAGAGTTGTGTATTCTGCTTATAGGTAAGGACAGCCCTAAGTGTCCACAAGGCTCTAAAATTTGGCTCTTGAGAATGACAGTGTAAGGAGGAAAAACTGGATTTGGTTGTAATTGAAAACATACTCCCTGAGCCATGCTTTTAAGATGAAATGTTGTGGTCTCCAGAACTTCTTCCCACTGCTTCTCTTACCACCCCTGCTTCTGGTGTGTGGTCTCTGAGCAGCTATGTTCCTGTTTCTGCTGCAGCTAGTGCACAGCCCAACTCCATCTCTGGCTGCCTGCTGCATTGTAGAGTAAGGAGAGGGTAGTTCTGATTTATCTGTAGCATGCTGTGCTGCTGGATTATGTCTACACTACAGTTGGGAGTAAGGCTCCCAGCCCAAGTAGACAGACTTCTGTTAGGCTCGTGCTAGCATACAAAAACATACAAAAAAAAAGTAGTGTGGATTTTGTAATGGACAGGAGGAGTGCTGACCAGCACCCAATGACTAAGGGGTTCAACTCAGGTAGCTAGCAAAGGTGTTGACTGGGGGGGGCAGGACAACTAATTGAGATAGAGTGTTGAAATTTGAATTGTATAAGATTCCTGGCCTGCTTTTTTGTGGGGGAGAGGAAAAACCAGGAGTTGAGAGACACAGAGGGCATGTCTAAATTACATTCCTCTTTCAAAAGAGGAATGTAAATGAAGCAAATTGAAAGTGCAAATGAAGCGCGGATTTAAATATCCCACGCTTCATTTGCATATTCACGTCTGAACCCTTTTTCAAAAAAGGGTTTTTCGAAAGTGAAAGCGCAATCTAAATATGGTTCTTCTGGGGAAAAAAACCCTTTTTCAAAAGAACCCATACTCCTGAAAAAACGAGGAGTATGGATTCTTTCGAAAAGGGTTTTTTTTTCAAAAGAACCCCATCTAGACTGCACTTTCGCTTTCAAAAAACCCTTTTTTGAAAAAGCGCTCAGATGCAAATATGCAAATGAAGCACGGGATATTTAAATCCGCGCTTCATTTGCACTTTCAATTTGCTTCATTTACATTCCTCTTTCGAAAGAGGAATGTAGTCTAGACGTAGCCAGAATGATTTAAACTCAAGCAGGTCTACCAGGCCTCCAGGGAATTCAGGGCATTACAGCGGACTGAATCAAGAAAAGATTGGAAGTAAGTAAAGGAGGAAAAAAGTGAATCTAGTTGCATTAAGGGTATTTTTTCTTTATTCTGTGGTTTGGTTTGAACTGTTCTGTGTGAATCTATGCTTCCAATCCCCATTTACTATCTAGCACTGTGCCCAGAGACTTTTCTCTGTTTTAATTTGTTTTCCTTAGTTGCTCTGTAACATCTAGCAACCAAGTATGCTTTATCAAGTTTATCTTTTGTTTTGTAATGAAAATCACTTTTTGAGGTGATGATTTGATTCTTGTGTCCTGGAAAGTCTGTCTGTCAGTGTGTATCTGCATGCCTCAGACTGACAGGTCAGCTACTAGAGGCTGCAGCTTGTTTTCCTTTTCTTTTTTTTTTTTTTTTTTCAAGCTCTTTTACGGCAAAAGAGCTTGAGGTGCCCGGGTGGGGGGAGGGGGGCATTCAGGTATTCACCCCTGGTTTTTTTAAGGGTAAAAATCACTTGATGGTGGCAGCAATTCCCCAAAAGCTATGTATTGTGATTCTCAGGGAAATTTTTTGTAACCAGTGTCTGTAGAAGCAAAGAGGGGTTTGTTTTTTTTCTTTTGAGCTGTTTGCAGGCCCCCATCTTCTGCACTCAGAGAGCCATAGTGGAGAGCTGCCCTGACATCTGTCGTGGCTTAGCTAGCCACCTAAGCTCCAACCCACTCTGCCTTTTAGGTATGAGTTTGTATGGTTATCCCAAGCCCCGTCTAGTGCTGTCTAAGGATTCTAAGTATTGTGTAATTGACTAATCGAATAGTGGATGCATTTTTGTATCAACTATTCAATTCACTGATAGGGCACCTCTGCCTTTGAAGTGTAACAACAGCCCTCGGCTGTTGCTACACTTCATAGGTGAAAGCCCCGAAGCTTGGGATCAGCTGGAGAGTCCCCAGCTGACCCCAGGCTCTGTGCGGCGCTGCTGCTTTGAAGTACCCCCTTCTTCTTCTCTTCCCTTGCTGCCTCTATTTGATAGAGGCAGCAAGGGGTGGGGGGAAGCGACTACTCGACTATCTGATAAGCATTTGCTTATTGGATAGTTAACTAGTTGACTAACATTTCACATCCCTCGTACTGCCATGCTCATGCACAGGGCTCGCCGAGTGGTTCTGCACACGCGCAGATTGTTCTGCGCATGCGCAGATCGCTCTGCGCCAGCTCTTCCGGGGTGTAATCTACTCGCCACGGGCGAGTAGATTACATTGTTTGTCAAGCCCTGCCCATGCAGATATTTTTAATGTGCTAGCTCAAGCGTTTCTAGCACAAGTGTGTCTGGGCTTGGAGACTTGCTGCCAGATGCACTGAAGACCTAGAACTAATGTTCCCTCTAATCTTTACCATCCATGTGTAGATTTTTTCCCATCCATGTGCAGAGTGATTTTTATGTACATCAAGGCATGTGTGAATGTGCATCATCAATAGAAAGAAAATCTAGCTGTGGGCACTCTGCTAATCAGCTGGGCGGCATTTGAAACTCTCCTGGGTGGCCACACAAGTGCACATCTTAGAGGAGACACTGGTTAGAAGTCTCAAGGAAGAAGATTAGAATTTATATGTCCCTGCTTGAGCCCCAGAGACTGCACAGCAAAATAAGGGTACCCCCTATCACCCGCATCAACAGCAGTACAGCAGATGGGGGAAACAAGAGAAGACAAGAACCAATAACCAATTATGGCCCTAGAACTGGCTGAAAAATGGAAATCCCTTCCTGTAGAAAAAGTTTCTGATTCCACCCCCCCATCCCAAATTGGGTCAAAAAGCACAACTTGTCTTTATGGGGTGGGATTTCCAGAAAAATAAATCCATAACAGGATTTATGAAAAATGAACATTTTCAGCTTGTTGGTTCCTAATTGGATAGATGGATAGGCTGCCTAGTTCCTTGGCTGGCCATCATTCCAGGCTGCCTGGACATCACATGTTTGGATAATCTGCTGCTTCCTAGGATATTAATAGTATTCAGGTTTTTTAATCTAAAGTGAGCAAATACATGGAAGAGTTTGACAAGTAACACATTGTTTCTGCCATTGTTCCCTCTCATCTTTAGATATAAGATGAAATAGGTGATTTGATTTTAAATTCCTTTGACAAGTGACAGTCTTGTTTGGCAATTTATGCACCCTTCTCCCTAAAAATAGGGAATATGATTGCGTTTTGTATTATGTCAGTATAAATCGGGAGGAAATCCCTCAAAGTTAGTGGAAAGACCCCAATATATCTATACAGTATAAGCACCTACCAGTTCATGTACTTGCTGATTCTCTTCAGCTATTTTTGCCTTATTTTTCATTGAATAGATGCTAAATTGAAATAAATTATTGCTATCAAAATCATTATGGTCATGTTCAAAAGACAGTGATACCTTTTTTACACATGCCATGTGAATATAAATGAAGTTGACAATTTTTAGATTTAAGTCTGTGATTTAAGTCCTCAATATTGATAAGAAGGAGGTTGGGGAAACACCACCATACCAAACAGCACCAAATTTCTTTTAATCCAACCTGGACAATTCTATCAGATTTTATGGAAATACCAACAGAATTATATTAATTTAATGCATTTTTACTTCAACCTTGCTTGTCATTGTGTCACAGTCTTTTCTCCCTCATATCTCTTTTTTCATAAAAAGTGGTTATTTTATTATAGTTGTTAATGTTATTACTTTAAAATACAAAATTCTAAGAGAGACAATTATTTAGATTTACAGTTGTTGGTTTCATTCATTCTAAGACCAGTTAATTGCTTCCACTTACTTTGAACCTCTAAAGATGTCCATTATTTCTTGGAGGAGCACCAGCAAGTTATTGAATGTGTTGAATTCCCAGAACATTCAGTCATGAAGTTATACATCTTGGAGGGTTCTGAAAGAATAGATTTGTACTTACGTACCTTAGTATTGCTATTAACTAATATTTTTAATTGTTAATGAAAATTACTGTCTAATGTCATGGCTCCAATTATATTACACATAATAATCAACCTTCTTAATAGAATAAACTTAGATGATGCCTAATGAAGTTGGATAAATTCTAATGTGGATGTATGTGTATATTGATAATGTTTTCCATGGCAGTGCCATATTTATCTCAGTCCTCTCTAGCAAAGTGCAAGGAATACTTATTCTTAGGTTTTGAATGCATTATGGCATTCTTTGAAGAACCATGTCTATCAGTGCACAGTGTCTGCACTGGGTGAATGCAGATAGATGCAACTACTGTACTATGTATTTCTTGGGAAAGAAATTTTTTTTTGAATGACACAACTAAATAGTGCTGACGTGTTTTGATGAAGTAGAGGATTTGAAATCTGAGCCTTTTCTTGTTTAATTCATCCAGAGCTAAATTCATCCCTGATATAATTCCACTGACTTCAGTGGCCTGACACCCAGGGCTAGAGTATTGCTAAATATATAAAAAGAAAGCAGCAAGTTGTTTTTTATTTCTGTAAGATAGAAAACCCAAGTAAACAACAACAGAGAAACCTACCCTGTATGATACTAAGCACAAGTAAGGCGTTTTTCTACTTAAATTCATACATTTCTACTTAAATTGAGGCCTTCTTGTGCTAAATAAAGTGAACGTTTCCTCTATCAGTCTAGTCTAATTACTTTATCCACTACCAGAGTTGGGACAATTCTCAAGTGTATAATAGCACCTATTAACAAATGCGGAGAAACACTATGCAAGAGTTTAGGACAGGAAGTAAACAATATTGTATCCAACCAAAACTTTACATTATTAGATTGAGTACATAAGGATGGTTAATGACCTCCCTTTGCAAAAATGCTACGGAATTTCATAGCATTTTTGCAAAAGGAGGTCATTAACCATTCTTATGTACTCCAGTATAATAACAGGGCCTGTAATGTAGATCTCCCCTACCATTTCAAAAAGTAATAAGTAAAAATAATAAAGACAATACTAATAACTTATTTCAGTATAATGCTTTTTAGGCTTATTTAAACACATACTATTTATTTCTTTTCTCTCTCAAAGATATCTTTAGCCTGGTGCTAATCAAAACAGAATTATTCCAATTGCGATATTAAACCCAGAAGGGAAAACAGTTTATTTTTTTCAAACATCTACAGTTGTACTCATTTCCCTTCTTTCATTGTTGATGATGTTAGTATAATTGGTCTTGTGTGTTTCAAGTAAGAACAAAACCATGCTAAGAATGCCTGTTTCTTCCAACCATCACCATGACTCACCCTGCAAATGAAATATTTCAGGAGCAATTTGCATGGGTTTAACTGTAACAAAGCTTCTAGAGGTGAATGTGAACTCCTGCTATATTTTGACTCTTGATAAAGTGATTTAAATTTCAAAAAAGCCCAGGTGACTTCCTCCTGCCTTGCACAGAAAGGACAGGCTTTGTCTTGGGCTGTGTCTAGACTCCATCCCTTTTCTCGAAAAAGGGATGTAAATTAGACACTTTGAAATTGCAAATGAAGCCGGAATTTAAATTTCCCATGCTTCATTTACATAATGGTGGCTGCGGGTTTTGGAACAGGGCTTTTCGATAGAAAAACGGCAGTGTAGACGGGGATCTTTCTAAAATAAAATCCTTTTTCGAAAGATCCAGTAAACCTCAAAAAGGGTTTTATTTTTGAAAGATCCCCGTCTAAACTGCCGTTTTTCTATCAAAAAGCCCCATTTTGAAAAAAACCGCGGCCGCAATTATGCAAATGAAACTTGAGAAATTTAAATCCCAGCTTCATTTGCAATTTCAAAGTGTCTAATTTACATCCCTTTTTCGAGAAAAGGGATGTAGTCTAGATACAGCCTTGGGTTTGTTTTAAGAGGAGCTCTTTGCTATTCAGTGCAGAATTGAACAGCAGAACTGCTGAAATTATAAGGATGAGGACTATTATGACATTGTAGCAGGAACTATACATACCTCATTTTAACACAGAAGGGATTTTTTTTCTATTTTATATACCATTCTAGAGGCCAAACATAGTGCTCCCTCTTCACATCCAATCTCTCATGATAGTCTTTATGAGCAATCAACTTGACAGCTCCCATGCTTTAAAAGTGTAATTAAAATGAGCACCTTAAAGTTTGTACCCAGCTTGCTGCTATTTCACGATATTTCTTCAGTTTGCACTTTGTCATACATTCTTAATATTCTTTTCTCTCTTTCCAATGTTGCACTAGCAAGGGACAGAACTTCAATGCTTCCCTTCACCTAACAGCAACTTTGGTTATCCCCACTTGATGCTTTCAGGCAGGAGAGAGGTTATGACATGGCTTATAGTTACTCTTGTTATCTGTGATAGACTGGGAGATCAGGCAGGGAAGCTCATAGACCTTCTGTAGCCTACTAGTATCTCACAAAACAACAAGGAGTCCTATAGCACCTTAGGGTACGTCTATACTACAGTGCTATTTCAGGATACCAGAGTATCCCAAAATAGCTATCCCGTGTCTTAACAGCAAGCCCGTTATTTCGGGCTCACTGTTCCAACGTCCCTGTAAACCTCATTCTACAAGGAGTAAGGAATGTTTTAGAATAGCTCTTTATTTCGAAATTTGGTGCTGTGTAGCCAGTGCCAAATGACGAAATAAGCTATTTCGAAATAGCATTGAAATAAGAGATGTGATTTCCATAGCTCAAATTGCATATCTTATTTTGAATTACAGTGCAGTATAGAAGCACCCTTAGAGACTAACAGATTTTGCAGATGCAGATTAACACAGCTACCTCTCTGAGACTGGTATCTCTGGGTACGTTTACACAGCAGGGCTAAAGTCGAATTAAGCTACGCAACTTCAGCTACGTCAATTGCGTTGCTTAAGTCGAAATAGCTTAATTAAGATTTTGGTGCTGTGTACACAGCAGGAAGTCGAAGGAAGAACACTCTTCCTCTGACTTCCCTTCCTCCTCATGAAAATTAGGTTTACATGAATCAGAGTAAGAAGTCTTGCAGCTTGACATTATTTCAGAATAAAGGCTTGTAGTGTAGACGTGCATTTTGTTATTTTTGAATAACGTCAGTTATTCTGAAATAACGCTGCTGTGTAGGCATATTCTCGCTGACTCTCTCTGCAGAGAGCCTGGGGAGAGACTAGAAAACCAGTGTCACCTTACTACACATTGTTTACCTCTCACAGCTTCATGCCTTGGTGCTTGTGATGGTTGAATTTCACAATGTGAGGAACCACGACAGGGAGGACACCATCCCAGCCTTTGTACTTCAGCCCCTTTTAGGAGTCCTAGGGTGACTTCCATGTACTGCTGGATTATAAATAAATATCTAATACAAAAATAATACAAAAAAATCAGATTGGATCTTAAGGGAAACACCTTTACAAGAGTTAATTTACTTGTTCCCATAATGTAAGAACTAGGGGTCACCACATGAAATTTGGTAGCAGGTTTAAAACAAACAAAATGAAGTATTTCTTCAAGCAGGGCACAGTCAATCTGTGGAACTCTTTGTCAGAGGATGTTGTGAAGACTGGGACTTTAACAACGTTCCAACGAACTAGATACATTCATGGAGTATATCTGGAGTATATTCATATTAGCCAGGATAGGCAGGGATCGTGTCGCTAGCCCAGGCCAACTCATGGCTTGTAAGCCGCATGCAGCTCTTCAAAGGAAAAATTGTGGCTCCCTCACCCGCGGCTCTTCTCACGGTCCCCTGCTCTGACCTTTTTTCCCTTGTCTAGGCAGGGTGCTGCTTGGTGCAGTGAGATCTGTCGCTGCGGTCGATGGAAACCTGCTTGGGCCACACACGGCTCTTAAAAGGGGCAGATTTTTTTTTTTTTTTTTTTGCTCAACAACTTCTTTCCCTTGGCTCTTTGCACTGTATCCACCACTATTTTGGATCTTCATCTGTAATTGGTTGGCCACCCTTGCCCTAGCCTCTGTTTGCCAGAATCTGTGAATGGGCTACAGGGTATGGATCACTTGATGATTACCTGTTCTACTCATTCCCTCTGCAGCAGCTGGTGTTGGCCACTGTCAGAAGACAAGATATTGCGCTAAATGGACTTTTGTTTTGACCCAGTTTAGCCATTCTTATGTTCAGGATACCTCTCTAAAATGGCCATGGGCAAGGGTGATGGGTCATTCCCCCCCCCCCCGCTTCCACCAACTGATTAACCCATCTGAATACTTTTTCTTGTTCAGATCTGAACTTTGCACACTAACAAGAAATATTTGTGTCTAGATTTTGCACTCACACATTGTCATTAGCTTGTGACAGTTTGGGATTAAATGGATTAAACTGAGTACATTGTCAGATGGAAAATAAGTTATTTCCTGCCCATCCCTATCTGCATTTTCTTCTGGAGAGGAGCCACAAATATCAACAGTATTTCCAAACTAATGTACCAATATAATCTGTGTGACTCTTAACTCTGTCTTATGGAAAAAGTTAAAAATCTCCCATTTTCCTAATGTCTGATTTGTTGTCTCTCTTTTTGTTCAGCATTGCAGAAGCACTAAGATTGGCTTGGCAGATTGCATGAGAGAAGAGCTATCACTGGGCAGTAAGTGCCAGTTTTAAATATTATTTTCTTAACCAACCAGCAATGAGTGTGGCTTCTGGTTTTGAAGTGAATGGAGATGAGCAGGATGTTCAGAGTAATTTATTTGAAATATTTTTGATCTGCTTCTCAGCATGGGAAGTACCACTGTCATTTCAGTCACTCTATAACATGTACACATGTACAGCTAAAACTGCTTCCAAAGTAAAGTGCTCAGAAAAATGTCAAAATATCAGTTTTAGGTAATGAAGAATTGGGACTTTAGTACTGTACAGAAATACAGAGTAAATTGTTGACATGTTTCATTGCTGACATAAAGCATTCAGGTAAACTGGCTCAGATATCAATAAATTTTAAATAGATAATATTCAAAATGTATAAAACTAGAGGGGAGCTGTGCAGGTGTGCACCAACAATGTATGCCCTCAGAAGTCACACTAGGAACTGATGGAATAAAGCTATCTGTCAGTCCTTTGTGCATGCTACTAAAATGTCACTCTGTTGTTATATGATAAATGACTGTATTTATCATATAACAGTGTTTACAGTGTGCTTTGCTGCTAATTTACACTGTTTACAGTGTGCTTTGTTTACAGTGTGCTTTGCTGCTAATTTACACTGTTTTTAGAATCATGTAATCTTACATTTCAATTGCAAAATATAGGTGGTTTCTACTTTTCCCCTGGAGAAAATATCTATGGGAGAATACAACGCATACTAATACATTTTATAGAACTTGGTGGACTAAATTTGCAAACAGCACATAATATGCTAAATTTGAGGGGTGATTGTATACAAACACTTAGAATTATTTGCAGCTGTATTAAGCCCATCAGCTACTAAAAGCACAGAGATTTTGCATGTGTGACATTTCGTATTAAATTACCGGCTTCTTAAGGCACAGACCTCCTTTGATTCAGTGTAAGGGCACATTTGTGCTACTTGAGTTGCTGTTCAGGAAATGTAGTCTTGTGCTTTAGGTTTCATGTTGTTCCTTCAAGTAATTAGGGGCTGGATTGTGCATTTCACTTATGTAGAAATGCAGATGAATAGGAGGAAATAAGGTCTCCTCTGCTACCGTCTGTATGACTCATGTAAGAGGGTCTTTATCTCAGCTATTCTTCCCACCTCCCAAGGAGCAACTGAGGAGGGGAGTTGGGGAGATAGAGCAGTGGTTCTACCATGCCCACCTTCTGGCTGGGAACATAGGCAGGGATTATGTAATCCCCATTTTGTGTCTGTAATAACTTGTTCTCCTTCCTCTCCTCCCAGCCACTCTTCCCCATACAAACCATAACTTAGAGACCCACAATACTTTCCATCACACACAGGAGGTGGTGTATCGCCTCCCCATAACTGTGCTAAAAACTCAAGATAGCACTAACTACATAAATCATTGATAATACCTTAACATAGTAGTGGGAAGGAAGAAAGAGATAGTGGCTACATCAGAGGAATTACTAGGTGACATGGAGTGGTAGGAAAGATCTAATTTGCTTGAATAAATATGGGAACCATCCATATGCCAGTAGGATCTGTCACTCCATCTCCTAATGTCAATAAAAAGATGTCCATCATATGTTTGACATGAAATGTATCTGAAAAAGGATCACCTTGAAGTTACTGCTGCATTACCTCATCAGAAATCATACCAGTTCTATGAATTAGGGAGGAGCAGCCATAGAAATGTAAGAAAAGAAGTGATTATTAAACTTGTAATTAAGTAAGGGTGAAGGGAGGACAAGAAGGGGTGACTTGCAGCTCTTTGTTTGGAAGACTTTATAAGGAAACTGGAGATTCAAGGACTTACTAGTTGGAAGTGGCCTCATTCTGATGTCCCTGTAACAAACCCAGCCTAGTCCAACACGGAACCAAAAAGTATTTCCATCCAGTGATTTTTTTCACACCTTGTGTGTAATGAGCAAGATAAAGGTGTCTACACTAGGAAAAAAATCAAACAACCTTCCCTCGGCCCCAATTGGTACTCATTGTCACCTTTCTTTGCAGTTGTAGTGGACACGCTAGACTGAAGTCTCTTTTAATTCAGAAGATATGTCAGCGTGAAAAATGTAGGGTAGGATCAGCTAAGCAGTGTGTGAAAATTTTGCCCTTTTGCTGGCTGTGCTGTTCTTTTCCTGGTCACTCTTGGAGGATTTTAGTCTGCAATGCTGTCAATCCGAGAAAGACAAAAACAGAAAAAAAAAAGGAAAAAAAGAACATCTGCCCAGTGCTCTGGGGCTACGTCTAGACTGCATCCCTTTTCCGTAAAAGGGATGCAAATTAGACATATCGCAATTGCAAATGAAGCGATTTAAATGCCCCGCTTCATTTGCATAAACATAACTGCGCTTTTTCGGCTCGAGCTTTGTGGAAAAAGCGCCAGTTTAGATGCGGATCTTGCGGAAAATAAAGCCTTTTCCGAAAGATCCTTATTCCTCTTAAAAGAAGGAATAAAGGATCTTTTGGAAAAGGCTTTATTTTCCGCAAGATCCGTTTGACTGGCGCTTTTTCCACAAAGCCCGAGCCGGAAAAAGCGCAGTTATAGTTTATAAAATGAAGCGGGGGGCATTTAAATCCCCGCTTCATTTGCAATTGCGATACGTCTAATTTGCATCCCTTTTACGGAAAAGGGATGCAGTCTAGATGTAGCCCCTGGATGTTTACACATCATGGGAGTATGTTGTCATTATTAATATACGAACTTTATTTTGTTTATCATTCAAAAAATAAACCGTGAGCAATGTGAGCAGTTTCAATTTCATTCATCTACCACCAATCTTTTTTTGCATTTATATCATATGAATAGTCAACATTCACAGTTAAATATTACATAAGCCATTATTTATTAAGATGTGTCCTATTCTGTTTGATGGGCCATAAAATACCAGTTGAAGGAATAACAATATTTTATTCTATATTCCCCAAATAAATTGAAGATTGATGCCCAAATAAAACACGTTCCCAACGATCATCCTAATCCTACCAGGCATGTGTGGACTACTGCCCACTTCTGGTGGACTTTGTTAGTGATGGTTATAAGGGAAGAACTGGAAAACATTTCAAATAAACCCAAGACATTTCTCAACACATGTCAATGATGTACAGTTCAAACATTTGGAAAGGAAAAGAGTTTTAGTTTATGCAATTATTGCCTTAATGCAGATGATAGAATACAGAGATTTCTAAGCGTGAGATTTCTAAGCATGATGTCCTGTGCTATGACGGGTCAAGTTCCTGCCGCTCCAGTTATGCACAGCTGCCCTAAAACAATTTTAGCCAACTTCTAAAGGATTTCTCCAGTGTAGGGAAATCCCTTCAACAGAATAAGTTTCCTACCCCATTCTCTAGTCCTGAAGCCTGCACAGGGGGCATTAGTGAAGAAAAATAATGCCCTTACTATTTCTGGCTGTCAAATTAGCCCCTTACAACCTTCAGAAAACTTTCTCAATTGGTTTTGCTTAGAATGTAGCAGCCCCAAAGAGCAGTGTTGCAAAGGCAGTTTTATAGGCATTTTTATACCCAATTTCCCATTGCTTATCTCCTCAGCTGCAGCAAAGGATTGGGGCTATGAGTTTTTATAAATACACTACTGATAATTCAGTACCTTGATATTATGGAAAGTTGTTTGCATATTAGTACTTGTGGTCACTTATTTCATAAACTGCATAGCCTAGCAGTTCATGACAGGGTGGAGAAGGGGTAAGTTTAGAACCCTATCAGTGGTTCTAAACTTGGACAGGAGAAGTAAAGCAAAGGTAATACCGCCATTCTGTAAACATTTTATTGTATTTCTGGATGAAATCTCTGTTTATAAAAGGGCCTTGCACAATAGGGTCATGCTTCTTGTATATATATACTAAAATATTTTTTCATTAAGTGTACAGATGAAGTATATTGCAAATGACCATAACTGTAACTAAAAATATTAAGAATTATTTTGACCAGGATTTGTACATTGTATAACTTTTACCTGTTCACTAAAGAATTAACTCATGTGCTCAGCAGTTTGATCTTAACACCTGTGTTAATCTAGCACTGGTATGGGGTCCATACTGAAAGGCAATAACTGCATGAGTCTGTCTTCACTGGGACTGCACTCATCTGTGTGAGGCATTAGGACTTCTCAGGCATATGCCCTAGTCTTCTGAGTTTTTCCCAATGAATTGTGGGAGAACTTGTCTGTTCTGAGCACATGGGAATGTTTGTAAGGCATTGGACGATTATCAACTCTCAAGTGATTTAGCCTGGGTCCTCACAGAAGAGTGGGCCACTTACTAGCCCGAGTGAAAGTGTATACCCCAGGATGTGGCAGTTAGCCCTGGTTGAACGTACAGTCAAACTCAAGTCAGAGGGATTTCTGTGTGAACAGGAGCTGAGCCAGGTTAGAGACAACACCCAAGTAAGAGCCCAAGTTAGCTTTACTGTAAAGATTAGGCCTGGAAAATTTAAGTTTAAATTTATCCTTCCAATTTATAACACAATAGCACCAGGGTTGAGAAGTATGTACCAAAAAACAGAATAGCTAATAAAAAAACCAGCCAGTTCAAACTCCAGAATGGGGCTGATTATTCATAAACATTGCAATATAAAATCCCATAGTAGTTTCATGATACATGTTAAAATATTGTGTCTTGTACCTTTTAAAAAGATGTTTGAGGCCTTTTTTTGTCAAACTTTTACATGTGTACTTCATCTGAGTTTCATTTATTTGCAACATTAATACTGAGAAAATTTGTAAATTGGAAAACATATAAGAATGCTTCTTGGACCATTCTAGAGATTTTCAGTGACTGTGGGCAAAATATTCATGGCAAATACACCAATTTCTTTTTTTTAAAAAAATCACAGGTTTTTCATATCATAAAATAGATTACCTACTTATCCGTATAGTGGGTATCCTCCATGACAGTAAGTGTCTTTAAATGTAAGATGTTCTATGAAAATCCATTCAGCCAGTTTTGTTAGCTCCCAGGGTGAAAAGTTCACAGAAAATGCTTGACGCTTGTGTTTGCTTCTGCTTCAAAGGGGCAATACAAATTAGGCATGTTAATTACTGTTTAAAAAGTTAACTGGTTAAATGCTACCTTTAACCGGTTAACTCTGGAGCATCTCCCAGCCCAGCTGGGCCCATGATGGCATGGGCTGCTCTAGCCCAGCTAGGGTTGCCAGGTGTCCAGTATTGTACTGGACAGACCAGTTTTGGGGGCCTCTGTCCGGTAAAAAAAATTAGAAAATACCGGACATGTGCAATGTTCGGTATTTCCTGGGTTTCCAGCGGGGCGCTGGACAGGAATATGTGTTCTTGATCTTGTAACTGACGTGGTTAGGTCCAATGATGGTGTCAGCAGAGTAAATATGTGGACGGAAGCTGGCAATGGGGTTTGTTCCAAGGGAAAGTTCCAGGGTTGGTATTAGTATGGTGTGTCCTGTGGTTGTTAATGAGAATCATGAGAATCAGGACATACCACAGTAATACCAACCCTGGAACTTCTGCAACATGTGAAGCCAGAATCCTACACAAAACATCCTCGTTCACTACATGACCTGGGTTCATACCCAGAGCACCATCCTGTGCACAGAAAGAGGCAGGGAAATTGTATGTGATCATGTAATTAAAGACTGTATTATAAGGCATATATAAAAAGGGACTGATTTCAGATTGCACAGGCAACCTTAATATGTTTTTTTCTTAATTTTTGAGTGTTTGTCTTTTGCAAAGTTCATATTTTTAACATGTGGGTGAAATAATATCTTTTACTAGAACAATTTTTGTTTGTGAATAAGGCAGGAATTTGAGCTGACATAGAGCTCTTCTTCAGGTCAAGGAAAAGTAATCAGAGTGTCACAACTACTGACAAGGTTGAGCAGATAAGGAGATAACACGTTGGAAGAGACCACTGAAGGTTAACACATCTGCATTCTTAGGACAATCTGTCACTAACAATCTGTTTCTCCTTTTACTTAGCTGTGACAGTATAGATATGTCTGCATTGGAATTAAACACACATGGCTGACTTGGTATTTGAGGGATCAGTCTATGGGACTATTTAATTGTGATGTAGACACTCACTCTGTAGCATGGGGTCTGAGACCCAGATTAAGGCTCCAGTCTGAGCCAGAATGTCTACACTACAATTAAATAGTCCGATAGCCTGGGCGCTAGTCAGCTGACACAGATCAGCCATGGGAGTTTAATTCCAGTGTAAACATGCCCTGTGAGTACCTCTTCCTAACCTGACGAAGATTTCTATGTAATCTTGTTTCTTTCAATAACAGAAGTAGGTACAATAAATGGTATTATTTTATCCATCTTGTCTCAGTAATGTTTGGGATCAACACAGATAGATCAACACTGCAAACATTATTAACACTGGTTTTGTGTGTGAAATCTCCTCATTGTTTTTTTTCTTTCCAGAAATAGCAACTAGAAAAACAAAACCTCTAACATGTGGCAATATGTTAACACCCACATGATTTATCAGCATGTTTGGGAACTTTAGATCTACAACACAGATCTCTTGTCACTTGGGTTTACAGAGTAATGGGTAGCAGTAGTAGGCCTTCATTCTCTATGGATATGTCTACACTTGCACCCTAGTTCGAACTAGGGATGCAAATGCAGGCATTCGAAATAGTCAATGAAGCGGGGATTTAAATATCCCATGCTTCATTAGCATGATCTTGCAGGCGCGCTAGTTCAAATCACAGCTGATTCAAATCAGGAAGTGCGCGCCGGGACGCATTACTTTGAACCAAACTCCTTGGTTCGAACTAACGTTGCTCCTCATTTTTTGAGGAGTAACATTAGTATGAAATAAGGGGTTTGGTTTGAACTAACACGTCCCGGTGCGCACTTCCTGGTTCGAATCAGCTGTGATTCGAACTAGCGCGCCGGTGAGATCATGCTAATGAAGCACGGGATATTTAAATCCCCGCTTCATTGACTATTTCGAATGCCTGCATTTGCATCCCTAGTTCGAACTAGGGTGCAAGTGTAGACATACCCTATGTGAACTAGCACTAGAGGGAATGGGATACCTTGCTGCTCAGTTTCAAAGAAATTTGCTAATAGCAGAGGGATGAGTGAGATTCCGGAATCTTGGATTCTATTGCAGGCTCTGAAAGAAGTTTAACCTGTAGACATTGGCTCACTTCCAGCATTTGTGAAACAACCCTTAGGGTTCAGTTCACAAGGAACTTCATGGAACCGCAACCCCTTAACTATAGCTTTCGTAAATGCTGTAGCAGTTTCTATGGATCTATCCTGTTTCAAAGACTAGTAGCAGAACTCTGGTGTTTTCTCCCTGCTTCTCATCACCACCTCCTGCAGCTAAACAGCAGCATTTCTAGAGTGAATTCCAGGACATGTTAAATTAGCAGAGTCTGACTCTGTGAAAACCACTAAAACTAAGAAGCAGTTTCTTTCAGCCAGCACTTCAGAACAGAGCTGACAAAGAATTAAAATGACAATCATAGAATCACAGGGTTGGAGGAGACCTCAGGAGGTCAGCAAGACCAACCCCCTGCTAAAAGCAGGACCAACCCCAACTAAATCATCTCTGCCAGGATTTTCTCAAGCCAGGACTTGAAAACCTCTGGGGATGGAGATTCTACTACCCTTCCTGGGTAACCCATTCCAGTGCTTCACCACCCTCCTGGTGAAATAGTTTTTCCTAATATCCAACCTGGACCACCCTCACTGTAACTTGAGACCATTGCTCCTTGTTCTGTCATCTGTCACCACTGAGAACAGCCTCTCTCCATCCTCTTTGGAACCCCCCTTTAGGTAGTTGAAGGCTGCTATCAAATCCCCCCTCACTCTTCTCTTCTGCAAACTAAATAAGCCCAAATCCCTCGGCCTCTCCTCATAAGTCATGTGCTCCAGCACCCCGAATCACTTTTGTTGCACTCTGCTGGATTCTCTCCAGTGTGTCCACATCCTTTCTGTAGTGTGTGTGTGGCGGGGGGGGGGGGGGGGTCAGAATTGGAAGCAGTTTTCCAGATGTGGCGTCACTAGAGCCAAATAAAGGGGAATAATCACATGTCTAGGTCTGCTGGCAGTGCTCTTACGAATGCATCCCAATGTGTTGTTAGCCTTCTTGACTACCTGATGAATGTGCAATCCATCCCCCTCTTCCAGGTCATCGATAAAGATGTTGAATAAAACTGGCCCCAGAACTGACCCTTTGGGCACTTTGCTTGATAACGACCACTAACCAGATATCGAGCCATTGATCACTACCCATTCACCCTGATGATCTAGCCACCTTTCTATGCACTGTACAGTCCATTTAACCAATATACATGCTTCTTCCTTTATCCAATTCATAATTCAGGAAGGATACTTTGGGAGACCGTATCAAAAGCTTTGCTAAAATCAAGGTAAATCACGTCCACTGCCTTCCCCACATCCACAGAGCCAGTTACCTCATCATAGAAGCTGATGAGATTGGTCAGGCATGACTTGCCTTTGGTGAATCCATGTTGACTATTCCTGATACTTTCCCCTCTTCCAAGTGCTTCAAAATGGATTCCTTGAGGATCCCATCTGTGATTTTTCCGTGGCCTGAGGTGAGGCTGACTGCTCTGCAGTTCCTCTGATTCTCCTCCTTCCCTTTTTAAAAGATGGGCACTACATTTGCCTTTTTCCAATCATCTAGGAACTCCCATGAGCCAGCTTTCCTAAATAATTCTCAACCTGTTCTTTCTCTACTTAGGGATGCCCACCAGTGTTCCAAGTTGCATGGCAGCACAGCTTCACAGGTGATTAATCAGTCCCTCCCAGTCAGTCAGCTCCTTGCATGGAGCCCTGAGCCTCTGACTGGGCAGAGCTGATTAATCACCTGTTAAACTGTGCTGCCAGGCAACTTAGAGGGAACACTGCTGTCCATGCCCTCCCCATACTGTGCTGTCCAGTGCAGAACTCTGGGAGCTGACCTTATCTGTGAAGACAGAGGCAAAACAAGGATTGAGTACTTCAACTTTTTGGAAAAGCTAGACATACACAAATCCATGGGTCCAGATTTGAATGCATCCGAGGGTACTGAGAGAGTTGGCAAATGTCATAGCAGAACCTTTGGCGTTTATCTTTAAAAACTCGTGGAGGTCGGGAGAGATCCCGGATGATTAGAAAAAGGCAAATGTAGTGCCCATCTTTAAAAAGGGAAGAAGGACAATCCAGGAAACTGTAGACCTGTCAGCCTCACCTCAGTCCCTGGAAAAATCACAGAGGGAATCCTCAGGGAATCCATTTTGAAGCATTTAGAAGAGGGGAAAGTGATCAGGAACAATCAACATGGATTCACCAAGGGCAAGTCATGCCTGACCAATCTGATTAGCTTCTATGATGAGATAACATTCTAAATATACTCATTTATTTTTAAGCCACTATATATCTTAGCTAGTAAGCCTTACTCTTCGTTGTCATAATTTCACATTTAATTTTAAATAGGATTATTTATAATTTCCATATTTAATTTACATTAAAAATCCAATTTAAATTACAAAATTGATTTTTTAAAGTCATCATTTTTATCTATCCTGCTGACCAATTTAGCCTGCAAAAGAGTGTATGTGGGTATAATTTTCTTTCTTTATTTTGTATGAGCAGTTTTGAAAGGTTTTATTGTAATAATAATAAGATGTAAGGATGAGTAAATTGCATGGTTTTTGTTACCTAATTTCATTGGAGAGCAACCCAGGGTTACACTTACATTAACTTATTCAAAGCTGCTATTGTATCAAGCAAAAAAGGAATGGAACTCCTTCACAGATGTGCACACACTTTCAGACACTCATACACTTACTCACATGATGAGTTGTGCAGAGAGAGCAGAAGAAACCAAGCATGGTAGGTCTGGAGTGTCTGCCTGCAGTCACCAATCCAGGCCAGTGAGCTGATCATATGATCTGTGGTCTGCACGCTCTCTTCTCTGTATTGAGCTGGGAGACCCCAGCATGTACACTGAGTTCTTTTTCTGTGTCCATCACTGAGAAGCCCGCCCAGACCTCATTTTCCTCATGAATATTAATTCCATTTTCTCATCTTCACTGTACCTCCATTTCTTGTTTTTCTCATATACAAGTGAAGATTACATCAGATCTCACCTAGCCCCTGGCTCCTCTTTCTAGCATCATGGCTCCTCTCCACAAAGGTGCAAACATTATCCTATTCACACCACTTATATACACCCATGCACTCCCTTGTCAAAATGTTACAGAGCTTAAAGATTGTACAAGCAATAGCTGGAAGTTACAAAGCTTGTAAGAGTTGCAGAACTTGAAACATTACATGAAAGTTACATGACTTACAGTAGAAACTGACATAATTTAGAACAACTGAGAGTTATATGGCTTACAGTAGCAGAAAGTGACTGACTTGCAATGGCTGAAACTGACATGACATAATACAATAAGTTACATGTCTTTCATTCATATTATACTGGATTGGGCAGAGGTTTTACACAGTATTTCCCGTCCTTTGGTCACCCAGGTAATGGTGATCATTCAAAGGTGAACAACACGCCTCCGCCCATCCATGCCAATATTTTGATTGCCGTGACAATTTCGGATTTTCCAATACATATAGCAGGTCCAATAGCAAGGTACATATCAATAATAAACAGGGGCCAGAGGATGTAACAATAAATGTCAGAGCATTCAACAAAGGGGTAACTGTATGCCTGAGAATAGAGAACCACAGGCCTCTTAGAGAGAGGTGGGCCAGCATATAAACAGAGGTGTTTGACAATTTGGCAGGAGATGGAGGGGATAGTGTGACGGACCGGGCCGAGTCTGGGCACAGCTGAGGGCGTCCGCTCAGGGTGAATTGCTCAAATTCGGGGCTCCTTACAGCCCCCAGACTGGTGACCTTCCCAAACAGGCCACAAACCAGTCCCATAGAGCGCTTCAGCAGCCTGCCTGAAGCCTCACGAGCAAAACCCCTCCGACACCCCAGCAATATCCGTGCCCCCGATGGCCCCAGGCCTCGTACACAGGTGTGGGGTCTTAGAACCCAACCCCACCTACCCCGAACAAGTTCTGTCCGGTTCCAAGAAACCAGCCACAGATCCCTGGTCAATTTACCCTCTGGATCTTACCCACAAAGCACGCTGAGCCAATCCTTTAGTATCTATCTTCTAAAGGTTTATTACTACAATAAAGAAAAGCATGAGAGTAAGGTTGTTAAAGGATAGTACATTACATGCATCGAATCTCCCAGTTCTCGATGCAGGCTCTAGCAGAGATGTTACAGCTGCTGGCTTAAAAGTCCTTGTTGTGCATCCTAGGATCAGGATGGGTCCACAGTTCTTTCTGGCTCTTCGATCCCTGCACTGCTGCCTCTGGGATGAAGTGCTGAGCTGAGTACCAAGATGGAGTCCGCCACATGGCCTCTTTATACATCCTTCCTGGTCTCTTCTTGGCTGCAGCAGGTCACCTGGCCAGCGGCCTATCCCTGTGTTCCTTGCTGGGAGCCCTTAGGTGTCAGCCCTCATTCTTTAGGTGTGTCCTTGGCCCATCGAGTGCTATTGTCCCACAGGGCCTCACTAATTAGCATGTCCATAGGCCTGGCTCTGCCCAATGCTCAACCGCATGCAGAGAAATATTCAGTATTCCACACAGATTACAGATTCCTAACTACACACACAGACCTTATACAATCACATGACTAGCATACATAGGATTAGCAGACAGTAAGCTTCTATTCAACACCTCACATGGCCCCCTTTTATACCATTTTTGGGGCCAACACCCCCCCATGGGTGCAGCAGTGATCTGGCTGCTCCCCTCAAAATCAGTAACGTGACAGATAGGGAGGGGGAAGGGGTTTGATTAGAGAACAGTAAAAGGGACTGTGAATATAGTTCTTGATTTCTCCTGCCTAGTGCAGCATCCCCTCATTCCCCAAACAGAATACACAACAGTGCTAGCATAGGGACAACCACCACAAGACAAACAAACATAAAACATAATATGTGTTGCGACATTAGAACCATGTTGTTTCAGTTACTCTTCAACTGATACCAGTTCTTTCTAATGTTCTGTAAGATAAAAACCTAGAAAAATCTTAATCATCTTAAAAACTGCAAAACCTTAAACATCATAAACATATCAGAGGCGTAGCTGAGTTAGTCTGTAACAGGAAAAACTTAAATAACAACAAATAATTAGACAACCCCCTAACCGCACACAAATTCTTTCCAGTAACCATGCAACACACCTCCATTATAATCATCCAGGAAGCCACCCCTGCAATCAGCCCCGGTGCCAACTCTGCCCACACATTTACACTAGCTATTTCATCACTGGACCCAACCACATCAGCCACCAAATCAAAGGCTCATTTAACTACACATCCACTGATAGAGAGGTAGCCGTGTTAATCTATGCCATCAAATGCCAACAATGCCCCACTGCCATGTTTATTGGCCAAACTGGACAGTCTCTACAGGAAAGAATTAATGGACGCAAAACAGTTACCTGGAAAGGCACTACACAAAAACGTGTTGGAGAACACTTTAATCTGCCTGGTTACTCATTAATGCAGGCCTACTCAACTTTGGAAGCCTAGGGGGCCACAATGATACCCATAGCACATGCCGAGGGCCGCAACTTAAGTGTGGCTGCACATATATGCAAATATTTATGCAAATAGCTTATTTCATACTGACGGGCATGAATTCAAAGATTAACTCAAGACTACACAACACGCAGGCCCCATTTAAGTCAGTTCTACTGATATTAATAAAATGCAATATTTACCCAATTTCCACCCTTATAACAGCACTTTTAATGAGCAATGACAGTCCATGAATTTAACTACTAAAATGCATGTCAACAGAAGACCATTATATTGACTACTTTTTTGTTTTGGCTTCACAATTTTAACAAATCAAACAAAAATTGCCAATACAATATTTACTGAAATATAAGTACAATCATGTAAGTACAAACATGTCTAGAAAAGGAACTCAGGAATCCTGAGTCCTCTCTCTTCCTCTCCCTTGCCCTCCCCACCAGCTCCCACAGTCCTCATAGAGCAGAGACTGGAACCCCCAAATCTAACCAACAGACCCACTGCCCACCTACAGGAAAGGAAAGAAGTCCAGAAGTTTTAACGCTCAGTTCTCTGCTCTAACCCAGTTTCCCTGCCCTCCCCCAGAACCAGGAATCCTCCAGCTCTCCTTCCCCAATCCAATACCCCTTCCCTCCCCAGAGCCAGGTACCCCCCAGGTCTCCCTGCTCTTACCCAATGCACTCACCCCTCCTCCAGCCTTCCCGCTCCAACCCAATGCCCTTCCCTTCCACTAGAACCAGGTACCCCCCAGCCTCTGCTTCAACCCAGTGCTCCTCCCCTCCTCCAGAGTCAGGGACCCCGTAGCCTCCCTGCTCTAACTCAATGCTTTTTCTCTCCCGCAGAGCTGGGGACATAAATCTAGCGGGGTGGAGGGTAACGTCCTGGGTCTCACCGGAGCCACACGCTTTTCCCTCCAGGTGCTGAGGCCCATGCGAAAAGCAGCCGTGAATGATCCAGGCACGCAGCTACAAATGTTCCATTGAAGGTGCGTGCTGCCACCCCCTTCCCGATCCCTTTTGCAAGGCAAAAAATCCTAGACATTTTTTGCCTTTTAAAAAACCTGTCCAGATGGCGATTTAACATATGAAAACAAGGACTTTTCAAGGAAATAACGGACATATGGTAACCCTACCCAAACCCCAGCGGAGACCTCTCTCTCACTCCGGCCTCGCTGCCTGGCTCCGCTGCCTCCTCGCTCTCTCATGCCCAGCTCTGCCACTGCCTTGCCACATGCCTCACTGCCCGGCTCCCCCACTGCCTCTTGCTGCCTCCAGCAGCTCCTGCAAACCTGCTGACGTGGCCTGGCTTGGGGGAGGCGCTACTGCTGTGGCAGACGCAGCAGGCATGCTCCCGTGCATGCGCCGATGCAGCCTGTCTCAGTGCCGCGCTATGTGGCTCTGCTTGCGGGCAGGCACTGCTGCTGTGGCAAATGCAGCAAGTGTGCTCTTCTGCCACCTCTTGCTGCCCCCCTCCCCCCCCCCGCAAACTGGCCAGCAGCTCCTGCAAAGGTGGCTTGTCTCAAAGGCTATGTCTAGACTACATCCCTCTTTCGAAAGAGGGATATAAATTAGACATATCGAAATTGCAAATGAAGCAGGGATTATGTGCTTTTGTATAAAGCATTTTTAAATTCCACATACATGTTAGTCATGTCAAGCCATGCTGAGAGAACCTTTGTATCAGAACACACCATAATGAAGTTCCCATAAGAACAATTGTATAGGCTATGGACATAAAGATATTAAGCAATACATGTTATGGACCCTTTCATATGTAATGTGCTCACCACAATTGAATGTGGTAGGACTTCATCTGACCGGCACGAGGAAAAGGTATAGACTCCTTTAAAGCAGTACTGGCCTAAATGTCAATTTTGGTCAAAATCAACACATGCATGGAAATCATTTCAGTTTCAGCTGAACTTCAGTTTCTAGTGAAAATATTTTACCAGCTCTAGTTCTGGAAGAGAGCGAGAAATCAGTGGGCAGAATGCAGGTGAAGGAATCAACAGTATACAAGAAATATCACAAAGTTCTATAATTGTTTATCTGATTGTCACCACCATTATGTTTTTGTGAGTATATATGCGTGGCACTCTATACGCAGACAAAGAATGGAAGAAGGGGTATCTGTATTTAGATATATAAACATCTGCCAAAATTAGTCATCAAATTTAGAGTTACTTTGCATGTGGGGGGGGGGAGATTTGGGATTCAGGAATTTCATGGGCCCACCTTAATTACTGCTCAGCTGGGCTGCACATCTTCCTGTTGGTGAAGAATACCTATTGCACATTTCCATGTTGGCACTGATTCCAGGGGGGAGCTCATTAAAGCCCTGCTGCCACACTAGACAGTAACCATGCAACAATAATGATTTCCAGAAATGTTAGTAGAACTTTTGCACATCATCTTATTTAATTATTTATTTTAATTTTAACTCACTGTGACAATCTCTGGAGATACTCAACTCATTTTCATGAGGGCTCCCAGGAGACAAATCTGCTCTTCAATACCATATATCATTATAACACCAAAAAAAAGGCAAGACACTACATCTAAACTTGCAGACAAGAATGTTACACAGTCAACATCTTAAAGCATCAGCTTAACCAACAACTTAGAGGGATTTTAAAAGTTCAGTCCTATGTATGTTTAGATGTATTTTCTTCCATCTTATCTTAACAATTCAGTGTCTTCTTGCCTTTATAATTTTATTATTAAAAGCTAGGCCTGGCCATGAATGCTTAGGGAGACATGCAATGGATTTTTATTTAAAGTGGGAAAGAGCTCTCAGACTTTAATTGAAGGAATATGAGAGCTGAATCTTTTAACAGTGAAATCTTTTCTCCTGAGTGTTAATTAAGTATTGTATTTTAAAAGTGTACACTAAAACCAAAGTATTTTAAACAATCTCACTAAAAATTCCTATTTCTTTCAAATGTTCAGTCTCTCATATTGAAAATATTTCTGTGGTCATTCCAAAATATTTGATGATAGTCAAGAACTGGGTTTCTAATATAAAAACTGTTGTATAAAACTTCCACCCAATCCAGTATAATGTGAATGAAAGACATGTAACTTCTTGTATTATAAGTCATGTCAGTTTCAGCCACTGCAAATCAGTGGCTCTCTGCTTTTGTAAGCCATGTAACTCTCAGTTGTTCTAAATTATGTCAGTTTCTATTGTAAGTCATGTAACTTTCATGTACTGTTTCAAGTTCTGCAACTTCTTGCAAGCTTTGTAACTTCTAGCTATTGCTTGTACAATCTTTAACCCCTGTAACATTCTATCCTGTGACAAGGAAGTGAGTGGGTGTGTGTAAGTGGTGTGAATAGGGTAATGTCTGCACCTTTGTGGAGAGGAGCCATGATGCTACAGAGAGGAGCCAGGCCTACATGGGGTCTGATTTAATCTTCGCTTGCACATCAGAAAGACAAGAAACCAAGGAGCATAAGGTCTGGGCAGGCCTCTCAGTGACGGACTTGGATGACGCAGTTGGGGTTCCCCTGACAGTGATGGACCAAGATGTTGGATGCCAATGCAGTGCTGCCTGAAGGTGAAGGAGCACTTCACCTTCACTCATGGCACTATACATGGTGCATGAGTGGTCTTGGGAGATGGAACAGCATCTGTGGGGGCAGCAGCAGGATATCATTCAAAGATAGTCCGTTGACAGCTTATGTCCTAACCTCACATAAGCAAAGAGCTTTAATAAGAGTCAGTTATAATTTGTTGATTTTTAAAAGAAAAAAGTTATTGTTCACAGTTCATGTTTCAGTTCCTGTTCAGGGTATGGTTCCACTCTACAAAGTGACTGTAAACTGGCAAGCTGGAGTTCCATAATCTTTTGGCTCTCACTAATTTCTATAGCACACGTGCATGGTTTACAAGGAAAAATGCCAATGAACCATCTTTCAACAACTTTTGTGCTGTGTGCTCTGCCTCCTCAATCTGTGGGAATGGATCCTGAACTGTTGAAGAAAATGTTGATAGGTCTCATGAACAATCATGAATGGCAGTTGAGATATTCCTTAATCAACAAAATGACAATGAGTCAGCATGGAAGTGCTAATAACAGTGGAACACCATGTTGGAGCTCGTGAAACAAGCACTGAGTGCTGGGATCACACTGGTAGGCAATTCTGGGATGATAAGCAGTCGCTGTAGAACTTTCAGGTGAGGACAGCCACTTTTATGAGATAGTGTAATGAGCTCACCACCTCCCTGTGGAGCAAGGACACATGAATAAAGGCTGCTCTGCCTAGGGTTGCCAGGTTTCCGGTATTCACCCGGGCAGTCTGGTATTTTTGCCTCCTGTCCGGTAAAAAAAATCAGAGAATACCGGACACCTGAGATGTCCGGTATTTTCTGAATTTTCCCCGGCCAGGAGGCGAAAATGCCGGGCACCTTGTAACCCTACAAACACTCAGTGCCTGGCCTCCTGACCCCCCCCCCCCCCGGCCCCCAACACTCCCAGCCCTCCGACCCCAGCCCCATGCTTACCTGGTTCCCCAAGGCTGCCGGCACAAAATGGCTGCTGGCCAAAAGACCTAGGGGAAGCAATGCCTCCCCTGAGTCTTAGTGCTCAACCGCTCCCCTGTTCCTATCCCTGCACTCACTCTTAAAGGGGACATGATATTTTAATGACTGCTTAAATGACTGCTTCTTGGAGCAGCTGGTACAGGAACCCACAAGGGGAGAGGCAATCCTCAATTTAGTCCTGAGTGGAGTGCAGGATCAGGTCCAGGAGATAACCATTGGGAATAGTGACCATAATATAATAACATTTAACATTCCTGTGGTGGGAAGAACACCTCAGCAGTCCAGCACTCTGGCATTTAATTTCAAAAAGGGGAATTACACAAAAATGAGGAGGTTAGTTAAACAGAAATTAAAAGGCACAGTGACTAGAGCCAAATCCCTGCAAGCTGCATGGAAACTTTTAAAGACACCATAATAGAGGCCCAACTTAAATGTATACCCCAAATTAAAAACATAGCAAGAGACCTAAAAAGAGTCATGGCTTAACCACCATGTAAAAGAAGCAGTGAGGGACAAAAAGGCATCTTTTAAGAAGTGGAAGTCCAATCCTAGTGAGATAAATAGAAAGGAACATAAACACTGTCAAATCAAGTGTAAAATGTAATAAGAAAAGCCAAAAAGATTTTGAGGAACAGCTAGCCAAAAACTCAAAAGAAATAACAAAATGTTTTTAAGTACATTAGAAGCAGGAAGCCTGCTAAAAAACCTGTGGGTCCCCTAGACGATCGAGATATAAAAGGAGCAATCAAGGACGATAAAGCCATTGCAGAGAAACTAAATGATTTCTTTGCTTCAGTCTTCACGGCTGAGGACGTTGGGGAGATTCCCAAATCTGCACCGTCCTTTGTGGGTGATGAATCTAAGGAACTGTCCCGGATTGAAGTGTCATTAGAGGAGGTTTTGGAACAAATAGAAAAACTTAATGTTAACAAATCTCTGGGACCGGATGGCATTCATCCAAGGGTTCTAAAAGAACTCAAATGGGAAATTGCTGAACTATTATCTGTGGTTTGTAACCTATCCTTTAAATCGGCTTCTGTACCTAATGACTGGAAGGTAGCCAACGTGACACCAATATTTAAAAAGGGCTCTAGAGGTGATCCTGGCAATTACAGACCGTAAGTCTAACTTCAGTACCGGGCAAATTAGTCAAACAATAGTAAAGAATAAAATTGTGAGGCATGTAGAAGAACATAATTTGTTGGACAAAAGTCAACATGGTTTCTGTAAAGAGAAATCCTGTCTTACTAATCTATTAGAGTTCTTTGAAGGGTTAACAAACATGCGGACAAGGGGGATCCAGTAGATATAGTATACTTAGATTTTCAGAAAGCCTTTGACAAGGTCCTCACCAAAGGCTCTTGTGTAAATTACATTGCCATGGGATAAGAGGGAAGGTCCTTTCTTGGATTGAGAACTGGTTAAAAGACAGGAAACAAAAGGTAGGAATGAATGGTAAATTTTCAGAATGGAGAGGGGTAACTAGTGGTGTCCCCCAAGGGTCAGTCCTGGGACCAATCCTTTTCAATCACTTATTCATAAATGATCTGGAGAAAGGGGTAAGCAGTGAGGTGGTAAAGTTTGTGGATGATACCAAACTGTTTAAGATAGTCAAGACAGAAGCAGACTGTGAGGGACTCCAAAAAGATCTCACCAAACTGAGTGATCGGGCAACAAAATGGTAAATGAAATTTAATGTGGATAAGTGTAAAGTAATGCACATCGGGAAAAATAACCCCAACTATATGTACACTGTGTGAATATTCCACACAGTGTGCAGCGGCGGTCAAAAAGGCAAATAGGATGCTAGGAATGATTAAGAAAGGGATAGAAAATAAGACACATAATATCTTACTGCCCCTGTATAAAACTATGGTACGCCCACATCTTGAATACTGTGTACAGATGTGGTCTCCTCACCTCAAAAAAGATATTTTGGCCTTGGAAAGGGTTCAGAAAAGGGCAACTAAAATGATTAGGGGGGTTTGGAACGGGTCCCATATGAAGAGAGGCTAAAGCGACTGGGACTTTTCAGTTTAGAAAAGAGGAGACTGAGGGGGGATATGATAAAGGTATTTAAAATCATGAGTGGTGTGGAGAGGGCGGATAAAGAAAAGTTATTTATTAGTTCCCATAATAGAAGAACTAGGGGACACCAAATGAAATTAATGGGTAGCAGGTTTAAAACTAATAAAAGAAAGTTCTTCTTCACACAGCGTGTAGTCAACCTGTGGAACTCCTTGCCAGAGGAGGCTGTGAAGGCTAGGAGTATAACAGAGTTTAAAGAGAAGCTAGATAATTTCATGGAGGTTAGGTCCATAAAAGGCTATTAGCCAGGGGATAGAAATGGTGTCCCTGGCCTCTTTTTGTCAGAGGCTGGAGAAGGATGGCAGGAGAGAAATCGCTTGATCATTGTCTTCGGTCCACCCTCTCTGGGGCATCTGGTGTTGGCCACTGTCGGCAGACAGGTTCCTGGGCTAGACGGACCTTTGGTCTGACCCAGTACGGCCCGTTCTTATGTTCTTATGTTCTTAATGCTGTTTTATTTAAAAAAATGTTTTTTGGCTTGGAGATGTTTTTTGGCTTGGAGTCCTTTTTTTTTTTTTCCTCAACAACTTTGGTCTCCCCCCCCTTTTTTTTCCTTTCAACAGAATTTTTTCCCGGTGTTTTTTTTGTGGGGGGTAGTATGTTTGGTATTTTTGTTTCAACCATCTGACAACCCTAGCTCTGCCAGTGGAGAAGAATGTGATAATTGCACTGTGAAAGCTGACTACTCCAGACAGTTACCAATCAGTTACAATCAGTTTGTAGTGGAAAGTTGACCACTGGAGTGATGCTGATGGAAGTGTGCAGGGCCATCAATCATATCCTGCTCCAAAAGACCATGACTCTGGGAAATGTGCATGAAATTGTGGATAGTTTTGCACACATGGGTTTCTCTAAGTGCAGAAGGGTGATAGATGCACACATATTCCAATTCTAACACCAGGCCACCTCCTATCTCAGTACATTAACAATAAGTGGTATTTCTCCGTGGTTCTCTAGATGCTTGTGGACCACTATGGGTGTTTCACGGATGTTAATGTGAGATGGTCCAGAAAAGTACGTCACATGCATTTTTTTGGTGCACTGGCCTGCTCAGGAAGCTATAAGCAGGGACTTTCTTCCCAGACCAGAAGATCACTCTAGGGGAAGTTGAAATACCCATTGTGATCCTTGCAGAACTGCTTGCCATGGATCATGAAGGCATACACAGGGAGCCTGGCCAGCAGCAAGAAGCAGTTCAACAACAGGCTGAGCAGATGCAGAATGACTGTGGAGTGTATTCATGGCCATTTAAAAGCATGCTGGTGGTGTTTGTATGGGCAGATTGAACTGGCAAATAACACCATCCCTATGCTTATCCTGAATCCTCCATAATATTTGTGAAAGAGAGGGTGAAAGCTTCACTCATGGCTGGACTGCTGAGGCTGAGTTCGAACAGCCTGAGACCAGGGCTATTAAAGGAGCACAAGGATCAGAGATGCCTTGAGGTAACAATTTTATGCTGCAAATCAGTAATATTTGTTGCCATGCATTGGATTGTTACTGGGTGATTCTGATTGGTCCATATGATGTGCTTAGTACAAAACTACCTGTTGCTTTGTTGAGGTCTTCTGACTTGTTTTCATGTGATGAAATAAAGATTGCTTTCAAACCCAAGAATTTCATTTTTAAGAAACAATCAATGTGGAATGTACACGCAACATGACACAATATGTACTTTGTGAGAGGGAGGGGGGAAGGCCAGAAGTGATGCCCCAGGACATTTACAGATTGTGTATGCTGCCCTGCCATCTGATATGCTGTGCAATAGGGGCTGCAGTTCAGCAGGGCTAAACTGCACAAAGACACGGGTTGATTATATTGAATGTCCATGGGAGTATGCAGGGCTAGATGGTGAAGGGGCAGGTGTGAAGTATAGTGGGTGCTAACTGGGGACAGGATGGTGGCCAAAATGTGTTGGTGGAGACAGGGAGTGAATGGAAAGAGTTTTGGGACACTAACTACAGGGAAGGCAGTTGCACAGCTGCTTGGTCTCCAATGCTAGCATTGCCTGGAGTGTGCCTGTTGATATCCATATTGTTTGAGAGCTACTTTGTGGCTTTATTCAGCGCTCATCATTTTCATAGAATCATAGCCTTAGAAAACACCTCAGGAGGTCATCGAGTCCAACCTCTTGCACAAAGCAGGGTCAACCCAAACTAAATCATCACAGCCAGGGCTTTATCAAACCAGTACTTAAAAAACTTCAAGGAATGGAGATTCCACCATCTCTGTAGGAAACCCATTTCAGTGCTTCACCACCCTCCTAGTAAAATAGTTTTTCCTAATACCCAACCTAGACCTCCCCCACTGTAACTTGAGACCGTCACTCCTTGTTCTGTCATCTGTTGAACACAGACTGTCTCCATCATCATTGGTACCCCCCTCCAAAGGTAGTTAAAGGCTGCTATCAAATCCCTCCTCACTATTCTCTTCTGCAGACTAAACAAGCCTAAATCCCTCAGCTTCTCCTTGTAAGACATGTGATCCACCCCCTAATCATTTCTGCAGCCTTCCACTGGACTTTCTCCCATGTATCCACATCCTTTCTGTAATGAGGGTCCCAGAATTGGATGCAGTACTACAGATATGGCCTCATTAGTGCTGAATAAAAGGGAATATTCACTTGTCTAGATCTGCTGTCGATGCTCTTCCTAATGCACCCTAATATGCAATTCTCCTTCTTGGCTACAAGAGCATACTATTGACTCATATCCAGCTTCTCATCCACAGTAATTCCCAAGTCCTTTTCTGCAGAACTGCTGCTTAGTCATTTGGGGCTGATTGCATTAGAGGCTGATTGCACTACAGGCAACGCTTTGAGCTGGGCCTAGCCTCAGTCTTATAAAAAGGCAACCAGAACGAATGCAAAGAGCAGCGAACAGGGCAGCAGCCAACAGGGGAGTTGGCCAGGGAGTTCACCCTGGGAGGAGCCCCATAGTGTTTGGTGGTCTTTCCTTGATTTTTTTTTCTCTTCTGCCCTTCAAGGAGGCATTTAAAAACATCTGAGGAATCTCTCAGAAGGGAGGCAGGTATGAATAGTGAGAGGTCTGTTGTTGTTACCTGCACAACATGTGCCATGTTTGTCTTCCTCCCAGAAGATAGAAGGGATTTATTCTGCACTAAGTGCAAGCTGGTCGCCATTTTGGAAGAAAACATTAGAGGACTTGAGGGCCAAGTATCAACCCTACATTCCATCAGAGAGGATGAAGACTTCCTTGATAGAAGGCAGCATTCAATCCTGCAGGCACAGCAGGCTGAAGAGCCATGAGGGTAGTACAGGACAAGGAAGAAAACTGGCAGCATGTAACCTCTAGGAGAAGAAGGCCAACTTATGTATCACCCATTCCAGTAGAGGTAAGTAACCGCTTTCAGGCTCTCTCCATAGGCACTACGGTGAAGAATGCTTTGGCAGGGACCTCTCAGGGAAGAAATTAGAATGGGACACCATCTACCAGAAGGCATGGAATGCATAGTCCTAGGGTTGGGGGTTCCACAACCACCGCCCCCAAAAGAAGAAGGCTGGTGGTCGGGGACACCCTCCTAAGAGGGACTGAGTAATCCATCTGCCGTCCAGACCTGGAATCTTGAGAATTGTACTGCTTACCAGGAATTCGAATTCAAGATGTGACTGAGAGTCTTCCAAAACTGATCAAACCTTTGGATCACTACCCCTTCCTACTTCTTCATGTGGGAACTAATGTTATGGCCAAG
The DNA here is from genome assembly GCA_019425775.1 of Rafetus swinhoei. Classification (NCBI taxonomy): domain Eukaryota; kingdom Metazoa; phylum Chordata; order Testudines; family Trionychidae; genus Rafetus; species Rafetus swinhoei. The sequence goes on from CM033424.1 coordinate 130,479,471, forward strand.
GATGACCTTGAGTGGGATCACTGCAGATTATGTACCATTGGGAAGAAGGATCAAGGAATTTGAAGCGCAAGTGGTATTCTCATCCATCCTCCCTGTTGAAGGTAAAGGTCCAGGTAGGGATCGACAAATCGAGGAAGTAAATGCGTGGTTGCACAGGTAGTGTTGGAGAGAGGGCTTTGGTTTCTTCGACTATGGGACTCTGTTCCGGGCACAAGGATTGTTAGGAAGAGATTGGATTCACCTAACCAAGAGAGGAAAGAGCATTTTCGCGGGCAGGCTTGCAAACATAGTGAGGAGTACTTTAAACTAGGTTCGTTGGGGGACGGTGACCAAAGTCCTGAGGTAAGTGGGGAAGTTGGATACTGGGAAGAAACACAAGGACGAACGAGCAACAAAGGAGGACCCCTGATTCGAATGGAGAAGGTAGGGCAATCAACTGTTATCTAAGGTGTTTGTACTCAAATGCAAGAAGCCTGGGAAACAAACAAGAAAAATGAGAAGCCCTGGCCCAGTGAAAGAACTATGATTTGATTGGAATAATGGAGACCTGGTGGGATGACTCGCATAACTGGAGCACTACCATGGATAGGTATAAACTGTTCAGGAAGAACAGGTGGGGGAGAAAAGGAGGAGGAGTTGCACTGTATGTAAGAGAGCAGTATGATTGCTCAGAGCTCCAGTATATAGAGGGAGAAAAGCCTCTTGAGAGTCTATGGGTTAAGTTGGAGGTGGAAGCAACAGGAGTGATGTTGTGGTTCGTGTGTGCTATAGACCACCGGATCAGGTGGATGAGGTAGACGAGGCTTTCTTCAGAGAACTGAGAGAAGCTTCCATATCACAGGCCCTGGTTCTCATGGGGGACTTTAATAACCCTGACATCTGTTGGGAGACCAATACACAGACAATCCAGGAAATGTTTAGAGAATGTTGGGGATAACTTCTTGGTACAAGTGCTGAAGGAACCAAGCAGGGGCCATGCGCAGCTTGACCTGCTGCTCACAAACAGAGAGGAACTAGTAGGGGAAGTAGAGGTGGGTGACAACCTGGGAAGCAGTAATCAGGAGATGCTAGATTTCAGGATCCAGACAAAAGGAAGAACAGAGAGTAACAAAACACACACTGGACTTCAGAAAAGCAGACTGTGACTCCCTCAGAGAACTGAAAGGCAGGATCCCATGAGATGCTAACATGAAGGGGAAAGGAATCCAGGAGAGCTGGCAGTATTTTAAAGAAGCCTTATTAAAGGCACAGGAAGAAACCATCCCGATGAACAGTAAGAAAAGCAAATATAGTAGGCGACCAGACTGGCTTACCGGGGAAATCCTTGGTGAGCTTAAACACAAAAAGGAAGCTTACAAGAAATGGAAACTTGGACAGATGACTAGGGAGGAGTATAAATGTATTGCTCAAGAATGCAAGGGAGTTATCAAGAAGGCGAAAGCACAATTGGAATTGCAGCTAGCAAGGGATGTGAAGGGTAACAAGAAAGGTTTCTACAGGCATGTTAGCAATAAGAGGGTGATCAGAGAGGATGTGGGGCCCTTATTGGATGAGGATGAGGGTGGAGTACTCAATGCTTTCTTTGCCTCTGTCTTCACAGACAAGGGCAGTTCCTGGACTGCTGCACTAGGAAACGCAGTATGGGAAGGAGCTGGGCAGCCCTCGGTGGAGAAAGAACAGGTTAGGAACTATTTAGAAAAAGCTAGACATACACAAATCCATGGGTCCAAACTTAATGCATCCGAGGGTACTGAGGGAGTTGGCAAATGTCATTGAGGAGCCTTTGGCCATTATTTTTTAAAACTCATGGGCTACGTCTAGACTGCATCTCTTTTCCGTAAAAGGGATGCAAATTAGACGCATCGCAATTGCAAATGAAGCGGGGATTTAAATGCCCCCCGCTTCATTTGCATAAACATGGCTGCCGCTTTTTTCCGGCTCGGAGCTTTGACGGAAAAAAGTGCCAGTCTAGACGCGAATCTTGCGGAAAATAAAGCCTTTTCTGAAAGATCCCTTATTCCTCTTAAAAGAAGCATTTAAGGATCCCTATTCCTTAAAAGAAGGAATAAGGGATCTTTCGGAAAAGGCTTTATTTTCCGCAAGATCAGCGTTTGACTGGCGCTTTTTTCCACAAAGCTCGAGCCGGAAAAAGCGCAGCCATGTTTATGCAAATGAAGCAGGGGGCATTTAAATCCCCGCTTCATTTGCACTTGCGATGCGTCTAATTTGCATCCCTTTTACGGAAAAGGGATGCAGTCTAGACGTAGCCATGGAGATCAGCAGAGATTCCAATGATTGGAAAAAGGCAAATGTATTGCCCGTCTTTAAAAAAGGGAAGAAGGACAATCCAGGGAACTACAGACCAGTCAGGCTTACCTCAGTCCCCGGAAAAATTAGGGAGGGGATCATCAAGGAATCCATTTTGAAGCACTTGGAAGAGGAGAAGGTGATCAGGAATAGTCAACATGGATTCACCAAGGTCAAGTCATGCCTTGTCATAATGTGTTGCCTAGTGCAGCAGTCTGGGAGCTAACTTTGTCTGTGAAAACAGAGGCAAAAAAAGCATTGAGTTCTGCTTTTCCCACATCTTTTATCACTAGGTTACCTCCCTCATCCGGTAAGGGCCCCACACTTTTCCCACCTTCTTAGTGCTAGCATGCCTGTAGAAACCTTTCTTTTTAATCTTCACATCCATTGCTAGCTTCAATTCCTTATCGCTTTGGTCTTCCTGACTACACTCCTGCGTACTCGAGCAATATACAGGTTGTAGAATCAAATTGAATAAAAATCTTAAATGTAAAATCAAATGAAGTAAAAATCTTAAATGCGCCAAAACATTTCATAGAATCTCTTTGGATACTAATTCCTTGCTCCAATAATAAGAATATACCTGTAGGGAGATATTATCAACCACCTGATCAGGACAGTGATAGTGACTATGAAATGCTAAGGGAGATTAGAAAGGCTATCAAATTTAAAAAAACTTGATAATAGGGAGGGATTTCAACTATCTCCATATTGACTGGGTACACGTTACCTCAGGATGGGATGCAGAGATAAAATTTGTTGATATGTTAAATGACTGTTTCTTGGAGCAGCTGGTTCTGGAACCCACAAGGGGGGAGGCTACTCTTGATTTAGTCCTAAGTGGAGGGCAGGATCTGGTTCAAGAGGTAAATATAACTGGACCACTTGGAAATAGTGACCATAATGTAATAAAATTTAACATCGCTATGAAAAACACCTCAGCAGCCCAACACAGTGGCATTTAATTTCAGAAAGAGGAACTACACAAAAATTAGTAAGTTAAACAGAAATTAAAAGGTACAGTTGTTACCCGGGGTTCTTTCAACCCAAACTTCTTGGTAACTTTTACTCTCTGCAAGGTGGTGTCAGGAAATAATTCAGGGGAGACACAGCCGTCTGACCGATAGATGGATGGTACAAACAGGACAACACAAGAGTGCTTTCACTTAAAGCTAAACTTTTTTAGTCTCAAGCACTTACACACGTCCACAACAGGTTAGTAAAACACCTCCACCCTTGATAATTACCGAAGTTGAGTGTGGCTCTTGAGTGACACCGGGCAGGCTTCTGATGGCCAGTCTTCCGTCTGCTGGTGGGGACGAAGATGCGTCCAGATGTGAAGAGTCCTCAAGGAGTCCTCGAGGCATCCCTCCAAGTGTTCCCAAAATTGTCCTACTAACTCAAACTTTCCTTCCCTATTTATCCTTAAGTATTACAATAACATGTCACTCAAAAACTTATTAGGCAAGCACTTTTTAAAGGTTAGGCAAGAGGTTTTCTTCTGATCATAACTTTTACCAGATGTGTTTTTTCTTTTTCAGAGACTCCATGCCCGGGGGCCCTGATAGATATATGTCTTAGGGCATTTAGACAAACTTCCTGTTTTTCTTAATGTATAGCTCAGCGATTTCATTAGAGATTTGGGCCTCAGGAAGGACGTGGGGTCAAGCTGCCCTCTCTGTGGCACCCAAATTCCCCTTCTTCCCCCTCCCTGACTTGGTCATGCTGTCTAGGCCTATTTTGGGCCCGTTAGCGTGGTTGCTAAAGTTCAAGCAGTAAGCAATAGTGGTTCAGGCACATTACTGGATTTGCCGAAATCTCCCCATACACAGTGACAAAAGTAAAATCTCTGCAAGCTGAATGGAAACTTTTCAAAGAGGCCCAACTTAAATGTATACCCCAAATAAAAAAACACAATAAGAGAACCAAAAAAGTGCCACCGTGGCTTAACAACCAGGTAAAAGAAGCAGTGACAGATAAAAAGATATCTTTTCAAAAGTGGAAGTAAAATCCTTGTGAGGAAAATAGAAAGGAGCATAAATGTTGTCAAATTAAGTGTAAAAATATAATAAGAAAAGCCAAAAAGGAGTTTGAAGAACAGCTAGCCAAAAACTCAAAGTAATAGTAAAATGTTTTTTCAACTACATAAGAAGCAGGAAGCCGGCCAAACAACCAGTGGGGCCCTCGGACGATTGAGATGCTAAAGGAGCCCTCAAAGATGATAAAGTCATAGCGGAGAAGCTAAATGAATTATTTGTTTCAGTCTGCACTGCTGAGGATATTGGGGAGATTCTGAAACCTGAGCCATTCTTTTTAGGTCACAAAACTGAGGAATTGTCCCAGAATCAGGTATCAGTAGAAGAGATTTTGGAACAAATTGATAAAACAGTAACAAGTCACTGGGACCGGATGGCATTCACCCAAGAGTTCTGAAAGAACTCAAGTGGCAAATTGCAGAACTATTAACTGTGGTTTGTAACCTAACCTTTAAATCAGCGTCCGTACCTAATGATTGGAAGATATCTAACATGATGCCAATATTTAAAAAGGGCTCTATAAGTGATCCTGGCAATTACAGGCCGGTAAGTCTAATGTCAGTACAGGGCAAATTAGTTGAAACTATAGTAAAGATGAAAATAATTTGTTGGGGGAAAGTCAGCATGGTTTCTGTAAAGGGAAATCATGCCTTACTAATTTGCTAGAGTTCCCCGAGTTACAAACGAGTTACGGACCAAACACTTGGCCATAACTCGATCTGTTCGTAACTCAGACCCCATTGAGTTACATAGCGACCGCGCTGTTTGTAAGCACAGGTCACATTCGTAATTTGGGGACTACTTTTATGACCGCTCCATGGAAGCTTTGGTCGTAAATGCGAATGGTTGTAACTCAACTGTTTACAACTCGGGGACCGGCTGTACTTATATTTCCCAAAAGCCTTTGACAAGGTCCCTCACCAAAGTAAAGTAAGTTGTCATGGGATAAGAGGGAAGGTCCTTTCGTGAATTGATAACTAGTTAAAAGACAGGAAACAAAGGGTAGGAATAAATGGTTAGTTTTCCGAGTGGAGAGAGGTAACTAGTGGGGTCCCCCAAAGGTCTGTCCAGGGACCAATCCTATTCAACTTATTTATAAATGATCTAGAGAAAGCGGTAAACAGTGATGTGGCAAAGTTTGCAGATGATACTAAACTGCTCAAGATTATTAAGACCATAGCAGACTGAAGAGCTTCAAAAAGATCTCACGAAACTAAGTGATTGGGCAACAAAATGGCAAATGAAATTTAATTTTGATAAATGTAAAGTAATGCACATTGGAAAACATAATCCCAACTATATATACAATATGATGGGGACTAATTTGGCTACAACTACTCAAGCAAAAGTTCTTGGAGTAATTATGGAGAGTTCTCTGAAAACATCCACTCAGTGTGCAGCAGTAGTCAGAAAAGCAAATAGAATGTTAGGAGTCATTAAAAAAGGGATAGAGAATAAGACAGAAAATATCTTATTGCCACTATATAAATCCATGGTATGCCCACATCTTGAATACTACGTACAGATGTGATCACCTCATCTCAAAAAAGATATATTGGTATTGGAAAAGGTTCAGAGAAGGGCAACAAAAATGATTAGGTGTTTGGAACAGGTCCCATTTGAAGAGAGATTAAAAAGACTTGGACTTTTCAGGTTATTAAAGAGGAGACTAAGGGGGGAATATGATAGAGGTCTATAAAATCATGACTAGTATGGAAAGAGTGAATAAGGAAAAGTTATTTACTTGTTCCCACAATATAAGAACTAGGGGTCACCAAATGAAACTAATAGGCGGCAGGTTTAAAACAAACAAAAGGAAGTTTTTCTTCACTCAGCACGTAGTCAACCTGTGGAACTCCTTGCCAGAGGATGCAATGAAGGCTAGAACTTTAACAGGGTTCAAAAAGAGCTAGATAGATTAATGGAGGTTAGGTCCATCAGTGCCTATTAGCCAGGATGGGTGACCTTAACCGCTGTTTCTCTGGAGGTGAGTGACAGGGGAGGGATCACTTGAGGTTTGCCTGTTGTGATCTCTCCCTCTGGGGCATCTGGTATTGGCCACTGTTGGCAGACAGGATACTGGGCTAGACCGACCTTTGGTCTGACCCAGTATGGCCGTTCTTATGTTCTTATGTTATATTTCTAAATTCTGGGATTTTCTCGTCTGACAAGATCCGTGGTTCGGCATGACCACAGATGTTCCAGGATTGGAGATTCCCAGCACACTCCAGAGGGGTTGGGGCCCAAGAGCCAGCACTCGGCTCAGCTTGGCTATGGGAGGAGGGGAGAGCAGGAGCTGGTGCGCGGCTCATTTGGGCCACAAGTGGGAAGGCAGGGAGCCAGTATGCAGCTCAGTTGGGCTGGAGAGGGCCTACAAGCTGGTATGCAGCTCAGCTGGGCTGTAGGGGGAGCCAGGAAGCCATGTGGATGGAAGGGGAGAAGGCTGAAATGACCTCCTCTGGTCTGGAAAAATCTCTCATCCAGGATAAGTCAGGTCCCTACGGTACCATACCTAGGATGTCCAACCTGTATTTATACTCTTCCTTGTCATCTGTCCAAGTTTCAACTTGTTATAAGCTTCATTTTTGTGTTTAAGTTCACCAAGGATTTCACTGTTAAACCAAACTGGTCGCCTATCATATTTGCTTTTCTTACTGCGCATCGGGATGGTTTGTTCCTGTGCTTTAGTTCTTTAGTATACTGCCAGCTCTCCTGATTCCTTTCCCCTTTCGTGTTAGCATTCCATGGGATCCTGCCCATCATTTCTCTGAGGGTGTCCTGGCATTCCCTCTCCTTATCCTTCCACTCTTTTAGTTCTTTCTTTTCAACAGCAACCTAAAGCATAACTTTGTGCATAAAATCATCTTTACTTTTCCAAGGCCGTTTCTTTGCCCTGCCAGCTCTTCATCCAGTGATAACAAGGAGGGCTTAGATCCCAAAGTTAAATATGTGAAGCCAAAATACAACATTTTACAGAAGGACCATTGCTAACACCTGACAGGGCACTGACACTACCCGTTTAAACACAAACACTATTCACATACCTACCATTGACTGGTTATCCCAAGGTGAGTGTATATGAGACACAGGACCCATAAAATGATTAATTACTCACTGGGATAGGGGAATTCACTGTTGCAGGGTGTTACTGTAGTCTGGACAGATGTGTCTTGGGGAGAGCCAACACTGTAGCGGGTAGGTGTTTCGCAGAACCTTCACTTTCACCCTGCACTGCAGTGTGTCCCAGCCATGTCCTTCTTCAGTTATGCATATTGATATCTGCCTATAGATATCATAATTCCTATGGCTGGAGTGTAGCTGGGACTAGACAGCCTCCTCTCCCCACATAATGATGACATGTAGCGCCTCAGCATGGCTCCAAGTAGGGGATTGTCTGGTGCATGAAGCAGGCATGGTCACCTGGGAAGATGTGCTGAGAGCACTCCACGTGTTGCTGAGTAATCAAGAAGAGGACTTCCAAAATTCCAAAGGAATATAAAGGGTGGGTGGGAGGGTTGATCACTTGAGGGAAGGGCAGTAGAGTTCTAACTGATGATCAGCTAGACAAGATTGGGCATTATGGGACAGGTAACCAGAGGCCAGTCACAGTGCTTTAGTACATCATTGGGTCCACACTGGCACCCCAGTGCTGTAGCCACCGCATAGAAAGCTTTAAAGGCTTTAAGTCTCTTCTCATAGAGGTGATTTTTCCTAGAGCGTAGCAACTGTGGTGTTAGTGCCCACTAAGTGTATGTCTAGACTACATGCCTCTGCCAACAGAGGCATGTAAAATAGGCTACCTGAAATAGTCAATGAAGCGGAGATTTAAATATCCCCGGCTTCATTAAAATAAAAATGGCCGCCGCGCTGTGCCAGCTCAGCTGATCGTTGGCACAGCGCACGAGTCAAGACGCGGATCAGTCAACAAGGGAAGCCTTTGTCGACCTCTCCTGTAAACCTTGTTTCATGAGGCATAAGGAGGCGGTTGACAAAGGCTTCCCTCGTCGACCGATCCACGTCTTGACTCGCGCGCTGTTGACTATGTCGGGTAGCCTATTTTACATGCCTCTGTCGGCAGAGGCATGTAGTCTAGACATACCCTAAGTGCCTTCCCACTGTGGAGACCTCAAGAGTTACAGCACTGGGAACTGATTTACTATACTGCAACTTCCCAGTGTAGACAAGGCCTGAGTAAGGGAATTGTTAGGCAGAAATCTCATGCTTCATGGCACAAACTAATTTCCTGCAGGGAGAAAGAAGGAAGTGCAGAAAGGTGGTTGGGGCTAAGCACAGAAGTTTATGTTGGTAATCCTGTCCATAACTCCATTACAGAGGGTACATCTAGATTACAAGCCTCTTTCGAAAGAGAGCGTCCACCCTTAAAAAGCACATCGAAAAAGTGATCTGCTTTTTCGAAAGAGAGCGTCCACACTCATTGGACTCTACTTCACATAAAAGGCCACCCGGATCCACTTCAGCAAGGGCATTAGGTCAGCAGTTACTTCTGGTTGCTGTTGCCTAAGGCTGTCTGAGATGTGTGCTTAAAGGGACCCCTCTGGACAGCCATTTCTCAGGTTCTGCTGTGGGCTTGCCTACTTCTACGAGGGACAGCAAAGCTTTTGCAGAGTATGCTCTGCTTGCCCAGCTTTGTTGGACACCACGGCATTATTTTCTTTTCTTTTTGGCTATGGAGCTGGAGCTGCCCCTGGGCATGCAATGGCCCCACATTGTCATGCTGCAGATTATGCAGCAGTTTCAGCAGTCCTGCCACAGCTCGACTCCCAGCTCATCTGTGAGTTCCTCTGGCTGGATTCAGGAGCAATGCTCTTGCCCCTGCACCCCATGGTCGAGAGACTATTTTGCAGGCTGGACACCAGTTCCAACTGGTGGAACCGCCTCGTGATGAAGAAGTGGGATGACCATCAGTGGCTCAACAACTTCTGCATGTGGAAGGCCACATTCTTGGAACTGTGTGCCTGGCACACCCCTGCCCTCCAAAGACATGACACCCACCTGCAGCCTGCCACCCCCCTGGAGAAGCGGGTCACAATTGCCTTATGGAAGCTCGCCACACCTGACAGCTACCAGTCTATGGGTCACCAGTTTGGCATGGGGAAGTCCACCATTGGGGTCCTCCTCATGGAGGTAAGGTGCTCTTGGGGTGCACTCCCTGTGGGGGGGAGTCCTGGAAAAGGGGGACCCTCGGGAAAGGGGAGAAGGAGTGGGGGATGAAGTGGGTGGGGGAAAGACCCATCCCCGGTGGGTGGGGGGGTTGTGCCTTCCCACCCTCACACAGCCCTGCTGCTGGAGGGCAGCCTCATAGGGGTTGGCTCCTCGGGTGTTTGCGGGGAGGAAGGCAGAGGACAGGCACCTCCCAAGGGCTCAGGCACCCCCCTCTCATTCTCTGTTTTATGTGTAGGACTTCTGTAGGTGGTGAGGACTATCAACTCCGTTCTGCTGCGCGGGGTCATCCATCTCAGAGACCTGGACCTGATCATGGCCAGATTTGCTGCTCTTGGCTTCCTGAACTGCGGAGGAGCAATCGATGGGACCCACATCCCGATCCGTGCACTACAGCATCGAGCCACCCAGTACATAAACAGGAAGGGATATTTCTCCATGGTGCTGTCAAGCCCTGGTTAACCACCGGGGACAGTTTTCAGACATTTTTGTAGGGCGGTCGGTCCGGGCATACGATGCCCACATATTTAGGAACTTCAACCTGTACCACAAGCTGGAGGCTGGAACATTCGTCCCCCAGCGGGACTTTTGCATGGGGGACATACAGATGCCACTCTGTATTGTTGGAGACGCGGCCCACCCACTGATGCTGTGGCTCATGAAGCCCTACACTGGCCACCTGGACCACACCAGAGAACAATTCAACGTGCACGTGAACCGGGCCCGCATGCAGATGAAATACACCTTGGGGGGCCTCAAGGCCTGGTTCAGGTGTCTTCTGACACACCTCAATGAGGGGGAGTGCAACATCCTTGAGGTGGTCTCTGCATGTTGCGTGCTCCACAACCTAGTGGAGATCAAAGGGGAGGCCTTCCTCCTGGTGTGGGGGACAGAGGCTGCTTGTGAGAGAAAGGACTTTGAACAGCTGCGGACAGCTGACATCCGCCAGGCCCATCAGGCCAAGATGCGCATCCGAGAGTCCCTGAGGGAGAGGATCTCTGAAGGAACCCAGTAACTCTCCCCAGCCTTTTTTGACAGATCCTGTAAACCTTGTTGCAGGAGGCATAAGGGATCTGTCGAAAAAGTCTTTCTTTCTCAACAGATCCCCCTCTAGACTGCCACTTTTTGCTGACAACGTGCTGAGTCAGCAAAAACGACGGCCATTTTTATGCAAATTAAGCACGGGATATTTAAATCCCCGCTTCATTTCCAATGTCGACCTGCCTAATCTGTATCCCTCTGTCAGCAGAGGGATGTAGTCTAGACATACCCTTGTTTAGGTGGATCCCATCTCTTCCAAGCGATCCTCGTGCGCAGAATAGAGTTGAAGAAAGCAAAGCCCTCTCTCCGACACCACCTGTGGAACCACGCATTTACTTCAAGGATTCAGCAATCCCTACCTGGACCTTTTCCCTCAACAGGGGTCCGAAGGTTTGATCGGTTTTGGAATACTCTCGGTCACATCCTGAATTCGAGCTCCTGGTAAGCAGCACATTTCTCAAGATTCCAGGTCTGGACGGCAGATGGATGACTCCGTCCCTCTTAGGAGGGAGTCCCCAATCATCACCACCCGTCCTCATCTTTTGGGGTGGTGATCATGGAACCCCCATCCCTAGGACTACGCATCCCATGCCTTCCGGTAGATGGTGTCCCATTCTTCTTCCCTGAGAAGTCCCTGCCAAAGCATTCTCCACCGTAGTGCCTTTGCAGAGAACCTGAAAGTGGTTACTTATCGCTACAGGATGGGGGATATCTGAGTTGGCCTTCTTTTCCTAGAGGTTACATGCTGCCAGTTTTCTTCCTTGTCCTGTACTGACTTCACTGGCTGTTCTGTCTGCTGTGCCTGCAGGATTAAATGCTGCCTTCTGTTGAAGAAGTCTTCTTCTTCTCTGATGGAACATACGGTTGATTTTTGGGCCTCAAGTCCTCTAATTTTTTCTTACAAACTGGTGACCAGCTTGCACTTAGTGCAGATGAAATCCCTTCTATCTTCCTTGAGGAAGACAAATATGGCACATTCGGTGCAGATAACAACAGCAGACCTATCACTATCCTTACCTGCCTTTCTTCAGAGAGATTCCTGAGATGTTTTTGCATGCCCCCTTGAAGGGCAGAAGAGAAAAACAAATTTTCAAGGAAAAGACCACCATGCACTATGGAGCTGCCCCCAGGGCAAACTCTCAGGCAAACTCCACTGTTGGCTGCTGCCCTGTTCGCCACCATTATACTTTCCTCCCTTTACCTTTCCTACTATGACCTCTCCTTTCCACCCTTCCCTGAGCAAATAATAAATATACCAATTTTGGTTTCAACAAAAACTTTGTTTTTTGTTTTTCACAATAAAAGTAACTGGGGCGGGATGTGGGGGTGAGAACCTGAATGGAGGAGCAAGGAGGGGGGCTCAGGGCTGCGAGTGGTGCATGGTGCATGTAGGGAATAATTCCGGACACACTGGGTGCAGGTGAAAACAAGCAGAGGATTTTTTGAACACACAGCGCTGGTGGAGTGCCAACCAGGTGTTAGCCTGGAGAGCACTAACTTAACCAAAACATACATTAGATTATATAGGTAGCAGATGGACGGAGGGGAAGTGATTTGATAGGTCTAGCACTGGAAATGAGATATGCACATAAGCCTATGAACTATGAAAGTTACACAGTATCTCCACCCATTGCCAATTAAACATGTTATCACTAATACAGGTAGTTATTCCAAACAAGCTAAATGAGCCAACATAAACAGGATGGAAGTCCCCAAAATGGACATGTTGCTGTTAGCTTGTTAGCTGAAATTGTGATGTCTACTGTGAGATGACTCCTTCCTTATGTTGGCACAGTCCTTGGGATCCAAGCTCATTAATCTGAAATCACAGGAGACAGTAAGAAAAACTGCGCAGCCTGGCTGATACCAGCCAGGCCTTATCAGAATGAGGCCCCTTTGGAATGTAGTTGCCAGGGGAACCAGGGTCATGGTAGCTGCCTGTCCGTATACTTGCCAGGCCTGGCCTAATGATTTTGGATTTGAGTACTCCGTTCTCAGCAAGATACCATGGACTGCCTCAGTTTACCCTACAGTTCTCTCCTCTTGACCTTAGGGTTCTTTAACCCACCAGGTTAAATACAACAGTTTCAGGGTTTTTTATTTACTTTGGAAGCGCTGGTACAGCACCAGCACTATTATGAATGTTATAATCGAAACTCCCCACATAATTTGGCAGAACACTACCCAAATCCATCCCCAAGGTATTTCGTCACCAGTAAAGGCGCTGCCCATGATGGTAGATTTGATCTCTACTGCCTGGTTGAGTGCCGCAGAGTAATGGGTGTTGGCATGGTCCACAGTTTTACCTATCTGTGTGTACCTCAGACGGCTGATCCCGATACGCCTTTGGGCATCGGCCACCAACTCCTCGATCTTTTCCTGCAGGGCTAGTAAACCCTCCTCTAGGTACTTACTTCCGCCATGCCACTCAGGATCCCATGTTAAATTGCCCATCACTGCTGAAGTGCAGTAGACCATTCCATCAATGGTCAGGATCGCCTTGCGAGGGACCGTTATGCACACAGACAGATATGTAGAGGGGCAGGACCTTCCATTTAGTTCAATGGAGTGGTCTGTCTGCGTAGTCAAACACCAGTAGGTACCGTTCATTTGGACCAGCTCAGTGTGCATTTGTTTCTCTGTAACGACCACTTCAAACCTAGACAGATTCATCATGATGTTAAATGGGCAGGTACATAAAATTTCCTTATCAGAGTGGGTGCAACAATCCCTGGGATACAGGGAGGCTCCTGCACCTTCAGAATAAGCGATGCCCTTAACTCTAACAATATGCCCCTGCTTTGGTACAGGCAGGGAGGTTACCATTCAGACTCGCTGTGAGTGAGGAATACCCAGAGGGGCTAAAAGGCAAAAGGTTATACTATGGCCTGTCCAGGTGGGCCTCTGGGTCCTCATGGATTCTCTACTTCCCCACTCCCATGGATATGTACGAGGGAGATGGGGGCTCACCACTTCCATAAGGGCCGGGTGGACCTGGCCAGCCAATAGATCGGTTACAATCCCTTGGGAGGTGGTGGCTAAAGCTTGCCCTATTCTCCAACACTGCTCTTCTAATTCCTTTACTTTAGTCCCATTAATTAACAATCCAATTAGTCTCTGGTCCAAGTATCTGGTTATGTCTAATGAAGTGGACACAGAACTAGACAGATCCTTTAAGCTATTTAGGATCAATTGATTAGCTTGGCTGGTGTCTAGGCCTCCACGGGCATTAGATATTACTGCATCTGTCAGCCTGGATTCTATATTATCTTTCCTCTGCCTGCTGGGCTATAACATAAGTGTTGCTTACAGAGTTCCCAGCTCCAAACCAGCCTGCAATGGTATCTGCTAAGCCCCGTCGTTGCCTAATTAGGCGCTCACTAATTCGTTTAGCCAGTCTGGTCACATTGGTGCAGTGCTGGTCTATACCTTCTAAGGCAATGCGGACCTCGACCTTGTAAGTGTGGAACACCACTGAGGAGAGGACTGGTAACACTGGTCCTATCATTACCAGTCCGGGTTCTGGGACAGGGATTTGCTCGGGGCATGCTGTACATTCAGGAGGCTCTATTTTGTCTTTGAGGACCTGGTTGATGTTATCTAAATGAGGGCAAGTTAGCGATGGCCATTGCTTAACAAATGCATGCCAAGCCTCAGGGGTTACCTTTGTTTGGGCTTTAAGTGGTAAACCCCTAAGTGGTAAACCCCAGTGGAAGTCACTAGGTCCTATTTCGACTGGCACCTTGTAAGTGTAATTGGTGCAGGATTTGATATTAGCAGCTGGCTTTCTCCCCACAATGTCCCATACAAACTCTAATACAGAGGACTGTGTGTTTCTTGTTCTTGTAGTGTCCATATTGTTACAATAAGCAAAATAGTTATGTGTGAAGGAGGTGCGGCCCAAGGCCTTATACTCTCCATTGCTATCAGTGCGCATCTGTCTTCCCCAATATGGGACTCGAAGACTGGTTACATTAACTGGAGTCACTGTTCCTCTTACGGGGCCACAACATGGTTCAAGAAGGTCTACTTGGCGGAGTGTCCTGCGTGGAGGGGCAACACATCCCCACGATTCCTCCCATGTTTCTCCATCTGGCCCCAGAATTTCTGGTACCTGACACCAACGGAGGATTGGGCACCCTGCTGTTATAGCAATGGTGATATTACTTGTCTCTCTGTTTCTGTATGCATTGGTGTATGATTTAATCTTAACCCTTTGATGCTGCACCAGTCCATCCTCTGGAAAGTTTAATCCAGACCCCAACCACAGGTTGGCCCTTACCTCTGGCCAAGCATCTGTGGGAGTTAGTACTTGTGTTCTACAAAAGCTAAATGTTTGGTTAGTATAGCAATTAAAGCAAAGCACTCCTGGCAAGGGAGGGTTGATGATCCAGTTCCAGTCCTCTTGTTCACATGGTATGCTCCTCGTTCCTCCTGGTGGGTGCAGCAGTGGCAGGAGCAGTCCCAGCAGAAACAGCTTCATCTTTGCCTGCAGATGTACCTGGGGAAACTAGAGAGATAGTGTGAGCCTCTTCAATTGAGGATTTAAACAATTTTAACTGATTTTGGTGTCTCCAGAAAGTTCCCAATTTTCCCCCAACCTTGGCACAGGTGCTGGTGGTGAGCAGGACCCGCATGGGACCTTGCCACCTTGGTTTTAAAATTCCCTTTACCTCAGGGTAAATGCGGCACATTACCAAATCCCCAACCTGGAACGCAGGTTTTTCAAGGTTGCTAGTATCATCTAGCTGGGTTTGATTTTCCCTCACTTGGTGGTATAAATCCTTGAGTTCCATATCCAATGCCTTAATGTAGGCTTGTAGTCGGTTGGCAAAGTGTCCCAACCCGCAAGCAGGCAGGACAGCATCACTAGGCATTCTCATTGCTCTTCCTGTCATCAGTTCAAAAGGTGTTAGCTGGGTTAATCTGTTTGGACTACCTTGGATTCGGTAAAGCACAGCAGGTAACATGCGTGCCCACCCTTCTCCAGTATCCAGAACTGCCTTTGTTAAAGCTGCTTTCATGGTTCTATTCATTCTTTCAACCATCCCTGAGCTTTCTGGATGGTAAGGAATATGGAATCGTTGTTTTATTCCCAGTGCCTTGCAGGCTTCCTTGATTGCATGTCCAGTAAAATGCGTTCCCTGGTCAGAGGCAATTGACTGAGGCAATCCCCATCTGGGTGTTAGTTCTTCTGCTAGGATATAAGCTACTGTTGTAGCAATGCAGTTTTTAGTAGGGAATGCCTCCACCCAGCAGGTGAATGTGTCCACAATCACCAGAATGTATTTATATCCCTGGCTTGTTGGCAGGGGTCCAGTAAAATGAATTTGTAAATTTTGCCATGGTCCCTCTGGTCGTGGTTGATGATTCTGGGGTATTTTCTTCCTCTTCCCCCCATTTACCTGAGCACAAATTACACACCGCCTGAGAAACTGTTACATCCTTTGCTTTAGATGGCCACCACCAGTATTCCAAAGTGGCCTGCATTTGTCTCCGTCCTAAATGGGCAGGAGAGTGAATGGCATGAAGCAATAAATCATGGATACATTCAGGGGCTACTAGCTGTTTGCCGTCGGGGGCATACCAGAGGGGTTTTTTATGCTCACAGCCCAGCGTTTCCAATTTGTGCTCTTCCTCTGGGCTCAGAGAAGAGTACAGGGTCTTTAATTTTATTTTCTTATCCGTCTCTGCTACTGCACTAATGCTGAGTGGTGTTATTTGAGCAGCTTCCTTCGCTCGTATATCAGCCCAGTAATTCCCCTTTTGTTCTTCGCTTGAGAGTTTACGTTGTGCCTTTATCTTAACTACCGCCACCTCTGCTGGTAATTTGGCAGCCTCCACTAATTTCTTGACAGCTTCTAGGTGGTTGATGGGCTTGCCAGTGGTAGTGACAAAGCCCCTCCGTGACCACACATCCATATAATCATGCACCACTCCGAATGCATATCTGCTGTCAGTGTACTCAGTAATTCTTTTCCCCGTTCCAGCATGAAGGGCTTCTGTGAGAGCGGTCAGCTCTGCTTCTTGGGCAGATTTTGAGCTTCCCAGCTGTCCCGCTGCGACTATGACCCCATCTCCGAGTACCACCGCCCAGCCGGTGAAGGGTACCCCATTGTTATATTTCCTGGACCCATCCACATATAAGATTAAGTCCGGATTCTCCAGAGGATATTCTTTAACTCTTCCCAGTACCTCTTCCTCTTTATCCACTAAATACTCATGTACTTCTCCTTCTATATTTAAATATTCAGCTACATTAATTCCTTTGTCCCTTACTATAGAGAAGTTGGGGTTTTGCAAGCATAATACTGATTCCCATTGATTCCTGCGGGCATCTGTCACAGATTTGAGCCATCCGGTATTGAGAAGATCAACGAGGGTATGTGGAGTATGCAGTACTAGAGCTCCCGTGAGAGTGTACGGCTCGCAGGCTTTTACAGCCCAAGTTGCACAGTCTAGAGCCGCCACACATTCCGGCAACCCCTGTGATACGGGGGGCCTTGGGGTAGACATGTAAGCTACCGGACGTGGTCGATCCCCATGGTGCTGCAGCAGCACTGCAGCGTATTGGGTCTTGCTATGAATACAGAAAAGGTGGAATGGCATTTTCATGTCTGGCAAGCCGAGACAGGGAGCAGAGGCTAGAGCCTGCTTTATTTTCTTGAATGCTTTCTCCTGAGGTTCTCCCCATGCCACAAGCTCGCTAGCCGGTTTCCCTCCTCTGGTGAGGGTCTGGATTGGTTCCACTATTTCTGAGTATTCGGGAATGTATGCCCTGCAGTAGTTCAGGAGACCTAGGATTTTGCAGACCTCCTTAACAGTTCGTGGTCTCGGTAAATCTTGAATGGTTTGCTTTCTATCCACAGTAAGAGCTTTCTGTCCCTGCGATATTTCATGCCCTAGATACAGGACTTTAGATTGCTGTAACTGAGCCTTTTTGGCGCTTAATTTAAATCCGGCTTCCTGAAGTTGTAATAATAGCCGGTTCATGGTTTTTAAGTGATCCTTCTCATTGGCGCTGGCTATTAGCAGGTCGTCCACATTCTGCAGTATTACTGTGTTTCCTTCTGTCCAGACCCGCTCCAAGGTTTTTGCCATAGCTTACTGAAAGATTGAGGGTGACCCGTGGTATCCTTGGGGCACAGGGGGCCACGTATACTGCTGGTCCCCGAGGGTAAATGCAAATTTGTCCTGGCTCCCTTTATCAAGGGGAATACTCGAAAATCCATTTGCTATGTCCAGAACTGTAAATATCGAATGAGTCAGGCTCAGTAAGTTAAGAATAGTGGCAGGGCTTACCACAATAGGGTGCGCTTTAGGGGTCACCCTATTCAGGTGGGTATAATCTATGGTTAGTCTCCATGTCCCATCGGGTTTCCGGACGGGACATATTGTGGTGGGGGTGGTCTTCCGAACCACTCCTCTGTGTTCCAGATCTTTGACTATAGGATGCTAGGTATTATTAAGAAAGGGATAGAAAATAAGACCCGGAATATCTTACTGCCCCTGTATAAAACTATGGTACGCCCACATCTTGAATACTGTGTACAGATGTGGTCTCCTCACCTCAAAAGATATTTTGGCCTTGGAAGGGTTCAGAAAGGGCAACTAAAATGATTAGGGGTTTGGAACGGGTCCCATATGAGGAGAGGTTAAAGCGACTGGGACTTTTCAGTTTAGAAAAGAGGAGACTGAGGGGATATGATAGAGGTGTATAAAATCATGAGTGGTGTGGAGAGGGCCGATAAAGAAAAGTTATTTATTAGTTCCTAAATAGAAGAACTAGAGGACACCAAATGAAATTAATGGGTAGCAGGTTTAAAACTAATAAAGAAAGTTCTTCTTCACACAGCGTGTAGTCAGCATGTGGAACTCCTTGCCAGAGGAGGCTGTGAAGGCTAGGACTATAACAGAGTTTAAAGAGAAGCTAGATAATTTCATGGAGGTTAGGTCCATAAAGGCTATTAGCCAGGGATAAAATGGTGTCCTTGGCCTCTGTTTGACAGAGGCTGGAGAGGATGGCAGGAGACAAAGCGCTTGATCATTGTCTTCGGTCCACCTCTGGGGCACCTGGTGCTGGCCACTGTCGGCAGACAGGATACTGGGCTAGATGGACCTTTGGTCTGACCCGGTACGGCCGTTCTTATGTTCTTATGTTCTTATGTACCCTTACCATCCTCTAAGGCTTCTGGTTTAATCGGGTACTGTCTGTGGGCTTTATGTACAGGTCCTTCTATGACTACAGGCTCCATCTTTACTAGCCCTCAGTGCTGCTTATCAGTGGCCCAAACCCCAGGGTGTAGAGAGCAGAGGGTTTCTATTAAGCTCTCCCCCCACTCAGGGGTGGTGACTTCACTACAAAAGCTCAGGGCAATATCTCGAGGTGGTTCTGTTCGTCGGGCTTCCCCCGACATCCATTCGATGCTGCTGGCTCTGGGGTTAATGATTCCCCCGAGCTCCATAATAAGATCTATGCCGCAGATTGTGTCTTTGTGCTCGGGGCAAACCCAAATTTGGCTTACAGTAAATACATCTTCGAATTCAGTTTCTACTGGTTGACTTAGGGTGGCTTTTATTTTTCCTCACCCCCACTCCCTTAAGCCAAATGTGTCGGTGTGTGAGGGGAAGGTTTTGGCTGGTTATCGAAACTGAGGCTCCAGTGTCAATTAACATTTTGCATGGTCGGCCCCCCACTCGTGCATTAAGACACATCCTAGAGTCACCTGCAGATCCAGCCACGGACGCCGCTGCTACCTATTTGCTAGCAAGGATCTTAAGAATCTCTTGGATTTGCTTGTCAGCTGTCCCTGGTTCCTGCACACTGTCCTGTGCCTCTTGGGTGTTACGAGTGGTAGGTTTGTCCTGCTTGTTTGGCCATTGTCCTGCCTTTCCCCCGCCAGGGTGGAAACACTCATCCTTAGTATGGCCAGCCTTCTTACAGTCGCCACAAAGTTTGGCCTTTTTCTTGCGGCGGCATTCCCGCATCATGTGCCCTGGATTTCCACAGGTATAACAAAGAGTGGTTTTGAGTGAACAGATCGCAGCTTCCTCCTCCACCGCACTGACTGATGCTACCTTCTTTTTCTTTCTGTTCTCTAAATCGGTAGCCCACTTCATTGTGTCTGCATAGGTGTTTCCGACTGAAATGCCTAGGGCCAATACGGCTTGATGGTCAGCAGACATCCCTTCTGTCAGAATTTGGAGGAACACCTCATGGTCTCTATGGGTTACGCCGTCTAGACCAGAGTATGAACGAAAGGCCTTCCACTTTCTCTGAGCATATGATACAACGGACTCTCCCTTCTGTTGGGTGACTAAACCCAGAGCTCCCCAATTAGTGGTGCGAGCTCCTAAGGCTTCGGCAAGGGCGTCCTTGAGCCCAGTTATGGTTCCTGCCTGGGTATTCTCCATCTGTTCCCCCTCATGGATAGGGTCCGGGACGGTATCCTCGGGTCATCGCCCAGTTCTCCATCGCCCATCCAGATTCTCCCACACATTTTTGGGGCACTTACACTTTACCAAGATATGCATATCCTTCTTGTATAAGTTGTGCATTTCCTTTAGGCTTTCCAGCTTATCCCAAAATTCAGTATTTCTGTAATCTCGCTTTAGGTCTGATAGGTCTGTTATCAGGGCCTGCTTCTCTAAGGGGGTGAATGGACGGTACACAGAGGTGGTTTCAGAACAGAATCCTCGTGTAACATGTCCCTCGTCATCAATATTCTGAATTCTCCTGGTTTGTATCTTGATCGGGGCCATATGGGCAATCTGGTCCCCTTCAGTCATCATCGGTGCCTTCTCCCCATCCTTGGTGTTGTGCTCCAATGACCCATATAGGGCTAGATACATAGGGGAGTAGGGGGGAGCATGCAGTGGCTTCTCCCCCACACTTGGGAGAGGCGGCGCAGTTGGTATGGGCGCGCTAGCTGAGAAATTAGTCTCTCTCTCTTGCTGGCACCCAGGTGCAGCAGCTTGTGGGTTACATTTTTCACTGTGGGGTGGATTTTTGCTCTTCAGAACTTCAATCTCATCCCTCAGGGCTTTGTTTTCCTTTTCCTTTAACGTAAGGATATCTAGCAGGGTTATCACTGCTTTCTCGATTTTGCCACTCTTTTGTTCAGTCCACCATTGGATTAAATCCTTCTCTGATGCGGCTGCAGAGTAGCCTGCCTTCTTGACAGCCACTTATCAAATCTGTGCATGTTTGTATTCTATATATTCTCGTGGGCTGGCTTTTATTTCTCCCTGTGATGTCATGGTCTCAATCTCTCTGCTTCTTCCTTTATTACGGGTTTGTATCTCCCTTTTGCTTAACCCTTCACTTTCCTTTTTCCTCATCTTTTCCAACCTTGATTCGTGGGCACAAACCCTCCGGATCAAGTGTTGGGGGTTTTAGGTTTTATGGAGGCTGGGCGCAGCTTTCCTCCCTTGGATGTCACAGCCACTGACACCTCACATACCTGGGAATCTTGGGAATCTCTCCCTTCCTTTTCTCTGCACACAGCTTTGCTGTTCCCACCAGGGGATGAGTAATCCCCCTCGGTTTGTCGTCGGCCGAAGGGCACGGCCGTGGGTCAGCCTTTCCCTCCTACAATTCCGTATACAGCTTATACCGCACAGTCCTTGTGCCTTCAGGCACCCTCCCTCTGCTGGCTGGGTTGGGGATCTGCACTATTCGAGGGTGTATACGTCACGTGCCTGTTGGGGGGCTTCCATCAGGTCTTGCAATGTTATATGCAATGAGGGAGTGGATCACCAGTTCGTACTGCCTGCCGCCTTGCGTACCCAGTCAATGCTGAGCTTAACATACGGCTCAATAACTCCTTGGTGGTTTTATCCAGTCCCTCTGTAACAGCCCCTTAGCTCAAACAGTACACTGCCCTCTTGTGCTTGTCCCCTCAGGCCTGCCTCTTATGCTTGGTTCACACATGTCCAGGTGTCTCGTGCCTCAAACGGGAATGGGACCAGGATGTGTCTGAAGGGAATGAGAGACGTCAACCCCTGGCCTAATGAGGTGGTAAAATAAAGGTACTCACCTCTCTTTGGGTATCAGTCTCCAACTCCCGATCAGCTCACAACTCCTGTATCCTGGACGAGCCCCCAAACTGTAGGGAATAATTCCGGACAGACTGGGTGCAGGTGAAAACAAGCAGAGGATTTATTGAACACACAGCGCTGATGGAGTGCCAACCAGGTGTTAGCCTGGAGAGCACTAACTTAACCAAAACATACATTAGATTATATAGGTAGCAGATGGACAGAGGGGAAGTGATTTGATAGGTCTAGCAGTGGAAATGAGATATGCACATAAGCCTATGAACTATGAAAGTTACACAGTATCTCCGCCCATTGCCAATTAAACATGTTATCACTAATACAGGTAGTTATTCCCAGGGCTTGACAAATAGTGTAATCTACTCGCCCGTGGGATCCCATGGGTGGGAGAGGGACTTGGAGCAGCTTGGTTCTCCTTGGAGCCCGCACACACACCTGCACCTGGCAGCGCTGTCCATGGGCGTGGGTGGTGCCTCGCGCGTGCAGACATGGCCATGTGCTATGTATGCCACTCATCGGTCTGTGTGGAGTTGTGCATGTGCCCTTGTGCCCAGCCTGCTTCTGTAGGGGGCTGGCGGAGGGAGGATGTCCCTCCCAGGGGTTGAATGTGTGTGGGGCCTCCCCTCAGCCTGTGAACAGCAGCTCGTGTTTGCTCCGGGGCCGGCTCCTGAGACCACATGGTGCATATTGCCGCTGTCCAGGCCTAGCATGCCACGCGATAATCACACCCTATCTCCTGGGTGCCCGCCTCCCCCACTCTGTTTGTGTGACAAACTGAGAGGACTCACCTGATGACCCCTCCCCAGCATCAGATGATGCCTGGGAGATGTCCAGGGCCTGAGGTCCCAGCTCCATTGTGGGAGTGACCACACTACCAGTGTCGTCCTCCTCTTCCTCTTGTGACTCCTTCTCATCGTCCTACTCCAGGAGCTCCGGCTGGGCGACCACGGGTGTCTCCAAGCCCGAATCTACCAGTACGGGTGGGGAAAGGGCTTCCCCACCTCCCAGGATCTGGTTCAATTCTCTATAGTATGGGCAGGAGTGGGGTCCTGCCCCGGAGCGAGAGCTGTGCTCCCTGGCCCAGGCGTACCCTTTCCGGAGCTCTTTTACCTTGCTCCAGACTTGGACGAGGGTGCAGGGGTGGTGTCCCCTCTGGGCCAGAGCTTCAGCCATGCGCCCATAAATGTCCACATTTCTGTGCTTGGTGCGGAGATCCTTCAAGGGCTCCTCCTCCCCCCACAGCTCCAGGAGACATCACCCCCCAGACTAGGAGGACACCCAGCATTTGGTGCCCCTCGATGGGTGCTGGGACCCCTGGTGCTACTCCCTGAAAGGGCCAGGAGGGGTTTCGGGCAGCTTGTGGCTGTGCCATGGATCAGCAGGCCTGTGGCAGGGAGAGCCGCACAGTCAGGGTGCTGCTCCATGGCCTACTTCCTGCCACAAGGCTTGTGCAGGGTGCCTTCAGCTTCAAGAGCTGGCAGGAGACAGGAACTATAGAGCTCTGATTAGTTTGGACGGGGTGTCCACCAGGGCACCCGTGCTTTCTCCTGGAGACCTCTTTTTTCGAAAGAACTCCCTCTTCCGCATCTACCCACACCTTTTTCTGAAAAAGCTCTTTCGGAAAAGGCGATCTTCCTCATAGAATGAGGTTTACCAATGTCGGAAAAACCCCTGCGTCCTTTTGAATTTCTTTCGAAAGAACGCAATTGCAGTGTGGACATAGACTCATAGACTTTAAGGTCAGAAGGGACCACCATGATCATCTAGTCTGACCCCCTGCACAACACAGGCCACAGAATCTCACCCACCCACTCCTGGAATAATCCTCTCACCTATATCTCAGATATTGAAGTCTTCAAATGATGGTTTAAAGACCCCAAGATACAGAGAATCCTCCAGCAAGTGATCCGTGCCCCATGCTACAGAGGAAGGTGAAAACCTCCAGGGCCTCTGCCAATCTACCCTGGAGTAAAATTCCTTCCCAACCCCAAAAGACATAGGTGACTTTTTTTCGGAAAAACAGCCGTTTTTCCGAAAAAACTCTGAAACCTATATGCACCCAGACTTCTTACACTATTTTATTGTGGCAAATGCTCACATTGTCCTTGATTCATTTCTCCATTTGTAAAATGGAAAAAATGTTATTAATTTCACAGGATTCTTATAGAGGCCTTAATTAATCAGTATTAGAAAAGCAGCTTGTAAAGCAGCTGTTTTAGTAATAAGGGATTAAAAGTAGCTAGGTACTTTGTTATTTTTGTGCATTGTGGCATTGACAACTGCTGGAGCTGAGTTGAGGGAAATGGGACCTGTGGTCTCATCCAAAGTAGAAAATCCTCTGTGAGTCTTCCAGAGAGAGAATGAAAATGGGATCAGCATAAGTCTACACATATATTTTCTCTTGTGTGGAAAATACTATTTAAGGATATGTCTACACTACACCGTTATTTTGAAATATCTTATTTCGAAATAACGCATCTAGACACAAAATGCATTTCGAAATAGCGTTTTGCTATTTTGAAATAGCGCATCCACACTGATAGGACGCTGAATCGCATTTAAGGCCGGCTGGAACCAGTTCTGGCAGGGCATCAGGTCAGGAGTTACCTTGTGTGGCTGCTGCCTGAGGCTAACTGAGACCTGTACTTAAAGGGACCTGCCCCCCTTCCCGGACAGCTGGTTCTAAGGTTTTCCTGCTCGCTTGCCTACCTTGATGAGGGACAGCAAAGCATTTTTTTCTCTGCGTGCTCTGGTCGCCCTTACTCAGGACACTGCAGCACTCTGCAGCATGGAGCCGGAGCCGCCCCTGGGCACTCTGGTGCTTCTCCTGGACGTGTTGCTGCGAGCCTGGCAGCACATTCTGGTGTGCCCCGCTGGGGGCTTGTGCCTCATTCCTCCCTCACGTCCTTCCACTTACCCCTCCCTAACCCCCATTCCTGCTGTACAATAAAAGACACGTGTTCATTACAACAAAGCCTCTTTATTGAACAAAACTGGGGTGGGGGGAGAATGAAACTGAGGTGAGACTGGGGAAAGAAGGTGGGAGAAGGGAGGAGGAAGGGTGGGAGAGGGGCGGGGGAAACCTGGGAGGAGGGAGCTGGCAGGGAGAGGCAAGGGGAGGAAGGGGGAGGAGAATCTCAGGGCTCATGGTTGGGGGTCTCGCTGGCCCAATTGTCTCCCAGCACTACAGGTGTGGGTGCCTCGGCATCCCTGGGGGTGTGGGGAGGGTGGGGAGGAAGAAGCAGGAGGGGGAGAAGGATTGGGAGGAGGAGCGGTAGCTGGGGAGGCAGCAGAGGCTGGAGCAGCAGGAGGTAGCAAGCTCTGCCCCAAGGTTGCAGTCCATGGCATCAAAATAGGGGCAGGAGTCTGGGTTTGCCCCTGGTTGGGAACTGCCCCCTGTGGCCCTGGCATACGCCTGCCGCAGCTCCTTTATTTTCATGCCGCAGCTCTTTTATTGTCATGCGCATCTGCTCCTGAGTGCTCATGTGGCCTTTGGTGGCCAGGCTGTCAGCCATCCGTCTGTAGACGGCCGCATTCCTGCGTCTAGTGCGGAGATTGTGGACATTGGAGGCCTCCCCCCACACCTCAATGAGCTCCATGAGCTCTTTGTACTAGACCAGGAAGGCGCCCGCCTTTTGCGGCCCCTGGCAGGCTCCTGGGAGCTGCCAGCCTGCTCCTGGGGAGCGATGGAGGGCTGGGTGCCAGTGGGTTGCTGGCTCATTCTGGGTCAGGTACACAGACTGCTGGCTCTGTGCTGGCAGCCTTGCAGCTGTGGCCAGAGTCTACCCCTTTAAGGGCTCCAGGGCTGGGGGGGGGAGCAGAAGAGTTTTCCTGGTTGTGCCCAGAGAGGCCACCAGGGCACCCTGGAAAGGGCTGGAGGCCCCCTATTTCGAAATAAGTGTCTACACAGTGCTTATTTCGATTTAGCTATTTTGAATTTGGCGTTATTCCTCGTGGAATGAAGTTTACCAAATTCAAAATAAGTGCTCTGCTATTTCAAATTAATTTCGAAATAGCAGTTTGACTGTGTAGACTCTAGGAAAGTTATTTCGAAATAACGACTGTTATTTCGAAATAACTTTGCTGTGTAGACATACCCTAATAGAGGACAGTTTAATTCTAACACTCTACAGGTTGGACCACACTTGGGACATGACCAATCCCAAAGGAGGGAGTTTGCCGGATCAGGGGAGGCTGGTCCCTCTGCTGATGGGAGGTCTGTCAGCAGATCGCCAGGCTCTTCCGCACCCAGGCTAGCTCTGCAGCTGGCCTCAGGGTACCAGGCTCCACTGCCCCAGAGCTTCTGGGGCTCTGCAGCCCTGGAGCCACCAGACTCTGTAATCCTGGGACTGCACTTCACTGCCTTGGTGCTGCTGCAACTCTATGGCCAGCTGCATGGCCACCAGTTTCTGCAGCCCTGGTGCTGGAGCTCATCTGCTCCATGACCAGCTGCTCCCTGCCGGGACTCTCTAGTCCAGGGGTCACTGGTCCAGCAACATCCACGGTGTTGCTGAACCACAGATGTTGTTGAACCAGAGAGTCCCAGACCAAAGAGGTTCAACCTGTAGTTAGTATTTGTACGTGTGATTTCAGACCTTGGGAGTACTCAGTGTCTAATATCTGCAGAGATTATCTATTGATACGGAGTTCTGGTAGTAGAATAAACTCCTTATTAAGGAAGACAATGCCCTTTTATTAGATCCTGAGAAGATAAGGTCGGACTTCTTATTTTGTATTTCCTCCCTACCATTACATTTTAAAAATTGCTGTTTTACCCAAGGCTGATTTTCCTTCTTTGTGGTGAGGAAGAAATGGGATGGCATTACTGGGAAACAAATGCCTCTCTTGTTCAGTTCCAAATACTGCCCAAGTTTCAGAGCAACAATGCTCACTTTTTAAAAATTTTATGTGCATATTTCTGAAATGTCCAGACAGTTCCAGAAACTGAAGTCCTTCATGCAATCACAGAGGAGGTAAAGGACAGGAGCTATTAATGTATGATTTGGTCACACTGTTCTGCCAATTTGCCTCAGTTCCAACCTGGAATCTCCACACTGATTGTTTTTGGCCTGTCTCTTGAAACTGCCAGTACCCATGATGATGGTTTTCATAATGTTAGACTTCTGTTTAGCTGAGTGTTCATGGAGACCAAGGACTCATTTAACATAAACTGCTAAACACTATCAATCAGGTAGCAATGATAGTGTTTAGCAGTTTTTGATTACTACTAACCTAGATTAGTTCTGTCACCCTGAACCTGTAGGCTAAAGCCTCAATATCACACTATATTGAGTCATCCAGTCTAAGGACGATAAGAGGCGTGTAATTGACCAATTGTGTAGTTGACAATTTGTATTGACTTCATGATTAGTTTATAAGGGAAGGTGCTCTGTTCTGGCTTGTTCTGGTCCAGGAGCTACTCGTGGTATAGCTCTGCAGTTTAAATGTAGTAGGAGCCAGATGTTCAGGCAGCCTAGCTCCCACTACATTTAAACTACAGAGGTATGGTGGGGATAGTCCTGGACCGGTGCAAGCCAGGACAGAGCCAGGACCACTGCGGCTCTGCAGTTTAAATGTAGTAAAAGCCAGGAGAATGTAGTGTGAGCGGAATTTGCTGAGTCCCAGCTCGCACCAGGACCAGCAGCCCTAGTCCACAGCCAGCCATGGCCACCACGAACAGAGGCTAATGTGGCAGCAGCCCCTGTCCACAGCCAACCCAGCTGTCGCGAACAGAGGCTGCTCCTTCGCAGCAGCCTGCCCTACCACCCACTCCTCCCCTCTGCTGCCTCTGACAGTGGGGGCAAGCAGCACCATGGAGATGGTGCTGGGGGGAACCAACTTTTAAGCTGGCTCCCCAGCACTGGCTCCTGTCCCCCATTCCCCCACCTTGCCACCACTGATACAAAAGCAGCAAGGGGTGGGAAAAGCGAATAGTCGACTTCTTGACTGCTTGTTTACAGCCCTAATCCAGTCATTCCAGTGCACACATTTTATGCACTTTTGAAACAATATACTTTTAAGGTGCTTTATTAAAAAACAATAAGAAAACACTTCCACAAAAGTTTGGAAAGAAATGTTGATTGGTATAGGACCCTTTGATAGACCCAATTAGCACAGTAGGAGTAACATCACCTTTTGAGGTTGAAAGGCTGTAATTACTGTTTTTAGTTATGTGAAAGTGGTTTTCATTTTTCCTCTTTCCATTAGGTATAAAATGGTTGGCTGCAGCAGTCTGTTGTGAAGACCTCGGAACAAATACCAGAAATTTCTCCACTCAGTACTTCATGATGTAAATGCAGTGTGACCTTTCCCTAGTGGGCAGTTAAACCATGGACATACTAAAAAAAACATTTTGGATTGTTTTCCTAAGCCAGGCTTCACCTTCCTTCTTGGGGACCTATTAAGGGATTACATTTGAAAACAACAAAAGAGAGAAGGAAACCTTCAACTGGAAAGTTATCCTACAATGAGAATTATGAGCACATCTTGTATCTGCCCAGTCCTAGTTTGTCTCTGTTTTGTGCAGAGGTGTTATGGAGTAGCTCATCATGGCTCCATTAAGGTGACAAGAAATCAAACCAAACACATAGAAGGTGAAACAGAAGTGCACCATCGTCCCAAGCGTGGATGGGTATGGAACCAGTTCTTTGTTTTAGAAGAACACCTGGGACCAGATCCCCAGTATGTGGGAAAGGTAAGGTCTTATTCCATTTTTATAAAGAGACACAGGAACTTTAGAAGAGGTAAATGTTGTTTCAGATGCCAACCTAGCTGATGTCTCCTGTAAAGTAAAGGTGAAAGCACCATGGAAGTGAAATATGTTACAGACATTCACATTATATTTGCCTGCTATCCCTACTTATGTGCAATAGTAATCATGGGGGAAGAGATGGTGTACAACTATAAATTTACCATACTGCATCATCTTTAGTGTTTTGTGTTAAAAAAAAATGAAGGGCTGTTGGAGAAACTGGTGCAGTTCACACTACTGAATGATATTTTGTACTACTTCAAATGTGGAATACTAAATATACCCTTAATGCTGATTACTTCAGAACGAGTTTCAAATCTTCCCTGAGAAACGCTTTAGGGATAAGATTTATCTGACAAGGTGCAGTCCAATTTTGAGTTATGTGTGATGAAACACCATTCTGGAGAGAGTTCCATTGGGGACTCTTCTTATATCAGAGGGTATATTGTACAATTGCCTCTACAGCTGGCTATGTGTGCGTATTTTGTGGGATAATGGCACCATTTCTACCACATCCCTTTAGGGTGCAAATTTAGAGTGGTAGGAGCCCAGGGAGAGTGCAAAGGCTACATTTATGTCGCACTTCTATGCAGTGAATTCAGTAGAAATGTTTTTATACTTCTTCACCACCCTTATGCTACTGAGTGTTATCTATATGAGATAATCCATGCTAAAAATGTAATTAAAAAAGCATGAAATCTTGAAAATGTGATTTTCTTCCAAGTTAGACTCTGCCTAAACACTGCTCTTTTGTACATATGATACAGCCTCCCATTTAATAATACCATTTTTGAGTGTTTCCTTCTCGTTTAGTGCACAGGATGGACAGCGCTCAGGAAATTAGTCAGATATTCATTCAGTATTTCTTTTAATCCTTCTCAAAGTTCGGCTCAGTCCTCATTTGCTGCACTCCTTCCAAACTTTACACTAAATAAGGACTTAATTTTTTCCTTATTACTTCATAGGGTTGTCCTTGGTGCTTGCCATTTTAGTATCTGGATGCCTCACAAATATTAGTGAATTTATCTTTGCAGACCATCCTTCAGATGGGAGGTTGTGACGGACCGGGCCGGGTCTGGGCACAGCTGAGGGCATCTGCTCAGGGCGAATTGCTCAAATTCGGGGCTCCTTACAGCCCCCAGACTGGAAACCTTCCCAAATAGGCCACCAACCAGTCCCACAGAGCACTTCAGCTGCCTGCCTGGCCAGCCAGAAGCCTTGTGCGCAAACCCCTCTGACAACCCAGCAATATCCATGACCCAGATGGCCCCGGGCCTCATACACAGGTGAGGGGTTTTAGAGCCCAATCTCACCTTCCCCGAACAAGTTCTGTCCAGTTCCAAGAAACCAGCCACAGATCCCAGGTCAATTTACCCTCTGGATCTTACCCACAAGATCACGCTGAGCCAATCCTTTAGAACCTAAAATCTAAAGGTTTATTACTAAAAGAACGAAAAGCATGAGAGTAAGGTTGTTAAAGTATCATACATTACATGCATCGAATCTCCCAGTTCTCGATGCGGGCTCGCAGCAGAGATGTTATAACTTCTGGCTTAAAAGTGCTTGGTATACATCCTATGTCAGGATGGGACCACAGTCCTTCCCGGCTCGTGATTCCCTGCGAGGCCGCATCTGGGGTCAGGAGCAGATCTGAAGACAAAATGGAGGCTGCCACATGGCATCTTTATACCTCCTTCCTGGTCTCTTCTTGGCTGCAGCAGGTCACCTGGCCCGTGACCTATCCCTGTGTTCCCTGCTGGTAGCCCCTAGGTATCAGTCACCATTCTTGAGGTAATAGAGATGTAGCCGTGTTAGTCTGGTCTAGCTGAAACAAAAGACAGGAGGACTATGCAGCACTTTAAAGATTAACAAGATGGTTTATTAGGTGATGAGCTTTCATGGGCCAGATCCACTTCCTCAGATCAAATTGTGGAAGAAAATTGGCATGACCATATATACCAAAAGGATACAATCAAAAAAAGTGAACACATATAAAAAGGACAAATCAAATTTCAGAACAGAGGGGGGATGAGGGAGGAAGGTTAATGTCTGTGAGCTAATGATATTAGAGGTGATAATTGGGGAAGCTATCTTTGTAATGGGTAAGATAATTAGCATCTTTGTTGAGGCCCAGTCGTAAAGTGTCAAATTTAAGCATGAATGACAGTTCAGAGGTTTCTCTTTGAAGTCTTGTGTTAAAATGTCTTTGAAGCAGGATGCAGGTAGTCAAGTCATTGAGACAATGCCCTTTCTGGTTGAAATGGCAAGAAACTGTTTTTTCTTTGTGAAACTGTCTGATGTCTGTTTTGTGTGCATTGATTCTTTGGCGAAGTGTCTGAGACGTTTGTCCAATGTACATAGGAGACGGACACCGTCGGCACATGATGGCATAAATTATGTTTCTGGATGAGCAGGAATATGTGTTCTTGATCTTATAACTGAATTGGTTACGTCCAATGATGGTGTCAGCAGAGTAAATATATGGGCAAAGCTGGCAACGGGGTTTGTTGCAAGGGAAAGTTCCAAGGTTGGTATTAGTGTTGTATATCCTGTGGTTGTTGGTAAGAATCATCCTGAGGTTAGGTGGTTGTCTATAGGAGACTATGGGTCTGTCATCTTTATGGCTGACTTAGAACAACATTTCCTCAGATCCTGTCCCCTTTTATCCCTTCTCTACTTACGCTACATCGATGACATCTTTATGATCTGGACCCATGGCCAAGAAACACTGGATGCATTCCACAGAGGCTTTAACAACCTACACCCCACCATCAATCTCAGCCTGGACCATTCTGCACGAGAGCTCCATTTCCTGGACACCACAGTCTGTCTCCCAGAGCCTCTCGGAATGTAGTATCCTGTTCCAGTATAGGTTGTAGTTTATTGATAATGTGTTGGACGGGTTTAAGTTGGGGGCTATAGGTGATGACAAGTGGTGTTCTATTGTTGGTTTTCTTAGATCTGTCTTGAAGTAGATGGTTTCTGGGTATTCGTCTGGCTCTTTCAAATTGTTTTTTTATTTCTCCGGGGTGGGTAATTGAGGTTTATAAATGCTTGGTAGAGATCCTGAAGTTTCTGGTCTCTGTCAGTGGGATTAGAGCAGATGTGGTTGTATCGAAGGGCTTGGCTTGGCTATAGACGATGGATTGTATGGTGTGTTCTGGATGGGAGCTGGAGGCATGTAGGTAACTATATGAGTCAGTGGGTTTTCTGTAGAGAGTGGTATCTAATTTACCATTGGTGATTTGTACTGTGGTGTCCAGGAAATGGATCTCTCGTGTAGAATGGTCCAGGCTGAATTGGACAAATGTCTCAGACACTTCGCCAAAGAATCAATGCACACAAAACAGATATCAGACAGTGTCACAAAGAAAAAACAGTTTCTTGCCATTTCCACCAGAAAGGGCATTGTCTCAATGACTTGACTACCTGCATCCTGCTTCAAAGACATTTTAACACAAGACTTCAAAGAGAAACCTCTGAACTGTCATTCATGCTTAAATTTGACACTTTACGACTGGGCCTCAACAAAGATGCTAATTATCTTACCCATTACAAAGATAGCTTCCCCCAATTATCACCTCTAATATCATTAGCTCACAGACATTAACCTCCCCCCCCATCCCCCTTCTATTCTGAAATTTGATTTGTCCTTTTTTATATGTGTCCACTTTTTTTGATTGTATCCTTTTGGTATATATGGTCATGCCAATTTTCTTCCACAATTTGATCTGAGGAAGTGGATCTGGCCCATGAAAGCTCATCACCTAATAAACCATCTTGTTAATCTTTAAAGTGCTGCATAGTCCTGTCTTTTGTTTCATTCTTGAGGTGTGTCCTTGGCCTATAGAGGGCTATTGTTCCATAGAGACTTGCTCATTAGCATGTCCATAGGCTGAACTGCTTTGCCCATAGTTCAACCACATACAGAGAAACATTTGGTATTCACACAAAGTACATGCTTATAACTTCACACACAGACATTATACAATTACATGAATAGCATATATGGAATCAGAAGAAAGTAAGCTTCTTTTGACATCTCACATGGCCCCCTTTGTACCACTTTTGGGGCTAACACCCCCCACCCCACCCCCATGGGTGCAGCAGTGATCTGGCTGCTTCCCTAAAATTCAGTAACATGACAGAGGTATTAATATTCCATTTTATATTTGGCAGTGATTCCGTGTAGTTTAATAGTTTATGTAGAGACTGACCAATGTAATCTTCTGTGGATTTTTATTATTTTTATTCAAAAAGGGAAATTTGGCTTGTTGAAGCTAAAATAATACCAATAATCACCAGAATTTAAATCATGGTTGCTGGATTATAGTGTCTCTTCATTTTGTACTGCTTTAATATCTAATTCCATGTACATCATCAAGATTTCATTTGATGTGTATTTAATTTGACAAGAGATTGTTTTACCACTACCCTATATTTATCAAGGTGTGTGTGTGGGGAGTGCGAGGTCTCTTAATTCTAGGCTTCTGTTCCATGTCACTGACCTGCCAGTGCTATCAGTTATTAATCAAGTCATCTATTCTGTCTCATCGATACGAGTGTCGGTGCTTGATATATGACCTCTTTTTATTTTTCACCCTCAATGTAGAAGCATTATCACAAGAGTAGAAGCATTATTTAATATGTAGTTACAATGTTGAATTGATTGCCATTGTAATGCACACTAATCAATATAGTGAGGTATCTCACCCTTATCATGAGGACGGATTCATTTTTTGTCATTGATTGTGCGTTATACAGTATGTGCTAAAGCTAATAGACCCATAGGCTTTAAGGCTAGAAGGTCATCTTATGGTCAACTAATGTGACCTCCTGCACATTGAAGGTCACTGAACCTTGCCACTCCTGTAGCAGAACCATAATCTCTGTGAGAGTTACTGAAGTCCTCAAAATATAATTTAAAGACTTCAAGTTACAGAGAATCCAATCTTTACATTAGTTTAAACCTGCAAGTGACTTGTGCCCCATGTTTAAGGAGAAGTAGAAACTCCCCAGCATCTCTGCCCATCTGATCAGGAGAGGGGGAATTCTATGATCCCAAATATGGCACTCAGTAAGACCATGAGCATTTTGGTATAATCCACCAACCAGACACCTGGAAAAGAGCTGTCTTTAGTAAGTCAGAACCCTCCCTATCTAATCTCCCATCACCAGCCATTTGGGATATTTGCTACTAGCAGTTTCAGGTTGGCTACCTACCATTGTAGGTAGTCCCATCATATCACCTCCATAAACTCAAACTCATTTAAGTGCAGTCTTGAAGCCCATTAAGTTTTTGGTCCCACTGCTCCTCTTGGAAGGATATTGCAGAACTTCACTTCTCTGATGATTAAAAACCTTTCTCTAATTTCAAGATCATATTTGTTAATGGGCAGTTAATATCCAGTGGTTCTTGTGTCCATATTGGTGCTTAACTTAAATACTACTTCCCTCTGACTGGTATTTATACCTCTGGGCTGCGTCTAGACTGGCAAGTTTTTCCGCAAAAGCACCCGCTTTTGCGTAAAAACTTGCCAGCTGTCTACACTGGCCGCTTGAATTTGCGCAAGAACACTGATGATGTGATGTAAGATTGTCAGTGTTCTTGCGAAATACTATGCTGCTCCCGTTCGGAAAAAGCCCTCTTGCGCAAATGTATTTGCGCAAGAGGGCCAGTGTAGACAGCTCAGGACTGTTTTGCGCAAAAAGCCCGATGGCGAAAATGGCGATTGGGGCTTTCTTGCGCAAAAACTGCGTTTAGATTGGCACGACGCTTTTCCGCAAAAGTGCTTTTGCGCAAAGCGCCCGTGCCAATCTAGACGCTCTTTTCCGCAAATGCTTTTAACGGAAAAACTTTTCCGTTAAAAGCATTTGAGGAAAATCATGCCAGTCTAGACGTAGCCCTGGTGTATTTATAAAGAGCAAAGATATCTCACTTCAACCTTCTTTTGGTTAGGCTAGACATGCCAGTTCTTTGAGTCTCTGCTCATAAGGTAGGTCTTCCATTACTCTGATCATTCTAACAGTCCTTCTCTGCATCTGTTTTAGTTTGAATGAATCTTTCTTGAACATGGGAGACCAGAATTGCACACAACATTCCAGATGAGATTTCATCAGTGCATTGTATAATGGCACTAACACTTTCCTATATCTGCTTGAAATGCCTCGATTGATGCATCAGAAGATTTCATTACCCTTTTTCACGGCTGCATCATAATAACCAAAGTGCAGCTGAATCCCTTTTTAGTACAGTTGAAGGTTTATAAATCAATAGGTATTTTGCCAATTTGTCTTCCAAATCAGTTATAGTATGAACATCAGCTATTGCTTGCTTTGTCCATGGGCTGTGACCAAATTTTTGCAGAACTTCTTTATAAAGGGGTTATTTCTTCTACACACGGCAGCTTTTTCAGCTCTTCCTGAGCATTGTCCTTAGGGGACTCTTTTCACCTAAACATTTTGTATTCAAGGTCTTTTGATCTTTCATTTGCCTGTGTCAGCTCCCTGTCAGCTCCGGGCTTACAGATTCCTTCTCTCACTCCTGCTTGTTAAATTTAACCCTCTCTGGGCCAGAGGGAAAGACGCTAAGCTTCCCTTTATATGACTTGGCACTACTAACACCGAGGGTACGTGCACCAGGTGACTCAGGGTATTTCCCTAGGCAGACAGCCCCCCGTAATCACATGTAAATCCCTTCCAGGGTCAGAAAGAGAAACACTAAGTTCTCCTCTTGTGCTCAGCCTTACTACGACCGAGGGTGTATGCACCTAAAGTTACTCTGGTTTGGAGCGAGGATCGGTAAGTCCTCCCCCTGTTGCCTGACCCTACTACAACTAGGGGTATACACACCTGATTCAGGGTATTTCCTTAGGCAGACAGCCCCCTGTAATCAAATTCCCCCCACCAATCTGGGGTAGAGAGAGGGATACTAAACCTCTCCCCTATATCTCGCCCCTGCTACGACCGAGAGTATATATACCAACAATGCATACAATAGTGATCACAATTAGTTCTTTCTTATTAACCGGTATCTCCTGACTGGGGTGTGCACATCTTTTTAGTAATATTGTCAATAATTACAGCGTACTTATCCCCCTTCGCATTCTCCACCAAAAATGTTATGCTTAAATGAAGCACACGAGATCTTTTATAGGGGAAAAGGCAGTATGCCACATTTATTGAGAATACAACAGTTGCATATGCTTTTCAATCACACACACACACAAAACATCATGCATACAAAATCCTGCCAGATGATGTCATAGTTACCAGTCCAGAGTCTGTGTCAATCTAGTGGCCAGCTAGATTGAACACAGAGGGGAGCAAAGCCTTTGTCGGTCGTGATCCAATGCTTCTCTGGTGATGGTGGCAGACGAACCCAAAGTTCTTTAGCAAAGCACCCTGCTTTTATAATCATTTTCTCTGTGAAATCAATGTATTCCGCTGTGTCATTCTGTGACCGGAGTGTTATCTTGTTGATGTCAATTGTTCCCAAACATCTCTTGAAGACTCATCCTGTCCTGGATTGTTAATCAGTTGTTTTTAGGGGTGCCCGCCCTTCACTTTTAGAGCCATCAGTTCTGCCAATCTGATCCATTCTTGACCATGGGTACGCACTGACGGTTTCTCTGCTCTTCAGAGTCTGTCTTTTACAGTTTGTCTTCACCCCACATTCTCCCCCTTCTCTCTTGACCAGCTGGCTCTAACAATGACCTTCACACTGTATCTCATTCATACAAACAGTCTCTCACACAGAATCTTTCAAAGGTAAACAATACTGTTTTATATTAAGCAAAAGCAAAATCAAAACAATTCACATCGAAGGCCCGGGCCTTTGATATTTCTAATCTCATTAACATAGACACAATATGAAATCCTGTCTCTTTACTTACTAAAACTTTAGAACAAGGAAATATAGGTAATATATACTTTACTAAAGGATTTGACTTACTACAATCTTAAATATGATTATATATTACCTTACATTACTACATTACCAAACCTAAAAAAAAGAATAAAACTTTCAGTTCCAACACTCTGACCTCAGCTGGTCAAATTCTTCCTGATGCAGCTACTCTTCTGCTGTCACTCTGCAATATAACTGTCCCCTGTGATTGTAGCTCCCAGGGGTTATTGCAGAGCATAGCTGTCCCTTCTCTCATCCCCCTCCCTTTCTGTATTGGATTCCAGGCACTTCCCATTTTCCTGGCACAGCCAAACTCTGACCTTGCTTTAAAATAGGATAAAAGGATAAAAGGAGGCTGCATACCAAATGTGGTAGTCCTACCTCTTACTTTTTAGGAGAAGTTCTTGAACATTCGGACTCTCAGACAGACGGATGGGTGGATTCACGGACAGACATATGCACAAACTCTCTAAAATCATCCTTTTTTCTATTTCAATTTTTGTTCTAAAAGCTTTTGTACAGTTGAGATCAAGCTAAGAGGTCTGTAGTTTCCTGGATCACTTTTTCCCCCCATTTCTTAAAAATAGGTATTATATTAGCAATCTTCCAGTTGTAGGATACAAGCCCTGACTTTACAGACTCATTAGAAGTCCTCACTATTGTTTTTCAAATTTCATGTGCCAGTTCCATTAGTATTCTTGGATGGAGATTTTTTGTGCACCCTGATTTAGTCCCATTAAGCTATTTGAGTTTGACTTCCACATTTTATGTGATAATTTGTTAGGGTTACCATATGTCCGGTTTTTTCCTGGACATGTCCTCCTTTTCACTTATTAAATCTCCGTCTGGCCTGGTTTTTTAAATGTCTAAAAATGTCCAGGATTTTGCCCTTCAAAGGGGATCAGGGAAGGGGCGGGGACACGTACCTGTCAAATTAAACGTTCATAGCCGCACACCTGGAGCATTAACACCCGCTCTGTGCATGCGCCCCAGTGCCTGGCAGGAAAAGCATGTAGCCACAGCAGCAGTGGTTCCAGTGAGACCCAGAGCAGGTCTGATGCGGGGGGGGTTGGCTCCTCCCACGGAGTCACCACTTTACTTTCCACCCACTAGGTTATGTCCCCTGCTCTGCAAGATGGATGGGGCATTGGGTTAGGGCTGGAGAGTGTCTGGGGGTGCCTGGCTCTGGGGGAAGGGTGGGTTAAAGTAGGGAGGGATGGCTCTGGAGGAGGGGGTGCATTGTGTTAGATCAGGAGGACTGGGGGGGTGGCTGATTCTGGGGGAGGGCAGGGGCATTGGGTTAGAGCATGGAACTGGGTGTTAGAACTCCTGGCTTCTTTCCTTTCCTGTAGTTGGGCAGTGGGTCTGTTGGTTACATTTGGGGGGACTGTGGGAGCTGGTGCTTAGTGGAGCAAGCAGGGGAAAGGAAGCGATTCTGGGAAGCAGGATTCCTGGGTTCCTTTTCTAGCCATGCCACTTCTCCGCTCGGCGCCTTTAACTTCATGCCCCAGGACGGGCCCCAGCCACCCCCTGGCCGTGTAGGTCACCGCCCCGCCCCGCCCCCCTTCCTGTCCCACCGGGTCCACCTGAGCGGCGCTCAGCTGGGCCCTGGCGGGGGAGCAAGCGGCGACAAGTGGCCCTTTGGAGTCCGGCTGCACCCCCCCCCCCACCAGGTCTGCTTCCCGCCCCTCCTCCCGTCCAGCCCCATGGCCCCCGGACACCCCGCCAGCGCTGCTTCCTCCCCCTTCCGCCGCCCCCATCCTCCCCTACAGCCCCTGATCCCCAGCTCTGCTTCCCACCTCGCTTCAGCCAGCCCCGCCCCTTCCTCTCCCTGTGTGGCGCCCCGTCCCCTTCCCCTCCCTCCCCCTCCGTGGCACGCTGCGCCGCTCCCAGCTGAGCGGCCCCGGCGGGGGAGCAAGTGGCGGCAAGCGGCCCTTTGGGGTCCACGCTCCCACGCGTGGGGAGCGCGGACCCCAAACGGCTGCTTGCCGCCCCAGGCCCAGCTGACCGCCGCTCCCGCCGGGCCCACCTGAGCCGCGCTCCCGCCGGGGCCCGGCAGGAGCGCCGCTCAGCTGGGAGCGGCGCAGAGCGCCACAGCGCACCACACAAGGAAGGGGAAGGGGAATGGGACGGGGCTGGCCGGAAGGGGGGTGGAAAGCAGAGCTGGGGGAGTTCGGGGGCTGTGGGGCTAGAGGAGGATGGGGGGGGCCGGAGGAAGGGGGAGGGAAGCAGCGCTGGTGGGAGAGGGGTGTCCGGGAGGCCGTGCAGCCCGAACCGCCACGGAGCGAGGGGAAGGGGGGCGGGGCACTGACGTACACGGCCAGGGGGCGTGGCCGTGTACGTCAGCGTTAGACGCACAGACACTGGGCTACTATATATATGGTGGTAGCTGTCCGGCTTGGTGAGCTTCCACAGGGTCATGGTGACATGCTTCTGCAGGGGAATGGCAGGTCGCAGATGGGTATCCTGTTGACTCTATGCAGGGGTGAGCCAATCACAGAGCTCCAGAAAGGTGGCCTTCCTTATGCAGAAGTTCTGGAGCCACTGCTGGTTATCCCACTGCTTAAGGATGATGTGGTCTCATCAGTCAGAACTGGTCTCCTGCCACCAGAAGCAGTGTTCCACAGTGTGCAGAGGATGGAGAGGAATTTGGTGCCTCATGAGCAACAGCGCTTGGGTGAAGAGGTCCCCTGGTCTGGGCTGATCGTCATGGTCCTCATCCACCACAAGTGCAATCTGGATAAAGTGTGCCAAGAGGTACAGATCAAGGTCCAAGAGCCTGGCAGTGCTCTGCAGCAGCTCCGGCTCCATGGTGTGAGTTCTGTAGCATCCGCAAGGCCAACCAGAGCTTGCGGCATGAGTTTCATGACCCACAAGGAGGTAGACAGTAGAGAAGTGATGTGTGAGAAGTAGCTGTAGAGAGGAGCCCCTTTAAGCACGAGTCTCAGCTAGTCTCAGGAAGCAGCTACAAGAAGTGACTGCTTTCATAATGCCCTGCCTGGAGTGCTTCTGGGGGCTTTAAATGCAATTCAGGCTCCAATCAGTGTGAACATGCAATTTCAATATAATTCTGAGCTATTTTGATGGTGCCTTGTAATGTGGATGCAATATTTTAAAATAAAAAAACTTAAAAAACAACAAATAGTCTAGTAGTACCTTAAAGACTAACAAAACACATAGATGGTATCATGAGCTTTCGTGGGCAAAGCCCACTTCTTCAGATGACAGGAGTATTAGAAGTTTGTTGTTTTTTAAGTTTTTCCTGTTAGTGACTAATTCAGCTGCCCTCTAAAGCGTTTATTTCAAAACAGTTATTTCTGGGATTATTATTTCAAAATAACTTATTTCAAAATAATTTCTCAGTGTAGACATGCCCTAAGTGACAAAGGCATGGAATTCATGAAGGTGGAAATTGATATCTTTGATGGAGATCCCTAGGTTCTCTGAATTTTTAAGAGTATCATAGAATCATAGAGCTGGAAGAGACCTCAGAAGGTCATCAAGTCCAGTCCCCTGCCCAAGGCAGGACCAATCCCAACTAAATCAACCCAGCCAGGGCTTTGTCAAACTGAGACTAAAAACCTCTAGGGATGGAGATTCCACCACCTCCCTAGGTAACCCATTCCAGTGCTTTATCACCCTCCTAGTGAAATAGTGTTTCCTAATATCCAACCTAGACCTCTCCCACTATAACTTGAGACTATTGCTCCTTGTTCTGCCATCTGTCACTACTGTGAACAGCCTTTCTCCATCCTCTCTGGAACCTCCCTTCAGGAAGTTAAAGGCTGCTATCAAATCCTCCCTCACTTCTCTTCTGCAGACTAAACAAACCCAAATCCCTCAGCCTCTCCTCATAGGTCATATGCTCCAGCCCCCTAATCATTTTGTTCATCCTCCGCTGGACCCTCTCCAATACGTCCACATCCTTCCTGTAGTTGGGGGCCCAGAACTGGACACAGTACTCCAGATGTGGCCTCACCAGATCCGAATAAAGGGGAATAATCACATCTCTGGATCTGCTGGCAATACTCCTCTTAATGCAGCCTAATATGCCATTCGCCTTCTTGGCTACAAGGGCACACTGTTGACTCATATCCAACTTCTCATCCACTGTAATCCCCAGGTCCTTTTCTGCAGAACTGCTATGTAGCCATTCGGTCCCTAGCCTGTAACAATGCTTGGGATTCTTCTGTTCCAAGTGCAGGACTCTACATTTGTCCATCAGATTTCTTTTGGCCCAATCCTCCAATTTGTCTAGGTCACTCTGGACCCTATCCCTGCCCTCCACCGTACCTCCCTCTCCCCTTAGCTTAGTGTCATCTGCAAACTTGCTGAGGGTGCAATCCATCCCCTCATCCGGATCATTAATGAAGATGTTGAACAAAACCGGTCCAAGAACAGATCCTTGGGACACTCCGCTAGAAACCGACTGCCAACCTGACATTGAGCCATTGATCACTACCCGCTGGGCCCGATCTTCTAGCCAGCTTTCTATCCATCTTACAGTCCATTTATCCAATCCATACTCCCTTAACTTGCTGGAAAGAATATTGTGGGAGACCGTATCAAAAGCTTTGCTAAAGTCAAGGTACATCACATCCACTGACTTTCCCATATCCACAGAGCCAGTTACCTCATCATAGAAGCTAATAACATTGGTCAGGCATGACTTTCCCCTCGTGAATCCATGTTGACTATTCCTAATCAATTTCCCCTCTTCCAAGTGCTTCAAAATGGATTCCTTGAGGATCCCCTCCATGATTTTCCGGAGACTGGGGTAAGACTGACCGGTCTGTAGTCTCCTGGATTGTCCTTCTTCCCCTTTTTAAAGATGCGCACTACATTTGCCTTTTTCCAATCATCCGGGATCTGTTCCGATCTCCACGAGTTTTCAAAGATAATGTCCAAAGGCTCCTCAATGACATTTGCCAACTCCCTCAGTACCATTGGATGCATTAAATCCGGACCCATGGATTTGTGTACGTTTATCTTTTCTAAATAGTTCCTAACCTGTTCTTTTCCCACCAAGGGCTGTCCATCTTCTTCCCATATTGTGTCACCTAGTGCATTTGTCTGGGAGCTGACCTTATCCGTGAAGACGGAGGCAAAGAAAGCATTGAGTACTTCAGCTTTCCCCACATCATCTGTCATTAGGGGTATGTCTACACTTGCTCCCTAGTCCGAACTAGGGATGCAAATGTAGCATACCGAACTTGCTAATGAAGCGTGGAATTTAAATATCCTGCGCTTGATTAGCATATTCGCGTCCGGTCGCCATTTTAAAAATCCACTAGTCCGAATTAACTCTCCACGTGTAGATGCGGTATTCCGAAAGAAACCCCTTCCCTCGGATTAACTGGTACTCCTCGTGCAATGAGGAGTAACAGTTAATCCAAGGGAAGGGGTTTCTTTCCGAATACTGTGTCTACACATGGTGAGTTAATTCGGACTAGCGGATTTTTAAAATGGCGACCGGATGCGAATATGCTAATTAAGCGCGGGGTATTTAAATCCCATGCTTCATTAGCAACTTCGGTATGCTACATTTGCATCCCTAGTTCGGACTAGGGAGCAAGTGTAGACATACCCTAGGTTACCTCCCTCATCCAGTAAGAGCCCCA
The DNA here is from genome assembly GCA_019425775.1 of Rafetus swinhoei. Lineage (NCBI taxonomy): Eukaryota > Metazoa > Chordata > Testudines > Trionychidae > Rafetus > Rafetus swinhoei. Next base: position 130,521,375 of record CM033424.1, read on the forward strand.
CACCTTCTCTGATCACCGTGTTCTTGCGAACATACCTTTTTTGTTACCCTTCACATCCCTTTGCTAGTCGCAATTCTGATTGCACTTTCGCCTTCCTGATAACTCCCCTGCATTCTCGAACTATACATTTATACCCCTCCCATGTCATCTGTCCAAGTTTGCACTTCTTGTAAGCTTCCTTTTTGTGCTTAAATTCACCAAGGATTTCCCCCGTAAGCCAGTCCTGTCTCCTACCATATTTGCTTCTCTTGCTGCGCATCGGGATGGTTTCTTCCTGTGCCTTCAATGAGGCTTCTTTAAAATACTGCCAGCTGTCCTGGACTCCTTTCCCCTTCATGTTAGCATCCCAGGGGATTCTGCCCATCAGATCTCTAAGGGTTCAAAGTCTGCTTTTCTGAAGTCCAGGGTGTGTATTTTACTACTTTCTTTTCTTCCTTTGGTCAGGATCCTGAAATCTACCATCTCATGATCACTGCTTCCCAGGTTGTCACCCACCTCTACTTCCCCTATTAGTTCCTTCCTGTTTGTGAGCAGCAGGTCAAGCTGCGCATGGCCCCTGGTCGGATCCTTCAGCACTTGTACCAAGAAGCCAGCATTCTCCAAAAACTTCCTGGATTGTCTGTGTACTGCCGTATTGGTCTCCCAACAGATGTCAGGGTGATTAAAGTCCCCCGTGAGAACCAGGGCCCGTGATCTGGAAGCTTCTCTCAGTTGTCTGAAGAAAGCGTCATCCACCTAATCCGGCAGCCTGTAGCAGACACCAACCACAACATCAGTGCTGTTGTTTGCACCTCTAAACTTAACCCATAGACTTTCATAAGCAGCTACAGTCACCACAAGGGGGAATGTGTCTAGGACCATTTTAAGGTTTGGTGGGTTTTTTTGTTACTATTCAGGTAAAACACTGACATGCTGTTTATGATTACAGGATAGCAAAGTGTACAACATAGAATGGCATGACTCTCAGTTTAAAGTGAGTGCAAGTGATAGAAAGTGCGACAGGAGGATCAGATTTTAAAATTATATCATTTCCACTGCCACAGTGGAATAGGTGTCTGCTATAAAAGTTTCAGTGGGGTAGCTGTATGAGTCTTGAACTGGAAAAACTTAAAAAACAACAAATAGTCTTGCAGTTTGTTAGTCACTAAGTTGCTACAAGACTATTTGTTGTTTTTTTATTAAACTATAAATTAGCCATATAAAGAAATCCCCATTAGCAGTGGGATTTTCAAGATAATTCCTTTGAAGTTTTATTCCTGGAAGAATTAAGATACAGTATGTTAAACTTGTATGCATTGCTGTAATTAGGTGGTCCCTATATACTAGAGAAACTATGTGTTGGGGAAATACCTTTCCTTGGACCAACTTCTCTCCAAGCTTAAACAGAGTTAAAGAAGAGCCTATGTGGCTCAAAAAGTTGCGTGTCCTACCACAATTTGGTCCAATAAAAGGTATTACCTCACCTACCTTGACTCTCTATATTATGTTTGTTATTCATACTCCTTGAAAAAGACAATGTGATGACAAGATGCTGTAAGAAATTAGATCTAACATCCAGCAATATTGATTTAGTATTTTCCTGAGAGGAAATAAGGAAAGAAACTGAAAATGTAGAACTTATATCAAATGCTAAAGAGGGAAACTCTAGCTGTTTTCATTATATCACAAGTATAAAATTTGTTTTATTTAACATTGCTAACAAGCTCACATATAATAAATAATATAACTAAAGTTTGAACATTTCCATATGACAAATCAGTAGACTGTATTACATTTATTTCAACAATTTGATATACTGTTCTCACTTAATAAAGAAAATGAAATGAAAAATGCATGTGCCACAGTCTTACTGAAGATTTTGCATGTGGTCTGTCAGTTGTCGTCATGCCTTTGTGAAGATGAGTTCAAGTGGCATAATCAATATCTAGACAAATATGTGCTTTGTTTTATGCCTTTTTAAATTACTAGTTTCACAAATAATAAGTGCAGATACAATTATTTTTCAGGATCTATTGCTGGTGAATAATGATGATAGCAATAGTAATGTAGCTACATGCACATGAAATAATAGCTTGCTCCTTTCCTATACTGATCTTGGGTATGCCACTGCTACTTATGCTGAACGAGCACCTATTTCGTACCAATTCTGAGGATGATTGGGACCTTAACATTAATTTGATTGGGCAGTCTCACTCTGCATTCATTTAGGGAAGCTGCAGTATAAGAGCTACGTTTTCCCATGATCACAGTATTGATATAAAATCTGTTGTGAATATTCAGATTTTTCAGGCTACCTCTGGGACTTGCATAGTCCTAATATATGTTACTTACTACATTTTCTTCCTGATTTTTATATGTTAATACTCAGCATACCAACTATCTGATGTTTGGTTATAAGCAAAGAGGTATTTGTTATGTATAGTATACTTGTCATGGAATGTAATGAAACTCCCTTCTGACTTGAAATCTATTTGGGGGGAATTAAAACCCAGTAGAGGAAAGTACTTTCACCTGTCTGAATTTGATACATAGAGTTCATCCATATCTCAAATTTCCTGGAGAATGTTCTCCATTCACTCATAATGCAGTTCCAGGACAATAAATGACTCAATAGATGAGACCGTCAAGCACATTTTGATTTGACAGAAAAAAGAAACAAAAAGAGTAGATTTCAGTGTTTGCCAAAAAACATCGGGTCAAATTCTTACCTGGTGTAACTTCACTCAAGTCAGTGTGGGATTAAACCAGGACAAATTTCTCCTTTTATGTCAGAACACCAGCAATCAATTTACTGTATCAGTAGAATATTGTTTTTTGTCAACAGACTTTGTCCAGTCTTAGCCACATACTGTAAACCAGGGATGGGGAACCTAAGGCCCAGGCGCTGGATGCAGCCCCCAGCTTGCTTTGATCCAGCCTCTGACACTTAGGGCTCCTCCCCTCACGGCCATGTTAGCGAGGGTTTGGTTGCTTCTCACTTGTGTGTGAACCCCAATTGATTTTTCTATGGGTCAGCAGCCCTCTACCCAAAAAATGTTTCCCTACCCCTGATGTAAACATTCAGAATGTTGTAGTGAGACAATCATTTCAATTAAATGTTCAAACAAGTTGTATCAGGGTAAATTCATTTTCTCTGAGATTGTCCACACTATTGCACCCGTTACTTTGAAATAATGGGCTGGTTATTTTGAAATAATAATTCCTGCTTTCCATGAGGAATAACACTTATTTTGAAATAGTTATTTGGGGGAGTTATTATTCTGAAACTAGCCAATTAGCCTGTCATAAGACAGGATTTTCAGGTCTTCTCTCCTGAGCTCTCTCGCTCTGTCTCTCTCTCTCTCTCTCCTCCTACTGCCTCCCCCCTCTCTCTCAGCTCTCCTCTGCCTCCTGCCTCTCTCTCCGTCTCTTTCTTTCTCTTCTCCCCCTCCTGCCTCTCACTCTCCCTTTCTCTTCTCCTCCTCCTGCCTCTCTCTCCCCTCCGTCTCTCCCCACCCCTCTTCCCCTTCCCCTTCCCTCCCACCGTGGTGCTTGGCTAAGTGCTGCCTGCTCAGCCGGGCTGCCGCAAGGGAGGGGGGCAGGGCGGTGATGTATACGGCCAGGGGGCGGGGCCGTGTACATCACCGCCCTCCCTTCCCCTCCCACTCTGGGGGAGCCCAAACAGCCCCTTGCGCTGCTGGCTCCCCTGGCGGCCAGGCTGAGGGGCACAGCACTCAGCTGAGTGCCACAGCGGGAGGGGAAGGGGGCGGTGATGTACACGGCCCCACCCCCTGGCCGTGTACATCAGCGCCTCGGCCCCTTCCCCTCCCTCCGTGGTGGCTCGGCTGAGTGTTGCGCGCTCAGCCGGGCCGCCGCGGGGGAGGAGGGGCGGGGCGGTGACGTACACGCCCAGAGGGCGGGGCTGTCTATGTCACCGCCCCCCCCTCCTTCCGCGGCGGCCCGGCTGAGGGGCGCACCACTCAGCGCCACGGCAGGAGGAGGAAGGGGCGGTGACGTACACGGCCCCGCCCCCTGGCCGTGTACCTCACCGCCCCTCCCCCCTTCCTGTCCCACCGGGGCTCAGCTGAGCGGCGCAGTGCCAGAGCCACTCAGCTGGGCCGTGGCCAGGGAGCAAGCAGCAGCAAGCGGCCATTTGCGGTCCGGCTGTGGCCAGTGGCTGCACCCCCCTTCCTCACCATGTCTGCTTCCCGCCCCCCTCCTCCCGTCCAGCCCCACAGCCCTGATCCCCCAGGTCTGCTTCCCACCCCTCTTCCTGCCGGCCAGCCCCACGGCCCCTGGACACCCGCTTCTTCCCCACCAGCGCTGCTTCCTCCCCCTTCCTCCGGGCCCCCATCCTCTTCTCCAGCCCCACAGCCCCGATACCCCCAGCTCTGCTTCCCGCCCCCTTCCAGCCAGCTCCACCCCCTTCCCCTCCTGCGTGGCGCCGCCCCCTTCCCCTCCCTCCGTGGCACGCTGCGCCACTCAGCTGGGCCCAGCTGAGCGGCAGCCGCTTGCCGCCCCGGGCCCAGCTGTGCCCCAGCGGGGGAGCAAGCGGCGGCAAGCGGCCGTTTGAGGTCTGCGCTGCACCCCCCCCGGCCAGGTCTGCTTCCTGCCCCCCTCCTCCCGTCCAGCCCCACAGCCCGCGATCCCCCGAGCTCTGCTTCCCACCCCTCTTCCTGCCGGCCAGCCCCACGGCCCCGGACACCCCGCCAGCACTGCTTCCCTCCCCCCTTCCTCCCCACGGCCCCCACGGCCAGCCCCGCCCCCTTCCCCTCCCTCTGTGGCTTGCTGCGCCACTCAGTTGAGCGGCGCTCCCGCCGGGCCCCAGCGGAGGAGCAAGCGGTGGCAAGTGGACCCCAAACGGCCTCTTGCCGCCCCTGGCCCAGCTGAGCGGCGCTCCCGCCGGGCCCGGCTCAGCGGGCCCACGTGTGGGGAGCGCAGAACCCAAAGGGCCGCTTGCCGCCGCTTGCTCCCCCGCCGGGGCCCAGCTGAGCAGCGCAGCGCTGGGCTGAACCGCCACAGAGGGAGAGGAAGGGGGGCCGGGCACTGACGTACATGGCCAGGGGGCGTGGCCGTGTACGTCAGCGTTACAGACTCAGAGACAATGGGCTACTATATATATGATAAGTTATTTCAAAATAATTTCCTGGTGTAGACATGCCCTACGTGGAAACATTGATTAACACAAGACATTTAAATGCCCAGGGCCACTCATTCCATAAACTTGCCAGTTTCAAGTTTAGGAAAGCCAGATCCAGACTCTTGTTGCCTACCTTCTGAAAGTAAGGAATGTCCCATTAGGAGAATATACCACCTTTGTGTGGAACCCTACAGATATGGGTGGAAATACTATTACTACATAGTAAATAGATCTTGTAAATATCAAATAATCCTATGTAAATAAAAAATATAGGGGAGATTATAAATGTAAATGAAACTCATGAAGCAATCAGACACATTGCATGTCTAAGACTAGAACAGCAGTACATCACACAGTCTTTTGAAAACATCCATTGTCTTTGTAAATGATTTTCAGTGTAATATGTGGCCAAAGGGAGATTACTTCCCTTATGTTATAAAATACAGGGGGGAAAAACATGGATAAAATATGGAGTTTCTGGCACAAAGGAATTGTATGTATACTTGTGAACCAATAATGCTTATCCATACAAGTTTGGTATGTAAGAGTAGTACCACCAACTGGCAGAAGTAGTGACTGATGGCAGAACAAGGAGCAATGGTCTCAAGTTACAGTGGGAGAGGTCTAGGTTGGATATTAGGAAAAACTATTTCACTAGGAGGGTGGTGAAGTACTGAAATGGGTTACCTAAGGAGGTGGTGGAATCTCCATCCCTAGAGGTGTTTAAATACAGGCTTGACAAAGCCCTGGCTGGGTTGATTTAGTTGGGGTTGGTCGTGCTTTGGGCAGGGGGCTGGACTTGATGACCTCCTGAGGTCTCTTCCAGCTCTATGATTCTATGATTCCATGATTCTAAGTGAATCTGGGACTTCTGGAGTTTAGTGCATGAGCCTCTACCACTTGAGCTAAAAGCCAGCTGTGTCTCAGCAAAAGGCTGTGTAGCACACTCATTCTTTCCCTCTGTAAGTGGTCTAAGTGCCACTACATGGGACAGTGAACCACACTCAGTTCACCACATATATGCACAATGGATGACTTTGGTGTGTGTTAAATATATTGTCAAAAAAATCAAAGATTAGGAGAAGTAAAGCTACAGGAGTCTATTCTTAGCTTGTTGGCAGAAATGTCATTTTAACTGCCTGTTCAGAAACAATGTGTTGAACACACAGTTGGGTGACTACCATGCAGTTTTCAGAACCTCAGCAATTTCTTGGTTCAATGATGAAACACCTTGTAGCCCTCATTCTGCAATTCACAATCCATTGATAGCCTGTTACACTTTCCTGGAGCCCTTTTGAAGTCATTGGAAAACAATGTATCGTATTGTACAATTGTATTGTAAATACCAGCATCTGGGCCTTATTTTGTAGCTCTTCTTAACTGAAATTAATATCCTTAACCTCCTTCTTATAGTTGAGAATTCTGCCATCTCACCATAAAAGATATCTGTTCTGTAAAACTACCTGAGAGGATGCATCATTCCACCTGAAATGAAAAAGTGATCACTCTCTTGCTTTGGCAGTCTTGAATGTGGAATTCACATCTCTTTGTTCAAACTTTGTTCAAGATTGGAGAGGGGGGAAAGTCCCACAAATTTCTCAAACTTTGAGGTATACATTAATAATTATTATATATGTTCTCTGTGTATAACTCATCCCTCTCCCTTTAAAAAAAAAATTGATACATCATGTAGCTGTTTATTGTGTTTTCTCTAAAACACTACAGCCCTATTCTTATTTGCTCAATGCAAGTATATAAGGAAACTTTAACTGAACTTTAATTCATCATGTATCTTCTATAATTCAAATACCTTTGTGATATGGACTGGATAATGTATAAAATAATAAGTTTTGTTATTACTATTTATTTATTGTTGGGCTGCAGACAAAATGTAGAAGCGTCATCACTGTTGTTAACCTATCCCTTGCCCCCAATGCATTAAAACATTTAGATTACTTTTCCTTCTATATGATTTAATTATTTATTGCATTTATTTCATGGAGTGTGGAACTAAAGGAAATTATTCACAGTCTTGATCTGGAACATTTTGTCTTCTCTGTAGTTGTCCTTTCATCCCTGCAGGAACCCAACCCCCTGCTCCTCTTGGAGATCCTCATTGGCTCTCTGTGGGCGTGGCTCATGCTGATGGTTCCCACCTGCCCTCCCCTGCACATTGTGTACCACTGCTTCTGTGAAGGCAGGACTGAAAAATCTCATAGGGAGGGATCTTCCACCACCACCCCTTTCGCTGGGAAACCCTAGGGAACCCCTCCTGGGACAATAGCCCGAGAGCACCCTACCCCCATGACCAGGGCCCCAGTAGTCGATCTCTCCACATCAAATTGGTTCCCGATGGATCAGTAGCTGTCCAACATGCCGAACTTCCACAGGGTGATGGTGACCCACTTCTGGAGGGGGATGGTGGGTCTCATGTGAGTGTCCTGTCACCTGAAGGCAAGGGGTGAGCCTCCCACAGAGCTCTAGAAAGGTATTTTTCCTCATGTGGAAATTCTGGAGCCACTGCTGATCGTCCCAGCGCTCCATGACGAGCCGGTCCCTCCGGTCAGAATTGGTGTCCAGACGCCAGAAGCAGCAGTGCACAATGTGCAGGGGCGGGCGGGTGGGACCCATCAGCATGAGCCGCACCTGCAGAGAGCCAGTGAGGGTCTCCAAGAGGAGCAGGGGGGTTGGGTTCCTGGGAAGTAACCTGCAGAAACTGTTCCATGAGGTGCAGCACAAGCTGCAATAGCTGTCAACTGCCCAGAGGCAGCTCCAGCTCCATAGCTGGAGTACTGTGGTTTCCACAAGGGCAACCAGATCAATCAGAGAAAATACTTTGCTGTCCCTCAAGGAGGTAGGCAAAGGAGAAGAGCCTGAGACATTGCTGTACAGGGGGATCCCTTTAAGCATGAGCCTCAGATGGCCTCAGACAGCAGCTCCAGGAAATAACTGCTGTCCTGATGCTCTACCTGAAGTTGTTCCAGGTGGCCTTAAATGCAATTCAGTGTCCAATGAGTGTGGACACTCCTATTTAGAAATAGATAAGCACTAATTCGATGTGTTTTTGGTGTGTAGATACACTATTTCAAAATAACCTATTGCAGATTATTTCTTTCTCAATAGCTTATTCCAAAATAAGTGTGAAGTGTAGACGTAGCCCAGATGAATGACTTGATTCCCCTTAGAAGAGAGTCCCCAACCACCACCACTCATCTTCTCCTTTTGGGAATGGTGTTCATTGAACCTCCACCCTTAGGACAACACACTTTGCCTTCTGATCAGTGGGTCTCCTTCTGACACCTTTCCTCAGATAACATCTCCAATTCATTAATTGCTGTAGTACCTGTGCAAAGAGCCTGAAAACGTTTACTTACATCTATTTACAATGGGGGTACTTTGGGGGTACATAAGTTCCCCTCTTTCTTTTGAAGGTCACAGCCTGCTGGTTTTCTTCTCCACTCTGCACTGTCCTCTCTGATTTTTCTGCAGCACCAAATGCTGACTTCTATCCAGAAAGTTTTCATTTTCTCTGATGCAATGCCAGGTAGTCAAGTGAGCTTCTAGTCTTTTAACTTTCTCTTCCAACATAGAGACCAGCTTGCACTTCGGACAGATTGTCTTTCTCTCAGAGGATAGAAGTGACTTAAACATGGCACGTCCTTTGCAGGTCACAACTCACTATCCATATTGTCTTCCCTCTAAGAACCTCTTCAGATGTTCAGATGTTTACTGCTTAAAGTAGCAATAAGGAGACCTCAGATTTATTGACAGCTTCTAAACATTTAAGAGTAATCTATAATTATAACAGCAATTATCAGTCTGAACAATATAAAATGACCATTTCATATTTTTTTGCTTACCAGTGTTTTATTACAGCTGTGGAAGGTTCTTATTGAGCAGTTAATTTTCATATATGTAATTTCCCCCCCCCTGCAAGCTTATTAGCTGCAGCTTGCACCTTTTTCCATAATACTAAATAGAGAATGGAACTTCTAACCTTATTTAAAGAAAAATGGAGGAGATGGTATTTTCATGCAGTTTAAGTTTGGGCTGTAGAGTTACATTCGCACACCTGAAATCTGGTCTAGCTGTGTAAGTCAGAGGAGGACAGAGGGCTAGCATGGATTTTAATCACCTTTGCATTTTCCTAGTCCTAGCTGCATTTTTCTGTCAGTCTTTTCCTGCAAAGAATATTGCTTTTTTGTGAATGCCAACCACATGAGCTGTTCACGCTAGCTAAGAATTAATTTCCAGGACTCAGGTTGGGAAGTAGTGTGGCACAGAAGCTTCTGCAGTGGATTTCACCAATTGAAGACCTAGGGAATTCTCCACTAGCTAGAAAAGTCAGCTTTAAACCAGGTCACCATGCATTAAACTATATATAGTTTCAGTGGGGTAGCCAAGTTAGTCTATAACAGGATAAATTTAAAACACAACAAATAGTCTGGTAGCACTTTAAAGACTAACAAAACATGAGCTTCACTTCTTCAGATGACAGGAGTGTTGGATGTTCAGAACCAAGAATAAATTGGGGGGGGGGGGAGAAAAAAATTGGAGGGGTGTGAAGAAAAAGAGGCAGCGGGTAGATAAGTTTCAAAGGCTATGTCTAGACTACATCCCTCTTTCGAAAGAGGGATGTAAATTAGACATACCAAAATTGCAAATGAAGATGGGATTTGAATTTCCCGTGCTTCATTTGCATAATCGCATCACGGTGTTTTTTCCAAAAATGCTATTTCGAAAGTGAAACCACGGTCTAGATGCGGTTCTTGCAAAAAGAAAAGCCTTTTTCAAAAGATCCTGTACTCCTCAAAAAGCTGCGGTTTCACTTCGAAATAGAGTTTTTCGAAAAAACATTGTGACTTGATTATGCAAATGAAGCGTGGAAAATTCAAATCCTGGCTTCATTTGCAATTGCGATATGTCTAATTTACATCCTTCTTTCGAAAGAGGGATGTAGTTTAGACGTACCCAAAGGGAAAGCTGAGCCAGTCTGTAACAGGAAAAACTGAAAAACAACAGATAGTCTATTAGCACCTTAAACACTAACTAGTTAAAAGAGGCTGATAAGAACCATTAGTTTGCACTTGGAGAGGAAGAGTATTAACAACAAATTCTATACAGACATCAAGAACCATTGGCACCTTCATTGTTTGGTTGGTTGATAATGTCCCAGCCATCCAATATCGTGATTTAAACCATCTGCATGAGAATTAAACTTGTGAATTAAGTGGAGTATCAATCCTTCTCTGTGTATTTGGCTTGTGGAATTGGTCTGTAACAAAACAACTTGGAATTGGTCTGTAACAAAACAACTTGGAGATCCCTTAATGAGTGTCTAGGGAGGTTAAAGTGTTCCCCAACAGGTTTTTGTGTGTTCCCTTTTCGGATATCTGATTTGTGTCCATTAATTCTTTCCCCGTAGGGACTGTCCAGTTTGTCCAATATTTATTGCAGTGTGGCGTTGTTGGCATTTGATGGCATAGATCACATTAGTGGATGTGCAGTTAAATGAGCCTCTGATTTGGTGGCTGATGTGGTTGGGTCCAGTGATGAATTCGCTTGTATACATGTGTGGTCAGAGTTGGCACCAGAGCTGATTGCAGGGCTGGATTCCTGGATGCTTATGATGTATTCTGTGGTATCAATTCCTGGATGCTTCTGTGGTATCAATGTCTCTGAAACTGTCGTGTCTGGGGGGTTTTTTCATCTAAAATTGCAGACATTTCAAGTGTATTGTTATATATTAATATGTTGGTTTGATATTTCTTGTTTTACCCTATATTCAAAGAACCATGTTGTGTGGGATTGATGCACTATAATTATAATACATTAAAAAAACCCAAACTTCCTAACAATATATAAAGCATTTTAGAGATAATAGAATATTGCAAAAGCACTATCTGCAAACATACACTGGATTTCTGAAATAATAATACAGTATAGCACTTCTTAGTTTATGTAAAGAAGATAGCTGTTTAACTTTATGCTGTTGATTTTTATTTTTCACACATTAGTCAGTTCAGATATTTCTAGGTCAAAAATAACAACTGGTAACAAGAATATGTCAATATTCATTAATATTAAATGCTAATTTGACTCAGTTGCCCCAGAGATCATGCTGTGGCAGATCCCCATCAAGCAAAAGATTTAAGCAACTTTAAGCATGTGAGCAGCAGTATTGTCTCCCAGGGATTCAAATATTAAGTCACACAGAAAAAAGTCATGTAATTGACCTAAAATTCATAAGATGTTAATAAATCACATGTTTTTGCTTGGTCACTGATTTTTTCACCTTTCATCCAGTTTGTGTCTGGTAATCTCGAGTTAAATTTTAAATTTTAAATATATCTCCAAAAATTCCAGACACCCTTCTCACTACTTGAAAATATTCTCTTTACCCTCCCCTGTGCCTTGAGGTTTGTAGAGCTCCTTTCTGTCCCTCTCTATCCCCCTCTCAAATAGACGTATTAAGCAGAGGATTCACTCATATTCAGTCTTTATGCAGTTCCACAGTCCTCCACCTGTCAGTACATTCACTTTGCTCCCCCTATTTCCCTACTTTTCCCATTAGGTGTCGCACACATGACATTCTCCCTCTCTGTCATCTGTATTCCTTGTCTCTCCTACAGTATCCCCCTGATCTCCCTATTCATCCTCATCACTCTTAATTTACCTCCCAATTTTCACATTTGGAATCATAGAATCCTAGGGCTGGAAGAGACCTCAGGAGGTCATTGAGTCCAGCCCCCTGCCCAAAGCAGGACCAATCCCAACTAAATCATCCCAGCCAGGGCTTTGTCATGCTGGGAATTAAAAACCTCTAGGGATGGAGATTCCACCACCTCCCTAGGTAACCCATTCCAGTACTTCACCTAGTGAAATAGTTTTTTCCTAATATCCAACCTAGACATCTCCCACTGTAACTTGAGACCATTGCTCCTTGTTCTGCCATCCGTCACTACTGAGAACAGCTTCTCTTTATCCTCTTTGGAACCTCCCTTCAGGAAGTTGAAGGCTGCTGTCAAATCCCCCTCACTCTTCTCTTCTGCAGACTAAACATGCCCAAATCCCTCAACCTCTCCTTTATTGAGGCCTGCTGACTCCATGTTACTGACCCTCAACTTACTACACGTGCCATCACTTGTGAACAAGACCCCCATAGATACTTGAACTCATCCATTAGGGGCAGTTGCTCATTTGGAGAGAACAGTCTACTTTCTTCTTGGAGAGAACCATGACATCTGATTTGGAGGTGTTGATTCACATCCAAGCTGCTTCACAATAGCGAAACAGTCGTGTGCATTGGTGGCTGCAGTCTGAAGAAGCAAGGACATCATCTGCCAATAGCAGAGATGCCACCTCAAAATCCCCATACTGGATGCACTCAACAACTCATCTGTGGTTTGATATCCTGTCCATTAAAACCTTGAACAAGAGTGGAGATAAGACATACTATTGTCAGAGTTCAATGCCTATCTTGAAAAAACTCAATGCCAAGAATATGACCTTACTGAAATCCAGCTAGATTATGTCTACCGCATTTCCTTTATCTTCTCAGAGAAAAATGATCACATTGATCTGGCATGATATGCGTTTTGTAAAACCATGTTGTATTTTATCTCAATTACAATTTACCTCTGTGTCCTTAACTACTTTCTCTTTCAAAATGTGTTCCAACACCTTGCCATGCAATTGAGGTCAAACTGAGGTCAAATAGTTCTGTAGTTTCCTGGAACACTTTTTCCCCCTTTCTATAGGCACTGTATTAACAAATTTTCAGCCATAGAATACAACCCCCAAATGTACAGATGCATTAAATATCCTTGTAAATATCCTTGCAATTTCATGGGAATCAGAAGACCTATTTCTCGCTCTGTCACTACCTTGCTCTGTGTCAGTGGGAAAGTCACTTCACCTCACTTCATCTGTGTTGCTGTTTCCTCTCCCAACATTTTTATTTAGATTTAGCTCTTTGAAGCAGAGAGTCTTACATTTTGTTTGTACATTTCCTGACACAGTGGGACCCCAGTCTTGAGTTTGTACAGTGGGGATTTTTCTCCCTTTTTTTGATTTGATAGAGCTGCTCATTTGTTGTAAAGTCTGAAGATTTATATAGGGCAGGTCTATACTACCATTTAAGTTGATGCAACTTGCATCACTCAGAGGTGTGAAAAAACACCTCCATCCGAAAGATGCTCCTTGTAGCTCTGTAAGCACTGTCCGTATCAGGTCTATGTCAGTGGGAGACACTCTCCAGCATAGAACAGCAGCACAGCTGCACCAATGTAGCACCTCTGGTGTAGACCTGCCCTGGCAGTTAAAAACTGCATAGCAATTTGATCTGTAAATTCTGTGATAGTCTTTATGGATAAATACTATGAAAGTGGTATGCTGGATGTAGTGAGTTTATCAGGCTTAGTAGGGGTTGCTGCTACAGAACAGCAAACTGCTTTCCAGTGGGAATCTGGGTCCCGAGAATGCAGTCAATTGCCATACTAAGAGATGTCAGGGATATATAGAAAAAGCAAGAAATGCATGAAGGGTATCCCATGAATATGAAACACTGTTGTTTCCAAAAGTTCAGTTTTTACAAGCAATGTATGATATATTGAACTTTCACAAACTCCATCCTAAAGAAAAGTTGTGATTCCCTGTGTCTATTTCAGTTAATATAGAAACAGTAATTGCACCATGTGTAAAAATGATAACTCTGCAGTGAAAATGGGACACATATGCCTCAATGTGTATAATATTTCAGAATTTTAGGCTTGTGTGTGCAAGCAGAAAATCTGTTGGCATTCATTTAATTCTCCTCAGTGAAACATGGTGGAATATTTAAAAGCAGCTTTGCTAATTATTGAGTGGAATGAGACCTTTTTGGCATGCTTCGTAGAGCTTGAATTAACTTCATATGATCCTCTAGTTCACATGGGTCAGATATATTCATGGAATGTGTGAGAGAATTTGCCATGTTGTTGGCTGTGCTATATCTGTTTTGTGGACAAATGGAGTACTTGAATAGATAATAATGTCAGTTGATAACTTCATTGTCCATAAGATAGGAGACTGTCAATTCTGCTTTTTCACAACCTCTAATTTCACTTATTTGTTTTTTTTTATATATTTCAACCAATCTATTTCCTCCTCCCTCTAAAAAACCCCATCATGCATTCATAATACTGTGGTGACTGCATGTCTTTCAGGATCTTGAACACTGTATGTGATATAGCATTCAAAAGAGATTTGTTAAATGGAAGGCATTTTGGCTGGATTTGGTTGGAGATTGAACAGAATAAAGAAGTGGTGGTCAGATACAATTTGTAAACAGATGCCCATTCACTGTGTTAATTCAGATCATTGTCGCTATATTATTTTCTTGCTTTTATTCTGATCCTGATAAAATCACTGTAGTTAAATTAAAATGCGCAATTGTCTCATTGGTTTTTAAAAGGCATAGAAACTATTAATGTTTTTCTTCTCATACTTGTGGGGAATTAAATGGTGTCAGAGTTCCTCTGAAGCAGTGCAGCTGTAATGACTTTCAGGAATGCAGTAAAGTATAATCCCAGAGAACATGGCATATATACAGCCAGAAGAGTGGCATATATATGCTATGGATTGCTTTATTTTGTAGCACATGTTATTTCCAGTCTATATCCAACTTCACTGTAGAGTAGCCCTGAGATTATTCTAATTGTGATTACAGCATTTTATTAGCAAGAATCATATATATAAAAACCCAGTGTCTGTGGTACTGTAACACTGTAATGCCTCTGTAATGCTGTAATGTTCTCTGTTGCCTCTGAGTGGCGCCTGTGCCACTGTAACGCTGTAACATTTTCTGTTGCCTCCGAGCGGCATCGCGGCATTGATCAGTACATGGAGCAGAGCACTGAGTGCTGTGTGATGGGGCAGGACCACCCCGCAGCGGTGAGGGCGATCCACCCCGCACTCAAGCAGCGCTGACCCCTGTGCTGCATGGGGACCGCAGAGCCCAAACAGCTGTTTGCGCGGCTTGCTCTCGCATGGCGGCCTGGCTGAGCGGCGCAGAAGTCAGCCGAGTGCCACGATGGAAGGTGAAGGGGGGCGGGGCGGTGACTTACATGGCCAGGGGGCAGGGCCTGGACGAGTGTGCATCTCTGATGTCAGGAAAAGGCGCCAGATTCAAAAGGAGAAAAGGGGAGGAGACAGAGAGGAGGCGGAGGAGATAGAGAGAAGACGGAGAGGAGAGCAGAGGACAGTGGAGGAGACAGAGAGGAAGTGGAGGAGGCAGAGGAGAGTGGAGGAGACAGAGAGGAGGTGGAGGAGACAGAGGAGAGTGGAGGAGACAGAGAGGAGGCGGAGGAGAGCAGAGGAGAAAGAGAGGAGGCAGAGGAGAGCAGAGGAGACAGAGAGGAGGTGGAGGAGACAGAGGAGAGAGCGGAGGAGACAGAGGAGGCAGAGGAAAGCGGAGGACACAGAGAGGAAGCGGAGGAGACAGAGGAGAGTGGATGAGACAGAGAAGAGAACGGAGGAGGCGGAGGAAAGCGCAGGAGACAGAGAGGAGGTGGAGGAAAGCGGAGGAGACAGAGAGGAAAGCGGAGGAGACAGAGGAGATAGAAAGGAAGCAGAGGAGGTGGAGGAGAGCGGAGGAGAGAGAGAGGAAGCAGAGGAGAGTAGAGGAGACAGAGAGGAGGTGGAGGAGATAGAGGAGAGTGGATGAGACAGTGAGGAGAGCGGAGGAGACAGAGAGGAAGCGGAGGAGAGCGGAGGAGACAGAGGAAAGCGGAGGAGACAGGAAAGCGGAGGAGAGCGGAGGAGACAGAGAGGAAGCGGAGGAGACAGAGGAGAGTGCCACAGCGGGAGGCGAAGGTTGGCAGGTCAATGATGTACACTGCCAGGGGGCAGGGCCTGGACGAGCGTGCATCTCTGACATTACGAAAGGGCGCCAGATTCAGAAGGAGGAAAGTGGAGGAGACAAAGAGAATATAGGAGGAGACAGAGAGGAGGCGGATGAAAGCGGAGGAGACAGAGAGGAGGCAGAGGAGAGCAGAGGAGACAGAGAGGAGGTGGAGGAAAGCAGAGGAGACAGAGAGGAAGTGGAGGAGACAGAGGAGAAGAGAGGAGGTGGAGGAAAGCAGAGGAGACAGAGAGGAAGTGGAGGAGACAGAGGAGAGCAGAGGAGACAGAGAGGAAGTGGAGGAGACAGAGGAGAGTGGAGGAGACAGAGAGGAGGCAGAGGAAAGCGGGGGAGACAGAGAGGAGGCAGAGGAGAGTGGAGGAGACGAGAGCAGAGGAGACAGAGAGGAGGCGAAGGAAAGCGGAGGAGAGAGGAGGCGGAGGAGACAGTGAAGAGGACGGAGGAGACAGAGAGGAAAACGGAGGAGACAGAGGAGGCGGAGGAGACAAAGAGCGGAGGAGACAGAGAGAGGAGAATGGAGGAGACAGAGAGGAGACGGAGAGGAGAGCGGATGACATAGAGAGGAGCGGCATACCGGGGAAAGCGGAGGAGACAGAGGAGAGCATACCGGAGCGGTCAACAAAGACTTCCTTTGTTGACTGCGCAGCGTGTAGACTGCCGTGCTGTGCTGCATCAGCTGATCGTTGGCACAGGGTGGCGGCCATTTTCATTTTAATTCGGCTTCTTTGACTGTGCCGAATAAACTATTTTACATGGCTCTGTCGACGGAGCCATGTAGTCTAGACGTAGCCCTAATGTAGACATGCTCCAGGAGGAATAACATAGAATGGCCCTGGTGAGGGGCTATTTCGAAATAGCTGAAGTGGAGCGTTCTACACACGCCTTATTTCAAAATAGCTGTTTCGGAATATGCATTATGCTTCCTAGAATGAGGTTTACAGAAGTCAGAATAAGCTGTCCATTATTTCAAAATTATTTCGAAATAATGGAATTGCAGTGTAAATGCTCGCAGAGTTATTTCAGAATAATGGCCTTTATTTCAAAATAACTTTTCTGTGTAGACACAGCCCTGTAGTCCAGCTCGGGATGTGAATGACTAGTTGACACAATAATTGACTAGTCACTCCCCCCTCCCTTCCTGCCTCTATCAGAAAGAGGCAGCAATGTGGGGAGGGGGGGAGAGGAGAGAGTGCTTTAAAGTGGCAGCACTGCATGGATCCCAGGGCCAGACCCTGGGCTCGACGTGGCACTGCCGCTTTGAAACACCACATGCAGCCCAGGGCCAGCTGGGGACTCCCCTGCTGAACCCTGGTTCCATGTGGTGTTGCCACTTTAAAACATCACGTGGAGTCTGACGCCGGGACATTTCAAAGTGGGCATTTCAAAGTGGGGAGTCTGCCACTTTGAAACACTGCAGGAAGCACAGGGCAAGCAGGGGACTGCTTGAGTCCCCCGCTGGCCTTGTGCTCCCTGCAGCACTTTCGCGTTTGAAGCATAGCTGTTGCTACATTTCAAAGGTGTAGGCTCCCTTATCGACTAATCAAATAGTTGATGCAAATTGCATCTACTATTCGATTAGCCAGTTAATCTAAATCTAAATTAGCCAATTAATCTAAGTCGAGCACATCCATCGTCAGGAATAATTTTAGTTAGCCAGATGTCCACTTTTCATGGATGTGGGCAAGTTTCCTGTGATCCCATAAAGTTTGCTTACAGCCACCAGATCTGGCTCTCAGTGTTCTGTGCTCTTATTTAGCTCTAATTTACCCCTAAATGTCTCCTAACAGCCCAGTAAGCAGTGGAAGTGTTGATGATGCTGCTAGATAATATTGACCTCCCGTGGTCCAGAAGATTCTCTAGTTCGGAACCAGTCAGGTCCCAAGGATGCCAGACTGGAGAGGTTCAACCTGTATAATATTTGCAAGTGCTTTGGCATTGACACCATAGCTGGATGCAAGCTAGGTTCTCTCCATCAATGTGAGGCTTTGAATTTAGTCTGTGGAGGTCTACAGGTGATTTGCTTCAGCCCTGTGCCATTTTCAGTGACCTCCCTGCTATCAGAATTGTTCTTTTGAAAATGGCTCCAACAACAGACCTCTTTTAGCCCTGCTTCCTTTTCCAGACAGTAATTGCTCCCTTTGACAGGAGAATGGAATCCCTTCTTCTCTTTGGCTACGTCTAGACTGCAAGCCTCTTTCAAAAGAGGCTTTTTTGAAAGTATCTTTTGAAAAAGCCTCTTTCGAAAAAGAGCATCTGGACGGCTATGTTTAGACGGCATCCCTCTGCCGACAGAGGGATGCAAATCAAGCACTTTAAAAGTGTAAATGAAGCCCGGGATTTAAATATCCCGGGCTTCATTTCCATAGTCACTTTCGGACGCTGTGCCGATCAAGCGCCCTTTCGAAAGTGAAAGTAAAGTCTAACCGTGGTTCTGCCGACAGCAGGGAACTTTTTCGACAGATCCTGTATTCCTCAAAAAATTCATTTGGGAAAAAATGATTACTTGACATGCCCACATATATGTGCCTGAAGGTGCATCTACACTGTACCATTTTTCCGGAATAACGGCCGTTATTCTGGAAAAACAATACTAGCGTCCACACTGCAATTGCATTATTTTGATAGAAAGTCAAAATAATGGATGGCTTTTTATGACTCTGGTAAACCTTATTCCATAAGGAATAAGGCCTCTTCTGAAAAAGCTTTTTTGGAAGAGGATGGGTGTAGATGCGGAATAGGGAGTTTTGTTGAAAAAAGAGGCCTCCAGGAAATCCCACAGGTGTCTTGCTGGCCACCTCCGTCCATACTCATCAGAACTCAACAGTTCCTGTTCCCCTGCAGCTCTTAGGGTGTGTCTAGACTACAGGGTTTTGTCGACAAAAGTGGACTTTTGTCGACAAAACTATACCTGCGTCTACACTACCGCCGAGTTCTGTCGACATAACATCGACAGAACTCGGCAGTTTTGTCGACGGCGATAAACCTCATTCTATAAGGAATAACACCTTTTGTCAACAGAGTTCTGTTGACAGAAGGCATTATGGCATCTACACTGTCCTTTGCGTCTACACTCTCATATCGACAAAGCGGCTTGCTTTGTCGACAGATCTGGATGTAGTCTAGACGCTCTTTGTCGACAGAAGCTTTGATAACAGTATCTGTTGACAAAGCCTCTGTCGACAAAAGCCTGTAGTCTAGACGTACCCAGAGAGAGAGAGCGAGAGAGAGAGAGGGTATGTCTACACAGCAAAGTTATTTTGAAATAACAGCTGTTATTTCGAAATAACTTTACTAGCATCTACACAGCCAAACCGCTATTTCGAAATTAATTCGAAATAGTGGAGCGCTTATTTCGAATTTGGTAAACCTCATTCCACGAGGAATAATGCCAAATTCGAAATAACTATTTCGAAATAAGTGCTGTGTAGACACTTATATCGAAAAAGGGGGCCTCCAGCCTTCCCAAGGTGCCCTGGTGGCCACTCCGGCCTCAACCAAGAACACTTCTCTCCCTCCCCCCTCATTGGAGCCCTTAAAGGGGTTGACTCTGGCCACAGTGCCTGTGCCAGCCCAGAGCCAGCAGTCATTGCCCCTGACCCACTAGCCCCAAAGCATGAGACAGCAAGCCACTAGCAGCCAGCCCTCCACCACTCCCCAGGAGCAGTCTGCCAGCTCCCAGGAGCTTGCCAGGGCCTGGAGAAGGTGAGCGCCTTCCTGGTCCAGGGTGGAGATCATGGACCTTATTCAAGGTTTGGGGGGAATGCCCCCAACGTCCATGATCTCCACACTAGATGGAGGAACGCGGCCATCTATGGCAGGTTAGCTGCCAACCTGGCCACCAAAGGCCACATGCGAACCCAGAAGTAGCTTTGCATGACAATCGAATTGGTCCGGGGAGACCCCCAACCCTGAGCCCTGAGTTTCCCCTCCCCCTTCTTTCCCTTGCTTCCCCCTTCCAGCTCCCTCCTCCCAGGTTTCCCCCTTCCCTCTCCCACCCTCTCGTCTCCCCTCTCCTTCCTCCTTTCCCCAGTCTCACCAAAGTTTCATTCCCCCCCCCCCTTTTGTTAAATAGAGTTTGTGTTCATGAAAATACATGTATTTTATTTGACATCAGGAAGGGGGGTTAGGGAGAGGTAAGTGGAAGGATGTGAGGGAGGAATGAGGCACAAGCCCCCAGTGGGGCAGACCAGGAAGGCTCTTAGTGCTCCTCAGGGTGGAAGCTCTCCCGCAGGGCCTCCTGGATACTGACAGCTCCCCGATGGACCTCCCAGATTGCAGCCTGCAGAAAGTGCAGCCAGGCTCACAGCAACATGTCCACGAGAAGCACCAGAGTGCCCAGGGGCAGCTCTGGCTCCATGTTGCAGAGTGCTGTCATGTCCCGAGTGAGGGCAACCAGAGCATGCCGAGACAAAAGTGCTTTGCTGTCCCTCATCGAGGTAGACAGGCAAGCAGGGAAACCTGAGAACTGTCTGTCCGGGGGGTGGGGCTTTAACCACAGACCTCAGTTAGCTTCAGGCAGCAGCCCCACACAGTAAGTCCTGACCTGGTGCCCTGCCAGCCTTAAATGCGATTCAGAGTCCACTCAGTGTGGACGCGCTATTTCGAAATAGCAAAAGCTATTTCGAAATGACTCATAGACTCATAGACTTTAAGGTCAGAAGGGACCATTATGATCATCTAGTCTGACCCCCTGCACAATGCAGGCCACAGAATCTCACCCACCCCCTGCTAGAATAATCCTCTCACCTATATCTCAGATATTGAAGCCCTCAAATATTTTGAAGACCCCAAGATGCAGAGAATCCTCCAGCTGTGATCTGTACCCCATGCTACAGAGGAAGGCGAAAAACCTCCAGGGCCTCTGCCAATCTACCCTGGAGGAAAATTCCATCCCGACCCCAAATATGGCGATCAGCTAAACCCTGAGCATGTGGTCAAGACTCACCAGTGAGACACCCAGAAAGTTCTCTATAGTAACTCCTATCATCCCTCCATTGACCTATTTACCACTGATAGTGAAAGGTCAATTAGTTACAAAGATCATGTTATCTCATCAAACCATCCCCTTCATAAACCCATCTAGTTTAACCTTGAAGCCAGATAGATCTTTTGCCCCCACTACTTCCCTTGGAAGGCCGTTCCAGAACCTCACTCCTCTAATGGTTAGAAACCTGCCTAATCTCAAGTCTAAACTTCCTACTAGCCAGCTTATATCCATTTGTTCTTGTGTCCACATTGTTATTAAGCTTAAATAATTCCTCTCCCTCCTGGTATTTATCCTCTAATATATTTAAAGAGAGCAATCATGTCCCCCCTCAGCCTTCTTTCGGTTAAGGTAAGCAAGCCAAGCTCCTTGAGTCTCCTTTCATAAGACAGGTTTTCCATTCCTCGGATCATCCTAGTGGCCCTTCTTTGTACCTGTTCCAATTTGAATTCATCCTTCTTAAACATGAGAGACCAGAACTGCACACAGTATTCCAAATGGGGTCTCACCAATGCCTTGTATAATGGCACTAACACCTCCTTATCCCTACTGGAAATACCTCGCCTAATACATCCCAAGACCGTATTAGCCTTTTTCACGGCCATGTCACAATGGCGGCTCATAGTCATCCTATAATCAACCAGGACTCCGAGGTCCTTCTCCTCCTCCATTACTTCCAACTGATGTATCTCCAGCTTATAACTAAAATTCTTGTTATTAATCCCTAAATGCATAACCTTACACTTCTCACTATTACATTTCATCCTATTGCTATCACTCCAATTTACAAGGTCATCCAGATCTTCTTGTATGATATCCCGATCCTTTTCTGAATTGGCAATACCTCCCAACTTTGTGTCATCCGCAAATTTTATCAGGACACTTCCACTTTTGGTGCCAAGGTCAGCAATAAAAAGATTAAATAAAATTGGCCCCAAAACTGATCCCTGAGGAACTCCGCTAGTAACCTCCCTCCAACCTGACAGTTCACCTTTCAGTATGACCCGCTGTAGTCTCCTTTAACCAGTTGCTTATCCACCTCTCAACTTTCATATTAATCCCTATCTTTTCCAATTTAAACAATAATTCCCCATGTGGTACTGTATCAAATGCCTTACTAAAGTCGAGGTAGATTAGATCGACTGCATTTCCTTTATCTAAAAATCTGTTACTTTCTCAAAAAGGAGATCAGGTTGGTTTGGCACGATCTACCTTTTGTAAAACCATGTTGTAATTTGTCCCAATTGCCATTAGCCTCAATGTCTCTAACTGCTTTCTCCTTCAAAATTTTTCCAAGATCTTGCATACTACAGATGTCAAACTAACAGGCCTATAGTTACCCGGTCGTTTTTTTCCCTTTCTTAAAAATAGGAACTATATTAGCAATTCTCCAATCAAATGGTACAACCCTGAGTTTAGAGATTTATTAAAAATTTTGCTAATGGACTTGCAATTTCATGTGCCAGTTCCTTTAATATTCTTGGATGAAGATTATCTGGGCCCCCGATTTACTCCCATTAAGCTGTTCAAGTTTGGCTTTTACCTCGGATATGGTAATATCTACCTCCATATCCTTAGTCCCTTTGTTATGTTACCATTATCCCTAAGCTCTTCATTAGCCTCATTAAAGACTGAAGCAAAGTATTTGTTTAGATATTGGGCCATTCCTAGATTATCCTTAACCTCCACTCCATCCTTAGTAATTAGCGGTCCTACTTCTTTTTTTGGTTTTTTCCTATTTATATGGCTATAAAACCTTTTACTATTGGTTTTAATTCCCTTTTCAAGGTCCAACTCTACCTGACTTTTAGCCTCTCTCACTTTGTCCCTACATGCTCTAACCTCAATAAGGTAGCTTTCTTTACTAATCCCTCCCATCTTCCACTCCTTGTATGCTTTCTGCTTTTTCTTAATCACCTCTCTGAGATGCTTGCTCATCCAGCTTGGTCTAACACACCTGCCTATAAATTTTTTTTTCTTGGGATACAGGCTTCTGACAGCTTCTGCAACTTTAGCTTAAAATAATCCCAGGCCTCCTCCACCTCAAGATCCATAATTTCTTTAGTCCAATCAACTTCCCTAACTAATTTCCTTAATTTATTAAAGTTAGCCCTTTTGAAATCAAAAACCCTAGTCTCAGATTTATTTTTGTTTATCCTTCCATTTAATTTGAACTGAATTAGCTCATGATCACTTGATCCAACGTTGTCCCCTACAACCATTTCATCTATGAGGTCCTCGCTACTCACCAAAACCAAATCTAAAATAGAATCCCCCTTGTTGGTTCAGCATTTTGTGTGTAGTCGCATTATTTTGAAATAAGCTATTTTGAATTAACTGTTTCTAAATTAGATCTTTTGAAATAACGCTGTAGTGTAGACGTCCCCAGAGAGAGAAAGAGAGTAAGTTTTCTCCTTAAACTGAATCAGGCATAACAAAACCAGGAATTCAATTGACATAAAATGTTGAAAGCCTTGGAAACTTACAAAAATGGTATGAGATATATGAAAAATCTGAAGCACTTGTGAAGACTTCCTGTCACATGAACAGCTATAGGCAGGGCTCAACAAATACACTTGCCCGCTAACCCATGGCGAGTAGATTTTACCAGCTGGTGAGTGCAGGGGCAGACTGGCCCAGTGGGCTGCTGTGACGGGCTGGCCGAAGCCCGCACTACAGGCGGTGCGACCCCATCCAATCCGCCGGCCAGCGGAGGAGCAGAGCGCCACCGGGGAGGGGGAAGTGCGGCGATTCTTGCCACCGGGATGCCTGCGTGCAGCTCTGGCGGGAGGAGGCGGGGCACGAGCCAGAGGGCGGGATGCCGGCAGATGCCAGGATGCTGGTGTGACGTGGCCCCGCCGATTTTAAAAGGCCACGGCAGCTCGGCTCTGGGCCACGTGTCCCCGGGAGCTGGCTGCGGCGCATGGCGCAGCCAGGCCCTGCCCCGCCGGCTCCAGTTCTGCCACGGCCCCAGCCCCCTCGCCGGCGAGAGACCGCTCCCTGTCGACCGCCCGGCTCGCTGCACCCGCCCCGCGCCCCTTTGTCTCCGCGCCGCATGTTCCCCATGCCGCCCCTGCTCCCCTGCACCCCGGACCCCCTGCTCTCCCTCTTCCCTGCGACTCTCTGGCTCTGCGCTGCCCTTGCACCCCACACCCTGCTCCCGCAGATCCCTGCCCCCCCAGCTCTGTGCTGCCCATTCCCTACACTGCCCATAGACCCCGATCCCTCTGCCCCTCCCGTTCCCCGTGTCCCATTCCCCGTGCCTCCACCGCACCCTGCTCCCCCCGATCCCTGCATCCCTCTGGCTCTGTGCCTCCCATTCCTGCGCCACCCCCGTTGTACCCCGCCCCCCTGCTGTTCCCTGCACCCCTCTGGCTCTGTGCTGTCCCTGCACCCTGCTCCCCCTGTGGGTCGGGAGTGAGGGGTGCTTGTCCATAGGGAGGGACTGGACAGGGCAGGGAAAAGGCTGCTGTGACCCAGCAGTGAGTGAAAGGGGGAGTTCACTTGAAGCGCCTTTGCCTTTATGGAAAAAAACAAATGAAAATGCTATTTGCTATTTATAGGGCTAAAATGCCGGGACAAAAATGAAAACAAACAAAAAACACCCCATTGCAAAATGCAAATGTGTAAAAGACAACAAAAAGGGGGGGGGGGGCGGCCAAAAATGTTTTGCTTGGGTCAGCAAAATACCTAAAGCTGGCACTGGGGGAGGGGAAGGGGCTGGGCTGAGGGGAGGGGAGGAGAGGAGGTCAGGAGAAGAAGAAGAAGAAAGGGAAAGGCACCAAGGGACAGGGGTGCAGGAGAGACAAATCCCAGGGGGCCAAGTGCAGACAACAAGGAAAAGGGCAGGAGGGGAGGTGTCAGTGGGAGGGGGGAACAGGGTGATGCTGGGAGAGGAGAGGGTAAGGGCACTGGGGGCTAGAGGGGAGGGGAGGTCCTGGGAGAAGGCTTGAAAGAAGGGGTGGGCATGAGGAAGGCGGGATTGAGCAAGGCATGTGTGAGGGCACAGGGGCATGAGGGGTAATGGGGGCAGAGGGTGGTGAGGGGGTGGGCATCAGGGAAAAAGAGGGCAAAGGGGCAGGGACAGTGAGGGAAGGGGGAGGCACCAAGAGGGTGCAGGTGCCAGGGGATTCTGGGGGTGAAGCAGAAGGGCAGACACCTGCAGGGGAGGGACCAGCACCAGAGGAGAGAGGCAGGGCAGGTGTGTAGAGGAGGTGTTAGGAGAGGGGATGAGGAGGGGTAGCTCACATGATCAGAGTGGGGCTACTAGAGGAGTGGGCACAGGGGGGAGGGAAGAGCTGGTGGAGGGGGGCAGGTCTCAGGAAGGCTGAGGGCAGTGAGAAGGGCAGGAGTCAGGACAGCAGAGGAGGGTGAGGTGTTGGGGGGGCAGCAGGCACCAGGGGAGCTGATGGAGCAAGGGGAGGAGACATGGCAGCAGAGGGAGAAGGTAGAGCTTTATTAGATATTTATTAATAACTTGGGTGATACTTATTAATGATTTATTAGTAATTACTGTTCTTATTCGGAATTTATGCCATTAAAAAAACACTTTTTGGGGGGAGGGTGGCGAGTCCCTTTTTTGCCTGGCGAGTAGGGTTTTCCATAATTTGTCGAGCCCTGGCTATAGGCAATGATGAGGATTATTAACAATCTCACAAATAGAATATGAGTAAAGAGCCAATACCATTCTCATCTCTTTTTAAACACAGCTCACTGCAACTGATCATGTGACTATTGAAAAACATTTGCTAAATTATCAAAAAGTAAATTGTATTCTCAGAGACTGCATTTGTCCTTAAAGCTTTTGAGAATTTAATTAGACATTAGGACTTTCAGCTCCTAAGTAACAAAATTACATTCAAACCAACATTTCCAGAAAAAAAATAGAAGCAATAGTACACAACATTTAGAATCATAGAATCATAGAGCTAGAAGAGACCTCAGGAGGTCATCAAGTCCAGCCCCCTGCCCAAGGCAGGACCAATCCCAACTAAATCAACCCAGCCAGGGCTTTGTCAAGCCGAGACTTAAAAACCCCTAGGGATGGAGATTCCACCACCTCCCTAGGTAACCCATTCCAGTGCTTCACCACCCTCCTAGGGAGATAGTTTTTCCTAATATCCAACCTAGACCTCTCCCACTGTATCTTGGGACCATTGCTCCTTGTTCTCCCATCTGTCACTACTGTGAACAGCCTTTCTCCGTCTTCTTTGGAACCTCCCTTCAGGAAGTTGACAGCTGCTCTCAAATCCCCCCTCACCCTCCTCTTCTGCAGACTAAACAAACCCAAATCCCTCAGCCCCTCCTCATAGGCCATGCGCTCCAGCCCCCTAATCATTTTGGTCGCCCTCCGCTGGTGCCTCTCCAGTGCGTCCACATCCTTAACATAAGAACATAAGAACATAAGAATGGCCGTACTGGGTCAGACCAAAGGTCCATCTAGACCAGTAGCCTGTCTGCCGACAGTGACCAACACCAGGTGCCCCAGAGGGGGTGGACCGAAGACAATGATCAAGCGATTTCTCTCCTGCCATACTTCTCCAGCCTCTGACAATAGCCTGGCTATTAGCCTTTTATGGACCTAACCTCCATGAAATTATCTAGCTTCTCTTTAAACTCTGTTATAGTCCTAGCCTTCACAGCCTCCTCTGGCAAGGAGTTCCACAGGTTGACTACACGCTTTGTGAAGAAGAACTTTCTTTTATTAGTTTTAAACCTGTTACCCATTAACTTCATTTGGTGTCCTCTAGTTCTTCTATTATGGGAACTAATAAATAACTTTTCTTTATTCACCCTCTCCACACCACTCATGATTTTATATACCTCTATCATATCTCCCCTCAGTCTCCTCTTTTCTAAACTGAAAAGTCCCAGTTGCTTTAACCTCTCTTCATATGGGACCCGTTCCAAACCCCCCTAATCATTTTAGTTGCCCTTTTCTGAACCCTTTCTAAGGCCAAAATATCTTTTTTGAGGTGAGGAGACCACATCTGTACACAGTATTCAAGATGTGGGCATACCATAGTTTTATACAGAGGCAGTAAGATATTCTGTGTCTTATTTTCTATCCCTTTCTTAATAATTCCTAACATCGTATTTGCCTTTTTGACCGCCGCTGCACACTGTGTGGAAGTTTTCAGAGAACTGTCCACGATAACTCCAAGATCTCTTTCCTGATTTGTCGTAGCTAAATTAGCCCCCATCATACTGTACGTATAGTTGGGGTTATTTTTTTCAACATGCATTACTTTACACTTATCCACATTAAATTTAATTTGCCATTTTGTTGCCCAATCACTCAGTTTGCTGAGATCTTTTTGAAGTTCTTCACAGTCTGCTTCTGTCTTGACTATCTTAAAAAGTTTAGTATCATCCGCAAACTTTACCACCTCACTGCTTACCCCTTTCTCCAGATCAGTTGAGCAGGATTGGTCCCAGGACTGACCCTTGGGGGACACCACTAGTTACCCCTCTCCATTCTGAAAATTTACCATTTATTCCTACCCTGTTTCCTGTCTTTTAACCAGTTCTCAATCCATGAAAGGACCTTCCCTCTTATCCCATGACAATGTAATTTACAAAAGAGCCTTTGGTGAGGGACCTTGTCAAAGGCTTTTTGAAAATCTAAGTATAGATTAAGTATCCTTTCTATAGTGGGGGGCCCAGAACTGGACACAATACTCCAGATGTGTCCTCACCAGGGCCAAATAAAGAGGAATAATCACTTCTCTGGATCTGCTGGCAATGATCCTCCTAATGCACCCTAATATGCCATTAGCCTTCTTGGCTACAAGGGCACACTGTTGACTCATATCCAGCTTCTCATGCACTGTAATCCTCAGGTCCTTTTCTGCAGAACTGCTACTTAGCCATTCAGTCCCCAGCTTGTAACAATGCTTGGGATTCTTCCATCCCAAGTGCAGGACTCTACACTTGTCCTTGTCGAACCTTGGCCCAATCCTCTAATTTGTTCAGGTCACTCTGGAGCCTATCCCTGCCCTCCAGTGTGTCTAGTTCTCCCCCAGCTTAGTGTCATCTGCAAATTTGCTGAGGGTGCAATCCATCCCCTCATCCAGGTCATTAATAAAGATGCTGAACAAAACCAGCCTTAGAACAGATTCTTGGGACACTCCTCTAGAAAGCGACTGCCAACCTGACATCGAGCATTGATCTCTACCCATTGGGCCTTACAGTCTAGCCAGCTTTCTATGCATCTTACAGTCCATTTATCCAATCCATATTCCCTTAACTTGCTGACAAGAATATTGTGGGAGACGGTATCAAAAGCTTTGCTAAAGTCAAGGCATATCACATCCACTGACTTTCCCATATCCACAGAGCCAGTTACCTCATCATAGAAGCTAATCAGATTGGTCAGGGACGACCTGCCCTTCCTGAATCCATGTTGACTATTCCTGATCACTTTCCCCTCTTCCAAGTGCTTCAAAATGGATTCCTTGAAGATCCCCTCCATGATGTTTCTGGAGACTGAGGTCTGGCTGACTGGTCTGTAGTTCCCTGGATTGTCCTTCTTCTCTTTTTTAAAGATGGGCTCTACATTTGCCTTTTTCCAATCATCCGGGATCTCTCCCGATCTCCACGAGTTTTCAAAAATAATGGCCAAAATCTCCGCAATGGCATTTGCCAACTCCCTCAGTACCCTCGGATGCATTAAATCCGTGCCCATGGATTTGTGTATGTTTATGTTTTCTAAATACTTCCTAACTTGTTCTTTCCCCACCAAGGGCTGTCCACCTCCTTCCCATACTGCGTTGCCTAGTGCATTTGTATGGGAGCTGACCTTGTCCGTGAAGACAAAGACAAAGAAAGCATTGAGTACTTCAGCTTTCCCCACATCATCTGTCACTAGGTTACCTCTCTCATCCAGTAAGGGCCCCACACCCTCTCTGATCACCCTCTTATTGCTAACATGCCTGTAGAAACCTTTCTTGTTACCCTTCACATCCCTTGCTAGCTGAAATTCCAATTTCCCTTTCGCCTTCCTGATAACTCCGCTGCGTTCTCGAGCTATATATTTATACTCCTCCCTAGTCATCTGTCCAAGTTTCCACTTCTTGTAAGCTTCCTTTTTGTGTTTAAGCTCACCAAGGATTTCCTTTAGCCAACCATATTTGCTTTTCTTACTCCGCATTGTGCTGGTTTCTTCCTGTGCCTTTAATAAGGCTTCTTTAAAATACTGCCAGCTCTCCTGGACTCCTTTCCCCTTCATGTAAGCATCCCAACGAATCCTGCCCATCAGTTCTCTGAGGGAGTCGAAGTCTGCTTTTCTGAAGTCCAGGATGTGTATTTTACCACTCTATTTTCTTCATCTGGTCAGGATCCTGAAATCTAGCATCTCCTGATCACTGCTTCCCAGGTTGTTACCCACCTCTACTTCCCCTACTAGTTCCTCCCTGTTTGTGAGCAGCAGATCAAGCTACACATGGCCCCTGGTCGGTTCCTTCAGCACTTGTACCAAGAAGTTATCCCCAACATTCTCCAAAAACTTCCTGGATTGTCTGTGTACTGCTGTATTACTTTCCCAACAGATGTCAGGGTGTTAAAAGTCCCTCATGAGAACCAGGGCCCGCGATCTGGAAGCTTCTCTCAGTTGTCCAAACAAAGCTTCGTCTACCTCATCCACCTGATCCGGTGGTCTGTAGCAGACACCAACCACAACATCACCCTTCTTGCTTCCACCTCTAAACTTAACCCATAGACTCTCAACAGTCTTTTCTCCCTCTAAACACTGGAACTCTGAGCAATCATACTGCTCTTTTACATACAATGCAACTCCTCCTCCTTTTCTTCCCCACCTGTTCTTCTTGAACAGTTTATGCCCTTCTATGACAGTGCTCCAGTCATGCGAGTCATCCCACCAAGTCTCCGTTATTCCAATCAAATCATAGTTCTTTGACGGGGCCAAGACTTCTAATTCTTCCTGTTTGTTTCACAGGTTTCTCGTATTTGTGTACAAACACCTTAGATAATCAGTTTATCGCCCTACCTTCTCCATCCGAATCGGGGTCCTCCTTTGTTGCTCGTTCCTCCTTGTGATTCTTCCCCGTGTCCGACTTCTTCACTTACCTCAGGGCTTTGGTCACCGTCCCCCAGCGGACCTAGTTTAAAGCCCTCCTCACTAAGTTTGCAAGCCTGCCCACAAAGATGTTCTTTCCTCTCTTGGTTAGGTGGATCCAATCTCTTCCTAACAATCCTTGTGCCCAGAACAGAGTCACATGGTCGAAAAAACCAAAGCCCTCTCTCCGACACCACCTGCACAACCACGCATTTACTTCCTCAATTCGACGATCCCTACCCGGACCTTTTCCTTCAATCGGAAGAATGGACAAGAACACCACTCGCGCTTCAAATTCCTTGATCCTTCTTCCCAGCGCTACATAATTTGCTGTGACCCACTCAAGGTCATTCTTGGCTATATCGTTAGTTCCGACATGGAGAAGCAGGAAGGGGTAGCGATCCGAAGGTTTATTCACTTTCGGAAGACTCTTGGTCACATTCTGAATGCGAGCTCCCGGTAAGCAGCACACTTCTCGAGATTGCAGTTCTGGACGGCAGATGGATGACTCAGTCCCTCTTAGGAGGGAGTCTCTGAGCACCACCCCCCGTCTTCTTCTTTTGGGGGTGGTGGTCGTGGAACCCCCATCTCTAGGACTACACATCCCATGCCTTCCAGTAGATGGTGTTCCCTTCTGATTTCTTCCCTGAGAGGTCCCTGCCAAAGCATTCTCCACCGCAGTGCTTGTGGAGAGAGCCTGATAGCGGTTACTTACCTCTACAGGAATGGGGGATACCTGAGTTGGCTTTCTTCTCCTTCTAGAGGTTACATGCTGCCAGTTTTCTTCTTTGTCCTGTACTGCCCTGACTGGCTCTTCAGCCTGCTGTGCCTGCAGGATTAAACGCTCGCTGTCTTCTATCGAGGAAGTCTTCATCCTCTCTGATAGAACGTAGGGTCGATACTTTTTCTAATTTTTTCTTCCAAAATGGTGACCAGCTTACACCTAGTGCTAATAAAATCCCTTCTTTCTTCCGGGAGGAAGACAAACATGGCACATGGTGTGCAGGTAACAACAGCAGACCTATCACCATCCATGCCTACCTTCCTTCTGAGAGATTCCTTGGTTGTTATGAAATGCCTCCTTAAAGGGCAGAGGTGTAGAGAAAAGGTTTTAAAGAATGGCGAGTGTATCTCACCCCCTTCCCAACTCCCTCTCCAAATTCCCTGTTAACAGCCCCTGTTTGCAAGCTCCATGGCCGCTGACTCACTGCTTTATATAGCCCTG
This sequence comes from Rafetus swinhoei, assembly GCA_019425775.1. Taxonomy (NCBI): domain Eukaryota; kingdom Metazoa; phylum Chordata; order Testudines; family Trionychidae; genus Rafetus; species Rafetus swinhoei. The sequence continues at coordinate 130,552,682 of CM033424.1, forward strand.
GACTGCCTGATAGCCCCTCTCCCGATTAAGGCTCAACCAATGAGCAGAGGCTTCTAGATTTCAAACCCTAATTAACCTTTCCAGCAAACGACATGTCCGCATCCAGGAGCAGGTGTGGATGAAGGTAAAAGAGCTCCACCAAGCATATGCCAGGGCCAATGGGCAGCTCCCACTCCAGGGCAGAACCCCACACCTGCCTCTACTGCATCCTGGGGGCAGGGCAGTCCCTTTACCCCTCTCGCCCCCAGTTGTAGACTCCAGACTTAAGACACCCGTGGTCATCCTCGCTGGAGAAACAGAGATGAGGAGGAGGAGGAGCCAGACGAGGCCAGCATCAGCAACCTCCTGACCCTGGAGCCAGTACCCCTCCCTGTGCACATGTCGCAGGCATTGTCCGAGGCCGGAGAGGAACATCATGTGAGTGTCATCATGTTCCCGTCAAACAGTGGATGAAGGGGGTGGACAGTGAGGGGTAACTGGGTACATCTTGCTGAGCCCTTGCGGCCTGGGGATCATGCAGCAGCCTGTGCACGTGGGAGCAAGTGCTACGCCATGCCACTCCTGACTACACAGCCCTAGGTAGCTGCCACAGAGGACCCTTGTGCTATTGGCCACAGGGTATCTGGAGAGGCCTGCCATGCCCATGACCCCAGGGTGGGACACACTCCCCTCCTCTAGAAGGAGGCTGGGGACACACACACACACACACACACACACACACACAAACACACACACACACACTCACTCAGCAGTCCCACACATGTCACATGGGCATATTCACACTCTCAGGGCAACACCCGCTCCTGGGGACATCTGGGCCCCTGTAGGAATGGGCCCACTGGCCAGAGCGCACATGGCCTTGCTCAAAGTATGTCGCCTTTGAGTGAGCCAAGAACTGTCACTCTCAGCTCACAGATGGGGGCTAGGCTTCAGGCACAGTGTCCCCTGGGATGACTGACTGTCTGTCTTTATTCTCCACAGCTGGGCCAGCAGCAAGAGGGGGGGTGGTCGACACCATCCAGTACAGCCTCCCAAACCCGAGAGACCCCGCAGGCGCTGGAGACCCATGGATGACTTCTAGAGGGAGCAGCTCAAGGCACTCTGATTCCTGGATGCAGGCTCCAGGAGGACATTGAGCTGCAGCGAGACACCTGGCGGGAAGTGCTGGCGCAGGCCTGCTCCATGTGTGTAGCCATGCAATCTCTCATTGCCAGCATGATGCCTGCTCCTGCTCCTGCTCCTGCTCCTGCTCCTGCTCCTGCTCCTGCTCCTGCTTCTGCTCCCACTCCTGCTTTTGCTGTAGCTCCTCTCCTCCTGCTCCTCCTGCTTCTTCTCCAACACCCCCCGTGGCCACTGTGGCCCCCGCACCCGTGCCAGTGGGATCACCAGACCTAGATGCCACTCCCAGCCCCAGCCCTGAGCCTCTCCTCACCCCTTCTCCTCTTTCCATCTCCCTCCTCACCCTCCAAAGTTCTCATCCCCTCTCCTCTCCCCTCTCCCAGTTTCTTTCCCGAGTCTCTCCCCAGTTTCTTTGATCCCAAATAAAAGAAACAGAGATTTTATTTTTTCAAAAACAATTTTTTTTTATTGTCTCAGCAGGGAAGCGGGGATGGAAGGGAAGAGAGAGGTGTGGGAGGAAAGGCAGAGAGGGGCGATGCGTAGGCCCCTAGTGGGGAGGCCCAAAGCAGAGTGTCATGGGGCCCCTTGTGAGAAACTCTCCCTTAGGGCCTCCCAGATGTGCACTGCCCTCTGATGGGCCTGCTGGATGACAGCTGTGCGTGGCTGTTCAAAAGCCTTGCTGATATAGTCAGCCTTCTGCCCCCAAGCCTGGCAGGGATACCTCCCCCTTCCTTTTGCAAATATTGTGGAGCACACAACATGCAGCCATCATGTGAGGGATGCTGTGATCCCCGAGGTTCAACCAGGTGAGGAGGCGTCTGAAACATGCCTTCAAATGGCCAAAGGCACCCTCCATGACCATGCGGGACTTGCTGAGCCTTGCATTATGGCGTTCCCGAGAAGGGTTGAGCTGTCCGGTATATGGCTTCCTCACTCCCTCATTCCCTAGTCTAGGGAACCCCATTCCTGCACCCTCCCTTGGAACAATAGCCTGAGAGCAACATACCTGCATGAGCACAGCCCTCCCTGACAGTCGATCTTCCCATGCTGAACTGGTTCCCGATGGATTGGTAGCTATCTGATGTGGCAAGCTTCCAGAGGGCAATGGTGACACACTTCTAGACAGGGATGGTGGGTCTCATGTGAGTATCCCATCACCGAAGGGCAGGGGCAAGCCACTCACAGAGCTCCAGAAATGTGTCCTTCCTCATCCTGAAATTCTGGAGCCACTGCTGGTCGCCTCAGTGCTCCATGATAATATGGTCCCACCAGTCTGCATTGGTGTCCAGATGCCAGAAGCGGCAGTGCACAGTACACAGGGGAGGACAAGCGGGATCTACAGAGATCCAAGGAGGTTCTCCTAGAGAAGCTGGGAGTTGGGTTCCTGCAGGGCTTGGGCTCCAGCCTGCAAAAACTGGCATAAGTTATAGCACAAGCTGCAATAGACGTAGACTGCCCAGAGGCAGCTCCGGCTCCATTTTTGGCAAGCTGACATGTCTGCAAGGGCAACCAGAGCAGGCAGAAGAGAAGGCTTTGCTGTCCCTTAAGGAGGTAGGCAAAGACAAAAAGCCTGAGACACTGCTGTATAGGGGGGTACCTTTAAGCAAGAGCCTCAGATAGCCTGAAGCAGCAGTTACATGAAATAACTGCTGACCTGATACCCTGCCTGAAGTGGTTCCAGGTGGCCTTAAATGCAAGTTAGTGTTCAATCAGTGCAGACACTCTGTTTTGAAATAGCTAAGCGCTATTTTGATGCGCATTTGGTGTGTAGATACGGTATATTGGAAGATATCTTCTGAAATTGCTTATTTTGAAATAAATGTGCAATGTAGATGTAGCCTTAGATCAAAGCTTTGGACACATATGTTCTCTGTGTATTTCTCCAAAGCTTTTATCAAACATGTATCCACTATTTATTGTAGATGCATGATGCCATTTTCTTAGTAGTAGGAATATGCTTAGAAAGCTGAAAATGGTCATTGTTGTGGGTGTTTAAAAAAAAACCCGAAAAAACAAACCAGGAATTCAGTGTTTTTCTATATTCTAGTGTTTAAACCTAATTTTATCCACTTGTTCAAGGTTGCATATGAATGCAGTTGCAAAGGAGTTAGCTGTGGCTATTTTGAATAGTTCTGTATTAGGACTGAAACTGAGTTTCTTGCATACTTATAGACTTTGTGATTGTGTCTGTGTAAGAGATGTGAAATGAGGGTTGGCATGCTGGTTTCACTAGGGATTTCCTTCCTTTTTAATGATGGTTTTAAAGACATTTGCACTCTATTAATATCATACTAGCCAATAGCCCGTCATAAGTCGGGATTTTGGAAGGACCCTGGAAATCATAAGACGGGTGTGTCTTAGTGGGGATCGAGTGTCTCCCTGCCCCACCTCTTCGCCCTGCCCTCGGATCTCTCCTCCATGTCCTATTCCCTTTCGATCTCGGTCTTCTCTCCTGAGCCTCCGGTCTCTCGCTCCGTCTCTCTCTCTCTCTCTCTCTCCCCTCCTCCTACTGCCTCCCGCCTTTCTCTCTCAGCTCTCCTCCGCCTCCTGCCTCTCTCTCCATCTCTCTCTTTCTCTTCTCCCCTCCTGCCTCTCACTCTCCTTTTCTCTTCTCCTCCTCCTCCTGCCTCTCACTCTCTCTCTCACTCTCTCTCTCTCTCTCTCTCCGCTCTCCTCCGTCTCCTCTCTGTCTCCTCTCTCTCTCCTCCGCTCTCCTGTCTGTCTCCTCCATTTTCCTCTGCCTCCTCTCTGTCTCCTCCGCTCTCCTCTGTCTACTCTGCTTTTCTTCGCCTCCTCTCTGTCTCCTCCCGTTCTCCTCTCTGTCTCCTCCGCTCTTCTCCACCTCCTCTCTGTCGCCTCCGTTTTCCTCTCTGTCTCCTATCTGTCTCCTCCACTCTCCTCTGTCTCCTCCACTTCCTCTCTGCCTCCTCCACTCTTCTCTGTCTCCTCCACTTCCTCTCTGTCTCCTCTGCTTTCCTCCGCTCTCCTCTGACTCCTCTGCTTCCTCTCTGTCTCCTCCGCTCTCCTCTGACTCCTCCGCTTCCTCTCTGTCTCCTCTGCTCTCCTCCGATTTCCCCCGCTTCCTCTCTGTCTCCTCCGCTCTCCTCTCTGTCTCCTCTGCTTTCTTCCACCTCCTCTCTGTCTCCTCCGCTCCTCTCTGTCTCCTCCGCTCTCCTCCGCCTCCTCTCTGTCTCCTCCGCTCTCCTCTCTGTCTCGTCCACTCTCCTCCGCCTCCTCTCTGTCTCCTCCTCTCTCCTGTCTCCTCCGCTTTCCTCCACCTCCTCTCTGTCTCCTCTGTTCTCTTCTGTCTTCTCCGCTTTCTTCCGCCTCCTCTCTGTCTCCTCCTATATCCTCTCTGTCTCCTCCGCTTTCCTCCTTTTCAATCTGGCGCCCTTTCCTGATGTCAGAGACGCATGCTTATCCAGGCCCCGCCCCCTGGCTGTGTACGTCACCGTCCCGCCCCCCTTCGCCTCCCGCCGTGGTGCTCAGCTGATTTGTACGCCACTCAGCCGGGCCGCTGCACGGGAGCAAGCAGCGCAAACGGCCATTTGGGCTCCACGGTCCCCATGCAGCACGGGGGTTGGCGCCGCTTGAGTGTGGGGTGGATCGCCCTCGCCACCGCGGGGCGATCCTGCCCCGTCATACAGCGCTCAGTGCTCTTCTCCATCTACTGATCAATGCCACGACGCCGCTCAGAGGCAACAGAAAATGTTACAGCGTTACAGAGGCACAGGCGCTGCTCACAGGCAACAGAGAACATTACAGCATTACAGAGGCATTACAGCGTTACAGAGCCACAGACATTGGGCTTTTATATATATGATAATAATATAATACTATATAATAAATCTAAATTAGCAAAGGGTTTGTTTTTTTGTTTGCGAAACGTCACTTGGTATTTAATAAACATGTTTTAGTGCAGATAGTCACATGGATCACTATTAGCACTCAAAAGTATTTATCCTTGCTCTGCTTCCCAGGGAATCCAGGTGTCTTTTATTTTCTACTACAGCCCTGATTTTCATAGTGAGCATACTCAGCTGTACTCATCCTCTATGTCCACAAAAAGCCCTACATCCCATTGGCCCTCCTGTCCCAAACAAAGCTTTATAACTTCTCCACCACATTTATTATAGCTTTGAAATGTTGATATGCTCAACTGTTCATATTTACTGGAAACTGAATGTGGTGGCAGGGTGGAGGAGAAGTTGATAGGGACACTGATTGTGTTGGGCAGTGTAAAGATGTGTGTGGTTGTGAGGGAGCATATGGGGAGAAGAGCTCAGTGGAGAAGGAAGATGTGAGACATAAGGAGAAATAGAAAAATTGTGAGAGGCAGCATGGGAGCAATCTCTTGAGGTTATAGGGTTATAGGAGAGTATGAGATAGGTGTCTAGGGATGAGAGGGGACTGAAAGGAGAACAGAGTTCTATAGGATAAGCAGACTTTAATTGGTGAGTATGTCTCGTTAGAGAAGAGCTACAATTCTATAAATTCCTGTGGTCTCTCAAAGGAGAAGTCTCTGACAAACCTTAGGCAAACTCCAGCCTGAATTTTCTAACTCAAAACACCTCCCACACCTCTACCAGATCAGGTACTCACCAAACAATATTTAAACTCAGAAACCATCTTTACTCACCCTCATTGTCATTCCACCAACCTCTCTTCCCCGAAAACCTCTCCCCTCACACCTCCACCACACAGACACCTGGCATGGTAGCAGGGAGAGAATGTGGCTGCATGGAGTATATGTAACAACCCTCTGAGGGTATGTCTATACTAGCCCCCTAGTTCGAACTAGGGAGGCTAATGTAGGCATTCGAAGTTGCAAATGAAGCCCGGGATTTAAATATCCCAGGCTTCATTTGCATCTTCCCGAGCGCCACCATTTTTAAATCCCCCTTAGTCCAAACTCCGTGCCCGCGGCTACACGCGGCACGGAGTAGGTAGTTCGAATTAGGATCTCTAATTCGAACTACCGTTACTCCTCGCAGGGGGGCCACTTAATGAATTTTGGTATATGGTCACAGGCCAGCTCCACTCCCCTGAAAGAGGTGGGGCCTAAGGCAGAGGGGCAGAGCTGGGGACTAGATTTCCCCCAGAAAATTTGGGGCCTGAGGCTTTGAATTAAAAATACAGCAAAGGGTTCATGGCTTATGACCCCGCTGCTACTGCATTGCCTAGGATTGCTGGGACCATGTGACCTGGAGCCCTTCTTAATGGCTGCAACAACCCCGGGCATCTTCTAGTCAACACAGTAGTGGCAGGGCCAGGAGCCCTTTAAATTGTTGCTATTTAAAGGGTTCACAGCTCACAGCCCTGCCATTACTGCATTGCCTGGCAGTTGCCCGGAGTTGCTGTGGCTATTTAAAGGGCTTACAGCTCAAGCTCCTGCTGGGATGGTGCTGCAACTGGGAGCCGAGAGCAATTTAAATAGGATCCTGATGCCACAGCCACCACCTGGAAATTCAGTGGCACAGGTAGCAGGATATAAATAGAAAGCAGCCAGATGCAGTCTGTGGGCCAGATCTGGCCCCGGGGCCACATCTTGCTCAGCCCTAGTATACAGTGTGACTGACAGCTGGAGAATTAGCCCCTCCTAGATTAGCCACCTTACCTAGATGTATCATAAAAGGTATTTCCAGCACAGGTAAGGTAGTTTTAATAATATTGTAAAAGGTGCTGGTGAGAGCTCGTGGAATAGTGTAGACAATTCTCATCACCTCTGTTCAAGAAAGAGAAATTCAAAACTGGAACAGATGCAGGGAAGGATACTATTATGATCAGGGGGGGAATGCAGAGTCCATTTTACAAGAGCAAACTAAAATAATGTAGCTTCTTTAGCCTAGCAAAACAAAGGCTGGCTGAGAGGGGATATGGGTGCTCTCTATAAATTGGATGAATGGAGAACATATTTAAGTTTAAGGGCAGTGTGACATAAAAACAAATGGATATAAACTGGTCATGAGGAAATTAATGCTGGAAATTAGAATGTTTCTGAGCATAAGATGCGTGTGAGGTTCTGGAACAATCTCCGAAAAATGGTGTGGTCAATAAATCTAACTAGAGCTTGATAGGATTGCCAACTTTCCAGTTGTTCAAAACTGGACACTATAGCCCCTCCCCCTAATCACTCACTCCCCACTTCCTCTGTCACACTCACTCTTTTCCTCTAGGACTTAACTGCAGAGTCAGATTGGAAGGACCTGGCACAGAGCCTGCCGGCTTGCCCTCCCAATTGCAGCATGGTAGGATGGAGGGGAAGGATTAGTTTCCGAAGTGTGGGGCTAGAGAGAGCTAAGAGGCTGAGAGAGTGGGATGGGCAGTCCAAGCAGCAAGCCCACCTGCCAGCCCCACTCCTCAAATTCCAAATGCTATCAGGATCCCTCCTCCTTCAGAAGCAGATGCTCTTCCCCAGCCCCCAGCCCCAGAAGTAGAGGCCAATTATGGTTGCTATGATATCTGCACTTTTGGTGTCTGGTCAGCAATACTATTTGTCAACAATACTGAACAGACATTGCACAGGCCCCCTTTTGAGTTAATTTTCCAGTGAAGAATTTGAAACCTGGCAACTGCTCTACTCTGCACTGATTGGACCTCAGTTGGAGTATTGTGTCCAGTTCTGGGCACCGCATTTCAAGAAAGATGTGGAAAAATTGGAGAGGGTCCAGAGAAGAGCAACAAGAATGATTAAAGGTCTAAAAAACATGAGCTATAAGGGAAGACTGAAAGAACTGAACTTGTTTAGTTTGGAAAAGAGAAGACTGAGAGGGGACGGGATAGCAGTTTTCAAGTATCTAAAAGGGTGTTATAAGGAAGAGAGAGAAAAATTGTTCTCCCTGGCCTCTAAGGACAGGACAAGAAGCAATGGGCTTAAATTGCAGCAAGGGAGGTTTAGGTTGGACATAAGAAAAACTTCCTGCCTGTCAGGGTGGTTAAAAATGGGAGTAAATTGCCTAGGGGGTTGTGGAATCTCCATCACTGGAGATATTTAAGAGCAGGTTAGACAGACACCTGTCAGGGATGATCTAGGCGGTACTTGGTCCTGCCGTGAGGGCAGAGGGCTGGACTCGATGACCTCTCGAGATCCCAGTTCTAGTGTTCTATGTGTTCTGCCCAGTTCTAGTGTTCTATGATTCTATGATAACCCTAGAGCTTAATAAGTTTGTGAATGGTTATATACAGGGCTCGCCAAGCGGCGGCAAGCCCTGCTTGCCAGCCGCGTGGAACCACACGCTGCACATGCGCTAGCCGCGCCAGGCTAAAATCTACTCGCCCCAGGCGAGTAGATTACATTGATTGTCGAGCCCTGGTTATATATGATGGGATTGCCTGCAATTCAATGACTCAGAAAGTCTGTTCCAGTCCTGTGTTCCTGGAGGTAAAAGGCGTGGATATTCCCTTTTTCATCTTACCTGTACATGTCTCCATCCTTGGTATTAAGGGAATACATACTTTCTATTTTCATGTCTGCCTCTAGACAACTTTCTATAGCCTTAAAAATAACTAAACAAGGCATTTTGAGAAATGGGAAACTGTATGCCCATCTTATCAGAAGTGGCTCTCAGAAATTTGTTCAATGCTTCACTGATAGAAAAGCTAATGTTCCCTTGCAAAAATAATAGAAAATAAACCTATAATAATAAGCTGTACTCCTTTCATGGTCGGCTAACTAAAGGCATTATAAGATAATATGCACTATTTATTTTAGTGTCTCTTTGGGACTAGTAGTCTGCTGACCTCTGAAATTATATTTGTCCTTTTTTGATGTTATATGGTTATGTTTTTAGAATTACACTTTATTATGCCGTATTCTGCATAAAAATAATCTTACCTATATACAAAATTTTTGCTTCTTTTTATTTATTGAACAGTTAAAATAACAATCATTACTTCAAAATGTTCAATTTTATGCTTATTCAGTATCTCATATTATAAGTCTGATACAAAGGCCACCAAAGCCAATGGGAGTCTTTCTGCTGACTTGAGTGGACTTTCAATCAGACCCTAGATTAAATAATACAGGAAACAGGGGAAAGTCAATGAAACTGAAAGGTAGTAAATATACAACTTCTCAAGGGAATTTTTTTTTTCTTACACAGTGCATAATTAAATGTGGAATTCATTGCCACAAGTTTTTATCATGGTCAGGTGCTGAGTAGGACTCTAAACAGTATCAGACATTAATAAGGTGATTAAGAACATCCAGATTTAAAATATATAGTGTTTAGAAAGGGAAAGGGGAAGAAAATTAAAATGCTTATGTATCAAGGCATAAACCAGTCTTCATTTCATAGGGGTTAGAAAGACATTTCCCTTTTGGACAGATTATTTCATAAATGAGCAGTATAGATAAAATAAAACCTGGGGGCATTTTATGAGGACATTTTTGAGGGTTGTGAAATAGTCATGCACAAGGTAAAAGAGCATTTTTGTTGATGCCACCATTACAAGTGACTAAGTCAGGATGGATTGATTTAAGTAAAAAATAATTGATTTAAATCAGTTTCCCACTTATACTTCTTGACATATTTCTTCAAACAATGGTGCAAATCTGATCATTAAAACATGTTAATTGACACCTCTAGACAGCATTTTACAAAATCTAATATGGTATATTTTGTGTGATTTTTTGATAACTTGATTTTTATTAATTTAGGAAATAGTACATATTAGTTGGACCTCCCTGGTCTGGCACCGCTGGGAACTGACTGGTCCCGAACAAGAGAATTTTCTGGACCAGGGGAGGTCTCCTGCCATCGCCTGCTGCCTCACCCTTACCCTCGCCCAACCTGCCTGGGCTGCTTTCCCAGCTGCTAATGGTTCCCTGGGCAGCACCGGCTCCAACTCCTGCCACAGGGCTCTGGCCTAGCACCGTGCTCCTGGAGGCTGCTGCAGGGCTCTAGCCCTGTCTCGTGCTGCCTCCAGCCGGGCTACACGCTGTTGCCCCCACCCCAACTAGCCCTCCTGCCCTCAGGTTCCTGGGCTTTCTGGTCCAGGAGCATCCGTGGTCCTGCCGGACAACGGATGTTTCTGGACCAGAGAGTGCCTGTTTTTGGAGGTACAACCTGTACTCATTATCTGTGTCAAGCCTCAGATGCAGCAGCAGTAGATTAGGAATGGTAAGAACTAAATTATATACACAAACACAATAACATTTATGTTTTATTAAATAAACTCTTAAATGTTACATAAATGTTTCACATTTGTAATTGAAGCAGTCTCCTGAGTTGCCAGTTGTGATCCTTAAACTTTGAAAATAAAAAAGAGTTTATTAACTCCAACAAGTTCTCAGAACACTTAGGCTACATCTAGACTACATGGATCCGTCGACGGAGCCATGTAAAATAGTTTATTCGGCATAGTCAAAGAAGCGGGGATTTAAATAATCTCCGCTTCATTAAAATAAAAATGGCCACCGTGCTGTGCTGACGATCAGCTGATCCGGCACAGCGCGGTAGTCTAGATGCGGTGCGGTCGACGAAGTCTTTGTCGACTGCTCCGGTATGCCTCGTGAAACGAGGTTTACCGGAGAGGTTGACAAAGGCTTCCTTTGTTGATCGTGCCATGTCTAGACTGCCGCACTGTGCTGGATCAGCTGATCGTCGGCACAGCGCGGCGGCCATTTTTATTTTAATGAAGCGGAGATTATTTAAATCCCCGCTTCTTTGACTATGCAGAATAAACTATTTTACATGGCTCCGTTAACGGAGCCATGTAGTCTAGACGTAGCCTAAGGGTGCATCTATACTGCACCCATAGCTCGAAATAAGCTACACAATTTGAGCTATGCAAATTTCATAACTTATTTCAAATATGTTTTGAAATAGCACAGCACCAAATTTCGAAATGTCCCTCAGGGTATGTCTACACTACCGTGTTATTTCGAAATATCTTATTTTGAAATAGTTATTTCAAAATAGCTTATTTCGAAATAACACGTCTACACACAAAATGCATTTTGAAATAGCATTTTGCTATTTTGAAATAGCGCATCCACACGGAGGGGACTCTGAATTGCATTTAAGGCTGGCCAGAACCAGTTCCAGCAGGACAACAGATCAGGACTTACTGTGTGGGGCTGCTGCCTGAGGCTATCTGAGGCCTGTGCTTAAAGGGAACCCCCTCGACAGCCAGTTCTCAGGTTTCCCTGCTTGCTTGTCTACCTCAATGAGGGACAGCAAAGCATTTTTTCTCTGTGTGCTCTGATTGCCCTCACTCGGGACACCACAGCACTCTGCAACATGGAGCCAGAGCTGCCCCTGGGCACTCTAGTGCTTCTCGTGGACGCGTTGCTGCGAGCCTGGCTGCAGTTTCTGCAGGCTGCTATCCAGGAGGTCCATCGGGGGGGCTGTCAGTATCCAGGAGGCCCTGCAGGAGAGCTTCCACCCTGAAGAGCACTAAGAGCCTCCCTGATCTGCCCCACTGGGGGCTTGTGCCTCATTCCTCCCTCATGTCCTTCTACTTACCTCTCCCTAACCCCCCCTTCCTGATGTCAAATAAAATACATGTATTGTCATGAACACAAACTCTCTTTATTTAACAAAACTGGGGAGAGGGAATGAAACTCTGGTGAGAGAGGGGAGAAGAGATGGTGGGAGAGGGGAGGGGGAAACCTGGGAGGAGGGAGCTGGAAGGGGGAAGCAAGGGAAAGAAGGGGGAGGGGAAGCTCAGGGCTCAGGGTTGGGGGTCTCGCCGGACCAACTTGATTTTCATGCAAACCTGCTCTTGGGTTCACATGTGGCCTTTGGTGGCCAGGCTGGCAGCTATCCTGCCATAGACGTCTGCCTTCCTATATCTAGTGCAGAGATCATGGACGTTTGGGGCATCCCCCCCAAACCTGAATAAAGTCCATGATCTCCACCCTGGACCAGGAAGGTGCCCGCCTTCTCCGGGCCCTGGCAGGGTCCTGGGAGCTGGCAGACTGCTCCTGGGGAGCGGTGGAGAGCTGGCTGCCAGTGGCTTGCTGGCTCATCTTTTGGGGCTACTGGGTAAGGGGCAGTGACTGCTGACTCTGAGTTGGCAGGCTTGGAGCTGGCACAGGCACTGTGGCCAGAGTCTATCCCTTTAAGGGCTCCAGGGAGGTGGGGAGGAAGTGGAGTGTTCTTGGTTGAGGCTGGAGTGGCCACCAGGGAAGGCTGGAGGCCACCAGGGAAGGCTGGAGGCCCCCTATTTCAAAATAAGTGTCTACACAGCACTTATTTCGAAATAGCTATTTCGAATTTGGTATTATTCCTCGTGGAATGAGGTTTACAAAATTCAAAATAAGCACTCTACTATCCAACCCTATCCAACCTGTATCTGTTTTTGCACGTTATTCTGCTGAGAAACAGAAATGGAAGACCCAGAATTTTCAAGAAGCAAGAGCTGGTTGTTAGGTTGGGCAGACTGAAGTCATTAATTCATTTTTTTATGTGACTGTAAGTGTAGGTATAGCATGTTTCTGATTAGATTTAATTGTAATTGTAATTTTAATGAGAAATTTAGTATTTTATTGATGATTTAAATAAAAAATCTGAATTAAATTAAAAATATCATTTTTTAACTTTTTAAAAAAGTCATTGATTTTTGTCCACCCTGGTCTAAGTAAACAACTTGTGCCTATTTCTCCTGTAAGTTAGACTTTTAAATGACTTTTTAACTGGACACTGAACTTATGTTATCAACATTCCTTTTAAAAATAATAGCTCGTATACTGTCTAAACACATTCACATTTTTTCTTCCCCGCAAACAATGTTATTTGTCTTGAACAACAGTAGATTTTGATTCATGAAAAGAAAAAAAGGGACATTTTAGTTATCCACAAAAATGTTCCAAGGACATCATAGGAAGATAATTATCTGTGGTTGCTTTAATGACAACATTTCTTTCACTCTCCTCTGATGCATTTGGTAATGCCATTGCCAGAGGAAAAAAAATACTGTTCTGAATTTAACAGTTGTCTGTGTCAGTATGGCAGTTGCTGTATTCTAGTGTTTTTGGAAGATTTTGTATTTTACAGCCCTTTTATTGACAAACTTAAAGATGATGAAAAAGGGTAAACAATGGCAAATGCAATGACAATGTAAAACAGCAACAAATGCAAACTTCATGCATTGATACAGTTTAGAGTATTCATAGTTTAGTAGCTTATTATCCAACAATCTATTTATACATTTTTCATACAAGATGAATTATCTCTTATATTTGGTGCCCACTTACTTTTCTTGTCATACAGAGATTCTGGTTATCTTCACAGTATCTCCTTCTTATCTGACAGCAGCTATAGCAGTCATCAGAAAAAAAAAAGTCATTCTCATTTTCAATGGGTACTTTATTATTGAAAGCACCCAGTGGAATAGTTATAAATTAATCAATTTGAGGAAGAACAGATTTTCATTCCAGAAACACCAATTTTTGCAAAATTGTTTTTAAAATATAGACATTGTGATCATCAAAAGCAATATGGATAACTAGAAGAAGTGGAAATTAATATAAGCAGTATTGGCTATCCCAAAAGTTAAGAAAAGAGTCATGTCTCAAAAATGTATGAAATTGGCTTAAATATATAAATATAATGAGATTTAATGATAATAAACCTTAATTAATCATGTGATATTCATATAGTCACTTGACTTCTGCAGTTAGGGGTTTAAAAATCACCAGCTATTGTTGGCAACTCTGCAAGGGAAAACACTACTAGTGGACAATCCTAGAGGACACATACCTTTTATATACAGAGCTCGATACAGAGTATTTCACATTAAGCAAGTGAATCGGTCCAGTTAAGTAGAACTATTTCTGTTCTTAAAGGTAAACAGCTACTCGAGTGCCTGAAGATCAGGAACAGAGTATTTGGCACCTTGCAAGATTCAGAGCTTAGTCATTTCCAGCCAATTTTCCAGATGGAAGTGGAAAGTCATATATTGTACTTTTAGATAAAGTATCACTCAGGGCAGAGTTATAATCATGAAAGCCAATAGTGCTGCCTGAGCCATAGCAAAATTTGCTCCTAAGCAAGTCTTTTAAAATGACAAAAGGAAAATGAAGTACCTAAGAATGTAAACTAGAAAAAAAGCCCAATATGATCTCATATTCTTGGCTATTTCATTGGTAGTCCACATTGTATCAATCAGCTCTATTAATTATTTTTCTACTTTGTCCTTAGAACATCAATGAAGGTCATTGTAACTGGTTCTGTTATTCTAGGATACCATATTTAACTGAGAGAATTAAAACCTATAGGCAGTAGATATTTTGAGTTATGTCTCTAGTTAAATATCCTAATCTTCTTTCTGGAAACAAAAGACATACATATGCTTCATCTCTTTGTTGTACACTCCTAGAGCAATATTTTTCTGTTTCTCATGCTGGTAAAAATAACAGTGGTATGAGATCACAATCTGACCCTTTGTACCCCATTAATTCAGTACTAATATAATTCCTATGAAGTCCCTCTATTTTTTGAAAAGTGTATTGTGAAAGTCTTGATTAAATAAATAGGAAAGGTGTCCAGATTATATGCATCCTGGTACTGTGTGCAATAATCTCTACAAGCAAACTATTAACAACTCTAATTTTCTTCATACCCAGAATCTTCTAAAATGAAGTATTTGCTATGTCATTTTGCCAAGTCCACATTACTTTGTTACACTTAAGGTGCTAAGTAGTATATTATTCTTTGGCAGTCTACAGTACGAAGCAATATAATCCTACACTGCTAGAACATTCATTAGGGGATCTTTGAGAAGTAAAGACTCTGAAATGCTGATGATAGATTGCATTGCATGATATCTCAGTAGACACTGCAAAACACACAAAAGCAGAGGAAGGCCCAGTTCTCTGAGTTTCAGTAATAAATTTTTGGTGTTTCATGTACAGTAGACTTCCGATAATCCAGCACCTTTGGGACCTAGGTGGTGCAGGATTATCAAATATGCCGGAGTACCAGGAGGTACTATAAGGGGGCATACTCCCAACCCAATCCCCCTTCCCCCCCCCACCTTATGTTTGGGTCCCAGAGCCGCTGGTACAGCCGCGCATCTCCCTCCAGGTGCTGGGGCACATGTGCTGAGCGGCCAGCTTTTAAATGAGCTGGCCGGGACGCCGCGTGCAACACAATCCCCCTCCCCCTCCCCTCCCCTTCCCTTTCCCAGAGCCGAACACCTCCCCTCCCTGCTGTCACCCAATCCCCCTTCTCCACCAACCTTATGTCCAGGTCCTGAAGCAGCTGCCTGTGCTCAGCGGCCGGCTGCTCGCACGTGCAGGCTGGATGCTGTGTGCGCTGGGGACCTTGAGCGGAACGGCATGGGCCGTGAGCGTGCATGCGGCTCACAGCGGGCCCAACCGTGAGAGCGGCTGACCTAAGCAGTTCCGGGTTCCAGTTGATGCCGGACTATCAGGAGTACCAGACAACTGGATGCCGGACTATTGGAGTCTTACTGTATTAGGTAACTGTTCACGAAGAAGGGTCAAGATAACTTACTATGAGTTGATGAAAGCAATAAACAGAGAAGCACATTAGGGATTTAATGGACTTCAGTGGGTACTTGCAAACAAGGATGAAGAGTATCCCATTGGGTATTTAGTTAAGAGGATAGGCCCACTCATGGGTTTGTAACTGGTTAAAAGATAGGAAATAAAATGTAGACCTAAATGGTCGGTTTCCAGACTGGAGAGAAGTAACTAGTGATACCCCCTAGAGGTCTGCACTGGAACCAATCCCATTCAACATATTCATAAATTATCTGGTGGTAAAATTTGCAGATAATAGAGTTGCTTAAGATATTTAAGTCCAAAGCAGACTGCGAACCATGTCAGTCTCATAAAATGGCAGCTTAAAATCACTGTTGATAAATACAAAATAGTGTGACTATACTTATAAAATGATGGGGCCGGAGTTAGCTGTTATCACTGAAGAGAGAGATCTTGGAGTCATTGTGGATTGTTCTCTGAAAACATCCACTCAGTGTGCCGCAGCAGTCAAAAAAGCAAATAGAATGTTGGGAACCATTAAGAAAGGGATACATAATAAGACAGGAAATCATAGAATCCTAGGACTGGAAGAGACCTCAGAAGGTCATCGAGTCCAACCCCTTGCCCAAAGCAGAACCAATCCCAACTAAATCATCCTAGCCAGGGCTTTGTCAAGGCAGGACTTAAAAATCTCTAGGGATGGAGTCTACCACTTCCCTAGGTAACCCATCCCAGTGCTTCACCACCCTCCTGGTGAAATAGTTTTTCCTAATATGCAGCCTAGATCTCCCCCACTGCGATTTGATACCGACGCACCTCATTCTGCCAGCTGTCATTACTGAGAACAGCCTCTCTGCATCCTCTCTGGAACCTCCCTTCAGATTAATTAAAAGCTGCTATCAAATCCGCCCTCACTCTTCTCTTCTGCAGACTAAGTGCAAGCCCTTCAGCCTCTCCTCATAGGCCATGTGCTCCAGTCTCCTAATTATTTTTGTTTCCTTCCGCTGGACCCTCTCCGGCGTCCACATTCTGTCTACAGTGTGGGGCCCAGAAGTGGACACAATACTCTTGATGTGGCCTCACCAGTGCTGAATAAAGGGGAATAATCACTTATCTAGCTCTTCTGGCAATACTCCCCCTAATGCACCCCAGTATGCCATTAGCCTTCTTGGCTACAAGGGCACACAACAGCTGGCTCATATCCAGCTTCTCATCCACTGTAATCCCCAGGTCCTTTTCTGTCAAACTGCTGCTTAGTCAGTCAGTCAGTCCTGAGCCCATTACAGTGCTTGGAATTCTTCCATCCCAAGTGCAGGACTCTGCACTTGTCCTTGTTGGATCTCATCAGATTTCTTTTGGCTCAATCCTCCAATTTGTCTAGGTCATTTTGGACCCTATTCCTATGTTCCAACAATCTACCTCTGGGTAGAGCTTTGTGTCATCCGCACACTTGCTAAGAGTGCAATCCATCCCCTCATCCAGGTTATTAATAAAGATATTGAACAAAACCAGCCCTAGATCCTTGGGGCATTCCACTTACACTGACCGCTAACCAGTCATTGATCAGTGTGATGGCCCTCCTCCCCATGCTTCAGAAAATGGACTTATGGATACAAATGCACATAACTTAAAAATGCTTTGGACAAATTGCTTCATGTAACCTATCAATCTTCATGTCATAATCCACTCGATCTGTTTATCTTATTTTGTTGTGTGTATCATTCTTGTGTGTAAAATTAGACATATGGAGTGTGGAATGCTTTATGGTTTTTAAATATGTGAGGGTATATCTACACTACAGAGTTTTGTTAGAAAAATGGCCGTTTTTCTGACAAAACCTGCATTACGTCCACACTGCAATCGTGTTCTTCTGAAAGTAAATTGAAAGAACAGAGGTGGTTTTCCAGAATTGGTAATCCTCTTTCTATGAGGAAGAAGCCTTTTTCCAAAAGAGCTCTTTTGGAAAAACAGTGTGTGTGGACGGAGAGGAGGGTTTTCTTTTCTGAAAGAAGAGGCCTCCAGGAAATAACACAGGTGCCCTGGTGGACACTCCATCCAAATTAATCAGGACTGTATAGTTCCTATCTCCTGGCTCCTCTTAAACCTGCAGGCACCCTGGACAGGCCTTGTGGCAGGAAGCCGGCCTGAGAACATCACCTCACCACGCAGCTCTCCCTGCCACAGGCCTTGCCCCCCGCAACCCTCCTGGCCCTCGCAGGGAGCAGCCCCAGGGGTCCCAGGACCCACCAAGAAGACTCTCCTCGAGCTATGGGGCGAGGAGGACACCTTGCGGGATCTCCGTTCCAAGCGGCGAAACGCCAACATCTATGAGTGCATGGCCAAGTCCCTGGCGGAGTGCGGACATCCACCCCAGACCTTGGAACAGGTCTGGAGTAAGGTGAAAGAGCTCCGTCAGGAATATGTCCAGGCC
This sequence comes from Rafetus swinhoei, assembly GCA_019425775.1. Taxonomy (NCBI): domain Eukaryota; kingdom Metazoa; phylum Chordata; order Testudines; family Trionychidae; genus Rafetus; species Rafetus swinhoei. The sequence goes on from CM033424.1 coordinate 130,570,687, forward strand.
AGAGAGCGCACCTTGCGCTCAGGGGCAGGACCTCACACATTCCCCTATTACCAGGAGCTGCACCAGGTCCTGGGTTGGGGGGGAACGTCTTCCCCACCCATCATCATGGACTCCAGCCTCCAAACCCCTGTTGTCGCCTGGCCGGAGGTCACAGCAGAGGAGGAGCAGGAGGACCAGGGCCAGCTGGAGGAGGAGATGGACACCGTCACCTTGTCCCTGGAGCGGGTGCCGGTGAGCCAGGACATCTCCCAGGCTTCCTCGGATGCCGGGGAGAGATCTTCAGGTGAGTGGTCTCAGTTTGTCACACACACAGGGCGAGGGAGGCAGGCACACAGGGAGTAGGGTGCAAGTGTCATTCAGGCTGGACATCGTGGTGCGGTCTGTGCACATGCAACCACGTGCAGCGTTAGTGTGTGGCACACGGACACAGCAGGCAGCCCCTGAGCATGGGTGGGATCCTGCTGCCAGGCTGAAGGGAGGCCACACACATCCTGCCCTGGTGGGAGGGCTCTCTAAGCACCTACCACGGCTAGAAGCAGGCTAGCCACAAGGGCGCAGGCATGACCCCAGACACACCAAGGAGTGCCGCACACAGCACGCAGGCATGCCTGCACGTGCAAGGCACTGCCTACTCCCGCGGGCAATGCTGCAAGCCACAGGTGTGTGTACGGACACCAGGGGGGACCAGGGTGCTCCCGGCTCCTCTGCTGCCCATGGAGGGATCCCAATGTAGCCGGATGCTTCCCTTGCCTGCTTGTCCATGGGCCGGGAGAGGGGGGTTGGGAAGCAGGCAGCACGGTTCCCTGGGCACCTTGGGGCCCCTGTGAGGAATGGTCCGCTGTGCAGGCCACACATGGCCTTGCTTCTGGGTCATCCCCCTCCTCTGGCCTGAAGACTGTTGGTCGCTGCTCACAGAGGAGGGCACAGGCTCAGGGACAGTGTCTGCATGGATGACTGACCGCCTCTCCCTCTTTGTGTTCTCCACAGCTGGACCAGTTGGGACTGAGGGGCAAGTCACGCCGTCAGAGCCAGTCACCAGAGCCCAGGGGACTCGAAAGCATGCCAGGGTCCAGGAAGACCTCATGCGCCAGCATGTCAGCATCCTGCACGACAAGCAGCAGACCCTGGCACAAAAGATCTGTGAGGATGCTGAGTGGTGGAACCACGCATGGGACCAGCTCATGCATAGGTGTGATAACGTGTGCCGTCATGTTGCACATGATGGCACAGCCGCCTGCTGCCGCCACTCCTGACTTCCACCCTCCTACCCCCCTGCTATGCCCATGCCCCTCCCCTGCCCCCGCCATCCCATACCCCGCTCCAGCCCCCTCCTGCCCACCCACTGCATTCCCTGGACCCACCCAACCCCCACTCTGACAAGGTCCCTGCACCTGAAGTGGCACATCTTGCCGCCCTCCTCCCCCTCCAGGTTATGAGTTCCCCTTCCCCTGCACAACTTTCTTTTTTAATGTACTATAAATACAGATTTTGTTTTGTTGGAAACACAACAGGTTTTTTTACTGAGAGGTCAGGGAAAGGGCGAAGGGAGGGGTTGTGGTGGGGAAGGGATAGGGCAGCAAGCCACAAGCCCCTATTGGGGAGGCCATGGGGAGAGTTACTTGGGTGCTTGAGAGAACCTCTCCCTCAGGGCTTTCTGGATGCGCACTCTGGCCTGATGGGCCTGGCGGATGGCAGCTGTCCGTGGCTGCTGGAAGGCTTGCTCCTTGCAGCCGGTGTCTGACTCCCACCCTGGGAGGAAGGCCTCCCCCTTCCTCGCCACAATGTTGTGGAGGACACAACATGCCACGACCACTTCGGGGATGTTGTGCTCCCCCACAGCCATGCAGGTCAGCAGGCACCTGAACCATGCCTTCAGGTGCCCAAAGACGCACTCAACTTGGATTCAGTCCCAGCTGAGGTGGGTATTAAATTGGTCCCTGCTGGGGTCCAGGTGGCCTGTGTATGGCTTCATTAACCATGGCATCAGGGGGTAAGCCGCATCCCCCACAATGCACAATGGCATCTGCATGTCCCCAATGGCAAGTTCACGGCGAGGGAAGAATGTGCCCACCTCCAGCTTCCCGTACAGGCTAGAGTTCCTAAAGACGTGGGCATTGTGTGCCCTGCCCGACCGCTCAACAAAAATGTCCGTAAACTGTCCATGGTGGTCAACCAGGGTCTGCAGCACCATCAAGAAGTAGCCCTTGCGATTTATGTATTGGGCTGCTCAATGTTCTGGTGCTTGGATCAGTATGTGGGTCCCATCAATCGCTCCACCACAGTTCGGGAACCCCAAGATCTCTCCTGAAAAAAGATTCTTCTGAAAGAAAACTGCAATCTAGACATCGCCAGAATGAAAGCCATCACGGGTGTTACCCTCAGTGTCTTGATAACCAACTGTTAAACAATCTCTTTTCTCCTTTAAGTCTTAGCAGTGGTTGGTCTGGGGAAGTCACATGTCCGCCCCAACTGGCCAGGTGACTTCCCATGCGAAAAGGGAATCTTTAAAAACAATAGGAAAGTAGGAGTGTTGAGTCTTTGGCGGGCACACACAGAGTGTGAACCAGAGACACCCCAGGGGAAGAGGAGAGTTCCCTGGATGGAAAGTTTAGCTGGGAAAGGAACAGTTTTAGGGTGAGTTTGAAATAAGTTTGTACTGAGAATTTAGTGTTAGAATTAGCTAAGTGTTTACTGTTATTTTGAGTTTCTAACATACTTTGCTCTGACTGTTCTCACTTATTACCACTTAAATCCTGAATATACTTAATAAAATCACTTTCACTTACTATCAAGCCCAGTTAAATGATTGTTACTGGGGGGAGCAATCGGTGTGTACATCCCCCTTTTCATTGTTAAAAGGGGCTTACATATATAATTCTTTTCTGGTTCTGATCCCATTAGGGGAGGAAGCTGGACCCTAAACTGCATTCTCCTTAGACCTGAAGAAATTCAGTGTCTGTACTGCTTCTCGGGGGGGGGGAGGGACAGTGATCTCAGCTTGGTGCCATGGCTGGGGGAGCTTGGTGCCGTGGCTGGGGGAGACCAGCAGAGCTGGCCCAGTAGGACCCAGCTGTGAGAAGCCCCAGAGAGCGGGAAGGTAAGTGGCAGTGGCCATGTCAGCACTCTGGTAAGCACCCCCCAAGGGGTCTTCTGTGATCTCACCTTGTCACAATCACTATCCATTGAGCCCGACAATTTAGTTACCTTTCTATCTACCTTTCAGTCCATTTATCTAATCCATGCTTCCTTAACTTGCTGGCAAGAATTGTGTGGGAAACTGTATCAAAAGCTTTGCTAAAGTGATATATCACATCCACTGCCTTCCCCATTTCCACAGAGCCAGTTACCTCATCATAGAAGGCAATCAAGTTGGTCAGACATGACTTGCCCTTTGTGAATCCATGTTGACTGTTCCTGATCACTTTCCTGTCTTCCAAGTGATTCAAAATTGATTCCTTGAGGATCCCCTCCATGATTTTTCTGGGGGCTGAGATGAGGCTGGTCGGACCGTAGTTCCCTGAATTGTCCTTCCTCCATTTTTTAAAGATGGGCACTACATTTGCCTTTTTTGCAATTGACTAGGATCTCCCCCAATCACCACGAGTTTTCTAAGATAATGGCCCATGGCTCTGCAATGACATTTGCCAACTACCTCAGTACCCTCATGCATTAAACCCAGCCCCTGGATTTGTGTATGTCTAACTTTTCTAAATAGTTATTAACCTGTTCTTTCTTCATTGAGGGCTGACCACCTCCTTCCCACACTATGCTGCCTAGTCCAGCAGTCTGGGAGCTAACCTTGTCTATGAAGATAGAGGCAAAGAAAGCATTGAGTACTTCAGCTTTTCCTGCATCATCTGTCACTAGCTTACCTTCCTTATCCAGTAAGGGCCCCACATCTTCTCTGATCATCCTCTTATTGCTAACATGCCTGTGGAAACCTTACTTTTTAACCTTCACATCCCTTACTAGCTGCAATTCCAATTGCGCTTTGGCCTTCCTGATTACACCCCTGCATGCTCAAGCAATATATTTATACTCCTCCCTAGTCATCTGTGAGCCTCCTTTTTGTGTTTAAGCTCACCAAGGATTTCCCCGATAAGCCAATCTGGTAGCCTACCGTATTTGCTTTTCTTACTGCGCATCGGGATAGCTTCTTTCTGTGCCTTCAATATGGCTTCTTTAAAATACTGCCAGCTCTCCTGGGTTCCTTTCCTCTTCATCTTAGCATCCGAGGGAATCCTGCCCATCGTTTCCCTGAGGGAGTCAAAGTCTGCTTTTTCTGAAGTTCAGAGTGTGGATTTTGCCACTTTCTTTCTTCCTTTCATCAGGACCTGAAATCAGCCATCTCGTGACTACTACTTCCCAGGTTGCCACCCACATCTACTTCCCCTACTAAGTCCTCGCTGTTTGTGAGCAGCAGGTCAAGCTGTGCATGGCCCCTGTTTTTTTCCTTCAGCTCTTGTATCAGAAAGTTACATTCTCCACAAACTTCCTGGATTGTCTGTATAGTGCTGTATTGATCTCCCAACAGATGTCAGGTAGATTAAAGTCCCCCATGAAACCCAGAGCCTGTGATCTGGAAGCTTCTCTTAGTTGTCTGAAAAAAGCCTCATCTACCTCATCCATAGGGCTATGTCTAGACAGCAGTGGTATTTCGGGATACTGGAAGTATCCCAAAATAGCTATTCTGCATCTTTAAATGTGCCCGTTATTTCAAAATATTTCAAAGTAAACAGCATGCTATTCCGATGTCCCTGTAACCCTCATTTCACAAGGGTAAAGGGACTTGTTGTAATAGCACTTTATTTTGAAATTACCTCAAAATAAGCTATGCAATTTGTGTAATGCAAATTGTGTAGCTTATTTTAAGGGTGCAGTGTACATGCATCCTAGCAGACACCAACCACAACATCACTTCTGTTGCTCCTGCATCTAAGCTTAACCCGAAAACTCTCAACAGGCTTTTCTCCCTCTATATACTAGAGCTCTGAGCAATCATACTGCTCTCTTACATAGGGTATGTCTACACTAGCTCGTTAATTCGAGCTAGGTAGGCAAATGAGGCGACCGGAGTTGCAAATGAAGCCCGGGATTTAAATATCCCGGGCTTTATTTACATGTTCCCGTCCGGTCGCCATTTTGAAATTTCACTAGCCTGAACCCACTGCCACGCGGCTACACGCGGCAGTGAAAGGTTCATTCGAACTAAGTCCTTAGTTCGAATGAACCTTTCACTGCCGCGTGTAGCCGCGGGCAGTGAGTTCAGGCTAGTGAAATTTCAAAATGGCGACCGGACGGGAACATGCAAATAAAGCCCGGGATATTTAAATCCCGGGCTTCATTTGCAACTCCGGTCGCCTCATTTGCCTACCTAGCTCGAATTAACGAGCTAGTGTAGACATACCCATACAGTGCAAGTCCTCCACCTTATCTTATTACCTTTTTGTAAATCCATGGTGTGCCCACATCTTGAATACTGCATGCAGTTGTGGTTGCCTCATCTCAAAAAAGATTCAGAAAAGGGCCACAAAAATTATTAGGGGTTTGGAATGGCTGCCATAAGAGGAGAGCTTAATAAGACTGGGATTTTTCAGCTTTGAAAGGGACAATTAAGCGGGGGAGACGGGCAATATGATAGATGTCTATAAAATCGTTGCTGGTGTGGAGAAAGTAAATAAGGAAAAGTTATTTACTCATTTCCAAAATACAACAACTAGGGGTCATCAAGAGTATGTCTTACACAGCAAAGTTATTTTGAAATAACAGCCGTTATTTCGAAATAACTTTACTAGTGTCTACACAGCCAAACCACTATTTCGAAATTCATTCGAAATAGCGGAGCGCTTATTTTGAATTTGGTAAACCTCGTTCCACGAGGAATAACTCCAAATTTGAAATAGCTATTTCAAAATAAGTGCTGTGTAGACACTTGTATTGAAATAGGAGGCCTCCTGTCTTCCCAGGGTGCCCTGGTGGCCACTCCAGCCTCAACCAACAATACTCCTCTTCCTCCCCCCTTCCCAGAGCCCTTAAAGGGGTTGACTCTGGCCACAGTGCCTGTGCCAGCTCCAAGCCTGCCAGCCCAGAGCCAGCAGTCACTGCCCCTGACCCAGTGGCCCCAAAACATGAGCCAGCAAGCCATTGGCAGCCAGCCCTCCACCACTCCCCAGGAGCAGTCTGCCAGCTCCCAGAGCCTGCCAGGGCCCAGAGAAGGCGTGCGCCTTCCTGGTCCAGGGTGGAGATCATGGACCTTATTCAGGTTTGGGGGGGATGCCCCCAACGTCCATGATCTCCGCACTAGATGGAGGAACGCGACCGTCTATGCAGGATAGCTGCCAGCCTGGCCACCAAAGGCCACATGCGAACCCAAGAGCAGGTTTGCATGAAAATCAAGTTGGTCCAGCGAGACCCCCAACCCTGAGCTTCTCCTCCCCCTTCTTCCCCTTGCTTCCCCCTTCTAGCTCCCTCCTGCCAGGTTTCCCCCTCCCCGCTTCCACCCTCTCTTCTCCCCTCTTCCACCTCCTTTCCCCAGTCTCACCAGAGTTTCATTCCCCTCCCCCCAGTTTTGTTAAATAAAGAGAGTTTGTGTTCATGAAAATACGTGTATTTTATGTTACATCAGCAAGGGGGGTTAGGGAGAGGTAAGTGGAAGCATGTGAGGGAGGAATGAGGCACAAGCCCCCAGTGGGGCAGACCAGGGAGGCTCTTAGTGCTCCTCAGGGTGGAAGCTCTCCCGCAGGGCCTCCTGGATACTGACAGCCCCCCTCCTCCCCCCACCGATGGACCTCCTGGATGGCAGCCTGCAGAAAGTGCAGCCAGGCTCGCAGCAACGCGTCCACGAGAAGCACTAGAGTGCCCAGGGGCAGCTCTGGCTCCATGTTGCAGAGTGCTGTGGTGTCCCGAGTGAGGGCAATCAGAGCACACAGAGACAAAATGCTTTGCTGTCCCTCATCGAGCAAGCAGGGAAACCTGAGAACTGGCTGTCGAGGGGGGTCCCTTTAAGCACATGCCTCAGATAGCCTCAGGCAGCAGCCACACAAAGTAACTCCTGACCTGGTGCCCTACCAGACCTGGTTCCGGCCGGCCTTAAATGCGATTCAGCGTCCACTCAGTGTGGATGCGCTATTTCGAAATAGCAAAACGCTATTTTGAAATGCATTTTGTGTGTAGACGCGTTATTTCAAAATAACGCTGTAGTGTAGACATACCCCAAATGAAATTAATAGGCAGCAGATTTAAACCAAACAAAGGGAAATATTTCTTCACACAGTACACAGTCAACCTGGAGAATTCCTTGCCAGGTGATGTTGTGAAGGACAAGACTGTAATAGGGTTTAAAAAAGAGCTAGATAAATTCATGGAGGATAGGTCCATCAATGGCTATTAGTCAGGATGGATAGGAATGGTTTCCCTAGCATCTGTTCCCTGGGCTGGGAATAGGGGACAGGGGATGGAACCCTTGATATTTACCTGTTCCTTTTATTCCCTTTGGGGCAGCTGGCATTGGCCACTGTCAGAAGACATGATACTGGGTGCTTGGTCCTCCTGTGAGTGCAGGGAACTGTACTTGATGACCTCTTAAGGTCCCTTCCAGTTCTAATACTCTATGGTTCTATGATTTTGTGAACATTTGGTCTGACCCAGCATGGCCATTCTTATGTTGATGACCTTTGTACAGCATCATAATATGGAAAAAGGTACATAACACAAATTAATGGGAAATAAGGACCAGAAATCTGCTATTGTCAAAATGACAATTTGCTGAGATTATGGAATTCAGGATGCTGGGTGGGCAAGGATCTCTGAAATTTCCAGAATACCACATTATTTTTAACTCTAATCAAGAGAATAACTAAGCATAAAAGAAGGCTAACTCAGCCACTTTTTGTTTTCTTGTGACAAATTTTGCCATGAAATTACCCCAGACCAGAAGTCTATCTGCAGTCAGATCAGGGGAACATTAAACGTTAGGTTTTGTTTTCTGCACTCAGCAACCACATGGATCTAAAATGCTTGAGGGGAATTGTTTTCTTTAGGGACATATCGGCTCTAAGTTTTTGATGGAAGTAAGATTGTAAATTCTTCACTGCCCTAATTAAAGAGGTAAAATCCCATCCCAGTTGGTTAACTGGGTGCAGGGGGACTTCCAGTTGAGATTTTCCATGGAGTATGCATTAGGGATAGGGATGTGAAAGGCTAACTGGTTAACCAGTAAGCATCACCCTTGGTGAATCAACCCAGCTCCAGCCCCACAAGATCCATTGTGGACAGGGGCACTCTAGCCGACAGGCAGAGATCACTTCAGCCCAGCCACAGAGGCCCCCTTGGCATCCACGCCCCCCTGCACCCAGTTAACCAATTGGGATGGGATTTTACCTCTCTAATTAGGGCAGTGAAGAATTTACAATCTTACTTCCATCAAAAACTTAGAGCCAATATGTCCCTGAAGAAAACAATTCCCCTCAAGTATTTTAGACCCATGTGGTTGCTGAGTGCAGAAGACAAAACCTAACCTTCTGGCTCATGTTAGTACATTTTCAGTTCTTGTCTATGGGCAAAAGATTTGTTGAAGAGATTGACAGACTAGAAGAACTAAAATATCAGAAGTTAGAAGTATACATACCAACTTTCTGCCCACAGACAGTGCTTTTGTGTGTGCTGTGCACATACAAGCCACATTTGCATAGAGAAGCAGATTTTTTAACGTGTAAAATATTGACATAGGTGCACAGTTAGACATTTGCTTTGTGAGGATGTGGATCTGAACATGCGATAGTCCCCTTTCTAAAAGCATCCTTTTGTTTCTGTGTATCCTTTGTCTATTTAGTTGCCATGCATAGTTTGATATTATTTATTTCTGTATTACTGGAACATGTTATGTTTTTAATACCTATGCTAATGGTTGTCATCTGTAAAAAGACATTATTCACAGCAGCCCTTTGAGAACAGAAGTACTACTAGATTTGTGGTGAAGATTTCATGACTGACAAGCAATAAATAGAAGAATACACACAAATACCTAGCTAGGAAATGTGGTTTATTCAGCAGATAGCAATATTCATTTGAAATAGGAATGGACAAACTTGATCATTTGTTGGAAAAACATATGGAGTTTGATTGTGTTTTGGAGCAGAACCCAGTATTGCTGCCACGACTGGGAAAACTCAAGAGTCAGTATGCCCCTAGGAGGCAAGCCAGTGCATAGGTGTAGCCATCAGAAACATGTTCTTATTTCTTCCCCCACCTGATTTGGCATGCCAGAGGAAGAGGATGTGAGCAGTTTCTGACCTTCTCTGAATACAGACACTGCAGTTGTGCCTACCTTTCACCTTTGCTCAAGGTAGGTTGGGAAAAGACTCCTCATACCATAGTTCATGCTAAGGTGCACATCTGCATAGCTGTGCACAAAACATTCTTCTCCCGCCCACCTCCTCAGGAGAGTCATGCAGCAGCACTCTTGTGGCAGGCAGCTGCTCTGGCCGGCAGGGCCAGCTGAGACGGTGTGGTGAGGGGAGCCACTGGGGCAGAGGGATGGGACCTGCCGCGGCCACATGGTGAAGGGGGGGAGGCCTGCTTCAGTGGCTGGGGCTGCCACTGGGGGGAGGGGTTGTGATCCAGTGGCCGGGAACAAAACATGCCATGTGGTGGGGCGGGGCGGGGCGGGGCGGGGAGAAGGGGGCAGGGTCTGCTCTGGTGGCTGGGAACGGGACATGCTGCATGACAGGGTGAAGGGTTCTGCTCCAGTGGCCAGGAACATGTGTGTGTTAATAAATTGGGTGCAACAGTGGCACACATCCAAACCAGCGAACATAACCTCAATATTGGCACACAAGCCAAAACTCACTCCACTCATGGTTGGAAAATCTTAAAGGGAACACTAGACTCATACCCTCCTTACTTCATATCCATCTAGTGGCCAGCAGAATGTGGCTCTTGCTGCGGGTTAGAAGAAGCTTGGCTAACATTTTTTGGGGAACGAGATTATTTCTGCAAACTTGAGAATTTCCTGGCTTCAACCCCAGCTATTGTGTTTTTTTCTCATTTAGCTAAAATGATTTGGTACGGGAAATCTCAGAAGAGTGTGTTATTATGACATTTTTTCAGCTTTTGAATAAGATTTGTGTCACTTCATTACTGTCATTGCCACATCTTGCCTTACTGAGGGCACTGGTGATACACATCCATAGTCAACATTGTGTTTTTCTAATGTTCACCTCCTTTCTATAATCAAGAAACACGGAATCCGTAGAGACCTTAAGAAATTCCTAAACACAGTGGCTGTGTCTACATTGGCACTTTTTTCCGGAAATGCTTAAAACGGAACAGTTTTCCGTTTTAAGTATTTCCGGAAAAGGAGCGTCTACATTGGTCCCGGAGTTACCGTTATAACGATGCGCTTTTCCGGAAAAGCGCGTCTACATTGGCAGCGCGCTTTTCCGAAAAGCAGAAGCCCGGAGCCATTTTTAAGAGGGCAAAGGCCACCAGACCTTTCTGGGGGCAGGGCCAGAGCACCGTTCAGACACGTGCTTAAAGGGGTCTCCCTGGACAGCCGTTGGTCTCCTGCTCCCGTGCCTTGGGACCTCTGCCAGGGACTGGCACTCTTAGCAGGTTCGGTGGTTGCCCTCTGAGTTTTGGGGACACCACCCTTTGGCCCCAACTGCTTTTCCTGAGTTTTGGTTTTTCTGCCCTGCTCTGTCTGCCATGGAGCCGTGGGTGGCCATTTGCCTGCTCAGGCCCCTGTTGAGCTGTACAAGTGCCTGCAGCTCGTGCTGCAGGCCGGTGCCCTGCTGTTCATGGACCAGGAGGCAGAGATCGCTCTCCTCACCAGGGAGGCCCTGGCAACCCTGTGGCATCAGCACCCCACCGTGGTGAGGCCCGTCTGGAGTTTCGAGAGCAGCACCGACTGGTGGGAGCGGCTGGTCCTCGGACTATGGGACGACCAGCAATGGATCAGGAATTTCCGGACGAGAAAGCAGATCTTCCTGCAGCTGAGCACCTGGCTCACCCACCCGCTGCAGAGAGCCACCACCCGGCTGCGGGCACCCATCCCCATCAAGAAGAGGGTCGCCATCGCTCTGTGGAAGCTGGCCACACCGGACAGTTACCGCTCGGTGGCACAGCAGTTCGGGTGCGGAAGTTCAACCGGCCGGAGTGATCGTCGTGGGAGGTAAGTCCCAGGGGAGTGGGATGGGGAGGGTGCTGCACTCCAGTCCCAGGGACAGCCAAGACTCCAGGCTGGGTCACCCAGGGTTTGGGCCATCCCTCCCTTGCACAGGCCCGGGGGCCCTGGTGTGTGTGTGTGTGTGTGTGTGCGTGAGGACAGAGGGAATCAAGGGGGCCTAAGGGAGCGCACACTCACCCCTGCCGTATGTGATGTGTTCCTTGTGTTTCTCTGCACCCTTCTGCAGGTCGTCCACGCCATCAATGACGCCCTGCTCCCGCGAGTCATCCGCCCGCGCGACGTGGATGATACCATGGCCGCTTCGCTGCCCTCGGGTTCCCCAACCGCGGGGAGCCCTGGACGCCACCCACATCCCCATCCGGGCCCTGAGCATCGAGCGCCCATTTCATGAACCGCAAGGGTACTGCTCCATTGTTCTGCAGGCCCTCGTGGACCACCGCCGCTTCCTGACATTTACGGGGCTGGTCCGCCGGGCACACCACGCCCGCATCCTCCGAACTCTGGACTGTTTCGCAGGTTGGAGGCGGGCACCTACTTCCCGGTGGGACTTGACTGTCGGGGATGTGCCTATGCCCATCTGCGTGGTCGGGGACGCAGCCTACCCCCTGATGCCCTGGCTAATGCGGCCTTACACGGGGCAGCCAGACCAGAACCGGGCCCGGTTCAACGACCACCTCAACCGGGCCCGAAACCCAGTGGAGCTCGCCTTTGGACGTTTAAAAGCCCGCTTCCGTTGTTTGCTCACCCGTCTCGAGATGGGTGAGCAGAATGCAACGGAGGTACTGGTCACAGGCGCGTGCTCCACAACATTGTGGAGCGCAGTGGGGAGGCCTTCCTCCCTGCATGGATGGCAGCCGAGGCACAGACGTGGGAACAGCCCGACACAGCTGCCCTCCGCCAGGCGCGCCAGGATGCGGTGTGCATCAGAGAGGCCCTGGTGGACATGTTTGCCCAAGCCCCGTAGTAGGGTCGCCTGGGTCTTCCCAGACTACTCCCTCCCATCCCCTACCCTTCTCCACCCTCCCCTTGCCTCCCCCAATTGTAAAGCGCCGGGTCAAAGCACATCGGCCGCCATCGTGACTGTTCGCCGGGTGCCGGGCGAGTTAGGTTTTTCTTTTAGTTTAGGCTAGGGTTTAGGCCACCATCGCCTGTCCCAAGAACAGCGAAGAGGATTCGGGGTCGTGCGGAAGGCTCAAGTCAGCGTACCTGATTCCAGTCGTCTTCGAGGATCTCCTGGCTGTTCCTCTCCGAGGCCCGGAAGGACCAAAGGATTGAGGTGGCCAGCTTCGCCGTCATCTTCCGTCGAGGATCTCCTGGCTGTTCCTCTCCGAGGCCCGGAAGGACCAAAGGATTGAGGTGGCCAGCCGCCGTCATCTTCCGTCGAGGATCTCCTGGCTGTTCTCTCCCGAGGCCCGGAAGGACCAAAGGATTGAGGTGGCCAGCAACACTACCCAATTGTCCTCCCTGCGCCTAGACTATGTTTAATAATCTGTAGTGTGCATCTTTTAACCGTTCTTGCTTGTTTGTTAGCTATGTAAATATAGTTTGTGGTTTACATTTTACTGAAAAGTCTCAGTATTTCTTTATGTGCCACAAACCAATGACCACTTACAAAGGGCCCCCCCGGTGATAGAGTAAAGAATTTGTTGTCCACAGTTTGTAACCCTGTTAAATTTAAGTGGCTAATTGGCATCTCAAATCATTTCTTACAGTGACTAGAGTAACACAATAACCAACACAAGAATGAACTGAAAAATAGAAAACTTTTTATTTACAAGGGGTGGGGGGAGACCTTCAACTGGGACGGGGAGGGGAGAGACCTTCAACTGGGACAGGGAGGGGGCAGTTACTGCAACGGACGGCCCCTGCGAGCGCTCCTCCGGCGCTGGACCTGCACACGCTGGGCAGACCGCGTCCGGGCAGGCTGCACGGGGAGGTGGGCAGGAGCAGGGGCAGGAGCTAGGGCAGGGGCAGGGGCAGGGGCAGGAGCAGGGGCAGGAGCTGGGATAGGAGGGGGCATGGGCTGTGCTACGGGAGGGATGGTGGGGGCATGGGGTACAGCCATGCCATAATGGATGGCGTGCACAAAGTGTGCCGTAAGGATGTCCATGGAGTTGCGCATCCCTCGGCACTCTGCCAGGAAAGCACCCCAGCCCTCCTGCCGCCACTGCAGGTCCCCTGCACCGCAATGGAGGCCTGGATGGCCTCCACGGCGATGACATGGTGGCGAAGAAGCTAGTCCCTCTGTCGCAGCCTGCGCCTCCGGGGTTGGCCAGCTGGGGGTGCCGCTGCTGCCGGAATGGAGGGTCTGGTGCTCGGTCCCGCTGCAGGGAAGAGAAGAAAGGATGGGTCAGTCAGGCAGGCCATCCACTGTCCGCACACCTCATGCCCTCCACCCCTGAGCCCAGGTGACCCCACAGTTGTGTGGCTTGGGCCCACTCGGTTCCCCTCCTGCCCCCGTGTTGTATGTTTGCAAGGAGGACCGCCCCTGGAGTAGGGTCCTCACTCCAGTATTGTAAGCACCGGTCTGTATCCTGGCCCCATGGAGGGCGGGAGGGTGCTTGTGCTGCGTTCACCTGTGGAACTCCCTGCCCGTGGAGACTGTGAAAAGCTTTGGGCTAATCACTGGTGTTTGACAGGGAGCGAGCTGCATCCCCACACAGTGCCTGGGAGCACATCTGGCAGAGGCGGTCTGGGCTCTCAGATCCTCGCGTGGGATATCTCCTGGACGGAACCAGAAGAGTGACTGGGTGGGGGTGTCCCATCCTTGCAGCAAAACTCAGGGCCCTTCTCCTCCCACTATCCCTCCTGCAAGCCCGGTAGCCCAGAGACATGTGTGGCCACAGTGAAGACTTCCTCGGGAACCAGCCAAGGCACCGGGAGCAGGCGAGGGGCTCGGTGGGGGCCACGGTCACAGGACTGTGACGCTGGGCGTACTAACAGCAGCTGGCTGTGCCTCACAGCCAGGCATGGGACAGTGTGCCGTTCTCCGTGCTGCACCCTTGGCGGAGGTGCGGGCTCTGGGCTGAGTCCCTGGGGCCCTGGCCGGTTCCAGCCGGCATCCACCCTTCCCTGGTTCCGCCGAATGTGAGAGCAGCACGGTCCCAGGCGTGCCCTGCAGCTGCCTGCCGCGCCATGTGCCGCCGGTCACCAGACTGCACGTGGTTGCACGTGCTGCTTCCTGCCTAATGCTACACAGCGTGCAGCTCACGTGGCCTGAGTGACATGCTCTCCCCTCCCCTCCGGGCGCCTGGCTCCCCCCCGGCCTCCGCCCTGTGAGTGCAAACTGCAAAGACTCACCAGTGGATCCTTCCCCGGCCTCAGAGGAGCTGCTGGAGGGGGCCTGCTGGGTAGCAGTGCTGGCCTCCTCTGCCGAAGCGCTGCTGCTGTCCTCTCCCTCCCCCACCTCGGTGGTTCGGATGATGGGGGGGCGCTGGCAGGTGTCCACGGGCACATCCGGGCCTTGTGGGGCTGGCTGCCCAAGGATCGCATGCAGCCGGTCGTAGTGGGGGCAGGTGTCTGGTCCTGCCCCCCTGCCCTCGCTGGCACGCATGTACCCCAGCCGGAGCTTCTTCACCTTTGCCCGGACTTGGTCAGTGTTCCGGGCAGGGTGTCCCTGGTGGGCCAGAGCCTTGGCCATGCGGCCGAAAATGTCCGCATTGCGGCGCCGGGACCTGGTATCATGGAGACCCTCCACCTCCTGCCATAGGTCCAGGAGGGTCTCCAGCTCCCTGGTGGTCCAGGAGGGAGCCCGCCTTTTGCGGCCCCTGGGGGCCTCCTCCGCTGGCGGTGCAGGGGGCTCACCGGCTGGAGCTGCCATGGTGCGGTGAGATGGGTGGCTGGGCAGCACAGGGGCACGTGGCAGAGCTCAGGCAGCAGGGTCTGCGGCACGGTCCTGCCACGTGCACCCAGCAGTCTCCCCACCAGGAAGTCCAGGGCTCTTACGGGGTCTCGCGCCGTCCAAAGTGCTTTTTTCCGTTTCTTCTGCTTTTCCGGAAAAGCTGTCTACACTGGCCCTTTTCCGGAAAAGCTTTTCTGGAAAAAGGACTTTTGCCCGAGTGGGAGCGGCATAGCTTTTCCGGAAAAGCGGCTGATTTTGTACAGTAAATTGTCACTGCTTTTCCGGAAAAGCAAGCGGCCAGTGTAGACAGCTCGCAGCTTATTCCGGAAAAGCGGCTGCTTTTCCGGAATAAGTGGCCCAGTGTAGACACAGCCAGTTTGTTCGCTGAGATAGTACAACACTCCATTCTCAGGCTACACAATTTTTTTGAACTTATGTCCAATAATGAGAGCGGAAGAGGCAGGAAAGTGATCATGTCAGGAAGCAAAAGAGATACTATATTGTAATGGAGATGTTTAAGAAAAACTTGTTATTTGTGAGTGCTGAAATCGAAACCTGAGACAGAAAAAAATTTCTTAGACATCTAAATTTTGTCCAGAAAAGGTAGTGTTTATGGGTCAAATGAAAGAAGTGAAGTATCATTATAGTTCTGCTTATATGAAACTAGAGTAATCATTTCGTGGTGGTGGTCGGGGACTCCCACCTAAGAGGGACTGAGCCATCCATCTGCCGTTCAGACCTGGAATCTCGAGAGGTGTGCTGCTTACCGGGAGCTCAAATTCAGGATGTGACTGAGAGGCTTACAAAACTGACCAAACCTTCAGATCGCTACCCCTTCCTGCTTCTCCATGTGGGAACTAATGATACGGCCAAGAATGACCTTGAGAGGGTTACTGCGGATTATGTAGCGTTGGGAAGAAGGATCCAAGAATTCAGAGTGCAAGTGGTGTTCTCGTCCATCCTCCCCGTTGAAGGGAAAGGACTGGGCAGGGATCGAATTGAGGAAGTCAATACGTGGTTGCGCAGGTGGTGTCGCAGAGAGGGCTTTGGTTTCTTGACCATGGGACTCTGTTCGGGCACAAGAATTGTTAGGAAGAGATGGGATCCACCTAACAAAGAGAGGAAGGAGCATCTTTGCGGGCAGGCTTGGAAACCTAGTGAGGAGGGCTTTAAACTAGGTTCGTTGGGGGATGGTGACCAAAACCCTGAGGGGAGTGGAAAGTCGGATACCGGGAAGAAATGCAAAGAGGAATGAGCAAGAAAGGAGGACCCCTGATTCGAATGGAGAAGATAGGGTGATCAACTGGTTATCTGAGGTGTTTGTACACTAATGCGAGAAGCCTGGGCAACAAATAGGAAGAACTGGAGGCACTGGCCCAGTCCAAGAAATATGATTTAATTGGGATAACAGAGACTTGGTGGGATGACTCGCATGACTGGAGCTCTGTCATGGAAGGGTATAGACTGTTCAGGAAGAACAGGCAGGGGAGAAAAGGAGGAGGAGGAGTTGCACTACATGTAAGAGAGCACTATGATTGCTCAGAACTCCAGTATATAGAGGGAGAAAAACCTGTTGAGAGTCTATGGGTTAAGTTTAGAGGTGCAAACAGCAGTGATGTTGTGGTTGGTGTGTACTACAAGCCACAGAATCAGGTGGATGAGGTAGAGGAGGCTTTCTTCGGACAACTGAGAGAAGCTTCCAGATTGCAGGCTCTGGTTCTCGTGGGGGACTTTAATCACCCTGACATCTGTTGGGAGACCAATACGGCAGTACACAGGCAATCCAAGAAGCTTTTGGAGAATGTTGGGGATAACTTCTTGGTACAAGTGCTGAAGGATCCGACCAGGGGCCGTGCGCAGCTTGACCTTCTGCTCACAAACAGGGAGAAATAATAGGGGAAGTAGAGGTGGGTGACAACCTGGGAAGCAATGATCATAAGATGGTAGATTTCAGAATCCTGACCAAAGGAAGACAAGAGAGAAGTAAAATACACACCTTGGACTTTATAAAAGCAGATTTTGACTCCCTCAGAGACCTGATGGGCAGAATCCCCTGGGATGCTAACATGAAGGGGAAAGGAGTCCAGGACAGCTGGCAGTATTTTAAAGAAGCCTTATTGAAGGCACAGAAAGAAACCATCCCGATGCGTAGCAAGAGAGGCAAACATAGTAGGAGACCAGATTGGCTTACAGGGGAAATCCTTGGTGAACTCAAGCACAAAAAGGAAGCTTACAAAAAGTGGAAACTTGGACAAATGACCAGGGAGGGGTATAAATGTATAGCTCGAGAATGCCGGGGGGTTATCAGGAAGGCAAAAGATCAATTGGAATTGTGACTGGCAAAGGATGTGAAGGATGACAAGAAAGGTTTCTACAGGCATGTTAACAAGAAGAAGGTGATCAGAGAGGGTGTGGGGCCCCTACTGGATGAAGGAGGTAACCTAGTGACAGATGATGTGGGGAAAGCTGAAGTACTCAATGCTTTCTTTGCCTCTGTCTTCACGGACAAGGTCGGCTCCCGGACTAATGCGCTAAGTGACGCAAGATGGGATGAAGATGGACAGCCCTTGGTGGTAAAGAACAGGTTAGGAACTATTTAGAAAAGCTAAATGCATCCGAGGGTACTGAGGGAGTTGGCAAATGTCATTGAGGAGCCTTTGGCCATTATCTTTGAAAAGTCGTGGCGATCGGGAGAGATCCCGGATGATTGGAAAAAGGCAAATGTAGTGCCCATCTTCAAAAAAGGGAAGAAGGACGATCCAGGAAACTATAGGCCGGTCAGTCTTACCTCAGTTCCTGGAAAAATCATGGAAGGGATCCTTAAGGAATCCATTTTGAGGCACTTGGAAGACAGGAAAGTGATCCGGAATAGTCAGCATGGATTTACAAAGGGCAAGTCGTGCCTGACCAATCTGATTAGCTTCTATGATAAGGTAACGGGCTCTGTGTACATGGGAAAGTCAGTGGATGTGATATACCTTGACTTTAACAAGGCTTTTGATACGGTCTCCCACAATATTCTTGCCAGCAAGTTAAGGAACTGTGGATTGGATAAATGGACAGTAAGATGGATAGAAAGCTGGCTAGAAGGCCGGGCCCAGCGGGTAGTGATCAACAGCTCGGTGTCAGGATGGCAGTCGGTTTCTAGCGGAGTGCTCCAAGGTTCAGTTCGAGGACCGGTTTTGTTCAATATCTTTATTAATAACCTGGATGAGGGGATGGATTGCACACTCAGCAAGTTTGCGGATGATACTAAGCTAGAGGGAGAGGTAGATACGCCTGAGGGCAGAGATTGGGGCCAGAGTGACTTAGACAAATTGGAAGATTGGGCCACAAGAAATCTGATGAGGTTCAACAAGGAGAAGTGCAGAGTCCTGCACTTGGGACGGAAGAATCCCAAGCATTGTTACAGGCTGGGGACCAACCAGCTAAGTAGTAGTTCTGCAGAAAAGGACCTGGGGCTTACAGTGGATGAGAAGCTGGATATTAGTCAACAGTGTGCCCTTTTAGCTAAGAAGGCTAATGGCATATTAGGGTTCATTAAGAGGAGCATTGCTAGCAGATCCAAAGTTGTGATTATTTCCCTTTGTTCAGCTCTGGTGAGGCCACATCTGGAGTACTGTGTCCAGTTCCGGGCCCCCCCACTACAGAAAGGATGTGGACGCATTGGAGAGGGTCCAGCGGAAGGCAACCAAAATGATTAGGGGGCTGAAGCATATGACCTACGAGGAGAGGCTGAGGGAGTTGGGTCTGTTTAGTCTGCAGAAGCGAAGAGTGAGGGTGGATTTGATAGCAGCCTTCAACTTCCTGAACGGAGGTTCCAAAGAGGATGGAGAGAGGCTGTTCACAGTAGTGACAGATGGCAGAACAAGGAGCAATGGTCTCAAGTTGTGGTGGAAGAGGTCCAGGTTGGATATTAGGAAGACCTATTTCACTAGGAGAATGCTGAAGCACTGGAATGGGTTACCTAGGGAAGTAGTGGAGTCTCCATCCCTAAAGGTGTTTAAGTCTCGGCTTGACAAAGCCCTGGCTGGGTTGATTTAGTTGGGATTGGTCCTGCCTAGAGCAGGGGGCTGGGCTTGATGACCTCCTGAGGTCTCTTCCAGCTCTATGATTCTATGATCTATGATTTCTGAAGATTCTTCATATCTAGTTGTAAAAGACACCTCCTTTATCATGTGTAAACAAACAAACTGCTTCTTTTAGTGAACTAGAAGCCATTTGATACTGTCCTCTCAAAGATCCTCTATTCCTTATTTCACGTTCACCTAAGTATCTCAACATAAGCAAAATTAGCTCTCAGACACTAAAAATTAAACAAAATAAGCATGAATGGGGGGAGGGGTGACAGGGAGTTGAACAAACTGAGCAACTCTTATTGCACTCATTGTGCATAGTATTTTTTCCCATTCATAATTTTAAATTAATGGAATTGATTAATTAAAATGATTCCTAGTTACCATTTGAAACACAATCACTAAATTAAAAAATTATGTACATATTTCTTATCTTTGCTCTATTATGTGCAGGCGCTGAGAAGGAAGTGACTCACTTTGCAAAATGGGTAAACTGTTGAGCCATTTCCCCAAGGGATTAGAAGAAATATGCTTACTTTAATATCTTTCATAAAAGAAAATATAGCCATGGTCTCAATTCGTAAATTGTGGTATTTCATGCATGTTTGAGTTTCATTATGTTCATAATTCTTTGCACTACTGATCCAGATCCATTGCTTCCATTAACAGGGTACATATGCATGGAACACATACAGGTTGGACCTCTCTAGTCCAGCACCCCTGGGAACTGACCGGTCCCAGACAAGGAAGTTTTTCAGACCAGGAAAGGTCTGGGAGGGAGGCACCTACCTACTCACTGGGCTCCTCTCCCCAGCCATCAGGACTACTGCCCCCTGACTCTTGGCCCTGCAAGCTGCCGCAGCCCTGCCTGAGCCCCCGACCCCACAAGTTGCAACAGCCCCCCTGGAGTTCCCGGTGGCTCCGCCGCAACTCCCAGCCACCTTGCCAACCTCATGATAGCCCTGCAACTCCCGTCGGTGCTCCCAGCATCCCTGCTGACCTCATGGCAGCCCTGCTGCCTGCCAGAGCTGCCAGTGGCCCCACTGGCTACAAACTCTGCTGTGTCACGAACTCTGTCCCCCCATGCCAGCTTCCCTGTCCTGCTGGCTGCAGGCTCTGGTGCACCATGGACCCTGCTACTTTGCTGGCCTAGTTGGCCGGCTTCACTCCAAGCCACCAGCAACCTTTGCTGCTGGGGCTCCCTAACCCTTCTGGATCACAGATGTTGTTAGACCAGAGAGTCCCAGACCACAGAGTTTCAACTTGTACAATCGAATTGATTGATGATGGTTTTGCTGAGTTAACATTTAAAAATCTTAAAAGAGGGGTAGCCATGTTAGTCTGTAACTTTAAAAACAATACATAGTCCTGCGACACCATAGAGACTAACAAATATATATTTGGGGGATTGTCTGTAGGCAAGGATTGGCCTGTCTCCCAAGGTCTGTGAGAGTGAGAGACTATTTTCTAAAATAGGTTGTAGACTGGCAATGATGTGCTGGAGGGGTTTAAGCTAAGGGCTGTAGATGATGACTGGTGGTGTTCTGCTTTTTTCCTTGTTAAGCCTTTCTTGAAGTAGTTGACTTCTGGCTACTTGTCTGGTTCTGTCAATCTGTTTCCTCACTTTCCCAGGTGGATATTTAAGTTTTAAGAATGCTTCATAAAGATCTTGTAGGGTGTGTCTTGTCTGTGGGATTGGAGCAAATCTGATTGTATTTTAGGGCCTGGCTGTAGACAACTGATTGTGTGATGTGTCCTGGATGGAAGTTAGAGACGTGTAGGTAAGAATAACAGTCAGTGCGTTTCCAATATAGGGTGGTGTTTATGTGACCATCATTTATTTGTATGTAGCATCAAGGAAGTGGATCTCTTGTGTGGACTGGTCCAGGCTAAGGTTGACAATGGGTTGGAAATTGTTGAAATCCCTGTGGAATTCTTCAACAGTCTTTCCTGCGGGTCCATATGGTGAAGATGTCATCAATGTAGCTTAAGTAAAGGAAGAGTACCAGGAGGTGGGAGCTGAGGAAACATTGTTCCAAGTCATCCATAAAACTGTTGGCATATTGTGGAGCCATATGGATACCTGCAGCAGTGCCGCTGACCTGAAGGTTTAAATTGCCCCAAAATTGGAAATAATTGTGGGTGAGGACAAAGGCACATAGCTCAGCCACTAGGTGAGCTGTGGCATCATTGGGGATAGTGTTTCTGATAGTTTGTAGCCCATTCTTGTGTGATATACAGGCTTCTACATCCATGGTGACAAGGATGATGTTTTCAGGAAGATTACTGATACTCTGTAGTTTCCTCAGGAAGTCAGTGGCATCTTGAAGATAGTTAGAAGTGATGATAGCTTAGGGCAGGCATGTCAAACTCGAAGCCTACTGAGGGCCACACAAACGAAAACTGATAGCTTTCAGGGCCACCAATGTACTTCTATAGGAAAGTCGTAATTATTTATTATTATAGATTATATTTTAGGTATATTGTATAATATTTTTTCAGGTCTTGTTTGAATATAATACAATAATTTGATGTGTAAAATTGTTGTTATTTGCTCATATATAATCATTTTTATAATTTTTAAATATAAATTTAAGGTACTTTTTAATTATTTTTATGTGATACATAACTTGTTTTGTTGAAATAAAAACAAGTTTAGACCAAAACAAAAAGGGAGAGACTCATATTTCAGAATAATTGTTTCAGCCTGGCAAACAATAGCCTCTGAATTTTCTTTAAAGAAGCACAGTGTAAACCAGGTACATGCTGATTCTTTTTTTGCCCTGGAATTTAAATATGACATCTGTGTTGGCTGCATTATTCTGCATCCATACCCTCCTCCCGCGCCTGCTCTAAGTGTCTATTTGTCCCCAGAAGGATTACCAAAACGAATTGAGTGGCTTCCAAAGCTGGCCTTTATGCTATCCTTAGGATTTCTTAAACTTTTCACTTTCAAAAGTATATGTAATATTCTTACACAGATAATACATGCAAGACTAAGAAGTTAATTGCCCTTTGGCTGACTGATGTACAAATCCATATTTATTAGCAATATTGGTATGCCAATGTTACCCTTGACTGGCTGGTACTTCTTAGATATAAAACTGGATAATATCCTTTTCCTTTTTTTATCTTTAAAGCAGATGTTATTTGAGCCAAATGGGTATCCTTCAGAAATTGGAAACCCATCCCAAATTAAGTCTATAGAGCAGAAAATGAAATAAGGATAGGTAAAATGTAAGATAGATATCAGGTGTGCAAAGTGGGAATTGATGAGCAAATAGATAAAACGTGACAAAAAAATTGATAAAAGGAATCTTTTTTTACCCAATTCATCTGTAGAACTCACTGCCATTAAATAGCAGTGAGGTCAAAAGTTTGTAAGTTTTTTAAAAGGATGAAGGCTTATTGATAATGATAACATCTAAAATACCATAGATAGGATAAAAAACAGATTAAAACCCATTCATGTTTCAGGTCATAAGCCAGCCACAAACTGATGGGAGTGAAGAAGAAACATTCCCTATCCAGAGATAACTGTCCACTGTAGTTTCTTACGGACATGTGCAAGCACACTCACACCCCATCCTATGACACATCTTGAATTGGCCACTTTTGTAGTTACAACACTGGACTAGACTAGCGGGTCCCATTGGCTGATTTGGCAATGCCTTCATTCCAAGGAAATCATATGACAAATATTAACACAGTACAGTTAGGTACTTAAAACTCAGGACATATGAAAATTAAACTGGGAACCACAAATCAGCTCCTTGTGTGTGTGTGTGTGTATGTATATTACAGTGATTCCATTCCATTTGGTGGAAAAAACCTGTATGCTATCATATTATTTGAGAAACAGTATGTGACACCATGCAATTAACACTGAATTGTATGCTTGTACAAGGGGAAGAGCTAAAGGGCTGTGGTCCAATGCCTGCCCCCTCCCCCAGAGCCAGGCACCCCCACACCTCCTAACCTTATGCCTCTCACCTTCCCCAGAGCCAGGTACCCTCAACCTAATGCCGCCCTCCTCCCCCAGAGCCAGGCACTCCCAGCCCCCCCCCCAACCTAATGAACTGCCATCACCCGCGTCGCCACCACACACTTCTTCCTCAGGTGCTGGGGCAGCGTGAGTACAGTGGCCAGCTGTGAGCAGGCACTTGATGCCTGTGCAGAGCAGCCTGGCCGGCCGTGAGCACATGCTGGAACTCCGAGCGCAGAGTGGCCCGGCCGGCCATGAGCAGTTGCTGCAGCGCATTGCGTAGAGCAGCCGGCCAGCTGTGATCTGCACTTAGCCACATGCTCTGAGTGGCCAGTGGGCCGCACTTTATTCTTTTATAAAATGTAGTGGCGGGCCGCAAAAAACTTTGGGATGCGTACGACCCTCCAGACACCTGTTTGACATGCCTGGCTTAGGGTCTGAAGAGAGAGTCAAAATAGCTGGTTAATCCTGCTGTAAGGGTGCCAATGCCTGAGATCATAGGATGTCAGAATATCCAGGTTTATGGATCTTGAGCAGCAGATAGAATACTCTTGGTCAGGGCAATGGAAGTATATTTGTATAGATTTGGTCCTGCGCTGTTTCTTGAGCAGATGGTGTAGTTTCTTTTGGTTTCCCTCAGTGGGACCAGAGGAAAGAGGCCTGTTGAATCATTTGTTCACACACAGTATGTGCACTTAACATTTTGCTGGTCTTCGTATATTTGTGTCTCTGGGCAAATATTTATTCTGGATGAATGGTCGATCCAACTTTGATTTCTCTGCATAATCCATTGATGGAGACTATTACTATATAAAGTATCCATGGTGTACAAAAACATGTGACATTATCAGCTCTGGTTAAAACTAAATACAATCGATTGCACTCAACTAAGGATTACCAGACCTGGGCAAATAGACAAAAACTTTGTAAGCATTTACAAATCAGAAATTGGAGTGTGATGAGGGGGATATACATCTGCACATGCACAAATATTTGTGAAAAACTATTTTTTGTCTGCAGTTGCAATGTATTTGAACAAAGATAAAAAGACTGCTGTATCTTTCCAAAATATGACAAAATAACAAATTCTGACAAAGAAGTTCTGCTGGTAGTGTCCATTGTAAGACTCTCTATTAATATCTCAACAGAGTCGAAATTTGTCTGTGGCAGAAGGTTATATCCTTCAGCTGCTAATTGTCTTGCACACTGTATATTGGATGACCAGTAAAGCAGTTACAAATAGAAAATGTTTAGTACAGTGGAGCAGAACTGCAGAAATGAATTGATTCCCAGAATCCTGACACAGACTACTGCATCTGTCTAATCAACTCTGATCAGTTTGATGGTGCATGTAGCCACAAGGTAGGAGTTTCAAGAGTCCTCAAACTCAGTCTACCACTACTTACATTTAAATTTAAGGTAAAACTCACATTTAATTTCAGCAGGAGAGTTATACTGATATTGAGCACCTCTGAATCTCCCATGTACAGACTAGTAGTTAAGTGTCAATGATGGTGATGAATGGTGATGTCTCATAGAATACTGGAAATCAGTATATTTTAAAAATAATCCCATGGTATTAGGATGTTATTGTAGGATGTTATTGTAGATGGGCATCTGCTTAAGAACATTATACATCCAAAGACACTGATGTGCTACCTGGATTCATAGGTTTACTAGCTTTACCAACGAGGACTGGGAGTCTATATCACTACTGCGATCACTGATTTGCTTATGATAGTGACTGTGGTAATATCTGGAAGAAAAAAAATTGAAGACCACTAAATTAAACAATAGCACCTACTAGATATGGAATACCGCTGTACAATATCACAGGGAGAAAATGAATTCCCACAGTGCAAATCCAGAACCCTAACAAATACACAGTTAAATAAAGTGGGCAAGTATATTGACTACAACCTTCTTAGCTAGATTTTCAAAACCCTGATCCAGAGCCCCAATACCAGGACAATTGCAAATAATCCAAGCAAGACTCTTCACAGCTCTGACCACTGGTTTTGTTGAATATAACAATAGAAAAATAATTTGAAGTCTGACCCCAGTTATGATGGCCCTTTTGTCTAGCTGTGGTGTCATTCTTTTTATCAGAAAAAGTAAAAGATTTAAAATATCCTAAAAATTCCTAATCTTTCCAGATTAATTTTCCGTAACTTCACAAACTGGTATTTCCTTTACTCTTTAAGGTCCAGCACTTAGATAATTTCTTGTTAAAGTTACCTTTACCTACTCAGAAAAAATTAGCAATACATTGTAACAAATTTAAATGTTTATACCCCCATCACTAATGTATATGCATAGGAAGTGGACAGGCCATAGGATGAAGTGCAATATATTCACACTATATCATTTTCAAATAATTCTGAATAACACATACATTCATAAAAATTAATTCTGTTTTCAAACAAATTCCCAAACACAAAAATTATTTACAATTAATATTTCAATATACTCCCAAGGTTTGCCATATAATCCACAAAAATGCACTAGTTTAATGGTGACGTTCTGATGATGTTCTTTGGGCAGATGATTCTGCAATGAGACAAGAGTGGCCTTCTACTATACAAAGATCTATCTAAATAAAAGGAGCATGTGTTTAACTATTATGAAGAATAGGGTTCTTACAGCATTTTGGATTTCATTTAATTTTTCATCATATCATCTCACACAAAGGAAAAATAACTGCAATGAAAACCTACTGCCATGAAAAGAGTTCACATGAAAAATTTAACAGCACTAAGATATTTGCTTTCTTATGTATTAATCTCTACACATCGTGTACTGTAAATGCAGTTTCTGAATCTACAAACATTTTTATTCCTAAAAGAAAGATACTCTTGTTAAAGAGGTCTAATAGATAACCGTTTTTTCTGCTAGCTATATTAAATATTATTATTTCTGGGCTGTATTTCTCACAATGGTCTCCTTTTTTAATACCATCAGCTTTGTGTGTGTGTGTGTGTGTGTGTGTGTGTGTGCGCACGCGTACGTGCGCGTACACAACAAAGAGTATCATTGACCGCTTGCATCAGTTCTCATGCTACAGAAGTTATTTCAAACTCCATTATGTATGTGCCTGCACACTCCAGCTCAGCTATTACCCAGTCTCCCCAAAAAGAGTAGGAAGGGAGTGGACTTTAAATGAGTACATCTCTCAAAAACAGATGTTGGTATACTATTCTGTTAGACTCTAAAGTTAATACAGTTTCTGCTGTGTTTTCTTGGATGATTGCAATCCAATTATTTTCTTCTATTTCAGAAAGCCCATTCACCAGATGGGGGCAATTGCAATTCTCTGTTTTCTGCCTCCTTTTGACACGGGTGTTGGAATAGCTCCTATTCAATTTGTGATCACCACTATGGATAACACAGTTATCTCCTGGGATAATGATTCCCTCTGAGAATTCAGTAGAAAGGTGTGACATTGCCCATAGCAGTACATTTCATTAAATCAGATTTTGTACTATATACCAAAGGAAGAGATTCACCAGAGGTATGTCTACACTGCAAAGTTAATTTGAAATAACAGCCGTTATTTCGAATTAACTTCAATAGCGTCTATACATGCAAACTGCTATTTTGAATTTAATTCGAAATAGCGGAGCGCTTAATTCGAATTTGGTAAACCTCATTCTATGAGGAGTAACACCAAATTCGAAATAGCTAATTCGAAATAAGTGCTGTGTAGACACTTAATTTGAATTAGTTGGACTCCAGCCCTTCCCAGTTTCCCCTGGTGGCCACTCTGGGCCAAACCAGGAAAACTCCTCTCCTCTCCCCCAGCCCTGGAGCCCTTACAGGGGTAGACTCTGGCCAGACTGCACGTGCCAGATCCAGGCCTGCCAGCAGTCTCTGCCCCTGACCCAGTGGCCCCAGGATGAGCCGGGCAGCCAGTGCCAGCCAGTCACCCCCTGCCCAGTCCCCCAGCACCCAGGAGCCAGCCAGGGGTTGTATACGCTGCGCTCCCTCCTGGACTAGTGAGGAGATCATGGACCTCATTGAGGTTTGGGGTCAGGGCCCCAATGTCCATGATCTCCGCACTAGATGGAGGAACGTGGCTGTCTACAGCCGCATAGCTGCCACCATGGCCCAGAAAGGCCACAGGCGCACCCAGGAGCAAGTACGCCTGAATATTAAAGAGCTGCGGCAGGGGTATGCCAAGGCCACTCCTCAGCAGGGGCAGACACCTGCCCCTATTTTGATGCCCTGGACTGCATCCTGGGGGGCGGTGTGGTCTGTGCCACCCCGGGGGGGGCAGTGAGCCAGGACCGGAGGGCCCTGACCAGGGCGCGGACGAGGAGCCGCCACGCCAGCAAGACCCCTGAGCAGTCCCAGGAGAGGAGTCATCAGGGTCGTCCGGGGAGGCCACACCATGTAAGTGCCGTCACTGTCCTCTTCCTTGGGAGAGGGGGGGAGGATAGGGAGGGAGACCAGGGACCGCGCGCATGGCCCTTGCTTACCACACATCATGCAGCAACCTGTGCATGTGCAAGCACATGCCATGCCACCCTGGGCAGGTGGCTCCAGCTGCCTGCCACACAGGAGCTATGGCCTGATAGCCACACGCATGTGTGAAGAGACCTGACATGCTCCTGACCCCGGGGCAGGACTCAGCAGGATGCCGTCCCTTCACAAGCCCCCTCTAACATCCCCCCCCCCACCTCACCCACACTATACACAGCTCAGGGGCATGGGTGCAGTCTCGGGGCAGCTCCCACTCCCGGGGATAGCCAGACATTCTGACCATGGCCTCTGTGCAAGCACAACGGCTCTGACGGTGCAGCGCACGGTCATCCTCACCTCTCAGAGGGGGGCTGGGCTTCACCCACTCTGTCCCCAGGGAGAACTGACCACTTCTCTTCTTTCTCCACAGCCGCACCAGCTGCACATGCAGGGCGCACCACCCCGCCTGGGACATGCTCCCGCACCCGAGGGCTCCGCAGGACCACCGCAACACTGCAGGGGTACCACGAGTAGCACCTGGCGACCCTGCGAGACCAGACCCGCATCATGGAGCAGCAGGCGCAGGAAGAATGGGAGTTCCAGAGGGAGCTGCTTGCCCAGGGTCGTGCCATCTGTGCCCATCTGCAGACCCTGGTGCAGAGCGTGCTGCCTCGTGCCGCTCCAGCGCCTGCTGCCCCCCCAGCTACCGTTCCTCCTCCCACTTCTTCTCCCCCTCCCGCCTCTCCCACCTCAACCTCCACACCCTCCTCCCCATCCCCCTGGGGACACTGAGGCCCCCACACCCGCCGTGCTGGGAGACATGTGGCCTGACAAGACCCCCACCACTGAGCGCTGAGCTTCCCCTCCCCCTTCCTTCCTTTGCTTCCCCCTTCCAGCTCCCTCCTCCCAATTTTCCCCCTCCCCTCTCCCACCCTCTCTCCTCCCATCTCCCACCTCCTTTCCCCAGTCTCCCCAGAGGTTCATCCCCCCCCCCTCCGCACCCTGCTGTTTTGTAAAATAAACAGAGTTTCTAGTTTTGAAAAAAAGTGTATTTTATTTGACATCAGGAAGGGGGGGCTAGGGAGGGCTAAGTGGAAGGACGTGAGGAAGGAATGGGGCACAAGCCTCCAGTGGGGCAGACCAGGGAGACTGTTAGTGCTCCTCGGGGTGGAAGCTCTCCCACAGGGCCCCCTGGATACTGACAGCCTCCCACTGGACCTCCTGGATGGCAACCTGCAGAATGTGCAGCCAGGCTGATGGCAACACATCCACAAGACGCACCAGAATGCTCAGGGGCAGCTCTGGCTCCCTGTGGCAGAGTGCTGTGGTGTCCTGAGTGAGGGCAAGCAGAGCACACAGAGACACAAATGCTTTGCTGTCCCTCATCGAAGTAGACAAGCAAGCAGGGAAAGCTGGGAACTGTCTGTCCGGGGTGGGGGTAGGGTCCCTTTAAGCACAGACCTCAGATAGCCTCAGGCAGCAGCCCCACACATTAAGTCCTGACCTGGTGCCCTGCCGGAACTGGTTCTGGCCAGCCTTAACTCCGATTCAGAGTCCACTCAGTGTGGATGCGCTATTTCGAAATAGCAAAATGCTATTTCGAAATAGTTAATTCGAATTAATGCATCTATACACAAAATCTATTTCGAATTAAGTTTAACTCGTATTAACGCTGTAGTGTAGACATACCCTAAGAATGTCTGAAGATGCTCTCATGTGCCTGAAGACAATGCACATCTCAGTGGCATGAAGCTAAAGTCTGATTATGCATACATACCTCATTTGGGAGCATTTTATATATGATTGTTAACGTCACTTTACAGTAGCATATCTGTGGAGTTACGTATTCTAGCTACAAAAGTCTCAAAAAGTACCCATGATCAATAGTCTTACACTGAATACCAAAAAGAGAGCAAAAATGACATTTAGTTTATTATCATAGTTACATTTCCCTTATATCTATATTTTGAATATTTTCTAGAGAAATACAGAATAAATAGGAGCCTCATATACATACCCAAGAATAGTATTCAAGCCAATTTCTAAATTCATTCTGAAGTTAGGTAGTATTATGTATACATTTATTTTCTACAATTATTTGATTGCTGCAATATAAGTGGAAGATCCAGTTTCTGGATTTATCTGAGGACCCTTGGATAAGTGGAGATAGGAAGGAATGTTACAGTAGTACAGGTTGCATCTTCCTAAAGTAGGACTCTCGTCGGGCAACATCCGTGGTCCAACAGGACTACGGATGTTGCTTAACGAGAGACCCCCGGGGTCAGAGGGCCAGTTGCTGAGAGCCCCGCACACAGCGAGGCTGGTGGTAGTGGGGACAGGGCCTCAGCAGCCCAGCGAGGGTAGTGGGACCATGGTAGTGGGACAGAGGCAGCCCAGCAACCCAGCTGGGGCTGGGGCAGCCTGTGTGTGATGGCCTAGCAACAGGGTTGTGCCACGGTAGCCCAGTCAAGGCTGTGTGCTGGAGCAGCAGTGGGGACAGAGCCACAGCAGCCTGGCTGGCAGCAAGGCTGGGCCATGGCAGTCCAGCAGGGGAAGCTTGTCTGTGGCTGCAGCAGTGGAGTTGGGGCCACAGCAACCCAGCTGGGGCCTCAGCGGGTCGGTGTAGCCAGCCAGACATGGCCCCTCCCTTGGAATATAGCCATCTGGACATGAACCTCCCCCCGTTTCTAATTCCCCCCTTTCCTTGGTTCTGGCTCTTTCAGCTACAATTTAAGTAGGCTTCCTGTTATGTTGAACAAATGTGGTTTAAGTAGCTTCCTGTTATGTTCAGACAATGGAAAGCCCTGATAATGTCAGGCACTTGCTTAGAAACCGCATTGTTTTAAAAGAATTATATTCATGCTCATGAGTATGAGGCTTTTTTTTTCCCCTTCACTTCCCCTTTGCCCATCCCCGTACCCTTCATGGAATGTGTGCTGTGATTGGCAGGTGGAAACAGTTGGCTTCTAATTAAAGTTTGAATTCTACAAGCCTCTGCTGATTGGCTGAGCCTTGGTAGGGGGAGGGACTTTCAGGCACTCCAGGGCTTTATAAGGCAGTGGGCAAGCGACCAGGGAGCTTGTGAACAGGACAGCAGCGATGGATGGTGATAGGTCTTCTGTTGTTACCTGCACGGAGTGTGCCATGTTTGTCTTCCTCCTGGAAGAAAGAACGGATTTCGTCTGCATGAAGTGCAAGCTGGTCGCCATTTTGGAAGAAAAAATTAGAGGGCTGGAGGCCCAAGTGTTGACCCTGCGCTCAGAGAGGACGAAGACTTCCTCGATAGAAGGCAGCGTTTAATCCTTCAAGGACGGCAGGTGGAAGAGCCAGAGAGGGCAGTACGGGACCAGGAAGAGAACTGGCAGCATGTAACTTCTAGAAGGGGAAAAAGGCCATCACGGGAATCTCCCAGTGCTATAGAGGTAAGCAATCGCTTTCAGGCTCTCTCCGCAGGCTCTGCAGTGTTGAATGGTTTGGACGGGACCTCACAAGGAAGAAACCGGAAGGGAACACCATCTACTGGAAGGCATGGGATGCGTAGTCCTAGGGATGGGGTTCCACCACCCCCAAAAGAAAACGACGGGTGGTGGTGGTCGGGGACTCCCTCCTAAGAGGGACTGAGCCATCCATCTGCCAACCGGACCTGGAATCTGGAGAGGTGTGCTGCTTACCGGGAGCTCGCATTCAGGATGTGACTGAGAGGCTTACCAAACTGGTCAAACCTTCGGATCGCTACCCCTTCCTGCTTCTCCACGTGGGAACTAACGACACGGCCAAGAATGACCTTGAGCGGTTACTGCGGATTATGTAGCGCTGGGAAGAAGGATCCAAGAATCGAGCGCAAGTGGTGTTCTCGTCCATCCTCCCTGTTGAAGGGAAAGGACTGGGCAGGGATCCGAATTGAGGAAGTCAATGCGTGGTTGCGCAGGTGGTGTCGCAGAGAGGGCTTTGGTTTCTTCAACCATGGGACTCTGTTCCGGCACAAGGATTGTTAGGAAGAGATGGGATCCACATAACCAAGAGAGGAAGGAGCATCTTCGCGGGCAGGCTTGCAAACCTAGTGAGGAGGGCTTTAAACTAGGTTCGCCGTGGGACGGTGACCACAACCCTGAGGGGAGTGGGAAAGTTGGATACCGGAAAGAAATGCAAAGAGGAATGAGCAAGAAAGGAGGACCCCTGATTCGAATGGAGAAGATAGCCAGTTGATCGCCCTATCTGAGGTGAAGAACTGGAGGCCCTGGCCCAGTCCAAGAAATATGATTTAATTGGGATAACAGAGAATTGGTGGGATGACTCGCATGACTGGAGCACTGTCATGGAAGGGTATAGACTGTTCAGGAAGAACAGGCAGGGGAGAAAAGGAGGAGGAGTTGCACTATATGTAAGAGAGCACTATGATTGCTCTGAACTCCAGTATAAAGAGGAGAAAACTTGTTGAGAGTCTATGGGTTAAGTTTAAAGGAGCAAACAACAACAGTGATGTTGTGGTTGGTGTCTGCTACAGGCCACCGAATCAGGTGGATGAGGTAGATGAGGCTTTCTTCGGACAACTGAGAGAAGCTTCCAGGTTGCAGGCCCTGGTTCTCGTGGGGGACTTTAATCACCCTGACATCTGTTGGGAAACCAATATGGCAGTACACAGGCAATCCAGGAAGTTTTTGGAGAATGTTGAGGATAACTTCTTGGTACAAGTGCTGAAGGATCCGACCAGGGGCCGTGCGCAGCTTGACCTTCTGCTCACAAACAGGGAGAAATAATAGGGGAAGTAGAGGTGGGTGACAACCTGGGAAGCAGTGATCATGAGATGGTAGATTTCAGAATCCTGACCAAAGGAAGAAAAGAGAGTAGTAAAATACACACCTTGGACTTCAAAAAAGCAGATTTTGACTCCCTCAGAGATCTAATGGGCAGAATCCCCTGGGATGCTAACATGAAGGGGAAAGGAGTCCAGGACAGCTGGCAGTATTTTAAAGAAGCCTTATTGAAGGCACAGAAAGAAACCATCCCGATGCATAGCAAGAGAGGCAAACATGGTAGGAGACCGGATTGGCTTACAGGGGAAATCCTTGGTGAACTTAAGCACAAAAAGGAAGCTTATAAAAAGTGGAAACTTGGACAAATAACCAGGGAAGGGTTTAAATGTATAGCTCGAGAATGCCGGGGGGTTATCAGGAAGGCGAAAGCACAGATGGAATTGCGACTGGCTAAGGATGTGAAGGATAACAAGAAAGGTTTCTACAGGCATGTTAAGAAGAAGAAGAAGGTGATCAGAGAGGGTGTGTGGCCCCTACTGGATGAAGGAGGTAACCTAGTGACAGATGATGTGGGGAAAGCTGAAGTACTCAATGCTTTCTTTGCCTCTGTATTCACGGACAAGGTGGGCTCCCGGACTAATGAGCTAAGTGACGCAAGATGGGATGAAGATAGACAGCCCTTGGTGGGTAAAGAACAGGTTAGGAACTATTTAGAAAAGCTTAACGTACGCAAATCCATGGGTCCGGACTTAATGCATCCGAGGGTACTGAGGGAGTTGGCAAATGTCATTGAGGAGCCTTTGGCCATTATCTTTGAAAAGTCGTGGAGATTGGGAGACATCCCGGATGATTGGAAAAGGGCAAATGTAGTGCCCATCCTAAGCTAGAGGGAGAGGTAGATACGCCTGAGGGTAGAGATAGGGTCCAGAGTGACTTAGACAAATTGGAAGATTGGGCCACAAGAAATCTGATGAGGTTTAACAAGGACAAGTGCAGAGTCCTGCACTTGGGACAGAAGAATCCCAAGCCTTGTTATAGACTGAGGACCAACCAACTAAGTAGTAGTTCTGCAGAAAAGGACCTGGGGGTTACAGTGGATGAGAAGCTGGATATGAGTCAACTGTGTGCCCTTGTAGCCAAGAAGGCTAATGGCATATTAGGCTGCATTAGGAGGAGCATTGCCAGCAGATCCAGAGATGTCATTATTCCTCTTTATTCGGCTTTGGTGAGGCCACATCTGAAGTATTGTGTCCAGTTCTGGGCCCCCCATTACAAAAAGGATGTGGATGCATTGGAGAGGGTCCAGCGGAGGGCAACCAAAATGATTAGGGGGCTGGAGCATATGACCTATGTGGAGAGACTGAGGGAGTTGGGTCTGTTCAGTCTGCAGAAGCGAAGAGTGAGGGGGGATTTGATAGCAGCCTTCAACTTCCTGAAGGGAGGTTCCAAAGAGGATGGAGAAAGGCTGTTCTCAGTAGTGACAGATGGCAGAACAAGGAGCAATGGTCTCAAGTTGTGGTGGGAGAGGTCCAGGTTGGATATTAGGAAAAACTATTTCACTAGGAGGGTAGTGAAGCACTGGAATGGGTTACCTAGGGAAGTAGTGGAGACTCCATCCCTAGAGGTGTTTAAGTCTCGGCTTGACAAGGCCCTGGCTGGGTTGATTTAGTTGGGATTGGTCCTGCCTAGAGCAGGGGGCTGGACTTGATGACCTTCTGAGGTCTCTTCCAGCTCTATGGTTCTATGATTCTATGTATGTTACCTATGGAATGCATGAGGAATGTGAATGAGAAACACCCAATCATTAGTTAGCACAGGATGCATTACCTTTTTTGGCTACGGAAAACCCCTGCAAAGTGCATAAATTGATGAGATGGGTGGACAGGTGGTGTCTTTTTGCCTCGGAAAAACGCAACAGCACGCCAAGCCTGGGAACGGACCAGAAGCAGTAGAGCCCTTCCTGTGGATCCGAAGGGACCCCAGGGAACTGTTGTCACCTCTCCAAGGGGCTGTTGTCTGGTGAAATTGAAAATAACTCTTGTTGCCTGGAGCCTGCCTCCAAACTGCCAGCGTGAATGTGATGTGTGTGTGAGTACTGCCATACCAATAAGAACCTGTTATAATAAACTAGCTTCAGTGCTGCTCAACTTGATGCTTTGTCAAGTTTTTTCCCTTAGCTGGTCCAAGGACAGGTAACGGCAGCCCGATGGGGCCATGTGCCAGCCAGCAATGGGACTGGTGCTGTGGCAGCAGAGCGAGGACTGTGTGCTGCCATGCCAATAGTGGGGCTGGAGCAGGAGCTCTGGCAATGGAGCCGGGGCAGCCATGTCTCCCAGCCATCATTGGGGCCGAAGGAGGTGAGGAGGGTGGCAGGCTGAGAGGGCTGGTGATGGGACCTTCTCTGGTCCAGCAAATTCCCTCATCCGGGACCACTCAGGTCCTGAGAGTGCTGGACCAGTGAGGTCCAACCTGTAATATGCTTGACCTTTGGAGCAGTAATGACAGCAAATTTAGGGGAAGCCATATCTTTATTTCTGGGCAGAAAAAATGTTTCTGTTCACAGATCTGAAGAGAATAAAGGAACCAAAATCTATAGCAGTATGATCAGAATAAAAAAAAAATAGAGGAAATAAAGAAACTCCTTTCAAATGAGCCAACTGATTGATTTAACTGACTGTTTTGCTGGTGCATAAAGCTGCTGTTGTTGTTTTACTAAAAACACTATCACTGCTTGAGTTGTCCTTGGGGTCTTTTTTCCTGTTCCTTTTATATTAGTTCTAGTTCACGTCCCAAACGGCTTCCAGTACAGATCTCAATCCTGCAACCATGGGTTGCTTTGTATTTTCTATAGGGACAGCAACATGCACATTAGTTATAAAACAGTATGTGGAATTTAATTGCTGCAGATGCAATTTAGTGTTGCAAAACTAATCTGGTTTTAGCCAGATTAACCTGTTTACATTAATATCTAAAGCCCTAAGGAATTGAATGGCTTTGTTACTTCTTGCACTTCAGTATGTCACATTGTTCCAGATGGATACTGGGGAAATCAGAAATTAGCTTTGATCCAAAGTAAGAAAAGCTCAGCCATTGGCACTGTGAATTGGTTTTATTCTAATTATTAATTTATTTATTGTAAAAATAGATTGTGTTATCATTTTAATGTTAATTCATATTAATGAATTTTGGACCTAGCTTCTGGGATAAAATATATTTTAGCATATTGTAATCTGCAAATATAATATTAGGTTAATGGAGAAATGAACTGCATATAATTTAGTAACATGGATAAATAAGCCTTTCTTTATTAGCTCATTGTTAGCTCTGCTGTGATGAGTATGAGTTAGGGTTAGTGAATGATGAAAAAGTGACCTGTTCTCTGGTGAAAGGTCTCTTTCCTACAGGTCCATATGGTGAAGATGTCATCAATGTAGCATAGGTAAAGGAAGAGTACCAGGAAGTGGGAGCTGAGGAAACATGTTTAAAGAAGAAACAACAATATCAGTTGTTTGCAAATTCAGAATAAAAATAAACTCTGGGATGCTCAACAAGAAAATTTGGAAGCAAAGGCTGGCTGAGAGCTTTGTCTCACAATGGCAAATCAGGGATTAGTAAAACACATGCTGTTTGGATGAAGAATTGTTAAAACTTTCTCCTAGTGAAACTAAATCCAAAGTATTTTTGGAATCCTGCAAAATATAAAGTGAACAATCTAAAGCATAGATTTATAATATATATCACTTGTGAAAATATATTGAAACCCCAACACATTTGGATTCACTTACTTGGATTCAAAGTGGTAATCTTAATTAGGAACCATTTTCAACTCTTCCAACACCACATTCTGTGATTTGAAATACAGATGCTTTGCTTCCGCGCATATCATTGTCATCCAGGCTTCCCAGCAGAAGGAAGCACTTTTAGTGTAGATTCCAATACAGTTCTCTTTACACAGGGGAGGTCAGAGAAAAGACATCTGCATCCCTCTGAGCCTGATTTATTGAAGGCAGCTGCACTTCATTACTAATGAAGGAACATATAAGAGGCAGTTCCTAGGGAAAAGAGGCTGTCAGGGGGAATAGTTCTTTATTTTTTTCCCCAGCTGTTTAGTGAGGTTACCCAGGCAAATCTCAGAAAGCAAGTCAATAGGTGTGTATGTAATTTTATGTGCATGTTGTTTGAGTACCCAAGAGAGGTTTGCTGGATGGAGTTAGAATCAAAATGACTTACAAATCTTCAGTTTCATTGACACACAAAGCACTAATTCAGTCCTCTTTGATGAAGCTTTTTGTTTGTTTTGGTTTAGAGCAACTTCTAATGAGGGTTTTGAATTGGTAGAAGCCAGTCACAAATGTTGTTCAACTAAAAAACTTCTGTCTTATTTTGTTATTATAAACACAAAATCCTACTGTATTAAAAGCAGTATTGGTAACACTGCTGATAACTAATATGAAGACTAACTGATCTTTCCTGTTAAAGACCCCCGTCTTCAATTGTATATAAGTTTGCTAAACTGGGGCTGAATTTTTCCGTATTTGACTCAGGCTTCCCCTCTCCTCCCTCACCTAAAATGGTCCAACTGTTTGTGAGAATGAGCTGGGGTGGGGGAAACCATGTTCTTTTTCCAATGTTTAAAAACAGAGCTTTTTAAGACATTTAAATTTGGACAGATTTTTAAAGGACAGTAGTTATGTTTTAATTACTCGGAAAAATTACAGTTTAAACCTGCTGAGTAGAGTATTGATAAAATGTAGCAATTCTCCTAATATTCCTTCCACAATGGGCATATTTCAGTGCAGGACTGAATAGATTTTCTTTGCAACTGCTGGTCTGGGCTGCCTGGAATTGGGCTACAGAACTGAGAATGTACTCATTTCTCTCCTGTGATCACCGTGACCTACCAGAAATGCCTGGCTGGTGAGATGGCGGAAGCTGTCTGACTGGAATGCCAGTGAGGTCCTTTAGAAAGAACTACAGGGAGTAGACTGGGATAAAGAGATTTGGGAAAGAGAGACTGGGACTAAAATCTGATGATGTGTGAGTGTTGCTGGGTGTGGAGACTGGGACTAATTTAAGCAATGACAATGTGACTGGAAACCAGTATGGAGAAAAGAATAAGGTGTGAATGGGATGGAGACATGAGCAGGAACCGGGATGCAGGGGCTGGGAGTAGCGGGGGAATGCTGGGAGTCAAGAGCAGCTGGAACTGGCATAGGAAGTATCTAGGGAGACACTAGCATTGACTGGGATGAGAAGTGCAAGGAGTAGAGAATGGGATGGGGAGGAGGAAGGGAAGAGACAAGACAGGGACAGAAGAGGAGGGGAAGAGGTGGAAGGATTTTAAGTTAAGGGGGCAATAGACAGAAGAACCTTTTTCCCACATACAAACACAATCCCTTTCAGAATCTGGAATAAAATCCAGAATTCCTGGGTCTCAAAATTTTTCTGCTCTCAACAAATGTGTGAAACCCAGTGGCAAAGGATTTCCTCTCCCTCTACTTGTAGTGCACGTGGAAGATGACAGTGTAGTACCTATATCAGCAGGGGCGGCCTGTGCCTATAGGCAAACTCGGCAGCCGCCTAGGGCACCAAGTTAAATGGGGCGCCAAATTCCCTGCCACTTCCCCTTCCCCTTCCTGTAATGCCTGGCGTCGGCCCCGGAGGAGGAGCGCGGCAGCTTCCCTGCGCCGCAGGAGGGGTGAGTTGGCCCCGGAGGAGGAGCGCGGGGAGTTGGCCCCGGGGGAGGCACGCACCGGCTTCCCCTGCGCTGCGGGGAAGGGGTCGGCCCCGGGGGAGTCACGCTCCGGCTTCCCCTGCACTGCGGGGGGTCGGCCCCGGGGGAGGCGGCGCACGGGGGTTCCCTGCGCCGCGGGAGGGGGAGGTTTCGGCCCTGGGGGAGGCACACACCGGCTTCCCCTGCGCCGCGGGAGGGGGGGTCGGCCCCGGGAGAGGCGGCGGGAGGGTGTTCCTTGTGCCGCGGGAGGGGGAGGTGTCAGCCCCGGGGGAGGCACACACCGGCTTCCCCTGCGCCATGGGGAGGGTTGGCCCCGGGAGAGGCGCGCGCTGGCTCCCCTCTGGGAAGGGGAATCCTGGGAGGAGGTGGGTGCAGGGGACTCTCTCCCCCCCACTGGCACCCTGTTCCCACTCCCTTCTCCCCAGCCACAGAACTCTATCCCCAGCCCCCCTCACCCCAGTGATGTGGTGGTAATGGCAGTTAAAGCAGGATAGCGTAATGGATGATTTTGGATTTGTAATAATAAAAATTATAATTAACATTTGTAATGCATTTTTATTTGAAATCATACTGAAATATTGTCTAACTGTTGTGTACAAATCTATTCTGAAAATTTCGTGTCTCTATTTTAATCTGATCTCAGAAACATTGGTTGGGCGGACAAACCAAATAATTATGCCTATTTAAATAAATATGCTTAAAAAACTTTAAATGGAAAATAGGGGTGAAATGTTTCCCAAAAACTTCAGCCTATATCTGCCCTTGGGGTTGGGGGGGGCGCCGATTGCATGGTTTGCCTAGGTCACCAGTTGCTGGCAGCTAGTCTAGGGCCACCCCGTCTATCAGTTGTTCTGCTGGCTTGATTGGTGGGGTTCTGTATGTGGGTTCTGAAAGTGCCAGTGCTCCAAATTTCAGTTGTGTTGATGTACCCCCAGACTTCTCTTGGGTGCCCCCTAGGCCATTCCAGGGTCTATCCCCCCTGCCTTTGGGGAGTCCCTTATCCTGCCTTCTTAATGCAGGAGCCTGGTCCATCCCTGGGGCAGCCTGCATTGGCTGTCCAGCTGCTCCTAGGACTTGAACCCACCACCCTGTGCTATCCCCTAGGCCACTCCAGAGCTATGCCCACCCCACCTACCTTTGGTGTCATTGATGTCAGTGATAATGCCACATAATGGGGTTCCATTTGCTTTTAAAACAAACAAGAATGGGAAAATACTGCAAAATTGGAATAATGTGACTTTAAATTTGCAAAGTCAGCAGAGAAGAGTTGCATCTTGCTATTCTGGGGGTGAGACAATATAAAGGGGAGGATGAGTCATTGCCCTGCATGCCTCCTGTGCCCACCGTGCACCCAGCCTGGGACTACTGTGCTGTGCTCACCCTATGTTACCTGCAGGGAAAGAGGGCTCTGTCATTTTTCCACTAAACCTGTTCCTCCAGCACATTCAGCTGCTCTTTCTAGCAGCCAGGGCTGGGTGAGCAGTGGGATGGAACTACTTTTCACATGGTTCAAGCTGGCCACTCTGACTACGTCTACACTGGCGGCTTCTTGCTCAAGAACTCTTTTGCGAAAGAGTTCTTATGCAAAAAATCTTCCACAAGAGCGCGTTCACACTGCCGTGAGCTTTTGTGCAAGAGATGTGCTTTTGCGCAAGCGCATCCATGGCAGTGTGGACGCTCTCTTGCGCAAGAAAGCTGTGATGGCCATTTTAACCATAGGGGCTTCTTGCGCAAGAAATTCATGTTGCCTGTCTACACTGCCTTCTTGTGGAAGAGCTCTTGTGCAAGAGGGTTTATTCCTCGTGGGGAGAGGAATAACTCTTTCGGAAGAAGCCCTGTTTTACAACGCTATACTATAAATTTATTTGCGCAAGAACGCTCATGCAGTGTAGACAGCAGGCAAGTTTTTGCGCAAGAACGCCTGTTCTTGTGCAAGAAGCTGCCAGTGTAGACATAGCCTCTGAGTATCTGTTCTTTGAGCTCAACAGCTACCTGTGAGAGCTTGGCTGTGGAGCTGGCAGTGGTCCATCCCTGCCCAGGCTCTGTGGCTGGGAATAGGGACCACATAAGCCAGAAACATGCTTGCAATTCTTCCTTTTTCATCTAATGTAGCACTATTATCTATTGTTGTAATAGACGGATAATAGCCAGAGTGAACCTTTCAACGCTAAGTTAAACGTTTTGGAATCAAGTTAAAATTATTTCATGAGAACTAACACTTTTGAGGCATTGTATTAAAATACAATTTTGTATGCAGAGTTGGGGAATTGTACGTACCTCTGCAGTAGGGAGAGGAAATACTAATATACTGCCTCCATTATCAGTCTTTTTAAGCCACCCTCCTTAGGGGGGAATGCATATGCTAGTTGAAGCTGGATTCTTCAGGGAGCAACAGACAAAGAAAGGCTTTCTAGATAAAAGCCTGGGGTTTAACCTGCCTCAGGGCCCTCTTCCTGTTCCAGCAAATGGACAGGTCCTTGGTGGGGCCCAGTCCTTAGGGGAGGTTTGGAAGGACTGGGATTACTGGGGTCTCATAACACTGAGTTATTGTTCTGAGCTGAAGCTGTGTCAGGGGTGCAACAAGACGGGAGTGGGGGGCAGTTGCCCCGGGCGCCACGCTAGGGCAAGCGCAGAGAGAAAGGCACGGGCGGGTCTGGGACCGCTTGGCCATGCTGCAGCAGCCGCAGCCACATCAGACTCACCCACGCCATTCTCCCTGCGTTCGCCCTAGTGTGGTGCCTGGGGGCAACTGCCCCACCCCTTGCTATGCCCCGAGTTGTGATGAACTTGTAACCACAGGATGCCCATAAAAGGCTGCACTTGCCAGATCCATAGTTCAAAATTTGAGTTGACTTTTGGGAAGCTTATTAGCATAGGGTTTTTTTGTTTTGTTTTTTAAGTTTTCTCTGTAGTGTTTTGTACCTTAAGAATGAAGGTTTGCTTAGAGAGAGCTGTGGTGACATATCTGTTGCAATTACACTGTTATCTTTGAAGAGAAAGGAAGCAGGTGTTCTAGGGCAACCTATCTGTGCTGGAAAGACACAGTGAAGGAATGGAAACTCTACAAGCCAGGGAAAACAGGAGTCAGAAGTGGGGGGAGGAGAGGGGAGGAGAGAGGGAGAGAGAGAGAGATCTCACTTAAGAGAAGCAACAGCCAGGGAGTTGAAACCCAAGGACCGGTGCCAATGCTGAAACCCTTATGGGAAATACAGGTTCAGTTGCCCTGAACAGTAATAACCACAAAATCATTCAAATAAGCAGGTATCCATGTCCCTTTCTGTAGACAGCTTGATAAGGGAAACAAAGTTTGCTCCTGAATTATTATTTTCAGTAGTTATACATTGATGCCACACAGACCTTGACAATAGTAACCAAGTTCTAGATTGGAGGTCTTTAAATATTGTGCTAAAATCCCTGAGATGTGTATATATCATTTTACATTAATCAGTCTCAGAGGATTGTTAGTCTGTATTTTTGTTCTTTTTACATTAATCAGTGAGCTTGCAAATCAAATTGCAGGTCTCTGAAATAGTATAGTGTTTATTTAGAGGTTTTAAAATTAGTAGTAGAAAACTGGTATTAACTGAGGGTATGTCTACACTATAGCGTTGTTTCGAAATATGTTATTTTGAAATAGTTAATTCGAAATAAGTTATTTCGAAATAACACGTCTACACACAAAATGCATTTCAAAATAGCGTTTTGCTATTTCGAAATAGCGCGTCCACACTGAGTGGACGCTGAATCGCATTTAAGGCCGGCCGGAACCAGGTCCGGCAGGGCATCAGGTCAGGAGTTACTTTGTGTAGCTGCTGCCTGAGGCTATCTGAGGCCTGTGCTGAAAGGGACGCCCCCCCTTCCCCCGGACAGCCGGTTCTCAGGTTTCCCTGCTTGCTTGCCTACCTCGATGAGGGACAGCAAAGCATTTTGTCTCTGCGTGCTCTGGTTGCCTTCACTTGGGACACCACAGCACTCTGCAACATGGAGCCAAAGTTGCCCCTGGGCACTGTGATGCTTCCCTTGGATGCATTGCTGCAAGCCTGGCTGCACTTCCTGCAGGCTGCCATCCAGGAAGTCCATCTGGGAGCCTGTCAGTATCCAGGAGGCCCCGCCGCGGGAGAGCTTCCACCCTGAGGAGCACTAAGAGCCTCCCTGGTTTGCCCCACTGGGGGCTTGTGCCTCATTCCTCCCTCACATCCTTCCACTTACCCCTCCCTAACCCCCCTTCCTGATGTCAAATAAAATACACATATTTTCATGAACACAAACTCTCTTTATTTAACAAAACGGGGGGGGGGGGAGATGAAACTCTGTTGAGACTGGGGAAAGGAGGTGGGAGAGGGGAGAAGATAGGGTGGGACAGGGGAGAGGGAAACCTTGGAGGAGGGAGCTAGAAGTGGGAAGCAAGGGGAAGAAGGGGGAGGAGAAGCTCAGAGCTCAGCATTGGGGGGTCTCGCTGGACCAACTTGATTTTCATGCAAACCTGCTTCTGGGTTCGCATGTGGCCTTTGATGGCCAGGCTGGCAGCTATCCTGCCATAGACGGCCGCGTTCATCCATCTAGTGCGGAGATCATGGACGTTAGGAGCATCCCCCCCAAACCTGAATAAGGTCCATGATCTCCACCCTGGACCAGGAAGGTGCCTGCCTTCTCCAGGCCCTGGCAGGCTCCTGGGAGCTGGCAGATTGCTCCTGGGGTGCGGTGGAGGGCTGGCTGCCAGTGGCTTGCTGGCTCATGTTTTGGGGCCACTGCGTCAGGAGCTGTGACTGCTGGCTCTGGGCTGGCAGGCTTGGAGCTGACACAGGCACTGTGGCCAGAGTCAACCCCTTTAAGGGCTCCGGGGACAGGGGGAGGGAGAGGAGTGTTGTTGGTTGAGGCTGGAGTGGCCACCAGTGCACCCTGGGAAGGCAGGAGGTTCCCTATTTTGATATAAGTGTCTACACAGCACTTAATTTAAAATAGCTATTTCAAATTTGGCGTTATTCCTCATGGAATGAGGTTTACCAAATTCAAAATAAGCGCTCTGCTATTTCAAATTAATTTCAAAATAGTGGTTTGGCTGTGTAGACCCTAGTAAAGTTATTTCTAAATAATGGCTGTTATTTCGAAATAACTTTGCTGTGTAGACATACCCTGTGAGAAATTGAAATTATATCTTCTATCATAGTGTCTTTCATAAGCTTAATCTTTTTTATATTCCTCAAGATATCAGAAAAACAATTAGGCAAATAGCTCTAATGAAAGAAAAACATTAGTTTGAACAAAACAGGGACACCTTGTTCCCTCTTCTGCTACATCAGTTATATGCTAGAGAAATAGACCAGTTAAAGATGGAAGAGCCATCAGCCTGAAGCCAAACTGTTATTTAATATGTCAAGAAATGAAGGCTACTGACTTGATAAAGATGACATTTCAGATTTACTCTTCAGCTGCTATTTTCACTTTCTTGTTTTATGAGAACAGGTAAAAATATAAAATATAAACACAGCGAAGGAGTGAAAGAAGAAAATTGAGCATACTGGAATACTTGTCTGGTGGCTTGAAGTGAACATTTCTGAATATTTATTGTATTTGTCCTGTTGAAGAATTTTAGAGAAAAAAAAAAGGGTAAAATCTTCAAAAGTGCTTAAGCAACTTAAAGCCTAAATTCCATTTTCAAAAGAGAGTTAGGCCTTGTCTACGCTGCACAGTTTTGTTGACAAAATGGTGGAGGTGTACACACTGAAATACTTCTCCCACTGAGGTAACTTCCCTGCTTTACCAACATAATATAGGAGTCGAAGTCTCACTGCATACATTGCTAAAAACACAATGTTAACAATGAATGGACACTTCACAACAGTATTGCAAGTCGTGAAAGGTCATATTTTGTCTTTTC
Organism: Rafetus swinhoei; assembly: GCA_019425775.1. Classification (NCBI taxonomy): domain Eukaryota; kingdom Metazoa; phylum Chordata; order Testudines; family Trionychidae; genus Rafetus; species Rafetus swinhoei. The sequence goes on from CM033424.1 coordinate 130,614,601, forward strand.
AAAGATACACTTCTCAGCAAGGCCCAATGCAAGGCAGAATGCAGGAAATGCAGAACTTGGTTTGCAGTCAGGCATGAAAAGCATACAAAGGGTGTGTATATATTGTTGCTTTACAAATATCTGTGATTAAGGGCTTCAAACTGTGTACCTCCCTCCCCACTTTCTCACAGCAACCTGAGTGATGCTTGAGGACTGGCACCAGTGTTCATCCCTGCAGAAGCAAACTGTGTGCTAATCCATTTGCTTTTGTAATGTAACGGGACTAGTCTTGGAGTGGAGAGAGACAAGAGTTACACAGTTAGTATGGCACCGCCCCTTACTGAATAGGCTGGTTGTGATATGCAATGAACCTTTCCAATCATGGGCAAATAGGAAGTCAACAAGGGGATCAGCAAATAGTGGCCGATTACTTCTGGGCTTGCACTTATGACTCTTTCCCAATTTCACCTAAGTAACCATGTCCAATATCACTCTCCTGAGGGTAACAGAGGTGTAAAGGAGGCAGCTGCTGCAGGCATCTTGGCGCAGACCTTTTGCTGCTATGCTGTGTTCTGCAGTGATGCCAGAACTATTAATACTGGAGTGATGTGGGAAAGTGTCCTACTGCAGTGGAGGGAATAAGGAAGCCAGAAGGGCTGAGAGGCTCCAGGAGAACTTCCTAAAGTTAACCATGGAGGATTCAACATGGATTCACCAAGGGCAAGTCATGCCTGACCAATCTGATTAGCTTCTATGATGAGGTAACTGGCTCTGTGGATATGGGAAAGTCAGTGGATGTGATATACCTTGACTTTAGCAAAGCTTTTGATACGGTCTCCCACATATTCTTGCCAGCAAGCTAAGGAGGTATGGATTGGATAAATGGAGTGTATGATGGGTAGAAAGCTGTCTAGACTGTCGGTCCCAATGGGTTGTGATTAATGGCTTGATGTCAGGTTGGTGGTCAGTTTCTAGCGGAGTGCCCCAAGGATCGGTTCTAGGCTGGTTTTGTTCAACGTCTTTATTAATGACCTGGATGAGGGGATGAACTGCACCCTCAGCAAGTTTGCGGATGACGCTAAGCTAGGGGGAGAGGTAGATATGCTGGAGGGCAGGGATAGGGTCCAGAGTGACCTAGACAGATTAGAGGATTGGGCCAAAAGAAATCTGATGAGATTCAACAAGGACAAGTGCAGGAGGAGCATTGCCATCAGATCTAGAGAAGTGATTATTCCTCTTTATTTGGCTCTGGTGAAGCCACATCTGGAGTATTGTGTCCAGTTCTGGGCCCCCCGCTATAGAAAGGATGTGGACGCATTGGAGAAGGGCCAGTGGAGGGTGACCAAAATGATTAAGGGGCTGGAGCACATGACCTATGAGGAGAGGCTGAGGGATTTGGGCTTACTTAGTCGGTAGAAAAGAAGAGTGAGGGGGGATTTGATAGTAGCCTTCAACTGCCTGAAGTGGAGTTCCAAAGAGGCTGGAGAAACGCTGTTTGCAGTGGTGACAGATGCCAGAAGGAGGACGAGTGGTCTGAAGTTCCAGTGTGGGAGGTCTAGGTTGGATTTTAGGAAAAACTATTTTACTAGGAGTGTGGTGAAGCACTGGAATGGGTTACCTAGGGTGGTGGTAAAATCTCCATCACTAGAGGTTTTCAAGTCCCAGCGTGACAGATTTTTTGCTGAGATGATTTAGTTGGGGTTGGTCCTGCTTTGGGCAGGGGGCTGGACTTGATGACCTCCTGAGGCCTCTTCCAGCCCTAGGATTCTATGATTAACAAATTGACCTAATGCAGCTTATTTTGACCTTATGCTGTAGTGTAGACCCAGCCTCAAGTCAAACGGGCTTTGATTGCTAAGTGCCCAGGTCACTTTCAAAACTGAAGGCAAGGCTTGTCCTGCAGACACCACTGAAGATGTTATCATTCATTTTTGTATGATTTGTTTACAGAGGAAGTTAGCTATTGAAATACTAGCAACTATTTAAATATGTAGCATGCCCTATCTACTTGTGGGAAGGCAAACTGGGATTTGGTCAATCTGCTAACCTCTTTCCATTCAAACCTTATTCTTTATACACAATTTGGAGGTAAGTTACAGCCTACTTTTGGATTTCTTTTTTAAAATAGTGTTTCCTACATGCTAATCTCTATGGGCCAAGGATCATATTTATTTTTGTGTTTATATTCAGCACAAGGCAGCTGTCAGTGGCAAATAAATAACTGAAACTCTTGGTTTCTGAGATACAGAGGCAGACACAAAATGTCCTAGATTTCAACAACTGATTAGTGATGTCAAATGTCTCAGTTTTGGAAAGTTAAGTAACCTCAGACCTGAAAAGCTCACTTCACCAAAAACATTACTTTTCAGATATTTATCTATAAAGAGTAACAAGGAAACTATCCCCAGAAACCTCAGAACTGTGATCATTAGAAGATGCATACATAGGTAATATTTAAGGATTAAATGTATTGATGCTGTAAGTATATTGGAGTACTTAGTCACTAAAAGTGACTCGTGATGATGATTGGTGATGGTCCATTCAGTCAAGGGGTAGTGGTCCATGATGCAATACAAAGTTCAATTTTTTTATCTTGATGAATATTTAGATTTTGAATGGGAAATCGTCAGAGGCAACAACAAAGAATTGAAACCACTTAAAGGAAAAAAACTGTTAACAATAAAGCAGGGATTCTACTTATTTGTGAATAGAAACAGGCTGTTTTCAGTATAAAACTGAGGAGAAGCATACTTCATCCATTCACTGAGGAAACCCCACTGGAGAGGAGTGGGGGGGAGGGGGTCATGAATGTTTGGATGCTGATTCCTGTAAAGCAAACTAGCTCTGCAACAGACTGAATTTTAGAAGGAGAGGACTCATTTTATTAGCTATGAAAGTAACTATTGATAAGTGAAAACAGCAAGAAGTCTGGGGGCACCTTGAAGACTGACAATTTTATTAGGACATAAGCTTTCGTGAGTAGCAACTCACTTTGTCAGATGCATGAAATGAAAGGGATGCATGTGATAGGGATTCAGAGATCAGAGTGTTATATCTGTGTTAATTTAATCAGGGTGGATGTGGCTCATTACCAACAGTGATAAGAAAGCAAGAATACCTAAAGGGGAAAATTACTTCTTATAATGAGAGAACTAGTCCCTATTCCGACCCATTCTGACATTGTCAAATTTGAATATGAATTCCAGCTCAGCAGTTTCATGTTGCAGCCTGGTTTTGAAGGTTTTTTTTGCAGCATAGAACCAGTTTGTATTTTATGATTTTGTATTGTAACCATTTGCATCTATCACCTTCTCTCATTTCTAGTTAAATCTTTATTCTTTCTTAAAGACATCTACTTCTGTTTCCATACAAGTGTTCACAAGTGGTGTGTGCTTTATAGTCACAGTGGTGTAAAGAGAAAGACCTAAATTGGAGCACGCTACAGCTCGATGGGCAGAGGATTTGGAATTTCTGTGAGTAGCCAGTATCAAGAGCTGGATATCACAGGGGAATGATTCCAAAGGACTCTGGGATTAGGGTGTCCCTATTGCTAACCTACAAAATAACATTATGGCTGGCATCGCCAAGAGGAGAGTGCTTAAGTGGCTATAAAGCAGGTGCTATCTTGACCTATCATCCAGCAACCACAAGAAAGATTTCATTTCACAAGAGGTAGGGTTGACAAGGTGAATCACAGTCCTGCATATCCCAAGAACTATAACATCCCTATTTTACAGATGGGCAAATGTGGCAAATAAGAGTGAGCGCTCATCCACAGCAGTGTTCCTTCTAAGCTGTGGGCAGCACAGCTTCACAGGTGATTAATCAACCCCGCCCAGTCAGCTCTGTGCCCTGAGCCTCTGACTGGGCAGGGATGATTAATCACCTGTAAAGCTCCATGAATGCCTTCTTGGCAAGAACTAAAAGTTAATGTGAATTTAGGTGCCTTTTAATTTGTGCCAGCAGGGTCTGTGTTGAGAAGTTAAAAAGCAGCACATTTTATTTATAAATCAGTCCTCTCTAGTGTATTTTGCTGGGTCATGTAGACAGATCCTAAGGCTATGTCTACACTGCAGGCTTCTTGCGCAAGAACTGTTTTGCGGAAGAGTTCTTGTGCAAAAGGTCTTCCACAAGAGCGTGTCCACACTGCCATGTGCTTTTGTGCAAGAGATGTGCTTTTGTGGGAGAGCATCCATGGCAGTGTGGACGCTCTCTTGCGCAAGAAAGCTCTGATGGCCATTTTAGCCATAGGGGTTTCTTGCGCAAGAAATTCAGGTTGCCTGTCTACACTGCCTTCTTGTGGAAGAGCTCTTGCGCAAGAGGGCTTATTCCTCGTGGGGAGAGGAATAACTTTTCCGGAAGAAGCCCTGTTTTCCGACGCTGTACTGTAAATTTACTTGTGCAAGAATGTGCGTACAGTGTAGACGCTCTGCAACTTTTTGCGCAAGAACAGTTGTGTTTGCAGTGTAGATGTAGCCTTTGTGACTTGCCCTAGGGTACGTCTACACTAGCCCCCTAGATCGATCTAGGGAGGCTAATGAGGGTGACCGAAACTGCAAATAGAGCCCGGGATTTAAATATCCTGCGCTTGATTTGCATGTTCCCGGCCGGTCGCCATTTTATAAATTGACTAGCCCAAAGTAACTGCCCGTGTCTACACGCGGCGGTGAAGCGAGATTCGATTTAAAGCCCTAAATCGAATTAGCTGGTAAACCTCATTGCAGGAGGAATACCAGCTAATTCGAGTTAGGCTTTAAATCGAATCGCGTTCACTGCCGCGTAGACACGGGCAGTTACTTCGGGCTAGTCAATTTCTAAAATGGCAACTGGCCGGGAACATGCAAATCAAGCGCAGGATATTTAAATCCCGGGCTCAATTTGCAGTTTCGGTCACCCTCATTAGCCTCCCTAGATCGATCTAGGGGGCTAGTGTAGACATACCCCTAGTTGACAAAGGAATTCAGTGACAGTATAGGCAATTAAATCCAGATTTCCAGAGCCTCTGCCTAGTGCCCTAACTAATGGACTATCTTCTAATAATTTTTTCTTTGAACCACAGGGATATATTTATTTCTAGTGGGCAGTATGCAGGGAAGGGAAAGACACTCCATCATAAGCAGTGAAATCACCCCATTCTACTTCAAGGAAAAAGTCTTAAGGGATTCCCGGGAGATTACTTCAGCACACCACATGTTGCAATGTGGCTAGGGAGAGAGGAGGAGACGTCTGTCTTTTACTGCCTATGCCCGTTTAAAGCAGAGCTCTCATCTTAGTGCCATTGTCTTAGTTTAAACTTGAAAATCCTCTTCTTCCCTTTACATTATTAAATAAACAGAAAACCCACTGAAGAACAAAGGAAAAGCCCTTAAAATATTGCACAAGGGCCACCTTTTGAATTTCAGGTACAGCACTTGAAATTCAAGAACAGAACAGATTGATATGTGTGAATCTGTCAGTCTTATGTTGCAGGTACTATAGGAAACATCAAAAAGCAGGAAAAGAGGCACCAGAAATATTTTGCATGAGTAGCTTTACAATGGAAGTGTGAAAGACAGAATTGAAAATCTGAAGTTCTCAGGTTTTGTTAACATAACCCAACTCATTGTCTTCTTTCCTTAATGATCCGAACCCGTATTTTCCTTTAACAGCTTGCAAGGTAGTTTTCACATAACATTTAGCAGGGCAAGCATATAATTTATTGACACCTGTGAGCAGAAGAATATTTAATTGCAGGTATATGCTTCTTACTTCCCACAGTTTACCTGTGAGAGTCAAGGTTCTTCTGACTAAAAATATATCTGAAGTTTCATTCAGACAGGGAGTGCTAACCATCCTTCCTCTCTCTATTCTGCATTCCCACCCCAACCCCTCCACACACACAGTAAAAATCAATCCCATACTATCCAGTTCTATGAGCATGCTAATGCTTTTGGAAAGTTTTTATATCCCAAGATATTTCATTCTCAGAAACAACCTGGTACATTTTAAAAGTGGATTTTTTAAAAGTTCCGTTCTCTAATGCTACCTCTATACTGCAACGTTATTTTGGGGTACCAGAGGTATCCTGAAATAGCTATTCCATGTCTCTTGAGTGAGCCCATTATTTCAAAATATAATGGGCTCACTATTCTGACATCCCTGCAGACCTCATTCCACGAGTAGTAAGGGACATTTCGGAATAGCAATTTATTTTGAAATAAGTGCTGTATAGACAGCGCCAAATTTAGAAACAAGCTATTTCAAAATTGACTCAAAATAAGTTATGCAATTTGCATAGCTCAAATTGCAAAGTTTATTTCGAGCTATGGGTGCAGTATAGATGCTCCCTAATAGATTAGGAGTATTGCATTAAATCATGGTATTACAGAAAAATCTTGCCAAGTTGAAATGAAGAAGTGGTCAAATCCATGCTACCAGTATTCTGGGCTGGACAACAAATGCACACACATCATATTAAAAAAAGAGAACAAAAGAAGGGAATTTTCCCTGTGCTCTCTTTATAAAATAGACCTCTCCTACCCGCTGCTGGAACAGCACCATTGACTTCAGAGCCTTACACAAGGGATAGGTTTGGGACAATCTGCCTGAATGTGTTTTTTTCCTTCAGGGTTAGTAAGAAATTAGATCATTCGTGTGCTTTCTGAAATAAGTTTTACTGGCACAAAAAATATATCACACAGTAATCTAGCAATCAAAGGGGAATTAGTAATGACTCGCAATTGAATTCTTGCTGTTTCACCAGATGGACAAACATCCTGGTCTTGATATTATAGTTTTCTTACACTACAAGACTGAGCACTCTGAGCATTATAAATTAAGGGAAAGACTATTTACATATGAACAGATTCTGTCCTTGATAATACAAGCACAAATTCCATTTAAGTCTCTCGATGGGGAGAGATGTGCATCTATCCAAATGAGGAATAAAGCCCAAATGAATTGAAAATGAGATATGTAAGAATAGATTGATGTCCTTTTAAAACAGTGTAGGTGCATCCCTCTAATCTCAATACAACATTCTCTCATTCCCCACAAATTTTTTTAAATTTTTCAGACCCAAAACGTTAGTTTAGAGTTATGAAATTTTATAACTTTTTAAAATCTTAATCATAAGCCAGGCTTAAATCCGTGTAAGTACAATGGCTATAATGGAGCTTTACAGATTTGTATCTGCTGAGAATCGGGCCTTTAAGTGTATTAGACTTTCCCCAGCAAAGTAAATACATACAGAACACAGTATAAATTCTTCACAGCAGGAACCATGCACAGCTGATAGAACCATGATGAAAAGCATTAAGTGACTACATATGTCTTTTATATTTATAAATCACAACCTCAAATTTCTTTCAAACGCTAAACAGAGTTTCCAGATGAAGAAGCTAGATAAAGGGTGTGATAAGAACATGTCTGTGGGCTCATGTAGACTATACGGAACAGTCGAAAGAGGATATGCAAATTCTTCCGATCGTACTTTCGAAAGCAGAGTTTTTGAAAGTGAAAGTAGTTTAGACGCATCTTTTTCTGCAAACCCTCCCCCCTTTGTCGAAAAGCCACATAAACCTCTTTCGAATGTTCCGTGTAGTCTAGATGAGCCCTGTATATCTGTAGTTTCTGGATTGACACATCATAAATGAGATCACAGTCTTCCTTAAAAATCTCATTTTACATTATACTCTGTCCTAAAATGTTTTCTAAAATGACGTTTAAAGAAGACTGTATACTAATGGAAAGGGACACCTTGTGTTGCATTAACTGAATTAATAACATGTGTTGGTGTTCTCTATACATTTTAATCAGATTTTGCAAGGGAAGTTGGTAATGCCAGATATTTAGTGATAACACCTATTAGAACGACACAGTTTGTTCTATTCAAGAAAATGCAGTGAGTATGAGAGAGCCTGTACTCCAATGTAAAGCCCCTGATAGATGATATGAGGATTGGGACAGATGTTGAGAGCTGTATTCTCACATTGGTCAGCATTTACGCTACAAAATTCACTCTCCTCTTATCAAAGTGATGTTAAGAAAAAGCTTTCAGTCCGTCAGATAATGATTTCCTTCTGCCAAAAAACACAGATTTGTGTTTAATCTAGATAACCAATTCTACTTATAAGCAGGGATCGGGGTGGCGAGTATAATAAGCATTGCCTTCCCAAACCACCAGCCTGGCCTTACCCATACTCCTCCCCCAGAATGCCTACTGTATGTATACTCAGAGCAGAGTGTTGCTGCCCCAGAGTGCCTGCTTGCCCTTGCTGTGCTCCAGGGCAGGGGAGGCTGGAGCCATGTGCTGCCCACCCTCCCCATGCTCTAGGGCCTGGGGAGGCTGGGACCACATGCCGCCAGCCTTTCCCAATGGTGTTCCAGGTAGTGGGGTTGGGGTGGCTTTGCCTCCTGTGTTATGCTTATAAGAAGCAAATGGGATCTTAATAGGGGGAAAAGGCAATACACTGGGTTTTTTGAGACTACAATGGCAAAGCAGTTAGCATATGATTACATAGACACACACACGTCTCACCAATCAATGTTATATTCACCAGTCCATGATCCATGGATTGATCATGGGCAGAGGAGTGGGGCTCTATCGGTCTGTGCCGATGCTCCAGTCATGGCAGAACGTCTCTGCTCTTAAAGCAAACCAGTTCTCCTTTTATAATAGTTCTTTCCCATCAGGATCAGTAGGTTTTGCATCATCATGCTGTTTTCCTGATGGATGTTTGCTAACTCTAGTTGTTTCTCTCAAAGGCGTAGCGAGGGTGTTATGTACCCAGGGGCAAAGGAAAAATTTGTGGCCCCCCCCACCCGCCACTGCCACGTGGCTGAGCCCTGAACCTGCTGCATGGCTGAGCCCAACCCTGGGAAGACGGGGGGAGCTTGTACCACGTCTTCCCCCAACCCCTCCAGTTTGGGGCCAGGTCCCTGCACACACTAACCCGCCAGCGGAGATGGAGGAGGGTCGGGCTGGAGGTGGAGGGGGGGAGGAGGCTCCAGCCGGCCGCGGCGGGTGGAGGAGGAGCAGGCAAGCTGAGGGATGACAGGGGGAGTGGAGGGGGACTAAATTGGCGCCCCCCTAGCCTATTGCCCGGAGGCAATTACCCTGCTCCTCCTCCCTCCTCCCCTTCCCCGCTACACCACTGGTTTCTCTTGCTCCTTATCTTCTTCGTTCTGCCAAGATAAGCTGGTTTCAATCAAAAATATTTTGTCCCAATTGATAAATGCTTGCCTTCTTTCAGAGTTGTCAATTTGCCCACTGCTTACATTTTGCTAGGGATATACAGCAATCCTCAGCATCTTTATGTCTGTTCTAAGCTTCTTCCTAGAACATTTGGATCGGTGGCCTTCACACTTATCTCTCATACCTTCCTCCCTCTCACATAACCGGGGCGGCCCATGAGGCTAGGCAAACTAGGCAGTTGCCTCGATGATGACGTCACGGGGCGCTGGGGCGCCCCGTGATTACGTCACGGCCGTGCAGGCGGGGGCACCGATCGCGCCTTCTGCCTGGGGCGCCAGCTGCCGCAGCTGGCCTCAGGCAGCTCCTGCACATAACAAGGTTTATGTCTTTGTTATAGAGAAGCAGCCTTTATTGCAGAGAAGCAATGTGCACATTTGAACAAGGACATCAAATTACAATTTAAAAAACCAGTGATCATACCCTTTTACTTATTTTACAGTACTAATTTAAAAACTTAAAACAAAATTATAAGACTCTATCCTTGCCTTGGAATCAACATGAAACACAAAATTCTGGCTGGTGCACCTTTACCAGTGGTAAGGTAAAGGTCCTTTCTGCTTTCAGAAAGGGTGGCTGGCAAAGTTCACTAAGACACATTACTTTGCATACAGCTACATTTTAACTACATGTCTACACTTGTGGGGAGCGGGGCTGGGCAGAAGGGGCAAAGCTGGGAGCAGGGCTGTGGGGCTTTCCTCCCCCAGTCCTACCCATCACCCCTGGCAGGGATCCTAATTTTCCATTATTTAAAACCCCCAAAATTCTCTGATTAAAAAAGACATAAAAATCTACATTGTTCTGTGAATAAAATGAAATGAACTTTAGTTTCCCTAGCCACAACATGTATAGATATTGGTTGTACACAATGTTTTATTGTTATACAGTAGAATTCCATTTACCTGAGCCTCCACTATCAAATTCTCCATATTTATTGAGTCAGCTTGGAGCTGTCTGGCTGAGCTTCACTGTTGTAGGAGCCTAATAATTAGTGCACTATCAAATTCAGGACCATGAAAAATGTGTTATGGACTGTGAAATCTGGGCTTGACTCCCAGGTAGCAGCTGCCACTCTCCAGCTGCCCAGCTCTGAAGGCAGCACTGATGCCAATAGCAGTGAAAAAGTAAGGGGAGCAGTGTACTGCAAGCATGCCTGCAATAACCTTGCATACCTCCCCACCCCCCAAAAAAACCTCTTTCTTTGGATAAGGACCCCTTCCATTACAACACCAGGAAATTTCAGATTTAAAGAGCTGAAATCATGAAACTCACAATTTAAAAGATCTTATGACCATGAAATTGGCCAAAATGGACTGTGAGTTTGGTAGAGCCCATCTGAAAATGGAGGCTCAGATAAATGGAGCTGTTTTATGTTTTCATTTTTACACAAAATGTAAAAACTAAAGATTTTCCATTAACTCAAATTCTGCATTTTTCCCAATGCTTTTCTGTGGCAAACAGATTTCAAGGCTTCATTTTTATAAATTTATTAGCAGATACCCTGGATAAATTATGTATTTCAAATAGATATGCTAGCAGTAGTGAAGATACTAGACCAGTGGTCACCAACCTGTAGATCGGGATCTACTGGTAGATCTTGGAGCTTCTGACAGGTGATCCTGACTGGTTTGGCCAAGAGGTTATCAAGCCCAGCACTTCAGCTACCCCACCTCAGCCCACTGAACATCTCCTGCACTTCGCTTTGGAGCCACCTCTTCTCACCCCCAGGAGCCTCCTGCTTTCTGTGCAGGGCAGGGGAAGGGGAGGAGGGGGCACTGATGTCTAGATGCCCCCTCTCCCACCCTGTATCCTATCTCCACAGAGCAGAGAGGGGGCACAACAGGGCTTGGGATTGAGTTTGCTGGCTGCGTTTGGGAGTGGTGCAGGGCCAGGGCATGGGTGAGCCTGCCTTAGCCCTGCTGCACCACCACTCAGGAGCCACCTGAGGTAAGCAATGCCCAGCTGGTGCTCACATCCCAAAACCCTACCCCTGTCACGAACCCCCTTCTGCAACCCAAGCACCCCTGTATCAAAACACCCTCCCAGAGCCTGCATGTAGAACCCCCTCGGGCACCGCAACTGCCTGCCCCAGCCTGGTGAAAGTGAAGGAGGGTGGGGGAGGGAGGGAGGATGGAGTGAGCAGGGGCAGAGCCTCAGAGAAGGGACACAAAGGAGGCGGGGCAAGGGTATTTGGGTTTGAGGTAGATCTTGGATTACACTTAAATTCGAAAAGTGATCTTGTGCTTTAAAAGGTTGGAGACCACTGTACTAGACCATTCAAACTCCATTACTTTATAATGGATAAAATGCAGAGGTCAGAAGAAGAGTGACTTTCTAGTACAAGACACTGAAAAAGTCGCATGTTTTAGGCAGAGGTAAATAAGGTGGGGGAGGCATCTGTCACTAAAATGCTATTCTCAGCTTCTAATTACTAAAAATGGTATTGTGCATGGGGATATGCACAGGATGAATTATGGATCGTAGGATCTGAACTATGATCAGTGAAGTAAAACTGAATCACGGAGCCTTAGTTCATTAGTATAGATGTTTCAGACATAGTGCTTGAGACATTGCTCCCAACAATAACTCAGCTTGATTGCAACTCTTAAAAAATGCTAGAAATATTGTTTTAAAATAGTTGTTGGTATCATGACAGAGTTGAAGAAGCTCACTAACTGGAGGGGGGTCTGCAGATCAGGTATACCAAGGTAATCCACAACCGAATGAGTTGGCTAAACTTGTGCGCAGACCATTACAGCAGCCAGTATCTTTTTAGACCAGTACCAGCAGGATATAGATGTCATATAATATGTAATACATGTTATTCAAAATGTTATTTTACATGATATTGTATGTTTGTGTATATTTTTCAGCTACACTCTAATTCCGATAAAGGTGATGGATCAGTCAAGTACATCCTTACTGGTGAAGGGGCTGGAACTATATTTATTATTGATGACACTACAGGAGACATCCATTCAACCAAAAGCCTGGATCGAGAACAGAAGACACACTATGTGCTGCATGCTCAGGCTATTGACAGACGGACGAATAAGCCTCTTGAGCCTGAATCTGAGTTCATTATCAAAGTACAGGACATCAATGACAATGCACCAAAATTTACAGATGGCCCTTACATTGTTACTGTGCCAGAGATGTCTGAAATGGGTAAGGGAAATTTGTTATTCCTGTACTTTTAATGAATGAAGCAACTAGTTCCTGTTTCACAGAGTTGACAAAGTATTTTCTTTATCATTAGTTATACACAAAGGTCAACAAAAGCTTGATGGTTGTAGTAACAATAAGGCAACAAGATTTCAAATTAAACATCATATGTTAGCTTTCCTTCTATATCTGTCCGTAGTATACATATACAATATGTTATACATGCCAACAGAAGAATGCTGTTCTCAAATGCTTGAATAATTTCACTCTCCTGGGTAACGAGTAATTGGAACTCTGGGGGAAAACTGCATTTTTATATTCCCATATCACTACAGTGTTTACTTAATTTTCAGAGGCATTTGTCTGTGTAAATTTACTATGCAATTTATGGAGAGAATAAAACAAATAAAATTAAAAGTAAATCTCCAGTTTATTTTAGGCCCCTGACTTATAGGTTCATCTTTAGTTCTTTTTTATAAGATAAAGTGCAGCTCAGCTCTATATTGCCCAATGATAGTTTTATCTTAGTTATTAATTTATATGTTCATGCATTTTGCTGCATCTTAATCAGTGCTATATTTAAAACAGCAGCAACATGCTAACAGTTCCCATTGCTTGTGGCTTTCCAAATAATAGCATCGATTTAGAACTTTGCTTTTTGTTGTTGTTGTTGTTGTTGCACAGTGCCAGATATATTACTTTTTTGCATGTAGGATGCATGGATCCAAAAAAATAATTCTTTTTTAGAAAACTCAGCTTTTGCAAGCAGTGTTTCCCTCCGAAACCTATGGCCATGTATCACCAAGAGGTGACTGGAGACCATTATCCACCCTAGTTCTAAAAGAGAATGGCTGGAAGTCCAAGACAAAAATAATCTTCCAAGTCCATTTACATAAAACATAATATGTTCATGTCTACCTTCCTCAAGTCAACTGGTGTCTGACTAAACTTTCACAGAATGGAATTTATAAATATTAACTGGAAAAAAATTAAAGTGAACTGAATTGTTGGTGTCTCATAAAAAGTGATTATTTTGATTATATGTTTAGGAGAGAAAATGTGATATAATTGAATCCTGATGGTTTATCATTCAGTCGCACTGAATTATGATGATGGTTCATCATCAGGGCTCGCCGAACCGTGGCGAGCCCCGCTCTCCAGCCGCGCTGTCCGGCGATCTGCGCATGCGCAGATCGTTTCTTTGCGCATGCGCAAATCGCCCGAACCCGGCTCTTCCGGGTTACAATCTACTCACCACAGGCGAGTAGATTGTATAATTTGTCGAGCCCTGTTCATCATAATAGGCCAGATGCAGCCCCAAAAAATCAGGGGTGCTTTGTACAAGGCAGAAAAGCAGAGAGAAGGTTTTTAATAAGATGGTAATTTATGAACATTTAAAAGCTTAGGTGGGGAAACATCTTTGGGTTGAGATGTGGGAGATGAGCCAGTTTACATAGGTCTCTTGGGTTCCTCAAGTTTTTTACTCTAATCTTGCTGTGTGAGTGGTCCAGGCAAACAGATGCATGTAGTGAAACACAATATATAACATATTAGCATGAGGTCTGGTCAAACAATTGTAGGTGGGACAAAACTGTGCTAAATAGTGTTCCTGAAATATTCAGCAGCCATAGCCAGGATTGTAGTACAGTAAAACTCCAATAGTCTGGCATCCAATTGTACGGTGCTCCCAATAGTCCGGCATCAAAATGGCAAGAGCCTAGTAAGTGAGCTTCGGCCAAAAATGAGTCACAAGGCAGCAGCGGCAGCAGCTGAACCAAGCAAAACCAGATGGGACCAAGTCAGTCTGCCACTGGCATTGTGTGATGCTGGACAGTGCTTGTGCTACAATAAAAAGGGTTAAGACACTTTATATACAGTGTGTGTGTATATGTGTGTGTATATATATATATATATATATATATATATATATATAACCAGCTTATAGTACCTCCTGATAGTCTGGCATATCCAATAATCTGGCACCACCTAGGTCCCAAAGGTTCCAGATTATCAGAAGTCTACTGTAGTTTGAAAACATGAGACTGATTCTCCTCTTATTTTACTTTGTATAAAACAGCCATTCCACTGATGGAAATGGACTTATGCTGATACAAATTAGCCCCATTGGTTAAATACACTTCTTTCCCATCTACGCAGATTACTTTAATTATCTAGCCCAGCAGAGTAAATATCATAATATAGACAGGATCTAAATCAGGACCATGACTTTATAACAGGGTTCAAAAAAGAACTAGATAAATTCATGGAGGTTAGGTCCGTCAATGGCTATTAGCCAGAATGGGTAAGAATGGTGTCCCTAGCCTCTGTTTGTCAGAGGCTGGAAATGGATGACAGGAGAGGGATCACTTGATGACTACCTGTTCTGTTCACTCCCTCTGGGGCACCTGGCATTGGCCACTGTCAGAAGACAGGATACTAGGCTAGATGGACCTTTGGTCTGACCCGGTATAGCCATTCTTAAATTCTCTATTTGCTTCTCTCCTCAATTCTTTCCCCTTTCTAAATGTCTCCCCCAACCTCCACCACAACCCAGAGAAGTTTTTCCCACATACTTGGAATCCCTTCCTCTGCCCCTTTTCCTTACACTACCCTTTCAGCTTAAAACACTATCTACCTATTCTCCCAGCATCACATATCACCATGAATCCTCTCTACCTGCTCTGCACTTTTTATCAGACATTATAACTGGCCAGTGTTAGAGCTAAGATAGCTCTTCAGGTGACTGGTAAACTGCTTTCCTACTGGCTTGATATCATTTCAAACAAAAGTTGCAATACTGCTTATAGTTGTTTGTTTCTGTCTGAATCCATGACTCCTTCATGGATACTGGCTACATAATTGATCTATTGTCTTCTCTCTTGGAGCTGGTATATTTTTTCTTCACAGAGGGATGTTTTGGAGTTAATCTTTATTTTTTTGTTTTACAGTTGCTAGTTTATATTCTATTCCTTGCAATACCTTCCAGTAATCTCTCATCGGACTGCACACTAGATACTTCAGACAGTTATGTCTCCAATAAGAAATTTCCATGAAGAACATTCACCTGTTTTACTTTTCCCTTTCTTCAAATTCTATATTTTCCAGCAGGACATTACCTTAAGCTCATAATTCTCTGTGTCTTCAGCAGTCACTTATCTATATAGTGAAAAAATGAGTAAAGAGCAGATCAGTGTTGCACTCAAAGGCAAGAGCACATAAAGTATTGGTTTTTTCTTGTTCTTATCCATAGTAACAAAAGACTGGACTATGCAGCACTTCAAAGACTAACAAGATGGTTTATTAGGTGATGAGCTTCTGTGGGTCAGACCCACTTCCTCAGATCAAATTGTGGAAGAAAATTGGCACGACCATATATACCAAAGGAAAGCTCATCACCTAATAAACCATCTTGTTAGTCTTTAAAGTGCCGCATAGTCCTGTCTTTTGTTTCAGCAAGACCAGACTAACACGGCCACATCTCTATTATTATCCATAGTAGTTCGCTTCCACTCAGTAGCTAGGATAGAGCTTGTTTGATTCTTCTATAGATAGTAAACCATTTCATATCAGTCTGAATTCCTGGCTTTACTTAATTCACAGCCACATTAAGTATCATGTCTCCTGATCATCAGCTTTTAGGGATTACTCAGACTCACTTTGGCTATTTTAGGACATTTTGGGTAATAAATCAAAGTGTTTTGTTTTAACTGAGAACACTGCTAATGCGAAGATGAAGCATCAGCAGCTACTTTGTGTGAAGAAAAAACATATTTTCTTTTTATGTTGAAAAGCTAGTCTGAAATTATTGTTAAAGAATATATTCTAAGAAACGTCCCTGTGATTCAAAGAAAATGTTACATGTCATTGTTTACTGTAATCAGTCACAATTATTTCATTGCATGTGTTTGATCATTCTTTCTTTAACATATATTGATTCCCCTTCCCCCCCCCCTTCACACTTTTTGGTAATCTGGAAAGTCATTTCATATTGTACACTCTTTGTTTTCTTGTCAGTCTTTCCAATGACAGCTGACCACTGTCTGTTATTGCTTTTTTGTAGTGTTTTTTGGGGGGGGGGATGGGTCTCTATCTCCCCACCTCCATCTTCATTTGGTGGATAGATTCAGCCCTTGTGTATTGGATCCACTTTCATAACATTTGACTTTCAGCTGGAATACTATAAACAGCTAAATTTCTTACCTTTTATTTCAGTATTTGCTAAAGAAGATTTTTTTTCCCCATTCAATGTTATTTCCTTGATTCTTGAATTACACATTACAATAGATCTGGTTGTAATGGTTTATGAATCCCTAACTCTCCTTCCCATGCATCTTTTTCTTTGTAAAGTCACTAGGGAGCCATGCCTGCTGCTTGCTACTCTTGCCAACCCCCCTCCCTCCCCCACTGGCCGCTTTCACGGCCAGAGAGCCTGTTAATCTTGCACTGAGCCTGGCTGCGCTCTCCATGGCCCCAAGTCACTTGCACCCTTCTCCACTCCCGCCCCATCACACCCTTGGACAGGCTCCTCTTTCCAAACTCTGTCAGCCCATCCCACCTGCTCACACCCTTCAATCAACAGCCAGTCCCCTCCCCCACACCCTTCTGGCTCCTGCCCCACTTGCCAATAAAATACTTTGATTACGTGCACACTTCAGAGCCTCCCAGGAAAGGCTATGCTCGGTGGGCTTGTGGGCCTCGCATGTAATGAAAACCAAACACAATCAGTAAAACCGGGCCCAATTTATTAAAAAGTAAATGTCTGCTGAGAATGCAAATTTGTATGCATGACTTGCTACAGTTTGCTGCGTTGTTAAAATCTCAGGTGGATCAATGTTGAATGAAAATTTTAAGAAGTGAAAATAAGGTGAAGATTTCTGAAGGCTGGAGGTGTCTGCATCAACTGCATTGGGCTGAATTCTCAAAGGAATTGTCAAGGATTGTGAAATAGCAACATCCATCAAGATCACAACTTGAATTTCATTCTGCAAAAGAAAACAGTAATTTCTCTAGCAAAGCCATAACACTTGAATTCCAACTATGTAATTTGATAAAAGTTCTTGAATATGCATTCTAGAATGTCTTAATTATTTCTTGTCCCTTTCTAAAAGCAAATAAAAATGAAACCATAAATAAATAATTAAGCATCAATGCATATTTATTGATCTCTATGAAAAAATTAAAAATGACCAGATTGTTTTAAACTATAATGGTGTAGAATCATGATAATGCCTCAGTCTATTAATCTTTTATCAGTGTATTAATTTCCAAAACAAGGACTTTTGGGGGCTGACATGTCTTTTGCTTGGTCTCAGCCCTGGAATGCTTAATAGGTTCTTTCTTGGATAATATTAACATTCATGAAGCATGACCTTTCTTTTATTTTTCTCAGTTTTGTGTTTCTCATAAGTAAGAAATGGCTTTTTGTAACACAAAGAATAGTAGACATGAAGGACTGGGATGGATCTTGAGAAGTCATTGAGTTCTCCTTCAGCACTGACAGAGGGCCAAGTTCACCTATCCCATTTTTGACAGTTGTTTATCTAAGCTACTTTTCTTTAGAACTTCCAAGGCTAGGGAATTCACAATGTCCCTTGAAAATCTATTCCAGTCCTTAATTTAGACTTTTTTTTCCTAACATACAATGTCTCCCTTGTTTGCAGATTAAGCCCATTGCTACTTATCCAGTCTTCAGTATGCATGGAGAACAACTGATCACAGCCTTCTTTATATTAACCCTTAACATATTTTAAAACAGTTATCAGGTATCTCCTCAGCCATGTTTTCTTAAGACTAAACATATCCAGTTTTTTAACCTCCTATGTCTTACATGTGACACTACTGTTTAAACACCCTAGATTCATATAGGCCTTTTTTCAAAACTACACATCGTTGACTCATAATACATTTCTGATCCACTTGAACTTCCACATACTTTTCACCAGTGATCCCTTTTCTTGCTAGAAAGAAGGGATTCCTGGGGGGAGAGGGTTGGAACCCTGAGTAAATTTTGGAAGAGCATTTAAAGGTAATTGTATATGCAAGTTTGAAGAGAGATTTGGAACTTTTATCAATTAAACCTTGTTTTCCTGGATGTACAGGAACCTCAGTTCTACAAGTAACAGCTACAGATGCAGATGACCCTACCTATGGGAACAGTGCCCGGGTGGTATACAGTATCCTTCAGGGACAGCCATACTTTTCTGTTGACCCTAAAACAGGTGGGCATTTTATATTTTTTATAGTTTCATGCATCTGATAGATTTAAAGCTGGTAATGTAGTAGATTGTAACCCAACATACGAATTTTTTTCTCCTATTAAATTCTATCATTGACTTGAACACTCTTTAAGATATGGGAATTGCAGTTCTGTTCTATCAGTGCAAATAAAATATTTGTGCATGGAATTAATTCTTCCGGGAGTTGTGATATGAGTCATTCAGTCAAAGTGGAGTATTTCTTTTTTGTTCTTATAAGTTTAGGCCCAGCAAACTACTACACTCTACCTAGGACAATACACATACTACAAGAAGCAAATCTTGTTTGTTTTCTATAGTTGCAATATTGTCATTATACTGAAAATATGTTCTGTAAGACTTGAGTAGAATAAGCTGAATTTATTAAACTTAAACTATTCACATTGATGCTGCCTCCTAAAGATACTTAAAGCATAAAACATGAATATGAAATCCAAATAGTTTATTATAAAGTGTAAGACATGTCTGCTAAATGGGGTAATTAATATTTTTGGAATTTCCTGAATCTTGTTAATTTGTCTAATGTCCGAGGACAGGCATTTTGTTTTGTTTAACATGAAATTTTATCTTTAATAATAAGGCTGTTCAGTAGAACACTCACTTCAGATAAATGTAATAATTATATTTTTATTATTGTTCCCTTCCAATAAATAAATCTTTGTTAGCCAGCAAAATTTTGCTATGGAGCAAAAAAATCACTAATATAAACAATGCTTTTGAAATTGTATGGCATGAAATAAACGCAGAGACATTTTATATGCATAGGAAGGTCGTTATAGGTGACTATACATTGCAAGCTTTGTTATCCAGCATTCATGGGGAATGGAGAATGCCAGGTAACCAAATGTACCTGTTAATTGAGCTTTATATCAATGGCTCGTTAATATTTCACCATACACTAGCCATACATAGGATAGGTTATAATATCCAATAATGGATGTAAAGGGCTTCACCCTTCTCATGAGTGCCCCTCGGTGGCTGAGGGGAATCTTGTAGTCTCTCTACCTGGCAGTCTGTGGGAGAGGTATGTGGCCTGGGATCAGGCTTCTTCTTACCCCCTGTTGTGGCTGCTGAGGGTTGGCCCGCCCATTCCTCTGGGTCCCAGCCCAGGGAACCTATAAGTAACAGTTACCTACTGAGTCTCAAAGAGGTCAGTTGCTGTCATGTTCTCTGGGCCACTTCCCTGGGAAGCTGCTCTGTTCAGCCCTTTCTCTTGGGCCTTGTGATCAAGTCCTCCCTGTCCAGGGTTCTGCAAGGGTTGCTGTTGGCTTACCAACTAGTCTTCAGCCGTGGGACTTGGTTCTGACCAGGACTGAAGTCCAGCTCCCACTCAGAGCTGTCCAGAGTGCTGCTGTTCTCCCAGTCAGCCCTTAGGTCTGACTAGGTCAAGCTCCAGGAAGGAACTGCCAAGCCCTGACCCAGCAGCTTATTTTTTATAGGCTTGCTGCACCCTGATTGGCTGCAGCAGAGGCTGCCACTCTATTCTGCTTGGAGGACCTCTCTTCTCCATTGATAAAATATGGAAGGGAGATAACTGAGAAGGTCTTATAAACTCCCCAGGAGTCCACGCAACAATCCACAGGGTCCTGGTTGCAATTCTTAAAGCTTCTTTGAATATTTGGCTATAGCCATTCTAAATCTTTTTTAGCTGTCTGTTGTAAATACTGATTTTGAGAAGTTCACTCCTTGTAACTACAGTGCTACATGATTTAGAATTCAAGGACTCCAATCCTAGACTTCAAAATAACCCCCAAAAGATCATCACATTTGCAAAAGCTGTCAAAGTCTAAGAGAATAAAACAATAATCACTTAAGAGAATAAAACACATTTGAAATATTTTGATCAATAGTAATATTTTAAAACAATAAACCAGGGGTGGCCAACCTGTTAGAGTCGAAGAGTCAAAATAGCGGTGGACAGAGTGTGAAGAGCCATGTACTGGGGCAGAAAGTTGTTGAGGAAAAAAAACCAAAAAAACCCCAGCCGTGCCGGGGGAAAATAGGTGCCGGTACACCATCCCAGGGAGGGGGCTCCAGGCTGGACAGTATTGAGGTCAGATGGAGGGATGGGGTGCTGAGCAAGCTGCAGGCTTGTGGCTGTGAGGGTGCAAGAGTTTGAGCTGGGGTGCATGAGGGACTCAGGGCAGGGAGGCTGGGAGTATGATGGGCTCAGGACACAGATTTGCAGTGTGTGGATGGTGCAGGAGTGTTGTGGCAGAAGACTGGGGATGTGGGGATACAGGAGTTTTGGGGATGTGAGAGGCTCAGGACAGGGGGTTCCAGTGTATGATAGACTCAGGTCTGGGGGAGTGCAGGAATGTTATGATGCTGCGGCCAGATGGGGGCTTGAACCCAACTGGGGGCTTGTTGGCCAGGCTTCATTTTTAAATAAAATATGTCAAACGCAATGTGTTTCAGCATTGTCTTTATTTATGAGAGGGGCGGGGAACCTGTTTTGAGTCAAGGGTAACTGATCCACGGAAAAGTCAGTCGGGGCCATACAAGTGAGACGCAAAAAACAACCCCTCCAAAAAAACCCAAGCCTCACTAATGTGGCCCCAACTGTGCTGATGGGGGCAGGGGACAGAATGCTGGGGCAAGGTGCTGGGGCAGGTGGCAGGGGACAGGATGCTGATGTGGGGGGGAGGGGTTTGCCAGGGACAGGGGTCTGTCAGGGGGAAGGGTCAGGGACAGCTTGGCCAGTATCTGGGGATCCTGGGTCTAAGGAAGTGCGCGGGCTGCTCTTCCCCTCCCCTCTCCTCCCATAAACAGCTAGCGTGCTTCCTGAAACACCGGGTCTGTCACTAGGCCCGGGGACATCCTTCCCCCTGCTGCCTGCCTGTGTAGGGTGTGTATGTGTAGGAGTCCCGGGACTGCATGCCAGCTCCAACTTCTCAGGAAGCGCATGCTCTTCCTCTGCTCCCCGCAACAGCCACGTCTTCCTGAGAAGTTGGAGCTGGCATGCAGTACCAGGATTCCTACCACCCCCCAACCCAATCCCCATCCCGTCCCTTCCCCTTCCCCAAAGCCAGGTCCCCCTCCCCGCTGTAACCCAATCCCCCTCCCCACAACCTTATGCCCAGAGCCAGAGCCACTGCCACTGCTGTTACCACCACGCGCATGTCCCCAGCCGCTGGGGCGTGTGCTCTGAGCAGCCAGCTTTGACCATGTGCTGGCTGGGACGCCATGCACATCTCCCTTCCTCACCCAGTCCAACTCCCCTCTCCTTCCCCAGAGCCAGGCACTTCCCTTCCCCACTGTAACCCAAGCCCCCTTCCCCAACCTTATGCCTGGGTCCCAGAGCAGAACCGCTGCCGCCGCTGCTGCTGCTCCTCAGGTGCTGGGGCACATGCTCTGAGCGGCCGGCTTTGAGTGTGCGCTGGCCGGGATGCCATGCGCACCCCCCCAACCCAATTCCCCTCCCTCCCTTCTCCAGAGCTAGGCATCTCCCTCCCGCTCTAACCCAATCCTCCCCCAACCCCCTTCTAACCTTATGTCCAGGTCCCGGAGCCGGAGGCGCCGCCGCTGCCTGTGCTCAGCGGCTGGCTGCTAGCATGTGCAGACTGGGATGCTGAGTGAGACCCAGCCTGCATGTGCAGGATATGATGTAGTGTGCTGGGGGCCATGAGCAGAACGCATGATTTATTATTCATTTGTAGTTTAGTATCACTTACAGGTTCTGATCAGTGATCCATAATATTAAGAGCTGTATTCACATAGGTCATAAAAACACATGGCCACACCAGGCTAGCTGATAGCTATGCTGGGCCCCTGGGAAAGATTGGGAGGGCATCTCCATGCATCCAGAAGGGGCGTGGCCTCAGGGGGAAAGGTGGCATGTGGGCTATTCCAGCCTGCTCACAGCCCTCAGCACCACCTAAAATGTGGCGTTTCCCCACCCACAGACCTTGGAGCTGTCCTGGAGTGTGCTGAACAGCACACCGGCACCAATTAAAAATGGCCTAGGACTTCGGGCGCCACTATTGTTGCAGCATTGGCAGCCAGGAGCCCAGGCCCTTTAGAATCACTGGATCCTGGAGCAGTTACTGCCTTTGGCCCCCAACCCTCATCAACGGGCCTCCCCACAGTTCAAAGAGTATACAGTTTAAAGCCTAATCTACAGAGAAATTTGCACCAGCTCAACATTTTCTGTTTAGAAACTGATTTAATTATAATGGTGAAACTCTCTTCTATGAATAATCTTATTTCTGTTTAAATGTCTTTGGCATAAGTTTGCTCCTTTCTGACCTAAGCTAAAGCCAAGCTCGCTTGTTAAGGCTAACACTTTGCTGCTGTTATGCAGGAAAGTTGATCATAGCACAGGATTTATGAGACATGAGCTTAATCCTTTCTTCTGCACCATTTGCTTCTGTGATCTTGAACATGTCACTTTTTCTCTGTTCTTCAATTCCCCATCTGTAAAATAGGGATAATAGTACTCCCCTGCTCATAGGGGTGTTGTGAGGATAATGATATTTAAAAATGCAAGGTGCTCAGGCAATAGGGGCCATATTTGTAGCTTAGATTATTTCCACATTAGAGCAAGGAGAGAACTTTGAATCTTTCAGAACTTCCTGCTTGGTCTTTGCTGAGACTGCACCGTTGAATGCTACCCCCTGAAATGGTTTCAGGGAAAATTCTTGATCTGGTCCATTATGTACAGCCTTCCCATGACAAAGAAACCTAAATCTTTGTAGATTAATAACTCTAAGAACTCTGCAGGAATTGTTACCTGAAAATTGAATGTTGCTGAAGATAAATTCTGTTTACATTATACAAGCAAATGCATAGAACCTTGAAAGCCTTACTTACAGGCCATTTATTTAGACCCTTCACAACATAATTCAAATGAATTATTATATGATTAATTTCTGCTTTGTAGTGTCAAAAAGGGGTCATACCACTGTCAGTCAAACCTCTTCTCTATCAGTTACATATGGTACCAAGAATGCATGCAAGTCCAAGGAAGCAAAAACGTAGTATTTCCTATGTGAATGGCCATTTTGCATTTTCTCCAGGAGTTGTAAGAACTACATTCCAAGAGCAAGTGTGGATTTTTTTTTTTTTTGGTGTTATCATTTGGAAATAGCTTCCATGGATATTTTAGCCCCTTTAACCAAAGTCACAGCATTCAATTTACCATCAAAAAGAATCACAAGAGAGAGAAAAGTCAGCAAAGTAATATATATTTTTGGACCAACTTTTCTGTGGGAAGAAGAAAATTTCAAGAAATTGAAGCCCAAAACACAGCTAAAGAGAATCAATATATTGTTCTGATCCTTCAGGTTTGTATTTAGTTTTTCCTCCTTTCGAGAATTCTTTTTAGGCTGATTTTAACATTGCATTTAACTTTTTAACTAGCAACTAATAATACCCTATATACTAAAATTTCTTTTAATTTAGATTTCATGGGAATAATTACGACACAAACTTAGATCTTTTTTCCTATGATTGTAAGCTCTAAGTATTCACAACAGTCTTTGTTGTATTCCATTTTTTATGTTCAGCACATCATTATTATGTTCCCCAGAGGTACTCAAAGAACAGGAAAGTTGACAAGAGAGATGAGGTGTCCCTCTGGGAAGATGAAAAACAGAGTGGAAGAAAAATAACTCATTGATGCCACTTAAAAAAATGTACTGACATACTGAATGCAACAAAATACAGGTTAGGCATATTTAACATACTAGTTTTTATTTAATACAGTAGCTTTTGCTGCTCTGCAGACTGCCACCACTATGTTTACCTGCACTTCTGCAGGTACTGTACGATTGCAGCTCTCATTGGCAGCAGATCACCCATTTGCAACCAATGAGAGCAGCGGGAAATGGCTCATACTGGGCCAATGAGATTGCAGATGGTGATCCGTGGCCAACGAGAGCTGCGATTGTCCTATACCTGCAGAAGTGCAGGTAAACATAAAGGTGGGGGCCCACCAGGGATTAACTCTGTGGATTGGATCCAGCCACCCCTGGTGTAGGAGAATGAGATTTGTTCTAAAAATGGAAGGAAGATGGAGTCCCAAACCAAGGACAGATCACCAGCCATTAATTTCAGGAAAAAGTTCTGAGCAAGGATTGTGAATAAAGAAGGGGGGTAAAGTGTTACAAAAGAAGGCCCTGAAATGGTCATACACCCTTCTTCAAAACTGTCTGAAAAATTATGCTTAGATGACAGCCACCATAGGTGACGTAGGTCCCAATAACAGACATCTGGAAGAAGTTGAGAATACATGAGAAGGAAGAATGCTAGTGGTGGCACAGTCTAGCATGCTTCAGATCTTGATTGGCACAGGCACGAATCCCAGACAGGACATAGGATGACAGTCATCACATCCTAAGAGGCTGCAGTGCTTTACCCAAAACACAGCTAGTATGTTTATTCCAGAAAACAGCTAAGAGCATCAGTGCAAAGGATAGCAGGCTACCTAGTAGTCTAAGCTTGTTGCCCCTTTCCTGTGGAAATGAAGCTGGATATTGGGGCTTGGATTTACTTATACTTTTTGCTTGCTGGGCAAATGGTCTGGGTGATTTGTGCAGTGCAGAATTCTATTATCCTTATCAACCTACTGACAGGATGTCTGTCTACCTGCTAATTGTCAATCGGCACAGTTTACAGTGCTGTTTTCTCCAGGTTTATGGACCTGCCATCTAGAGATGCTAACATCCTGACACTGTAAAAGGAACCACTATCCTAAAATGGCATTGTCCCAGTCACATATCCCTTTACCTGTGAATCACAAATATGTTAATATACCCATATACTTTTGACATAGTGCCTGGGACAGCTTTGCCCTATGTATGTGTTGTACCTGGGTCTAAAATAAAGGGTGGGGTGAAGCATGTACTGTAGCACAGGTTCTAGTCCCCTGTATGTAATTGCTTGTCTTATGTATCTATTGCACTGTGACCAGCATTTTTGGAGGTTTGGGCTCTATCTCCTGCATGCTAGGAGAGCCTAATGGTACTCTAGCTTTTGTATTTATTATGCATGCTTTCCCCTGGCCAATAGCTGTTTGTATCTCTTTTCGCATATACTGGCCCCACTTCATTCAGGTTGATAGGACCTATAGGTTTTGTTTTGTTTTTGTTTGTTTGTTTTTTCTGATGAAGTCCTTAAAATACCATACTGGTTATGTTACATTAACTACTAATTTTGGTGTAAGTAATCAATTCAATTTTATCAAGCTATAAAATGTAATGTCTGTAAAGTAGGATTATCCTTCTATTCCAGGCCTACACAACTTTGGGAGCCCCGGAGGCCACGATAATACTCATAGCACATGCTGAGGGCCGCAACATAAGTGTGGTTGCATATACATGCAAATATATATGTAAATATATGCAAATAGATTCTTTCACACTGACGGGCATGAATACAAAGATTAAGGCAAGACTACACAACACGCAGGCCCCATTTAAGTCAGTTCTGCTGATATTAATAAAATGCAATATTTACCCAATTTCCACCCATATGACAGCACTTTTAATGAGCAATGACAGTTCAGGAATTTAACTACTAAAACGCATGTCAACAGAAGACCATTATATTAACTACTTTTTTGTTTTGGCTCCCACCCACAGGCCACATGTTGAGCCCCACGTAAACCCAAACCACACCGTGGGCCACAAGCAAACAGGCCGTGGAATGCATTTGGCCCGTGGGCCGCGTGTTGAGTAGCTCTGTTCTATTCATTAGTCTCTCTCTCTCTCTCTCTTGCTTTCTCTCTGCTTTTGGGAAGAGACGTGTAAGCTTTTTAATTTAATAGATTTGTAAGCATTGTGAGCTAATATTCTGTTCAAACACAGTGTAGAAAATAGCATGTGTGATAGAAATGTGTTTCACTTCAGGGGGAGGAGAGGAAAAGAAAGAAATTTCACCCTTAGACCACACAAACATCAGTGTAAATTTTTGCTGATCCAGGATGTGAGCCAGCACAATGACACTAAACTTTAAGATACCAGACTCTTAGAGAGTCTTTCCCTTAGGACTTGATCCACAAGTTAGAAACACATTCCAGGTCAAATTTCAGTTCTGTGGAGTTGATATCTTCATGGCTTTTGAACAGGTGTCATTCTTCTTGAGAATGATTAAAATTTTTCTTACTTCCTGTTAATTTAATGTGATAGAAAAAATAGGAGAAACATGTTGGCCAATAATACAGTTAATCCTTAATTCAAAAATTACTGAGGTATTCAGAGGATACTATTTATCTTCCGTATTTTTTTCTTAAATTCTCTGTAGAAACTGACTTAATAGTTTATATTAAAATATTAGTACAAAAATATATAATTTTGTGTACTAGTACACAACATACTTTTATGCTTCCATCCACAACATATACCTTAGCACTATCACAACAATCATACTACACAGACCACTCTTCATAACCTTAATTGTGTCACCCTTTGCCTTCCTCCACCCCATTACCTAATGATTTATTTTCCAACTTTAATAGCTTTGGATCATAGAATCATAGGGCTGGAACAAACCTCATGTTTGCTGCATTACTTGGTTGCACCGAATGAAGAATGTTGCTAAAGGTTATGTGCAGCAGGAAGTGAGGGAAAACTGGCGTCCCAATAGGGAGCAGAATTAAGGTAGCGAAGTGTGTGATCTGTAATGGATGGTAGTTGTAGTAATGATGAAGTATATGCTTTTGGAGAGAGGAGTAGAGGTGTTATGCATGGTGGTGACTTGACTTGTCTTTACTTTTGTGGGTTTGTGTCAGATATGCTGTGTGAGTATCTAACCTAATTACTTCACAGTGATGTTTGTGTACATTAACTTCAAAATTTTTAATGCTTAATTGGTGCTCGAGGGTGCATAAAGGGCAGTGGTCCTATGAAGTGATAAAAGTAGAGCTATTGGAGAAGAGAAGTGACAATCCCAAAATTGAGACATAATCCCATTTTCTCTGCCCCCACCCCATTCTGAATCCTACCCCCAGGGACTGTGAAACTGCTGTGTCCTCTAGGCACCCCTCCCCACTGAGCCACCTTTCTTTCCAAGCTCTGTGACTGCTGAAACCCCTGCAGTCACATTCCCTGAGCTTTGGTGCACAATGCATCCTTAGGATTTAACTCCTTCCTGTCTGTGCTGTAGCAGGGGGACAGGAGGTAGCTGTGTTATGTCAATGGCCAGCAGCAGCCTGGAGGTGTTTGCTGCTATTCAACACTATGTGGGCAGGAAAGGATGAGTTCTGCAAAGACATAGGCAATATTCCCGCTAATTTTTTCTATCCATTGGGCAGAATAAATTTTGTTATGTGCACTGAGGCATGTGCAGATGTGCACCACCAATAGAAACACATGCTATTCGCAGTGGGCTCTCTGATAATCACATGGGCAACACCTGACTCTCTCCTGGGTGGCCACCCAAGTGCTCAGCTTACAGGGAACACTGGAAATGGGCCAGATCATCCCTTCTCCTCTCCTCCCCTCCTTAATTGTGGCTAGGAGCAGCTCCCATTCCCTCCCTTCTGCACAGTGCTGAAAGGCTGCTGCTGGACACATTCTGATGTAAACTCTGGCAGAAATCAGGAAGAATGCATGTGACCTTGTGCCTCATTCCCACGTGTTGCCTTGGGAAGTCATGGTGCCAGGAGAGGTGGGTCCATCCTAGGAAACCACCCACATGTGGTGGATGGAGAGCAATAATCAGGGAGGGTTGGATTGACTGGCATACGTTTCCAGGGGCTTGCAACTCAGGATTGCCAACCAGCAGGCCAGCACCTTAAGAGTGGGAAACTTGATTTTCTTCAATTAAGTTACTTCCTATTTACATTGACATAATTGGTAGCAGAATCTAGTGCAATCTCTGCATTGTCCCAGTCTCTCAAAATTGGCCCCTGATCCTCCTCTCCCACCAACTCTCCAGGCTTTTGCTGTTTGTTACTGTCCTTCCCATGTTTTTTCCTTTTTTCAGTTTTATGTTGACATCAGAAACTAAACACTTTTTATTATTTTACATGAATAAAATTATAATGTTGCATTCATGACACTATGATGGTTGTGGATTTATAGTCTCTGTTATAAACCCTGTTCTTTAATGAGCTTTTTTGATTACCACGTGTACACCTTTCTTTCTGATATTATACATTTAAATAAGCGATCATCATTTATTATCCCTGGGGGTGCATCTACACAATAGGGCTTAACTCGAAATAAGCTATACAAATGGAGCTATGTCAATTCTGAAGCTTATTTTGAAATAGCTTATTTCGAAATTGGGAGTGTCTATGCCACACTTATTTTGAAATAGAGCACTCTTCCTCTGACTTCCCTTCCTCCTCGTACAACGAGGGTTACAGAAGTCAGAGTAAGAAGTCCTCCAGCTTGACAGTATTTCGACATTATTTTGAAATAACTGTCTTCCGTGTAGACACAGACTAAGTTATTTCGAAATAACACTAGTTATTTTGAAATAATGTTGCTGTGTAGACGTACCCTGAGAGAGCATAGACCCACAATATCACATGCTAAAGAGAGAAAGAACACATAGGAAACCAAGAAGCCTTTTTCATATTGTTGTTAAACTATACTCAGGTCTTCTGGTTATTACTAGTGTGACAGACCACAGCCTGCAAACTGCAAAACTCTTATAGAAGGCAGCCATATTGGGAGGTGGGTTAATGCTTTCTTGTTTCCAAATTAGCCTCACCTGAACACAGCCCAGTAGCCAGGGTAGAAAAGAGGCCTCATTAGGAGGCAGCTTGCAGCTGGGGTTAATTAAGCACCTGCTGCCAGTTAAGGCCTCCAGGGTTCCTATAAAAGAGACAAAGGGAGGAACTAGTTAAGGTGACAAGGAGGTTGCATGCTATCAAATATTTCTGAACTCACACAAAATTTAAGTGCACATGCTTAAATTACTGGGTGGCTTAATAATGAGATTTGGAGCCTTTCATTTGTAGTGCCCATGGTGAGAGGTCATATGGTTTGGATGTTTTCGTGTTGATACAAAGTCCGCATCTACACAGCAAGCAGTTATTTCGACATTATGTCGAGCCAGAGGACTTCTTACTCCGACTCCTATAACCCTAATTTTATGAGGCATAAGGGAAATCAGAGGAAGAGTGCTCTAACTCGGACTTCCTGCTTGTTAGACAGCGCCAAAAGCCAAAATAAGCTATTTCTACTTAAGCTATGCAAGTGACAAAACTCAAGTTGCGTTGCTTATTTCAGCATTAGCCCTGCTGTGTAGCCGTACCATAAGTGACCAGATCCTCTACAAGAATACTTTTTAATTGCCTGTTGTTGTTTGTGTGGGTGTGTTGTAACATAAAGAACCCAGTCCTTTGCCTGTTTAGAATCAGCATTCTTCTAAAGATAGTTATAAATGTGACAGGTGCAAAAAAAATCCATAGTGTTGATAATGAGCAAATCTTTAGCTGGTGAAGTCAATGTAGCTACACTGAAGTTACAGTTAGGCTGAGGATCTGTCCCTAAACTCATTCAGCTGCCTTTAAAATCCTTGGAGGAAAAAGAAAAGGGAAGAAAAGGAGCTGTTAATTTGCAAGTGCATATTAACAAAGCCTGTTCAGAGAATGTGAACACCTCTCTCTCAGAAGCACTCCGGTTTTTAACAACATGATCAAGACTTCTATCTTTCCCTCTGATGAAAATGTACAGAGCACTTGAAATCATCATAAACTGACATTTATTCTTCATAATGAGGTCAAACAGTCGAGCAATTTGCAGAATAGTGATAGAAATTTGCAGTATTTCTTAGTTGTCATTAACCAGTTTCCTGGACTGTAGAATGAGAGGCTTCACAAGAGTTGCATGAAAAGCTGGACTGCTACTTCATGGATTTTTTTTTTCTTTTTTTGTGCTTATCCTGGTATCAAAGCAAAATAGATTAAGATA
Source organism: Rafetus swinhoei (assembly GCA_019425775.1). Lineage (NCBI taxonomy): Eukaryota > Metazoa > Chordata > Testudines > Trionychidae > Rafetus > Rafetus swinhoei. The sequence goes on from CM033424.1 coordinate 130,645,098, forward strand.
ATGGAATTCTGGAAAAAAGAACAGTCTTTTCTATCTGCATTTTATCAGATGATTTCATATAAAGAGGGAAAATGATGGCATGGGGGAGAATAAAGATCTATGTATCTATCTAATCTACTTATTTATTTATTTATCCTATTTGATATCCTTTCGCAACTTAGCTTTCACCTCAGGCAAAACTAATTTCCTTCAGACTAAACTGTTCACTCTTTTTTTAAATGATTGACAGAATAGAAGTTTTAATTCAACTTTTACACAATTAGATAATCCATTTAACTAAATTCATACCTCTTCGCTGTGTTTAAGCTCTGTATAACAACCCTGCTGTGTTGATTGTAATTATGGGCTGCATTTTTATTCTGAAGTATTTCAGCACCAGCTGGCACCACTTCTCTGAAACAATGTTTTTGGTATATCAGTGCATTGTAGTAGTTCCACTAGGGAAATTGTTAGAGCAAATCAGTTCCAAGATACTGTGCCCTGCTCGTGAATGAATTCTGTCCAGTAGAACGAAAATGTAACTGTATGTCACTTCTGTTTACCACATCATCTTGTCTTTTTTTTCTCTCTCTCTCTAACCTCCTCCTTATGGCATCAATCTAATTGTACTATTTATCTCACTGGCAAACATTATTCTGCTGTGGCTTTCTTAGAAATATCTTTAAAATCTGACCGTTAGCATATTTAAGTTGGTGACAACACCTCTGATTAAGAACTGAACCTTCCTGAGAAGCTTAGCTCTGTTTTTATTTTTCAAAATCATTTTGAAGTTAGTAACAAGAGTTATATAATAGCCATCTTCAATATCCAGCAATATCAGACAGTTAACAAGCTTCAGAGGGGTAACAGGAAAAACTTAAAAAACAACAAATAGTCTAGTAGCACCTTAAAGACTAACAAAACATGTAGATGGTATCATGAGCTTTCGTGGGCAAAACCCACTTCTTCAGATGACCGATTAACAGTTATTCACACTGTACTTGTTACTGCATATCAGTACTTACAATTTTAGGAAATATTTTAGCTCTGTATTTTATGGCAAATGGATTCAGGAAACACTACCAAATAGCCCTTGTGGATTAAGAATAAGGAGTTGTGGAACATAACATTTGATTAAGACAATAAAATCTGTAAAAACTAAATTGTAATGGTCTCATGGAACGTTAATGAAGGATCCAGTGTCCCATGAAGACAAGGGGACATTTTCTGTTGAATTTGGTAGACACTAAATGGGATCATATTGAAGATATCCAGAAGCATTTATCATATTGTAGTTCACTTGGGAAAATTATTATATTTCTTCTAATTTCTCCTTTTTGTTGTCCTAGATAAAGCCTTCAAGCAGTGATCTGACCTTGAATGTGTCTAAAGGAAATAAAAAAATACTATTTTTGAGACAAATTAATTCCTCCAGAATTAATAGGTGACGTTAATCTCAAGATCTCAAGAATTAATAGGTGACGTTAATCTTCATTTTACCATTGTTAAAAAGCATTGCTTAGGCAACTGACTACTTCTAATCTCATTCTCTGAAGAAAGCCTTGATCTCAGATTTTATTAACTTTTGTATAGCTTTAAGATAACCATATTAAATAATGCCTTTGCTAGGAAACTAAATTCATGCTTATTTTCCCTGAGGCTACGTCTACTCTGGCAAGATTTTGCGCAAATACTTTTAACGCAAGAGTTTTTGCATTAAAGTATTTGCGCAAGAGAGCGTCTACACTGGCATGTGCTTTTGCGCAAGAGATGTGCTTTTGCGCAAAAGCATCCGTGCCAGTATAGACGCTCTCTTGCGCAAGAAAGCTCAGATGGCCATTTTAGCCATCGGGCTTTCTTGTGCAAGAAATTAACGTTGCCTGTCTACACTGGCCTCTTGCGCAAGAATACTTGCGCAAGAGGGCTTATCCCTGAGCGGGAGTGTCAGAGTATTTGCGCAAGAAGCACTGATTTTCTACATTAGAACGCCAGTGTTCTTGCAAATACTGGCCAGTGTAGACAGGTGGCAAGATTTTGCGCAAAGCGCCGCTTTGCGCAAATCTGCCAATGTAGACACAGCCTGAGAGTGCACAGTATCTTAAAAGGTTCAATACAATATCCATTAGCAATGCTAAGAGAAAATTTTTTTAAATCCTTATTTTTGTTTTCATTCATGCATCAATGCAACATTAACATCTCCACGAAATAATAATTTTAGCATAATTTTAAAATATTTTGAGTTCACTTTCTGTTCTGATACTCTGAAGATTCCTGGCCCCTGCAATAATAGTATATCTATAGATATATATTCCAAAGACACAACACACCTTTTTTAAACTAAAATTTCTTTTCCTTAATACATCATCACTACTGTGTTATAGATAACTTTAAAAAACAACTATATGGTAAAAATTCATAGGTAACTTTTGTTAGTGATAAAAAGACAGCTATCACCCAGTTCTGAGGAGAGCTTGTGTGAATCTTAGTCCAATCTAGCACATTTACTAAAGTTTGGATCATTTTGTTTAAATTTCACTATATCCCCAAATGCATTATTACCACCAACAGGCATAGTGAATTAATGACTATCCAAACCAGAAGTGGGTTGTACCCACGAAAGCTCATGATACTATGTACATGTTTTGTTAGTCTTTAAGGTACTGCAAGACTACTCATTGTTTTTTAAGTTTTTCCAGTTACAGACTAACTAGGCTACCCCTCTGAAGCTGCAGAAGATGCAGTTCATGAGCAGGATAAGAAGTTCCCATAAAATACTTGGCCAATTGATTAAAAGAATAACAAACATCAGAGTGTATATAAGGATCGAAAAAGAGCTAAATTAATTAAAATATATTATTTGCTGTACACAGTTTACAACTGTACATAAATAGGATTTCTAGATAAATAGCAATTTTTTTTGAAAGAAGGGCTAGCAAACAGCTTAATTTTTAACTGGGGACTACTTCAGACATTTTTTGAAGTGGTCTGGGGCCGCTCCAGAACGGGCAGGGCCTCAGGCGGAGGTGGCGGGACCAGGACACTTCCATGCTTCCCCACCCATATACCCTGATTGGCCTGCAGATAGGGGAGCATACAAAGTCTTTGCTCTCCCCCATGAGAACCGCCAGCTATTCTGAACAGCTGGCAGTTTCCTCTAGGTACCCGTGCCCCTGTCGGTGGGAGGAGACTTCACATGCTTCTCCCCTGCTGCCCTCAGGTCAATCAGGGTGTGGGGAGGGGGAGCATTTGAAGTCTCTTGCTCCCTATCCCTCCTCTGCAAGGGAGCACCGCAATTAGAGTCAATCACCAGTTAAGCAGCAGCTGGTGGTTGACTTTAAGTGCTGAGCCCCTCGCAGGATGTGAGGAGACTTCACGCACTCCCGCTGCCCCCAAGTCCTGATTGGGCTGAGGGAGCACACGGAGTCTCCTCCCACCCTGCCCCTGCCCTGCAAGGAGCATGTGGCACTTAGATGCACCACGCGCCCTTGGCGAGGCGGGAGGAGACTTTGTGCACTCCTCCCTGATTGGCCTGGAGGTAGGGGGAGCAGCAGGGCCTTCGAGGGCTGGATCAACTTGCTTGGCAGGCTGGATTCAGCCTGCAGAGGCCCTTTTGCCCACCCCAGCTTTAGACCAAGCAGTGCATGTCTGAGGTGCTAGTGGAAAATATGGTATGCATTCAGCTCCTCCAGCCCTGTCAGCAGAATGGCATGGAATCCTTAGTGAATGCAATTAACATTTTCCCCCTCCTTAGATGATCTTATTACAACTGCCCGACTTACAAACCCCCGCATTCACAACCATTTTTTTCATGCGAGATAGTTCCTAAAAAACCCCAATTTACATCCGCAGCTCACATTTATGACGATATATGACGCAGACTCCACGCATCATGTTGGGATTGGTCCTGCCTTGGGCAGTGGGCTGGATTTGATGACCTCCTGAGGTCTCTTCCAGATCTATGATTCTATGATCATCCCAAAACAGGAAACGTACAAAGTCAGTTAGATTTGCAAGTCTTCAGCTGCTGCTTGAACTGCACATGTCTCCACCACATCGGTCTTCACTTTTTAGTTATTTTTGTGCATTATTTGAACTATTTTGTTTAGTTTTCCTCCATTTCCGTAGTCAATTTTGGTATTTTTAGGGTATGAAATGGATTTCCAGGAACAGAACCACCATTTATTACATTGTGCCTATGGGAAATAAGGGTTCGACTTACAATGGCTAGACTTACGACGGTTCTCCAGGAACCAATTAGATCGTAAGTGCGGGGGTCGCCTGTACACATCTGCTTTGCAAACACTCTCTGTTATTGCATAGGTCTTTGAACCCCTTCCATTTGCAATATTTTACCTTAGCTCATGCACAGAATAAAATGCAGTATATGAGGAGGAAAATAAGATGATTTGCACCTTTTGGTACCCTTAGTTTTTACTTCATGTCTAAAAGATGGTCATATAAATATTTGAAATGAGGTATTCTAAGCAAAGCAATTTACTTTATTAGTATAAATATAGACAGGTTTAGAAACATTTTATGCAAATTGTATATTCCAGTTCACTCAGTGAAATGTGCTCTGAACATTTCAATGTAATAAAATAAACATTGCAGGAAAAGAAACAAATTAATATTGCAGTATGTATTCCTATAAGTGAAGTTAACTTGCAGTAGGGAGAAGTCCTGCACTGGCAAACAGAAGGAACTGGGTGATCTGATATATCATTTCCATCTCCTACATCTGTGCAGCTTAAATATTGCCTATTTTTTCTGTGTGTGTTTATGAATTCATTATTGATCATAATTGTTGTGAACAGTGGGGTCTTAATGGGATGAACCTGGAGTAAGTTGAAACAGTGATTTCTGTCTTATGAATATAGGGGATGTATACTATGACTCTTGGATGGGTAGAAAGGCAGGGTATAATGCTGATGTTCCCCCACATTTGTTTACAGAAAGCTATTCCTCCTGGGTTCTTTTTCTTCCACATGTTTCCTACGTGGAAAAGGTAGATGTGGGAAGAAACAGATTTTATCATGAGAAATAGAGAGAGTGCAATGACTTTCTCCCTCATGATAAAATCTGGCTGTTTCTTCCCACATCCACCTATTCCATCTAGGAAATATATGAACGAGGAAAAAAGGAAGGAGCAATAGCTCTACATAAAAATAACATGGGAGCATATCAACTTTATACTGTGTCTGTGCAAGAGACAAGCTATGTGGCTATCATGCTATCTCCAACATTGAGAATACAATTGCTTGGGTAATTTGATGGAGTGGCTTGTATTTTGTTTGTATAAGCATTCACATGTGGTTTTCATTCACAGCTACATCTAGAAATTTAACAATACCTTCTGTTCTATACCTATGGACATTTTACAAACAAAATGGAACACAATTATAAATTTCAGCCTATTAGGAATCTCTACATAAAACTTGCCATTACATAGTTCTGTGCTTCTACAGACCTTAGTGAGGATGCCTCTACTATAAGGCTTCAAAAGGAGAAAAATATGTTGCAGTTCTATTCTATTCTCCTGCTGTCTTTCACCTTCCCTCCATTACTCACTGCTTTTCCCTGCTCCTCCATTCCCTGCAAAGGTCAGGAGGGATTTATCTGCAGAGCCAGGGCTGGGAGCTGTAGCCATTCAATGAAAGTAGGAAGCAGTCCCAGCTAAGTAGGACCTAATGCGGATGATGATTCGGTGCTTCTCCTTCCCACAGTAACTGGACTTCAGGTGTCTGGTCAGTAGATGTATCCAGACATCATCAGCTCCCCTTTTCAACTGTACATTCTAGTAAAAAACCGGACAATTGGCCACCCTATGGGGAGAATGGAAGAAGAAATAGACCTATCTTAGAATCATAGAATCATAGAACTGGAAGAGACCTCAGAAGGTCACCAAGTCCAGCCCCCTTATCTAGGCAGGACCAATCCCAACTAAATCAACCCAGCCAGGGCTTGGTCAAGCTGAGACTTAAACACCTCCAGGGATGGAGACTCCACTACCTCCCTAGGCAACCCATTCCAGTGCTTCACTACCCTCCTAGTGAAATAGTTTTTCCTAATATCCAACCTGGACCTCTCCCACCACAACTTGAGACCATTGCTCCTTGTTCTGCCATCTGTCACTACTGAGAACAGCCTCTCTCCATCCTCTTTGGAACTCCCCTGCAGGAAGTTGAAGGCTGCTATCAAATCCCCCCTCACTCTTCGCTTCTGCAGACTAAACAGACCCAACTCCTCAGCCTCTCCTCGTAGGTCATATGCTCCAGCCCCCTAATCATTTTGGTTGCCCTCCGCTGGACCCTCTCCAATGCGTCCACATCCTTTTTGTAGTGGGGGGCCCGGAACTGGACACAATACTCCAGATGTGGCCTCACCAAAGCCGAATAAAGGGGAATAATCACTTCTCTAGATCTGCTGGCAATACTCCTCCTAATACACCCTAATATGCCATTAGCCTTCTTGGCTACAAGGGCACACAGTTGACTCATATCTAGCTTCTCATCCACTGTAACCCCCCAGGTCCTTTTCTGCAGAACTACTACTTAACTGGTTGGTCCCCAGCTTGTAACTATGCTTGGGATTCTTCCGTCCCAAGTGCAGGACTCTGCACTTGTCCTTGTTGAACTTCATCAGATTTCTTGTGGCCCAATCCTCCAATTTGTCTAAGTCACTCTGGACCCTATCTCTGCCCTCAAGCGTATCTACCTCTCCCCCCTAGCTTAGTGTCATCCGCAAACTTGCTGAGGGTGCAATCCATCCCCTCATCCAGGTCATTAATAAAGATATTGAACAAAACCGGTCCTAGAACCGAACCTTGGGGCACTCCGCTAGAAACTGACCACCATCCTGACATCGAGCCGTTGATCACTACCCGCTGGGCCCGGCCTTCTAGCCATCTTTCTATCCATCTTACCGTCCATTTATCCAATCCACATTCCCTTAACTTGCTGGCAAGAATATTGTGGAAGACCGTATCAAAAGCCTTGCTAAAGTCAAGGTATATCACATCCACTGACTTTCCCACATCCACAGAGCCAGTTACCTCATCATAGAAGCTAATCAGATTGGTCAGGCACGGCTTGCCCTTTGTGAATCCATGCTGACTATTCCTAATCACTTTCCTCTCTTCCAAATGCCTCAAAATGGATTCCTTAAGGATCCCTTCCATGATTTTTCCAGGAACCGAGGTAAGCCTATAGTTCCCTGGATCGTCCTTCTTCCCTTTTTTGAAGATGGGCACTACATTTGCCTTTTTCCAGTCATCCGGGATTTCTCCCGATCTCCATGACTTTTCAAAGATAATGGCCAAAGGCTCCCCAATGACACTTGCAACTCCTCAGTACCCGGATGCATTAAGTCCGGATCCATGGATTTGTGTACATTTAGCTTTTCTAAATAGTTCCTAACCTGTTCTTTACCCACCACAGGCTGTCCATCTTCATCCCATCTTGCGTCACTTAGCACATTAGTCCGGGGAGCCCACCTTGTCCGTGAAGACAGAGGCAAAGAAAGCATTGAGTACTTCAGCTTTCCCACATCAGCTGTCACTAGGTTACCTCCTTCATCCAGCAGGGGCTGCACCCTCTCTGATCACCTTCTTCTTGTTAACATGCCTGTAGAAACCTTTCTTGTTACCCTTCACATCCTTAGCCAGTCGCAATTCCATTTCGCCTTCCTGATAACCCCCGGCATTCTCGAGCTATACATTTAAACCCTCCTGGTCATTTGTCCAAGTTTCCACTTTTGTAAGCTTCCTTTTGTGCTTAAGTTCACCAAGGATTTCCCCATAAGCCAATCCGGTCTCCTACCATGTTTGCCTCTCTTGCTACGTGTCAGGATGGTTTCTTTCTGTGCCTTCAATAAGGCTTCTTTAAAATACTGCCTGCTGTCCTGGACTCCTTTCCCTTCATGTTAGCATCCCAGGGGATTCTGTCCATCAGATCTCTGAGGAGTGAAAATCTGCTTTTGAAGTCCAAGGTGTGTATTTTACTACTCTTTTTCTTCCTTTGGTCAGGATTCTGAAATCTACCATCTCATGATCACTGCTTCCCAGGTTGTCACCCACCTCTACTTCCCTATTATTTCTCCCTGTTTGTGAGCAGAAGGTCAAGCTGCGACGGCCCTGGTCGGATCCTTCAGCACTTGCAAGAAGTTATCCCCAACATCTCTCCAAAACTTCCTGGATTGCCTGTGTACTGCCGTATTGCTTTCCCAACAGATGTCAGGGTGATTAAAGTCCCCCACGAGAACCAGGGCCTGCGATCCGGAAGCTTCTCTCAGTTGTCCGAAGAAAGCCTCCTCTACCTCATCCACCTGATTTGGTGGCCTGTAGCAGACACCAACCACAACATCACTGCTGTTGTTTGCTCCTTTAAACTTAACCCATAGACTCTCAATAGGTTTTTCTCCCTCTTTATACTGGAGTTCAGAGCAATCATAGTGCTCTCTTGCATATAGTGCAACTCCTCCTCCTTTTCTCCCCTGCCTGTTCTTCCTGAACAGTCTATACCCTTCCATGACAGCGCTCCAGTCATGCGAGTCATCCCACCAAGTCTCTGTTATCCCAATTAAATCATATTTCTTGGACTGGGCCAGGGCCTCCAGTTCTTCCTGTTTGTTGCCCAGGCTTCTCGCATTTGTGTACAAACACCTCAGATAGCCAGCTGATCGCCCTATCTTCTCCATTCAAAACAGGGGGTCCTCCTTTCTTCCTCATTCCTCTCTGCATTTATTCCTGGTATCCGACTTTCCCACTCCTCTCAGGGTTTTGGTCACCATCCCCCGACGAACCTAGTTTAAAGCCCTCCTCACTAGGTTTGCAAGCCTGCCCGCGAAGATGCTCCTTCCTCTTTTCGTTAGGTGGATCCCATCTCTTCCTAACAATCCTTGTGCCCGGGAACAGAATCCCATGGTCGAAGAAACCAAAGCCCTCTCTGCGACACCACCTGCGCAACCACGCATTGACTTCCTCAATTCGACAATCCCTGCCCAGTCCTTTCCCTTCAACAGGGAGGATGGACGAGAACACCACTTGCGCTCCGAATTCTTGGATCCTTCTTCCCAGCGCTACATAATCCGCAGTAACCCGCTCAAGGTCATTCTAGGCCGTAACGTTAGTTCCCACGTGGAGAAGCAGGAAGGGGTAGCGATCTGAAGGTTTGATCAGTTTGCTAAGCCTCTCAGTCACATCCTTAATGCGAGCTCCCGGTAAGCAGCACACCCTCTCGAGATTCCAGGTCCGGACGGCAGAGGGATGACTCAGTCCCTCTTAGGAGGGAGTCCCCGACCACCATCACCCGTCGTTTTCTTTTGGGGGTGGTGGCCGTGGAACCCCCCATCCCTAGGACTGCGCATCCCATGCCTTCCTGTAGATGGTGTTCCCTTCCGGTTTCTTCCTTGTGAGGTCCCTTCCAAAGCATTCAGCACTGCAGAGCATGCGGAGAGAGCCTGAAAGCGATTACTTACCTCTATAGCATTGGGGGATTCCCATGCTGGCCTTTTTCCCCTTCTAGAAGTTACATGCTGCCAGTTCTCTTCCTGGTCACGTACTGCCCTCTCCGGCTCTTCCGCCTGCCGCGCTTGAAGGATTAAACGCTGCCTTCTATCGTGGAAGTCTTCATCCTCTCTGATAGAGCGAAGGGTCGACACTTGGGCCTCCAGCCCTCTAATTTTCTCTTCCAAAATGGCGACCAGCTTGCACTTAGTGCAGATGAAATCTGTTCTTTCATCTTAATGACTTTCCTTGTCCTCAGGTGCAAAGCTGATAGGGCAAATGTCCATTTAATAACTCAAAGAAAGTGGAAGCACGCAAGAATTCTCACCCTGAAATCTGTAGATGTGGAGGGCTGGGAAGTAGAAAGCTACCAGAACAACTGTCCAGAGAACAACTCTTGTTAAGAAGAAAAGTCTGGTGCCAAGTCTGCACAGTGCAGATAGTAGCTTATGGGTGTTGGGAAATCATTGATCAGTTTGGGATATGCTGCCAAAGGGATGGGGGTTCCTTTCAGCATTAGATTGCAGGGTTGGGTGATGGAATATTGTCAAAAAGTAGTTTTATATTCTTGTTTTTATGTATAGCTTAAGTTTTAATCCAGAAGCAAATGTTCATATTATTTATATGAGTAACCTGCTTGACTTGGTATTATCTTTTAGCATAGTTTTATGTATTTTTTTAAAAAAATGAAAATGCAGAATTCCTAGAATGTGGAACCATATTGAGTCTTCACTTGTGTCATCATAGGCCTAAATACAGATCCCTAATGTTCACAGCACAGAACTTTATTAATGTAGAGCTGTTTCTCACATGAGATAAAGAAGTAAAAGGTAACAGTAAGAGATTGTAAAACACACTTTGCTGGTCATTTCCAAAACTTTGTTAACTGTAGGAAAGTATGTTTACACTGCCAGGTTATTTTGAATTAAGTTATTTAAAATAACTCTGAAAATAACTATTTTGAAATAAGCTTATTTGTCTTCACAAGCAGGAGTTGTTATTTCAAAATGACAAGCCCGTTATTTCAAAATAATAAGCTTGGTAGTGTGGATCCTCACTTTGTTATTTTGAAATAACTCCCCAATGTAGACATGCCCTTACAGACATGGAAGGAGAGTGTTGTCTAGTGGTTACAGCACAGTCAGTCGCATGGACCCAGCACATTAATTTTGAAAACCTATGGGGCTCTTTGAATGAAATGGAGTATACCATTTTCTGACATTTTTATTCTCAGCTAAGCCAGAACAAGGCACTTTGTACAACCCCTCAGTTACCCCATTTGTTAAATGGTAGGAATGTTATTGTTGTGTTCCAAATTTTAGGATACAAGGCCTTACTCAATAATACTTGAAGTAAATATAAAATCATTTACCTCAGAAGAGTTGGTACTAGAACTCATGGTTTCCTCCAACCTTCCAGACAAGAACTCCTTTTTGTTACTAGCAGCTCTGCCTATTTTTTATATATCTAAAATAAGAAAAAACATAGTAATTGCAAATTTCTAAATTGAAAAAAAAAATTAACTGGTAAAAAAAACCCTCACCATTCACTCCTCACAGGAGTACAAAATCTCTACCTGTTTAAACCACTTCATCAGGAAAAACTTGATTAAACAGTCAGCCTTTTCAGTGTTCCCCGAATACCAGAAAAGTCTGGCTCAGTTGACTCAAGAGAGAAAGCAAATTCCAGTCAAAAGTCCTTTCTGAATATTCTCTTCCATAAATTTCAGAGGTTTATGTATAACAACTGTTAGCCTAACTCCCTCAGTCAACTCAAATGTTTAGTATAAATACAAAGAGAGGAAGTCTGTCAGATTACCAGTATCCAAGGGTGTGTCTAGACTACATGGCTCCGTCGATGGAGTCATGTAGATGAGCTTATTAGACATAGCAAAATGAAGCGGCAATTTAAATAATCATGCTTCATTTACATCAAAATGGCTGCTGCGCTGTGCTGACGATCAGCTGATCCGGCACAGCAGGGCAGTCTAGACGTGCCGCGGTCGACAAGGGAAGCCTTTGTCGATCGCTCTGGTAAACCTCGTCCAGGATCAGCTGATCGTCGGCACAGCGCGGAGGCCATTTTTATGTAAATGAAGCGCGATTATTTAAATCGACGCTTCATTTTGCTGTGTCTAATAAGCTCATCTACATGGCTCCGTCGACAGAGCTATGTAGTTTAGACACACCCCAAATTATAAAGAGCTTTTTAGTGCAACACCAACTCCTTGTTTTACATTCAGAAATAGACTAGAAACAAAGCCTACCCTATGAGATAGATTAGTATAATACAGTGAAAGCTTTGTTATCTGGCACTCATTGGGAATGGGTTTGACACACTACAGTACAATGAGGTCAGCCTGGCTGGTGCCGGCTTCCCCTGGGGCACTTCCAAACTCCTGCTTGGAATATACCTGGCTCCGCTGGTGCTGCCAGTACTTGGGGTCATTGGGATCTGAGCCCTCAGGCAGGAGCAGAAGGGTCTCCTTTTCGGTGTGGGGGCCTGGTGGTCCGGGCCAGTCCTCAATGTCAGCCAGGTCTTCAGTGGCCTCCCCACTCAGAAGCTTGGGGCAGGCCTCTACTTCATCCAGCAGCTGGGGCCCTACAGATCTCCTGGGTGGGGCTTTTATACTATTTGCCCCACCCCCTGGCTTCCGGGGAATTAAAGGGGCAGGACCGGGCTCGGAGATGGGTTCCTCCTCCTCTGGGTCAGTGAGCAGCCACCCCTGCTCACTACAGGGAGTAAGAGGGGGTGGAAAGAGAGCACCCAGTTTTTCCAGGGAGAGAGGAGAGGTTAGAGATAGTTCCTGGTGTCTTTAGCATACATAAGAATGCATGTAAATGCACTTCAGGTGTTCAATATGTTGCCCCAGATTCCTTGCCTGGCATCTCTTCAAGGTGGATTTTTTTCTTTGTTATTCTAACTCTTTTCTTGTCCAGGAATTGCAACTCCCTCTGTATAATACTGCCAACTGATCTAGCAAGAAAAGGACAACCGCATTATGTCTCTTCCTACTCCTTTTCCCACAAACCTCCATCCACAGACTCAAAGCAACAATATGTTTAGTGCAGCACCATGACTTGATACCCCTTATGAGAAGAAATTTTGACCCTAGGTATTCACACCATATACATTACTGCAATAATATAAGTACAAAATATGTCTTGTGGGGTTGTGACATACCAGGGTACAATCTAGACAGATGAGCATCTGTGCCACTCCTGCACTGCCATGTTGGGCGCTTTACAATGGGGTTCCTGATGTAACTCCCACTTGGGCTGCTCACAAACACCCTGACGGCATGTAAGCAACACACTGAGACCACCTCTATACTTCCCTGGAAGCTCAATTTAAGATATGTGACTACAGCTACATTAACATACCTTATTCCAACGCACCTTATTTCAGTCTTTCATGCAGGCTTCACAGCAGGAGCTCAATGGGTGCAAACACTCTTGTTGACTTCCCTTTACTCCTTGAGATTCGAGGAGTACCAGTGTTGACGGTGGTGCCCTACACATTCAATTTAGCAGCTTTGAGATGCAATTTTTATTATTCATTAAGGGATTTATTTTATTTTATTTATTCAAGATTATTTTATTATCTCATATAGTTATTCAGATATTTCAGTTTAAGCAGTAGTAATGAGAAATAAAAGTCAAATGGTTTAAAAATGCCTAACTTAATAAACTCTAATAGCTTCAAGAAAAGTGTCTCATAACATTTTCTAGGAGATTGCTGATCAAATTCTTAGGTTAAGACCCCTCCTCCAGATACTAATGATTGCTTCCTTTTTCTCTTCAGGTGCAATGAATATGATAGGCAAGCAGAAGTAGGGGTCTGTTGGGATCTTAGTCCCTCATGTTTTTTGTTTCAGTCCCTCAATCTTTAAAAAAAGTATCTAGCTTGGCTCTAGGAAACAAAGTCTATGCAGAATAATGTTCTCTCATTTTTCTCACCTCTTTGAACTTCTTCTGCCTTCTTTCCTGCTTGATATCTCTGTTTACTGTTTAAATGCAAATTAGCAGAGCACACATTCCTTTGTTTAAAACAGATCTGTTCGCCAACTTCTGCTTGGTAGGGCTGTGGAGTTTGGAGCATGTGTAATAACATCATATTTCGTAATCTTAGAAATTTACCTACAATGTTGTCACACCTATTTTACCCGGATGACTGTCTATCAAATTATGAATTTCTCAAATTATATTATACAAGACATCACTTGTACAAAATTATTACAGTATTGTGCAGGCATATTTGTGTCACAGAGGTAACATATAAAAACTGATGACACTCTAGTAATTAATGAATTAACATTTTTGCAAAATGCAGATATTAATATTATATATGAAGCTGTGAATTTGTTTTGTGTGTGTATTGTTACTAAAATATGTTTCAGGCAAGACACCCTAGCTTAGATAAAAGTGAGAAATGGGTCTGTCCTAGACAAAGGAAAGTGGATTTACTTCAAGTTAACCAGGACTATAATGTGCTATATAAAAGGCTGCGACAATTTTCACATCCTAGTTGGGTACCAGAAAGTCAAATATTCATCATATAAAAGAATAACATACAGTATAAAATACAGAACATACAGTATACTATCAGTTGGGTACAAGGGCCTAATATTAGGTGCTTCTGAAAATCCACACCGTCCACTCCGACAATCGCATTATGCTAAATTATTCAGTCTGAAAAGGAGAAGTTAGACTGAGAAGGAGACGGTGATGAATTTATGGAAAGACTGCTCTGTCCTGGGTGAAATGGGTTGATTAATCCTCACACCCTAATTCTTAATTTAGCTCCATTACAATTCAGTTTAGTTTAATTTCCTTCCAAAATCTCAACTGGACTTACTGTTTCTAATCACCTCCCTTAAAATAGGCAGGAAGGAAAAGAGAGCATCCTATCTGTAGGTACGTCTAGACTACAGGCTTTTGTCGACAGAGGCTTTGTCAACAGATACTGTCGACAAAGCTTCTGTCGACAAAGAGCATCTAGACTACATCCAGTTCTGTCGACAAAGCAAGTCGCTTTGTCGACATGAGAGTGTAGACACAAAGGACAGTGTAGATGCAATAATGCCTTCTGTCGACAGAACTCTGTCGACAAAGGCGTTATTCCTCGTAGAATGAGGTTTACCGTCGACAAAACTGCCGAGTTCTGTCGACGTTATGTCGACAGAACTCGGCGGTAGTGTAGACGCAGGTATAGTTTTGTCGACAAAAGGCCACTTTTGTCGACAAAACCCTGTAGTCTAGACACACCCTGTAATATTTGTGTCATCACAGACTCAGGAAAAAGTAATCTAGTGTACCCATCTGGTAAATATCCAAGCATTCTTCTATTGCTGAAGCAAAACATGTAGCATCTACAAGGAAGAGAGACACCACTGCACATCCTCTGAGTATAAGACACTGAACTGATGTCTGTTCATGTCTTGCCAAGGGGCATCATGTTGTTTATATGTTGAACAGCAGCATAGAATAGGAATATTGGACTAAGGACCAATTTGATATCTCCTAGGTATAACTCGAAAGAAAAGTGCATCTGGCATGGACAAAAAAGGGAAGTTAGAGTCTGGGCAATAATTGGTTATTATTCCAGCATCACATCAAGAAACTGTTTCTTAAACTGGTCATCATGCCCTATTAAGCAAGGAGTTGAAAACATGTTGCAGTAAATACATCACGGCCACACAATAAGCTTTCAGATCAGACTTGGGTCTGTGATAAGAATAAAAACTTCATCATAAAATGTAAAGAAGCTCAGAGTTAAGGCATACAATTCTCAAATGGCCTCTTTTTTTTTCAGAACACGGTGCATAAAATAAAGTATTTTATGAATTCCAGGATGTTTTTAAAACAAAAAAAAAGCAGGGGTCTAAAGAATAGTTTAAAAATATTAGTTATGTTTCAGCTTTGAAAAGAGACTGCTAAGGGAGGTTATATAGAGGTCTATAAAATCATAACTGGTACAGAAAAAGTAGATAAGTAAATACTTCTCTTATAACACAAGGACTAGGGGTCACCAAATGAATTAATAGGGAGCAGGTTTAAAACAAAGGAAATATTTCTTTACACAATACACAGCTAACCTGTGGAATGCTTTACCAGGAGATGTTATGAAGGCAAAGACTATAAGGCTGTGTCTACACTGGCGCGATCTCGCGCAAAAGTGGCCGCTCTTGCGCAAAAACTTGCTGCCTGTCTACACTGGCCGCGTGTTCTTGCGCAAGTAAACTGACGTTCTAATGTATAAAATCAGGGCTTCTTGCGCAAGAACTCTGACGTTCCCACTCAAGAAGAAGCCCTTTTGCGCAAGAGCTCTTCCAGAAGAGGCCAGTGTAGACAGGCAACATGAATTTCTTGCACAAGAAAGCCCTATGGTTAAAATGGCCATCAGAGCTTTCTTGCGTAAGAGAGCATCTATACTGGCATGGATGCTCTTGCGCAAAAGCACATCTCTTGCGCAAAAGCACATGCCAGTGTAGACGCTCTCTTCTGGAAGAGTTTTTGCATAAGAACTCTTCCGCAAAAGAGTTTTTGTGTGAGAATGCACCAGTGTAGACGTAGCCTTTAAGAGGGTTCAAAAAAGAACTAGATAAGTTCATGGAGGATAGGTCTATCAATGGCTATTAGCCAAGATGGACAAGGATGGTGCCCCTAGTCTTGACTTTCATGAAGCTGGGAATGTGTGACGGGGGATGGATTTATTTCCTCTGAAGCATCTGGCATTGGCCACTGTTGGAAGACAGGATAATGAAGACAGGATAATGAACCCAGAATGTTCTTATGTTCACAATATCTTTCTGAAGTAGGGTAAATGTGCACATTTTATAGATGGATAATTTAAAACAGTGATGTCCTAGAACCTATACAATGCAGAACAAAAGAATGACCATACTGGGTCAGAACAAAGGTCTATCTACCCCAATAGCCTGTCTTCCAACAATGGCCAATGGGGAATGTAAACAAAAACATAATAATCAAGGGTGCGTCTAGACAATGGCACTATTTCGGGAAACTTCCAGTACCCCAAAATAGTGTTTTCCGTGTCTTGACTGTGTGCATGTTGTTTCAAAATAGCTTTTAAAATAATGGGTGCGCTATTCAGACGTCCCTGTAAACCTTGTTCCACGAGGAATAAGGGACATTTCGGACTAGAGTTCTATTTTGAAATTTGGCGCTGTGTAGAAATAAGCTATTTTGAAATTAACTTGAAATATGCTACACAATTTCCGTAACTCAAATTATGTGGCTTGTTTTGAGATAAAGGTGCAGTGTAGACACACCCCAAGTGATCCACCCCTTGTTGCCCATTCCCAGCTTCTGACAAATAGAAGCTTTGGACACCATTCCTTCCCATCCTGGCTAGTAGTCATGGATGGACCTAACCTCCATGAATTTATCTAGCTCTTTTTTGAACCCTGTTAAAATCCTGGTCTTGACGACATCCTCAGGATGACTGTGCAATGTGTGAAGAAATACTTCTTTTGTTTGTTTTTAACCTGACCTATTAATTTCATTTGGTGACTCCTAGTCTTTGTCTATGGGAGCAAGTATATATACATTGTGGAAGGGTCAGTCTCCCTCCTGAGACCCTGACCACTGTTCTGTCCACTGTCCCACCCTTTGAGGGCTGCAGTAGGGCCCTCGCCTGCAGAGTTTTTGTCCCTGGGCCTTCCTGGCCCTTAGCATAAAGGAGGGTGTATTGGACTGAAGCCCTGAGCCAGTCACGGCTGAACAGGAAGCCCTCTTCTTGTCCCAGGAGGTGGGGGGTAAGGGAGCCCTCCAACACTCCTTGCTCGACTCCTCACCTCCCCTGTAGCTTTTAGCAGGGCTGGTGGTTCCTCCTGCTCCTACACTCTGAGGGTATGTCTACACTACAAAGTTAATTCGAAATAACAGCAGTTATTTCGAATTAACTTTAATAGTGTCTACACAGGCAAACCGCTGTTTCGAAATAAATTCGAAATAGTGGAGCCCTTATTTTGAATTTGGTAAACCTCATTATATGAGGAGTAACACCAAATTTGAAATAGCTATTTCGAATTAAGTGCTGTGTAGACACTTAATTCGAAATAGGAGGCCTCCAGACCTTCCCAGGGAGCCCTGGTGGCCACTCTGGGCACAACCAGGAAAACTTACTCTCCTCTGCCCCAGCCCCGGAACCATTAAAGGGATAGACCCTTGCCACAGTGCCTGTGCCAGCTCCAAGCCTGCCAGCCCAGAGCCAGCAGTGGCCACCGGGGCCCCTGACCCAGTGGCCCCAAAACATGAGCCAGCAAGCCACTGGCAGCCAGCCCTCCACCGCTCTCCAGGAGCAGTCTGCCAGCACCCAGAAGCCTGACAGGGGCTGGAGAAGGCGGGCGCCTTCCTGGTCGAGGGTGGAGATCATGGACCTTATTCAGGTTGGGGGGGGATGCCCCCAACGTCCATGATCTCCGCACTAGATGGAGGAATGCGGCCGTCTATGGCAGGATAGCTGCCAACCTGGCCACCAAAGGCCACATGCGAACCCAGGAGCAGGTTAGCATGAAAGTCAAGTTGGTCTGGCGAGACCCCCAGCCCTGAGCTTCCCCCCCCCTTCTTCCCCTTGCTTCCCCCTTCCAGCTCCCTCCTCCCAGGTTTCCCCCTCTTCCACCCTCTCTCTTCCCCTCTCCCACCTCCTTTTCCCAGTCTCCCCAGAGGTTCATCCCCCCCCCCAGTTTTGTTCAATGAACCCAGTTTCTATTTTTGAACATACGTGTCTTTTATTTGACATCAGGAAGGGGGGCTAGGGAGGGGTAAGTGGAAGGACGTGAGGGAGGAATGGGGCACGAGGCCCCGGTGGGGAGGACCGGGGAGGCTCTGAGGGCTCCTCGGGGTGGACACTCTCCCTCAGGGCCTCCTGGATCCTGACAGCCCCCAATGGACCCCCTGGATGGCAGCCTGCAGCAAGTGCAGCTGGGCTGATGGCAACGACCCCACGAGATGCACCGGCGTGCCTAGGGGCAGCTCTGGCTCCATGTGGCCGAGTGATGTGGTGTCCCGAGTGCGGGCACTCAGGGCACTCCAAGACAGGACTGCTTTGCTGTCCCTCACTGAGGTAGACAAGTAAGCGGGGAACCCTGAGAATTGTCTGTCCGGGGTGGGGGTCGGGTCCCTTTAAGCACGGAGCTCAGTTAGCCTCAGGCAGCAGCCCCACACACTAAGTCCTAAACTGATGCCCTGCTGGCAGTGGTTCCAGCCAGCCTTAACTTCGGTTTAGGGTCCACTCAGTGTGGGTTTTTAAAGAGGCCCTGTGGCAGCCCCAATCAGCTTCACCTGGCCCTTAATTGATTTGCAGCTGCCCTGTCTCAGCTGCCCCTAATTAGCCAGGATTGCTGCTGTTCCCTCTGCCAGAGCAGTCTCTCTCCCCTTCCACCAAGTCCTTTAACCTGCTCTGTCACAATATATTTTTAATTTCTCCATGCCACTCATGATCTTATAAACCTCTAGCATATCCCACCTTAGTCTTTTTAAGATGAAAAATCCCAATTTTATTAATCTCTCCTCATATAGCAGCTGTTCTATACCCATAATAATATTTGTTGACTTTTTCTGAACTTTTTTCAGTTGCAATATATCTTTTTTGAGATGATCTGATCACATCTGCACTCACTATTCAGGATATGGGCATACCATGGATTTATATAGAAGCAATAAGATATTCTCTATCCTTTTTTGAATTATGCCTAACATTCTGTTTTCTTTTTTGACTGCTGATTCATATTGAGTTTCAGAGAACTATTCACAGTGATTCTAAAATCTCTTGAGTGGTGACAGCTAAGTTAGTTCCCATCATTTTATATGTATAGTCGGGATTATATTTTCCAATATGCATTACTTTGCATTTATCAACATTAAAATTTGTTTGCTATTTTGTTGCCCAGTTACCTTGTTTTGTGAGCGCCTTTTGAAACTCTTCATAGTCTGCTTTGGACTTAATTATCTTGAGCAGTTTAGTATCACCTGCAAAATTTACCACCTCGCTATTTAGTGCCATCTCCAGACCATTTGTGAATATGTTGAATAGGATTGGTCCTGGTATGGACCCTGTGGGATACCACTCCACCTCTCTCCATTCAGAAATACAGATGTTAAATTTTGATTAATCAACTAATTGAGTAGCTGATGGAATTTCCATCAACTACTCGATTAGTCGATAAGGTGTGGGGCGCTCCCTATCGCCACTGCGACTCTGCCTTTTAATTGTAGTAAGAGCTGTCCATAGCTCTTACTACATTTTTAAAAGGCAGAAGAGCAGCAGGGACTCAAGCAGTCCCCACTCACCTGGGGTTCTGCCTTTTCCTTCTAAATGTAGCAAGAGCCCTGCAAGGCTTGAGTTTCCACTCATCCTGCATTCCCCGCACTGCCTCTCCCTTTGAAATGTAGCAAGAGCCCTGCAGAAGCACAGCAATTAGACTGGTACAAATGGGGACTGCTTCAGTCCCTGCTCACGCCATTTACCCGCTGTGCCTCTACTTCCCTTGCCCCCCTCCCAGAGACAGTTCTGGGAGAAACCGGCTCCTTCCCCTTACCCCTTGATGCCTTTCTCTGATAGAGACAGCAAAGGGGGGAAGGGGAGTGACTGGTCGAGTCACTACTCAACTACCCGATTAGCATATAGGACTAGTTGACTAGTCGATTACATCCGTATTCTGAAAACTGACCATTTTTTTCCTACATTATGTTTCCTATCTTTTCACCAGTTATCAGCTCAGGAGAGGGCCTTCCCGCCTTTCACATTAAGTACACTATATCCAGTGGATCCCCATTGTCCACATGCTTGTTGACCCCCTCAAAGAATTCTAGCTGATTGGTGAGGCACGATTTCCCTTTACAGAAACCATGTCGATTTTCCCCACAAATTATGATCATCTATGTGTCTGCAATGCTGTTCTTTACTATAGTTTCAACCAATTTGCCTGACACTGAAGTTAGACTTACCAGCCTATCATTGTCAGGATCAGCTATAGAGCCCTGTTTTTAAAAAATGGCATCACATTAACTATCTTCCTGCCATTTGGTAGAGAAGACGATTTAAAGGATAGGTTAAAAACCATAGTTAGTAGTTCATTGATTTCACATTTGAGTTATTTCAGAACTCTTGAGTGACTTCTTACAGGTTAGTTTATCAGTTTGTTCCAACACCTCCTCTAATAACGCCTCAGTCTGGAAAGATTCTCAGATTTCTCACCTAAAAACAATGGAGGAGGTTTGGGAATCTATCTGATCTCCTCAGTCATGAAGACCATTACAAAGAATTTATTTCATTTCTCCACAATGATCTTATTATCCTTGAGTGCTCCTTTAGCATCTCAATCATCCAGTTTAGCCAGCTTCCTGCTTCTGGTATACTTAAAAAAAATCTTACTATTACTTTTTGAGTTTTTAGCTAGCTGTTCTTCAGATTCCTTTTTTGGCCTCTCTAATTATATTTTTACACTTCATTTGATATGCTCCTTTCTATTTTCCTCACTAAGATTTAACTTCCACTTTTTAAATTATTCCTTTTTATCTCTTGCTGCTTTTCTTTACTTGGTTATAAAGCCATGATGGCACTTTTTTGGTTTGATTGGTTTTTAAAAAAAATTTGGGGTATACATTTAAGTTGAGCCTCTATTATGATGTCTTTGAAAAGTTTTCATGCGTCTTTCAGATGTTTTACTTTTGATGCTGTACCTCTTAATTTGTATTTTACTAACTTCCTCATTTTTGTGTACTTCCCCTTTCTGAAATTAAATGTCACAGTGTTGGGCTGCTGTAGTGTTTTCCCCACCAGTGGGATGTTAAATTTAATTATATTATAGTCACTATTTCCAAATGGTCCACCTCTTGGACCAGATCCTGCTCTCCACTTAGGACTAAGTCAAGAATTGCCTCTCTTCTTGTGGGATCCAGAACCAGCTGCTCCAAGAAGCACTCATTTAAGCGTCAAGAAACTATCTCTGCATCCTGTTCAGGAGTGCTAAATTTCCCTGCCTCTCTGGCTTTGTCTTTAGTTATTTTCCTTCATTATTTTGCAATAATGTGCTGGGTATTTCCAATAAATAGGTGAGACTGATATTTTTGGCAATGATTTTGAAGCCAGCTATCCAAATTTGTATGTGAAAGAAAATAAAGGGAAAAGTTCAGTGCCATTAGGAATTTGTAAGGAATTAAATAACACACCCACTTAGTGAAATGCCAAGGAGCAATATTTTCACATGTATTCACTGCTTTTCATCCAGAAGAATTCTAAAGTACTGCTTTAAGTACTGTTTTATAATGTCATGGAAATGCAACTATTTCTAAGATATATGGTGCCATCCAGCCAGCACACCGCATGCTGTAGAACAGTGATAGAGAGGGGGCATTTTTTCCAACCATATTCAAGCAAATTACTACCCATACAAATGGTTCCACAGAATCTTGTTCCCCATAGAGCAGACAGACCTTTGTTTATAAAGTTTGAACTAGAAATTGTATAGAACTTTGTCTATAACCATAAAAATGTGAGGGGCTGAACTGACTACCTGAAATTGTCACCTGTGATTCTAGAGTGCCTATATTTTACAAATGAAAGGCTTAGTCTAAAACAATAGCTTGAGGTATATTAGGCAGGTTTATATCCTGCTAAGGGATTGCCGTATCATGACCTAATGAGAGACAGCTGTCTTTTTATAAACCTTTGTGGTTATGTATTTTCTAGAGAGCTCAGGATTTCATAAAATGAAAAATAATAATATAGCAATTAATATAGAGGTTATAACTGTAACTCAAATAAAACAATGTAATTTGTAACATCAGAATTGTTGTTTAGGATGTGACTGAGTAAAGCTTGTGCATAAAGCTCCCCATGCATGATCTGCTGTACTATCTTTGACAGAAGAACAGAAATAATTTTTGGACACACAAATTTCAGAAAGACAGAGCAGTCTATATTTTGCCACCAAAGTGGGCCTCCCATTTTGGAATGCTATTGAAGCATCAAATTCATCCCTTGGTTTCTTTCTGCTTACAATTTACCCTGTCTGATAGATATCCAAAGCAGTATTTCTTGTCCAGAAGAGTTGTCATGATTTTGGACTTCTGAGGGTATAGAAGGGGAAATAAGAGAGCCTCAAATACCTTCCCATGAAACCTTCCTGTGCTCTCAAAAAATCTGCATTGCTGCATACAAAATAAAAATTGACATGTAATAGTTGAGCATACACCTGTTTATTTTATTAAATGCAACTGTATCTGGCTAAAAAAAAAAAGGTCCTTCTTTGTCCCCCACCCCTCACTCTCATTCACCAGGATTTGTGGGTAGTCATTTCATTTAGCTAGAATTTGATTTCTTTCTTTTGGCTCTTCAACAATTCAGTTCGTGTGAGACAGTAATATGCCATCTGTACAGAGGGAAACATACCAAATGCACACACATAGCATTCAAAGAAGAGGACTACACATGATGGCTAGAAACCGAATTTTCTTCTAGTGCTTTATCTTTTGACTAGTTTGCACCTCCATGTACTAGTTTGAATTATCACTGCTTTATTATCAACATCTCAGTCTTGTAGGTGTGGAATGCACTTAATGATCTGAAAAATAGTTTCAGCTGCTCAATAGCTGTATGTGGGAATGAAGTGTGTATAATGCAGTTATCTCCTCTTAGTTATCGTTGCCATGAAAAAAATGAAATAAAGGCACTGCTAGCAAAGTGCAAAATAAAATGTCAAATTAGCCAGAAGTTATGCAAGAAATGCAATCTAGATGTGTAAATATATATTGTCTTTATGAAGCTGCAGTACTGAAAGCTCAGTCCTAGTTGGAAAAGTGACAGTGTAAAAGTGGCACCTTTTCTCATAGCAGGTCTGCTTCCTGTATGTATTTTGAATCATAGCTCCATTGCTTTAGTAACTGTGGTAAAAAGTGGAAGATTTTTTACTTTTCTTAGCCCAGCAGAATCAACACAGCTCTGGGAGAGGGAGTTTAATTCTTTTCTAGCTAGCACACAATAAACAGAACGATGATTTCCATTTGATACTTAGCCCTCTCTAAAAGATATATTTTTGGAAATGGAAGAAGGGGTAGAAAGCAACCCTATAGTTGGCTGCCTGTGTTCCTCTTGGTTGATTGTATTAATGTTGTGGTTATACTATAACATTAATTGTTAGAATGCCTAGAGCCTCAGGGATCATTATGTATACTAGGGATATGAAAGGCTAACCGATAAGTATCATCCTTAATGGGTGATGCTTATCTGGTTAACTAGCAGGGGGCTGAAGCAGTTAACCCTACCAGTGGTCCCAGATAGGAGGACACATGGAGGGGCTGCTCCGGCGAGGAGAGATGGGAGAGGAGGCGCGCCAGTCCAGCTGGGCTGGAGCACCCCCCATTAATGTATTAACTGATTAAATTTCATGTGTAATCAGTTAACCAATTAAACAGGAGTTTACATAGATGTAAAAGTTACAGCTATTCGGGCATATCTTCCGAATGAATGATGAGCGAAAAGTTAAGACCCTGGTATTCAGCATAATAGATGGTCCAAATAGGAGAGGCAGACCCCACAGAGAATGGGGTAGATGATATAGTAGATTGGTGTGGAGCTAGTCTGCAGAAACTGAACCACTCCACACTGGACAGGGAAAGATGGAAGGAAATAGTGAGGGGAGCATTGGACATCAACGGGCATTGAGCCCATGTTTATTGATGATGATGATGATATATATAAAAATCTCTAAATAAAATTTGTAATAGTAAAACATTCTGAGCTCTAATTGCTGCATAGATCCCCGTATTACCCCATAATATTCAATTTTATTTCCATTATTCCTGTGCAAACCCCACTGAAGCACAAGAGCACTGAATAAGTGTGTACCTGAAGGCAAAATGTGAAGAGTCTGGAACTGTCCAGCTGCCATTGAGGGCAGAATTTGGCCTGCTGAATCCTGTTATTAGTGGAGATAAAGACTCTTATTTTCAGTTGTCATGGAGTTTAGGAGGTAAAGAGACACTGAGTATTTGCCAAGAAAAAAGGAATAATTCCTGTGAAAAACATGAAATTTAAACTGTCCCTTTTTTATTTGTTACGCCTACACTGAAGGGGAAAAAAAAACTTAAGAGAGGCAGAAGTGATTGAGCAAATGAGTTCTGTGATGTGCATGAGGCAGACATGCCAGAAGGCTGGAGGCTTGCTCTTGGACTCTCTCAGGCTGTGCCTGCTGACTAGATCCCTGAGAAAAGCAGCAGGGGAGAAGAAAACACAGAAGTTAAGGAGAAAGATTGTTCAGTGTAGATATAGGCTCTCTCTCTCTCTCTCTCTCTCCTAAATTCTTGTATTTAGAGCCCTGCACAGATACAAAATTTTATAATAGCATCTGCATCTGTATCTTCAAAAATGAGCCACAGATATCTGCATCTACCTCTGCAGATATAAAGCGGATATCTGCAAATTTGCAGGGTTCTAGACACAAAATGTGTATGCAAATCCGAGTCTGCATCTGCAAAAGTGAGCTGTGGATATCTGCATCCGTATATACAGATGCAGATACCTGTGAATATAAGCAGATATCTACAGATTTGCAGGGTTCTACTTGTGTTTGCTCTCCTGTCTCCACTTATTCTCAGGGAAGGCTCTTTGTACGATCTCCCTCAGTTTTCAGGGAGACAGAATAAAGAACTTGTGGGAAAAAAATGTTCTGCTTTAATTCTTATTTCCAGTCTTCCAGAGAAATCATTGGTGTGTGCATGGATGTTGGTGGTGCATGCTGCACCTCCTGACTTGAAGTGGATTCCATTATATACAGGGTTTAGTTTGGTTCAACGGCTGTCATCACCTGCACTATAAAAAATTGTTCTAGTACCCCTGGGTGTGTGCATGAGAAAGAAGTGGTCCCAATCAATGTTCCTTCTAATCTTTTCTATCCATGTGCAGGTTTTTTCCATTCATATGTAGAATAAATGTTTATATGTGCACCGAGATATGTACAAATGTGCACCACCAGCAAAAACAAAATAATAGCAGTTGGTGCTCTGCTAATCAGTTAGGGTACGTCTACACTACAGCGGTAATTCAAGTTAACTTAATTCAAAATAGTTAATTCGAATTAAGCTAATTCGAATTAACGCATCTACACACAAAACCTATTTCGAAATAGCGTTTTGCTATTTTGAAATAGTGTGTCCACACTGAGTGGACCCTGAACTGCAGTTAAGGCTGGCCGGAACCAGTGCCAGCAGGGCATTAGGTTAGGATGTAGTGTGTGGGGCTGCTGCCTCAGGCTAACTGAGCTCCGTGCTTAAAGGGACCCTACCCCCAACCCGGACAGACAGTTCTCAGGGTTCCCCACTTGCTTGTTTACCTCGATGAGGGACAGCAAAGCAGTCCTTCTTGGAGTGCCCTGAGTGCCCGCACTCGGGACACCACAGCTCTCGGCCACATGGAGCCAGAGCTGCCCCTGGGCACGCCGGTGCATCTCGTGGGGTCGTTGCCATCAGCCCGGCTGCACTTGCTGCAGGCTGCTATCCCAGGGATCCATCAGGGGGCTGTCAGGATCCAGGATGCCCTGCAGGAGAGCGTCCACCCTGAGGAGCCCTCAGAGCCACCCAGGTCCTCCCCACCAGGGGCTTGTGCCCCATTCCTCCCTCACGTCCTTCCACTTACCCCTTGTGATGGGGTGAAGGAACCCCGCACTCTAGGGGGGTCTCCGGGCAGTCCGACTAGCGGGGGAGCTTGTAGGTGCCGCACAGCAGTGGGGAGCCACAGGCGGTGAAACTAGCATTCCGGGAGAAACCATGGCCCAAGCCGGAGAAGCCCCCAGTGCATGCGCCCTAGGGGAGGAGAGAATGGCGCTGGTGGCGTTGGGTGATGACATCACCTGCCGAGCCGGCGGGGAGTTTAAAAGGGAGCCTGGACCCGGGGAGCAGAAACAAAGGGATGTGGGAGCGCACCAGCGGTGAGTGGGGAATGGTCTCAGGTGGCGGGGGAGGAAGCAACCCAGGGCAGGGCCGTGGAACCTGTGAGAGGGTGTGTTTGGGGGTCCATAACCCCGTCCACTGTTCAGGGACTGGCGTCCCTGCCTTAGGGCCCTGTGTCGGGGCCCTGGAGAGAAGGCGGTCCTGGTCCCCATACCTCACCACCAGGGCGTGACGACTTGAGAGCGTTGAACACCAGGTGATAGCAACTGGGTAATTGTCAAGGGGGAAGGCGAATACTGTTTATTAAAGTACTTATTGAGGACCCAGGTTGAGAGTGGCTCTGTTCCGTGGTCAGACATTGATACATGTGGTGGAGAATGTGGGTACGATCCCGGCCCCGTCGGAGGGACAAGGACTAAATGATGGGGGGGGCACAGAAGAGTGTGATTGTTGTTCTATTTCAAGGGGCAGGAAAAATGGAAATTAATAAAGTCCTGGAGTGGTTAATGGACAGCCACAGGCAGCAACAGCAACAGCAGACTCAAGTACTGCAGCAAATCATCAATAAATTTCAGGAGCAACAACGGTTACTAGTACGAGAAATTTGCGAAACAATACCGGGGGCCAGTGGAGCCCAGGGTGAGGCCAGCGGCGGCCCCCTGGGCGGCGAAGAGAGCCTTAATGTTGGCACGCAGTTGCCAATCTGACTGGCAAAACTGGGACCCCAGGATGATCCAGAAGCATTCCTGGTCACGTTCAAACGGGTAGCAACCATGGCGAAATAGCCTCAGGAACATTGGGCAACCCTTCTGGCGCTCTACTTGTCGGGCTCTGCCCAGCTAGTGTACCGGGGGATGTTGGCCAAAGATGCTTTGTGCTATTATAAAGTGAAGGAGGCAATCCTTGACCAGCTGGGCGTCTCTCCAGAGACATACCGCCAACGCTTTAGAGAAGCCCGATACGAGCCGATGGAGTGGCTTCGGGCCATGGCCCAGCGAGTGAAAGAGGCGGGAATGAGGTGGCTAGAGCCCAAAAATAAATCAGGCCTACAAGTAGCGGAAGCAGTGATCCTAGAACAATACGTGCAGATCCTACCCCCGGAGAGCCAGAAATGGGTAAGGCGACATCTCCCCGACACACTAGAAGAGGCGGTATCTCTGATGGAGCACTTTGTGGCTGCCGAAGGAGCTGAGGGGAAGGTCTCAGGTGGTGGGGGAGGAAACGACTCAGGGCAGAGCTGTGGAACCCATGAGCGGGTGTGTTTGGGGGTCCACAACCCCATCCGCTGGTCAGAGACTGGCATCCCTGCCTTAGGGCCCTGTGTCGAGGCCCAGGAGAGAGGGCGGGCCCAGGCCCCCCTACCTCACCACCAGGGTGTGACGACTTGAGAGCATTGAACACCAGGTGATAGCGACTGGGTAATTGTCAAGGGGAAAGGCGAATACTGTTTATTAACATATTTATTGAGGACCCGAGGTGAGAGTGGCTCTGTTCCATGGTTGGACATTGGTACACCCCTCCCTAGACCCCCTTCCTGATGTCAAACAAAAGACACGTATGTTCAAACATAGAAACTGGGTTTATTGAACAAAACTGGGGGGGGGGGTGAACCTCTGGGGAGACTGGGAAAAGGAGGTGGGAGAGGGGAAGAGAGAGGGTGGGAGAGGGGAGGGGGAAACCTGGGAGGAGGGAGCTGGAAGGGAGAAGCAAGGGGAAGAAGGTAGTCTCTAAATACCCTGTGTTTGACATTGAGCAGTCACTCCTTAACCTGAAAGACTTTAAAGCAAGTGTCTCTTCACAGGGGGAGCAAAATGATGAGGCAAACAGATCTGACTCTATATTAGGAAATATTTCTGTCAAATGTCATTTTCCTGGATATAAAGCCTCACATCTCCTGTATTTGTGATGTTACATTTTGTGCTTTGTTCAATGGTCCAGCTGCTCATAAAAGGATGTGTTCATTATCTAGAAGCCTCTTTGTATAAAAGAAGTGAGACCTTGGTCTTACTGCAAACTGCTCTGTAGAAAAACATGTAACCATGAAATAGTTGCTTGGTACACATACAGAGTAAAAAGTAATCAGGCCTTTGTAATACAGTGTAAGCATTTATATCTCTGAGGCTACGTCTACACTGTAGGCTTCTTGCGCAAGAACTGTTTTGCGGAAGAGTTTTTGTGCAAAAGGTCTTCCACAAGAGCGCGTCCACACCTCCATGAGCTTTTGCGCAAGAGATGTGCTTTTGCGCAAGAGCATCCATGGCAGTGTGGACGTTCTCTTGCGCAAGAAAGCTCTGATGGCCATTTTAGCCATAGGGGTTTCTTGCGCAAGAAATTCATGTTGCCTGTCTACACTGCCTTCTTGTGGAAGAGCTCTTGCACAAGAGGGCTTATTCCTAGTGGGGAGAGGAATAACTTTTCCGGAAGAAGCCCTGTTTTCCGACGCTGTACTATAAATTTACTTGTGCAAGAACATGCATGCAGTGTAGACGCTCTGCAAGTTTTTGCACAAGAGCAGCTGTTCTTGCACAAAAAGCCTGCAATGTAAACATAGCTTAAGAGTACGTCTACACAGCAACATTATTTCAAAATAACTTAGTCCACGTTTACACAGAAGGCAGTTATTTCGAAATAATGTCGAAATACTGTCAAGCTGGAGGACTTCTTATTCTGACTCCTCAATGTATGAGGAGTAAGGGAAGTTGGAGGAGGAGTGCTCTATTTAAAAATTAGTGCTGTGTAGATGCTCCCACTTTCGAAATAAGCTACGCAATTGACATAGTTCACCTTGCATAGCTTATTTAGAGGTAATTGTACCATGCAATGCTGAATAATCTAGCTATTCATTTCTATGTAGAAGAAAACTAAAAAATCTCCCTTTCTATGGTAGAAATTTTAGAATATCTAAGTTGATTTTATTGAAATGTCTTGTATTTCTAAATGAGCTGAATACACATTACACTGTGAAACTAAGAATTGCTCAAAGTAAAATTTCAACAGATGAATGGAAAGTCTGATTCTTCAGACATGTCCTGAAACAATGTAAGCATTTTATGTGGGTATTTAAAATGGCATGTACCTTTGTTGCCTGCCATTTCACACAATGGAAGATAACACATCCCCCCACCAAACAAACCAATTTTAAGGAGGAGGCAGGAGCCAGTTAACCACAGCTTAACTTTCAGATCCCAGCCTCTTTTAAAAGGGATAGCAATTATAAAAATATTATTGAGGCAAAAACGGGGGAGGTTTCTTTTTCTTTTCATTTTTTTTAATGGGAGGAAATTAGTCTTTGCTATAAATAACTCAATTTGCAAAAATGCAAAAATGGTTGTTTTTTTCCAAGATTAGATATGAGGCTTTGATCAATATGTGACCTTGTGATCGGGGTTAGAGGACATGCCAATAACAGCTTTTCTATTGGAACGTCCTCAGTTCTTTCTCTTTATTTAACTTCCTCCATGTCTGTATAGAGCTAGACACCAAACAGAAGATAATTACAGTAAGGCTCTTTGCAGCTATTGTTATAACTTCCATCATGAAAGGAAGTCCAGAGCAATAACAAACACCCTAAGGCTACATCTGCACTGTGGAGCTATTTCAGAATCCCAAAATAACTATTCCACGTCTTTTGAGCAAGCCCATTATTTCGAAATATAACAGGCTAGTATTCCAACATCCCTGTAAACCTCATTCCATGAGTATTAAGGGATGGTTTGGAATAGCGCTCTCTTTTGAAATAAGCTATTTTGAAATTCACTCAAAATAATCGGTTTTTGAGCTATGGGAGCAGCATAGATGCTCCCTCAGTGAGTTGAACCCTTTGTTCCATAAAATGGATTGCAAGAAGTTAAACAAAATACTGAGAAATGGGACATATTCAAATGATGCATTATAAAACGCTAACATGACAATAGTCTGTTCTTGTGGCAAGGCATATCTTCTACTGGGTATCTGGATTCATAGCAAATTCTAGATTATGGGAGTGGGCAAGGCCCTTCCCAAAACACTTGGTTTTCCCAACTTTTCAGTCTCTGACCATTTACGGTGGAGTTACACAGAGATGTTTAAGAAGTAAGATAGTCAGCCCAAGACAACATAAAGAACACAAAAGTCCTAGGTCATTATTAGCCAGATACCCTTTTCACCCACTGCACCTTTTGGGTCACAAGTTAAAACTGGTTCAACTACAGGATGCTGCTAAGGTATGCAGTTATTAGATGTTGTTATGCAAGCCAAACAAGTATCATTAGAGAGCCAGTTACTCTACAATCCCTGTCAGACTTTTTAGAGAGCTGTGTGCACTACTTGCCCATTGTGAAGAGTGTCATGTCCTCACGCACATACATAAAACTAACACATTGTATGTCACTGCTAGAAATAGTAATATATTTGACTGTCAATCCAGGCTGATGGATGTCTTGACCACAGATAAATGTAGGTTGAAGTAAATCCTTAACACTGAGGAAGAAATTTAGGTGAGTCTAAAAACAGTTAAAAAAGGGACTTGTCTGAGCTGAAGTCGTTTTGTTCTTGCTGAGTCCTCAGATTATCATCTGCCACTTATATTTCAAACCCTTGAATAATTCTGTAAGGACATGACATTTTGATGCTAAAAAAGAAGAGAAATCAATGAAGAGCCCAGTTAGAGAAAGAAAATCACTTTGAAAAAGCTGTTTGGGTTATTTTGTAAGGGAGTTATATTGAGGGAAAGTCACAATATTTGGTCTCTGTGCCGTTCCAGAGCTATTAAAGGTGTTTAGGAACAGTAAGACCTGGAATTCACCTTTTAAGATCTTTAGGCCTAAAGATGTTAATCTTTTTAGAGGATTACATGTTAATTGAAAATGCATCAAGATAATTTGGGCATCTGTACATCTGCTAAAGGCCTGATGAATGGGTAAATGCAATCTATTTTTACTTCCTCCCCCTATCTTAGATTTCTTAAGTGTTAGAACAAATGCAGAAGAAAGCTCATCACCTAATAAACCATCTTGTTAGCCTTTAAAGTGCTGCATAGTCCTGTCTTTTGTTTCAGCAAGACCAGACTAACACAGCTACATCTCTATTACTATGAAACATACCTGTCTCCAAAAGTCTGTCTCTAATAATGTTGGGCCAGGAAGTGAAAATCTTCCTATCTCTCATAAAAAATTAGCCATGCTGCTGATGACGAGTGATGTTGTTGCCCATCTTTCCCTGGCCACTCTATTAATAGGGCATCAAAAAGTCATTTCAATTTACCACTAATTGGCCTGGCAGGCTTTTTAACTTTTAAGTTAACGAGATCCTCTCTACAGGGCTAGGAAGGGGTAGGTGGGTTGACATTAAGATCCAATGGTGCACCAAATATTTCTTACCCATGCACAACTGTGTATTCTGTGTATGGGTAAGGATAGCCCTGGTAGTACCTGAGCAATGAATTTAGCCTATTTAGTGCCCAATGCTGAGAGAGTGAATCAGCATAGCTTCATTGTCTTCAGTATACGCCCACTTAGGTTCGGCCATTTATGCATTTTGCACAGAATATCACTTTAGAAAAAAAAAACTATAGAAAAAACTTTAGATTTTTGCAGTGTTTTTAAGACAGTGTGTTACTTGATGAATTAGTTTGCCCTAGAGCCATAGTCCCAGCCAGTCGATTGCGATCGACTGGTCAATTGCAGGGGCACAGCTAGTCGATTGTGAGGTGTTCCCAGTCCCCCTTGCTCCCCCCATCC
The DNA here is from genome assembly GCA_019425775.1 of Rafetus swinhoei. Taxonomy (NCBI): domain Eukaryota; kingdom Metazoa; phylum Chordata; order Testudines; family Trionychidae; genus Rafetus; species Rafetus swinhoei. The sequence continues at coordinate 130,677,209 of CM033424.1, forward strand.
CCAACAAGGAGCCTGTGCTGGCGCTACAACCTCTTGCAAAAATGGAGCTAGCTCCAGCTTCCTGCGGTGCCGGGAGGGGGGGCGGGGAGAAGTTCCATGGCTGCTCACCAGATCCAGCTTCTCAGGAAACACATGCTGCTCCTCCCCTCCCCATAAAAGTAGGTGTGTTTCCTTAGAAGCCGGATCTGGCGTGCAGCCACAGGACTTACCCTCCATGACGCAGGAAGGCACGCAGGGAGACAGACAGCATGGGGAAGGAAGGGAAGACAAGAAAGTGTGTGCTCCTCCCTGCCCGCAACAGCGTGCATGCTTTCTTGTCTTCCCTTCCCTCCCCGTGCTCCTAGAAGGTGGAGGGAGTGATGTTAAGATGGTGACGCAGGATCCAGAGAGGCTGGATTAAAGGAGCTGCACATGCGCTTTGTCCAGCTATGCCCACAGATTCTGCTTCAGAGATCCTCATCCCTGGAGACCCTGAAGTACCGGCCAAGCTGTCCCTGTCCCCTGTCCCCTGTCCAGACCCCCCACCAGCACCCTGGCCCCTGCCCAGATCACCACTAGCACCCTGGCCAGACCCCCACCAACATCCTGGCCCTGCCCATCACCCCACCAGCACCCTGCTCCTGCCCCCTGGCCAGACCCCCACCAGCATCCTGCCCCCTGGCTAGACAACATTCAGCACCCTGTCCCCTGGCCAGACCCCCATCTAGCACCCTGCTCCTGCCTCCTGGCCAGACACTCATCAGCACCCTGCTCATGCCCCCTCCCTCCTGGTCAGACACCTACCCCCAGCTTGCTCCAGTACCCTATTTACCACACAGATTCTGCACCGTTATCCCACTCTCTGGCAGCCCTGTCCCACATACTGGATCCCTCATTTCTAGCCCCACCTCAGAGTGTAGAGGGGCCCACAAAATCCACTAACCCTGGAACCCCAGAATAGTTAATCTGGCCTGAGGCCTTGAACCTTGGTCCTACCTACCCTCCCCCTACTCCCGTGATGGGGCTGGGTGCCAGGGAAGTGAGGTGCCTCAGTTGGGGCCACATCAGTGAGGCTTGGGGAGTTTTGGAGGGGTTGTTTTTTTGCATCTCTTTTGTGTGGTCCCCAGCTGATTTTTCTGTGGGTCAGTGACCCCTGACCCAAAACAGGTTTCCTGTCCCTCCCAAAAATAAAAACAATGCTGAAACGTTTTATGTTGGACATAATATTTTATTCAAAAATAAAGTGTGGCCAGAAAGCCCCCATCTGGCCACAGCATCAAAACACTCCTGCACCCCCCACAGACCTCCAACCCTGAGAATATCATACACCAGAGCCCCTGCCCTGAGCACCTCACATCCCCAAGCTCTTGCACCCCCACATGGCCCAGTCGTCTGCCACAACACTCCTACACCATCCACACACTGCAAATTGTGTCCTGAGCCCATCATACTCTCAACCCCCTTGCCCTGAGCCCCTCATAAACCCCAACCCAAACTCCTGCACCCCCACATCCACAAGTCTGTGCCTTGCTCAGCACCCCAACTCACTACCTGACCCCTGTCGTGTAGCAGTTCATCAACCCCCACACTCTCCAGCCTGTAATTCCCTTCCTGAGCCAGCATCTCCTTCTCCACCTCCTCCTTCACCCAAATACCCTCCTAAAGCTTGCACCTCTCACCCCTTCCCACACCCAAATCCCTCATTCCCACCCCCAGAACCCGCACTTCCTGTCGTAACCCAGTGAGAGTGAGTAAGGGCTGGGGACAGCAAATGATGGAGAGGAGGGGAATGGAGAAGGTGGGGTCTCAAGGAAGGACTGGGGGCTTGGAGAAGGGATGGGGGTAGATCTTGGCTTGCCCTGACCTTTAAAAAGTCATCTCAGGTGTAAAAAGTTTGGAGACCACTGCTCTGGAGTGTATATGTATTTTGTTTGATTGCTAAGATAGGGTGCCTTTTTCGAAAGACAGCATTTAGACTACAGCCAGTACTTTCTAAAAAGCACAGTTTGCATTACATAGCGCCTTTTTTCGAAAGAGCACTTTTGAAAAAAGACATTATTCCTCGTAAAATGAGGTTTTCTGCGTTTGAAAAAACTGCCGCGTTCTTTCGATTTACTTTTGAAAGACCGCGGCAGCAGTCTAGACGCAGGGGAAATTTTTTCAAAAAAAGACCACTTTTTTCAACAAAACCCTGTAGTGTAGACACACCCTTAGGGTATGTCTACACTAGCCCCCTAGTTCGAACTAGGGAGGCTAATGTAGGCATTCAAAGTTGCAAATGAAGCCCGGGATTTAAATATCCCGGGCTTTATTTGCATCTTCCCATCCGGGTGCCATTTTAAAATCCCCTTAGTCCGAACTAACTGCCCACGGCAACACGCGGCAGTCAAACGTTAACTCGAACTAAGTCCTTAGTTCGAGTTAAGTGTTACACCTCATTCCACAGCTTTATTTGCATGTTCCCGTCCGGTCGCCATTTTGAAATTTCACTAGTCCGAACTCACTGCCGTATGCCACACGCAGCAGTGAGTTCGGGCTAGTGAAATTTCAAAATGGCGACCGGACAGGAACATGCGAATAAAGCCCGGATATTTAAATCCCAGGCTTCAATTGCAACTCCGGTCACCTCATTTGCCTACCTAGCTCGAATTAACGAGCTAGTGTAGACATACCCTCAGTGAATTAGTTCAGTGCAGATCAGTGAGCTGCAGTCTATGGGTGATATTTACTAAATGAGCACAATCACAATGTTGTGAACCTGCAACTAGCAAATGCTAGAGACGATCTATCATAGCTAAAGTATCACCAGAGACAAGAAGTTCTCTGGGTCAGTGTTTCTCAACCAGTGGTACGAGTACCCTTAGGGGGTACTTGAGAGAAGTCTGGGGGGGGTTATGTCAACACAGCTGAAATTTAGAGAAAACTGAATTTTTGTTTTAAGTTTTCTAGCGTTTTATTATTTTTGTACTTTTTACACCCAAAAATGTCATCGCCCGCCCGGCTACGATTAAGTTGTTTAAACAAATGTGTTGCAACGGTAGAAAAAATTGTGTGTGTCTGAAAACTGTAAGTACTGGGGGTACTTATAATTTTTTAAGGGGTTCTTTATAAAAAAATGTTGAGAAACACTGCTCTGGGTCATGCCTTAGGACTGTGGTCACCAACCCGTCAATCGGGAGGGCTCGACCAGTCAATCGCGAGGCATTCGGGGCCTCCCCAATCCCCCCCACCCCCAAGAAGCCCCACTACCTACCTCTGAAAATGGAGGTAGGGTCGGCTTCCTGCGGGGTGGAGGTAAGTCCAGCAGCTGCGCGCCACTTCCAGGGTTTCTGGAAGTGCGCTGCCTGCTCCCCTCCTCCAGGTCTGTGGCGCGCTGGGAGGAGGTAGGAGTCCCGGAGGAAGGCGCGTGCTGGGGCTTCGGGGGGGGGGGGCAAGAAAGGGGAGGGGAGGCACGCACCGGGGCTCCCTTCCTCTGTGGGGGAGGAGATAGGAGTCCCGAGGGCAAGCACGTGCCGGGGAGGAGGGAGGAGTCCCGGGGAGAAGCGCACACTAGGGCTTCCGTCCTGGGGTGGGGAGGTGCACACCGGGGCTCCCCTCCTCTGAGGGGGAGGAGGTAGGAGTCCGGAGGGGAAGCGCGTACCGGGGAGGGGGGAGGAGTCCCGGGGGAAACACACGCCAGGGCTTTCCTCCTTTGTGGGGGAGGGGGGAGGAGTCCTGGGAGGAGGCTCTTGCCGGAGCTTCCCTCCTCTGGCGGGGAGGGGGGAAGGCGTGTGCCGAGGATTCCCTGCCCCAGCCAACACCCTGCCCCCTGTTCCCACTGGCACTCTGCTCCCACTGGCATCCTGCCCCCGCCCCTGCCAGCACCCTGTCCCTTGCCTCCACTGACACCCTGTCGTCTACCCCAGGCCCTTGCTCCGGAACCCACTGGCCCTCTGTCCCTTGCCCCAGCACCCTGTCACCTGCCCCAGAACCTACAAGCACCCTGTCCCTGCCCCAGCTCCCATTGGCACCCTAACCAGCACCCTGTCCCCTGTCCTGGTACCCCCTGGTATCCTTCCCCAATATCATGTCCCCTGCTCCCACCAGCACAGTTGGAGCCACATTAGTGAGGCTTGTGAGGGTTTAGGAGGAGTTTTTATTTTGCATCTCACTTGTGTGGCCCCAACTGACTTTTCTGTGGTTCAGTGACCCCTGACTCAAAACAGGTTCCCTGCCCTTCTCAGAAATAAAGACAATGCAGAAACTTTTTGTGTTTGACATAGTATTTTATTTAAAAATGAAGCCTGGCCAACAAATGCTCAGTTGGGGCCAATCCCCCATCTGCCCACAGCATCATAACACTCCTGCACTCCCCCTTCCCCCAGACCCTAGATCTGAGCCTATCATACACTGGAACCAACTGCCCATAGCCCCTCACATACCTTAACCCAAATTCCTGCACCCTCATATCCACAAGCTTGTGGCTTGCTTAGTACCCCAACCCTACATGTGACCCCAACACTGCCCAGCCTGAAGCCCCCTCCCCGACCCAGCGTCCCTTCTCCACCTCCTCCTGCATCCAGATTTCCTCCCAGAGCTTGCATCTCTCACCCCTTCCCACACCCAAATCCCTCATTCCCACCCCAGAGCCTACACATCCTGCCTCAACCCAGCGAGGGTAAGGCTAGACTGCAGGAGTTTTTCAGGATTCTGGAGATATCCCAGAAAAACTCTTCTGCATCCAGGGATGCGTTTGTTCTTACGCTTTTTTTAGTGGAAGAGCCAACGTGCTCTTTCGGTAACCCCTATATTCCTCTTTCCACGAGGAATAAGGGGGCTTCCAAAAGAAGGGGTTTTTCTGACATTTGGTCCAGTCTAGACAGGCCAAATGTTGGAAAAACCTCTTCCTACAGAAGAATTGGGGGGGAAATGCAGCAGTATAAGGATTGGGGATAGCAAGTGATGGAGCGGAGGAGAATAGAGAGGAAGGGGCGGGGCTTCAAAGAAGGGGCGGGGCTTTGAGGAAGGGGCGGGGCAGTAGATCTTGGCTTGTAAGGTTGGAGACCGCTGCCTTAGGAGATACCTACACAATCATATCGTCATCAGTACGCTTGCACATATTGGAAGTTAGAAAAACATTTCTTCTGATGATATGTAAAATTAAATAGAATTTTTTGCTCACTCTCAGCTCTGCTAGGCTAAATAGGAGTAAAAAGCAAAAAAAATGCATTTTCCCACTAAGGTCAACTGTTTACAACTGTGAATGGAACTAGACAATTGAATTAGAGGGTGTCATTTTCAAAAGTCACTTTTCAGAGTAGTGCCAAACTTTGTGGAAGAACAAAATATTATTTTTTGTTCAGCTGCTGGAATTTGAATAGTGGAATTTGTGTCTCTTGTGGGGCATGAATGCACATTCATTAATATTTCAATTAAATTGTTACTTATAGCAATTACCATACAAGATAAAACATTGTCTTTTTGGCAATGTACCTTGAGATCTTTCTATATTACATGAATTGGAGTAATCATTTGATATATTATTACATTTTCTTGTAATATGGATTTTTTTTTAATTTCTGCATATCCTCAAGCAAGCTGTCACAATTATATCAGGTTTGTTAGGAAATAATGCAGTTCTCACCAACGTTTCTCCACACTGCATTGAATAACCGATTTGTTTTGGTTGTCTTCACACAAGAGACTTCTAATATATTGGTTAGAAATCAGAAATTCAATTAAAATAGCTTATTTTAGCCTTTGCAATAGAGGAAATTCTGTGTACCACATCTGTTTACAAGAGAGGCTCTGCAGAGGTTGAGCATTTTCAAGAAAAGTTAACATTGATGTTTCTTTTGTTTTTCTTTGTATCACAGGAGTCATCAGAACTGCCTTGCATAATATGGACAGGGAAGCCAGAGAGCATTATTCCGTTGTCATTCAAGCCAAAGATATGGCTGGACAGGTTGGAGGGCTATCGGGGTCAACAACTGTAAACATCACACTCACTGATGTCAACGACAATCCTCCCAGGTTTCCTCAGAGTATGTTTTTAAGTTCAATATGTATTTGATTTGAAAATCCAGATTGATTTTTAGTGATAAAAGTGGCATCAATCAGTATCAAATTGCAGAAGAGGGGACACAAAAATGATGGGATGGTCCAGCATGTTTTCATAAAAAAGGGATTTTATTTTGCACCTTTTTTGTATGGGGGTGGCATGTGTGGATGTAATATGGTTCCAGCATTGAAGCCAATCATTATCCCTTTACATTTAATAATATTACTAACAACAATAGGGAAAAAATAAAGTTTTCAGCTACCAATGTAGAGCTACGTCTACACTGTAGCCTTTTTCTGGAAAAGCTTATGCAAATGAAGTGCAGAGTGGAATATCGCCACACTTCATTTGCATAATTAATTAGCATCTGTTTTTGCAAGAGGCTTTTGCACAACAAGGAACTGTGTAGATGGCTCCTTTTTGTGCAAAAACCCGCTCTTGCTCAAGAGCTGTTCTTCCTCATTTTTTCAGGAAGAATGGTTCTTGCGCAAGAAGGGGTTTTTGCACAAAAAGGAGCCATTTACACAGCGCCTTCATTTGCATAAGATTTTCCAGAAGAAGGCTAGAGTGTAGACGTAGTCCGAGAAAGTTTGAATGGCTAAGTATGGTTCAAGGTAGTTGGTAACGTTTAGCCATCCAATCTTTCTCCTAAATTGGTAGCTGAAAACTTTATTTTTACTCTTTTGCTGCGCTTTTAGAAAGATTGTCTTTTTAAAAAGTTTTTTTATATTTTTTTTGTTTTTTTGGTCTTTCCCCTCTACACACACTGTGGGAATATGTCTACACTATAGCTTTCTTTCAGAAAAAGCTACACAAATTGCACTCCGCAATTTGCATAGCTTTTTCCGATTGCTTTCCAGGAAGAGGCTTTTCCAACATTTGGCCCTGTGTAGGCGGAAAAGCCTCCTCTTTCGGAGGAGCCCTTATTCCTCATAGAATGAGGTATATAGGGCTCCCTGAAAGAGCGTGTCTGCTCTTCCGTGAAAAAAGTGGAAGAGCAAACGCATTCCGTGGATGCGGCGGAGTTTTTCTGGGATACCTCTGCTATCCCAGAAATACCACATAGTGTAGACAGAGCCAGGGATTGCGGGACACACACACACACACACATGCACACACACTCTCTCTCTCTCTCTTTCTCTCTGGATGCTGCCCTCCCCCCTCCTCTGGGGCTGCTGCCCCTCCTGGGCCTTGGGGGACACGAGCCGGAGCTGGGGTGTGTGGCCTGCCTCCTCGACGGCCTGGGGGAGGAACCAGAGCTGGCGTGGGCAGCCTGCCACTTCGGCGACCTGCTGGGGAGTGGGGGGCCGGGATGCGGCCCGGCAAGGAGGGGTGAACTGCTGGGGGCGGGCTGTGAGCTAATCGGTGGGCTGCCGGGGGGGCCATGATGCGGCCTGGCGATGGAGGAGGGGCTGCTGGGGGAGCCCATAGATGGTCGACAGGCTGCCGGGGGGGCCATGAGCTGAAGCTGGCGGGGGCAGCCTGCCAGGGGGGCTGTGAGCCACGCGGTGCGGCACAGAGGCAGGCGGGCCGGGTGCAGGAGGTGGTGGGGGCCGCCTGCCAAAGGAGGGCAGGAGCCGGTCAGTGGGCTGCTGGGGGGGCCGGAACCCGGAGTTGCCGGTACAAAGGCAGGCAGGCCTGTGTGTAGGAGGTGGTGGGGGCAGCCTCCCAGGGCGGCCTGCCTCATCGGTGGCCTGCTGCGAGGGAGCCAGGCCCTGGAGGGGGCCGGCACGGAGACATGCGGGGCTGCCTGCAGAAGCTGGGCAGCCTGCCGGGAGGAGGGGCATAGTCAGAGCTGGCAGGGCATCCTGCCTTGTCGCGGCCTGCCGAAGGGGGCTGGGAGCCGGAGCTTGAGGGGGTAGCCTGCCTTACTGCGGGAGCCAGGTGGCAGAGTATGCGTGCACACACCTGCAGGAGCTGCTGCAGGAACTGGCGGGGCCGGCCGGCACATGCCTAGGAGGGGAAAGTTGAAAATCCCATGACAGACAGACAAGAACGGTGATGGCTTAATAGAAAAATTGTCTAAAAAAAGAACTCCACTGTGGGAATTCTAAGCAAATAATGTGCAAGAAACCATTTTTCATCAATTTGCCTTATTTTTCTGTTCACAGAATATCTGTGAATTTTTTTAATGTGTATGTTATTTGAAGTTACTCAACTCAATTGGTTTTGAAGATTATTTACAGCATTGATTACAAATGAATATTTGTAATCTGAGATTTGTTGCTTAACTGTATTTGGTCACATAATGCTGATGGTATTGGCTCTGTTCTCTGGTTGGATAAGTGTAATTAATTCTTCTTATCGGCTTTTTATTGTAAATACTCCCATGTCCAAGGTATACAAGAAAGTTTCCCACATTCTATGTTGAAAATAAATGTTTCTGCAAATACAAAACATTTATGACTGACAAATAGGGATAACAACTCTAGTTAGAGCAGAAAACTAATATGTTTCCTTTGAACAGCTCAGTATCATAAATGTGCTTTGTTACCCAGGAGTACAGTTGCAAACATAGGCCCTTCCCCTGCAAAGAGGATATGCAGATATACCTCTGTACACTCACAAGACCTCCATTTTAATTCTTGGAGCTCCATGTGGGTGCAGGTTTCTGCCCTGATGCAACAGGTTATATAATCCAGTCCACAGATCTTTAGGATATGGATTTCCTGTAGAATTTTGAACAAGTCCTTGATATGTTACATGAAAAATGCATAACTTTAATTTTATGTACTTCCTCTAGCAAACTGAGTAACACAGGGAATATAAAATCAATATTACCTTGTTCTAATTTTCCTCACTGATGAAATCCAATGCTGGCTTTTAATGAGATAAGTTGATTTAAAAAAAAGAAGAAAAAAACTTACTACTGTAGTTTTGGGATTGATAGCAAAGAGCGAAAACTATCTCACATTTAAAGAAAACTGTTTATTTGTTAGCAGCAAACTGAAAACAATCCTATAGAATACAAAGCCAAAGGTGAGAAACAAATTCAGACTTCAGATATTCTCAGGAGATATTCTATTAATATATTTTAAGTGTTCTTAATATTCATCACAGTGTTCAAAATGCCCTCTTCAAAACAACAGGCTCCAGTTCAGCTATGCATTTAAGCTCATATTTAATTTTCAAATGGATCTTTGGGTAGATCAGGTGCAGTGGACAATTTTGAAAAGGCCCCTTTTAGGATTAATGCTATTTTTTCTGTCATTCTTCATGACTGAAAGCATCTCCTGAAGCAGAAGAGAAGCTTATGAAGAATTGTCCTGATTGAAAATGACAGCACTGTCTGCTGTTCTTAATAAGACTGAGGTCACAGGCTGCCCCCAGTTAAGACAGTGGGGGTACGTCTAGACTACAGGGTTTTGTCGACAGAGGCTTTGTCGACAGATACTGTCGACAAAGCCTCTGTCGACAAAGAGCGTCTAGACTGCATCCAGTTCTGTCGACAAAACAAGCCGCTTTGTCGACATGAGAGTGTAGACGCAAAGGACAGTGTAGATGCAATAACGCCTTCTGTCGACAGAACTCTGTTGACAAAAGGCGTTATTCCTCGTAGAACGAGGTTTACCACCGTCGACAAAACTGCCAAGTTCTGTCGACTTTATGTCTACAGAACTCGGTGGTAGTGTAGATGCAGGTATAGTTTTTCGACAAAAGTGGACTTTTGTCGACAAAACCCAGTAGTCTAGACATACCCTGGCAGTTTTGGCCTAATCTTCTTTGTTCTCAACACTCTGAAAGCATATGCTACCACTAGCAGTGGCTAGCAGTCTGTATCGTCAGTAGCTAGGCTGTAGTGACATCGTGAGGAAAAAAATATGAAAGAATGTAATGATTTTACAAATTGGCTTAATGCATCTTCATGCCAAATGACAACATTGTTCAATCAGACTGAGGCACAGATTTCCCCTTCCTCTAAAGTATGGGCCCTCTCAAAATCACCACTGTCTCCATGTAGTTATAAGGTGACTGAAGTCACATGCTGCCCTTAGCAATGACTGGCAGATGGTGACCACAGTATCTTACCTGTACAGCATGAGGAAACAAGTATGAAATAATGTAACAGTTTTACAAGTTAGTGTAATATATCCTAGGATCCCAAACACTATGTATGGCTGTTGTATAGCATGTCTGCCAGGCAGAATTGAGGTTGGTTGAGTGATTTCACTATGGATTTCTGTGCCTTAGCATGTCTTGGTTTCTATTAAAGTTTACTTTCCATATGCTTGCTTCAGGCATATTTTAAACATTGCTGTGTATATTTAACCAAAGAATAATATATTCTCTTAACTTTGTCTTAATGTTGGTTCTGACTGGAAATATTCAGTAACATTTAATTAATCTATAGCTCTTTTTAAATGTGCTTTAGCAGTTGTAACTAAGGTCGAGAACCGTTGCTATCTAAGGGTGCTTCTACACTGCACCCTTACCCCGAAATAAGCTATGCATTTGCGCTACACAAATTGTTTATCTTATTTTGAGGTAATTTCAAAATAGCTTAATTTGAAATCTGGCGCGGTCTACACAGCACCAAATTTCAAAATAAAGCGCTATTCCAACAAGTCCCTTAACCCTCATGGAACAAGGGTTACAGGGACACTGGAATAGTGTGCCCATTATTTCAAAATAACGGGCATGTTTAAAGATGGAGAATGGCTATTTGGGATACTTCTGGTATCCTGACATAGCCTAACTGTCCACAACATGCTTCCTGAAACACCTTAGGTCTGTGGATGACAAGTTGAGAACGTCTTACATAGGAAGCCAGATAGTTACTTTTTACAAGTAAGGAATCCCATAAAGAACACTTATTAAGGATTCATTCATGTTTATATCCATTAAAACCTTTTGCTATTTATCACAGAATGACATAATAGGAAGATATTAATGAGAAGGAGAACAACTTAGGACATTCAAGGTGCAATATAGTGTAATTAGGATTAATGATGCATGATTGAGTGTAGGAAAAATTATATTTAAGGATTGTTTATTTGGACAGTACTTTCCAGAAGGAAGAAGTGGAAGCCCCTTACAAAAATGATTAATATATAGGTGGACAAAACACTCCTATATACATTACTAGCAGACTTACCTGGCATTGCCTGGGTCCTTCGGGGCAGGAGGCTAGTGTTGTGGGTGGTGCAGGTCTTAGGACAAGGCCTTGGGGATGTGGTGTGGGGAGTGCAGGAGGCTGGGGACAGAGGGTGTGCAAGAGTGAGGGTTGGGAGGTGAGGAGGGGCTCAGGGAAGGGAGTACCATTCAGAAGAGGCCTTTTCTCTCCCCCCAACTGCCCTGGACAGCAGGGACCCTATTCCCTCCCTTAAGCACTTCCCTGGCCATGAGGGGCCCTTTTCTCACTTCCCTCAGCCACCCAGCCACGAGGGGCCCTTTGCTCTCCCCTCTGCCCGCCACCCCTCCCCAATCCCCTCCAGCCACCAGAGGTCTTTTCTCTCCTCTCCCTCCTGAGATGCGGCCAAGGATCAGGACGGGGGAAAGGGGGGACAGAGAGGCTACTTACTTGGTATGCTGGCAAGCAAGATAGTGGAGCCCTCCCTTAATGCTACAGCTGACCCCAGTGGACACTGCAGGAGAGCTCTCCTCTGCAGGCTTGCTGCCCGCAGTGGGCACTCATATTGCATCCCACTGAATAGCAGCCCCTCTCTTTTCATGTTATGGAATACTGTCCTTTTCCTGGTGCTTCTGGTTATCCTAGCAAAACCAAACCCTGGCCTTCTTTTAAATTAAGAGATGACGAAGCTGCCTACCAAATTTGGTGACCTTCGCTCTTACCATGTAGGAGGAATTCTTCAACAAATGGACTCGCAGACAGAAACACAGATAAACAGATGCACTCTAAGGGTATGTCTACACTACAGTGTTAATTTGAGTTAACTTAATTAGAAATAGTTAATTCGAAATAAGATCATCAGATTAACGCATCTACACAGAAAATGCATTTCAAAATTGCATTTTGCTATTTCAAAATAGCGCGTCCACACTGAATGGAGTCTGAATCCGAGTTAAGGCTGGCTGGAACCAGTGCTGGCAGGGCACCAGGTCAGGACCTCCTGTGTGGGGCTGCTGCCTGTGGCTATCTAAGGTCCGTGCTTAAAGGGACCCTACTCCCCACCCCGGGCAGCCAGTTCTCAGGTGTCTCTGCTTGCTTGTCTACCTCGATGAGGGACAGCAAAACATTTGTGTCTCAGAGTGCTCTGGTTGCCTTCACTCGGGACACCCTACCACTCTGCAACATGGAGACAGAGCTGCCCCTGGGCACTCTGGTGCATCTTGTGAATGCGCTGCCATCAGCCTGGCTGCACTTTCTGCAGGCTGCCATCCGGGAGGTCCATCGGGGGGCTGTCAGTATCCAGGGGGCCCTGCAGGAGAGCGCCCGCCCCGAGGAGCACTAACAGTCTCCGTGGTCTGCCCCACTGGGGGCTTTTGCCTCATTCCTCCCTCACGTTCTTCCACTTACCGCTCCCTAGCCCCCCTTCCTGATGTCAAATAAAATACATGTATTTTCAAAAATAAAAACTCTGTTTATTTAACACAACTTGGGGATGAACCTCTGGGGAGACTGGGGAAAGGAGGCGGGAGAGGGCAGGAGAGAGGGTGGGAAAGGGGAGGGGGAAACTGGGAGGAGGGAGCTGGAAGGGGGAAGCAAGGGGAAGAAGGGGGAGGGAAAGCTCAGGGCTCAGGGGTGGGGGTCTTGCCGGGCCACATGTCTCCCAGCACGGCGGGTGTGGGGGCCTCGGCGTCCCCGGGGGGATGGGGAGGAGGGTGCGGAGGTTGAGGTGGGGGGTGTGGAGATTGAGGAGGAGGGTGTGGAGGTTGAGGAGGGAGATGCGGGCGGTGGAGAAGGAGGGGGAGGAGGAGCGGGAGCTGGGGAGGCATCAGGCACGGGAGCGGCACGAGGCAGCACGCTCTGCAACAGGGTCTGCAGATGGGCAGAGATGGGACGACCCTGGGCAAGCAGCTCTCTCTGGAACTCCCATTCTTCCTGCGCCTGCTGCTCCATGATGCGGGTCTGGTCTCGCAGGGCCGCCAGGTGCTGCTCGTGGTACCCCTGCAGTGTTGCAGTGGTCCTGCGGAGCCCTCGGGTGCGGGAGCATGTCCCAGGTGGGGTGGTGCGCCCTGCATGTGCAGGTGGTGCGGCTGTGGAGAAAGAAGAGAAGTGGTCAGTTCTCCCTGTGGGGACAGTGGGTGAAGCCCAGCCCCCCCTCTGCGAGGTGAGGATGATCGTGCCCTGCACCATCAGAGCCATTGTGTTTGCACAGAGACCATGTTTGGAATCTCCAGCTATCCCAGGGAGTGGGAGGTGCCCCGAGACCGCACCCATGCCCCTGTTTCGTGTATAGTGCGGCTGAGGTGGGGGGAGATGTCCCCTGCCTCTGTGTAGAGGGTGTGTGTGAAGGGAGGGCTTCCTGCTGTGTCCCGCCCCGGGGTCAGGAGCGTGTCAGGTCTCTTTACACATGCGTGTGCCTATCAGGCCACGGCCCCTGGGTGTCACGCAGCTGGAGCCACCTGCCCAAGGTGGCATGGCACGTGCTCACACGTGCACAGGTTGCTGCATGATGTGTGGTAGGCAAGGCCCACGCGAGCGGTCCCTGGTCTCCCTCCCTGCCCCAGGCTAGGGGATGGTGATGGCACTTACCTGGCGTGGCCTCCCCGGACGACCCTGCTGACTCCGGTGCTGGGACAGCTTGGGGGTCCTGCCGGCATGGCACTCTCGGCGATGTCCCCTCTGCCGCGCCCAGGTGAGGGCCCTCCAGTCCCGGCTCGCTGCCCCCCGTGGGGGCACGGGCCGTCCCACCCCCCAGGAGTTGGTCAAGGGCAGGGAAGTACAGGCAGGTGTCAGCCCCTGCTGCAGCGCTGCCCCTGGTGGCCCTGGCGTACGCCTGCCGCAGCTCCTTCACTTTGAGGCGCACCTGCTCCTGCGTGCACCTGTGGCCCTTTCTGGCCATGGTGGCCGCTATGTGACCTTAGACTGCCGCATTCCTCTGCCTAGTGCGGAGATCATGGACATTGGGGGCCTTCCCCCAAACCTCCAGGAGGTCCGCGATCTCCGCACTGGTCCACGAGGGCGTGTGCCATCTACGGCCCCTGGCTGGCCCCTGGGTGCTGGGGGACTGGGCAGGGGATGGCTGGCTGCCATTGTGCGGCCACTGGGTGAGGGGCTGCGGCTGCTGGCAGGCCTGGCTCTGGCACGTGCTTAGTGGCCAGACTCTAGCCCTTTAAGGGCCCCGGGGCTGGGGGAGAGGAGAGGAGTTTTCCTGGTTGTGCCCAGAGTGGCCACCAGGGGAAGGGCTGGAGGCCAGCTAACTCAAATTAAGTGTCTACACAGCACTTATTTCAAATTAGCTATTTCAAATTTGGCGTTACTTCTCGTAGAATGAGGTTTACCAAATTTGAAATAAGTGCTCTGCTATTTTGAATTAAATTCAAAATAGCGGTTTGCATGTATAGACGCTATTGAAGTTAATTTGAAATAAGGGCTGTTATTTCGAATTAACTTTGCAGTGTAGACATACCCTAAAATATATAGATACTGAATCATACTACATGGCAAGTATATTGGCAAGATCCATCCATCTGATCGCTGTTATACACCTATTAGTTTTCTTCCATCTCTTATTTTTTGATAAGGCAATACCAGTGTGATAATTCTGAAATTCTTTGTTAGGCTTTCATCTGTAACAATGTTTACAAAACAGGAATGAGAGAGGAAAGAAATACTTCTTTGCTGTGGGAATGTGGGATACATAGATAATCATACAATTCTTTTGTGTGGCAAGTGAAAAAAATGAAAAGGCAGCATGTAATGCATGGTCTTGGTTGTCTTTTATATGGGCAAGATTTTAAGGAGCAGATTGGCAGTAATGATCTGAATAAAGAAAATAGTAGTTTTTTTTATTATAGCACAACATAAATGATGTTTAATAGTCATATGTGTAGCCTCTAGCACTTACAAAGTATATTGTTTTGAAAAAAGAGTCAAGACATGTGATCTTCAGAATTTCCATGTCTGCAGAAAAATGGTTGAATCCTGGGCATTGTATTGGGATCTGGCACTTTCAAACACTTTGCTTTCAGATGATCAAAGCTGCAGCTATTTTTTAAAAAATATATGGAAGCTGGACCCCCAGATGCACTCCGCAGGGCAATCCCCTCGCGACATACTCTACCCCAAGCCTTTTCCTGCACCCTCCGTCCTGGCCAGACACCCTATCCCCAGTCCCCTCCTGCACTTTCCCTCCTGGCCAGACACAGTATCCCCAGTCCACTCCTATCCCCTCCCTAATGGCCAGACACTATACCCCCAGTCCACTCCTATCCCCTCCCTCCTCGCCAGAGTCTGCACCCTCTCCCCTGACCAGACACCTACCCCCACCCTGCTCCTGAACCCACCATTATTCCTGCACCCTTCCCCTGGCCAGATACTCTGCCCACAGCCTGCTTCTGCAACCTACCTCCCACCCAGACCTCATAACATCTGCCCCTTCTGCATCCCACCTCCCTCCCAGATCCTGCACCCCATCCCTATCTCACTCACTGGCAGCCCTGTCACACACACTGAACCCCTCATTTTTGTCTCCACCCCAGAGTCTAAGGGGGTCCATAAAATCCACTAAATCCAGAACCCCAGAAAAGTAAATCTGGCCCATGGGAAGCCCTGAACCTCAATCCTCCCTGTCCCTTCCCCTCACTCCATGGGGCTGGAGAGCCAGAGAAGTGAGGTGTCTCAATTGGGGGCCACATCAGTGACGGTTGGGGGGGTTTGGAGCAGTTTTTTTGCTTCTCACTTGTGTGGTCTACGACTAATTTTTCTGTGGGTCAGTGGTCCCCAACCCAAAAAAGGTTCCCTATCCCTGCCATAAATAAAAAAAAGATTGAACCTTTTGTGTTGGGCATGAATTAATATTTTACTTTATTTAAAATGAAGTTTGATCAACTAAGGGTATGTCTACACTACAGCGCTATTTAGTTCATTCAAAATAAGCTAAATCGAAATAACGCATCTAGACACAAAAACTAATTCAAAATAGTGTTTTTCTAATTCGGAATAGCGCGTCCACATTGAGTGGACCCTGAATCGAAGGTAAGGCTGGCCGGAACCAGTGCCAAAAGGGCATCAGGGTCGGACTTAGTGTGTGGGGCTGCTGCCTCAGGCTAGCCGAGGTCTGTACTTAAAGGGACCCGACCCCCCATCCCGGACAGACAGTTCTCAGGTTTCTCTGCTTGCTGGTCTACCTCGCTGAGGGACAGCAAAGCATTTGTGTCTCGGAGTGCTCTGCTTGCCCTCACTCGGGACAGCACGGCACTCTGCAACATGGAACCAGACCTGCCCCCAGGGACTCTGCTGCGTCTCATGGACACATTGCCAGCAGCCTGGCTGCACTGTCTGCAGGCTGCCATCCAGGAGCACCATCGAGGGGCTGTCAGGATCCAGGGGGCCCTGCGGGAGAGCTTCCACCCTGAGGAGCGCTAACAGTCTCCCCGGTCTGCCCCGCTGGGGGCTTGTGCCCCATTCCTCCCTCTCGTCCTTCCACTTACCCTTCCCTAGCTCCCCCCCTTCCTGATGTCAAATAAAAGACACGTACTTTCAAAAATATAACCTGTCTTTATTTAACACAACTGGGGAGGGGGAATGAAACTCTGGAGAGATGGGGGAAAGGAGGCGGAGAGGGCAGGAGAGAGGTGGGAGAGGGGAGGGGAAAACTGGGAGGAGGGAGCTGGAAGGGGGAAGCAAGGGAAGAAGGGGGAGGGGAAGCTCAGCACTCAGGGGTGGGGGTCTCGTCGGGCCAACCGCCTCCCAGCATGGCGGGGGAAGGGGCCTCGGCATTCCTGGGAGGATGGGGACGCCGGATGCGGAAGATGAGGTGGGGGGTGTGGACATTGAGGAGAGTGTGGAAGTTGAGGAGAAAGCAGTGGGAAGGGGGGTAGGAGTGGGAGGAGGGACAGTAGTTGGGGGGGCAGCAGGCGCAGGACCGGCACAGGGCAGCATGCTCTGCAGCAGGGCCTGCAGGTTAGAGTTCAGCGCTCGGTCCTCAGCAAGCTACTTCCGCCGGTGCTGCAGGTCTCCTGCATCCAGGCCTGGATGGTGCGGTGCAGGATTCGCAGGGCCCCAGCTGCTGGTCCCGGTACTCCGGCTGCGTCCTGGTGGTCCGGAGGAGGCCGCAGGTGCGGGAGCATGTCCCAGGCGGGGTGGACGAGCAGCTGGTGCAGCTGTAGAGAAAGAAGAGAAGTGGTCAGTTCTCCCTGGGGACACAGTGGATGATGTCCAGCCCCCCGCCCCCCACCCGCCCCGCGACGTGAGCGCGACCGTGCCCTGCACCGTCAGAGCCAATGTCACAGAGGCCATGGTCAGGATGTCTGGCTCTCCCTGGGACTGGGAGCTGCCCCAAGACTGCACCCATGCCCCTGTGCCGTGTATAGTGTGGCCGGGGCAGGGGGGAGATGTCCCCTGCCTCTGTGTAGAGGGGGCGTGTGAAGGGAGAACGTACTGCTGGTTCCCACCCCGGAGTCGGGGGCTTGTCAGGTCTCTTCACACATGCATGTGCCTATTGGGCCACGGCCCCTGGGTGTCATGCAGATGGAGCCACCTGCCCAAGGGTGGCATGGCATGTGCTCGCACGTGCACAGGTGGCTGTGTGATCCATGGGAGGCATGGCCCATGCGCGCAGTCCCTGGTCTCCCTCTCCGCCTCCCCCCCGGGTATGGGACAGTGCTGGCACTTACCTGGTATGGCCTCCCTGGACGACTCTGCCAACTCCAGTGCTGGGACAGCTGGCAGTGGCCCCTCTGGTGTGCCCGGGTCAGGGCCCTCCGGTCCCAGCTCGCTGCCTCCCGGGCTGGTGCGGACCGCCCCGCCCCCCAGGAGTTGGTTGAGGACGGGGAATTAGGGGCAGGTGTCAGCCCCTGCTGCAGCACCGCCCCTGGTGACCCTGGCGTACGCCTGCTGCAGCTCCTTCACCTTCAGGCGCACCTGCTCTTGGGTGCGCCTGTGGCATTTCCTGGCCATGGTGGCCGCTATGCGTCCGTAGACAGTTGCGTTCCTCCGCCTAGTGCGGAGATCATGGAAGTTGGGGCCTCCCCCCAAACCTCAATGAGGTCCATGATCTCTGCACTAGTCCACGAGGGCGCGTGCTGTCTAAGGCCCCTGGCTGGCCCCTGGGTGCTGGGGGACTGGGTGGGGGAGAGCTGGCTGCCCCTGGCTGCCATCCTGTGGCCACTGTCTGAGGGTCTGCAGATGCTGGCAGGCTTGGCTCTCACACATGCCCAGTGGCTAGAGTCTACCCCTTTATGGGCCCCGGGGCTGGGGGAGAGGAGAGGAGTTTTCCTGGTTGTGCCCAGAGTGGCCACCAGGGGGAACTGGGAAGGGCTGGAGGCCCCCTAATTCGAAATAAGTGTCTACACAGCACTTATTTCGAATTAGCTATTTCGAATTAGGTGTTATTCCTTGTAGAATAAGGTTTACCTAATTTGAAAGAAGGGCTCCACTATTTCGAATTTATTTCGAAATAGCGGTTTGTATGTGTAGACAGTTATTACAGTTAATTCAAAATAACGTCTGTTATTTCAAATTAACTCTGTAGTGTAGACATACCCTGAGTGAATAAGTGAGTATTCAGTGAGAACTTAAAATCTGACAGCCAGATCCACTTTTGTGCACTCCCTGTAATTGTGCCAGTGGTTTGAGCCTTCACAGCAGCTTCAGAAGCCTCAAGAGTGCTCTAAAAATTGTACCACCTGCAACAGCTCTCAAAGGACCACCTGCAGCTGAAGTGCAGTAGCACTAAATTCAGCATAGTGCATATGGCTTACCAGTACATAAGCTTTAGCAGAGGCTAGCTTCTGGCCTTCAGCATTCTTTTAACTCATCTAAGGAGTGGTTTGAGATAGATTAACAAAAGATAAGAATCTCAAATTCATATTTTATCCCATTCAGCCTTTCTCTTGTACTGTCAGCCCTAATTCAACATTGGGCAATAATTTTTGATGGGCGGACCACTCAAAGAGTGACTCAAAGTGGTCAAGGACTGCACTTTTCTCTGGGGGGAGTGCAGGGTCAGTGATGGCGGTTGGTTGCAGACGGGAGCTCAGGGTAGAGGACTGAGATGCAGGAGAAAGTGTGGGCTCTGAGAGAGTTTAGGTGAAAGAAGGGATTGTAACTGGGTCAGGGGGATTGGGATGCAGGGTCTGAGAGGGAGTTGTGACCTGGGATGGAGGGGGGTGCAGAGAGTTTGGGTGGTGACATGGACAGAGACTTGGGATGTGGGAGGGAGTGGGGTGTCAGATGCAGGCTCTTGCTTGGAGGCACTTTCCCTAGGTTGCTCCTTGAGTGTCTGCACCATGTGCTATGGCGGGTGTGTGGGGGGGGGGGGGGAGAGGGGAACTTGTGTGTTGCCCTGTCCTGAGCATAATCCTTGCAGCTCCCATTGGCCAGCCCATTGGATACATCTTACCTGTCCCTACCCTGATCCCTAACCCATTGAATTAAATAGGATGCGTTTGGGATTGAGCTCTTAGTCAGCATGTCCGCTTCTCGGGAATAAATTATACAGTATTTAAGGGAATATCTGACAATAAACCTTAATCTACAATTTCAGTAACTAACTCAATATGTGTCAGTAATAAAACTAACCTAATCCTCAGTTGTAGAATTCTCTACTCTTAGGAATTGTGTTGGATTTGGGTATCTGTGCTTAGCTCTTTATTGCCTTGTACCTTTATGGGAAGATTTAGGTCATGTCTTATGTCAAGCATATGCAGAACAGAAAAATTCTTGAAAGGCATTTTTCACCCTTTGTTCAGGCAGAGATAGCCCATAGAGTCTCTTCAAAGTTTATTTTGTTAACATTTTTTTCTTTTATTCAGTCCATTTTCTAAATATCATTTCAGTTCCACCGATACTGAATGGTACTTAGAGAGCTCATTCAAGTGTTTTTTGACATTTTAAACATAGCACTTTTATATTATTGCAATAGTCTTCTGAAATGTGTAGCTAAACCTCTATAACCAGTGTCCATTCTTTTTATCAGAGTGTAAAAGCAAGGCACAAGTGTCAAGACTGTGGTCCATATTAATTTTAATAATAATCAAATTTCAAAAGGATCCTCCTCCTGACTTTATAATCTCCATCTTTTAACAACCTCAAGGTACTCTGGTGCTTCTAAAATGCTTTCAGTATGACACAGTGGGCAACGTGGAAACAATCTAATTCTTCATTATGAGACTCCATTTTTTTCTTGTATTTCTCGTTTTTTCTGTATAATAATTTCATAATCCTTAAATTCTCATATAAATTCCACCAGCTCATCACACCATTCCCTTGTAGATATTATTTCAAAGTGACCTATCTCCCTTTCTTTTTTTTTCTTTATATAAATCTTTTCTTAATATTCCATCATTAATATGGAATTATCATCTTTGCAGATTAGCCGTAATGGATTTCCTCCACTTCTTTAATGGAGAGCGCCCTTTTAGTTCTAAAAAACAAAGTGACCGTTTGCCATTGCCTTTTTTATTATTATCCTCTAGTGATTTATAATATATATATTTCCTAAAATGTGTTGACAGCGAAATCAACTTTTATTTGCATGTGTTTATATTTGAATATGTTTTTACAAAATTCTCTCTCTCACAGACACACACAGTTTTGTTTTGTAAATCCATAGAGAGTTGACAGTAAACAAAGAGCAAGGACAGGAAGAAGTAGGTGCATTTGTTGTTAAAGATACCAGATTGACAATGCTGGAAGGTGAATCATAGAATTATAGGACTGGACAGGATCTTAAGAACTGATCTAGTCCTCAGTTTATGTCAGGAATGAGTATTATCTAGACCAACCCTGACAGGTGACGGTCTAACCTACTCTTAAAAATCTCCAGTGATAAAGATTCCACAGTCTCCCTAGGTAATATCTTCCGATGCTTAACCAGCCTGACAGGAAGATTTTTCCTGATGTTCAACCTAAGCAGTCCTTGCTTTAAGACCAGGGCTTCTTGTGCTATCCTCAGAGGTTAAGGAGAACAATTTTTCAGCCTCTTCCTTATCTACTTGAAAACTGTTCTATTGCCCCTCTGTCTTCTCTTCACCAGACAAAATAAACCCAGGGTGTTTTTGTTAATTCCTCAGAGCTCGTATTTCTAAGATCTTTAATAATTTTTTGCTGTTTTTCTCTGGACTGTCTCTGATTTGTCCACGTATCCTGAGATGTGATACCCAGAACTGAACACAATACTCCAGTTGAGGCCTAGTCAGAGAAAAATTACTTTTTGTGTCTTGCTTACAACACTCTTGCCAATACATTACAGAATGATGTTTGCTTTTTTGTGACAGTGTTTTGTGACGCTGCTGACTCATATTTAGATTGTGATCTTTTATGACCCCCAAATTCCTTTCCACAGTATTTCTTCCCAGGTTATCATTTTGGGTACGTTTATACAGCACGCTTATTTAAAAATAAGCTATTTTGGAATTTATTTTCCGAAATGGCTTATTTTGAAATAGCTCATCTATACACAAAAAGTGTAACGAAATAGCTCTTAGCTATTTTGAAATAGAGCATCAATGCTGATTGGATGCTGAATTGCATTTAAGGCCACCTGGAACCACGTCAGGCAGGGCATCATGTCAGCAGTTACTTCCTGGAGCTGCTGCCTGAGGCTATCTGAGACTCGTGCTTAAAGGGACCCCCTCTACAGCCGTTTCCCAGTTTCTTCTCCTACTTGCCTACCTCTTTGAGGGACAGCAAAGCCTTTTCTCTGACTGCTGTGGTTCTCCTTGCCAGCTGTGGAGCCGGAGCTGCCTCAGGGCATGTGATAGCCCCTATCTGTCGTGCTGCAGTTTCTGTGCCAGTTTCTGCAGGCTGCCCTCTTGGTCCTGCAGGAATGCAACTCCTAGCTGATTGAGAAGACCCTCACCCTCTGTCTGGAAGTGCAGCCGTTCCAGCTGCACCCCACTGTGCACTGCCACTTCTGGTGGCTGGACACCAGTTCTGACTGGTGGGACCGGCTCATTATAGAGTGGTGGGATGACCAACAGTGACTCCAGAATTTCTGCATGAGGAAGGAGACTTTTCTGGAGTTGTGTGCCTGGCTTGCCCCTGCCCTCATGCAACAGGACACACACATACAACCCGACATCCCCCTGGAGAAGTGGGTCGCCATCACTATCTGGAAGTTCACCATGCCAGACAGCTGCTGATCCATCGGCAACCAGTTAGGCATGGGGAATTCGACCTTCGGGGTCCTCATCATGCAGGTATGGAGCCCCCGGGCTATTGTCTGGGGGAAGGATGAAGTGCTGGAATGGGGAACCCTAGGGAAATAGGGGGTTTGGGGAGGGTTGGGAGGAAGCTTCCTTCCCTGGGCAGTTTTCCAGTCCCACCCTCACAGAGCCCTACCATGGTATGGGCTATGTAAGGGGTGACCTCCCTAGGGCTCTGGCACCCCTGTGATTCTCTGTTTGTCTCCTTCTACAGGTGGTGAGGGCCATCAACACCATCCTGCTGCACAGGGTCATCCACCTGGGCAATGTGGACCCCATCATCGCCAGCTTTGCCACCATGGACTTCCCAAACTGTGGGGGGGCTATTGACAGCACCTATATTCCCATCCATGCCCCCAACCACTGGGCATCTGTCTACATAAACTGGAAGGGCTACTTCTGCATGGTTCTACAGGTCCTCGTTGACCACCCCGGCTCAGGGCTGGGAGTGGGATTGGTGTCTGGCTAGATTAGTTTCACCACCTCGTCTGTGGGGACCTCAGCGACCACAGTAGGGGAGGCTAGGGGGAGAGGCAGGAGTGGGAGCTGAAGTAGGGTCAGGCATGGAAGGGAGGGCAGGGGCTGGCATGGGAGAAGGGGTAGGGGCTGGCATGGGAGGAGGAGCAGGACCAGGAGCTGGGGATAGAGCAGGAATGGGAGCAGGAGCAAGGGCTGGCTCTGGGCGGGCAAGGAGAGACTGGATGGCTGCGCATATGGTGTGTCCCTGCTGCAGCAACTCCCTCCAGGTCTCTGCACAACTGCATGTCCTCCTGGAGCCTCTGGTCCACTGTCTCATGCAGGTCTCAGAGCAAGGAGATGTGCTCCTGCAGCAGTTCTTCCTGCATTCTCTGGTGCCTGCAGCTCTCCCCATGTCAGGCAGCCCCCTCACGCAGCTGGTCTGGCTGACGAGAAAAGACAGATGGTCTGTCATCCCTGGAGACACTGTCCCTGAAGCCTTGCCCTCATCTGTGAGCTGAGACTGACAGTTCTTGGGTCAGATGAATTTGATGTCTTGTGAGCAAGACCATGCGTGGCCTAGACTATAGACCCTTTCCTAGAGAGGCCCAGATGTCCCCAGGGGAGAAGGATCCCCCCCCATGTCCCAGGGATAAGCAGACATGGGAAGTTGCTGACCACACTGTGATCCTGCAGGTGGTAGGGGGCCATGGACCAGCTGGGCTTGCCTCAGTGCCACACACATGCTGGGTACAGCAGTGGTGGTGTCCTAAGGGGAGAGGACTTGTATCCCTGGCCACTGGAGAAGAGGGAGTCAGGGTGTATGGGGGGAGTGTGTGTGAGCAGCAGACTCTCCTGCACCTCGCTGAGCTGTCCCCAGGAGTGGGTGCTGCCTCGAGCTTGCAGGCATACCCTTGTGCCATGTGTAGCACTCCTAAGTATGTGTGTGGGGCGGGGACATCTCCCCAGCCTCCTTCTCATGGTGGCTTGTGGTGGGAGGGTGTCCCACCCGGGTATCAGAAGTGTGGCCGGCCTCCCCAGACAGTGCGAGCAAGAGCTCAGGGGTGCTCTGGTGCAGCCTTCTGGGGCTGCATGGCCCAGACTAGTGCTGCACATGCATCCATGTGCACAGATTGCAGCACAATTTTCCAGGCCAAGGAGGCCGAGTGAGGAGTGAGCCCCAGTCTCTCACTGCCCGCTACCTCCATCCTGCCTGTGTCATGTACTTAAGATCATTCACCTGATGTTCCTTCCCTGGGATGCCTGGGACACATCCAGGCCATGGGGTACCAGCTCCAGGGTCACCATGGTGACAGTGTTGGCCACGTCGGGGTCCTCCTCCTCCACCTCCTCTCCCCAACTGGCTCTGCCCCGTAGGTGGGCGATGATGGGCATCTCCATCCCTGAGTCGACCACCAGGGGTGAGGAAGGCACTGTACCTCCCCTCAGGATGCGGTGCAGGTCCAAATAATAGATGCAAGAGTGGGGTTCTGCCCTGGAGCGGGAGCTGCACTCTCTGGCCCTGACATAGCCCTGTTGGAGCTCTTTGACTTTCATCTGGACCTGCTCCTGGGACCAGATGTGGCCCTTTGTGGCCAGGCAGTTGGTCATGCAGCCGTATATATTGCCATTGCACCATCTGGTGCAGAGATCCTGGAGATTTTCCTTCTCAGCCCAAACCTCAATGAGGGCCAGGATCTCTGCCCCAGACCAGAATGGTGCACACGTCTTGCAGCACCTGGCAGGCTCCT
This sequence comes from Rafetus swinhoei, assembly GCA_019425775.1. Taxonomy (NCBI): domain Eukaryota; kingdom Metazoa; phylum Chordata; order Testudines; family Trionychidae; genus Rafetus; species Rafetus swinhoei. The sequence continues at coordinate 130,701,710 of CM033424.1, forward strand.
GGGAGCCATCAGAGTGCTCTCTGGAAGTGGAGGAGGGCTCGAGGGTGAGTCATGATGGCCCTAGGAGTGGTTGTGGCATCAGCAGTGTGGCTGTAGGCTATGAGGTCCAGCTTCCTGCCACAAGCCCTTTCCCCTGTGACTGCAGCTTTAAGAGCTGCAGGAGAAGAGGAACAATAGAGTCCTGAGGAGTGTAGATGGAGTGGCCAGCAGGACACCTGTGGGATTTCCTGGAGGCCCCTTATTTTGAAATAACTCCAGCCCTCACGTCTACACATGCCCTATTTCTAAATAGCTATTTTGAAATGCGTGTTATTCCTCATGGAATGAGGTTTACAGATTTCAAAATAAGCCATCCGTTATTTCAAAATTACTTTGAAATAACACATACAAAACAGGAAGGGTTTGTCCACATAGCACAATTACTTTGAAATAACGGAATTGCTGTGTATTCGCTTGCATTGTTATTTCAAAATAACTGTGCTGTGTGGACACACCCTTCCTGTTTTATATGTGTACAACTGATTGTTCTTTCCTAAATTGGATGGTTTGCATTTGTCCTTAGGCTACTGCAGTCTCCCTTGTTTTTCTGCCCTTCTGCTCAGAATACTAAGACATTGATTTTTAGTGTGTGCATTTTGTGAGCTGCATATTTTTCTTTGGGGAATTTGGCAAAGACCACTAAATTGTTTTACATATCACTTATTTGCCTTCAATTGGTAATGACTGCCTCTACCAACCCAAGAAGGTTTGGACTGGTGCCCTGGAAATGAACTTTGAAGAGGTGATCAGTAAGGCTATGTCTAGACTACAAGGCTCCATCGATGGAGCCGTGTAAAATAGTTTATTCGGCATAGTCAAAGAAGCGGGGATTTAAATAATCCCCGCTTCATTAAAATAAAATGGTGAGCTGATCCGACACAGCACGGCAGTCTAGACACGGCGTGGTCGACAAAGGAAGCGGCGTAGTCGACCTTGTTTCACGAGGCATACCGGAGCATTCAACAAAGGCTTCCAACAAAGACTGCCATTTTTATTTTAATGAAGCGGAGATTATTTAAATCCCCGCTTCTTTGACTATGCCGAATAAACTATTTTACATGGCTCCATCGACGGAGCCATGTAGTCTAGACGTAGCCTAATAGAATGGGGAAGGGTTCTTTGTTAAATATCTCACGGTAAAGAGAGCCAGGAAAGAGATGCTTTAAGCCACCCTTGTACATTTCTTACACAGATGTTATGAGGGAAAATGCAGGGCCCTGTCTACACAATATGGCAATGTCAATAAATATTTTACTCCCCTCTCCCCCACACACAAACACTCAATGAAAATGTATTTCCAGCAATGTTAATTCAAATTTACAAATGTATAAAGTAAGAAAAATGCTGCTCAATAGCTTATTAGAATTTTGATTTAAGAATATTTACTTTGCATATTTTGATGTGATATTAATTGTTGAGTTTACAGAGCTTTAACTATTTAAGTCTCAACAGTTAGGGTGTGTCTAGACTACAGGTTTTTTTTTTTAAGTGGCCTTTTTTCGAAAAAACTTCCCCTGCGTCTAGACTGCTGCTGCGTTCTTTCGAAAGTAAATCAAAAGAAAGCAGCAGTTTTTTTGACTGCGGAAAACCTCATTTTACGAGGAAGAATGCCTTTTTTTGAAAGTGCTCTTTTGAAAAAAGGCGCTATGTAATGCAAACTGTGCTTTTTCGAAAGAGAGCATCTATACTGCCTGGGTGTATACTGCCAGCTTGCTTTTTCGAAAGAAGTGGTTGCAGTCTAGATGCTCTCTTTTCAAAAGAGGCTTGTAGTCTAGACATAGCCTTACTGTCACTAACTAATTATTTTCTAATCCCCTCCATTGTTTGAGCTCCATATAATTTCCTGCAACTGTGAAAGTTTAAATAGGTAAAAAGCTCATAAAATACTTAAAACCTATAATTATGTAATACTGTGAACATTTAAGTGGATAAATATGTTTAAAAATACACATTGCTATATTCTGTCAATCATAAAAATAAAATAAAAATGAATTTATTTCTGTCATGCCTAAATATTGATCTCCTAATATAACAGTAGTGGAAATATCTCAATGCAACATGAACCCAGTTATATTGAAAACTCCCAGCTGCATACCAACAGCCATTGCTATCATAATTTCAGCTTCTCTGGCCTCATTGTTTCCTATACGCTTTTTATTTATTTTTACATTATGTCATTTATTTTTACATTTATTTATTTTTACATTATGGGGTGCATGCATATTCATTTCAGATATAAACAACTTTTATAAAGTTATAAGTGGTAGCCATACTTGCAATTAAAAGAGTTGGGAAGGAAGAGAACAATTCTAAGCTTTGAAAGTTGTTCCCCCTTTATTCTGGAATACATACATTTGTTTCCTTCACCAGATGAAGTAGGAAATGAACATAGAGAGTTTTACTTTTACGACTGCAAAATACACATGCTATACTGGCTGTGGACTGTAAACCTTATATTGAAACAAATGTTTAAAGTATAAAAACTGGGACTTTTGTAATAACAGATTTTTACCTGACTGTAACAGACTGTGTTTATGTCATTCTTGCCAACAAAACTGCTCTGCTCTTTGAAGAAATCACGTCCCATGTCCCATAGCCAAGATACCTGCAGTGTTTTGATAAATTGATTTTTGGGGGCATAATATAAACCAAAAACATTCTCACCAAAATGTATTTTTCCAAAGTTTGCTAACAAGAGGTATTGTACTTCAATTACTTAATTATCTCTTGAACTAGTATTGTGTCTTTTAAATGGCCAGCAGAACCTCCTTGTACAAATACTGAATGCCACTTATAATTCTGGCTTTGCTCTTTATGATCAAAAATGTATATGGCTTGCAGTTTAATATGGTCAGCTGCGGTAATGGTATTTTCTCTATTGAGTATTCTGAAATTCTATTTTAGGCTTGATTAGAAATATTGTCCAAATATTTTTTTCCAGAACATTATGAGCTATATGTTCCTGAATCAGCTCAAGTTGGATCAGCAGTAGGCAAAATCAAGGCAAATGATGCAGATGCTGGCTCTAATGCAGACATGAAGTACACAGTCATAAACGGTGATGGCTCTGGAGTATTTTCCATATCCACTGATGAAGAGACATGGGAAGGAATTATTTCCCTAAAGAAGGTAAGAAAATGTCTTTAGAAGTGCTTCTGTGAACATAATTAAAGTGTTAGTGAAGTCTGCACAAGACAAGCAGAAGTCAAGATAGAAATGTTTGTTTTAATTTGTAAACCTAATAGAGCTCATACTGAAACAATGCTAATATGATGTTCATATAAAAATGTTCTGTGTGGGAAATGCAGAAGAAGAAGAAGTTGGGAAACAACCTAAAGGCATCAAATAATTAAATATTCTGTGCTTCTAGAATGACCAGGAATCAGTGTTCCCTCTAAGCTGCCAGCCAGTCTGACTGGGCAGGGCTGATTAATCACCTGTGAAGCTGTGCTACCACACAGCTTAGAGGGAACACTGCCAGGATTCTTTAGAAACTATGTTTAGAAGATCTACTACATATGGACATGAGATGAACTCTGAGGAATACATCTCTTGTATTGATCTCTTATTCATCATCATCATATACAGCATAAAGTCTTTTGTCTATAGGCCAATTGCTTTATTAGAACTTGAATAACGTAGATAATTCACATAAGTTATAACCATTTCACATAACTTATAACCATTTGATAGCTATTTAGTGATTTCAGTCTATGTACAAAAGTATAGGTATTGTGGCAGGGTGTTGCCCTGCACTGGCCCTTTAAGGGGCTGAGACCTGGAGTCAATGGGAAGCCCAGCTGAGGCAAATAAGGAGGGCCCAGCTGAAGACTATAAGAGCAGCTCCTGGGAGGAAGAGAGACCTGACCTGCCTGCCTGCAATGAGAGAGGCTTTGGCCTAGCAAACCCAGGCTACCTGGCCTGAGGCCTAGGGCTGCAAGGAGGCAGCCATGGAGGGCAGGGCTCGCATGGAGGCAGCCCTAAAAGGCCTGGCTGCAAGGAGGCAGCCACGGTTCTGTAAGGAGGCAGCTGCGGTAGGCTGGGGGAGTTCAAGCCAGGGAAGCCCCAGGCCATAAGACCCCAAGGCAGGGTTGCAGGAGGCAACCAGGCAGGCAGAGGCGCGCCCTTGGCCAGGGAGGAGTGGCCGGAAGAGACTGCAGTCTGCCCGGAGACAGGACTAGAAGGGACTGGCAGTGGGCCCCTGAGGCCTGGAGGGTGCTGAGGAACTGTGTGTTCGAGGAGGGAGCTGGGTGTTCCCAGGAAGAACTAGGGGTACTAGGGAGTAGGGAGGACCCTGGAGGAGGAGCAGAGGAAGAACAATGACTCCCCCGCCGCCCCCCCCCGGCCCGGAAGGGGGCGCGGACCAAGACCAGAGTGGTCACTGCCAGAGGGCAGTGCCCTGAAGAGAACACCACACCCAAAGGGGGCATGTCGGTGTTGGAGCAGCCGGTTACTTCCCCAAAGCCACCCTGAGGGAAGAAGCTGTGCGGAAAGTGAGTGAACCCACTACAGTATGTATATTATACAAGCCACCTCAGTTATTGCCAGTTTTCTGGTAGTTTCAGCAAGGAGAATTAGAACTGAATGTGCATGAAAATCAAACTGAATTTCTCATTGTCATAGATGAATTTTCTAAGTCAGGCTTGAAGCCATTTGGGGCAACTATATTGTTGTTGTGAATTATCTATGTTTCTAAAGAATTCCCCACAAAATACTTAGAAAATACTTGGGTTTTTATTTAGATTTACATGAAGAAAACCAGAATTAACCATATGCTGTTATAATTATTGTTCAAACATTGCCAGTGATAGGAAATAATTTTTAGATTTAAGTCTCTGTTTGGAATAATAGTCATCAGTTAAATTTCTTCAGACAGTGTTGTTTGTTCATACTACACAAGCAAGCAATGGAAGAATGTATAGATTATACAAACAAACAAGCAATTGAAGAATGCATTAAAATTCATATTTTACTAGTGTATTTGCACACTTTCAGTGAAGATGAGGTGGAATGACAAACAATCTCTGGAAGATAGGAAGAAAGATAATGGTGGAAGGGAAGCTTCAAATATGAAATCAAACAAATATAGTCCTCCCCCCCCAGCTGTCTTTTCATATTTATTGAAATTAAAAAACCACAAAAATTAGACAGAACAAATCACAGAAAAAATACCATCCAAATTCTCCCCACCCCAGATTCTTTGTCCTTAAAATTAGAAGATCCATTCCAAGTTCATTCATTTGTTATCTGTGTTGCCAGTGATTGAATAGCTGCACATATGTCACGAAGTGTGTCAAGTGTGTCATTCTGTGCCTGCTACAAACAGCTGAACAGTGGTTCTGCAGAGGTAGTATAAAACCATTGTACCATTACCAGAGTTTCAAGGAAAGTATGCAGTGAGTCTTCTTCAAGGTGTGTCCCTGTGGCTGTTCCACTAAATGTGTTTCAGGACCCTGTGCTTATAGCTGGAGACTTACAGCAGCAGTACCCCAGATGGCAACGTATGCACGATGCTGTCTCTCAACTCTGCAAGCATGTAATCAGCACAGGTCTTCAACCATCCCTCCATTCCTGTTGTACCACCCTAGGCTTAGATGAGAATGCAGCAGCTCTCCTCGCTTCACATTTTCCAGATAAGACATCCCCTTTAATCTTATCTTTACTTTACTTTTTACCGCAGGCTCTTTGTTATTCCCTTATTATTTCATTAACCTATTATTTTAAAAAAAAATAACCAAATCCCTTCCCCCATACCTTCCACTTACCACAGAGCCTCCATCAGGCCAGGTTCCCTGAGTTTCAAAAGATAACCCACTTGCAGGCTCTCCATACCCATTTCGGATAGCCATGCTCCGTGCATCAGATGCCTTGGGGATACTCATATTCCCCAAAAATGCCCACATTGCAAGAAGGTTTCAGCGAGGTCACTTAAAGCACGGGACCGCTTGTTAAAACTTTTCCTGGAGAAATAGCTAAGACCAGCTTCTGAGCCTGCGTCTCAGACCATGACACCTCAGTAATTACCCATAGTGACCTTAGATCAGGGTCCCAGTCTTCCACTTTCTTAACCCTCTAATTAAGAAAAACTTCAAACAAAAAAGACAGTCCTCACCAGAGAATGATTTTTCTTCAAAAAAGTGGTCTCCCACAGCAAAGTCTGCCTCAATACTGATGGCACCATCCTCATTGGACCAACAGGTGCCAGGCACATCCGGTACACAGGTACAACAGGTACAGACAAGTCCTGAGGGAAACTGCTTATAAGCAGCCATGCCCTCCATCAGGTTCAAAATGCAAGAGCAAAATAACCATTCTGATATCAAAGGAACTAGCAGTACCTCAAGTGACCACACTGTGGGCACTGAAAGAACCCATGCCACAACCTCTGTCTGTGGCACCTTTGGTACAGATGGTGACCAATCCTGTACCATCATCTGCACTGATCTTCACTGCACTGCATCCACTCACTTCCCACTCATACTTGGCTTTATCTTCAGTACTGGGAATTCCACTTTTTGGTACTGACAGTACTCCTGTGCACCAGGAGCCTAGCTGACTAATTTCACCAACTAGTTCTGTCTGTGATGAAGATGAAGAAGAGGATGAGATCTCCTTCTCACCCCATCATTCATCTCCTAAGTCTACAACACAGCCTCAACCACTGCAGATCCATGGACAATCTTGACAAACATTTCCATGTCTGCCACCCATTCCTCTCCCTATGATTTGGCCAGAAGGAGATCCACGGACTGTCTACCGAGCCTATCAATCTGCTCCATCAGGAACACAAGCAGTTGCTCCACAGAGGCAGGAACCTCAGGAGGTTCAAACTAGGGATGTTAAGTAGCAATTAATATGCTTGTTGAGTAATCAATTGAATTTTCATCAACTACTTCACTAGTTGTTAGGGAAAGGCAATTACAGCGCTCGCTTCCGGATCTCAGCACAACCACTCCCCCCACTCTGCACACTTCAAGGGACAGAGATGAACTGGTGCATAAAGATGCTGGCTCAGTCTCTGGTCTCCCGCCGGGTCTTAGGACAACCACTCCCCTCCCTCGCTGCCACTCCTCATTCTGAAAGGGACAGAGCAGCAGCAGCCAGTCCTGTGGGTCTCAGCACAAGTCCCCATCATCCCCCATTGCCACTCAGCATTTTTAAAGGGACAGAGCAACAGCAGCTGCTTAAACTGCCACTGCTCTGTCCCTTTAAAAATGCAGCGTGGCAACTGGGGTGAGCTTGTGCTGAGACCCAGGGGGTTGGCTGCTGCTCTGTCCCTTTAAAAATGGAGAGTGGCAACAGGGTGGGGGGCTTGTGAGACCTGTAGGACCAGCTGCTCAGTTTGTCCCTTTCAGAATGCAGAGCGGCAGCGGGGAGAAGGGGGAGAGATTGAGCTAGTGTCTTTGCATGCCGACTCCTCTCTGTCTCTTTAAGAGCGCAAAGCAGTGGTGTGGGTGGGGGTGATAGAGTAGTCAATAGTGCTACCCAATAAGCTCCTGCTTAGCGGATAGTCAACTACTCGAATATTCGTTCACATCCCTAGTTCAAACACCTCAAGATGACATGGAGGACATAGAGGAGGGCCAGGAGGATGACACCATGCCTCCTACATATCTGTCATCCTCATCACCAGATAAGACTATTATGCTTACAACCCCGATCTCTGGAGATGAATTTATATCATTTCAAGACCTTTTTAAAAGGATGGAAGAATTCATTTGAATTCTTGCAGAGTAATCTAAAACACAGCATAAATTAACTGATATCCTACAGGCCTCCCCTTCAGCAAAGTTAGCCTTGCCAATAAATGAGGCCATAATGGACCCTACAAGGTAATTTGGCAAACCCCTGTGTCCATCACTCCCACTTCCAAGAGGGTGAATTGAAAATACTATGTGCCAGCCAAGGCAGCCAAATTCCCTTTTTCCCATCCTGCCCAGTCATAAATGCAATACATCATAAGGGCAAGCAGACCTAATTCAAAACAACCCCCTACAACAAGGATTGGAAGAGATTAGACATCTTTGGCAGAAAATCATACTCATCTGCCTCCTCACAGTTCCATATCACAAACTATGCAACTCTACTGGCAAAATACACTTACAGTAATTTATTTGAAAAAATGAGACCTTTTATTGATCAGTTATCAGAGGATAACAAGGAGATACACAAAGCAAACATATCAGAAGGAGCGCTCATAGCAAAGACATCGCTACAGGCATTTCTTGATTCAACACTGCTGCTAGATCCTTAGCAACTGCAGTCCAGACATGTTGACCATCCTGGCTGTGTCTCTCCAGTTTTCCTAAGGATATACAAACAATGGGGAAGGAGCTATCTTTTGAACGTCAGAAGCTTTTTGCAGAAAATACCGATGCCTCCCTACATACCGAAGATCCCAGGGCAATCCTCAAGATACTAGGCATGTATATTCTCCAGCCAAGGAAGAAACAGGGTTGTTGTTATACTCAATGATTCTGCCCATCACCTTATAATCAACAACAATGAGCCTATAGCCAGAATCTTAGGCAGAAATAGCCTTAAAAGAGAAAAATCAAGAACAACGTCTACCTTCTCAACCCTCTACATCTCACCAGGCATTTTGAGATCTTGGTCAAGGGTTCGACAGCCCCCATTCAATGGGACTGCCAACTTACCATAACAATTTTACATTCTGTCTCCTTCCATACAATCTGACTTGGGAGCAAATTACCACAGACAAATGGTTGCTAGAAATAATATCACAGAGTTACTACAGTCCCTTCCTGTCTAGCCCATCTACCGAACCCCATTTCCCATCCCTCTTCAGGGACCCCTCCCATAAGGTCCTTTTGCAATAGGAGATACAGCACTTGCTTCAACTAGGAGTAATAGAACACATCCCCACTCAGCACAGGGAAACAGTATTTTACTCCAGGTACTTTCTGACCCCAGAAAAGACTGGGGATGGAGGCCTGTTTTAGCCACCTAAACAAGTTCCTAAAAAAATCAACATTTCAGAATGGTTGCTTTGGCAAATATAATCCCTTCACTAGAGAAAGGGGATTGTTTTTCGTTACTCAACCTACGGGACACTTAGGCTACATCTTCAATGCAGTGCTATTTCGAAATTGACTTGAAATAAGCTACTCAATTTGCATAGCTCAAATTGCGGATCTTATTTCAACCTACGGTGCAGTGTAGACACACCCGTATTTCTATATTGCAATTCACCTGACACAAAGGTGATTCCTATGCCACCAGCATTACCAGTATTGGGTTTCACCATTTGACTTAACAACAGCCATGAGGGTATTTTCAAAGGTATTATCTGTAGCAATTGCTCATCTCCAAAAGTCAGGGAGTCATGATATTCCCATATCCAAGCGATCTCTACAAAAAGCAAACTATTCACATCTCTGGGGTTTCATATAAACAAACAATAGTCTCAACTCATCCCCACACAGCAACTGGAATTTATTGGGGCTATCCCAGACTGCACAAAGGCATATGCCAAACTCCCACAGCGCTGCTTCCTGGCAATCACCACTCTGGCCACAACTATCATCAGCAGTCCACAAGTCTCAGCTAGACAATACCTACAGCTGCTTAGACATATGTCAGCAATAACTTAGTCATAAAATTTGCCAGATTCTACATGTGATGTCTCCATGGCTAGCTCCAAACCTGTTTTTTTTTTTTTCCCCACAGAGGCATCCTTTGGGCAAGTCCGTCAACATCCCCCCAAAAAACAAAATGCTCCCTTGAATGGTGGTTACAGCCACAAAACCTATGTATTGGAATACCTTTCCAACAGAAAAACCCAACCTTTATGTTTACTACAGATGCATCACCAGCAACCTGGGGGGCACATCTCAACAACCGTGCCATCCAGGGTCAATGGCTATCTCATGAAACATCATCTCACATCAAGGTGCTCAAACTTAGTGCTTGTCAGACATGCTTACAAGCACTTCCTCCCACTTATCCACAACAGATCGATCAAGATACTTAAAGATAACAAAGTATGTATGTTCTATATAAATTGTGAGAAAGGAGCATGATCATATCATCTATGTGTAAAAGCCATTAGCCTCTGGCAATGGTGCACAAATCATCAAATAGGCATTTCAGCCACCTATCTTCCAGGATGTCAAAATACGAGAGCAGACCACCTAAGCAGACACTTTCTGCACAAACATGAATGGGAAGTTCACCCACAAGTCATCCATTACATATTCCAGGTCCGGGGCTATCCAGAAATAGACTTACTTGTAACTCAGCACAATTCAAAAGGCTCCAAATACTGCTTCAGAGCCAGAGCTATATTTATATATATTGGGAATCATATGTATTGGGAATTCACTCCATGGGGGTGGTCTTCTCATCAAGTGGGATTATCCTCTCATGTATGATTTCCTCCCATCCTATTACTCAGCAGAATCATTCAGAAAGTCATATAGGACAAGGCACAAGTGATACTAATCATGCCAAGACAGACATAGTATCCTTACCTGAATACACTAGCCATGGCATCTCCTCTTCAACTCCTTCACATTCCACATCTTCTTACCTAGAATTCTGACCAGATCCTCCATCATGAGATTCTGCTCCTACATCTCAAAGGTTGCTGAGGGGTTAGCTGCATTCAATCTAGTCTGCTCTGAAGAAGTAAAACAAATAATCCTTAACAATCATGAACCCAGTACAAGACATACATACTCACAAAAATTGCCTCACTTTCTCATCTGGGCAGAAGAAACACAATCCATGTCTGCATTCAGCCCCACTCTAAGTTTTTGGACTCTATACTTTCTCTAAAGAAAAAGGGCCTTGCTAATACCTCAATTAAAGTGCACCTAGCGGCAATCTGAAGTGAACATAATGGGATAGATGGCCACACTGTCTTTGCACGCCCAACAACAAAATGATTTCTGAAGGGACCAAATAATATTTGGTCACAACCAGCACCATCATGGTATCTCAGCCGTGTCCTCAGAACACTCACAGGAGAACCCTTCAAATCCATGACCACTTGCTAATTACTGCACCTATCAATGAAGGTCAGCTTCCTCATCGCCACCACATGAGAATGACCATAGTGGGTCAGACCAAAAATCCATCTAGCCCAGTATTCTGTCTTCCAACAATGGCCAATGCTATATGCCCCCAGAAGGAATGAACAGAACAGGTAATCTTCAAGTGATCTCACCCTTGTCACACATTCTCAGCTTCTGACAAACAGAGTCTAGGGACACCGTTCCTACCCATCCTGACTAATAAGCACTGATGGAACTATGCTCCATGAATTTATCTAGCTCTTTTTTTAACCCAGTTAAAGTCCTGACCTTCACAACATCCTCTGGCAAGGAGTTCCACAGATTGACTGTGCATTGCATGAAGAAGTACTTCCTTTTGTTTGTTTTAAACCTGCTACCTATTAATTTCATTTGGTGACCCCTAGTTCTTATGTTATGGGAACAAGTAAATAAACTTTCCTTATTCACTTTCTCCATACCAGTCATGATTTTATAGATCTCTATTATATCCACCCTTAGTCTCCTCTTTTCTAAGATGAAAAGTACCAGTCTTTTTAATCTTTCCTCATATGGCAACCATTTCAAACCCCTAATCATTTTTGGTGCCCTTTTCAGAACTTTTCTAATCATAATAGCTAGGAGGGCCAGTGAAATAGCCGCTCTCATGGCAGATCCTCCTTATACAATTTTCCTAAAAGACAGTCATTCTTAGATCACATCTTTAATTGTTCCCCAAATTTGTGTCCTCTTTCCACCTTAATCAAGCATTGTACTTACCTATCCCAAACCTCATTCTGATGCCAGTGCGGCTCATCTCACGTTGGACATTTGCAGGGCACTTGCATTTTACCGAGAAAGGACAAAACATTTCAGAAAATCTTCTAGAGACTTTTTCTCAAACCATCTCCAATCAGAGACTATCGAAGTGCATTGCATCATGCATTCACCTCTGCTACTCAAAAACTAATGTTCCTGCTCCTGATAGTATAGCACTCGCCTTATTAGAGCAGTGGCTGCCTCTACAGTGTTCCTAAGCAGATGCAATTCCAGACATATATGCAAAGCAGCTACATGGGCTTCAATACACATGTGACGAGATGTGCATACCCCGCACTGAACCAGGAGGGGTTAAAACCCTGTGGGCAGAGGAAGTCCCACCCCTCCATCCAGCCTGGGCATGCTCCAAATGCTGGAGCAGGATAAAAGGGAGCTCATTCTGGGCTGGCCACCAGAGGAGAAGGACCTCCAGCAGGAGCTTCAGAGATGCACCACCCAGAGACCCAGGCAGCGGGAGCCAGAGACCCAGGAGACCACCCTGAGCTACCAGTGCCGGAGGAACCCTAGGAAAAGGCAGCTGCAGGGGAACCGGAGAACTCAGAGACCACATGGAACGTCTCCACACCAGAGCTGGTAGAAAGTGACCCAGGGAGGGTGTTGGATTGATATTGCCCACCTGGTTGATCTTGTTGTGTTGTGGTTGGATTCCCTGCTGAATGACTGGGGGAGCACTCTACCACTCGCAGGGGCCTTGGTTGGGGCCCAGTGAAGTAGGGTGGGCCTAAGCCCCCATACCGGGGCTGTTGCCACAAAACCTCATAGACTGTAGCCTTTGGGCTGTTCTGCCCTGAACCAAGGGCTACCCCCATTAACTCTAGCCATTAGGCAGCAGTGCCCTGAAGTGGGGGATACCTTCAAGGACTCTACCTATTTGGCTGTGCTTCCCTGAATGCAGAGCTGTTACTATTGACTTCTGTTGCCATTGACTTTAGCCCTTAGGCTGTACTGCCCTGGACTAAGGGCCATCTTTACAGATTGATAGAGGTTGCCAACAACCCAGAAGCTGACAAGGTGGTGTCCCTACCCCTGGGTACCTGCACCCCAAGGGACAGGGTGTGCATATGCTGCTACAACACCCATAAATAAATATGCCAAATAGTATGCACAATTCTGCATGGCCACACCCTCTAATGTACATAGGAAACTTCCGAAGTCCCTCCTTCCAGTCTAATATTTCGGGAGGTATGCCAAAATAGCTACCCTGTGTCTTTTAAATGTGCCTGTTATTTCAAAATATTTTTTCAAAATAAAGGGCTCTCTATTTTGGCATCCCTTTATCCCTTGTTCCATAGCGTTAAGGGATGTGTCAAAATAGTGTGTTATTTCAAAATTTGATGCTGTGTAGACACGCCAAATTTCAAAATAAGCTATTTTGAAATACAATCAAAATAAGGAATGCAATTTGCATAGCACAAATTGCATATCTTATTTTGAGTTTAGGGTGCTGTGTAGATGCATCCCTACCGTAGAGCACCCACAGGGACATTCCTTGAAGAAGACGAGACAATTACTCACCTGTGCAGTAACTGACATTCCTTGAGATGGTTGTCCCAGTGGGTGTTCTATGACCCTCCCTCCTCTCCTGGGCTTTGGAGTTTAATTTGATTCTATGCAGTAGAGAAGAAATGGAGGGACAGTTGAGACGCATGCTAGTTACACGCTCGCAGTGTCATGAGACAGCACCATGTGCATGTGGCCTCCCAAGGTGCTGCTGTAAATCTCTGGCTATAAGCACAAGAGCACCCACAGTGCCAACCGTCTAGAAAAATGTCAGTTATTGTATAGGTGAGTGTGATGGATAGGAGGAGTGCTGGCCAGCACTGAGTGACTAAAGGGTTAAACTCAGATAGCTGGGGAGTGTTGGCAGGAAGCCAATGAGAAAGATTGTTGACATTTAAATTGAATAGATATACTTGCCTGCTGTTCCTTTGTGTGAGTTTCAAGATAGGAGCTGGGGAAAATAAGGTGAATTAATTCAGGCATAACTACCATGCCTACAAGGTATACTGGGCATGAAAATGGACTGGACCTTGAAGTATGGATCATGAGTAGATAGGGTAATGTATATTTAGTTGCAATCAGGTTATTTTCTTTGTTTTGTTGTTTGGTTAAACTTCTTTGTGCTAAGTCCATATCCCCCCATTCACTATATCTAAGCTGCACCCAGAAATTTTATGCTTCTCTGTGTTTTACTTAGTTTTTACTCAGTTGCTCTGTAGCACCTAGCAACCACATATGCTTAATCAAGTATATCTTTTTGTTTTGTTAATAAAAATCACCATTTTAAGGTGTTGATTTGATTCTTGTGTCCTAGAAAGTAGCCTAAGACTAAGAGGTCAGCTCTCAGAGACTGCAGTTTGTTTTCTGTTTTTTTCAAGCTCTCTTGTGGTAAAAGAGCTTCCACCCCTCTGGAAGAAGTTCAAGTGGTGACAGCTACCTCCCAAGGGCAGGAAATCTGAGACCTTAGGGAGCTTTTAAGCAGAAGCCTATAGAGGCAAGGTATTTAAGGTCTCTTGCAGGCCCCCACATTCTGCACTTGAAGTGCCAGAGTGGGGAACAGCCTTGACTGTAAGTAACTGCCTCATGTCTGTCTTTTACTTACTGGAACAGATGCTCAGTCTTTTGGCATATGAAAATGTCCAAAGTCAATTGTTAGTAAGGCAGACCATGCAAAAAAGGAACATTCATTTTTTAAGCCAACAAAACTGTTAGAAAAGGGTCAGATGTGAAGGGAACAGAATAATAAAAATTGTTCAACTCTCTCCTCTGATCCAGAGCAGGCATCCTGAGCATAGCCTTTATCTACTGTGTTTCCCCCACATCGGTTACTTGTAACATACAATTTTCTACAAAATATCTGCCATCATTTACCCCTGAACTTGAAGGGAACTCTGTTATTTTGAAGGTCCAACAGTGACCTTACTGAGTCAATCTTCAGGGTAATTCCATACTGCTATATGGCATTCTGAAAAATATTCCCTCGGTACCCTCTGCTTTAGGGCTCTCTTAAACTGAGCCATCATGGTAGAAGGCTCTTACCTGAATTTGCCAATGAGAAATTCATTTTAAAGCAAATGTTAATGTTAGATGGAAACTGCTTAACAGTTATAGGAAAAAAATACCTCTTTAGGATTTTTTCTGAGCTGTATCATCTTCTTCCCACCAGTTACTCAATTTCTTCACCCATGACATATCTGAATAATACTGGAAAATTAGAGGCCATCCCATACCCTCAGTCATGCAAACCTCATGTAAATTAAAAATTAAAAAATATCATCAAGAAAACTTCAGGACCAACTCAAACCCCTTTCTTTAACTGGTAGGTAAATTATGTTTCTTATCTCTAGGGCTATGTCTAGACTACATCCCTCTTTTGAAGAGGGATGTAGTTTAGACCCACCCTAGGTTACATTATTACAACAGAATATCTGGAAAAAAATAATCCTCTCAATTTGACCAGCATTTTTCAGGGACAGGATACCTATATGTTACATAAATGCTAAGAGGTAATAGAAATTTTTAGTTAATATTGCCCTTTCTGCCAACAGGGTCCATCTCTTCTACCTCATCATCTTAACCTGGCAGGATGCAAACTGTTTCTCCCAGTTCACTGCCAAGATGACTTCCAAAATATCCATTACTCCACAATCTGCAACTTCCCTGGAAGAGCAAGCATACCATTGCTCTTGCTGCAGATGAATCATGTAAAGTGAAAAAAAGGTCCTTCCTTCCATTTTTCCCACAAGCACTGTGATTTAATTCACATGAATACAGTGTACAAAGTGGATTCATAAACCTTTGATAAAATTCCACTATATAATAGTACACAGCAAGAAAATTTCCTTTCTTCAGTGACAAGACAACTACATGAGCTTTCATGTCCTCTATTGGCCTCATGAGTCTTGTTTCTCAGCAGCCATTGTTGGAAAACCTGTGATACTATTCAAAAACTGTTGTTGCTGGAAGGGAGGAATGGTTTATCCCTAAAAGAGATCATTGTAACATTTGTGAGCTATCCTGTACATGCTGGTAAGGATTCCTCCTCCACATTATCTAGGGTTGCTAGACATCCAGTTTTCAACCAGAACTCCAGGTCAAAAAGGCTCCAGTTGGTACAACAGGGACTTAGGGCTAAGGTAGACTCTCTACTTGTCCTAGCTCCAGGCAATTCCCAGTAGTCTCCAGGTTCAGGGAGGTTCCGTATGCTGCCTTTGAAGTGTTGGCTCTACAGCTCTCATTGGGCAGGAAGCACAACCAATAGGAGCTGCAGGGGTGACATCTGTGGGTGCAAAGGCAGTGCATGGAGACCTTTTGCACCCAGGAACTGCAGGGACCTAGCAGCCCTTTCCCTCTTTGTAAGCCATGGTAAGCACTGCCAGAACCCAGCACCCTCCCATCCCCCCCCCCCCCGCACTCCAACCCCATGTCCCAGCCTAGAGTCCTCTCCTGCAACCTGAACTGCTCATTTCTGACCCTAGCCAGAGCCCATACCTCCAGCCAAAGCCCTCAACCATCCACACTCCAACTATCCAGGCACAGTGAGGGGCTCAAGATAGGAGCAATGGAGGCAGGGAGGGTGGAGGAAGCAGAGTGCAGGGTCTGTGAGACGGAGGGAGGCAGGGTCAGGGCCTCAGAAAAGGGGCTTGTTTCCTCTTCTATATTGTACTTATTTTCAATGGTTCCCATTCCCTTTAGCCTGACCCTTTCCACATCCTTTACCTCTAAAGGACAAAGTCCTTCTCTCAAAAGTAGAGATGTCCTGCCATTCAAAATAGGCTTTCATCAGTCACTGCAGGGCTGCTTGGAATTTTCTGCTCCCTTCCTCTCCCCAGTTCAGGGAAGGACAAAGGGTTGTGTACCGGGAAATGAAATCTTTCCCTATTTTACCATGTGTCTGTGCACTGCCTGAAAACATGCCACTTTTCCCAAATACATTGCATCTAAAGAAGAGCCTGCAGTTCTTAGCTTTATATGAATTATATGCATTAAAACAAAAGTGCATGTACTTTCTCAAATACCCTGTAGTGCTGCAGTTAAGGCAAGTTATGGCTTCCCAGGATAGCTATAGTAACTCTGTTCAGAACTGCAATAAACCATTTTGGGGAGATGTTGTATTATGTTATTTATCTGGAAAAATACAAAGATGCCTTGGAATTCACTATTCCAAACTTTCATTGACCCTACATTTTAACTGGATATCACAACACTTTAGCATAATGTGGAACTTAGTGTAGAGCATCTGCTTTATATATATTTTCATTGCGGATGGAAATAGTCACAAGATTAATAGCATGCTGAAATAAAGAAATGACTACGATATCATCCCAATCCCTTTCCCAATTCCAAACGGCTCCCAGAAAAAATCCAATTCATTTTCAGAGTGAAAGCTAGCAATGCTGCCTAGCAGGTGGATCACAATTTTTGCTGTGTGAGAATCCTAAAGATTTTAACAAGAATCAAAGCAACAAAAGCCCTAGTGTGACTGTTGTCCATGTTCTCAGACATATCACAAATCTCTGCTGAGGCATCCTATGATAATGCTTCCATTGGGCAGCATCCTGCCCAGAAGTCTGATCCCAATTAACTATGACTGTTTCACAGGTTTTCTTCCTTGGTAGCATCTCAGGAGATCTAGAGTTAGAAATGGACAAGTTAGGTTCTTCTTTATTGTCATTATTCCAAGCTTGCTTACTCACACAGGCCTTTCTGCTCCCTTATAGCACTGTAGATTCCCTTTGTGTTTCTGGCGACTCCGGGGCAAGAAAAATAAAAGACCTCACTTCAGAGTCTATCAAAATGTTTCTTTGGGGCCTCTTTTCCCTATGGCCAACTCATATTCTTGATAATCCTGAGTGATGTCCCTTAAGAGCAGGATATTTAAGAACAGGTTAGACAGACAGCTATCAGGGATGATACAGACCAGGGCTGAGGAAAATACAGCTCAGGGACCAGATCCAGCCCACTAAGCCACCGGATCCAGCCCACGGACCTCCCTGCCGGAACCCTCGGGCACATGTAGCTGTGCGGTTTAAAGCACAATCTGCATGGTTCTCTGCCCTGCAGGGTGGGGGAAGCTTTGTGCAGTCTCCCTGCCCCCCAGCCCAATCCTTAGTTCCTATTGGCCAGAAACAACCAGACAATAGGAACTGACCCCAGCCAATCTCTCAGCTCCTATTGGCTGGAAACAGGTCAATAGGAGCTGAGAGATTGACCTGGGGGATGGGAGCAGTGCAAATCTCTTTCCCTTTCCAGAGCTGAGAACTACGTGGAGGGAGCAGCCTGCAGTTTCAAGTGGGGCTGCAGCAGGCAGGGAGCCCAGCCTGCCTTGGGGTGCTGCAGGGCTGCTGGCTTAGGTAAGCATCTCCATCCACAGCCTGCCTTTGGCACCCTAGCCCCTCCTGCATCCCTCCCCCAGGTCACCATCCAAACCCTCTGCACTCCCCTGCCCCAGGTCACAATTCCCTCCCAGATCCTGTACCTCCTCCTTCATCCTCCCCCAGGCCAGAATCCTCTTCTGCACCTAAACACCCTTCCAGACCCAGTGCCCCATTCCCCTGCCCCAAGTCTCCATCCAAACCCTCTGAAGTCTGCACCCACTTTTCCCCTTCTCCCAGGACACAGCTCTCTCCCAGACTTTGCTCCCCTTCCTAGTGTCCCTCCCCCAGGCCAGAATCCTTTCCTGCACCCACACCCCCTCCCTGACACTACACCCCAATCCCCTGACCCAGGTCACAACCCCCTCCTTTGCCTAAACTTCCTCTCAGACATCACATGGTCTTCTGAACCCCAGTCCCTTACCCTGTGTGCCCAACCTCCATCCTAGACCCTGCATTCCCTCCACAGAAAAGTGCAGCCCTTGACCACTTTCCAAAATCTTGGAGTGGCCCCCCACCAAAAATTATTGGCCACCCCTGATCTAGATGGTGCTTGGTCCTGCTGTGAGGGCAGGGGATTGGACTTGATGATCTCTCAAAGTTCCTTCCAGTTCAGTATTCTATGAAAGTGAATGGACCCCTGCAAGAGAGACGAGCCCAGTACTACCCCCCTCTCCACTCACAGGGAAGAGGAAGTCACAGGTGTGACTGCTAACCGGCCTTACAACCCTGCATTACTGATACAGCCTTACCGAGGCAAAGTTCCAGTGCCCCTTCTCAATACCCATTCAGAGTCAGGGAAACTAGGTCTGCTACATCTGTACTAGCAACTTCCTCTGGCAAGTGCTCACCAACATCAGAGAAAGGGAAAGAAAATGTTCTCCTTTAAATACATACTCCTACTGCTTGTCCCTTCATTCAAAATCCTTCCCATTCCCCAAAGGCAGGGCCCTTACTGGATGAGGGAGGTAACCTAGTGACAGATGATGTGGGAAAAGATGAAGTACTCAATGCTTACTTTGCCTCTGTCTTCACAGACAGGTTCAGCTTCCAGACTAATGCACTAGGCCACGCAGTATGGGAAGGAGGTGGACAGCCCTTGGTGGAGAAAGAACAGGTTAGGAACTATTTAGAAAAGCTAAATGCACACAAATCCACAAGTCTGGATTTAATGCATCTAAGAGTACTGAGGGAGTTGGCAAATGTCACTGCAGAGACTTTGGCCGTTATCTTTGAAAACTCGTGGAGATCAGGAGAGATCCCGGATGATTGGGAAAAGGCAAATGTAATGCCCATCTTTAAAAAAGGGAAGAAGGACAATCCAGGGAACAACAGACCAGTCAGCCTTACCTCAGTCCCCGGAAAAATCATGGAGGGGATCCTCAAGGAATCCATTTTCAAGCACTTGGAAGAGGAGAAAGTAATCAAGAATAGTCAGCATGGATTCACAAAGGGCAAGTCATGCCTGATCAATCTGATTAGCTTCTATGATGAGATAACTGGCTCTGTAGATATGGGAAAGTCAGTGGATGTGATATACCTTGACTTTAGCAAAGCTTTTGATACGGTCTCACAATATTCTTGCCAGCAAGTTAAGGAAGTATGGATTGGCTAAATGGAATGTAAGATGGATCGAAAGCTGGCTAGACTGTTGGGCCCAACTGATAGTGATCAACGGCTCAATGTCAGGTTTGTGGTCAGTTTCTAGCAGAGTGCCCCAAGGATCGGTTCTAGGCCGGTTTTGTTCAACATCTTTATTAATGACCTGGATGAGGGGATGGATTGCACCCTCAGCAAGTTTGCGGATGACACTAAGCTAGGGGTAGAGGTAGATACACTGGAGGGCAGGGATAGGGTCCAGAGTGACTTAGATAGATTAGAGGATTGGGCCAAAATAAATCTGATGAGGTTCAACAAGGACAAGTGTAGAGTCCTGCACTTGGGACGGAAGAATCCAAAGCATTGTTACAGGCTGGGGACCGACTGGCTAAGTAGCAGTTCTGCAGAAAAGGACCTGGGGAGTAGTACAGTGGATGAGAAGCTGGATATGAGTCAACAATGTGCCCTTGTAGCCAAGAAAGCTAATGGCATATTAGGTTGCATTAGGAGGAGCATTGCCAGCAGATCTAGAGAAGTGATTATTCCCCTTTATTTGGCTCTGGTGAAGCCACATCTGTAGTATTGTGTCCCGTTCTGTAGTATTGCGTCCACTAAAGAAAGGATGTGGATGCATTGGAGAGGGTCCAGCAGAGGGGCAACCAAAATGATTATGGGGCTGGAACACATGACCTATGAGGAGAAGCTGAGGGATTTGGGTTTGTTTAGTCTGCAGAAGTGAAGAGTGAGGGGGGATTTGATAGCAGCCTTTAACTTCCTAAAGGGAGGTTCAAAAGAGGATGGAGAGAAGCTGTTCTCAGTAGTGACGGATGGCAGAACAAGGAGCAATGGTCTCAAGTTACGGTGGGGGAGGTCTAGGTTGGATATTAGGAAAAACTATTTCACTAAGAGGGTGGTAAAGTAGTGGAATGGGTTACCTAGGGAGGTGGTGGAATCTGCATCCCTAGAGGTTTTTAAGTCTCTGCTTGACAAAGCCCTGGCTGGGTTGATTTAGTTGGGATTGGTCTTGCTTTGGGCAGGGGGCTGGACTTGATGACCTCTTGAGGTCTTTTCCAGCTCTATGGTTCTATGACAAGTGACTCAGACTCATAGAAGTAAATCCTGTCCTTATTTATGTCTCTGCAATCCCAGTAGAGTCTGCACTGTTACAAATCTATACTTCAGTCACATTAAAATCTGAGGGTACGTCTATACTGCAAGCCTCTTTTTCGAAAGCATTTTTCAAAAAAGCCTCTTTCGAAAGAGAGCGTCTAGACTGCAACCACTTCTTTCAAAAAAACCCCGTAGTCTAGACACACCCTGAGTTAACTTGATTTATGACTGAAGTGTAGCATTTGGGATATGTTCATTTTCACACTATTTTGTTTGAGTATGACCAGTGTGAAAATAGCCTGTTCTTTTATTACCATGTAAAATAGCAGATGATGTGAGTCAGTTGCACATTTTAACATAACAGCATTTTTCTTCGGGAGTTGTCCACATGGGTGCTCAATATTAGGTCGGTGCGCTGCCGCCGAGCCATCGATCACAGATTTTAAAGCAGTGTCCCTGAGGTTGTGCATGTGCCCGTCTGTGGCCGTGCGCTCCTTGTTGGCAGGTATCACGCATACACGAGCCCCCCACTCCCCTCTCCTCAGTTCCTTCTCTACGGCCTCCAGACAGAGACAGAGATCAGCAGTGCTGCCTATCTCATTTTTAGATACTAACCCCTTTTAAAATCAAGTTTTTTCTCCTTGTTGGATTAGTGGTTGGTAGCTTACTTTAGTCTTAGAAAAAAAACTAGAATATCATAGTTTTTATCCCAGTTTACCCCTTCCGGTAGTTAGTTAGTTGTTTAGCACCATGCTCAGCTCACCAGATTTTAAGCACTGTTCTTCTTGCAGAGGTCCTATCCCCGTCTCGGACAGCACGGACAATGCGTCCACTGCCTCAGAGGAGCTCATATTCCTCAAAAATGCCCTCACTGAGCAAAATTGAATTCGCGGGTGCGACAAGACAGAGACCTGCGTCTCAAGTTAATGCTGCTCGAAAAATCCCTCAGACCTGCTTCAGACCTGGGTCAACATCAAGGAGCAGAGACAAGGCGGAGGCAAAAAGCCCACCAAAAAGAGAGCCTCATCCCTGCCTCAGGAGACTCTGGCACCTAAGCAACAATCTCCCACACAGACTGTGCTGAGAGTAGCAGTGGCATCGTACCTAAGCACTTACGACACTTTGGTCGTCTCTGGAGTCACTAACAAAGCTAGCAAAGCAGGACATTCAAAACCCAACTCTGAGGCGTCAGGTTTTAAGTTGCCTGCCTTATCAGCTTTGACAGCGTCCAGCACTGAATCTACCTTGCCAATGCAGGATAAATGTGTGGTGCTGGCCATATCACCCGGCACAGACGCTAACCCACAGAGGCACCTAGTGCGTCTCTAGCCTGCTCGGCACCAAGGCATAATCCAATGCCTCAGATAGTATCAGTGCTTCCTATGACACTGTCAACAGCAGCTCAGGGATATATGCAAAATAGAGACTTATTAGTCTCTTCCACATTCAATTCACCATTTCTCAGACCTGATCATTCTACTGCTATGTTAACATCACAAATGACAGTATCTCAAGAAAGATTTTCATCTGAATCTGAAGTTGACCTTTATGTGGGGTTCTCTCCAGAAAATTTCCCCCTCACAGATCAGTATATTTATGCTTCCAGGTCATGTTCTAATAATGGGAATATGCCTCCATGGTACAGGAATCCCTGGGTACCATCACCTATACCACACCCACAGTGGCAATATTGGAACAATTGGTAACCTTGACCAAAACACCACCATAGCCAGAAATGACATCTAGGGCAATATTCCCCTTCACCACATTCCCCACTTGCAAAGCAAGCACAGCAAAAGGACCCACCCAACCAAATTGCAGACATAATATTGGAGTAAAACTAACCTGCCCCAGCAGAGGAAGTGGCTGTGCCTCCACCTTCAACTACCTCAGATGACCTTGCACATTTTCAAGATCTTTTTAAATATGTGGCTGCTGAATTAAACATTCCCCTCCAGGAGGTCATCGAAAACCAACATGAATTAACAGATATATTGCACTCAGTAACTCCCTCTAAAGTATCACTGTCACGTACCCACCCCTACCCCCAAGGTGTGTAGGATTGAGGCGCCCTTGTTGATGGCACGGAGGCCCCGATCCTGGGTTTATTCTAGGCCCGCAAGTCACGGGGGGAAGCTTATTCATGTATCGAGGTCAAACCCCGCGCACGGTAGACTACCCCCCTTCGAGTCACCTGTCCCTCCACGACGACTATCTGCTAACGGGTTGTAGTCCGCGCCCTCTCTGGGCGTCCCTGGTCCTGTCGCACCCCAATGTTCAGTAGTAAGAAGGCAAAGAAAAGGTCCCCCTCAAAGCTTCGCCTGCCCGTCTTTCCCGCCAGTCGGTCTTTTTTTTGGTTGAGTAGAGGAACTCGGGCCCTCCCCCACTCCCGAACTCCAGCCCCAGGACCCTAAGGTAAGGTCGAGCAGACCTTATCCGAATGATGAGCTCCACGTCGGTCAGTCACCACCCCTCTCGGGGGTGTTGCCATCCTCCTCGACACTCCCGTCCTGGAACCGCTTCCTACGGGCTTAGATGCTCCTCTGCCGGACGTCTCCTCTGCTTGTGGGAAGACGCTGCTCCTGCACCGGCGATGGCTGTCCCCGTTCTGGCGCCGAAGTCTTGCGACCCGCCTCCAGGGTCCTCCGCCTTCCCGGCCGCGTCCTTCCTGACCCTGGCATCCTCAGCGGTTTCCGCGCACCGGCCGGCCCAGACGTCCCCGGCTGCTTTGTCCTTTCTGCCGGCCCCGGCGTTCCCAGCGGCTTCCGCCTCCCTGCCAGTCCTGGCGTCCCTGGTGGCTTCCGCCTCCCTGCTGGCCCCGGCATCCCCGGCGGCTTCCTCCCTGATCAGCTGAGCTGGTGCCGCTTTTGAATGCAGCGTGCAGCTCAGGGTGCATGCGCAACAGCACCGGGGCGGGGGGGCCGCGCCAGTCTGTTCCCGGACCGGGCACCTCCGGTGCGTCCGGCCCAATGAGGAGGGACGGGCCCGGCCCGTCACAAGCACTACTAATTAATCCAGCAATAATGGAAGCTGCAAAGATGGTGTGGCAAACCCCAGCATCAACCACATCTACTTCCAAAAGAGCAGACAAGAAGTACTACGTTCCACCCAAGGGCACTGAGTTTCTTTTCACCAACCCAGTATCCAAATCTCTTGTAGTGAAAGCTGCACAACAGACAACCAGGCAGCAATAATTCTAGTCCACCCCACAGGACTGTGATAGTAAGAAACTTTACACATTCTGAGGTAAAGTTTACACATCTTCCTCCTTACAATTTCATATTTCCAACTCTGATGCTTTATTCTGTAAATATGACCACAGAAATTACACCAAACTCAATGACTTTATTACAGATGTTCCTGAGGAAAAAAAACAGCAGTTCAAAGCACTGATATCAGAAGGTCACATGGTTGCCAGAACAGCCTTGCAGGCTGCGTTAGATGGTGCTGATACGGCTGCACGATCTACAGCAACAGCAGTAGTCTTGAGAAGGGCCCATCATCAATTCTCCTGATAAGTGGAACAACCTATAAGACACCTATTTTTGGCTAGCTGCTTACATCAAGTTTGAACATTGCTTAACTCAGCAGATACAATACGGCAAAAATAAAATATTAAACTGCATATCTTGCAACCATATATACATGAAACATGTATTTCCACAATACTGGGGAGTATAAATATTGCCACAGGCGATTTAGTTTCTTCTCTCCGCAACTATGGCTTAAATTGTGTTTCCAAAGTAATACACATTGTATGATAGTTGCATTTTTCTGGAAAGTAACCCCAAAGGAAGAAAAACGAATTCATGGAATAGGGTTTGCCATCAAGAATGAACTGACAAAGATCCTATCTAAAGTCCCTGTTGGCATCAATGAGTGTCTCATGATTCTCCACTTGAAGCTTGCCAAAAACCAACAGGCAACTGTAGTGAGTGCTTATGCACCAACTTTAAATGCCAAAGATGATGTGAAGAAGTTTTACACCCAATTGGACACAGTCTTGAAAGACATCCCCAAAGTAGACAAGTTATTCTTTTGAGAGATTCCAATGCCAGGATTGGAAGAGACGCGGACCTCTGCAGACCACCGTAGGAGAAGAAGGAGTCGGCAATAGCAACTCTAATGGAGTGCTCCTCCTTACGAAATGCGCAGAACATGAGCTTGTCATCACAAATACCTTCTTTCTCCAGAAAATTTAATTTAAGACGTCATGGCAATATCCTTGATCGAAGTACTGGCACCTTATAGATAATGTCATCGTCCACTCTCGGGATCGGTGTGATGTCTTTCTCATGTGTGCAATGACTAGCACTGATGACTGCTGGACCAATCACCGCCTCATCCAATCCACAATGGTGATTAGGGTTGTCACCAAACGGAAAACTCAGAAGAAACTGATCCAACAAAAGATCAATGTACCCCACCACTTGAAAGACCCCACCAGATAAAATCACTTCCAGATAGCACGCCAAAGGAAGCTGCCAACAGTACACCCTGAAGACATGGAAGAACACTGCTGTCAATTGAAAAATGGCATCATTGGAGCTTGTGGAGAAACCATTAGCTACCAGTCCAGGAAGCATCAGGACTGGACTGATGTTTGGTTAGATGAGAATGATGTGCAAATTGAACATCTGATTGAGGTAAAAAGGAAAGCCTTCAGGGCCTGACAAAGCAACATCAACTGCACAACGAAGAGAGAAGTGCATGCCAAGGCCAAAGCCCAAGTCCACACACAAAACAAGGACTCTGAAAAATCAGTGGTGCACCAAGAAGGCACAAGAGCTCCAGCATCTTACAGATATCAATGATACAACAGGTTTCTTCAATGCCACCAAAGCTGTTTATGGACTGAGAAACTATGGAATTTAGCCCTTGAGATCAAAGGATGGTACCCAACTCTTGAAAGACAATGAAGCCATTGCTTCTCACTGGAGGGAGCACTTTTACGAGCTCCTGAACCAGCCCCTCCACTGTAGTCCCAGAATCCTTTGACCGAATTCCTCAGCAACTGCCTAGGGATGATCTTTCAATATTTCCTACCCGAATGAGGTCCAAGCTGCCATCAAAGCAATGAAAAGCCACAAGGCAACTGGACTAGACGGAATCCCTGCCGAAGTCTTCAAAGAAGGTGGGTCAGAGCTCCACAAACAACTCCATTTCCTGATTCTTAAGATCTATAGGGAGCAGATACTATGAGAGTTCAGAGACACACTGATCGTCAGTCTCTTCAAGAAGGGTGACAAATCAAATTGGGGAAACTATTGCAGCATCTCCCTCCTGACGACAGCAGGGAAAATCTTAGCTCGAATCCTTGCCAATGGACTCCTGCCACACTCAGAAGAAATTCTTCCAGAGTCCCAGTGTGGCTTCCTACCATTCCAAGGAACAGTGGACAGGATCTTCACCGCTCAGCAAATTGCAAGAAAAAAAAATTGCAATAGTGCCCTGTGGACCATCCTCTCAAAGACTGGTTGCCCCAAAAAATTCATCAGCATCTTGAGGTTGCTTCATGACAATATGACTGCCACAGTGCTGAGTAACAACGGATCCCGAAGCAACCCTTTTGAGGTCAAAACAGGAGTCAAACAAGGCTGCATCATTGCCCCAGAACTGTTTTGCATCTTCATTGCCATGACCCTCCATCTCATTGATGGCAAGCTTCCAGATGGTGTGAAGATTGTCTACAGAATGAATGGGAAGCTTTTCAACCTCAGGAGACTGAAGGCCAAAAGCAACACCTGCACGACTTCAAACGTGGAGCTCCAGTACGCGGATGACAATATGGTCACTGTTCTTTACCCCATTGCTCTTTAGACCATCTTAAGCGCCTTTGCTGAAGCGTACGAGAATCTCGGCCTCACACTAAACATCAAAAAGACCAAGGTGCTCCATCAACCCTCACCAACGGGACAATCTCATGTACCATCTATTAAAGTCAACAGAGAACTGCTGTACAAGCTCTGCTTTTGCCTGCCTGAGATGAAGGGTCTTTGAGAACCGGGATATCAGCTCCAAGACAAAGCTCCTTGTGCTCCTTGTCCCAACACTGCTGTACACATGTGAAACCTGGACAACATATAAACATCACCTGAAGGCACCTGAACAGTGTAATTAATGCTGCCTCAGGAGAATCCTAAATATTCCTTGGGAGGACAGGCTCTAGCATTCTGGAAGAGTCAAACATGAACAGCATTGAAGCTATTGTCATCTACCAACAACTTTGCTGGACTGGTCACATGTTCCAGATGCCTGATCAGTGCCTCCCAAAAAAGATTCTGTTTTCTGAGCTGAAGAAAGGATGGAGGAGCATTGGAGGCCAGAGGAAGTGATTTAAGGACATGTTGAAGGCAAACAGGGAACTGGGGCTAGGAGGCCTCAGTGCCCTCCCTTGAGATGGGGGGTGGCTGGGCCCTACAATCCCAGCCCCCTTCCTAGCTCCTTCTCCCCTGCTTCCCAGACAGAAACTACCACTCTCTTCCAGCCCTGCCCCCTAGCCAGGGGCGGCATTCCACCTTCCTTTGTTCCTCTCCCTGGGAGGTAACTGGTCGAACAAGTTACCTCCCTGTCCCATCAGCTACCCTGCTGGGCCGTGGTACAGACAGTAACCAGTGGGGGTCACCCACAGCCCAAGCCCAGCAACCAGCAAGGTACCCACACTACGTCATACTTTATTTTTATGTAATTTCACAAAATGTCTTGATAACATTCTTAAGCAGTTAGAACTTTTTTGAAGTTCCAGAACCATTTCCATTATAAGCGACTTTTTCATATTCTCAGAACTTAAAATATTCAGACTGTGGTCTTAATTTTTCCTTGTGTGGATGTCTGCTTAAAGATGGAATTAGTTGAAAAATTTGAACACAATCTCTTCAGCCATTTGAAATAAAAAATACCTCTTTCTCTTTTTTGAAATGACTGACATGAAATATAACATGGATATAATCCTTTGATGACTAATACCTTCCTAATTTAAAACCATTAGGCTACGTCTAAACTGCAGACTTCTTGTGCAAGAACTGTTTTGCACAAGAGTTCTTGCGCAAAAGGTCTTGCACAAGAGTGTGTCCACACTGCCATGTACTTTTGCGCAAGAGATGTGCCTTTGCGCAAGAGCGTTCATGGCAGTGTGGACACTTTCTTGCACAAGAAAGCTCTGATGGCCATTTTAGCCATGGGGTTTCTTGCACAAAAAACCCGTCTTGCCCGTCCACACTGCCTTCTTGCGCATGAGTGCTTATTCCTTGTGGGAAGAGGAATAACTCTTGCACAAGAAGCCCTCTGTTCCAACACTTTACTGTAAATTTACTTGTGCAAGAACGCGTGTGCAGTGTAGACACTCCGCACATTTTTGCACAAGAACGGCCGTTCTTGCACAAGAAGCCTGCAGTGTAGCTGTAGCTTTAAGGTTTTTTTGAAGTTTACTAGTTTATGAATATAGGAAAACTGCAGTTTGAGCACATATAATAGAGGTTGAACCTCTCCTGACGGGTGCCAAATCAGAGAATTTGCCGAACCACGGGAGGTCAATATTGTCTAGCAACATTACCAATACTACTTCTGCTTACTGGGCTCTTAGAAGACGTTTAAGAGTAAATTAGAGCTAAATAACAACACAGAACACTGAAAGCCAGGACTGGTGGCTGTAAAAAAATGTTATAGGATCATGGAAAACTTGGCCAAATCCATGATAAATGAACACCCAGCTAACTAAAAGAATGCTGGACCACAGATGTTGCCAAACCAAAAAGTGCCAGACTAGAAAGGTTCAACCTGTAGAACAGTGGTTTTCAAACTTTTTTTTTCCTCATGACCCAGTTAAAAATAATTGTAGATGCTTACAACCCATCATAATTATATCCTTTGACTAGAGTATAGGCTCTGAAGTAGGGCTGGGGATGAGGCGTTTGGGGTACAAGAGGAGGCTCCAGGTGAGGAGGGACTCGGGGCTGGGGAAGAGGACTGGGGTGTGAGGTTGGGACACTGGCTTACCTCCAGCTGCACGTGGACAGCAGTGCAGCAGGAGTGCTAAGGCAGGCTTCTAGCGGTGAGCAGCAGAGGTGTGCAAGTGACTCTGCACACTGATCTTGCACACTGGCACTGCCCCGAGCTCTTATTGGCCATAAATCCCAGTGAATGGGACTGAAGAACCGGTGCATGTGTGGGAGCAATGAATGGAGCTTCATGGCCACCTTGCCTAGGTGCCAGACTAGCTGCTGTCCACTTCAAGGGTGCAGCGTGTTCTTCTATTCCTGGACAGGCAAGAAACCTACCTTAGCACCCCCGCTGGTCACCTGGTCACCCTACAGCAAGATGACCCAAAGCGTGACATTCTGCAATGCTGTACTGGGTCAGGACCCATAGTCTGAAAATCATTGTAATAGAATACTTCCATTAAGTTAGCACATAAGCACAGCACACATGTGCTTGCATCATATGGAATGTGTTCACTTTGCATCTAGAATAACAGGCCAATCTCTGTGAACCTGGGATTGTACTATATTGATTGCAAGGTAATTGGAAGCATTCCTAGGCCTGGTTATTACCATCTTTCCCCTGCGTAGCTCCCAGAATTTTTCACAAAATTATGAGGATGCAGCCTTTTGTCTTATGTACACCCAGTACTACACACTAGTACCAGATGGTAAACATGAATATCTAAAATTGTTTAAAGAAAACTTTATTAAGAAACATCATGTGATCACAGAATTAGGCATAAGTCCCAATTCTGTGCCAGCAATTTCCATGAAGTTATTTTGGATAATCAGAAAGGGAATTGAAGGAAATTTGCAGCCCTGTGCCACAATACTTACACACTAGAAGGCAGAACTAGGATTGTATATGCAACCATAAATTGTATATTTCCTGACTTTGAATGTATAGTTGCAAAGTTAGCATTTCATTAATGTAATTTAATTTGTACTTATGATTCAATAGGTGAATGGATGTAAAAAGAAGTGAAATGTACATTTAGAATTTTTTTCCTGTGTTTTGTCCTAGCCCAAACCTCTACAGTGCAATTTTATAGCCCCATAAGCCCAAATGAGTTGCTAGGGGCCAGCTGTATGTGGTTTAGTAGAGTGTAGACATTCTCTAATTGTCTTTCTAACAAAACTGAAATAAATTTTGTTTGTGGGTAAGTTAAAGGAAAGCACAACATATTACTATCATATCTTTCTTCTCCCAACAGCCTCTCAACTATGAAAAAAAGAAATCCTATACTCTTAATATAGAAGGCGCAAATACACACCTTGATTTCCGCTTTTCACACTTGGGACCATTTAAAGATGTAACAATGCTGAAGATCATTGTTGGGGATGTGGATGAACCTCCACTCTTCTCTATGCCTTTCTATGTCATGGAAGTTTATGAAAATGCAAAAATTGGAACTGTTATTGGTACAGTGGCAGCACAAGATCCTGACAGTGTTGACAGCTTAGTAAGGTACAGTTAATCCAAGTAGTACTGAATTGAACTATGGCTGTGAAAGGGTTGAATAACAAGACAATCTCTGTGAGTCTGCGATTGTACTGTATTGATTGCAAGGTAACTGAAATTCATGTGTATCCAGTCCTTCTCCAAGTAGTCCATTGAGCAGAAAGGATTTACTATTCATGCCTGACCAGGGTACTGACAGCCACCGTGGGCCCCAGGGCAAGGTGTGTGGGGGATCTGTCTTTGTGCCCCTGGAAGGGGCAGAGCTGAGGGCAGTCAGCCCTTAGTGCCACCCAGACTGTAGTGTGCTTCCCCCTTCCCTCCCTGCCCAGCCCTCATAGCTGCAGAGTGGTGTTCCAACAGCAATTCAAAGGGGCCTAGGCCTCCAGCTATTGCTGCTGCCCTTTTAATCTCTGGCCCTGTTGTCGGGCCTGTCCCTGACCCGCCCGGTAAAATGTGCAGCCTGCTGTTTCACCATTGAACTAATATAACCAGCCCATTCTCTGGTCTGGCTTCATCTTTGGAGGTTCTGTGCTTGCACATGGAGAAAACAGTCACTACACTTTCCCAAGGTTCCTCCCCCCTGTACTTCAAACTCCTCCCCTCCTCCCCCCCACACAAACCAACCTGGATATTCAGTAATTTTCTAAAATATTTATAATCGTAGTTATAATATTCTGATTTTTTTTCATTAAGATCAGAGTGAAAAATAATTTTGGTTATCTTGTGTGTTCTCTTGCATTGCTGATATTACAATGAGGAGTCCCTGTGGCACCTTAAAAAACCTAACACATTTATTTGGGCATAAGTTCTCAGAAGTAAAACCCACTTTATCAGATGCATGGAGCCTCCATACATCTGACAGTCTTTAATCTGTTAGTCTTTAAGGTGCCACAAGACTCCTCATTGTTTTTGCTAATGCAGACTAACATGGCTACCCCTCTGAGAATTGCTGATATGGTTGCACATATTTACTTGCACACTTTACTACTGGGCATAGTACGTAGAATGATGACTAGTTCTTTTGTTGTTTGTCTCAACAGAGAGTGACTGCAAGATCAGCTGTTTAATTTGTAAATTAAACAAATGTATGGCATTTTAATGAAAAAAGAATTCAAATAGTATTCATACTGAAACTGATTTCTAGGAATAGTTTATTTTTAAATAAATTCTGTGATATTCTGTCTTAGTAGTTTGACAGTAACACTACAGTTTATAACACAACTGCATTTCAAAAACCCCGTGTGCTGGGACTGGAGCCAGGGCCACAGTGCTATTTTTAGTACCACAACCCAGGCCCCTGTTCCTGCAGCCACCACATAAGCCATGTGGTAACTGCCCAGCTGCTCCTGGGGCGGGGCAGCCACCTGCCACACGGCCCTGCCCCTGGGAGCAATTGAGGCTATAGCTTCACAGCTCTGCTGAGGGGGTGGATGAGACTGAAATTCTTGGTGCACTCCTGCACAGGCACACATTTTACAGGGAACCCTGATGCAGTCCTACAATTCATTAGCCTTCTTGGGCACACAGGGCACACTGTTGACTATATCCAGCTTCTCATTCACTGTAATCCTCAGGTCCTTTTCTGCTGAACTGCTGCTTAGCCAGTTAGTCCCCAGCCTGTAGCAGTGCTTGAGATTCTTCCATGCCAAGTGCAGGAATCCACACTTGTCCTTGTTGAACCTCATCAGATTTCTTTTGGCCCAATCCTCCAATTTGTCTAGGTCCCTCTGGACCCTATTGCTGCCCTTCTGTGTATCTACCTCTTCCTCAGCTTAGTGTCATCTGGGAACTTTCTGAGGGTGCAATCCATCCCCTCATCCAGGTCATTAATGAAGATGTTGAACAGACCATCTCTAGAAACAACTGTTGGGACACTCCCTATTAAGGATGTTAAAGACTAGTCGACTATCCGATAAGCAAAAGCTTATTGAATAGTCCAGTCGACTAGTCGATTCCCCCCCCCCCCCCCCCTTGTTGCCTCTATCCACAGATAGAGGCAGCTAAGGGGGGAGGAGAAGCGATACTTCAAAGCGACAGCGCCTGGGTTCCGTGCGGCGCTGCTGCTTTGAAACACTGTAGCGTCTGGGATCCTGGGATCAGCTGTGCAGTGCTGCCCCTTTGAAATGCCACCTTGGCGTTTCAAAGCAGTGCCGCAAGGAGCTGACCCCGGGCTCCATGTGGCGCTGCCCCCTTGATCAGGCAGTGCCGCATGGAGCCCAGGGTCAGCTCTGTGAAATGCCAAGGCAGCCTTCAAAGGAACAGCGCCACACAGCTGAGCCTGGGATCAGCTGTGCAGTGCTGCCCCTTTGAAAACCACGCAGAGGCGGCATTCAAAAAGGCAGTGCCACACAGCTGATCCCCAGCTCAGGTGTGCGGTGCTGCCCCTTTGAAACACTGAGGTGGCATTTCAAAGTGGCATCGCTGCATGGAGCCTGTGGTCAGCTGGGGACTCCCCAGCTGAACCCGGGCTCCATTTCTGCAGAACCTGGAATCATCTGGGGAGTCACCCCAGGCTCCGTGTGCCATTTCAAAGCAGCAGCGCCACATGGAGCCCAGATCAGCAAGGGACTCTGAGTCCCCCTTTGGCCTCAGGCTCCATGAGGGTGATTCCTCTTTGAAATGCACTAGAGCCCCTGCTGGGGACTCTTGTACATTTCAAAGCTGGCACGCCATATGCAGCCCAGAGTCAGCAGGAAGTCCCGCTAGCCCCAGGAGTTCCATATTCCTCCTTTGAAATGTACAAGAGCCCCAGTAGAGGCTCTTGTACATTTCAAAGCCCAGTAGAGGCTCTTGTACATTTCAAAGGAGGAATGTGGAAGTGCTTATTGACTAGTCAAGTAGACGATGGAAATTCCATCAACTACTCAACTAGTAAATTACTCACTATTTAACATCCTTACTCCCTATTCTCCCAGTCCTCCAGCTCTCATTCTTGTAATGTTTGTCCTCATGTGAATGAAATACTTTAGAAAGGTGCTGGATTGAAACCCTCTGTTTGGTGATTGAAACCCTCTGTTTATCCATAGCTGAGGATCAGCAAGGGACAGCAGCAGTGCAAATTCCCCCTCACTGCCCTACCAGAGGGTTCAATCCTGACCTGTAGAAAACATTGTTAGGTATAAGAGGGAAGTTTGTTCTCCATTCACTCTTTATCCATCTCTCTGAGACTCCCAGAAAGAGAACCAGTTACAATGGTTGGTTTTGTTAGGCAGCTGAACTAAACACTTTGGTAGTGTCTACATTGGCGCAATCTTGCACAAAAGCAGCTGCTTTTGCGCCAAAACTTGCTGCCTGTCTACACTGGCCGCGAGTTCTTGCGCAAGAACACTGACGTTCTAATGTATGAAATCAGGGCTTCTTGCGCAAGAACTATGATGTTCCCACTCCGGAATAAGCCCTCTTGCGCAACTGTTCTTGCACAAGAGGCCAGTGTAGACAGGCAACCTTAAATATTTAAAGCACTGAATTGTGCTTTGTGGCTGCTTTGAGTAATGAGTGACACATACCTCTGCTGCCCCAGAAGCAGACCAGGAATGAGCCCTTTGCCTGGTGCAGATTGCCTTCCATTCTATGCTGCCTGTCATGCTGGGGACAGAGTCAAGTCTCTCTGTTATTCACTACCTATCTGAACAGAGGGATATAGCTCTGTAGAGACTTTTCTATGCATGATTCAGGCAGATAGTGAAAAGAAGCAAAGGATTGTCTTATATTCCCCTGTTCCCCTGCCCTGATTTGGAGGGTAAGTTACAGACTTACGCAATATATTTGAAATATAATCATAAATTCCCATTAACTTTAATAAGTGCTGTTTGGTTAAAGTCTAAAATCTCAGGGGTGAGCCTGTTGGGAGAAGGCTTTCTCCATGTTCATTCTCACACAATGATATTGTAAAACAATCAAATGAAAACTACTTTGCTTGACATTGATTTACTAGAAGAAACAAAATCTGCATCCTGTGTACCACATACATAAAGATAAAACGAATCCCTCCACAGTACTGTCTACCAGCCAATTAAGTTACTTAGAGAGATCCATTATAGAATGACACTACTCCACAATTAAAGAGCAATATTTTTCTTCAATGTGTCTCTTAATCCAGTGGTACGTCCTTTCCATATTATATTATAGGGACACTGCTATTACTGAGGTTGATATAACTTTGGACACACATGGTTTCAAGCATATTATTAATTTATTGCCTGCTGGTTTAAAGATACAATGCCATGATTTATTTCCTGTCCAATTAAGTTATACTTTATTCTGGTTGCAGGAATGATCATTGTGGTCACAGAAAGGATCAGAAGAGTGATTAGAGCAGGGGTCTCAAATTCCCCAGCATGCAGGCCAGCCCCATTTGGAGCAGTTATGCTCCACTTCCCTGCAGGTCCTGCTGCCATGGAGAGTCCGGGGAGCCCAATCACTGCTGCTGTGCCACGGCAGGCCCCACCAGTAATCCCTGAACTATGTCTTTGGGGGATGGGATGCTGTGAGGAGAGAGGGTGAGATGGTGGCAGGAATGGGAGGAACTTGGGGAACAGGAAGGGACAGCTCTCTTCCCTCCACCCCCCGCCTTTCCCCGGCTTGCCTAGACTCCCAGGCCGGATTGTGCAACTGCTCCAGCTGGGGAGGGCCCACAGGCTGGGAGTTTGATTAGAGTAAATAACTACCACTAAGAGAATTATTTAAAAAAAAAATCTTGGCAATAGAGCCAAGCAGCAGGTGACCAAATGTAGACCTTGTTATCTGTTGGGAGAAAGTGGGAGATCCTTTGCTCCTTATTGCTTCACTGTAGATCCCATATAACATTTCTTATTTTCCTCACAAGTCTGAATCAAAAGATACTGCATTGTGTCATATTGTACGAGTGGTTGAATGCTACTAGTTCTGACACTGTACTCCAGGTAGAAAAGGATATTCTTCTATTTTTTTCCATTCTCAATATCACAATCTTTATACACTTCCTTCAAATTGATAATGATGAACAATTTTCTTCTGTACCAGTTTCAAAATGTGATGTTTTTTAAATTGTCAGTGGTTTCTGTGCTTGGGAAATCAGTGACCTTATTTCTTTCTTTTTAACATATCTAATTTACTTTACCTAGGCATTTTACTGTGTTCAACTCTGTAACTTACAAATTATAAAAGTAAACAGATGAATGGCTATATCTCTATCCTTCTGTTTCTCACTCATCCTGATACATTTCTTGGATTATTTTTATTTGTTTTGGGAGAGCAATCAAAGACTGTGTATTTTGTTTGATGTCTTCTCAAACTTTCTTTTTAATTGTCTCTCTTCTTTCTGGACCAAGTGAACAAACAGTGCAGAGTACTTTCATAGGTGTTAGGTTGGAAAGAAACTTTCTCTGACAGGCTTCAAATCAGCAGTGAAACAGTTCAATGGCTGCTAACCCTGCCTTAGGGCTGCGATAGTCCCTGGGCAATGGTGCCATCCATGTAGATGGTTTTCTCTGGTGTATCCTTCTAGTCATAGTGCAGTCTCCCTGAAGCATTCTTCCTGTAACTTCTCTGCTCAGGAAGAAAAGTTCTAAGAAAACTCAGTTGTCCACTTTTCTCTGAACCCCAGTGCACATAGTTATCCAAAGAGGAGTGAAGATACAATTTGAATACTTGAGATTTTTCTCATTTTTAAAGCCCTGCACATCCACAGATATCTGCCCTATAGCCACAGGTATCTGCATCAGCAGATGTGGATGCAGATATCCATTGCTTATTTTTGCTGATACAGATGTGGATACAAATTTTGCAGATATCCACTTTATATCCATGTGTATTGCATCCACAGATATCTATGGATCATATTTGCAAATGTAGATCTGGATAGCAATTTTGTATCCATGCAGGGTTCTACTCATTTTTCAGCTGCTGAACATCTGGAAGGTACTATAAGGTACTATATTAGTACCTTAATATACTAGCAGGTATTGTATGTTCAAGAGGCATGGGCTCACTTCCCTGAGTAAGGCACTGAATTAAGAAAAGTCTTACTTTAATGCATAAACATATCAAAATGATAGTGTTTAGTACTTCTACTACTGCTGTGCAATATGTTAGAGGGTTCACTTTTGATTATCGTTCAGCTGCTAGATCACTCAGCCCAATCAGTGATTCTTGGTCAAAGACAGATCAGCACTATACATAAAGCACTATATCCAATCAGGGAAGCAGGTCTGCAGCTTATGTTTTCACTGCTCCAGAGAATAGTAGCTCATATTTATACACCCTAGATTACAACAAACATAAAATTCCACCAAATCCCAAGCAATTAAGACAATCCTAGTGCTGGATTTAGGGACAGGCACGGTGCTGGGCTTTGTGGAGGGAGGGTGCTGGGATGAGGATGCTGTTTTTGTTGTATAAATCCTAGCATGCAAATTTATCATCTTACACGACAGGTATAAATCACAAGCAAATTGTGCATTGAAGATGTGAAATGGGACTACATGTAATAAAAATAAGATATTTACAAATGAGGGCTTTTTGCCAGGGGTGCCAAACATGCTTTTTGCCAGGGGCACTATTTGGTCAGGGAACAGAGACATATATCCCAATTATTTCTAGTATTGTATTTAGTTAAGGGCTCCAATACAATTATCCCACTTTTTCTAGCACCCTGATTATGTTTTGCATCACTTCTTAAAGGTTCTGCATACGCAAAAAACAGGGATTACATACAATTCACAATAAGCTTGGCATGAGCATAAAGCATGGTGATAGTTTGGTTCACAGTTAGGCTACGTCTACATTGGCATGATCTTGCGTTAAAGTATTTGCACAAGAGAGTGTCTACGCTGGCATGTGCTTTTGCGCAAGAGATGTGATTTTGCGCAAGAGCATCCGTGCCAGTGTAGACGATCTCTTGTGCAAGAAAGCTCCGATGGCCATTTTAGCCATCGGGCTTTCTTGCGCAAGAAATTCATGTTGCCTGTCTACACTGGCCTCTTGCACAAGAACATTTGCGCAAGAGGGCTTATTCCTGAGCGGGAGCATCATAGTTCTTGCGCAAGAAGCCCTGATTTCATACATTAGAACGTCAGTGCTCTTGCGCAAGAACTCCCCACCAGTGTAGACAGGCAGCATGTTTTTGCGCAAAAGCGGCCGCTTTGGTGCAAGATCGCACCAATGTAGACACAGCCTTTGTGTAAGGGTATGTCTACACTGCACCCTTACCTCGAAATAAGCTACGCAATTTGTGCTAGGCAAATTGAATAGCTTACTTCAGGTAATTTTGAAATAGAAATATCATATTAGTTACAAATACTTTTCATGTAGTAAATTTTACACTACTTCCAGGATTCGACTCACTGTTTTAAACAATTCAAGATTTCCTCCACTCATCTATTGGACCCATTTGTTTTGAACTGCCTTAAATTAGGGTATGTTTACACTGCAAAGTTAATTCGAAATAACAGCCCTTATTTCAAATTAACTTCAATAGCGTCTATACATGCAAACCGCTATTTCGAATTTAATAGCGGAGCGCTTATTTCGAATTTGGTAAACCTCATTCTACGAGGAGTAACGCCAAATTCGAAATAGCTAATTCGAAATAAGTGCTGTGTAGACACTTAATTCGAATTAGCTGGCCTCCAGCCCTTCCCAGTTTCCCCTGGTGGCCACTCTGGGCACAACTAGGAAAACTCCTCTCCTCTCCCCCAGCCCTGGGGCCCTTAAAGAGGTAGAGTCTGGCCACTGGGCATGTGCCAGAGCCAGGCCTGCCAGCAGCTGCAGCCTTTCACCCAGTGGCCACACAATGGCAGCCAGTGGCAGCCAGCCATCCCCCGCCCAGTCCCCCAGCACCCAGGGGCCAGCCAGGGGCTGTAGACGGGGCGCGCCCTCGTGGAGTAGTGCGGAGCTCATGGACCTCCTTGAGGTTTGGGGGGAGGCCCCCAATGTCCATGATCTCTGCACTAGGCAGAGGAACGCAGCAGTCTATGGCCACATAGCAGCCACCATGGCCAGAAAGGGCCACAGGCGCACGCAGGAGCAGGTGCGCCTCAAAGCTGACACCTGCCCCTACTTCCCCGGCCTCGACCAACTCCTGGGGGGCGGGATGGCCCGTGCCACCATGGGGGGCAGCCAGCCGGGACTGGAGGGCCCTGACCTGGGCGCGGCAGAGGGGACATCGTCAAGAGTGCCACGCTGGCAGGACCCGCAAGCTGTCCCAGCACCGGAGTCAGCAGGGTCGTCCGGGGAGGCCACGCCAGGTAAGTACCATCACCATCCCCTACCTGGGGGGGGTAGAGGTGCGGGGGAAGGAGACCAGGGACCGCGCGCGTGGCCCTTGCCTACCACACATCACACAGCAACCTGTGGATGTGTGAGCACGTGCCATGCCACCGTTGGGCAGGTGGCTCCAGCTGCGTGACACCCAGGGGCCGTGGCCTGATAGGCACATGCGTGTGTAAAGAGACCTGACACACTCCTGACCCCGGGGCGGGACACAGCAGGATGCCCTCCCTTCACACACACCCTCTACACAGAGGCAGGGGACATCTTCCCCCATCTCAGCCGCACTATACATGGCACAGGGGCATGGGTGCAATCTCGGGGCACCTCCCACTCCCTGGGATAGCTGGACATTCCAAACATGGCCTCTGTGCAAGCATAACAGCTCTGATGGTGCAGCGCACGATCATCCTCACCTCGCAGAGGGGGGCCTGGGCTTCACCCACTGTGTGCCCAGGGAGAATTGACCACTTCTCTTCTTTCTCCACAGCCGCACCAGCTGCACATGCAGGGCGCACCACCCCACCTGGGACATGCTCCCGCACCCGAGGGCTCCGCAGGACCACCGCAACACTGCAGGGGTACCACGAGCAGCACCTGGAGGCCCTGCGAGACCAGACCCGCATCATGGAGCAGCAGGTGCAGG
This sequence comes from Rafetus swinhoei, assembly GCA_019425775.1. NCBI lineage: Eukaryota > Metazoa > Chordata > Testudines > Trionychidae > Rafetus > Rafetus swinhoei. The sequence continues at coordinate 130,741,021 of CM033424.1, forward strand.
AAGAACGAGAATTCCAGAGGGAACTGCTTGCCCAGGGTCGTGCCATCTCTGCCCATCTGCAGACCCTGGTGCAGAGCGTGCTGCCTCGCGCCGCTCCCGTGCCTGATGCCTCCCCAGCTCCTGCTCCTCCTCCCCCTCCAGTCTCTCCCTCCTCAACCTCCTCACCCTCCTCCCCAATCTCCACACCCCGCACCTCAACCTCCCCACCCTCCTCCCCATCCCCCCGGGGACACCGAGGCCCCTGCACCCGCCATGCTGGGAGACATGTGGCCTGGTGAAACCCCACCCCTGAGCCCTGAACTTCCTCCCCTTCTTCCCTTGCTTCCCCTTCCAGCTCCCTCTTCCCAGTTTTCCCCCTCCCATCTCCCACCCTCTCTCTTGCCCTCTCCCGCCTCCTTTCCCCAGTCTGCCCAAAGGTTCATCCGCCCCCCCACCCAAGTTGTGTTAAATAAACAGAATTCTTATGTTTGGAAATACATATATTTTATTTGAAATGAGGAAGGGGGGCTAGGGAGGGTTAAGTGGAAGGATGTGAGGGAGGAATGGGGCACAAGCCCCCAGTGGGGCAGACCACAGAGACTGTTAGTGCTCCTCGGGGCGGACGCTCTCCTGCAGGGCCCCCGGATACTCACAGCCCCCCGATGGACCTCCTGGATGGCAGCCTGCAGAAAGTGCAGCCAGGCTGATGGCAGCGCGTCCACAAGACGCACCAGAGTGCCCCGGGGCAGCTCTGTCTCCATGCTGCAGAGTGAAGGCAACCAGAGCATTCCGAGATACAAATGCTTTGCTGTCCCTCATCGAGGTAGACAAGCAAGCAGAGACACCTGAGAACTGGCTATCTGGGGTGGGTGGTAGGGTCCCTTTAAGCACGGACCTCAGATAGCCGCAGGCAGAAGCCCCACACAGGCGGTCCTGACCTGGTGCCCTGCCGGCACTGGTTCCAGCCAGCCTTAACTCCGATTCAGAGTCCACTCGGTGTGGACGCGCTATTTCATTTTCTGCAATGCATTTTCTGTGTAGATGCGTTAATTTGAATTAGCTTATTTCAAATTAACTATTTCGAATTAAGTTAACTCTAATTAACGCTGTAGTGTAGACATATTCTTAGATTGTAAAGTGTTTAGAGCAAGGATTGTCTCTTACTAGCTGGTTGACACAAAGCTCTATGTGCTACTTTAATACAAATAAGAACAAATATAAACATCACCTGCTTTTCAGTACAATTTCCATCAATGTTTGATTAAAAATTGCCTCTTCCAAATGAGGGAGTGACTTTTCCTTTTCCGTTCCCTTTTCCTTTTTTGGATCCTTCCATAGCTGATTAAGGCAGGTTTCATTGTATTAGTGTTTGGAAATTCAAAGCATTTTCATGTTGAACCAAAGCACTCTGTATTCCACTTTGCTATAATGAACTTCATTAACCAGTGCAGAGATTGATTAACAATAGAAAAATGATGTAGTCGGAGTATTTTCCTGACTGCATTAGAAAATAACATGCTTTTTTTGTCTCCTCTCCAACCTGACTCTTGTCACTATAGCTAAAACACAGTAACACATGGACAATTCAAATACTAAGTAAATTGGGCCTCACGGTTCAATTGCTTTTTATACAAAGCAGTTGCTTTATTTCCAGAAAGAGTAGAAAGCATTAACCAGATTAAGGCAACCTACAAAACCAGAAAAGCTTTTCTGTGAGCTTCAGGCTACTCATTTTATAGGAAGTTAGTAGAGCATGTAGTAGAGTCTTCCTCCTGCTGCTTCTGCCTTTCCGCTTTGTCTGTCATGTAGTACTACCTCATAATGGATGATATATGGTAATGGTTAAGATACCTACTCTACTGCAGAGTAGAAAAACCTGTTCTCCAGCTAACAAAGTGATATCTGGGAGCTGTAATGTACTCAGACTTGCTTCAACTCAATCTGGATTACATTGATAACTTTTTTTTGAGTGTTAAATAATATATTATAATATACTAATATGATACACTAATTAAATGATAAATTATTTAACATTATGTAGGGGAATTAATTTGTGTTTCAAATAATAGAGCTAATTCAGGAATCTGTTTTAACTTTTGCTCCATTGCTAGTAGAATATAAGGATGACTTGATTATTTCTGAAGCTTCAGGGGGTAACCGAGTTAGTCTGTACAGGATAAACTTAAAAAAACATCAAATAGTCTGATAGCATTTTAAAGACTAACAAAACATGTAGATGGTACCATGAGCTTTCATGGGCACAGCCCACTTCTTCAGATGACCAGAGTGTTGGATGTCCAGGACCAAAATAAATAGGGGAGAAGGGAGGAGGGTGGAAGAATGAAAAAATGGGAATGGGGGGGGAACAAGAAGAGGCAGTGGATAAAAAATATCAAGGGGAAAGCTGAGTTGGAATGTAATAGGAAAAACTAGGGCTTGTTTAGATTGCAAGTTTTTCCGCAAAGCAGCCACTTTGTGGAAAAACTTGCAGCTGTCTACACTGGTCGCTGATTTGCAAGAACAACTGACGATCTAATGTAAGATTGTCAGTGTTCTGCGCAAATACTATGCTGCTCCCGTTCAGGAAAAAGCCCTCTTGTGCAAATGTATTTGCGCAAGAGGCCAGTGTAAACAGCTCAGGACTGTTTTGCAAAAAGCCCGATGGCGAAAATGGCGATCGGGGCTTTCTTATAAAACAGCGTCTAGATTGCACGGACGCTTTTCCGCATAAAAAGTGCTTTTGCGCAAAAGCGCCCGTGCCAATCTAGGCGCTCTTTTCCGCAAATGCTTTTAACGGAAAAACTTTTCCGTTAAAAGCATTTGCGGAAAATCATGCCAGTCTAGACGCAGCCAAAGTGTTTTCTTTTTGTCTTGGTTAACCAGTATTGGTTGATTTCTTTGTGTGTCCTTAAACCTACATGCTCACATTACCCAGGAAAAGCAGAGCCCCATTGTTCTCTGCAGATTACCTCTGTTTGTTTTCCCAACTCCAAGGAAAACAGAGGTTGAGGTAGGGGGGAGAGTTTTGCCTCAGGAAAGGGGGTTCAAGTGATCTCTTTTCTGAAAAAGGGCTTATTTTATATTTTTATTTACACTTGATGATGGCAATGACTGATCGTCTTTCTTTTGGGCTCTCAGGGAAACTGAGACCAGACAAGTTAGACTCTAGGAGTTACAGAGACAGGTTCTTACAGAGTTTATTGTGCTAAGCGACCCCCATATCTCCACTCAAAATGCCAGGTTGGGGAATTGAGCCGAGACAAACGAATATGCAGAAAAGTGTCAGTTTGATATTTAAAATCATGGTGAAAATAGAGAATGAACTATTTTCTGTTTGCATTCTGTATAGATTCAATATATCACATTGGCTACATTTTATGAAACTGTGGGTACGTCTACACTAGCCCCCTAGTTCGAACTAGGGAGGCTAATGAGGGCGACCGAAGTTGCTAATGAAGCGCGGGATTTAAATATCCTGCGCTTGATTAGCATAATCCCGGCCGGTCGCCATTTTGGAAACTGACTAGCCTGAAGTAACTGCCCATGTCTATACGTGGCAGAGAAGCAGGATTCTGAGATAAACCCCTTAGTTCGAATTAACTGTTAAACCTCTGTCCACGAGGACTGTTTTGAATAAAAAACCCCAAACATTGTCCTTTTAAAATTTTATTTCATTTTACTTTTCTAAAAGTCTCATAAGGGTAGCCACATTAGTCTGTATCTTTAAAAACAATGAGTAGTCCTGTTGCACTTTAGAGACTAGCAAATATATATATAGTATCATACCTTTTGTGGTCAAAACCCACTTCTTCAGATGAGCGTCAGAGAAGAAAAAAGGGGGACTATCAGAATTTATAACAGAAAAAGAAGGGAGAGGGGAAAAAAGTACTCGTCAATAGTGGTGCCAGTGCTTATGAGGCTAACTGAATGGGCTGGAAGTGTCCCATACTTACCTTTTGATTAGGGCTCTCAATTGACATGCGTTATCGCCTGCAATTAACTCAGTCCAGGATTAACACATTAAATGTTGCACTGCCCCTTTCATGTGCCACCTTGGCGCTTCAAGGGACAGCGCTGCATGGAGCCCGGGATCAGCTGAAAACTTCAGCTGACCCCAGGCTCTGCCTTGCATTGCCCCTTGGAAACACTGCCCCGACGCTTCAAAGCGGCAGCGCTGCATGGAGCCCGGGGTGAGCTGGGGACTCTAGCTGATCCCAGGCTCCATGCAGCACTGCCCGGAGGCACACACGATTAATCGTGTGTTTAATCGTGATTACATTTTTTAATCGAAATTAATCACATGTTTAATAGCTATTAATTAATCACGATTAAATTTTTTAATTGCTTGACAGCCCTACTTTTGATGTGAATTACGTGTTAAATATAAGGAAGACTAGTTTTGTAATGGGCCATCCAATTAATGTCTTTGTTCAGGCACATGACTTCTTTCCAGAAGAACACTAGAAATATCTGGTAATTTGAATGCATGAGGATGATAAGAATGACTTTGCTCACATCTTGATTTGCCAATGGCTTTAAAATCTTCAAGGTAATCCAGGTGAAATGGCTGTTCATTAGCTGATTAAATGTTTTTAGAATCAAACCAGAGTGGACATGGAGGACTATGGCTAAAAGATCTAGCCGTCTCATGGATCTTAGCATTCAAGGCTGCTTCTTAAGGCCTGAAAGCCTAAACCATTTGCATCAATTTAGAGTTGAAAAACAGATTTAGCCCCTCTGACAATCAGTAAAGGCTAGTGGAGGCCCAGGGTTCTTTTAATCAGATGTCAACCATAAGCTGTCTTATTTTACTACAGTCCTTCTTCTCCTTCTGCTCTCACCCCCACCAACAACATCCCCCCCCCCCCCCCCCTTTTCTCACCATGTTTGAATGATGCTGTATTTGTGCCATGAGGCAAAACGGATTTAACAACAATGGGAGATTTTTTAAGAAGTAGAAACTTGGCCTCTTGGAATCCTTTTTTTTTTTCCATTTTGCAGGCGGGGGTGTCAATCTAGCTGTCCTCTAAGATGCATTTTTAAAATCAAAGTACCTCCACTGAGTTAGGCTTAAGACAACAGTAAAAGCTAATTGTACTCACCACATCACTCAGTATCATGTGACTATTTCTTATATAAACAATAGGATGCAGTATCCTTAAGGTTTGTATTGACCAAAAACTTTGTTCAAACATTTGATTACAGCTGGTAAACTTAAAGGAATAACTTACTTTTTTCTGAGCTACTGTTTGAGATATCTTCCCCAGCCTTCCTTCACTTTAAAACTGAGGGTTTATTGTGGAAAAGGAGGTTTTACTATGATTTGAAGCCAAATCAAGTGTCCCAAGTGCTATTTAATTATGTAATAGTGTGATGGGTTTCCCCTGGGGTACCACCAGGAACTAAGGTACCACTGAACCCCTGACCCAACAGTCAAGGCTCCCTTTCACATTGTACTGCAGTGATCAGCTGCCAAGCTCTCTGTCAGGTCTGTTCCCCACTCTGGCACTCCGAGTGCAGAAAGCTCAAAAAAGCTTAAAAACCTTGCCTTTACAGGCACTGGTTACCAAAACTTCCCAAGGTCACAGATTCTGTGACTCTGAGAAATAAACAAACAAGCTGCCATCATCAAGTGATTTTTGTATCCCTAAAAACCAGGGGTGAACACTTGAAACCACTCCCAGTGGTATCCCAACCTCTTTTGCTGCAAAAGAGCTTGAAAAGAAAACAAGCTGCAGTCTCTGGTAGCTGAGTCTGAGGCATGCAGATATACACAGACAGACCTTCCAGGACACAAGAATCAAATGACCACCTTAAAAAAAGTGATTTTTATTACAAAACAAAAGATAAACTTGGTTGCTAGTGTTACAGAGCAACTACTGAAAACACAGAGAAAAGTCTCTGGGAACAATGTGAGGTTGTAAATGGGGAAGGGTGGCATAGATTCACACAGAGCAGTTCAAACCAAACCACAAAACAAAGAGAAAATACCCTGAATGTGACTAGATCCACTTTTTTCCCTTTTACTTACTTCCAATCTCCTCTTTGTTCAGTCTACTCCCATGCTCCAAATTCCTTGGGGACATGGTAGTCCTCCCTGGGTTTAAATCATTCTGGGTACGTCTACACTAGCTCGTTAGTTCGAGCTAGGTAGAGATAATTAGAACAGCGGAGTTGCAAATGAAGCCGGGTTTAAATATCCGGGCTTCATTTATATGTTCCAGTGCCGCCATTTTTAAATCTTAGTCGAACTCCGTGCCCATGGCTACATGCGGCACGGAGTAGGTAGTTCGAATTAAAGATCCTAATTCGAACTACCGTTACTCCTCATTCCACGTGATTAAAATTAGGATCTTTAATCTTTAAATATTAAAATTAGGATCTTTAATTCGAACTACCTACTACGTGCCGCGTGTAGCCGCGGGCACGGAGTTCGGACTAAGGGGGATTTAAAAATGGCGGCGCTGAACTTAAATGAAGCCGGGATATTTAAATCCCGGGCTTCATTTGCAACTCCGCTTGCCCTAATTCCCTACCTAGCTCGAACTTATGAGCTAGTGTAGGCGTACCCTCTGTGTCTCTCAACTCCTGGTTTTTCTCTCCCACACAAAGAAAGCAGACAAGGAATCTATATCAAATTCGAATTTTATCCCCCTGTCTCCATTGGTTGGTTCTCCTAGCCCCCTGGCCAACATCTTTGCTAACTACCTGAGTTTAACCCCGAGTCAGAACTCCTCCTGTCCATTATACTTTCCATCCTGCACTTTCACCAACAAACATACAGATAAGGGCATACCCACCCAGTTATATGCAGGCTTTCTGAACAGTTACGCATAGGAAGCTCATCTGAGCATGTGGGTTTTGCCCACGAAAGCTTTATGATACTATTTTTTTTTGTTAGTTGTGGCCAGTGAATAGTCCTGTGGCAACTTAGAGACATGGGAAGGCTACAGCAAGGGCAATTGCTAGGTACTCAGGCATGAACCCACTCTGTAGTATAAACCTCAAATTATATTGTTTCATGCTGCCCATGGAACTGTGCATCATAAGCTCATAAAATTTGCCCCATCCCACACTGTGGAGAGGAGTATACAACAGCCTGTGGTCCATATGTTATGATTTTCACACACCTCAGTCCAACCCACTGGCTTAGGTAAAGCAGAAACAGGTTTATTAACTGCAAAAGATACATTTTAAATGGTTATAAGTCATAACAAACAAATCAAAGAAAACTACCTAGCAAATAAACAGAACATGCAAACTACGCTTCATACACTAAGAAGTTGGATATAAGTTGGCTATTAGGAAGTTTAGACTCTAAATTAGAATCATAGAACCATAGAACCATAGAACTGGAAGAGACCTCAGAAGGTCATCAAGTCCAGCCCCCTGCTCTAGGCAGGACCAATCCCAACTAAATCAACCCAGCCAGGGCTCGGTCAAGCCGAGACTTAAACACCTCCAGGGATGGAGACTCCACTACTTCCCTAGGTAACCCATTCCAGTGTTTCACTACCCTCCTAGTGAAATAGTTTTTCCTAATATCCAACCTGGACCTCTCCCACCACAACTTGAGACCATTGCTCCTTGTTCTGCTATCTGTCACTACTGACAACAGCCTCTCTCCATCCTCTTTGGAACCTCCCTTCAGGAAGTTGAAGGCTGCTATCAAATCCTCCTCACTCTTCGCTTCTGCAGACTAAACAGACCCAACTCCCTCAGCCTCTCCTCATAAGTCATATGCTCCAGCCCCCTAATCATTTTGGTTGCCCTCCGCTGGACCCTCTCCAATGCGTCCACATCCTTTTTGTAGTGGGGGCCAGAACTGGACACAATACTCCAGATGTGGCCTCACCAAAGCCGAATAAAGGGAATAATGACATCTCTGGATCTGCTGGCAATGCTCCTCTTAATGCAACCTAATATGCCATTAGCCTTCTTGGCTACAAGGGCACACTGTTGACTCATATCCAGCTTCTCATCCACTGTAACCCCCAGGTCCTTTTCTGCAGAACTACTACTTAACTGGTTGGTCCCCAGCTTGTAACTGTGCTTGGGATTCTTCCATCCCAAGTGCAGGACTCTGCACTTCTCCTTGTTGAACTTCATCAGATTTCTTGTGGCCCAATCCTCCAATTTGTCTAAGTCACTCTGGACCCTATCTCTGCCCTCAAGCGTATCTACCTCTCCCCCTAGCTTAGTGTCATCCGCAAACTTGCTGAGGGTGCAATCCATCCCCTCATCCAGGTCATTAATAAAGATATTGAACAAAACCAGTCCTAGAACCAAACGTTGGGGCACTCCGCTAGAAACCGACCGCCAACCTGAAATCGAGCCGTTGATCGCTACCCGCTGGGCCCGGCCTTCTAGCCATCTTTCTATCCATCTAACTGTCCATTTATCCAATCCGCATTCCTTTAACTAATTCGAATTAACTAATTCGAACTGAGTTTGAATTAGTGCTGTAGTGTAGACATACCCTATGAGATTATTCAACATAAGGGAAAGCCTTGTGACTTTTTATACAACTCTGGGAGACTAGGCCTGAGGCTCCTTTGTGTACTCTACGTTGTGTGTCAGAGTACATCTACACTGCACGCTCATTCTGGTATAAGCTATTCCGGAAGATAGTTTATTTTGAAATAGTGCGTATACACACAAAAAGTGCATCAAAATAGTGATTTGCTATTTTGAAATAGAGCGTCTACACTGATTGGATGCTATCTCACATTTAAGACCACCTGGAACAGGTTCAGGCAGGGCATTAGGTCAGCAGTGACTTCCTGGAACTTCTGCCTGAGGCTGAGATGCATGTTTAAAGGGACTCCCCTGTACAGCTATTTCTCAGGTTCTTCTTCTGCTTGCCTACCTCTCTGAGGGACAGCAAAGCACTTCCACTGTGTGCTTTGGTTGCCCTGTTTTTGGACACCTCAGCACTCCCAGCTCTGGAACTGGAGCTGCCTCTGTGCATGTGACGGTCCCTGACTGTCGTGCTGCAAGTTTCTGCAGCAGTTTCTGCAGGCTGCACTCCAAGCCCTGCAGGAGCATGACCCTGTTTGAGGAGACCCTCAACATGTATCTGGGAGCACAGCTCTTTCAGATGCACCCCGCTATGGAGCGCTGCTTCTAGCGGCTAGACACCAGTTTCGAATGGTGGGACCAGTTCATGGTGGAGTGGTGGAACAACCAGCAATGGCTCCAGAATTTCCATATGAGGAAGGACATGTTCCTGGAGCTGTGTGCCTGGCTCACCTCTGCTCTCTCATGATGGGACATGCAGATGAGACCCCTGGAGAAGTGGGTCGCTATTGCGATTTGGAAGCTCGCCACGCTGGACAGTTACTGATTCATTGGGAACCATGGGGAAGTTGACCATTGGAGCCCTCGACATGCAGGTATGGCACTCTCGGGCTGCAGTCCCAGGATGGGGGGGAGTAGTGGAAAGAAGGACCCTAGGGAAAGAGGGAGTTGGGAGTGCGTGGGTGGGGGAGAGTGAAGGGGAAGTCCCTGTCCCTGGGCGGTTCTCCAGTCCCACCCTCATCCATCCCTGCCAGGGGGTCAAGCTATATAAGGTGTGTTTGGAAGGGATTGGGAGGAAGAGCTCGAGGACCTCCAAAGGGCTCTGACACCCCTTTGATTCTGTTTTGTTTATTTGTTTGTCTCTTTCTGCAGGTGGTGAGGGCCATCAACACTGTCCTGCTGCACAGGATCATCCACCTTGGCGACGTGGACCCCATCATTACTGGCTTTGCCGCCATGGGCTTCCTCAACTGTGCGGAGTGGCTATTGACGGCACCCACATCTCTATCTGGGCCCCTGATCACTGGGCATCTCAATACATTAACCTGAGGGATACTTTTCAATGGTCCTACAGGCCCTGGTTGACCACCGCAGCCAGTCTTTGGAGATCTTTGTCGGCTGATCAGGAAAGGACTACAATGTCCGCATGTTCAGAAACACCAGCCTCTTCCAGAAGCTGGAGGCTGACGCTTTGTTCCCCAAGTGCAGCATTAAGGTCGGGGACATGGACATGCCACTGTGCATTGTGGGGGATGCAGCCTACCCTCATGTGCCATGCCTAATGATGCCATATGCTGGACACGTTGACCCCAGCAAGGACTGCTTCAATGGCCGCCTAGGCACTGCCCAGCCAAGAGGGAAGGGCCTTTGAGCAGCCATGTACAGCTGCCTTCTGGGAGGCTTGAGGGTCTGTCATGCTGGCTAGAGGATGTGCAGTGGCAGCTGTGCTGTGGCGGCCAGCTTCCTGTTAACATTGGTTACTCTAATAAGTTTTTCTAGTGATTTGATATTATCTAGATATAATATACATAGGCAGTTACATGTTCCTGCCATTGTAATGCTTGTCTTACTCCCATCTCTAGAAGTACTTGTACTTATCTAATCCTAGGGTACAGAGCTCCTGTTCAAACATAAATGAGTGTAATACATACCACTATGAAAAGACAACATTGGATCTGCTCTTGGTTATAATCATAGAATCATAAAGCTGGAAGAGACCTTACGAGGTCATCAAGTCCAGCCCACTGCCCAAGGCAGGACCAATCCCAACTAAATCAACCCAGTCAGGGCTTTGTCAAGCCGAGACTTAAAAACTTCTAGGGATGGAGATTCCACCACCTCCCAAGGTAACCCATTCCAGTACTTCACCACCCTCCTAGTGAAATAGTTTTTCCTAATATCAAACCTAGACTTCCCCCACTGGAACTTGAGACCATTGCTCCTTGTTCTGCCATCTGTCACTACTGTGAACATCCTTTCTTCATCCTCTTTGGAACCTCCCTTCAGGAAGTTGAAGGCTGCTATCAAATCCCCCCTCACTCTTCTCTTTTGCACACTAAGGCTGTGTCTAGACTGGCCAGTTTTTCCAGTAAATCAGCCGCTTTTCCGGAAAATCTTGCCAGCTGTCTCCACTGGCCGCTTGAATTTCCGCAAAAGCACTGACTTCCTACTGTAAGAAATCAGTGCTTTTTGCGGAAATACTATGCTGCTCCTGTTCGGGCAAAAGTCCCTTTTGCACAAAACTTTTGCACAAAAGGGCCAGTGTAGACAGCTGAGATTTGTTTTCCGCAAAAAAGCCCCGATCACGAAAATGGCGATCGGGGCTTTTTGGATGCGGAAAAGCGCGTCTAGATTGGCCACAGACGCTTTTCTGCAAAAAGTGCTTTTGCAGAAAAGCGTCCGTGCCAATCTAGATGCTCTTTTCCGAAAATGCTTTTAACGGAAAACTTTTCCGTTAAAAGCATTTCCGGAAAATCATGCCAGTCTAGACCCAGCCTAAATAAGCCCAAATCCCTCAGCCTCTCCTCATAGGTCAAGTGCTCCAGCCCCCTAATCATTTTGGTTGCCCTCCGCTGGACCCTTTCCAATGCATTAACATCCTTTCCATAGCGGGGTGACCAGAACTGGACACAATACTTCAGATGTGGCCTCACCAGCCAAATAAAGGGGAATAATTACTTCTCTAGATCTGCTGGCAATGCTCCTCCTAATTCAACCTAACATTCCATTCGCCTTCTTGGCTACAAGGGCACACTGTTGACTTATATTCAGCTTCTCATCCACTGTAATCCCCAGGTCCTTTTCTGAAGAACTGCTACTTAGCCAGTCGGTCCCAGCCTGTAACAATGCTTGGGATTCTTCCATCCCAAGTGTAGGACTCTACACTTGTCCTTGATGTACCTCATCAGATTTATTTTGGCCCAATCCTCTAATCTGTCTAGGTCACTCTGGACCCTATCCCTGCCCTCCAGTGTATCTACCTCTCCCCATAGCTTTAGTGTCATCTGCAGATTTTCTGAGGGTGCAATCCACCCCCTCATGAAGGTCATTAATAAAGATGTTGAACAAAACCAGCCTATAACCAATCCTTGGGGCACTCCACTAGAAACCGACTGCCAACCTGACATCGAGCCGTTGATCACAACCTGTTGGGCCCGACATTCTAGCCATCTTTCTATCCATCTTTTCCATATCTACAGAGCCAGTCACTTCATAATAGAAGCTGATCAGATGGTCAGGCATGCCAGATTGGTCAGGCATGACTTGCCCTTGGTGAATCCATGTTGACTATTCCTGATCACTTTTCCCTCTTCCAAGTGCTTAAAAATGGATTCCTTGAGGATCCCCTCCATGATTTTTCCGGGGACTGAGGTAAGGCTGACTGGTCTGTAGTCCTGGATTGTCCTTCTTCCCTTTTTTAAAGATGGGCACTACATTTGCCTTTTTTCAATAATCCGGGATCTCTCCTGTTCTCCACGAGTTTTCAAAGATAACGACAAAGGCTCTGCAATTCATTTGCCAACTCCCTCAGATGCATTAAATCCAGACCCATGGATTTTTGTATGTTTAGCTTTTCTAAATAGTTCCTAACCTGTTCTTTCCCCATCAAGGGCTGTCCACCTCCTTCCCATACTGCGTGGCCTAGTGCATTAGTCTGGGAGCTGACCCTGTCTGTGAAGACAGAGGCAAAGTAAGCATTGAGTACTTCAACTTTTCCCACATCATCTGTCACTAAGTTACCTCCCTCATCAGGTAAGGGCCCCACACCCTCTCTGATTACCCTCTTATTGCTAACATGCCTGTAGAAACCTTTCTTGTTGCCCTTCACATCCTTTGCTAACTGCAATTCCAATTGCGCTTTCGCCTTCCTGATAACTCCCCTGCATTCTCAAGCAATATATTTATATTCCTCATCTGTCCAAGTTTCCACTTTCTTGTAAGCTTCCTTTTTGTGTTTAAGCTCACCAAGGATTTCCCCAGTAAGCCAATCTGGTCGCCTACCGTATTTGCTTTTCTTACTGCTCATCGGCATGGTTTCTTCCTGTGCCTTCAATAAGGCTTCTTTAAAATACTGCCAGCTCTCCTGGACGCTTTTCCCCTTCATGTAAGCATCCCAGGGAATCCTGCCCATCAGTTCTCTGAGGGAGTCAAAGTCTGCTTTTCTGAAGTCCAGGGTGTGTATTAAAATAACCGTTAAACCTCATTTTTTTAGGAGTAAAGGTTATTTTGAAAGAAGGGGTTTCTTTCAAAATAACCATGTCTACACAGCGTTTTTTAACTTGAAATAGGGTATTTCGAAATAGTGGCCGGACGCGATTATGCAAATGAAATACAGGAAATTCAAATCCGCGCTTCATTTGCAATTTCGCTCGACTGCATTTGCATTCCTCTCTCGAAAGAGGAATGCAGTGTAGACATACCCCTAGAGGTGACATGCTGCCAGTTTTCTTCCTTGTCCTGTACTACCCTCACTGGCTCTTCAGCCTGCTTTGCCTGTAAGATTAAATGCTGCCTTCTCTCGAGGAAGTCTTCATCCTCCCTGATGGATCATAGGGTTGATACTAGGGCCTCAAGTCCTCTAATTTTTTTTTCCAAAATGGCGACCAGCTTGCACTTAGTGCAGATGAAATCCCTTCTATCTTCCGAAAGGAAGACAAACATGGCATATGCTGTGTAGGTAACAACAGCAGACTTATCGCTATCCATACCTGCCTTCCCTCTGAGCGATTCCTCAGATGTTTTTAAATACCTCCTGAGCTCCTCTCGGATGTTTCCCAGGCAAACTCACCTGTTGGCTGCTGCCCTGTTCGTTGCTCTCTGCATTCTCTCTGGCTGCCTTTTTTTATAAGGCTGAGGCTAGACCCAGCTCAAAGCCTTGCCTCTGATGCAATCAACCCCTAAAGGCCCACCTGAGCACAGTACGTTTTGATTATATTTTTGTGTAAAGGTTTTAAAGAATGGCAAGTGTACCTCGCCCCCTTCCCAATTCCTTCAAAACTCCCTGTTTGTAGCCCTTGTTCACAAAGCTCCCTCATCGCTGACTCACTGCTTTATAAAGCCCTTGCCTTCCTGATAGCCCTGCCCCCTGATTAAAGCTCAGCCAATGAGTAGATACTTCTAGATTTCAAACCTTGATTAGAAACTCACAGCTTCCAACTGCCAGCCACAACACTCACTTCTTGGGGGGAAAAAACAGATGGACAAACACAGCAAGAAACCCAGAAACACAAACACACACTACAGACAGCCACTTCCCTCAAAGGTCCTGTATTAGCACCTCCTTCACCTGAACAACTCCCTCTCAAAACTCCCTGTTTGCAGCCCCTGTTTGCAAAGCTCCCTGGTCGCTGACTCACTGCTTTATAAAGACCTGGCCTTCCTGATAATCATTGTCTTTATTAGTACGTGTCTGCAGGAGCCAGACACTTAGAAGGTTTTTGGAATAGGAACTATATATTTTATTTTCCTGCATTGTACAATATACATTTGTAGTGATATATGAATTTTAATAATGAAAATGTTTTTTCAATACCATATTTCAAAACCATTGTTGTGATCTAAAAATCTTCATAAACTATCACAGAACAACAGTATGACTTTCAAACTATCTCAAAATCACTTACAGTACTCAGGAGATATTCAGTATCATTCCTTAATTGTTCATCAGAGATTATAAACAAGTTTGGAAGTAGAAAGAAAGCTTGATTGAAGTCTGTAAATGATAAATATGTTAAAAATAATCATGAATGAATTATGCTTTTAAAATATTTTGTCAATCTTCCTTTGTGTTCCTGCACTCTTTTTCCCCCCTTTCCCTACATCAAGGCTCTCACTTTCACTGCTAGGCAACATGGCAACAAGTCAAGCTTTGTTAGTTCTGCTCCTAGTCCAGTGTCAACTGCAGTTTAATGAATCTGACATTTCTTATCCAAGCAATTCTTCATGTTCAAAATTATTTTATATCATGTTTCAAAAGTAATGCCAGTGAGAGAGACATGCTATGCTATCAACATACAAAATAAAAAAACAAGAGAGACCACAGTCACAGAAAATAATTAATATTAGAATTGCACTTTTTTCTTGCTATGTAAAAATAATTTTCTGGCAAAATGCATTGTGTAAAATTCCTGTTGAAATTTTGTTTTAATTAATGATGAAATAAGAAATAAAATCGATTTTATTTTGAATCCTTTGATAATGTAAAACTTCTTCTAAGCTTTTAAAAATATGTACCAGTTTTTAAAAACTTAGAAATTATGCATATTGTATTCCTCTGTAGGCTTCTTCATCTTTGCAATGATATATGCCACAAAGAGTAGATCTCTTCATTTATGCCCTTTTATTTTTTCATAGATATTTCATTGATCATAATACAGAAGAAGATAGGTATTTCATCATTGATGCTAATACTGGAACCATTAAAACTGCCAAGATCTTTGACAGAGAGGAAACACCTTGGTACAACATCACAGTTGCTGCTTCTGCGTTAGGTAAATAATATACTTATTAGACATGTAACAGAAGAGTTTCTGTAAGTTATGAATGCCAGACTAATAATTGTTTTTAAAAATAATATCCTGAGTATCTATACATTCCTTTCAAAGGCAGGCCTTTTCTCGCTTATTTGGAAGTAAAGGAGAATTTAAGGTCTATATCTTATTTCTCTAATTCCAAAAAAAAAATGCAACTATCTATATTTATTGATCTATATGAATTTACAACCTTTTCCTTTGTTCTTGGGCACATATCCATTATATTCTCTTATCTGGGAGGAATTTGGCTGTTTTGTGTATGTTGGATATCATTTTTCATATTTCTTGACAAATGAACAATATCATTTTTTGAAAATATAGCCTAAGTTGATAAACTCAAACTGTTCCCTTTTATAGCTAGAGTTAACCTAATCACAGTGAAGGGTAATAATTGCATATTAATTGGGTCAGTATAAACATAAATCTAGCTAGTACCCAGTAATTTAAGGTTGATTATCAAGATGTACATTTTTAAGTCCTGGAGTTTTAATACACAAATTGCCAAATAAAGATTAAGCAGTATATTTTCCAGGGTTCTCAAAAGTCCTCAGTCAAAAACTGCTTAGTTTCAGTGGCCTCAGCTAAGAATAGCATTGTTCAATAAATGTTCAATCAGATAGTTTCAGGTAATCAATTTTACATCAGATGGTTCTTTTTTTTTTTTTTTTTTTTTTTGTAAATGAGTACAACTTGAAAAGAGACTGAAATTTCCCCTTTTTACTAATTAAATTCCTAAATATTTATTAAACTTTTTTGACCTTGGAAAATATTTTGCAGTTTTATTTATGAGAGATGATACTAATGTATTCTATAGTATTACTAGTTTGTGTGCATGAATATACATTTTATGAGGATAACAAATTAATTTTATTATTATCTCTGCTTTTGGCATTCAGTTCCTATTTTAAACTAAGTCATATTTCTATAGTAAGTAGTAAAGTCTTGGGTTTTATGTAGTTAGTCATAAAAAGACAAGCACTGAAACCTCTGTGTGAGTTATAGTTTCTTTGCATACTGTTTTATTACATAATAAACTTAAAAAACAACAAATAGTCTGGTAGCACTTTAAAGACTAACAAAACATGTAGATGGTATCATGAGCTTTCATGGGCACAGCCCATTTCTTCAGATAACTAGAGTGTTGGATGTCCAGAACTAAAATAAATATGGGAGAAGAAGGGGGAGGGAGAGAAGGAAAAAATGGGAGAGGGGGGACAAGAAGAGGCAGTGGGTATAAAAATATCAAGGGGAAAGCAGAGCTGGAATGTAACAGGAAAAATAAATAGTCTATAAGCACCTAAAGACTGGATAGTCAAAAGAGGCAGATAAGGACCATTAGTAGGCAATTGGAGAGGAAGAGTGCTAACACCAGATACTATACAGACAAAGAACCATTGGCACCTTTATTACAGTGCAACATGCATTAAACTTCAATTTAGGCTTAATTATAAACAGGCGCATAGTAAAATTGAGCTTTAATTAAGATTTAAAAGACACAATGGAGCATCCATAGGAAGCTGCAAGTGAAAAGGAATAGTTGCTATCCAGGCTTTCCAAATGTAATTGTTTTGCTGAAATAAATCTCAATAGTGTTGAAGTTAAACGTAGCTTTTCTATAGATTATTTGATTCACATAATCAAGTGAACCGTATTGTGCACAGGATAGTAATAAAGATTATGGCTGTGTCTACATTGGCACCCTTTTCCGGAAAAGGGATGCTAATGAGACAAGTCGAAATTGCAAATGCCGCGGGGATTTAAATTTTCCCCGCGACATTTGCATGAACATGGCTGCCGCTTTTTCCGGCTCGGGCTTTGACGGAAAAAAGCGCCAGTCTAGACGCGGCTCTTGCGGAAAATAAAGCCTTTTCCGGAAGATCCCTTATTCCTCTTAAAATCAGGAATTTTAAAATTTGTATAATACCGGTGCTCACATGGTCCTTCTGGTTCAGGTTGATTGAGCCTTCTAGAAGATGCATTCTGGGTGGAATTTTGAGAGGCATTGAGGCCCAGATCCACTAAGGTACTTAGGCACCTAACTCCCATTTAAACCAAGGAATTCAGGCCTCAGCATTGGCCAACTACTCTAATTGAAACAGCATTGGCCTACCTATTCCCTCAGTGGGAGCAAAGTTAGTCTAATGATGATTGCTTTTGAAAATTCTATCACTAGTGAGCACAAAGCATGAATCTTTGCAAGGGGAATAGTGTCATCCTTTCCTTAGAACATTAACTGGGACAACGAGTAAGCATAGGAGGGCTACAGTCAGGGGAAGTGAAATGTGCCAAGAAACTAACAGTTGAAGAAGCTGCTTTGGTTGTATCAGCACTGGTTGCAAAACAGTCTGCAGTAACAACCTCCTAGGAACTCCCTAAAGGGATAAGAAGGTTGATGATATGATACTACATCTGAAGTGAAGGAACTGCAGAGTGATGAACCTCACCTCAGTTCTGGAGAAACTAAGGCAGAGTAGTTGGATAAGTGTAAATTGATAGGATTAAAACACTATGGCTACGTCTACACTGGCATGATTTTCCGGAATTGCTTAATACAGAACAGTTTTCCATTATAAGTATTTCTGGAAAAAGAGCGTCTACATTGGCAGGATGCTTTTCCAGAAAAGCCCTTTTTCCGGAAAAGCATCCGTGCCAATGTAGACGCTGCCGGAAAAAGCCCGATCGCCATTTTTGCGATCAGGCTTTTTATGCGGAAAAGACTACTGGGCTGTCTACACTGGCCCTTTTCCGAACAGTTTTCCGGAAAAAGGACTTTTGCCCGAGCGGGAGCAGCATAGTTTTTCCGAAAAGCAGCTGATTTCTTACTGTAGATCACAGTGCTTTTCCGGAAATTCAAGGAGCCAGTGTAGACAGCTCGCAACTTATTCCGGAAAAGCGGCTGATTTTCCGGAATAAGTGACCCAGTGTAGACACAGCCTATGGCTTCAGTGAGAGTAAATCAGGTCTCAGTAATCTGTTAGAATTATTTGAAAAAATACTAATGAAATAGTGGATGGTGGAGAACCAACTAGTTGACATGATTTGTTTGCTTTTCTAAAGGCTTGAGACAAGGTATGTGACAAAAGACTATTAAAGGGAAATAAATAACAACAGAATAAGTGGACAATGTTCTGTCAGATTAAAAGATGATTTAGTGAGAGGGAACAGAGCTGCAGTGAGTAGTTGTCCTTCTAAAAGGAAAATAGGAAGATCTAATTATATTGGAAATGGGATAGTTAAATTTAAATTTGGAGAAATGTGAGTGTTCAAACTGAAGGGGGAAAATCAAAACTACTCATTATATGTATGAAAAGTGTTTATTTTTATATAATAAAGCAGGTTCTTCAGATGTGTGTGTTTGTGGATAGATAGATAGATAGATAGATAGATAGATAGATAGATAGATAGATAGATAGATAGATAGATAGATGGATGCACACAGTGATACATTCTGTATCAATATACAGGTTGAATCTCCCAAATCCAGGACTCCTTGGTCCGACAACATCAGGTCTCAAGGGTGGCAGACCAGGGAGGTCCAACCTGTTCTCTGATACAAACCATAATATTATACATATATACATACTGATACATTCTGAAAAAGAAAGATCACCTGCAGGAAGCACTGGTAGATGGTTCAGTTAAGATTATTGCACAATATGCAGCAATGTTGAAAACCACAAATAATATCCTTGCCTATTTTAAGAGAAGGATGGGGACCATAAAGGAGCAGAGATACAAAACCACTCATTTATGATAGGCTTGTTCCAACTTTGAAGTCAATTTCAGTTAAAGTTAGCTTATAGTTTGAACAGTTCAAAGCAACACATACTACAAGTAGTAATAGAGAGATAGCCGTGTTAGTCTGATCTTGCTAAAACAAAAGGAAAAACTATGTAGCACTTTAAAGACTAACAAGGTGGTTTAATAGGTGATGAGCTTTCATAGGCCAGACCCACTCCCTCAGATCATATTCTGGAAGAGAATTGGCATGACCATATATACCAAAGGAATACAATGAAAAAAGTGAACATATTATTAAACTGACAAATCAGATTTAGTACAGAAGGTGGAGCGAGGGAGAGGGAGGGAGGAAATAGCTATGAGTCAATGAATGGCTAATCAGGGGTGATAAGTGGGGAAGCTATCTTTGTAATGTGTAAGGTAATTAGCATCTTAGTTAAGGCCCATTCATAAAGTACTACAAGTAGGAAAGATAAAAAATATCCTGTGGAGCCTTTTGGTCCAGTAATATAAGGTGAGAGATATGGGGGAAATAAGTATAACATAAATCCAACAGAAGATTAATGCAGCATGCCATTCTCATTTTAAGGTCCCAGCCAAGAAAAATTGCTAGTGTTGTTAAGAAAGTTGCTGAAGAACGTTATAACTGCTGCTCAGTGCTTCTGTTTTTGGCGCTGCAGTCCTATCAGCAGTAGCAGAAAATGCAGCCTGCTACTTCAACAGATCTTGATGTCACTTATAAAGATAGACCATATGCACAGTTCAGTGTCAAAGGCACTCAATTGTCTTCAATTATTGCCCTCAGTAGCAGCCTGGCTCCATGATTACAGGTCACACTAACACAAGTGCCCAGTGAAAAAGAGAGGCTTAGTCAGCAGTTGGACTTTCTGCATTCCTCTAGGTCACACAAAAGGTTAAAGTGAGGTATTCCACCATTTAAACTATGTCTGCACTGCAGCTTTATTTCGGAATATTGGAATAACTGACATAGTGCACGTCTACACTGCCAGCCTTTATTTTGAAATAATGTCAAGCTGGAGGACTTCTTACTCTGACTCCTATAACCCCTCATTTCATGAGGCGTAAGGGAAGTCGAAGGAAGAGTGGTCTTCCTTCCACTTCCTGCTGTATAGACAGTGCCAAAAGCCAAAATTAGCTATTTCGACTTAAGCTACACAATTGACGCAGTTCAAGTTGCGTAGCTTATTCCAACTTTAGCCCTGCTGTGTAGATATGCCCTTATAGACTGAGACAAACAACTTTCATACCATCTTAAATGTTTCATAACATCAGCTTGTTATCCCCCCCCTTACACCTTGCTCCAGAAATCTCAAACAAAAATCCCTATTCATCACTTCTGTCAAACCCTTTATCACTAAACAAAGACATTGGCTGGATGGCTCTCCACATTCCACATCTTAATGACATAAAAAAACAAACAAAGCAAACAAAGTGGGTACTAAGTATTCTTATCAGCTTCATTTAGCATGGATACTCTGATAGTTTCTTTCCCCTTTTTCTCCTTCTTTTTTCCTCCTCTTCCCCCCCAACCCCTATCTGTGCTATTTATTTGAAAACTGGACCAATCCCTTAAACTCTGTTCATCTGAAGAAGTGGGTTGTGTCCCATGAAGCTCATGACACCATCTACATTTTTTGTTAGTCTCTAAGGGTACGTCTAGACTACATGCCTCTGGCGACAGAGGCATGTAGATTAGGCTACCCGGCATAGGAAAATGAAGCGGCGATTTAAATAATCTTCCTGGGATGAGGTTTACCTGGGAGGTCGACAAATGCCTTTGATGTCGACCGCGGAGCATCCAGACTACCGTGCTGAGCCAACAAACAGCTGATCAGCTCAGCGCGGCAGCCATTTAAATTTAAATGAAGCGGCGATTATTTAAATCGCCACTTCGTTTTCCTATGCCGGGTAGCCTAATCTACATGCCTCTGTCGCCAGAGGCATGTAGTCTAGACGTACCCTTTGGTGCTGCAAGACTATTAATATCCAATCTAGACCTTCCCCACTGCAACTTGAGACCATTGCTTCTAGTTCTGTCATTTGCCATCGCTGAGAATAGATTAGCTCTAATTTCTTTGAAACCCCCCTTAAAGTAGTTGAAGGTTGTTATCAAATCCCTCCTCATTCTTCTGTTGTATAGACTAAATAAGTCCAGTTCACTCAGCCTCTCCTTATAAGTAATGTGCCCCAACCCCACTAATCATTTATATTGCCCTCTGCTGGACTCTCTCCAATTTGCCCACATCCTTTCCATAGTGGGGGCCCAACTAACCAGTGCCAAATAGAGCAGAATAATTACTTTCCTCTATCTGCTGGCAGAGCTCCTACTAATGAAGTCCAATATACCATTAGCCTTCTTGACAAGGACACACTCTTGACTCATCCAGCTTCTCATCTACTGTAATTCCAGGTCCTTTTCTGCAGAACTTCCACTCAGCCACTTGGTACCCAGCCTTGGTACATGGGATTCTTCCATCCTAAGAGAAGGACTCTACACATATTCCTTGTTGAACCTTATCAGATTTCTTTTGGCCCAATCCTCCAATTTGTCTAGGGCACTCTGGACCCTGTCTCTACCCACCAGCTTAGTGTCATCCACAAACTTGTTGAGGGTGCAATTCATCCCATCATCCAGATCATTAATGAAGATGCTGAATAAAACCAACTCCAGGAACGACCCCTGGGGCACTCTACTTGATACAGGCTGCCAACCAGACATCGAGCCATTGATAACTATCCATTGAGTAAGATGATCTAGCCAGCTTTCTATCCTCCTTATAGTCCATTCATCCAAACCATATTTCTGTAACTTACTGGCAAAAATACTTCGGGAGACCGTATCAAAACAGAACTGTCTTTAGCCATACAGAATATGCAGATGCATTGGGCAGCTGAACATTTCAGGCACCACTGGGACTTAATGTCTACCTTTGTGGACATGCTTTTTGTGGCTTTGCTTCCTCCGGAAAGGATCTAGTTAACTTAAAAGTGAAAAAAAACCTGCCAGGCCTATTAGTAAAACATTTAACTTATAAAATATACATTTAAGTTAAGCCATTTAACAGATATTTGCCAGCCCCAGGTAAATGCTGTTAGTTTCTGAATTTACTGTGTTAGTTTATGGGACCCTAGTTGATAATTTGCTTTACAATTTTCATTAGTATGTTTCTGAATATTATAAAATCACATCTCTAAAAAAATCACTATCTTCCCTGGGCTGCTGTTATTGCATTTCCTCAGACCTGTTAAGGAACAACCCAGGACAAAGGGTGGGCTGGAGCAATATTGCTTCTGGGGTTGTTTGTTGGTACAGATTCTTAAGAATAAAGTGATACTCACACACACACATCACATTCATGCTGGCAGTTTGGAGACAGGCTGCAAGTGCGACGTAGATTACTTTTGATTTTACTGGTGGCTGGAGTGCAGGCCAGGCGTTAGCTTCCCAGAGATTCGACCATGATTTAGTTAATTTATCTGCTTGCAGGGTCTTTGTCTGCCTTAAAAGGTCACAGATCCTAAACTGCCGTTTTGGTTGGGAATTTCTCATTCAGACCTCACACACATTCCACAGGTTACATTCATAAGCAATATGGTTTCTAAGCAAAGTGGGGCCTCATGGCCTTGCGTACAAGAAATTGCATTGTACTACAGATAACATACCAAAGGCATGATAAAAAGCTTCACAAATTATAACTAAGAAAGCCAAGGTTAGGGAAGAAGGGAAAAGCAGAGGAGTATGTCTCGTTATCTAGACACTAGTGAAGAGGAGGGAGGGGGGCTGTGTACGACTGGTTACAGCTGTTGGGCATAGGGGAACCAATTTAATAGTACTGTCTTGGGCCCCATAAATTCTGATGATGTCCCTGTATCAAAAGCTTTGTTAAAGTCAAGGTACATCACATCTACTGATTTCCACACATTCACAGAACCAGTTATCTTATCATAGAAGACAATTAGTTTGGTAAGGCATGACTTACCCTTGGTGAATTCATGTTGGCTGTTTCTGATCAACTTCCCTTCCTCATCTTTCAAAATAGATTCCTTCAGGAACTGCTCCATGATTTTTCCAGTGTCTGAGGTGAAGATGACCAGTCTGTAGTTCCCTGGGTCTTTTTTCCCCCTTTTTAAAAGATGGGCACTACATTTGCCTTTTTCCAGTAATCTAGGACTTCCCCCAGTTGCCACGAGTTTTCAAAGATAATGGCCAATGGGCTCTGTAGTCACATCAGCCAATTCTCTCAGCACTAGATCTGTGCAAGTCCAACTTTTCTAAATAGTCCCTAATCTGTTCTTTCACTACTGGGGGCTGCTCGCCTTCTTCCCATTCTGTGCTGCTCACTGCAGCAGTCTAAGAGCTGACCTTATCTGTGAAAACCAAGGCAAAAAGCATTGAGTACTGCAGCTTTTTCCACATTATCTATCACTAGGTTTCCTTCCCCATTCCATAGGTTTCACACTTTCTTTTTCTTGCTAACATACCTATAGAAACCTTCCTGTTATCCTTCACATCCTATGCTAGCTGAAATTCCAATTGCACTTTGGCCTTCCTGAATAAAACCCTGCATGCTCAAGTAATATTTTTGTATTCTTCCTATCATCAGTCAGGCAGGGTGTGACGGACCAGGCCAGGTCTGGACACAGCTGAGGGCGTCCGCTTAGGGCAAATTGCTCAAATTCAGGGCTCCTTACAGCCCCCAGACTGGAGACCTTCCCAAATAGGCCACAAACCAGTCCCACAGAGCACTTCTGCTGCCTGCCTAGCCAGCCAGAAGCCTCATGAGCAAAACCCCTCTGACACTCCAGCATGCTCCGTGGCCCAAACAGCCCTGGACCTGCCCACAGGTGAGGGGTCTTAGAGCCCAATCTCACCTACCCCGAACAAGTTCTGTCTGGTTCCAGGAAACCAGCCACAGATCCCAGGTCAATTTACCCTCTGGATCTTACCCACAAGATCACGCTGAGCCAATCCTTTAGAATATAACATCTAAAGGTTTATTACTAAAAGAAAGAAAAGCGCGAGAGTAAGGTTGTTAAAGTATCATACATTACATGCATCAAATCTCCCAGTTCTCGATGCAGGCTTGCAGCAGAGATGTTATAACTGCTGGCTTAAAAGTCTTTGGTGCACATCCTACATCAGGATGGATCCACAGTTCTTTCCAGCTCCTCGATCCCTGCATTCTTGCCTCTGGGATGAAGAGCTAAGCTGAGCACCAAGATGGAGTTGGCCACATGGCATATTTATATCCCCCCCGGCTTCTTCCAAGCTGGGGACAGTCACGTAGTCAGTGGCCAGGTGTGTCTTTGGCCTTCAGAGGTCTATAGTTCCATGGAGACTTGCTCATTAGCATGTCCATAGGCTGAACATTCTTCGTCTATTGCTCAGTCACAAACAGAGAAGTTTCCAATATTGACACCAAGTACATATTTATAACGTGTAGAGTTTGAGGCTCAGCATTGGAATATCGCCGAGCCTCATTTGCATAGCTAATGAGTCGTTATTTAGGAGCGCTTTGCAAGAAGATTGCACACTGCCCTTCTGCACAAGAAATCTTCAGCAGCCGCTATGCCTGAAAATAATCAGCATAACGGCTTTGCGCAAGAGGGTTTTTCTTGTGCAAGAAGGGGCAGTGTAGACAGCCCCGTCTTGCGCAAGAGCCGCTTCCGCGAAAATGGCAGCTCATTAGCTATGCAAATGAGGCTCGGCGATATTCCAACGCTGAGCCTCATTTGCATAGCTCTGGCGCAAGATCTCACCAGTCTAGATACAGCCAGGCTGATTCCCTAAAATCTAGTAACGTGACACAGGGTCGTCCCAATGGGTTCCTGACAGGTCCTCTATTCCAGGGGTTCCCAAACTTTTTGACATGGAGACCAGTAAATCCATTCACGAGCTTTTGGAGGACCAGTAACATTCATTTGCATATTTGCAGATTCATTAAGCAAATGATGAATATTCAAATAAGTTGTTTCTGGTCCTCCCAAAGCCCCCAGTGCCAACTTTAGCAAAGCTTTTGATACGGTCACCCACAATTTTCTTGCCAGCAAGTTAAAGGAATATGGATTGGATAAATGGACTGTAAGATGGATAGAAAGCTGGCTAGACCAGGGTTTCCCAAACTTTTTACTTTAGTTGGAACCCATTTTTTTCAGTACTGTTTTTTGCAGCCCAAAAATATAAACGCATATTAAAAAAAGAATGAAATTATCTGCGTGCACCCGGGTCACTCCCACTCCCCGCCTGCCAATTCGCTTCCCCCTCGCTGCCCCTCCGGCCAACCCCACTTCCCCCAACCCCCTCCCGGATGGCTGGTTCTCCCCCACTTACCCTCCTGATCTCCCCCAGCCAGCCCCGCTCCCCCATCTCCTCTTTTAAATTTGCCAGCACCACCTTTGTCCATTTCTGTCCCACAGCTTCAGGTATCATGAAAGTTCCCGAAGCCTGTTGCTTTGCAGCAAGGGACGGCACTTCTCTCTTTTGCAGGGTTTCCCCAGCTTTTTCCAATCTCTTATTTTCCTGCTTTACCAGTTAAAGTATGTCGTGTGTTTGGATTGCCTGTTGCCCTGCCAGGGTTTGAGTTTTCCAACACTCTATTGCTTTTGTTGCTTCTTTTATTTTCCTAGTCTGTTCTATTACTTGGCAGGCTAGCAGTGTGACATACTGTTTAAGCAATCTCACCATAGACATGAGTTGCAAAATCCTAGGCTTTTTACTACTATTACTATTTTTCAGCACTTCAGTTTTTGCCATGGCTCTTCATATACCAGACCATGTTACCCAACACTCTTTTTTGACATTTCCTGGCAATACAACTGGTCCATATTTCATCAACCTCGGTGGGGATTTGAAGGGAAGGAATAAGGGGGTTTGTATGAAAATGGATGACAGGAGAGGAATCACGTGATGATTATCTGTTCTGTTCCATCCCTCTGGGGCATCTGGTGCTGGCCACTGTCGGCAGACAGGATACTGGGCTACTTGGACCTTTGGTCTGACCCAGTATGGCCGTTCTTATGTTCTTATGGTCACCTACCTTGTGGTTTTCTGCCATGTCAGATTGTGATTCCAGCAGAGGATAATACTTCACTTACTTAGCAGATCAGTGATCAGGGTCACCAGTGTTGTCAGTCACGTGGGGTTCCTGACAACTCTTCTACTCCGTCAGGAATGATAAACTTTTGGCTGTGTGCATGTGTGTGCTCCCCTATCTAACGCATTAATCATGCACAATTAGTCGACATGACAGACTCTGAGAGGGCCCCCAGAGTCCACAAATCAGATAAGGATCGAAAGCACCTGAGTAGGTTTATTGCCAAGCAACGTACAATAATAGTAGTCAGCGAACAGACTCGCCACTGCACCACTATACATATGTACACAGTGACAACGCTCTGGATTCTAGCATATCCCCACAGTCAGCTGACGATCACTCTTCGGGTTGCATTTTTTTATACAGGTATACACAAGTTTCACATTGCTCCTCATGTATCTGGTTGCCATCCTCTGTTAGGGTATGTCTACACAGCAAAGTTATTTCAAAAGAACTTTACTAGCGTCTACACAGCCAAACTGCTATTTCAAAATTAATTTGAAATAGTGGAGCGCTTATTTTGAATTTGGTAAACCTCATTCCACAAAGAATAATGTCAAATTCGAAATAACTATTCTGAAATAAGTGCTGTGTAAACACTTATATCGAAATAGGGAGCCTCCAGCCTTCCCAGGGTGCCCTGGTGGCCACTCCAGCCTCAACAAAGAACACTACCCTTCCCCCTCCCCAGAGCCCTTAAAGGGGTTGACTCTGGCCACAGTGCCTGTGCCAGCTCCAAGCCTGCCAGCCCAGAGCCAGCAGTGGCCACCGGGGCCCCTGACCCAGTGGCCCCTAAACAGGAGCCAGCAAGCCACTGGCAGCCAGCCCTCCGCCACTCCCCAGGAGCAGTCTGCCAGCTCCCAGGAGCCTTCCAGGGCCTGGAGAAAGTGGGCGCCTTCCTGGTCCAGGGTGGAGATCATGGACCTTATTCAGGTTTGGGGGGGATGCCCCCAACGTCCATGATCTCCGCACTAGACGGAGGAACGTGGCCGTCTATGACAGGATAGCTGCCAGCCTGGCCACCAAAGGCCACATGCGAACCCAGGAGCAGGTTTGCATGACAATCAAGTTGGTCCGGCAAGACCCCCCAACCCTGAGCTCTGGGCTTCCCCTTCCCCTTCTTTCCCTTGCTTCCCTCTTCCACCTCCCTCCTCCCAGGTTTCCCCCTCCCCTCTCTCACCCTCTTTCCTCCCCTCTCCCACCTCCTTTCTCCAGTCTCACCAGTTTCATCCCTCTCCCCCCCCCCAGTTTTGTTAAATAAAGAGAGTTTGTGTTCATGAAAATACGTGTATTTTATTTGACATCAGGAAGGGGGGTTAGGGAGGGGTAAGTGGAATAACATGAGGGAGGAATGAGGCACAAGCCCCCAGTGGGGCAGACCAGGGGAGGCCCTTAGTGCTCCTCAGGGTGGAAGCTCTCCTGCAAGGCCTCCTGGATATTGACAGCCCCCCGATGGACCTCCCGGATGGCAGCCTGCAGAAAGTGCAGCCAGGCTCACAGCAATGTGTCCACGAGAAGCACCAGAGTGCACAGGGGCAGCTCCAGCTCCATGTTGCAGAGTACTGTGGTGTCCTGAGTGAGGGCAACCAGAGCACACAGAGACAAAATGCTTTGCTGTCCCTCATTGAGTTAGGCAAGCAAGCAGGGAAACCTGAGAACTGGCTGTCCGGGGGGGGGGAGGGGATCCCTTGCACAGGCCTCAGATAGCCTCAGGCAACAGCCACACAAAGTAACTACTGACCTGATGCCCTGCCGGAACTGGTTCTGGCCAGCCTTAAATGCGATTCAGCATCCACTCAATGTGGACACGCTATTTCAAAATAGCAAAACGCTATTTCGCAATGCATTGTGTGTAGATGCGTTATTTTGAAATATCTTATTTCGAAATAACACTGTAGTGTAGACATACCCTTAGCTAATTACCACCCCTTACCTCACAGAAGGGGGTTTCTATTACTATATAATGTTGCATAAAAGCTCTGCCCGAGCTATTACCTGATTTTACACATGGATTTCCTGGAAATACACTAAACTGTAAGGTCCTGCCAACACATGACTTAGAGACTGACAAAAACCTCCTGCTGACTGCATTGCTGTGAGGGAAGGAGGACAGTTGTCTTCTAAGTCAGTGTTTCTCAACCAGTGGTATGAGCACCCTTAGGGGTACTTGAGAGAATTCTGGGGGGTACATCAACACAATTGAAATTTGGAGAAAACTGAACTTTTGTTTTAAGTTTTACAGTGCTTTATTATTTTTGTACTTTTTACACCCTAAAATTTCATCGCTCTCCTGTGTGCGATTAAGTTGTTTAAACAAATGTGTTGCAATGGTAGAAAAAAAATTGTGTGTCTGAAAACTGTAGGTACTGGGGGTACTTATAATTTTTTTTAAAGGGGAACTTTATAAAAAAGGTTGAGAAACACTGTTCTAAGTCACTTCATTACTGATGATTTGTAAATGATTCTCTGAAGCTTTGTAATTGTTTCAGCTGCATTGCCTTTTAAACTCTGTAACTGGTTGTAATCTTAAACCTTGCTACTCTTTAATCTTTGTAAAACCTTGCAACTTTGTAACTCTCAGCAACTTTACTTTATAAGTTCAGAAACTTACTGTAAGCTTGGTGATTGTTGAGCCTTGCAACTTTGTAATCTTTGTAACTCTCAGCCACTTCGCTTGTAACTTGCTCTAAACTGCATTCTCCCCTGAGATATGAATGTGTGTTTGTGAGTGGAGACTATTGTGTTTGGGATTAGAAACTACAAGGCTGAGCACATGGAGCCAGGTGATGAGTCATCAGCCCAATTAAGGAGACTGATGTTGTGCTGGATCAAGGGAAGCCTGGGCATGCTCCCTGGTGACGAATGTGGATGAGTCACAGGGGTTGTACAGAGGCAGTAAAAGGAGAGAGCACATGGCAGAAACTTTCTCTTTCTGAGAAGCTCCTCTTTCTTTTCTGACCAGCTCCCCAGCCATGATCAGCAGACAGATCCTCCAGAACCAACATGCCTTCGCTCCTTCTGCAACCCATAGGCCTGTGTAAGGCTGTGTCTACACTGGCACGATCTCACGCAAAAGCAGCCGTTCTTGTGCAAAAACTTGCTGCCTGTCTACACTGGCCGCATGTTCTTGCGCAAGTAAACTGACGTTCTAATGTATAAAATCAAGGCTTCTTGCACAAGAACTATGATGCTCCCACTCAGGAATAAGCCCTTTCGCGCAACTGTTCTTGCACAAGAGGCCAGTGTAGACAGGCAACATGAATTTCTTGCACAAGAAAGCCCTAATGTTAAAATGGCCATCAGAGCTTTCTTGCGCAAGAGAGCGTCTACACTGGCGTGGATGCTCTTGCGCAAAAGCACATCTCTTGCGCAAAAGCACATGCCAGTGTAGACGCTCTCTTCTGGAAGAGTTTTTGCACAAGAACTCTTCTGCAAAAGAGTTCTTGCACAATAAGCTGCCAGTGTAGACGTAGCATAAGTGTGTGAGTGCCTGAGGGCAGGAATGAATGTGTGTGAATGAGTGAGTTAATGAATGGATGTGTGTGTGTGTTTCTGTGTGTGAGAGATAGCTGGTTCCTCGTTAGTTTAAACCTTTAGTGGCCACTCTAGCCACTTTAGTTTAACCTTGTAGTACTTATAGTGGAGTGTTAATTCCACAATCAATAAATCCATACTACTGTAACCCTGGGTGGTCTCCAGTGGGAAATTTTTGGGTAACATCCATCATGCTGTCAATTTAGACCCTGTCCTGAACCTGGGTCGGTATGCATGTTATTTGTGGGATGTATGCTGGTACCAAGATGTTTCTTAACGAGGTGTTCTGTTACGACCCCTCTGTAATGCATTTATAGCCCGTGCCTGGCACTTCTTAGATATGAGTGTTTCTATGATATCAGCCCTGTTCTTGCCAATTTCTGTGAGCAGGGGCTGCCTCTTGTTCACAGCCTAACTCTGCTTTACATTAGCAAAGTCTTGACCATTGCTGTCTAGGTCTCAGGCCTCACATCTGTCCTGTGATATGTGGGCTTATGTTTCAGACCCTCATCTTACTACACTTCCCATTGCTTCTTGTTCTCTTGTCTGCCACCACTGAGAATAGCCTGACACCACTCTTTGGAGCCTCTCTACAGTGAGTTGAAGGCTGCTATCAAATCCACCCTCTGTCATCTGTCCAAGTTTCCACTTCTTGTAAGCTTCCTTCTTTTGTTTAAGCTCATCAGAGATTTCTCTGGTAAGCTAGGATGGCCACCTACCATATTTGCTATTACTTCCGCACGTTAGGATGGTTTCTTCCTGCTCCCTCAAGAAGGTTTCTTTAAAATACTGCCAGTTCTCTGTACTCCTTTATCCCTCATATTAGCCTGCTAGCAGATCCTTGCCATCAGTTATTGGAGGGAGTCAAAATCTGCTTTTCTGAAGTTGAGTCCATATTCAGCTGCTCTAATTTCTTCCTTTTGTCAAGATCCTCAGCTAAGCCATATCATGGTCTCTGCTGCCAACTTTTTTGACATCTACTTCTACTTCCCCTACCACTTCTTCCTTGGTTGTGAGTAGCAGGTCAAGAGGAGTATGACCCCTAGTTGGTTTTTCCAGCACTTGCACCAGGAACACTCCAAACAACCTCAACACTCCAAAATTTCCTGGATTATCTTTGCACTGTTGTATTGCTTTCCCAGCAAATGTCATGATGATTGAAGCCCCCCATAACAACAAGGGCCTGTAATCTGGAAGCTTCTCTTAGTTGTCCAAAGAAAGGCTCATCTACCTTAGCCTCCTGGACTGGTGGTAAATAGCAGATGCCTGCCATGACATTGCTCTTCTTGATCTCTCCTATAATCTTAACACAAAAATTCTCAATGGGGTATTTTTTACAGTTTCATACTAGAGCTCTAAGTAGTTGTACTTCTCTTTTGCATTCAATGCAACTCCTCCACATTTTCTCCCTGTCTTTCCTGAATAGTTTATACCCATCCATGACAATGCTCCAGTCATCTGAGTTACTATCCCCAGTAACTGATCCACCAGGCACTGGAAGGTGGCAGGGCCCTCTTGAGCCTTACAGTAATGGCTGCTACTCTTCAGTCTGGCTGCAGCAGGCGGCTTTGGTTCAGGCCTAGCACAGGCCTTCCAACATGGCTACAGAAAAGCCATATTGTTACAAGGGGTAGTGTCAAGGCTCTATTCCCCAACCTGGCACTTCAAGTGTAGATATGGGGGCTGTGAAACTTGAGAAGTGTGCTTCTTGCCTAGAGCTAGAATTCAGGATGTTACAGAGTCTGACTCTGTTCCATTTAGGAGGGAGTCCCCAATCACCAGCAACCATCTCCTCCTCTTGGGAGTGGCAGGCATGAAATGCCCATCCCTAGGACAATGCATCCCAGGTCTTCTTTTTGATGGGATTGTCTTCTGATCTTTTTCCTCAGATAACACCTCCAAACCATTCTCTATCATAGTTCCTGTGCAGAGAGAATGAAAAAGTTTTCTTATCTCTTAACTGCACTGGGGATGCATGAGTTCTCCTCCTTCTTCTTCAGGTGGTCACATGCTGCCAATTTTCCTCCCTACTCTTCATTGCTCTCTCGGGGTATGTCTACACTACAATGCTATTTTGAATTAACTTAATTCGAAATAGTTAATTCGAATTCAGCTAATTCGAAATAACACATCTAGACACAAAAACTATTTCGAAATAGCATTTTGCTATTTCGAAATAGCACGTTCACACTGAGTGGACCCTGAACCAAAGTTAAGGCTGGCTGGAACCAGTGCCGGCAGAGCATCAGGTTAGGACTTAGTGTGTGGGGCTGCTGCCTGAGGCTCACTGAGCTCCGTGCTTAAAGGGACCCTACCCCCACCCTGGACAGACAGTTCTCAGGGTTCCTCGCTTGCTTGTCTACCTCGATGAGAGACAGCAAAGCAGTCCTATCTTGGAGTGCCCTGAGTGCCCGAACTCGGGACACCACAGCACTCGGCCACATGGAGCCAGAGCTGCCCCTGGGCATGCTGGTGCATCTCGTGGGGTCGTTGCCATCAGCCCGGCTGCACTTGCTGCAGGCTGCCATCCAGGGGGTCCATCACGGGGCTGTCAGGATCCAGGAGGCCCTGCGGGAGAGCATCCACCCCGAGGAGCCTACCCGGTCCTCCCCACCGGGGGCTCGTGCCCCATTCCTCCCTCATGTCCTTCCACTTACCCCTCCCTAGCCCCCCTTCCTGATGTCAAATAAAAGACACGTATGTTCAGAAATAGAAACTGGGTTTATTGAACAAAACTGGGGGGGGGGATGAACATCTGGGGATACTGGGAAAAGGAGTTGGGAGAGGGAAAGAGAGAGGGTGGAAGAGGGGAGGGGGAAACCTGGGAAGAGGGAGCTGGAAGGGGAAGAAAGGGGAAGAACGGGGAGGGGAAGCTCAGGGCTCAGGGTTGGGGGTCTCGCCGGACCAACTTGACTTTCATGCTAATCTGCTCCTGGGTTCACATGTGGCCTTTGGTGGCCAGGCTGGCAGCTATCCTGCCATAGACGGCTACCTTCCTCCATCTAGTGCATCCCCCCCAAACCTGAATAAGGTCCATGATCTCCACCCTGGACCAGGAAGGCACCCACCTTCTCCAGCCCCTTTCAGGCTCCTTGGAGCTGGCAGACTGCTCCTGGGGAGTGGTGGAGGGCTGGCTGCCAGTGGCTTGCTGGCTCATGTTTAGGGGCCACTGGGTCAGGGGCCCCGGTGGCCACTGCTGGCTCTGGGCTGGCAGGCTTGGAGCTGGCACAGGCACTGTGGCAAGGGTCTATCCCTTTAATGGCTCCGGGGCTGGGGGAGAGGTGAGTAAGCTTTCCTGGTTGTGCCCAGAGTAGCCACCAGGGCTCCCTGGGAAGGGCTGGAGGCCCCCTATTTCGAATTAAGTGTCTACACAGCACTTAATTCGAAATAGCTATTAAGATAATATCTATTTCGAATTTGGTGTTACTCCTCGTAGAATGAGGTTTACCAAATTCGAAATAAGTGTTCCACTATTTGGAATTTATTTTGAAATAGTGGTTTGCCTGTGTAGAGGCTATTAAAGTTAATTCGAAATAACTGCTGTTATTTCGGAATTAACTTTGTAGTGTAGATATACCTTCTGATTCTTCAGCATCCAGTGCCCGTCTGCCCAGAAATCTTCATTTTCTCTGATGCAATGAAATGTAGATAGGTGGGCCTTTAATCCTTTAACCTTATCTTCCAACCATCTTGCATTTCGTATAGATATGCTGACCATATGGTCCCAAAAATCCGGGACTGTCCCGAATTTTAATGTACTGTCCCAGTGCCCCGTGCAGCTCTAAAATGCTCTGGAAAAACTCCCGAGGCTCCTAATGCAGCAAGAAATAGCTGCACAGATAATTCTCCTCCTGCTCCTTTTCCCCTCCCTGTGGGAGGAGTCAGAGACACTTCCCAGTACTTCCCTGTGTGTGGCTGGGGATCCAGCCAATAGAAGAAGTGGGAGGCATTGCCTGTAGGAGCATGGGGAACGCAAGTAAGTGGTTGGGCTGGGAGCCGGGACGGAGGGGAGAGTGGCACGGTGAAGAGCGTCCCCCCGTGGCCTGGCTGGGCAGCGGGGGGTGAAGAGTGCCCCCCCCCCGCACCCCAGCTGGGCAAGGGAGGTAAATAGCAGTCTGGCTGGGCGGGGAGGTGAAAAGCAGCACCCCTGCAGCCCGACTTGGGTGACGACCCCCCCCCAGCCCTGCTGAGCAGAGGATGGGAAGAGCGGCCCCTCCGTGGCCCGCATGGCTGGGTGGCCAGGGGGAGAGCAGCTCGGGTGGTTGGGTGCTGGGGGGAGAGTGGCCCGGGGGCCAGCCAGCCAGCGGCCCAGGGGGCTGGCCGGCCCGTGTGGCTGGGCCAGAGGGCCGGGGGCTGGCTGGTGGGTGGCTGGGGGCCAGCCCAGGTGGCTGGCTGGAGGGCGGCCCGGGTTGGGGAGCGGCCAGAGAGCGGCAACCCCCCAAGTCTGCTCCTGCACCCTCCCTCCTGGCCACACACTGCACCCTTCCTTGCTCTTGCTCCCTTCCCCTAGCCAGACACCCTACTCCCAGCCTGCTTCTGCACCCTACCTGCCACCCAAATCTCGCAACCTCTCCCTCTTCTGCCCCCCACCTCCCTCCCAGATCCTGCACCCCATCCCTATCCCATTCTCTAGCAGACCTGTCACACATACTGAACCCCTCATTTTTATCCCCACCCCAGAACCTAAGGGGGCTTTATAAAATCTACAGGAAAAGTAAATCTGACCTATGGGAAGACCTGAACCTCAGTGCTCCCTGTCCCTTCCTCTCACCCCTTGGACCTGGAACACCAGAGGAGTGAGGAGTCTCAGTTGGGGGCCACCTCGGTGAGAGTTGGGAATTTTGGGAGCTCTTTTGCTTCTCACTTGTCTGGTCCCCAACTGATTTTTCTGTGGATCAATGGCCCCTGACCCAAAAAATGTTCCTCACCCCTTTCATAAATAAAGAAAACATTGAAACCTTTTGTGTTGGACATAAATTAATATTTGATTTGATTTAAAATGAAGTTTGATAAACTAACATAAGAAAGTTAAAATGCATAATCTGTTTAATAATTTAAATTAAACCATTCTCCCTAGCTGCAGCACTAGAAAAATGGCTCAGGTGTAATGATGTAATTAACAGTGAGTTTCCATTAGCAACTGGTGGTCCATGGAAAGGTTTATATTGAGCCAGGGGGTCCACAGGCCAACAAGGTTGAGAATCACTGAAATAGAGGTACCGCTGGCCTCTCTCCTCGAGAGACCTCCCCAGGCTCCCTGTTGCTCCAGAAGAGCCCACAGAGATATCGGATCTGTTACCACAGAAGTGAAATCCCCGTGTCACTCCAGTGTGGATGATGGACAGGCTCCTTGTGAGTTTTCCTCATCCAAGCAGTTGATGATTTAAACGACTTGTTAAGATGCCATGTGAAAACACTTGGTGCATCCACAGAGAGGCAGGATGTATCATCTCTCTCCAGAGAGGATTGTGTCATGGTGAACAAACCCTTTATGAGATGTTTTGGCTTCCAGCTTCAAGGAGTTTGCTCTTTTGTATTTGGGCTGCACAGTGCCTAGACTTGAATAGAGTTAGCTGTGACAACACATTTCTGAATTATTCTGACACAAAGTGAAACCTGTGCTTAAGACTCCATGTCCAGTGAGAGAAAGCGCTGCTGTCAGGAGTAAATTCAAAGTTTCTCCAAATGTCTTCAAAGATCGCCTCTACCAGGCAGTCGGGGTTTGACTGATAGGTCCCTTATATGTTTGAAGGATGACTAAATATTACCTGGATCTTCTTGGGTAATATCAACAGATTGCTTTGGGCCCAATCTTAGCTTAAAATTAAATTGGATCATGTGCTTTGTAAGCAGGTTGGGAAGTGGTCTCATTTGGCAATATTATTAAGTATTATTTACATAATATAGGCATTGCCATCATGGTATTGACATATACATTTCTCCGTAGCTTTACATATAAAATAGCCCAGCCCCATTGATCTTGGTGGGAAATGTACCAAAATGTACTTCTTGAAATGTACCTTTCAAGCAGTGGTGATGAAGGTTAGTGACATGGTCTTCTCCACCCTATAATTGTTGTGGTTAGTTCAGGATTGTCATTCTGGCTTGTGGAAACGGAGGACACTTGATAGTTTTTCAGTAACTTCAAAAAATGCAATTGAGGTACATCTCATTAGGGATGTAAATTCCCATTCATCAGTTAACCAGTTAATGTTAAGTCACACTGGGGCTGCCACCGGCTCCCAGCCCACTCCAGACCAGGCCCTGTCCACAGCAAGCTGGACTCTCTGTGGGGAGAGATGGGTTGCTCTTGTCCAGATCAGCCTCTGTCTCTGGGGAACTTGGGGGCCCCACAGGCAGGGATTGCGCCAGTGTCCAGAGCAGCCTCTCTGGACACTGGCGCAGTCCCTGCCTGTGGGGCCCCCAAGTTCCCCAGAGACAGGGGCTGATCTGGACAAAAGCAACCCATCTGCAGCAGGCCTTCTGTGGGCCTGGAGCAGCAGATGGGAAGCTGCTCCAGCCCCCTTTGATTACCAGTTAATTGGAAGCACTAAGCATCATCCATTAAGAGGACTATGGCAGTTGTCCCATGACATTGTGGGATAGTTCTGGATGATTCCTAGGCCCTGAGTCAAATGGGGCTGCATCTACACTGCAAAGTAATAGATCTTAGATTCTGGATCTCATCTTGAATCTAGGTTGGACCCCTGGCACTGCAGTGTCATGGGACCCTAGGTCTGGACCCTGGGTTAATGCAATTGCAATATAGTTGCATGGGGGGCTTCTATGAGGCCCAAACCCATCCCTATAGGTAGAGGATGGTGGGAGGAGTTCTTAGAAGAGTCACATGACACCCTTTACTTCCAGTCGTGTTCATCTTGACACTGGAGGTACTACCCCAGGGTTGAGACTTCCTGTTGCAGGTGGGTGGGGCCTAATGGGTATGAGGCGTGGCTAGTGGTTTCAGGGGGCATGGCCAAGGTATCCCTATTTTTGATTCAGAAAATATGGTCACCATACGGTATAGATGAAGTCACATCTATTCTCTGGGAGAAAGACAAAAATGGGACATCCTCTGCAGGTCATAATAGCTCACTATCCATATTGTCCTCCTTCTACGAGCATCTTCAGATGATGTATTTACTGTTCACAGAACTCTAAAAGGCATAAAAACTCTGTAGCAACTCCCCCAAAGCGAACTCCCTCTGTTTGCCTGCTCTCTGCTCGCTGCTCACTCAGTTTGTAATTGGCTGCTTTTTTATAAGGCTGGTCACTCAAAGCAGGTGGCCCAACTCAAAGCCTTTCCTCCAATCAGTCACTTAAGGTGCTCCTGAAACAAAGCACTTGTAAGTAGGCCCAGCCAAAGAGTGCAGGGCCCACGGCAGCATGTTGTGGTTGGCTGCCCCGCTTGGCCAGATGGCTCCCAGCCAGGGCAGCAAGCAGCAGCCAGGCGGGCGAGCGCCAGGCAGTGCAGGGCCCTGAAGGCGCAGGGCCCAAGGCAACCACCTTGCTAGCCTTGCTCTAAGGCCAGGCCTGCTTGTAAGCATCTTGTTTGAATACATGGCCTAATTTTGATTCATGGCCTGTGACACTGCTCACAGGTCGTGCCCACATAGCCCCTCGACTCCTTGGACAGGACCCCCCTCTCCAGTGTGGCAGCCCCTTCTCAGGGAGCCCACTCCAGTCCAGCGGCAGTGAGACAGCCCTTTCTCAGGGAGTTCACTCCAGTGTGGCTACCCTCTCTTGGGATGCCCACTCTCACCTGGGTGGTCTACCCCTCCGCCTCTGGGACGGCGCCTCTCAGGGCCTTCAGCACACCTGCATAGTCGAGGGGCTATGTGGGCATGACCTGTGAGCAGTGACACAGGCCATGAATCAAAGTTAGGCCATGTATTCACACCTGCATCTGCTGTGAGCCCCTTCGGGGGGTCCACTCCCTCTGGACCCCCGGGCCTCCACTCCCAGAAGTAATAGTGCCACCCTGTTCTCTAGACCAAAGCAACTATCAGCCAGCACAAAACAGAAGGGTTTATTGAACTTGGAACACAGCAAAGAATCTCTCAGGTCAGTAGGTCTGGGCCCTCTCAGCCCTGCACATCAGTCTCTCCTGCAGCTAGCTGAGTTCTGTCTGCTCTGCTTTCAGTCCCCGCAAAAAACAGCCTCAGTCTCCCAGCAGAGCCTCCAATATCCCCAGCAATAGCCCCTCTCCAGTCCATTGTCTTCTCTCCAGGTAAGAAGATCGCCTGGGCCCCTCTCTTCTCTGCCTCTTCTCTCCTCCGTCCAATGTTCTCCGCTCGCTGGGATCAGCTGGGCCGGTCGCCCTCTACAGCCCGTTGTCTGTTGTCTGGCCAGAACCGGCTGAGTCCTCTGAGCAGGGCTGGGGTCACCAGGGTACCAGACGCTGCGGCTCCAGTTCTGGGCTGTTCTCTGAAACAACAAACTCCCCACCACTGTCATATTAAACCAGCCCCTGTATGTAACCACTCTTTGAACACCCCAAAACTCCTCACTTCCTCACATCTCTCTCCCCTTCGAGACCGAACTGGGTAGGGTCGCTCTGCTGGTGACCTGGGGAAGTTCAGGCCCCCCGCTCTGGGACAAAGCATCAGCTATGACACTGGCGTTCCCCTTAACATGGACCACCTTCATATTGTAGTCCTGCAGGAGCAGGCTCCACCTCAGCAGGTTGATGTTGGCCCCCTTTATCTGGTGCAGCCAGGTCGGGGGGAGTGGTCAGTTACACTGAAATGCCAGCCAGATAGATAGGGCTGCAGCTTTTTAAGGGACCAAACCAGGGCCAGGCATTCCTTCTCTATGGCTGCGTAGTGCTGCTCCCGGGGCAGCAGCTTTTTGCTCAAGTACACAGTGGGGTGTCTCTCCCTCTTGGGGTCAGTTTGCATCAGCCCCGTGCCCAGTGAACACCAGGAAGGGTTTGCTAAAATCTGGGTTGACCAGTACCAGGCCCTGGCTGAGGGCCTCTTTCAGTGCACAGGAAGCCTTCTGGCACTGCTTGGTCCAGATTACCCTGTTGGGTTTTCCCTTCTTGCACAGCTCTGTCAGGGGAGCAGCCAATGTGCTAAAATGGGGCACGAACCTCCAGTAGTACCCAGCCATCCCAATGAAAGCCTGAACCTGCTTCTTAGTCTTGGGAATGGGCCAGTCCTGGATGGCTTCCACCTTGGCTGGCTCCAGCTTCAGCCAGCCGCTCCCCATCTTGTGGCCCAGATACGTCACTTCTGCCATCTCCCCCCTGCATTTCCCGGGTTTACGGTCAGCCTGGCCTCCTGGAGATGGTCCAGCACCTTCTTTACCTGGTTCACGTGATCCTCCCAGGTCTGGCTAAAGACACAGATATCATCAATATAAGCCAAAGTGAAGTTCTCCATCCCCCTCAGTAACTGATCCACCAGGCACTGGAAGGTGGCAGGGCCCCCTTGAGGCCAAAAGGCAGGACCAGGAACTCAAAGAGCCCTATTGGGGTGATGAAGGCCAACTTCACCCTGGCCTCCAGGGTCCAAAGGCACCTGCCATTACCCTTTGGTAAGGGTAGTAGTGAAGAATCCCCCCCCAACCCTCCAAATTCTCTAGGATCTCATCAGTCCTAAGCATGGGGAAGGCATTGGACACAATGATGGCATTGAGTTTCCGATAGTCCACGCAGAACCGGATTGTTTTATCCTTTTTGGAGACCAGCACCACTGAGGAAGCCCAGGGGCTGGAGGAGGGCTGGATCATTCCAAGGGCCAGCAAGTCCCCAACCTCCCTCTCCAGGTCCCGGACTGCTCTCCCAGTGACTCTTAATAGGGTACACTGGATGGGAGGATGGGCCCCATCTCCACCTGGTGCACAGCTAGGTTAGTGAGCCCAGGCCAGGAGGAGAACAGCTGCTGATAGGAACTCAGCACCTCTCTGATCTCTGCCTGCTGGGCTGGGGTTAGCTGGTCTGAGAGGGGAATCGACTTCCGCGAGGCACCAGCCTCAGCCTCTGAGAGGGGACCCACCAGGGGATCCTCCCCTTCTCCTCCCACTGCCCACATACGGCCAGTACCAACTTCTCCCTGTCCCAGTACGCCTTCATCATGTTGACATGGTGCACCCGCTGGCGGTGGCCCCAGTTGGACAGCTCCACTACATAGTTTACCTCATTTACCTGTCTGACGTCCCTAAAGGGACCGTCCCAGGCCACCTGCAGCTTGTTCTTCCTCACTGGGATGAGGAGCAGCACTTGATCCCCAATGGCGTAGGAGCGGGCATGTGCAGAGCGGTTGTACCAGGCTTTCTGCCTCCTCTGGGACTGGGCCAAGTTCTCCCTGGCCAGGCCCATGAGCTCAGCGAGCTTTTCCCAGAAGGTCAGTACATACTCCACTACTGACTTGCCATCTGGAGAGGCCTTCCCCTCCCATTCATCCCTCATCAGGTATAGGGGTCCCCTCACCCTTCTCCTGTACAGCAACCCAAACGGGGAGAACCCCATGGATTCCTGGGGCACTTCCCTGTACTCAAACAGCAGGTGGGGTAAGTACTTGGTCCCAGTCCTGTGGGTGCTAGTCCATAAAGGTTTTCAGCATTTGTTTGAGTGTTCCATTAAATCTCTCCACCAGCCTGTTGGACTGGGGGTGATGCTATTGAGGCCCAGGTGTGCTGGATCCCACACTTCTCCCTCAAACACCGGAGCAGGGCTGACATAAAGTTGGACCCCTGATCTGTAAGGACCTCCATGGGGAACCCCACCCTGCTGAAAATGGCCAGCAGCATGTCCATCACAGAGTCTGCCTCGATTGAGGGCAGAGCTGTGGCCTCCAGGTAGCGAGTAGCAAAATCCACCACTACCAGGATGTACTTCTCCCCCCGTGGGTCTCTTTGCTGAGGGGCCCTATTATATCTATTGCCACCTTCTGGAAAGGCTCCTCTATGATGGGCAGGGGCCTCAAGGCTGCCTTCTACTTATCCAGAGCTTTCCCCACCCTCTGGCAGGAGTCACAGGACCTGCAATACTGGTGAACAGTGTCAAAGACCCCGGGCCAATAAAAGTTCTGCAGCAGCCTCTGTCTGGTGTGCTGGAATCCTTGGTGCCCCGAGAAGGGAATATCATGGACCAGGTACAGCAGCCTGCGATGGTACTTCTGGGGTACTACCTGCTGCCTCCTCACCTCCCAGGATTCAGTTTGTCCCAGTCCAGTCCATTCCTGGTACAGGAATCCCTTCTCCCACAGGAATCTCTCCCTGCAGTCCTCCCACAGGGACCCGGCACCGCCCTGGGCAGCCAGGGCCCTCAGCTTCTCTAGAGAGGGATCATGGCGCAGCTCCATCTGGAACTCTGCTGCTGGGCTGGCGCTTATGGTCCCCAGTGGATGGTGCCTCAGTTCCCCCACCCTGGGCTAGAGGCTCTGGGCTGCCACCATCCCGCCCTACCCTTGGGGCCCTCCTCACCCCCTCTGGGGGTTTTGGCACCCCTCGTTGACTCTGGCTCTGGGTGAGGACCAGGGTATTCTGAGTGCCTTCTGGCCAGTCCTCCAGATCGTTATCCATTAGCACATCTGTGGGCAGCTGATCATGCACACCCACCTCTTTGGGCCTCTCCTTGGCCCCCCCATTTCAGGTGTATCCTCGTGATAGGCACCTTGACCGGGGGACTGAACACTCCCCTCGGGGTTAGGTAGGCATCGGGCACCAGCTGGTCTGGGCCCACCACCTTGGGCTGTGCCAATGTCACCTCTGCCCCAGTTTCCCAGAATTCCTGTACACTCTTTCCTCCCCCACACCTTAATGGGGGCTTGTCCCACACTCACCCAGCGGATTGAGTACGGCCACTCTGGGGCTGGTGTTTTGCCCTCCCCAGACGGCCTGCCCTGCCGGTCCCCTCCCCTCGGCATAGCCCAGTTAACTGCATCCCCCTGGGCCAATGGGCCATCCTCCGGGTGCACTCCCAGCCAGTTGATACTCGTGGGGCCCTGCCTGGCTGCCATCTCCTTTACCCTCTGGCATTGCGCCTCCTTGTGCCCTTTTTGGCCACAGAAGTTGCATTTCAAGTCCCTCAGGTCCCAAGGTGGGGGTTGTCCTGGCCTGGCCCCCCCGGGCTGGGCTTCCTGGAGTTCCACCTTCGGGGGATCTCCGGGTGACTCCCCTTCTGAGACCCTGGTGTGGGTCTCCCACCTGTCCCTGATCTGCTGGCCACAAACTCGTCCGCCAGTGTCCCCGCACTGTGCAGGTCTTTGGGCTTCCAGTCAGCCAACCACACCTTGAGGTCTGGAGGGCAAATGTCATATAGCTGCTCCAGCCCCACCAGGTTGTACACGTCATCGGCGGTGGTGGCCCCAGTCCCCTTCCCCCACTTGTGGAGATATTCCCCCAGCAAGTTGGCCACCTACTTGTAGGTGGCACCAGGGGTCTTGTGCACGCCCCGGAACCATGTCTGGTCGGCCTCTGGGGTCAGTTCAAACTTCAGCAGCAAGGCCTATTTGAACAGCTCATGGTCCCCGGTCTCAATCCTATCTACCTGGCCGAATTTCACTATGGCCTTGGACCCCAGCAGGGGGTCAGGCTGCGGAGCCTGTATGCAGGGTCGATCTGGTGCAGATCACAAGCCCTCTCCTAGACTGTGAGGAAGGCATCCATGTCATCCCACTCCGTAAACGTGGGTAGCAGCTTGGAGTCCAGCTTCCCCACAGAGCTGCCATTTCAGGGCCCTTCCCTACTTACCCCTGGACAGGCCCTCTTGGCCCATCTCTCCTCCAGCTCCCGCTCGTGCTTCTGCTGCTGGACTCGGTCCTCTCGCTCTCTCTGACTGTTCACCAGCCTCTGCTTCTACAGCTCCAAATGCTTCACTTTCAGCTCCAGCTCCAGCCTCCATATAGCTCCCCCGGGGAGAACCCAGATTGGGACTTCCCTGCGTTGGCTGGGGAGTCAGCTCTGACAGACTCCAAGCTGCTATACTAACTGCCCCTCTGGCTACTCCCGGGCTCTCCGGGCATCCCAGGAACCCCGCTGGGACTTGGAGCCTGTAGCTCCGACCGGTCATTCTCCACCAGCTGAGCTATTAGCTGCTCCTTAGTGAGCCTCCCCATGCTCAGCCCTCTTCCCTTACACAGACGTGCCAGGTCGCTCTTACGGAGCTGGGCATAGGCCATTTCCTTGCTGGTTCCTTCAACACCATCGTTCATTTCTGGCAATCACTCTTTGCAGTGAGCCTGCGCAGCCAACAGTCTACAGGGTGTACCTCCAAAGCATCCTCTGCTACCACGTTGTCACGGCTCAGAGGTCATGCCCACAGTTGGCCCCTCGGCTCCTTGGGCAGCCCCCCCCACTCCAGTGCAGCAGCAGCCCCTTCTCGAGGAGCCCACTCCAGTCCAGCGGCAGTGAGACAGCCCTTTCTCAGGGATCCACTCCAGTGCAGCGACCTTCTCTTGGGGTGCCCACTCTCACCTGAGGGGTCTGCCCCTCCGCCTCCAAGATGGCGCCTCTCTGGGCCTTCAGCATACCTGCACCCTCCGTGAGCCCCTTTGGGGGGTCCACTCCCAGAAGTAATAGTGCCACCCTATTCTCTAGACCAAAGCAACAATCAGCCAGCACAAAACAGAAGGGTTTACTGAGCTTTGAACACAGCAAAGGATCTGTCAGGTCAGTATGCCTGGGCCCGCTCAGCCCTGCACATCAGTCTCTCCAGCAGCTAGCTGAGTCCTGTCTGCTCTGCTTTCAGTCCCCCCCCAAAAACAGCCCCAGTCTCCCAGCAGAGCCTCCAATATCCCCAGCAACAGCCCCTCCCCAGTCCATTGTCTTCTCTCCAGGTAAGAGGGTCTCCTGGACCACTCTCTTCTCCGCCTCTTCTCTCCTCCGTCCAATGTTCTCCCCTCACTGGGATCAGCTGGGCCGGTCATTGGGGTCTCCCCTGTGCAGCTCATTGTCTGCTGTCTGGCCAGAACCAGCTGTGTCCTCTGAGCAGGGCCGGGGTCACCGGGGTACCAGACGCTGCAGCTCCAGTTTTGGGCTGTTCTCTGAAATAACAAACTCCCCACCATTGTCACATTAAACCAGTAACATCCGGGCACTGAATACCCCCCTGTATGTAACCACCCTTTGAACTCCCCAAAAGTCCCCACTTCCTCACAGCCTGATTTTACTGTTCAGGCCTCAGGTCATACACAGGTCCAGTGCTCAAGGGTCTCTCTCTCCAACAAGGATTTTGTCAGGAATACTGTTTCAGCAG
The DNA here is from genome assembly GCA_019425775.1 of Rafetus swinhoei. NCBI lineage: Eukaryota > Metazoa > Chordata > Testudines > Trionychidae > Rafetus > Rafetus swinhoei. Next base: position 130,784,925 of record CM033424.1, read on the forward strand.
TAAGTATGGCAACTGAACTAAACATCTGAGACCCACCACATGGTAAACACAGCTCATAGTCAGTCTATGGACTTTATTACCACAAGAAGTCATGAAGGGAAGAAGATTTGCCATTTAAATTAATCATAGGTACCACTCGTGAGTGCAGTCAGGGCCATATGCACCCCCAGTGACCATATATAATATATTAGTACCTATGTAGCTATCAAGTGAACACATTGAATTTATGTCCAGAATGGATGAGATTGGGGAAAGAGAATTTGTAACCATTATGATAAACTCAAAGAACAAGCCTGAATTCCAGTCCATGCAAAGACTTACCCGTGATGGTTCCTAGCTCTTTTTCCAAAAAGGATTCTATCCTGCAGAGCAGAGGATGTGGAGAATTGAAACAAAATTATTTGAAACTAGCAGAGCTACCTGCTAGGAATGTCAAATTCCCATCAACTTTCTTAAGCTATGGGGCTGCGTCTACACTGGCATGATTTTGCGCAAATACTTTTAACGGAAAAGTTTTTCCGTTAAAAGTATTTGCGCAAGAGAGCATCTATATTAGCAAGTGCCTTTGCGCAAAAGCATCCATGCCCAGTATAGACTCTCTCTTGCGCAAGAAAGCTCCAATGGCTATTTTAGCCATTGGTCTTTCTTGCGCAAGAAATTAACGTTCCTGTCTACACTGGCCCTCTTGCGCAAGTATTCTTGCGCAAGAGGGCTTATGCCTGAGGGAGCATCAAAGTATTTGCAAGAAGCACTGATTTTGTACATTAAAGTCAGTGTTCTTGCAAGAAATTCTCGCGGCCAGTGTAGACAGGCGGCAAGTTTTTGCGCAAAAGCGGCTGCTTTTGCGCAAAATCTTGCCAGTCTAGACGCACCCTGGATGTCTGAATTTCTGGAAAAAGAAAGTAAAAAATGACCATATGAAACAACAACACCTAGTGTGGGAGCTTTGATTCATAGTCAGATAGGAAGTAAGAATCTTGGCGACATTATCTACACAATTTTAAAAATCCTTGAGGCTCTAAGACAAAATGAGATACTGGAAAACAAATATACTTAATTTTGTTGTTTGTTTCTTATTCCCCCCTACCACCATTCTTCTATTTCTCATTCCAAAGGAACGGCACAAATATATAATATACAAACAAAGCAGCAGCTCTATGATATATTAACACAATGGGCAATATTTTATGCTGCAATATTGAATGACCCCAGGGAAACACAGTCACTATAAAAACCCAACAAAGAAGCACTTTTTCTGAGACACTTTAAGACAGATATTCTAATCAAAAGAAAGAGGATGAGAATAACTAAAACATGCAAAACATCTGGTAGCAATTGTTAACTATGCTATAGAGATCAAAATGGATGTTTTAATTGTACAGTTTTCCAAAGATAAAATATAGTGGATAAAGAAATTAAGAAATACAAGAAAATAAGAGTGAGAACTAAGAAACACAGAATTTAACAACAAAATTAAAATTGTTGAAACCTGGTTCCAAAACTATTAGATGAATGTTATAAATAGACCATATAGCCAAAGAGAAGACAACATGTGACTTTGGCCTAAAATGGGACCATTGTTTTCTTTCAAGTGCCACTCATAAGAAGGATGAATTCAAACTAGAACAGGTACAAAGAAGGGCCACTAGGATGATCCGAGGAATGGAAAACCTGTCTTATGAAAGGAGACTCAAGGAGCTTGGCTTGTTTACCTTAACCAAAAGAAGGCTGAGGGGGGACATGATTGCACTCTTTAAATATATTAGAGGGATAAATACCAGGGAGGGAGAGGAATTATTTAAGCTTAATACCAATGTGGACACAAGAACAAATGGATATAAGCTGGCTAGTAGGAAGTTTAGACTTGAGATTAGATGAAGGTTTCTAACCATTAGAGGAGTGAGGTTCTGGAACGGCCTTCCAAGGGAAGTAGTGGGGGCAAAAGATCTATCTGGCTTCAAGATTAAACTAGATGGGTTTATGAAGGGATGGTTTGATGAGATAACATGATCTTGGTAACTAATTGACCATTCATTATCAGTGGTAAATAGGCCAATGGTGGGATGATAGGAGTTACTATAGAGAACTTTCTGGGTGTCTAGCTGGTGAGTCTTGCCCACATGCTCAGGGTATAGCTGATCGCCATATTTGGGGTCGGGAAGGAATTTTCCTCCAGGGTAGATTGGCAGAGGCCCTGGAGGTTTTTCTCCTTCCTCTGTAGAATGGGGTACAGATCACAGCTGGAGGATTCTCTGCATCTTGGGGTCTTCAAACTATTTGAAGGCTTCAATATCTGAGATATAGGTGAGAGGATTATTCTAGGAGAGGGTGGGTGAGATTCTGTGGCCTGCATTGTGCAGGGGGTCAGACTAGATGATCATAATGGTCCCTTCTGACCTTAAAGTCTATGAGTCTATGAGTCATATTTCCAGGTGGAACTGAGAACTGAATTAGACTAGAGCTATTTTAGGCCATTTTATTTTCTCACCTGGCATTTTCCCATAATCATGAATTCATAGATAATTTTAATATCTGGTATCAGATAATTATTAAACAGATGAATTCAATCTTTTGTTCATTACAACATTGTTACTGGAATAGAAAAGGCATTCACATAATTGTTATAACATATTAATCCCATAATGCTCTAAATTTGGCAGTAGTTGCTGCCGGGGGTTCCCCAGTCTGAGCACTGGACAATTGCCTATTGAAATCTAGGATGGTGCTGGTTGAACTGTTTTCTTGCTCCTGGACATTTTTACCATGATTTTTGTTTGATGAATTTTTTCCTCAAAAGGCAATATGTATTGCAGCCACCATGGGCCAAATTAATCCCATTGATGCCAATAAAATTTGACTGCATATATTTATAACACGTGATCATATCTACAAATTAAACTCTATTATAAACTGCAAAAACTATAAAATAAACTGTTGCATCATAATATAAACTGTATGTTTTACCTTTAACCTCACCTGTATTCTACCAACTAACCAATTTTCATTGAGGCTTTAAAAATGTTGTACAGTTGCTTTGTTTTTCAAAGAATTAGAACATACCACAAAATATTTCCTCCTTTATCCCTAAATCTGAATCACATAAAAGTGGATTTTTAGAATTACCAAATCTGAGATCCAAGACTGAATTTTACTCAATGAAATACTGTAAAATGGAAGGTCTGATATCTTTTTAAGAGCTAGGTCTGATATCTTTTTAAGGTCTGATATCTTTTTAAGAGCTAGAAATATATCCTTTACCCTGTTGATTACCTGGAATTCTCAACTCTCCCATTAAATAGCATCTCTATCCATTCTTGATGGATTGTTAGACTTTGAACCTTAAAAATCATGACACACTGGTTTGTAGAAAGTCTGCCATTTGTTTTTAAACATTTCTAATGTACCTATCACTGGGTATACAAACATTGTACAAAATTATGAAACATAATGAGAACTGTTTAAAGGGAGTTCTCCATTCCATTTAAGAAATAATCCTGAGCATCTAATTTAAAGCTCTCTGTGCATTCTCCTCCATGACCTTGTTTTAGTTATTAGCTTTTACTTCTAAATATGATAGATTTTCTTCTATTTGGGTTCTTTGGGGAATGGTATGACAGACAAGAGATTTTTTCATTGTCGTCTGATGATGGGGAGGTAGGGATCTTCCTGAGTTCCCTCACAAAGATGTGCCAGAACCTCAGGCCTGCATTTGACAAGATTCAACCTCCTGCTCCTTCTGGGAACTAAAAAAAATAAATTATCCTGGTGCTTGTAGTTGCCAAGGTAGGTACCTGAAAGAAAGTCAGCCTTTCTGGTACTGTAGGCATTATGCCTTTCAGGATTTGTGAATCAGTATTAGAATCCTTAAGTGGCTACATTTCTGGTCATGGATTCAGTAAAGTTTGTGATGCCCTGACATGATACTTTACATAAGAACATAAGAATGGCCGTACTGGGTCAGACCAAAGGTCCATCTAGCCCAGTAGCCTGTCTGCTGACAGTGGCCAGCACCAAGTGCCCCGGAGGGGGTGGACCGAAGACAATGATCAAGCAATTTGTCTCGTGCCATCCATCTCCAGCCTCTGACAAACAGAGGCCAGGGACACCATTTCTATCCCCTGGCTAATAGCCATTTATGGACCTAATGTCCATGAATTTATCTAGCTTCTCTTTAAACTCTGTTATAGTTCTAGCCTTCACAGCCTCCTGTGGCAAGGAGTTCCACAGGTTGACTATGCGCTGTGTGAAGAAGAACTTTCGCTTATTAGTTTTAAACCTGCTACCCATTAATTTCATTTGGTGTCCTATAGTCCTTATACTATGGGAACTAATGAAGAACTTTTCTTTATTCACCCTCTCCTCACCACTCATGATTTTATATACCTCTATCATATCCCCCCTCAGTCTCCTCTTTTCCAAACTGAAAAGTCCCAGTCGCTTTAGCCTCTCTTCATATGGGACCTGTTCCAAACCCCTAATCATTTTAGTTGCCCTTTTCTGAACCCTTTCCAAGGCCAAAATATCTTTTTTGAGGTGAGGAGACCACATCTGTACTTTGTCCTTGTTTTAGTTGGTCTACAAGCTGTGGCTTGTTGCTTACCTCAAAATAGAGTGATTTGCCATGGCCCAGTTTGAAAGTGCTAAATGCCTCTACTCCACTGCAACAGGAGTAATAGTGTAGATTGGACCTCCCTGGTCTGGCACCCTCAGGATCTGAGCAGTCCTGGACCAGGGAGTTTGCCAGACCAGGGGAGGTCAGTGGCTGCTGGCTGCCCCACTCCCAGGCTCCTCTCCTTGGGGTCCTTGTCCTGCCACTGGCCCCCCTAACACTAGCCCGGCATGTCTCCCCACTCTGCTATCTGCCTGCTGCTCCAGGGTCTCCTCGGTTCCCGGTGGAGACTGCTTGGCCACTGCTGGCCCCGCTGCTGCAGGGTGTTCCCTGGGGTTCCTGCTGGGACCACCCAGCCACTACCAGCTCTGTTGCTGCCAGGGGTTCCCCAGTCTGGGCTCCCAGCCACCCCACCCCACTGGTAGGGCTGGTCCCGCAGCTGCTGGGGATTCCGCCCTCCCGCCTCTGCCATCTCCTCTTCCACTGGGGGTTTGCTGGGATTCCTGGCTGGAGCCGCCTGGCTGCCAACAGCTCCACTGCAACCAGGGGTTCCCTGACTGGGACTCCTTGGTCACCTGGTCCCTGCTAATGCCGGGTGTTCCCTGGCCAGGACAGGGACTCCCTAAATGCTGCATGGATCTGCTGATGCTGGGAATTTCCTGGCCAGGGTGGAGGCTTCCCAGATGCTACCTGGCCTACCAAGGCTCCCCAGCCAGGGTTCCCCACCTCTGGGGCTCTTTGCTCCAGCAATATCTGTGGCTCTGCCGGACCATGAATGTTGCCGGACCAAAGAGTCCTGGATTTGGGAGGTTCAGCCTGTAATTAGATGTTTTAGAAACAACAAGTAGTCCTGTAACACCCTAGAAACTAATATATATATAGTCTCTACCGTGCTATAGTTACAGTTACAGACTAACACAGCTACCCCTCTGAGATTTTATATATTTTAGAGTGTGTCTGTCTGTGTGTCTGTGTGAGAGTCCATTTGTTCAAGAACTCCTCCTAAAAGGTGAGAGCTAGGGATACCAAATTTGGTATGCATCTTCCTCTTCTCCTATCTTAAACTAACGTAAGTGTTTGGTTGTGCCAGAGACCAGAATCCCCAGGAAAGTGACTGTTTTCCATAGCATGCAAAAGGAGGGGCTGCTGTTCAGAGAGACATGATGTGAGAGTGGCCCCTGGGGACAGCCTGGGGAGAGCTATCCTGCAAAGTGTCCACTAGGGACAGCCAAACCACCAAGGGAGTGGCCAACAAACTGGGCCTCCACCAGCTTGCCTGCCAGCACCCCGAGTAAATAGTTCCTCTGAGCCAAGCCTTTCCCCCCACCTTCCTGGACCTTGGCTGCAGCGCTGGGGTGGGGGGGGAGAGAAAAACGGTCCATGGTGGCTACAGGTGGGCTGGGGGAAGAAAAAATGCCCCTGGTCATGAGGGAGAGGATGAAAAAATGCCCCTGGTATCTGGGGTGAGCTGGAGGAAGGGGGAGAAAATGCCCTGGTGTTTTCTCTCTGAGGGAAAGAAAATCCCCATGTCAGGTGGGACCCCCTGCCTTGAGCCCCTACTCATCCCCCCACTTACCGACTCGCATCCTCTCACCCCAGCCTCCACACTCCCCCTCCCATATCCTCAAAGCCCTGACCTGGGTCCTCCACCTTCCCATCTTCCCGCCAGCCTCCTCCTTTGAAGGACCCAGCAACACCGAGTAAGCCTGCAAGTTAACCATAATGTGCCAAGAGGAATGGTAAAAACTGTTTTTGAGGGCTAATTCATTTTTCTTGAAAAGTCTGCTTTCTGTAGAAAATTTCAATATTTGTCCAAAAGTGAAGTATTTTTGGTATTGAGCCCAAAGCCAAAAATTTGAATTTGATGTTCCCAGATCAAAATGTTTCATTTTATCTTGGTTTGACATTAAACCCAATCCTCCCAAATTACTTCCGTGTCACATGGGAGTTGGAGTTCAAGGGCCTCATCTCCTCATTCTCTTCTGTGGGACATACTCCATCATGTTGCACCACAGTTCCTGAAGCACCATTACACCCAGTTTGTCAAAACTCCCCAAAAGAAAACAGTTCATTTGGCAAACTGAAATATTTTGGTTTGGGTAGCTCCAATTTGAAATGAAATATTTCATTTCAGTTTTCATTGCAGGCAATGTTTTTTTCAGCTGAAAAGTTTTGGGTTTTTGACAAATAATCAAACTGCACTGTGGGGAAGGAGGATCTAGTTAGAGCTCTCTATAAAATCTAAAGTGATATCTTCAGAATGTGGCATTAAGCAAAATACATCATAGCATGATATACTGGCACTCAGGGGTAATAATCTGTATAATTCAGTCATGGCTTTACCAAACATGAGTCGTCCCAAATAAATGCCAGGAAAATCTGAGTATGACCTCACACAATCATATCTCGTGTATTCTTTCATTGTTTATAGTTCTGTAGCTACATTTTCTTCTTCAAGTGGTGTCCATGTGGGTGGTCCGCTTTAGTTGTCATCGCACCCCTGTGCTCATAGCCAGAGATTTATGGTATCAGTGTCTGGTTGGGCCTCACATGTACATTCCCAATCTTGCACCACTTCAGGCAGTTAACTGGTGTTGTGTGACTATCCCGTCTATGTTCCTTCTCTACCACTGTTGACTTGAGCCAGAGCATTCAGCAAAGCTTTGCAGCTAGAAATAATCCTTTAGCTTTAGTTAAGATTTGTTGGTTAGAATAAAGAGACTATTTTCCTTTCCTACTTACCTCTGTGCCTTAAAAAAAATTCTTCATAGGATAGTAAATTTCCATTCTACTAGATCACAGCAGCACTGTAATAATCTCTCTCTCCACATTACTGAGAGAGTATGCTCCCTCAGGGGCATGCCTGGCTCCACAGGCTTCAAACACTGAAATACATGCAGGCTTTCAATACCCATCTCAGACAGCTACTCTCAGTGCTCCCATTGTCACATCTGGAAAGCCTGCACAAGAAAGGCAAGAGATCTACAGCTAAAGCTTCTCCTCATGGAGAAATCTCTTCACCTGGCATCTGAGCCTGAGGTACACACTCCTCCCAGCCAGAAATCATTGGCTACCACATTGGACAAAAGCCCCCTCTTCCTGAGGAAGAGATCCTGACAAGCCTGTCAAGAAGTCAAGAAATGGGGAACCATGTCTCTGACTCCATAGTCAACCAAGAAAAGGTGCTCAGATAGCAGCCAAAGGCTCTCAATGCTTACTGCAAAGGCTATAGCAACAGCCAACAAAGTGGGTCTCTCTAGTACCATTGGTATCAAGAAACCAAGAGCTCTGCCAAAGGCACCAAGGGGAAAATGAGACCCCATGCCACAACACAGGCAACTGTAAACAAGCCATTGGTAATGAGCATTCCAGCACTAATACTGTCTCCTAATGTTGGTGTTATGCACTCCAGCCTCACAGCAGTGTCTATGAGCACATTTCAGGTTTTAAGCTCTACTACCCTACTTGTTCGAAGACCAGGCACATCACAGCAGATCCTGGACCACAAAGACTTTTCTATCTCATCTGTACTGCAGTCCCCTCTCCTTGTCACTAATGGTACTAAAGTACCTACAGTACTTAGTCAACCCAGCTCTCCACATCTTTCAGCATAGTGCTGTAGTGGAGAGGAAGATGCAGGACACTTGCCACATTCCTCTCCTGTGGCTACTCCTTCAAACTCTATGAACCAAGTCCGCTACTGCCAAACCTAGATTCCCACAGTGCCCCTCCAACCACAATTGCCATTTTGGCAGATCCATATCAACAACAGCACCAACGGGGAATATCCATCAGTCTGCCCATAACTGGTGCACATCAACTACACATATTGACATCACAGGCACCCTCTGGCATCTCTGAACAAGAGGATGAAGAACAGAAGGAATTCTCAGACCTAGAGGACTCAACTGACTTTCAATTTTCATTATCTTCAATGGATGACACAATTATGCTTCTAACTCCCACCACACTGCACAATTTCAGATAGTTTCAGGATCTCTAAAAGAGAGTGACCACTTCCATAGACATCTCTCTGAAAGAGGTCCAAGAATCTCACTATAAATTAGTGGAAATTACTACACATATCCCCTTCTTCCAAAATTGTCCTTCCAATAAATGAAGTTATTATGAAGTTGCTCTGGCAAACCTCAGCAATGATTCCACCTACCTTTAAAAGGTCTGCAAAGAAGTAATACATGCCAGCAAAGGGCACTGAATTCCTTTTCTCACATCCAAAGCCAAATTCACTGGTTATCAATGTGGTCAATGACCAGAGTAGGCAACAATACTATAGAAACATGCCATAAAACAAAGACTGGAAATTGAATATTCTGTCCTTTCATTTGTACTATTGGAAACTTCATGTCTTCCTATAGAGGAGATCCAACTTTGAGCTCCTCCTATACCTTAATATTTTCTTTTCCCAAGCTCTACTTTCCCCACCCCTTATTTTAAATAGCCTTCCCTAGAGAACCCTATAGGTATTTCAGGTCCTGTCCCACACAGCCAACTTAGCGAGCCCTGTGCGAGCGGCCAGTACAATGTGACATGAGTGCCCCCAATGCTCCTTCAGACATGTCTGCTCCCATGACCTCCAGTGCCCAGGGCTGCAGAAGAGCTCCAGCCCGGAGTGCATGGGAGACCCTGGACCTCATCGAGGTGTGGAGGAAGGAGTCCATCCTCCATGAACTCTGCACGGAGAAAAGGAATGACAACATCTATGGCAGAGTAACTGCCAGCCTCATGGCCAAAGGCCATGACAGGACCCTGGAGTGGTGCAGGCTGAAAATTAAGGAACTCCGGCAGCTGTACCAGAAGGCCAAGGAGCAGAGCAGATGCTCTGGGGTGACACTTCACACTTGCCACTATTATGAACAGCTGGATGTCATTCTTGGAGAGTGGCTAGCTCCCCCACTACGGTTGTTGAGTCCATCCAAGACATGCCAGGCGTCAGCCTGCAGGAAGGTGGGGTGGTGCAGGGTCATGAGGAGGAGGTGGAAGAGGAAGAGACCAGCCAGGTGATGATGCCCAAGCCAGGAGCAGCTCCTCACCTTGGAGCTGGTTCTCCTCCCCTCCCGCCCCAGCACATCTCCCAGGCCACTGATGACCTTGGGAAGGGCACTGTTGGTGAGTACTCTAACTTCCTCTAATTACAAGTGGGGTCAGGCAATGGATTCTGAGGGGTGGCATGCCCTCAGCCTACTCAGCGCGGGGGGAATGGAACACCTTGTTCATGTATCTCTAGATGGAGTGCAGTCTGGAGCACTCAGCTGCATGAAGCTCTCACAGTGCTCTCAGTTGATAAGGCATCAACTGAAGGTAAGGTGGTATTGTTGATCCCAGTGGCCTAATGAAAACGGCACTAGCCTCTGGAGCCTGGGATTGTGTGTTTGAGTCCCACCCATGTCCCCCACCCTGGCAGCAGTGTGAACCCTTCAATATTTCTCTCAAGATTTCTGGGGTAGCCTGCCTTAATCCATCTTCTGAAGTAGGATGCCATGCCAAGCCACCAGTAAGTAGTCTGGGGTCATGGAACTACACAGCAGTGAAGCATAAGGCCTAGGTTCATAGCCACGTTCAGTTAGCATTCATTCCCAATCAAGTGCAGTATCTTGTATGGGAACCTGCCAGGAGGAGAGGGAGGGGAGCCTATTAGCACTCTCTCTGTGGAAGGCCGCATGTGCTGGACAGAGGAGGAAGCTACCCTCTGCCACCCTCCCCCTCTGGCCCACATGCTCGTGGCCTGGCTGACCCTTTACCATGCCTGTTTGTCTCCAAGCCCTGTGAGTTATGATGCTCCCTGCATTTCTATGCACCTGCTGTAAAGTGCCCTTTTTAAAGGCAAAATGTGGCTTTGCACAAAACACATCACCATTGTCTGAAATCTTTGGTGTACATCAGGGGTTCCCAAACTTTTTGACATGGGGACCAGTAAATCCATTCACGAGCTTTTGGAGAACCCGTAACATTCATTTGCATATTTGCATATTCATTAAGCAGATAATGAATATTCAAATAAGTTGTTTCTGGTTCTCCCAAAGCCCCCAGTGCCAGCTTTGGCAAAGCTTTTGATACGGTCACCCACAATATTCTTGCCAGCAAATTAAGGGAATATGGATTGGATAAATGGACTGTAAGATGGATAGAAAGCTGGCTAGACCAGGGTTTCCCAAACTTTTTACTTTAGTTGGAACCCGTTTTTTTCAGTACTGTTTTTTGCAGCCCAAAAATATAAACACATATTAAAAAGAATTAAAAATGAATAAATTTTCAGTGTTTCACCCAGCCTGGACCAGAGCTTGGGGGACCTGGCGCCGCATGGGCACTCTGGGAGGCGGGAGCAGGAGCAGATTGGGGGTAGGGTATCTGGCTAGGAGGGAGGGTGCAAGGAGGGGTAGGGTTGCCAGGTGTCCAGTTTTGTACCGGACAGTCCGGTATGAGGGTTCTGTCTGGGAAAAAAATTGAGAAAATACCGGACATTCTAATTAGGTACGTTTTATTATTATTAGGTGTATCAGTCTGTAGCTGCGAACTGCCTGGCTGGCACATGTGCTCATGCTGCGTGAGTGTGTCTACCATCCAGGCAGTTCACAACTACTTGAGGGAAGGTATGCGGGAGGGGCCGGGGGCAAAATAGAATCTCTGGGGCCAGACTCGCTCGTGTGCCCGGGTCTGCATGTGCCCAGGTCAGTCCCACTTCCCACCGGCCGATTCGCTCGCTCCCCCTCCCCCCGCTTCTCCTCCCGATCTCCCCTGGCCAGCCTGCTGCCCCCATCCAGCCTTGCTTCCGGAGGCTGATTCTCCAGTCCTCCTCCTCCCGATCTCCCCCGTCCAGCCCCCTCCCCCCGTCCAGCCCTGCTTCTGCTGCCTGCCCGCCCCGATCTCCGCCAGACAGCCCCGCTGCCCCCAACCTGCTTCCACCGGCTGCCCATCCCCTTCCTCCCCCCGATCTCCGCCAGACAGCCCCGCTGCCCCCAATCCTGCTTCCCGGTGGCCGGTTTCACACACACACACGCACACATTAAGGGTTGTGTCTACACAGCAAAGTTATTTTGGAATAACGGACTTCCTTCTGAAATAACTATGCGAGCGTCTACACAGCAATTCCGTTATTTCAAAATTATTTTGAAATAACGGATGGCTTACTCCGACTTCTGTAAACCTCATTCTACAAAGAATATCACCTATTCCGAAATAGCTATTTCAAAATAAGGCGTCTGTAGACGCTTCAACTTCTGCTGTTTAGAAATAGCCCCTCACCAGAGCCATTCTAAGTTATTCCTCCTGGGGCGCTAAATCGAGATAGCACGTCTACATTAGGAAAGACTGCTTATTCTGAAATAACTGTGCCATGTAGATGTGGCCTAAAATATTAAGGGTAGACTTCATACTAATTATCTCTTGTGATGACTTCCCTTGTAACTTTTCTTGATAGCTGAGCCAGCTGTGAATTGGGTGCATCCCCCATCTACAATTGCATCTGCCTGCCTGACCCGAATCTACAGGTGAAAACAAGGATGAGCCTCATGAGGGAGTAGATGGACTGTTTGCACTCCCTCGTGCAGAGTGCCTGGATTGGGTCTTCGAGAGGAGAAGAGGGCCGTCCAGGAGCAGCTAGCACACCAGCAGGAGACCATGTTCTCCATCTTCACCTCTGTGATGGAGTGCATGGTGACCTGCTTGGAGTAGGCCACCAGCCAGAACCTCACCCATTCCATGGCTTTCACTGTCAGGATCCCAAGGGGCCACTGGGACCCCAGAATATGGAGGAAGGTGTCCTCTAGGACAGCCAGAGCCTCCAGACCATACGAAGGCAGGCACCAGTCCCAATCCCATTCCTGAGCCCTCTCCCTCCTACCACGAAGGGGATGTTGTGCTCACTCAGGTCCAAGCAAGTGAGGAGACTCCTGAACCTCCCTTTAAATGTCCAAATGCATATTTGACCCCCATTCTGCAGTACCCAGTTCATTCCCTCATGTCTGTCCCCCTCATAAGCACTCCTGTTTGTTGATTAATGATCTCTTTATTGCTGGAACTGCAGGGGAAGGGAGGGCAGGGGAAGGGAAGGGTGTGGGATGAAAGAAAAATGCAGGGAATGCAGGGGCTCCTTGTGGAAAGCCATGGGGGATAGTCTCAGGACTGGCCTTGCATAAAACTGTCCTTCAGTGTCTCTCTGATTAGCACTGCCCCTTGCTGTACTCTCCTTATGGTGCTGGTGTCTGGCTGCTTAAACTCCCTGGCCAGGTACTCTGCTTCAGCCTCCCCCTCCCCTCCCCCACCCTAGCAGAAAGGTTTTCCCCTTGTTCTTTCACAGGTTGTGGAGCACACAACATACCACCACATGAAGGGCATGTTGCACTTGCTCAGGTCCAGGCACGTGAGGAGACTCCTGAACCTCCCTTTAAATGTCCAAATGCACATTTGACCCCCATTCTACATCTGCTGAGCCTGGGTATGTCTACACTAGCTCGTTAGTTCGAGCTAGGTAGGCAAATGAGGGCAACTGGAGTTGCAAATGAAGCCTGGGATTTAAATATCCCGGGCTTCATTTGCATCTTCCCGGGCACCGCCATTTTTAAATCCCCCTTAGTCCAAACTCCGTGCCCGAATTAGGATCTCTAATTCGAACTACCGGTACTCCTCGTGGAATTGGACACTTGAATTGGACACTTTATCCACCTGAGGTCAAAGCCCTGGGTTAGCATTTCTATAGAGATGGAAGGTGGAATAGTACTGAGTACTGACCCTCAGCTTATATTGCAGTATAGATTAGATTTTAAAAGGGAGTGTTTGACTTTTTTCCCCAGAAAGGATCCATTGCTACCTTGGGAAGGACACCTTCAGCTGATTTAAGGGGCACACTGTTTTAGCCTCAGGCTACCTGTTTTTTGCCTCACATTTGTCAGAAAACATCCTTGCTATTATATCAACCTGAAGAGTGGATGTGGTTTTGAGGTCAGATCCAAAGTTTGTAACTAAAGTGGTATCTGTCTTTCATTTGCACTCGTGCTGGCAGTATTATAATGAAGAATGCTAATTATAAATGGTTCTTCACATAAAATTTATACAACGAAATATAAAAAGCCAATGTACGGTAATGAGAATGAGCAAATATGTATACAGATCACAGAAATATGCATTTCCTTTCCGTTTCTTCATGAAAAACTGTTAATTAAAATCAATCTGTTTGTTGTACTTTTGGTTTTGATTTTTATGGAAATCAGGAACATACCTAATCTGCTCAAATAAATTCTTGGGATTTTTAAACCTAAACAACTTACTTTATCATTCATTATTTTATTATTGTTTATGAGGTTGACTGTGCACCTTTAAAGTTAATAGGAAAACTCCTACTGACATCATTGAAGCAGGATCAAGACTGATTTTATTATATGTATATAATTTGCAGCTGTGTAATGTCTTGCATGGAAGCTAGAGCCCTGTTTGTCAAAATGGATTAACTATGTTTGCATGTTTTTTTCACTTCAGTGTTAGATTTTCATATATTGAAATCTTTGAGGGATGGAGGGGAAAAAGTACTGTATTTAATTTTAGATTTTATTTAATATTCAGTGACACTTTCAGGTTATTTGTGACACTAATTGATCATTTTTTGGCATATAGTGTGACACCAGGCAATAAACTCTGACAATTTTTTCCCTCTTCAGTTTCCGAGTAACTTGTAATTTCCTTGATATGACAAAATAGCTATTTAGTATTCATGCTGTGCCTGCCTATTCATTTTTTATTTTTCAAAATGTTAATGAGACTCAGCAAATAGGATCTTTATAAAATTATCATGATTGAAAGTTCTACTGTAATAGCTGGGACTTCTGACATACCATCATTTAAAAAAAATGTTTAAAGAAGACTTTAAAGCGTGTATTTGAAATGTCTAATGACTGTGTCCATTTTTATGTGTATTGCAGACAACCCTGGCCTGTTAAGCCATGTTCCAGTTGATATTAGAATCCTGGATGTCAATGACAACCCTCCAGAGCTTGCCAGAGAATATGATATTTTTGTCTGTGAGAATGCAAATCCCGGCCAGGTAACCCATTGGTCTCACTGTTCTCTTTCCTCTAATGTATAGCAAAAGAACATTTTTTTCTCTTGGGGTGCGTCTAGACTACAGGGTTTTTTCGGGAAAACGGCTGTTTTTCAAAAAAAACTTCACCTATGTCCACACTGCAATTGTATTCTTTTGAAAGAAAATAAAAAGAACGCAGGGGTTTTTCCAACATTGGTAAACCTCGTTCTACGAGAAAGAGCATCTTTTCCGAAAGAGCTCTTTCAGAAAAAGGCATGTGTGAACATGGAAAAGGCAGTTCTTTTGAAAGAAGAGGCCTCCAGGAAAAAGCACAGGTGCCCTGGTGGACACTCCATCCACAGTAATCACAGCTCTATAGTTCCTGTCTCCTGGAAGCTCTTAAAGCTGCAAGCACCTGGGACAAGCCTTGTGGCAGGAAGCTGGCCTTACAGCAGGACCTTGACCACGTGGCTCTGACTGCCACAGACCTGCTGACAGATAGCAGAGCCACAAGCCACCCGAGACTCCCCTGGCCCTTCCAGGGAGCAGCCCCAGGGGTCCCAGGACCCACCCAGGGGCAACAAACGCCGGGCACCTTCCTGGACCAGCCCAGAGATCCTGTCCCTCCTGGAGCTGTGCAGGGAGGAGGAAGCCCTGAAGGATGTGACCTCCAAGCACCGCAATGTGGACATTTATGGGCACATGGCCAAAGTTCTGGCCAAGAAGGGACACCACCCCTGCACCCTCAGTCAAGTCCAGAGCAAAGTAAAGGAGCTCTGGCAAGGGTACACCCGGGCCAGGGAGCGCAGCTCTTGCTCCAGGGGAGTACCACACTTCTGCTCATACTATAGAGAGCTCTACCAGATACTGGGTGGTAGGCAAGCCCTTTCCCCATGCATACTGGTGGACTTGTGCTTGGAGACACGGTGGTCACCTGGCCGGAGCTCCTGGAGTTGGACAACAACAATGACGACAACGGACATAAGCTGCAGGAGGAGGGGGATACCAGCAGTGTCATCACTCTCAGCCTGGAGCTGGTACCCCAGGCCCTGGACATCTCCCAGACATCATCTGACGCCGGGGAAGGAACATCAGGTGAATGCTGTCAGGTTAGCGCACACACAGGGCGGGGGAGGCGGGAGCACAGGGGATGGGGCATGATCATTGCTGGACATGCTCGGCCTGGACAGCGTACAGCTGGCCATGCACATGCAAGCACGTGCAGTGGCAGCGTGCAAAACTTGGTCTCAGGAGCCAGTCCTGGAGCACACACGGGCTGCTGCCTGGGGGGGGGAGGCCCCACACATGTCTGACCCCTGGGAAGGATGTTCTCCCCCCACCAGGCAGTGTTGGAAGCAGACAGGGCACAAGGGCGCACACACAACCCCACACAGATCGACGAGTGTTGCACACAGCACACGGACATGCCTGCAAACATGAGGCACCGCCTGCTCCCCCAGACAGCGCTGCCAAGTGCAGGTGTGTGGCGGGGGGCCCAGAGAGGGCCAGGCCACTCCAGGCCCCTCTCCCGCCCATGGGAGCCCACTCTGGCCGGACACTTCCCTGGCCTGCTTCTCCGGGGGGGGCGGGGGCGGAGGATGGTCCCCTGGGCACCTCGAAGCCCCTGTGGCCTGCTCTCCAGACATCACTGTCCTTTGTTCCAAGGACAGTTGCTCACTGCTCACAGAGGAGGGCACAGCCTTAGGGAAAATGTCTGCATGGATGACTGACAGCCTCTCCCCTCATGTCCTCCACAGCTGAACCAGCTGTCGCTGAAGGGCAAGCCACACCAGCCTAGGCAGCTGACTGAAGCCGGGGGAGCCACAAGCACTGGAGGGTCCACCACGACCTCATGTGACAGCACATCACAGTTTTGCAAGACATGAAGCAAACATTCGCCCAAAAGGTCCGCGATGACGCCAAGTGGCACTATTGCTGCTGGTGAGGCAGGGCGAAAACATGTGTGACATCATCCAGGAGGTGATGGCATACCCTGGTCTTGTCCCCGCTCCCCCCGTTCCCACTCCCCGCATCCCTGCTCCCCCTACCATCCCTGAGCCTGCCCAGCCACCTGTTGTCCCAGTCCCCACCCAACCCCGAGTCTCCTGATCCGAGGCGGCACTTGCAGGTGCTCCACGCACCACTCCCAGCCCTGAGCCCCCTCCAGGTTCTCAACCCCCCTTTTCTTTCCCCCCTCCAGGTTTTCAACCCCCCTCCACCCCAGTTACTTTGATTATAAAGAACAAAAAACAAAGTTTATTTTGAAAGCAAAACTGGTGTGTTTATTAATTGTACAGGGAATGGGGGCAGGGAGGGGTTGTGGTGGGTAAGGCATTGGGGAGGCCCTGGGGAGAGTTACTGGGCTCCTTCAGAGAACCTCTCCCTCAGGTCCTCCCGGATGCACACCCTGGCCTGATGGGCCTGGAGGATGGCAGCTGTCTGTGGCTATTCAAAGACCTTTCCCTCAGAAGCAGCCTCTGTCCCCCACCCCAGGAGGAAGGCCTCCCCTTTACTCTCCACTAGGTTGTGGAGCACACAACACGCAGAGACCACCTCGGGGATGTTACGCTCCCCCACGTCGAGGCGTGTCAGCATGCACCTGAACCGGGCCATGAGGCACCTGAAGGTTCATTCCACATGCACGCGAGCCCAGTTCAGGTGCACGTTAAATTGTTCCCTGCTCGGGTCCAGGTGGCCAGTGTAGGGCTTCATGAGCCACAGCATCAGTGGGTAGGCCACGTTGTCCACAATGCAAATTTGCATCTGCATGTCCCCAACCACAGAGTCCCACTGGGGGAAGAATGTTCCAGCCTGCAGCCTGCGGTAGAGGCTCGAGTTCCTAAATAAGCAGGCATCATGTGCCCGGCCCGACCCGACCATGCTACAAAAATGTCTGAAAACTCCCCGGTGGTTGACCAGGGCCTGCAGCACCATGTAGAAGTAGTCCTTTCTGTTTATATATTGGGCTGCTTGGTGCTGTGGTGCATGTATCGGGATGTTGGTCCCATCAATCACTCCTGCACAGTTTGGGAATCCAAGGGCGCCAAATCCGGCCATGATGGGGTCTAGGTTTCTGAGGTGGATGATTCTGCGCAGTAGGATGGAGTTGATGGCCTTCACCACCTGCAGAAGGAGACATAGAAACACACAAAACAGAGAATGAGAGGGAGTGCCTTAGCCCTTGGGAGGTGCCCATTCCCCTCCCATTCCCCCCCAAAACCCCAGGAGCCACCTCCTATGAGGCTGCCCCTCCTCCCCCCCCAGCAGCAGGGTTGCATGAGGGCGGGACGGCACAGCGCACCCCCCCCCCAGGGATGGGCCTTGCCCCACCCCACTCCACCCCCCACTTCCCCTCCCCTTTCCCGAGGGTCCCCCTTTTCCAGCCCCCTCCCTGCAGGGAGTATACCCCGAGAGTGCCTTACCTCCATAAAGACGACCCCAACGGTGGACTTCCCCATGCCAAACTGGTGTCTACCGAGCAATAGCTGTTGGAGGTGGTGAGCTTCCACGTGGCAATTGCGACCCTCTTCTCGAGGGAGATGGCGGGCCGCAGGTGGGTGTCCTGTCATTGGAGGGCAGGGGCGAGCCAGGCACACAGCTCCAAGAACGTGGCCTTCTGCATGTGGAAGTTTAGGAGCCACTGCTGGTTGTCCCACTGCTCCATCACGAAGCGGTTTCACCATTCAGAACTGGTGTCCAGCCTCCAAAATCGCCTCTTGACTGTGAGGTACGGGGACAAGGGTATTGCTCCCGCATCGAGGCAGAGGTTCTCAATGCTGAGCTTGGATTTGAGCTGAGGCAGGACCGTCATGATGGTCTGCTGACAGTGCTGCAGAAGCTGCAGCATGACAGTGTGGGGGCCGTCGCATGCCCAAGGGCAGCTCTGGCTCCATGGCAAAAAGAGAAAAAAATGCTGTGGCATGCAACAAAGTTGGGCAACTTAAGCATGCACTGCAAAAGCTTCGCTGTCCCTCTGAGAGGTAGGCAAGCATGCAGCAGAACCTGAGAAATGGCTGTCCTGGGGGTCTCTTTAATCATGCGTCTCAGACAGCCTTAGGCAACAGCACCCGGAAGTAACTGCTGACCCTAATGCCCTGGCTGAAGTGGTTCCGGGTGGCCTTTTATGCGAGAGTGTGTCCAATGAGTGTGGACGCTCTCTTCCAAAAAAGCAGATGGCTTCTTTGATCTGCTTTTGAGGTGTGGATGCTCTCTTTCGAAAGAAGATTTTTTCGGAAGATCTCTTCTGAAAAAGCTTCTTTCGAAAGAAGCTTGCCATCTAGCGTACCCATCATGTTGTATGAAAAAAAAGTTTGATTCAATGGGCATTTGAGAATCATAACTTTTCAGGTTAAAAAAAAAAAGCCGTTATATTTTTATATTTAGTATTTGGATTTTTGAATGTGACAGGTGGAAGGCAACGTGTTTTGAGGATATTTTAAAATACTGTTGGGATGTTAATGTTAAAAATCAAATGTCTGTGTTCAGTGAACTCTATTAACCACACATGTAATTTCATTAAAAAATGAATTAGTTTGATGGGATCTGTTTTCCATAAATCTATGTTCATTTGCATTTATTGCATTAGTTCCTTTTAATTCTTTATCAATTAAATCCCATATAAGCTCTACATTATCATGCCTGGGACTGATGTCAAACTGACAGATCTAAAGTTTATGCTTTTTCAAAATTAGCACATTAGCTGTCTTCTGTTCTTCTGGAATTTCCACTCTCAGCTGATTTGGTTCATAATTGTTTATTGTTGTATGAAAGTAGCTTGATTAAAAACACCAAGTACATACATTAAGGGTCTGGACTTTATTATGCTTAATCATTATAAATGTGATTCTTCTTCAAGCGATTGCTCACATCCATTCCATTTAGGTGTGCTCGCAGCGTGTGCACAATTGTCAGAAGGTTTTTCCCTCAGCAGTACCCATTGGGCCAGCATGGGAGCCCCCTGGAATGGTGCCTGCATATGCACTCATATCATGATCATTTTAGTTACCATTCATTTTTAGTTCTATGATCAGTTCCTCTTTATATTTTAAGACAAAGTCTTATAAAGAATTCCCCCATGTTGGATGTAACACTTTTTAATTTAGGAAATCTAGGAAACATAAAAGCTGGAATTGAAGTCTATCACTTGATTAGAAAAATAGATTCAAACACCTAATTTTACATTTCACAATAAAATAGTCATTCACTTCAACTATTCTCAGGGCAAATAAATTTTCAAGCAATTCCATAATATCACTTCACTTTACACTGTTCTCAGTAAAAACAAAATTAACTGTAAAATAACTCTTTAACAGAGAAAAAGATTTTACTGCATTTTAATGAAAACTTGGGGCTTTATATTTTCCTTGAATACCATAAATGATCAACACAGTAGAAAATTTATTTTAGTGGTCACAGCCAAAATGGAATTAGAGGATTCGGGATTTTCAGGAAAAGAAAATAGCGACCTCAAGGACAAGTTCATAAGACATTCCTGTTATAAGGTACTATCTCTGTTTGGGAAATTAAAATGTGATTGAATACGGAGGGTAGAAAAGAGTATAAAACAAGGAGAATCCTGTTTGTGAAAGCACTAAAATGTAAACACTAATAGCTACAAACATTAATAGCTAAAATGTAATCACTCACTACTACATTATATGAGTGATGACACACTATTTCAAAGGGAGTGTTCTCCCATTAACACAACCATTCCACCTCAATGAGAGGTGGAATCTATGTTTGCAGGATAAGTAGTGTAGGCAAGAAGTAGTGTAAACAAGCACTGTCCCAATAATTACAATAGCAAAATGTTGCTTAGCATTTATTGGATTTTATATATTTTTTTAAAATCTTAGGATCTTCAAAGTTCCATCTAATGAAAAGCATCATTTATGTAAAAAAATCAGATGTAAAACAGCAATTGTATGACTGAGGGTATGTCTACACTACAAAGTTAATTCGAACTAACAGCCGTTAGTTCAAATTAACTTTCATAGCGTCTATACATACAAACCGCTAGTTCGAACTTAATTCGAACTAGGTAAACCTCATTCTTCAAGGACTAACGCCTAGTTCGAATTAAGTAGTTCGAATTAAGGGCTGTGTAGCCACTTAATTCGAACTAGCTGGAGGCTAGTCCTTCCCAGGTTCCCCCAGGTGGCCACTCTGGGCCAAACCAGGAAAACTCCTCTTCTCTCCCCCAGCCCTGGGGCCCTTAAAGGGGTAGACTCTGGCCAGACGGCACTTGCCACAGTGAGCCCTGCCATCAGTCTCTGCCCTGACCCAGTGGCCGCAGGATGAGCCAGGCAGCCAGCGACAGCCAGCCGTCCCCCACCCAGTCCCCCAGCACCCAGGGGCCAGCCAGGGGCCATAGACAGCGCGCGCCCTCCTGGTCTAGTGCGGAGGTCATGGACCTCATTGAGGTTTGGGGGCAGGCCCCCAACCTCCATGATCTCCGCACTAGGTGGAGGAACGCGGCTGTCTACAGCCGCATAGCGGCCGCCATGGCCCAAAAGGGACACAGGCGCACGCAAGAGCAGGTGCGCCTGAAAATTAAACAGCTGCGGCAGGCGTACGCCAGGGCCACCAGGGGCGGCGCCGCAGCAGGGGCTGCCACCTGCCCCTACTTCCCTGCCCTCGACCGACTCTTGGGGGGCCGGGCGGTCCGCGCCAGCCCAGGAGGCAGCGAGCCGGGACTGGAGGGCCCTGACCCCGGCGCACCGGAGGGGCCACCGCAAGGAGTTCCAGCACCAGAGTCGGCAGGGTCATCCAGGGAGGCCATACCGGGTAAGTGCCAGCACTGTCCCCTGCCCGGGGTGGGGGGAGGCAGGGAGGGAGACCAGGGTCCGCGCGCGTTGGCCATGCCTCCCACGGATCACGCAGACACCTGTGCATGTGCGAGCACGTGCTATGCCACCCTTGGGCAGGTGGCTCCAGCTGCGTGACACCCAGGGGCCATGGCCCAATAGGCACATGCATGTGTGAAGAGACCTGACACGCTCCCGACCCCGGGGTGGGACCCAGCAGGATGCTTTCCCTTCACACGTCCCCTGTACACGAAGGCAGGGGACATTTCCTCCCCGCCCCAGCCACACTATACACGGCACAGGGACATGGGTGCAGTCTTGGGGCAGCTCCCAGTCCCGGGGAGAGCCAGACATCCTGACCATGGCCTCTGTACAAGCACAACGGCTCTGACAGTGCAGGGCACGGTCACCTCACGTCGCCGGGGGGGGGGAGGGGGGGGCTGGGCATCATCCACTGTGTCCCCAGGGAGAACTGACCACTTCTCTTCTTTCTCCACAGCTGCACCAGCTGCTCGTGCAGGGCGCACCACCCCGCCCGGGACATGCTCCCGCACCTGCGGCCTGCTCCGGACTACCATCACGCAGCAGGATTATTGGGACCAGCACCTGGGGTCCCTGTGAGCCCTGAACCACACCGTGGAGGCCTGGATGCGGGCAGACCTGCAGCTCCGCCAGGAGCAGTTGGCTGAGGAGCGAGCCAGAAACGCTACCCTGCAGGCCCTGCTGCAGAGCATGGTGCCCCGTGCCCGTCCTGCGCCTGCTGCCCCCCCAACAATTGTCCTTCCTCCCACTGCTGCCCCCACCTCTTCCTCCTCAACCCCACACCTCCTCCTCAATGTCCACACCCCACCTCAACCTCCGCACCCTCCGCCCCATTCCCCGGGGCGCCGAGGCCCCTCCTCGCCGTGCTGGGAGGCGGTTGGCCAGCGAGACCCCACCTCTGATCCCTGAGTTTCCTCCTCTCCTTCCCTTGCTTCCCCTTCCAGCTCCCTCCTCCCAGTTTTCTCCCTCCCCTCTCCCACCCTCTCTCCTGCCCTCTCCCGCCTCCTTTCCCGTCTCCGCACAGTTTTATTCCCCCCCCCAGTTTTGTTAAATAAAGAGAGTTTCTATTTTTGAACACACGTGTCCTTTATTTTTTACATCAGGAAGGGGGCCTAGGGAGGGGTAAGTGGAAGGAGGTGAGGGAGGAATGGGGCACGAGCCCCCGATGGGGAGGACTGGGGTGGCTCTGCGGGCTCCTCAGGGTGGAAGCTCTCCTGCAGGGCCTCCTGGATCCTGACAGTCCCCCGATTGACCCCCCCGGATGGCAGCCGGGCTGATGGCCGAGTGCAGTGATGTGCCGAGTGTGGGCATTCAGGGCACTCCAAGACAGGACTGCTTTGCTGTCCCTCATCGAGGTAGACAAGCAAGCAGGGAACCCTGAGAACTGTCTGTCCGGGGTGGGGGTCGGGTCCCTTTAAGCACAGCCCTCGGCTAGCCTGAGGCAGCAGCTCCACACTCTAAGCCCTAACCTGATGCCCTGCCAGCACTGGTTCCGGCCAGCCTTAACTTCGGTTCAGGGTCCACTCAATGTGGACATGATAGTTCGAATTAGCAAAACGCTAATTCGAATTAGTTTTTAGGTCTAGATGCACTAATTCGAATTATCTTAGTTCGAATTAACTAATTCGAATTAAGTTAGTTCGAATTAGTGCTGTAGTGTAGATGTACCCTAAAACTTGCTTTTCAAAAGTCACATCTTGATGAAAGATTAGGTGAGTGAGTAATATTTTTTATTTGACCAATGTCTGTTGGTATGAGAGACAAACTTTCAAGCCACATAGAGTTGTTCTTAAGCTCTGGGAAATGTACTCCAAGCATCACAGATAAGTGCAAGGTGGAGCAGATTATTTATTATATAGTTAGTATGTATGCTAAACATACAGTACTTAGATTGTACCTTGAATGGTTCCTTAGCATATGTGCTAACTACTTATGCTACTCAGTCTTCTCCATCTTACCTTTACCAGTAATGTGCAGCGAACCCTTTCCAGACAAAAGAGATTTGAGCGTCTCAAAAAGCTTGTCTCTCTCACCCACACAAGTAGGTTCAATAAAAGATTTTACCTCACCCACTTAGTCTCTAATATCTTGAGATTGATATGGCTACACTACACTGCACACTTCCCGAAGAGTTACTTTGCAGGTTTGTAAAATACACATGATTTTTTTGGTCCAACCACACTGTCCCAGCTTTTTGTATTTTGTTTGTGTTTTAATCAGTTGTTCTTGTTGGATTCTGTTGGATTTAAGTTACTCTGAAGTATTTACATGAACACATATACATGTGCACACACATATATGAAGAATATAAAATATATAATTACTGCATATGAAAATTTCAAGTTTTCTGGAAAGTTAAACAGGAATTGGTGACAACATCAGAGTTAAAGTATGCCAAATTAGTCCTCTTATTAAACAGAAAGAAAATCATGGAACTGTGATAGAGCAACTAATAGCACTGTGAATTGTTAGAACTGCTTGGTTTGCTAGAATCTGGAAAGTCTTGGAAAAAGATAGGGCACTTGATAACATGTTTTTCAAGCTTCACAGTATCAAATTGATTAAAGGATTGATTCTCATTATAATTTCAGTACATACGGAAACTGGTGATCAATACTGCAAATGCATGATGAATATTTAGTGATTATAAACTTTGTTAAAGCGACGAGGAGTCCTGTGGCACCTTATAGAATAACAGATTTATTGGAGCATAAGCTTTCGTGGGCAAAGACCCACTTCGTCAGCTGCATCTGACGAAGTGGGTCTTTGCCCACGAAAGCTTATGCTCCAATAAATCTGTTAGTCTATAAGGGTATGTTTACACTTGCAGCCTATTTCGGAATAGGGCTGCAAATGTAGGCATTTGGAATTGCAAATATCCCGCGCTTGATTTGCATCTTCCCGGCCAGGCACCATTTTTTGAAATTTATAAGCCCGGAATAACTGCCCGCGTCTACACATGGCAGTGAAACGGGCGTTCGAAATAAAGCCCTATTTTGAACTACCTGTTATTCCTCCTGGAAATGACGAAGAGTAATCTGTAAATTCATTTAGTGATTATGCCACAAAAGCAACTGGGAGGCAAAGAGTTGAACTTGATGAGAGAGTTATAACCTTCTTTTATGCTAACATTACCTTCAGTATAGCACAAAATGATCAATTTAAAGAAATT
Source organism: Rafetus swinhoei (assembly GCA_019425775.1). Classification (NCBI taxonomy): domain Eukaryota; kingdom Metazoa; phylum Chordata; order Testudines; family Trionychidae; genus Rafetus; species Rafetus swinhoei. The sequence continues at coordinate 130,809,584 of CM033424.1, forward strand.
ATTGAAGTACTTTGCCCTACAGATATGTTTCCAGGCAGATTTTAACTCATAGACCCACTACTTGATGCTGCAAATGAAATAGCAGAGGAAAATTAAATTAAAGGATGAACTAAAGAATCAAGATTGACATCAATACAAGATGTTTTGGCAAACATAGACTTTTGCACATTGGCCCATCAAAAAGAATAACTAATTTACATAAATTTTGCATGATTTCCACATTTACATTTGTATACAATTACCATACTTATCACTAATTCACACATCTGTCTCTCATCCTTTCCGTGTGTCTAACTCCCTTCCCCTTGAGGTCATTTCTTCTTTATGATGAAGGAAAATCTGGTTTTTCTGAGGAAAATACCCCACCATCACACACCAACCCATCATCCCAAGTTTTCTTCTCCTTCGGTATGTCTACACTACAAAGTTAATTCGAAATAACAGCCGTTATTTCGAATTAACTTTAATAGCGTCTACACATACAAACCGCTATTTTGAAATTAATTCGAAATAGTGGAGCCCTTATTTCGAATTAGGTAAACCTCATTCTACGAGGAATAACACCTAATTCGAAATAGCTAATTCGAAATAAGTGCTGTGTAGACACTTATTTCGAATTAGGGGGCCTCCAGCCCTTCCCAGGGAGCCCTGGTGGCCACTCTGGGCACAACCAGGAAAACTCGTCTGCTCCCTCCCCAGCCCTGGAGCCCTTAAAGGGCCAGACTCTGGCCACAGTGACTGTGCCAGTTGCCAGCCTGCCAGCACACAGCCAGCAGACGATGCACCTGGCACAGCATGAGCCAACCATGCGCTGCCACCCAGCCCTCCACCGCTCCCCAGGACCAGGCTGGCGGCTCCCAGGGGCCGCAAAAGGCGGGTGCCTTCCTGCTCTAGTGCGGAGATCGTGGACCTCATTGAGGTTTGGGGGGAGGCCTCCAATGCCCATGATCTCCGCACTAGGCGCAGGAATGCGGCCGTCTACAGCCGCATGGCTGCCAGCCTGGCCACCAGAGGCCACATGCGTAGCCAAGAGCAGGTGCACAGCAAAATTAAAGAGCTGCGGCAGGCCTATGCCAAGGCCTCCCAACCAGGGGCTGACCCGGAGGCCTGCCCACAGTTCGAGGCCCTGGACCGCATCCTGGGGGGTCAGACGGTCCGTGCCCCCATGGTCGTCATTGACTCCGGGGCAGAGGGCTCTGCCCCTGACACAGGGGAAGAGGAGGAAGAGGAGGACGACGGCAACCAGGAGCCTGCAAGGAGCGTGCCCTGCACCCAGGACCACCGAGCCGAACCGGAGAGCCCGTCAGCAGCCTCATCCAAGGCTGGGGAGGCCTCCACATGTGAGTGACATCACGGTCCCCTTATGCGGGGCGGGAGGGGGACAGAGGGGCAGCCCAGGGCCCGTGCGCAGTGGCCTTGACGACCAGGGAGCAGGCAGCAACCTGTGCCTCTGCCGTGCCAGCTGGGACTTGTGGCCCCAGCTGGGTGCCATAGGGGCCCTGGCCTGTTCCCCACAAGCGTCTAGGCGTGAAGGCACATGACAGGCTCCTGACCCTGGGGAGAGACACTGCACACTGCCCTCCCTCCAGACGCCCCCTCTACATAGAGGCAGGGCACATCTCCCACCCCCCCCCACACACACACCACACTATAGACAGCACAGGGGCTGGGCCATCTCCCACTCCTGGGGATAGCAGGACATGATGGTGCGGAGACCTGCTGTCCTCGCCTTGCAGAGGGGGGCTGGGTTTCACCCACTGTGTCCCCAGGGAGAACTGACCACTTTTCTTGTTTCACTGCAGCGGCAGCACCTGCGAGTGCAGGACGTACCACCCCGCCTGGACCATCCACCCGCATCCGGACCAGCAGGCACACCCACAACCTGGAGGAATTCCAGAGGCAGCAGCTGTGGGTACAGGGACAGCAGGTCCACAGCCAGGAGCAGTGGGTGCAAGAGGACCTGCAGCTGCGGCGGGAGAGCTTGCGTGAGCTGCGGGAGCTGCGGGAGCAGGGCCGTGTCCTCCGCGAGCACCTGCAGGCCCTGGCAGACCGATTGCTGCCTCTTGCTGCTCCAGCCCCTGTGGCCGCCCCAACTATCGCTCCTCCTCCCACCCCTGCTCCCCCTTCCGCTTCCTCCGCCCCCCCCCGTCCCTCCTGTCCCACCCTCCATACCCTCTCCCCCCGGGATCGCCGAGGCCCCGCACCCACAGTGCTGCGAGACGGGAGGGCCGGCAAGACCCCCAGTCCTGAGCTTCCCCTTCCCCTTCCAGCTCTCTCCTCCCAGGTTTCCCCCCTCCCCTCTCCCACCCTCATTCTCCCCCTTCCCCCACCTCAGTTATGTTAAATAAAGAGAATTTTTTGTGGCAACACAGGTGTTTTTATTGTAATCAGGAAGGGGGGTTAGGGAGGGGAAAGGGGAAGGAGGTGGGGCTGGAATTTAAGACACAAGGCCCCAGTGGGGCACGCCAGGGGGACTTCAGTCCTCGTCCGCCTGGAAGCTCTCCCGCAGGGCTTCCCAGATGCGGACAGCCCCCTGAAGAGCCTCCTGGCTGTCAGCCGTGCGGGGCTGTGCGTACTGGCCAGCCAGGCGGTCAGCCTCTGCCATCCAGGCTGGCAGGAAAGCTTCCCCCTTCCTCTCACATAAATTGTGCAGCGCACAGCACACTGCTACCACGTGCGGAATATTGTGCTGGGAGAGGTCGAGGCGGGTGAGGAGGCACCTAAACCGTGCTTTCAGTCGGCCGAAGGCCCCCTCGGCCACAATGCGGGCCCTGCTGAGCCTGGCATTGAAGGCCTGCCGGGAGGAGCTGAGGTGTCCCATGTAGGGCTTCATCAGCCAGGGCTGTAGGGGGTAGGCCGCATCCGCCAGCAGGCACACTGGCATGTCCACGTCCCCGACCCTGATGTGGCGATCGGGGAAGAAAGTCCCGGCGTGCAGCCTCTGGCACACGGAGGAGTTGTGGTACACCCGCGCGTCGTGTGCCTTGCTGGACCTGCCCACATTGATGTCCGTGAACTGGCCCCGGTGGTCAGACACGGCCTGCAGGATCACGGAGAAGTAACCCTTCCTGTTGATGTACAGGGAGGCCTGGTGGTCTGGGACACGGATGGGGATGTGCGTTCCGTCGATTGCCCCCCCGCAGTAGGGGAAGCCCAGGGCGCCGAACCCCTGGATGACCGTGTCCAGATTGGTGAGGCGGACGACTCTGCAGAGCAGCACCCTGTTGATGGCCTTCACCACCTGCAGAGAGACACACAAAGCCAAGGGTCACTGGGGTGCCCGGGTGGCTGGGAGTGTTCGTTCCCCGCCACTGCCCCACACCCCACTCCCAGGAGCAACCCCCACTGCAATCCTGGCCACCGCGGGACAGACCGAACCCTCCTGGGGAGGGCACTTTCACCATCTCCCCCCCATTTTCCCTGGGGCAGCCCATCCCCTCCTTGCAGGCTCCCCCCCCCGGCCCAGTGGCCGGTGAGTGCCGTACCTGCATGAGCACCGCTCCGACGGTGGATCTCCCCATGCCGAACTGGTTCCCCACGGATCGGTAGCTGTCCGGCATGGAGAGCTTCCAGAGGGCGATGGCCACCCGCTTGTGGAGGGGAATGGCGGGCCTCATGCGAGTGTCCCATCGCCACAGAGCAGGGGCGAGCCACTCCCAGAGCTCCAGGAAGGTGTCCTTCTTCATCCTGAAGTTCTGGATCCACTGTTGGTCCCACCAGTTGCTGCTGGTGTCCAGACGCCAGATGCGGTGGGGCATGCTGGCGTCCGGGCGCCGCTCCTCCAGGGCACCGGGGGCACAGGGGGAGGACCATGGGGCTGGCCTGTAGCAGAAGGTGCCAGGCAGCCTCCAGCAATTGCTGCCAGGCTTGCAGCAAGACGTTCAGCATGAGCACCAGAGTGCCCAGGGGCGGCTCTGGCTCCATGGTGCCAAGTGCTGCGGTGTCCCAAAGGAGAGCGACCAAAGCAGGTGGAGAAGAAAACACTTTGCTGTCCCTCGGCGAGGTAGGCAAGCAAGCGGGAAAGCTGAGAACCGGCTGTCCAGGGGGATCCCTTTAAGCACGAGCCTCAGATAGCCTCAGACAGCAGCCACACAAAGCAACTACTGACCTGATGCCCTGCTGGAACCGGTTTCAGCTGCCCTTAAATGCGATCCAGTGTCCAATCAGTCCAATTAGTTTTTGGGTCTAGATGCGTTATTTCGAATTAGCTTATTTCGAATTAACTAATTCGAAATAAGTTAATTCGAAATAGCGCTGTAGTGTAGACATACCCCATCATACACCACATACTCACACCCTCACAAAATCACTCCTCTCTTCTCATAGCAAAATGAATTGATGGCCTCTGACAGAATCAGTACCTCTCCCAAAATCAATTTTCTCCTTAAAACAATAAAAATCATTTGGGGAATCTAAACAGTTCATTTAAATAATTTTGAAATAAATCCTGCCTGATGGGAAGCCACGATCCTGGAAGCCCTAGGAGCCTCAGTGGAGTTGGAAACTTTAGCGCTTGGAAGCCAGTGTTCCAGGCGCCTACTTTTCGTTCAGCCTGCCTGGCAGAGTTGGGTGGCAGTGTGAAGGAGCGGGCCAGGTCTGGGCACTGCTGAGGGCGTCCGCTCAGGGCGAATTGCTCAAAATCAGGGCTCCTTGATTGGAGACCTTTCCCAAAAGAGGTCACAAACCAGTCACACAGTGCGCTTCAGCTGCCAATCCGGCCAGCTGGAAGCCTCACGAGCAAAACCCCTCAGACACCCCAGCTCTCTCTGTGCCACAAGCAGCCCTGGGCCTGGGTTATAGAACTCAATCTCACCTATCCCAAACAGATCCTCCCGGTCCCAAAGAACCAGCCACAAATCCCTGATCAATTTATACTTTGGATCTTACCCACAAGATCATGCTGGGCCAATCCTTTAGAATCTACAATCTAAAGGTTTATTAACAAAAGAAAGAAAAGGTTGAGAGTAAAGTTGTTAAGGAGAATACATTGCATACATCAATCACCAAGTTCTTGATGCAGGCTCTTAGCAGAGATGTTACAAACTGCTAGCTTAGAAGTCTTTGTTGTACATCCTATGTCAGGATGGGTCAGCAATCCTTCCTGGTTCTCTGTCCCTAGCAAGGCTGCATCTGGGATCAGTAGCAAGATGGAAGACAATATGGAGACCGCCTCATGGCATTTTATATCCATTCCTGGTACCTTCCAAGCTGAAGCGGGTCACATGATCAAGTGATCTGTCTCTGTTCCACATGCCAGCAGCCATTATGCCCTGGCTGGTTGCAGGTTTCCAGATGCATTCCTCAGGTGTGTATTGACCTCTCTGAGAGTGATTGTCCCTGAAGCCATTGCTCTGTCTCAGACAGAGAACATTTACATTACCAGCACAGACTCCATATTCATAACTCCACATACAAACATCACACAAATACATTAGTAGCATATATAGAATCAGTAGGACATAAGCCTTCATTTGACACATCATATGATCCACTTTGTACAGAATTTGGGGCAAACACCTCCTCCCCCCCGTGGGCACAGCAGTGTTCTATCTGCTCATTATAAAACCCAATAATGTGACAGGCAGGAAAATGTCTGGAAACCAGTCTGGCTGGCAAGATTCTATTGGAGTCCTGGCTGGAGTCTTTTTGGACCTTTGTTGAAATCAAATGTTTTCAGCAAAATATTTCAATTTTGAGAAATCTGTGTTCTTCAATGAAAAACTGTTCCACCAGAGAATTTCTAACCAGCTCTACTTATACTCTCAATCACACATTAGGGCAGATGCTTGGCTGGAGATGAGTTCTACAACTCAAGGAGGAAAATAACATCCTAAGAGCAGGTTCATGTTTATGCTAGTTGTTGAGGGTCCTAAAAGGTTGTACCAGCAGTCAGAGGATTCCCCTGACCATACCTTTTTGAGCCAGCCATGCCTCCTGCCTCAGCAGCAGCAGGATGGTGCAGGCAGCCCCACATCAGCCTTAAGATACCTAAGGATTTCCTTACAAAGTGGTACTCCTCCAGTGTCCAATTAAGCAGAATAAATCAAATTTAACATACTGGATCTGTTTTGGTTTTATAGTCTATAAACCTGGGGGATGTTTTTACTAGGCATTTTTAAGAAGGGGTTTGAGAGCGCTTTAGGGATAAGTTTGAGGTGGGAAAAATAAAGTGGCACTGATTTTCACAATCTTTCCCTCTGTTTCTTCCTTGTTTTCCAAGAACACAATTTATTTTGTTTTTAATTTGATAAAACCTAAGATTAGAAAGGAATTATTTTAGAGAATCCCCATTCAAAACTCTGTGAGGAGAAGAACATTTGAACATTCTACTCATGACTTTACTAGTCTGGCATTCACCTTGCTTAGAGGAACTGCCTAATGATGAACAATGAATGCAGCATGAGCCACAACACCAAATTTAAATCCACCATAAATGAGTGCAATTCCCCTTGGAACCAATTAGAGTTATGCCAGACTCCAGCCAGGGCAGAATTTGAGCATCAGACATAAAAAAAAATCAAGAATTTTATTCATACATGTTTCAGACCATCTGTAAAAAATCCTCTTATTAAAGTAACAAATGATAAGATGTTTCACAGAATGTTATTTATTAAGGAGGGGGAAATAACACATAATGTAGATCTTGATCAGGGGTCTCAAAACCCTTGGGCCATCTATGGCCCGAGCACTTCCACAATACAGCCTGCAGAATATTTTGAAATATTTTGAAAAATATTATTCCTGTAATATTATAATTGTGTCTCGCTGCATAGTTTGAACAAGAAAACTTTTCTGTGTATCTTCTCATGGTGATGATTTGGATTGTGTGATGGTGTATTGTGGCAGTGCCTGACACTGTACATAAATAAAAATCACTAGCTTACTCATAGATTCAGAGCACGTCTATACTATGAGGTAATGTTAAATCTAATATAGTCAATTTCTTACCACCTGATTTTGTGAAGTTGAAGGTCTGTGTCTTTACTGTGGGGAAGAAATGAATGTACTCCAAAATAGTGCATCCCCATTAGGGAGCCTACCGTTGACTTAGAGAGCAATGCACTATAGGCAGGAGCGGCCCGAGGCGGGCTGTGGCAGCTGGCGCCCCAGGTGGAACGCACGATCGGCGCCCCCACCTGAACGGCCGTCAATGGGCCATCAATGGGGTGACATCATCATCGGGCGCCGTTGAAGGCGACGCCCTAGGTGACAGCCGAGTCGGCCAATAGCCACGGGCCGCCACTGACTATGGGAAGCTTTGCATTTTGGCCTATACTCACAGTGCAGCTGTAACCAAAACAGTGCAGTGGGTGGTTGTTGTGCTTAAAAGAAGCACATGGAATCTTTTTCAGGGGGATAAGGAAACATGCTGGCTGTGTCTAGACTGGCATGATTTTCCGGAAATGCTTTTAACGGAAAAGTTTTCCGTTAAAAGCATTTTCGGAACAGAGTGTCTAGATTGGCAGGGATGCTTTTCCGCAAAAGCACTTTTTGCGGAAAAGCGTCCGCGGCCAATCTAGACGTGCTTTTCCGCAAAAAAGCCCTGATCGCCATTTTCGTGATTGGGGCTTTTTTGCGGAAAACAAATCTCAGCTGTCTACACTGGCCCTTTTGCGCAAAAGTTTTGCGCAAAGGGACTTTTGCCCGAACGGAGCAGCATAGTATTTCCGCAAAAAGCACTGATTTCTTACAGTAGGAAGTCAGTGCTTTATGCGGAAATTCAGCGCCAGTGTAGACAGCTGGCAAGTTTTTCCGGAAAAGCGGCTGATTTTCCGGAAAAACTGGCCAGTCTAGACACAGCCGCTGCGTTTATTGAGCATACATAGATCAATCGATACTTTAACATATGCATATGATACATTACACTCATGCACTCACACACACACACACACGGACACTCCGTCTTGTTGTTACCAATAGTTGCTCCCCCTAACTACACTGGCCAGGTGAGTTAGATGGGAGAGGGATGGAGCCGGGCTTCTGCCAATCCAGATCGATGCTCCGATGTTGACAAGACAAAAAATCCAGGGTCCCCCTGCAAGATGCCTCCTACTTATCCCTCTCATGCAGCCAGTTAGTCATCACCTCGCCTTTTTTAATGCTGCTTCAAAGAGGGTCCTTCCAAGGGCAGGCACTTGCTGCTTGACTCCCAAGGCCGTCTATATGTCCAATCTTCTTTTTCAATGAGCTCACTTCAGGAGTCTTATTGTCCTTGGATCTGGCTCCCAGCCCCTCTCCACCCTTGCAACTGCTGCTGGAGGTACTCACCTTTCACGCCTTCTCCATTCACACCTCATTCATTTCAACAGGGCAATCAATGAAAGGGGAGAGATCTATTCTACTCCTAGAAAAAGACATTTTCCTATTCCTAAGGACTATAACATAAAGGGCTTAATATAAAGTTTCTATGGTCTATAAGAAGCAAAGATATATACAAGATCTATCTATATAAGGACTTATAAAGTTTCTCTTAATACAAAGTTATAGGAGAATGATACATGGTTATATGGAAATGTTGCAGAGATTTATCCACATGGTTATGGGCTCATGTCACCAGCGTGCCATAGTGCATCATTTAGTCCCTCTCCCCCCTTGCATGAGATAAAGGGGAGGCAGTGTGTTCGTTCTATTTTGGGTCCTTGTTGCCCGCGCCAGAGCAGAGCATGGAACCCACTGTGCAGCAAGCCATTTTGATGGTGATGTATGTCATGGCACACCTAATAACGCAGTACTTGGAGAGTGTACGCATGTCACTCCTCGAGGATGAGGATGACAGTTGGTGTGCCATAGAGGCCCTGCTCATGAAAGGCCTGGCACTGATGCTAGCACAGCTGCCAGTAAATCCTCTGGACACAGAGCAACACTTATTCGGGCACCATGAGACAAGCTCAGACTCATGGGGCCACTTTTTGATGCAGAGATGATCAGCAGTAGCTGCAGAACTGCAAGGCGAATGACTTGCCCCTGCCTAGAAGTGCCAAAATACCCAAATGAGACCCACCATGAGCCAGAGGCATAGTGAAGGGAGTGCGGGGGGGGGGAGGCAATGGCCCCTGGGCGCCATACTAGGTGGGCGCCAGGCCGGGGTGAGAGCGAGCACACGCTGCGCAGCCTCACCTGGAATGGGCAGTGAGTTCTATGGCCGTCCCCCCCGGCCCCGTCCCTGCTATGCACAGCGTTCAGTCGGCTCCCCCTTGCCCGCGCACGCTGCGCACGGCAGGGATGGTCCGGGGCCGGGAGGGACGGCCATAGAACTTGCTGCCCATGCCAGCATTCAGTCATCTTCCCCTTGCCTGTGCACGCTGCGCAGCGTTTGCAGGTGACCGGGGAGACGCCCAAAAGTGACGTGACGTCACGGCCCGGGACTTTAAAAGTGTTCGGTGCTGCATGGTGCTGGCCTAGCTCCTGTTTCAGAGTCTGGGGACTTTTGGGGCCCGAGCGCAGACTCCGGCCCCACAAGTGGAAGGCAGAAGGTATGGCAGGGCAGGGCAGGGCAGGGGGAAAACTAGGGGGAAGGGGTGGGAGAGGAAGGGGCTTGTGTGGAGGGGAGAGGGGAGAGGAGGAGCTTGTGCGGAGGTGGAAGGGAGAGGGAAGATACAAATGCCAGGGGGCCAAGTGCAGACAATGAGGAAAAGGGAAGGAGGGGAGGTGTCAGTGGGAGGGGGGACAGGGTGATGCTGGGAGAGGAGAGGAGAGAGAGAGGGAAGGGCATTAGGGTCTAGAGGGGAAGGGGGAGGTGCTGGGAGAAGGCTTGAAAGAAGGGGTGGGCATGAGAAAGGTGGGAATGGAGGAAGTCATGTGCAAGGGCACAGGGGCATGAGGGAAATGGAGGCAGAGAGTGGTGAGGGGGTGGACATCAGGGAAAAAGAGGGCAAAGGGGGCAGGGGCAGTGAGGGAAGGGGGAGGCACCAGGAGGGTGCTGGGCTAAGGGAAGGTGCAGGTGCCAGGAGATTCTGGGGGTGAAGCAGAAGGGCAGACACCTGCAGGGGAGGGACCAGCACCAGAGGAGAGAGGCAGGGCAGGTGTGTGGAGGGAGGTGTTAGAAGAGGGGATGAGGAGGGGTAGCTCACATGATCAGAGTGGGGCTACTGGAGGAGTGGGCACAGAAGGGAGAGAAGGGTTGGTGGAGGGGGTCAGGTCGCAGGAGGGCTGAGGGCAGTGAGAAGGGCAGGAGTCAGGATAGCATAGGAGGGTGAGGAGTTGAGGGGCAGCAGGCACCAGGGAGATGATGGAGCAAGGAGAGGAGACATGGCAGCAGAGAGAAAGGTAAAGGTTTAAAAATATTTATTAATAACTTGGTATGCTGCCCACGGCCAGTTTGTTTGCGCGGTGCAGTTTCGGTTTATGGGGGATCAACATGTGGCGAGTGGGAGCCAAAACAAAAAGTAGTCAGTGTAATGATCTTCTGTTGATATGTGTTTTAGTAGTTAAATTCTTGGACTGTCATTGCTCATGAAAAGTGCTGTCACATGGGTAGAAATCGGGTAAATATTGCATTTTATTAATATCAGCAGAGCTGACTTAAATGGGGTCTGTGTGTTGTGTAGTCTTGCCTTAATCTTTGTATTCATGCCTGTCAGTGTGAGAGAAGCTATTTGTATATATTTGCTTGCATATGCAACCACACTAAAGTTGAGGCCCTCAGCATGTTCTATAAGTATCAGTGTGGCCCTGGCGCTTCCAAAGTTGAGTTGCCCTAGCTCATCCCTGACAGGTGTCTGTCTAACCTGGTCTTAAATATCTCCAGAGATGGAGATTCCGCAATCTCCCTAGGCAATTTATTCCAGTGTTTAACCACCCTGACAGGCAGGAAGTTTTTCCTAATGTCCAACCTAAACCTCCCTTGCTGCAATTTAAGCCCATTGCTTCTCATCCTAACCTCAGAGGCCAAAGAGAACAATTCTTCTTCCTCCTCCTTATGATATTCTTTTAGATACTTGAAAGCTGCTCTCATGTTCCTTTTCGGTCTTCTCTTTTCCAAGGTAAACAAGGCCAATTCCTTCAGCCTTGCCTCATATCTCATGTTCTCTAGAACTTTCATCATTTGTGTTGATCTTCTCTGGACTTTCTCCAGTTTCTCCATGTTTCCTGAAATGTGGCGCCCAGAACTGAACATGATACTCCAGCTGGGGCCTAATGTAGATGGCTCAGTCCCTGCCTAGGGACGTGAGACTGGGTTAATTTCCAATCCTCCTGTTTATTCTTTCCTAAGCCAGGAGGGCACAGTAGTTCTGATGGGGGCTCTGCAGGAAGGCAGCCCGCACTGCTCCCTGCCTGAAACTTTGTGCAGGTGTTAAACAGCTGTCCAGCCCACCCTAGAGGTGACTGCATTTCATTGTGCCTGAAGCAACACAGCACCTGCAATGGACAGGAGAATGGCTCCCGGGCATGGCTTGCTCATGACTGCTTCAGTCCCATTGGACGGGCCTCAGGGTCTTTTCTTCCCCTCCCCCGCTTTGCAATGGGGCTGTAGACTCTGGGGGGAGAGGGGTGGAGGCAGGTAGAGGTGTCTCCCTGCAGCAGATGTAGACACGTCTCTGTATTAATTATTCTCTCATTGAAGTTTTTAGCTTTGTATTGAGTCCTTTTACATGGAAACTTTGTATTAAGTCTTGGCAGAATAGTCCCTAGGACAAGTGAGGCAGAGACTGTCCCTGTGGGGTGAATAAGGTGGGAATGAATAAGACGGAAGGTGAGCACCTCTGGGCAGTTGCAAAGGTTGGAGAGGGGATGGAAGCCAGATCCAAGATCAATGAGCCCTGGGAAGTGGGCCCATTGAAAGGAGACTGGACCTGTGGATGCTTTGGGGGTCAGCAGCAAGGGCCTGCTTTGGGAAGCCCCCTCTTTGGAGGTGAATGTGGCAGCATTGAGACACCACCCAGAAGCTGGCGCCAAAGACACTAACTGCAGATTCATGGGACGGCTCTCACAGATCCTGCACATGCATAAGATGATAGATCTGCGGGGGGCAGTGGCTTAGCGAGGGGGCCGCAGGGGTCAGTTGCCCCTGGGCACCATGCTAGGGAGGCTCCAATTTAATCCCATTCTGCTCCCCCCGTTATCCCTTCAGCTCACGTGCTCCTACTCCGCCTGCTACCGGCAGCTGGAGTCTCCTCCCTGCCTCTCTGCTCCAAGCCCGACCCTGCTCCAAGCCCGACCCTCCTCCATCTCCACTGGAGGGCTAGTGCATGCGGGAGCCCGGCCCCAGACTGTAGGGGGTTGGGGAAGATGCAGCACAAGTTCCCCTCAGCTGTGCACCAGGTTTGGGGCTGTGCCACATGGCGGCGGGGGGGGACGAGGGGCGCAAATTTTTCCTTTGCCCTCAGGCGCATAACACCCTCGCTACGCCTCTGCCATGACCATGGAGAAGTGCATGCCAATTGCCCTATGGAAGCTTGCAATGCCACACAGCTACCACTCAGTGGCAAATCAGTTTGGTGTCAGAAATCTACACTGGGAGCTGCTGTTATACAAGTACCAAGGCCACCAATACCATTCTGCTATGGAGGGTTGTGACTCTGTGAAAAGTGGACACCATAGTGGATGGCTTTGTTGCAATGGGCTTCCCTAACTTCAGTGGAGCCATAGATGTGGGGCACATCCCCATCTTAGCCCCCAACAATTTTGGCTCATAGTACATCAACCGCTGGGGTACTTCTCCATGGTACTGCAGGCGATGGTGGATCACAAGGGCTGTTACACCGACATCAACATGGCATGGTTGGGAAATGTGCATGATGCCTGCATATTTCAGAACTCCTGTGTCTTCCAAAAGATGCACAGTGGCACTTTTCCCCCCAGAGTTTTTATCTGGGGAAAATAGCAGAGAAAGGAAAGAGGTGGGAATAAGAAGGGGGAGGAGGCTCAGGAACACGAGTGGAACTGTCTTCTGTCCGCTGAGGGCATTGAGGGTCTGGCTCCCCAGTTCTTCCTTCCTCTTCAAGGTGAAGTTTTCACTGAGCTGGCTGCTGGGCCAGCTGCAAAGAAAAGTTACAAGAGCAGACTTTACAGCAGATACATTGTGTTACATCTAACCCTAATCTGTTAGCCTACACTGAAGGTTTCCATAAGGACAAAGGAGATGTGTTCTCTGCAATGCCAAATGTTTGCTTTAAATTGGGCATTTTACAGCAGGTACTCAGACTTCCCAGGGGAGTATCAGGATGCACTCGGTCCAGAGGCAGGCAGACATGGTAAGGGGCCAGCCATCGCAGGAGCTTGCAGGCAGGAGAGGGCATCTTCCCTCTATGTCTAACACATGCCAAGACCTGCACACATGGCTTCCCGGGGACACTGCTTCTTTTTCTGCCCATGGTGGGGAGGGAGTGTCCAGCACACATGGCTTTCCAGGGACACTGCTTCTTTTCTTTCCCATGGTGGAGGTGTGGGGTCAAATGTCTGGCACACATGAGTTCCAGGGGAGAGTGCTAATAGGTTCCCCTCCTCCTTTCTCAAGGTTGCCATGTGAGATATCAGTCTTCTTCGAATCACACAGAGTGATAGGAAGTGGTTGCTGATTGAATGTGGCCATAAACCTGGACCTTATGCTGCAATGCTTTGTGGTTCAATGACACCAGATCGCTTACTTGTGGGAAGGTGTCCTACTGTGGAGGACGGCATAAGGCTGGTGCTGCACATTATACTCCATTGCCTTAACCTGCTTGTAGTTAGACAAAGTTTGTGAACTCACCAGAAGTGCCCTCCCCAGGGTCAGTGCTAGACTGGGAGACATCCTGGGAGAAGGGGATCAACTCCAGCATCATTACCGGCTCTTGGGGATTGCTGGCTGACTAGCTGTCTCCTCCTCTTCATCCTCCTCCTGCCCCTCTTCCACCGCGCTGTCTTCCAGGCTGACACTAGGCGTGTCCTGACCAGACTCCACAATCATGCTGGCAAAGCTGGCCAGACCTTCCCCAAAAAGGTGTCCAGCTGCTCATAGTAGCAACATGTGAGGTGCTGCACCAGGCTGTCCACTCACTTCCTTCATCTTGTGGTAGGACTGCCTCGGCTCCTTGATTTTCACTCGGCACTGCTGAGCATCTCAGGAATAGCCATTAGCCATCAGGCAGCTTGCGATCTTGCCATAGGTGTTGGTGTCTCTCCTGCTGGTTCAGAGCTTGGAGAGGATGGCTTCATCTCCCCATGCCTAGGGGAAGCAGTAGAGGCACACGTTCTGGCCAGAGTCACCAGGGTAGAGAACTGTGGGAGGCCTCCTGGAGGTCAAAAGTCTTAACTTTCCAGCAATGCTGCATCTATTTTACTGTTAATTCAACCATGCAAGGTCAGGGATAGTTCATGAAAAGCAGAAGTACTTAAATCAACTTCAGCAGCCCTTAAAGTCTGACAGATCTAGTAGTGTGGACACATCACTTAGAAAATCATCTATGTGTGGCTAAAGTCGATGTAAAGTCCTAGTGTAGACCAGGTCTGAGAGACTATAGTAAAAACAACATGGAGTCCAGTGGCACTTTAAAGACTAACAAATGTATTAGGGCAATAGGTTATTCATGAACTACAACTCATTTCCTCAGATGCTGAAGACAAAAGAAAAAAAAAGAAAGGATCCATTCATGGTACACAGATGGAAGTGTGACATCAATGCTAGTGTTTGGCACCTCACTAGGTACTGGAAGTTCTAACATCAGAATGAAACCCACACTATTCATGGTAAGGAACACCTTGTGTCATAGGTATAATCTGAAGAGATGCAAATTGACACAAAGTACTGCATTTGAACTAAAAATTTCAGCCAGCCCCAATGTACACACTTTGGGTATGTCTAGATTACATGGCTCCGTCGACAGAGCCATGTAGATTAGTGTACTCGAAAAAGGGAAATGAAGTGGCGATTTAAATAATCGCCACTTCATTTACATCAAAATGGCTGCCACGCTGTGCCGATCAGCTGTTTGGCGGCACAGTGCAGTATGGACGCTCTGCGGTCGACAAGGGAAGCCCTTGTCGACTGCCCCGATAAACCTCATTACACGAGGGCTTCCCTTGTTGACCACTGAGTGTCCAGACTACCGCGCTGTGCTGCCAAACAGCTGATCGGCACAGCGCGGCAGCCATTTTGATGTAAATGAAGTGATTATTTAAATCTAATCTACGTGGCTCCGTCGACGGAGCCATGTAGTCTAGACTTACCCTCTGTGTTGCATAAAAGCCTCTGCCTGAGCTATAACTTGCTTTGCACACAGAGGCTACGTCTAGACTGCATCCCTCTGCCGACAGAGGGATGCAAATCAAGCACTTTGAAAGTGCAAATGAGCCCAGGATTTAAATATCCCGGGCTTCATTTGCATACTCACATTCAGGCGCTGTGCCGATCACGCGCCCTTTTGAAAGTGAAAGTAAAAGTCCAAAAAATGAGGAGTACAGGATCTGCTGAAAAAACTCCCCCGCTGTTGGCAGAGCCGCAGCTAGACTTTACTTTCACTTTCAAAAGGGTGCGTGATTGGCACAGCGCCCAAACGTGAGTATGCAAATGAAGCCCGGGATATTTAACTCCCGGGCTCATTTGCACTTTCGAAGTGCCTAATCTACATCCCGCTGTTGGCAGAGGGGTGTAGTTTAGACACACCCAAATGTTCTGGAAATACATTAAACTGTAAGGTCCTGCCAACACATGACTTAGAGAATGACAAAACCTGCTGCTGACTGAATTGCTGTGAACACTGTTTAAGGGGGATAGTTGTCTTCTAAATCACTTTGTTACTTATGATTAAGATGGAAAATTGTTCTCAGTCAGATGCTGTGCTCTGGAAGGTATCTTTGTAACTACTGAACTTCGAGGCTTTGTACTTGCTTCTTTGTCTCTCAGCTATCTTGTCCTTTACGTTCTACACCTTGTTGTAACCTTGTTGTGTACGTTCTACACCAACTTTGTAACTCGCAGCCACTTTGCTTTATAGGTTCAGAAACCCACTATAAACATGGTGATTGTTGAGCCTTGCAATTCTGTAATCTTTGTAACTCAGCCACTTTGCTTGTAACTTGTGCTAAGCTGCACTCCACCCTGTAATAAGAATGTGCGTGTGAATGGAGCGTCTTTGGGGTGAGGGAAACAGCAAAGCTAAACATGTGGGCTGTGTCTAGACTGGCAAGTTTTTCCGCAAAATCAGCCGCTTTTGCGGAAAAACTTGCCAGCTGTCTACACTGGCCGCTTGATTTTCCGCAAAAGCAATGACTATCTAATGTGAGAAATCAGCCGCTTTTCCGGAAAAGCTTTGCCGCTCCCGTTCGGGCAAAAGGCCTTTTTCTGAAAAACTGTTGCGGAAAAGGGCCAGTGTAGACAGCTAGCTAACACTTTTCTGAAAAAGCAGAATAAATGGAAAAAAGCGGTTTGGACGCCTGGAGACTCCGTAGGAGCCCCGGACTTCCTGGTAACCCGAGCTCTTAAAGCAGTCGCAGGCTGCTGAGTGCACGTGGCAGGAGCGTGCCTCAGGCCTGCGACTGAGGTCTGCCACCTTGCCCCTGCTGTGACCAGCAGCCATCAGAGCCCAGCCATGGCCGCTCCGGGCGGTGAGCAACCTGCACCCCCAGCGCAGGAGGCCCCAGGGCCGCAAAATGGGCTCCTCCTGACCCCAGGAGCTGGAGACCCTCCTTGACCTATGGCAGGAGGAGGAGGGTCTCCATGATACCCGGTCCCGGCGCCGCAATGCGGATATATTTGGCCACATGGCCCAGGCTCTGGCCCACCAGGGACACCCTGCCCGGAACATTGAGCAAGTCCGGGCAAAGGTGAAGGAGCTCCGGCTCAGGTACGTGAGGACCAGCAAGGGCAGCGGGGCAGGACCAGACACCTGCCCCCATTACGACCAGCTGCATGCCATCCTGGGCCAGCCAGCCCCGCAAAGCCCGGACGTGCCGGTGGACACCTGCCAGCGCGCCCCATCATCCGAACCACCGAGGTGGGGAAGGGAGAGGACAGCAGCACTTCGGGAGAGGAGGCCAGCGTTGCCACCCAGCAGGCCCCCTCCAGCAGCTCCTCCGAGGCTGGGGAAGGATCCACCGGTGAGTCTTTGCAGTTTGCACTCACAAGGGTGGAGGGCGGGGGGGGAGCCAGGTGCCCGGAGGGGGGAAGGGGAGGGGGAGAGCATGTCACTCAGGCCACGTGTGCTGCACGCTGTGTAGCATTAGGCAGCAAGCAGCACGTGCAACCACGTGCAGCCTGGTGACCGAGTGGCACGTGGCCGCGGCAGGCAGCTGCAGGGCACGCCTGGGACCGTGCTGCTCACACACATGCGGCGGGACCAGGGGGAAGGGTGGATGCCGGCTGGAACCGGCCAGGGCCCCAGGGACTCAGCCCAGAGCCTGCACCTCCGCCAAGGGTGCAGCACGGAGAACGGCACACTGTCCCATGCCTGGCTGTGAGGCACACCCAGCTGCTCTTGGGTAAACCGCAGCGTCCACAGTCCTGTGACTGTGGCCCCCACCGAGCCCTCGCCTGCTCCCGGTGCCTTGGCTGGCTCCCGAGGAAGTCCCCACTGTGGCCACACATGTCCCTGGGCTACCGGGTTGTGGGAGGGATAGTGGGAGGAGAAGGGCCCTGAGTTTTGCTGCAAGGATGGGACACCCCAGTCACTCTTCTGGTTCCGTCCAGGAGATATCCCATGCGATGGGATCTGAGAGCCCAGACCACCTCTGCTAGATGTGCTCCCAGGCACTGTGTGGGGATGCATCTCGCTCCTGTCAAACACCAGTGATTAGCTCAAAGCTTTCACAGTCTCCACCGGCAGGGAGTTCCACAGGTGAACGCAACACAAGCGCCCTCCCGCCCTCCACGGGGCCAGGACACAGACTGGTGGTTACAATACCTGGAGGAGGACCCTCCAGGGGTGGTCCTCCTTGCAAACATACAACACAGAGGGCGGGGGGGAACCGAGTGGGCCCAAGCCACACAACTGTGGGATCACCTGGGCTCAGGGGTGGAGGTCATGAGGTGTGGGGACAGTGGACGGCCTGCCTGAGTGACCCATCCTTTCTTCTCTTCCCTGCAGTGGGACCGAGCACAAGCCGGGACCCTCCAGTCCGCAGCAGCGGCACCCCAGCTGGACAACCACAGAGGCGCAGGCTCCGCCACCAGGGCCAGCTGCTTCGCCGCCACGTCCTAGCGGTGGAGGCAATCCAGGGCTCCATTAGGGGAGCGCGTCCAGGGGGACCAGCAGTGGCAGCAGGAGGTCTGGGGTGCCTTCCAGGCACAATGCACGCGGATGGCCGACTCCATGGCCATCCTCACTACACACATCGTGCACGCCATCCACTATGGCATGGCCGTACCCCATGCCCCCGCCATCCCTCCCGTAGCAGTGCCCATGCCCCCTCCTGCTCCTATCCCAGCTCCTGCCCCTGCTCCTGCCGCCCCTGCTCCTGCCGCCCCTGCTCCTGTGCCCCCAGCTCCTGCCCCTGCCGCCCCTGCTCCTATGCCCCGAGCTCCTGCCCACCTCCCCGTGCAGCCTGCCCCGATGCGGCATGCCCCACATGTGCAGGTCCGCCCCCGCAGGAGCACTCGCAGGGGCCACCCGTACCAGTAGCTCCTCCCCCTCCCCGTCCCAGTTGAAGGTCTCCTCCCCCTCCCCCTTGTAAATAAAAAGTCTGTTGTTCAGTTGATTATTGTGTTGGTTATTGTGTTACTCGAGGTAACTGTAACAAATGATTTGAGATGCCAATTAGCCACCTAAATTTAAAAGGGTTACAAAATGCGGACACCAAATTCTGTATTCTATCACCGGTGGTCCCTTTAAGTGGTCATTGGTTTGTGGTGCATAAATAAATACTGAGACTTTTAAGTAAAATTTAAACCACAAACTATATTAACATAGATAACAAACAAGCAAGAAAGGTTAAAAGACGCACACTAAAGATTACGTAACATAGTCTAGACGCAGGGGGACGATTGGTAGTGTTGCTGGCAACCTCAATCCTTTGGTCCTTCTGGGCCTCGGAGAGAACAGCCAGGAGATCCTCGACGGAAGATGACGCGGCTGGCAACCTCAATCCTTTGGTCCTTCCGGGCCTCGGGAGAGGAACAGCCAGGAGATCCCTCGAAGACGACTGGAATCGGGTACGCTGACTCGAGCCTTCCGCACGAACCATGAATCCTCTTTCCTGTTCTTCGGGACAGCTCGGACAGGCGATGGTGGCCTAAACCCTAGCCTAAACTAAAAGAAAAACCCTAACTATGTCCGATGCACCCGACGAACAGTCACGATGACGGCCGATGTGCTTGGAACCGACACTTTACAATTGGGGAGAGGTAAGGGGAGGGGGTGGGGAAGGGTAGGGGATGGGAGGGAGTCGTATGGGGAGACCCAGGCGACCCTACTACGGGGCTTGTGCGAACATGTCCACCAGGGCCTCTCTGATGCGCACCCCATCCTGGCACGCCTGGCGGACGGCAGCCGTGTGGGGCTGTTCGAACGTCTGTGCCTCGGCTGCCATCCATACAGGGAAGAAGGCCTCCCCACTGCGCTCCACAATGTTGTGGAGCACGCAGCACGCTGCCAGTACCTCTGTTGCATTCCGCTCACCCATCTCGAGACGGGTGAGCAAACAACGGAAGCGGGCTTTCAAACGTCCGAAGGCGAGCTCCACCGGATTTCGGGCCCGGTTGAGGCAGTCGTTGAACCGGGCCCGGTTCTGCTCCAGCTGCCCCGTGTAGGGCCGCATTAGCCAGAGCAGCAGGGGGTAGGCCGCATCCCCGATGACGCAGATGGGCATAAGCACATCCCCGACAGTCAAGTCCCGCCGGGGGAAGTAGGTGCCCGCCTCCAGCCTGCGAAAGAGTCCGGAATTGCGGAGGATGCGGGCGTCGTGTACCCGGCCGGACCAGCCCCCGTAGATGTCCAGGAAGCGGCCCCGGTGGTCCACGAGGGCCTGCAGAACAATCGAGCAGTACCCCTTCCTGTCCATGAAATGGGCTGCTCGATGCTCTGGGGCCCGGACGGGATGTGGGTTAAGGCCCAGGGCTCCCCGCAGTTGGGGAACCCGAGGGCAGCGGCCGGCCATGGTAGCATCCACGCCACGCAGGCGGATGACTCTTGGGAGCAGGACGTCGTTGATGGCGTGGACGACCTGCAGAAGGGTGCAGAGAAACACAAGGGAACACATCACATACGGCAGGGGTGAGTGTGCGCCCCTTGGGCCCCCTTGATTCCCTCTGTCCTCACGCACACACACACACACACACAGGGCCCCCTCGCCCACGCCCCACCAGCAGGCCTGTGCAAGGGAGGGACGGCCCAAACCCCTGGGTGACCCAGCCTGGAGTCTTGGCTGCCCCTGGGCATGGAGTGCAGCACCCTCGCCCCACCCCACTCCCCCGGGACTTACCTCCATGACGATCACACCGACGGTTGATCTTCCCACCCCGAATTGCTGTGCCACCGAGCGGTAGCTGTCCGGTGTGGCCAGCTTCCACAGCGCGATGGCGACCCTCTTGTTGACGGGGATGGGTGCACGCAGCCGGGTGATGGCTCTCTGTAGCGCGGGGGTGAGCCAGGCGCACAGCTGCAGGAACGTCCGCTTTCGCATGCGGAAGTTCCGGAGCCATTGCTGGTCGTCCCATAGTCCGAGGACCAGCCGCTCCCACCAGTCAGTGCTGGTGTCCAGTCTCCAGACTGGCCTCTCCACGGTGGGGTGCTGATGCCACAGGGCTGCCAGGGCCTCCCTGGTGAGGGAGTAGAATGCGATCTCTGCCTCCTGGTCCTGGAACAGCAGGGCACCGGCCTGCAGCACGAGCTGCAGGCACTTGCACATGTCCAACAGGGGCCCGAGCAGGCACATGGCCACCCACGGCTCCATGGCAGACAGGGCAGGACAGAAGAAAGAAAACGCAGGAAAAGCAGTTGGGGCCAAAGGGTGGTGTCCCCAAAAGTCAGAGGGCAACCACCAAACCTGCTAAGGGTGTCAGTCCCTGCCAAAGGTCCCAACGCACGGGAGCAGGAGACAAACGGCTGTCCGGCGAGACCCCTTTAAGCACGTGTCTGAACGGAGCACCGGCCCCGCCCCTGGAAAGGTCTGGTGGCCTTTTGCCCTCTTCAAAATGGTTCCGGGCTTCTGCTTTTGCAAAAAAGCGCGCCGCCAATCTAGACACGCTTTTCCGCAAAAGCGCATCGTTATAACGATAACTCCGGGACCAATCTAGACGCGCTTTTCCGGAAATACTTTTAACGGAAAACCTTTTCCGTTAAAAGTATTTCCGGAAAATCATGCCAGTCTAGACGTAGCCGTGGAGTCAGGAGCCAGGTGGTGACTAATTAAAGACACAAAGCTGCCCTAGGCAAAGAAAGGACCAGTACTGAGGGAGGTCTGGGCATACTCCTCAGTGAGGAATGTGGAGGTAGGACCCCTGCGTGAGTAACAGGAGCCTCCCAGTTCCAATAAGAGGAGAGAGCAAGTGGCAGAAGCCCCCTTTCTGACAAGCTCACCAGCAGGGATCCATTGCTAGAGGCAAACCCTCCAGAGTCAACATGCCTCTGAGATCTTTTTGTCTGTTTAAGTGTGTGATTGCTTGAGGGCATGAATGAATGTGTGTGAATGGACTAATGAATGTGTGCGTTTGTGTGGGTGAGAGAGATAGCTCAATCCCCACCAGTTTAACCTTAGGCTGCGTCTACACTGGCATGTGCCTTTGCGCAAGAGATGTGCTTTTGCACAAGACCATCCGTGCCAGTGTAGACGATCTCTTGTGCAAGAAAGCTCCGATGGCCATTTTAACCATCGGGCTTTCTTGCGCAAGAAATTCATGTTGCCTGTCTACACTGGCCTCTTGCGCAAGAACAGTTGCTCAAAAGGGCTTATTCCTGAGCGGGAGCATCATAGTTCTTGCGCAAGAAGCACTGATTTCACACATTAGAACGTCAGTGTTCTTGCGCAAGAACTCCCTGCCAGTGTAGACAGGCAGCACGTTTTTGCGCAAAAGCGGCCGCTTTGGCGCAAGATCACGCCAGTGTAGACACAGCCCTTGAGTTTAACCATATAGTGGATTGTTAATTCCTCATTTAATAAATCCAAATGAGTGTAACCCTGGGGTGGTCTCCAGTGAAATTTGGGGTAACACTTTGTACATTGTAAATGTAAATGTGTAGTTTTCATATTGCCTGTTTCAATTGACTTTTTCACATGCAAAAACAGGAAAATATAGCTAGAGTATTTTTTGAGATTTAAAGTGACCTAAAGTAATACTAAAGACACCCTATTGATTCTTCTGTGGAACTGTAGCTTTGAGATAGAGTATTGAAAAATTGTGGCATATGTCTGAAACAAGATCCTGTAAAATCATTGGCCTGAGATGTTAGAAAAATGATATAAGTATATTTGTACACATTTGTATAATAAGCTTTTCCTTGCATCAACCATAGTGACCACAGGATGTTCCTTCATGAAAAATTAGACCAGACATGAATGTATGTCAGTATTATTAAAGATAATTTAATTTTAATAGTGGAGCTGTGGTTCAAAAATTCTTAAACCTACACCCCTCTCTATCTCTGACAGTCTTTATTATTTCAAGAAAGCATTCCTGTCAAAACCAAAAAAACAAAACAAAAAACAAAACCCAAAACAAAACAAAAAAACCTCAGAAGAACGTTGATTTTATCTCAATGAAACAGAAATGCTAGCTTTCCCTGGCTTACCTCTTATTTCAGGATGAGGTCTTTAAATTGCAAGCAAGAGCTATTTACTCAGCAATGCACTGCACTTCAGTAAAAGATATGCATTTGCAGTGAAAATTTGGTCCAGTCCTCCATACTGAGTTTAGTCACATAGAGCTACGTATATCAGTGGTCCCCAAAGCAGTGCCCGTGGGTGCCATGGCGCCTGCTGGGGCATTTATATACGCCCGCCTAGTGACCAGGGCTGGGCCGAGCCATTCTTGCACCCCGGAACCCCAGCACATGCGTGGTCCCCGCCCAGGGCCGGTCCGAGGCATTCGGGCGCCCCGGGCACGGGCGTGTGGTGCCACCCCCAGGCGCACGGCACATGCACGGGCCCGCCTGTGGGGAGCGGGCCCGCCCCCTAAGGGGGCACAGGCCCACCCCCAGGGCGCACGGCGCATGCATGGCCCAGTCTGGTTTGGTTGTTGCTGCTGGCGCGCGCGCTGGGCTGTGTAGGGCCCCGCGGCCGTGGGGGGAAGGGCGTTGCTGGCCGGCGCTGCGGGAGCCAGGCACGTGGCGCCTGATGGCAGCTGTAAGGGATGCCGCGTGCCCCTTACAGCTGCCATCAGGCGCCCATCGGTTGGCGCCCTGGGCAGCTGCCCGGCTCGCCATGCCTCTGTCCAGCCCTGTCCCCGCCCCAGGCGTGCGGCGCATGCACGGCCCCGCCCCCGGGCGCGCGGCAGCCCCAAAAGGTTGGGGACCATTGACTTATATGAATAAAGGCAGCAGGATTGGGTATTAAGATTTATCCATTAACAACATAGCTTGTCAAAGAAAAGTGTAAGATGTATGGCAAAATAAAGTATTTTTACTAATAAACAACAAAGTATTTAAGGAAACACACTTTTTCTTTGTCCTAAAGTTTAAATAGCTACTTAAAAAAAGGAGAAAAAACCCTAAAAAAAACCCCAATAGCATCAAAAAGTGTCTCATATACATAACATTTTTTGATTTGACTCACTCACAATCCCAACATTAAAACTAAATACGTCTGTTTACATTGATCACATGGGGCACAACTTTCACTATTCAACTATATCTTTCTTGGGGTTTACCACTTTTTCAAAATATAATGTAGAGCAATTAGCTACTTCCCAAAAGATTAACCCTGTATGCTAAGGCTGCTTAGCTTGCTGCTGACTTCATAATTATTTGAATAAATGCCTTGATTGCTTATAATCTAGCAAATAATTTATTGTGGCTATCTTCAAAAAAACCTTCCCCTTAGCTCCCAGTAAAATATAATTATTAGAAAATATTATTTGCCTTCTTATCTACCTCAGATAATTGCTGTGTTGTATTAGCTCTAAAAATATGTCTTCCTTTTGCTTTTCCTCTATTGCATGTGGATAAACCCCTGCAACATTTCCATATAACCATGTATCATTCATTCCTATAATTTTGTATTAAGAGAAACTTTATAAGTCCTTATATAGATAGATCTTGTATATATCTTTGCTTCTTATAGACTATAGAAACTTTGTATTAAGCCCTTTATGTTATAGTCCTTAGGAATAGGAAAATGTCTTTTTCTAGGAGTAGAATAGATCTCTCCCCTTTCATTGATTGCCCTGTTGAAATGAATGAGGTGTGAATGGAGAAGGCGTGAAAGGTGAGCACCTCCAGCAGCAGTTGCAAGGGTGGAGAGGGGCTGGGAGCCAGATCCAAGGACAATAAGACTCCTGAAGTGAGCTCATTGAAAAGAAGATTGGACATATAGACGGCCTTGGGAGTCAAGCAGCAAGTGCCTGCCCTTGGAAGGACCTTCTTTGAAGCAGCATTAAAAAAGGCGAGGTGATGACTAACTGGCTGCATGAGAGGGATAAGTAGGAGGCATCTTGCAGGGGGACCCTGGATTTTTTGTCTTGTCAACATCGGAGCATCGATCTGGATTGGCAGAAGCTCGGCTCCATTCCTCTCCCATCTAACTCACCTGGCCAGTGTAGTTAGGGGGAGCAACTATTGGTAACAACAAGACAGAGGGAGAGAGTGAGTGAGTGAGTGAGTGAGTGTGTGTGTGTATGCGCGCGTGCCAGAGCTGCCCCTGGGCACGCTGGTGCGTCTCGTGGGGTCGTTGCCATCAGCCCGGCTTCACTTGTTGCAGGCTGCCATCCGGGGGGCCCATCGGGGGGCTGTTAGGATCCAGGAGGCCCTGCGGGAGAGCGTCCACCCCGAGGAGCCCTCAGAGCCTCCCCGGTCCTCCCCACTGGGGGCTCGTGCCCCATTCCTCCCTCACGTCCTTCCACTTACCCCTCCCCATCCCCCCTTCCTGATGTCAAATAAAAGACACGTATGTTCAAAAATAGAAACTGGGTTTATTGAACAAAACGGGGGGGGGATGACCCTCTGGGGAGACTGGGAGAAGGAGGTGGGAGAGGGGAAGAGAGAGGGTGGGAGAAGGGAGGGGGAAACCTGAGAGGAGGGAGCTGGAAGGAGGAAGCAAGGGGAAGAAGGGGGAAGGGAAGCTCAGGGCTCAGGGTTGAGGGTTGGGGTCTTGCTGGACCAACTTGAGTTACATGCCAACCTACTCCTGGGTTCGCATGTGGCCTTTGGTGGCCAGGCTGGCAGCTATCCTGCCGTAGACGGCCACGTTCCTCCATCTAGTGCGGAGATCATGGACTCTGGGGGCATCCCCCCAAACCTGAATAAGGTCCATGATCTCTACCCTGGACTAAGAAGGCTCCCGCCTGTCAGGCTCCTGGGAGCTGGCAGACTGCTCCTGGGGAGCGGTGGAGGGCTGGCTGCCAGTGGCTTGCTGGCTCATGTTTTGGGGCCACTGGATCAGGGGCCCTGGTGGCCACTGCTGGCTCTGGGCTGGCAGGCTTGGAGCTGGCACAGGCACTGTGGCCAGGGTCTACCCCTTTAATGGCTCCAGGGCTGGGGGAGAGGAGAGTAAGTTTTCCTAGTTGTGCCCAGAGTGGCCACCAGGGCTCCCTGGGAAGGCCTGGAGGCCCCCTATTTCAAATTAAGTGTCTACACAGCACTTAATTCGAAATAGCTATTTCAAATTTGGCGTTACTCCTCATAGAATGAGGTTTACCAAATTTGAATTAAGGGCTTGCATGTATAGACTCTATTAAAGTTAATTCGAAATAACGGCTGTTATTTCAAATTAACTTTGCAGTGTAGTCATACCCATACATATGATAAAGTATTGATTGACCTATGTATGTTCAATATCCCACTGAAAAAGATCCCGTGTGTTTCTTTTAAGCACACCATGTATTAGTGGTATGATGAGATATTTTCAACTTGCTGAGATATTCTTGTATACTTCAGCTTTTAAGATAGCATTTCTAATGGCCCTAACAGTAAAGACTTTAAGTTCAGTTTGGAAGAGCCAGAAAACATTTGGACATTTATCCATCTAAAAACTGAGCAGGAAATCTCATAAGAAAATGCATTTCTATCTAGCACTTAATTCAGTCTTAGCCAGAATTACTTTAAGAACAGTCTTTCTGCTGCATTATTTTGGCACTTCTGTTTCCAGTTCCACCAATAAAATTAAAATGAAAGGTGAAATATATTCAGTCAAACATTTAAAAAGCTTTGCACTGAATTTAGTGTGAAAAATCAGTAGCGATATCTCATTTCATGCTTCTCTGGAGTAAGCAAAACTAAAGCCAGTTATGGTGGTTGTTCTTCATCTTCTGTTCTCTTGCAATGAGATGCTGAGAACTGAAAAGCGATTTTAAACATGGTGCTAGTGTTGAATGTCTGTCACCGATTTAATAATTGTTTTTCCTAAGCATTATTAGAAAAGTTGTCTACTTCTTTTGCATTTGATTAATAGGAATAACAAACAGAGGATGCTATTTATTGGAGATATTTGTCTAATCTGTATCTTGACTCACTGAATTTCACTAAATTCACAGTTTATGGAAAACTGTAATTCTGGAAGTCCCCAATATGCAGTCTTGATGAGAAAGAAAATCTTTGTAGTAGGGCCTTGACTTATATTAAGTATGGATGCTTTTAGGTTGCCCCACAGTATGGGTTCTAAAATATTTCATTTTAGATAAAAGTTAATGGGCCAGTAATGTCATGGGTTGAATTTAACTGAAGTGAAGTAGAAAATTAAAATAAGGTAAGACTAAGAATTGTGTTGAGATCATGTAATATTTGGCAAGGTGACATTTCAACACACTCACTATTTAATTTTAATTTCAGGTCATTCAGACTATCAGTGCCACTGACAAAGATAGCTCTGCAAATGGGCCAAGATTCCATTATTCTCTTGATGAAGGTCTTTCTCTGAATCCCAACTTTACCATGAGGGATAATGAAGGTAAATAAAAAATATTAATCTGTAAGGAATGGGACTGTGTTTTGGCTGAGATGTCTCATTGAACAAAGCAATTGTGCTCAGTTTCCACACAGTTCTTGTCAGGAAATTAAAACTATAATCTATCAATTTTCAAGTGGCTGATTCCAAGGACACTGTATTTATACACATTGTATTTTGAACTATTAATTACCAGGACAGTATTTAAAAATAGCCTGTTTAAAAATGCAATTTTGTTTTTATATTCTATTCTATTTTATTTCAAATATGTATGCTTTCTAGTCTTTTTATCCACTCATGTTTGTTTGTTAATGTTTGAGAAATTGTATGTAGTCTGGATGCTGTTTCCTCATTGTTGGTTATAAAGCCACGACCACAACTTGTATGAATTGTCACTATTGCTAGCATTCTTACAAGCAAATGCCAGAGTATTTCTTTGCTTTGCTTTGTTGCTTTTAGAAGAAGCCTGAACCTGCAAAATTCAGCTCTGAATTTAAGTCCCAATATACTACTGCACTGAGTCCATTTAACACCATTTATCAAAAAGTGGCATTATACCACCATAAAGCTGGAGCTATGTGTGATGCTTTAAGCCCCCTTGGATTTTAATCTCTCTTTTCAAACCTCTGTGGTGTTTGGAGCCAGGATTTTGGCCAGAGATAAGGAGGAGCTCTTGAAATTTAAATATGGAATCAGGTTTGGAGTCCTAAATCTAGAATTATGTTCTAGGCCTTTAAAAAATTAAAAGGGGGGCCAGATGTTGATACTCTTGCTTATGTTGAGTAGTATCTTACTTCACAAGTAGATTCACTAAAGTTGATTGAGTATCCTCATGAAATAAGTACTACTGAGTATGAATTAAGGTACTAGCTTCAAGCCCAAGAGAGACCAGAGATTACCACCACCAGCAATATAATATAGCATGCACGCACAAATATAACAAAGAAACAGGAAAATATTGCTACACTGAGGAAAATCATGTATATTTTTAGTTACTCATTTAATTCTGCAATTCCAGAAAGCAAGACCAATGAAAAATGCCTTTTCAATTATGTTGTAGTTGGTCATTCATCAGGCTGTTTCTAAGTTTTCTGCTTCAAATGTTTTTGATTGGATACTGGGGTTTCAAGAAAATGATATTTTTTGCTAAAATATTACTTTCTGAAGGGAAATTTGACTTTGTAAAAAAAAATTGAATATCCCAAAATCAAAAATACTTTGTTATTCAGCAGGAAATGGAGAATATTCAGCAGTGAACCAACTATAATGCCCCATGGAAGTAAAATCTGGATTGTGAATTGTGAATCCGATGATGAGTTGAGTTGGGCGGATGCGGATCAGATGCAGATCCACATTTTTTTTATCTACATAGGGCTCTATTTATTAGATGGTGCTTTCTTATCAATTAATGATGGTTAGCAGAGAGTTTATTATAATTGGAATGTTTGGGGCCTCAGGGGCTGTGAATATCTCAAAGTTTCACCTGCACCAACCATCCCCTCTGGATTTCAAGTGTTTATTTTTAGACTGTTTAAACAAATTCTTCTTTTTCATTGTGTGATAATTAATGTGTATTTTTTTCTGCAGTATCTTTATTTTGTTTATTTGCTTACTTAATTCATCTTTCTGCCCCCACTCCCATTTTATTACCCTTCCATGCTGGAAATTTCCTTCCCACTCCTGTACAATATGTTCTGGGAAGTGACACCCTATGCCTAGATTATATAGCTTTTGCTATGAAAGAATTGTTTGTAATTTCTCATTTATTTACAAAATGACTTTTATGTTGTATCCATTATATTTTAACAGTGATGACTCCAATAATTTAAAGCATTTCCTGGAAGATAAAGACATTTTAAAACACCCACTGAAATTAAAAATAATAATTCAGTACTGAAAAAAGAGAATGCTGGCATTGCCATGCTCTAGGAAATGTATCTGACAGACCCTGAAGCTTGTAAACTTAATAGAAATTGGCTAGGCTTCTCAATTTCTAATTGATTTATTTCTAAAGGGAGGGGTGTTTCTATATTAATGCATAAAAAATTAAATGTTAATGTTTTGATCATATGGTGGACTTGCTGTCCTTAAGACTGAATTTGCAGTTTTATAATCATTTTTACAATCTCTACTATTGATCCAATTTTTTTCATACATGTTTTATGAGTATAAACCTATGTGGCACCATATTTTTAGTTACTCATTTAATTCTGCAATTCCAGAAAGCAAGACCAATGAAAATGCCTTTTCAATTATGTTGTAGTTGGTCATTCATCAGGCTGTTTCTAAGTTTTCTGCTTCAAATGTTTTTGATTGGATACTGGGGCTTTTTGCTAAAATATTACTTTCTGAAGGGAAATTTGACTTTGTAAAAAAAAATTGAATATCCCAAAATCAAAAATACTTTGTTATTCAGCAGGAAATGGAGAATATTCAGCAGTGAACCAACTATAATGCCCCATGGAAGTAAAATCTGGATTGTGAATTGTGAATCCGATGATGATGAGTTGATCAGATGCAGATCCACATTTTTTTATCTACATAGGGCTCTATTTATTAGATGGTGCTTTCTTATAATGATGGTTAGCGTTTATTATAATTGGAATGTTTGGGGCCTCAGGGGCTGTAATATCTCAAAGTTTCACCTGCACCAACCATCCCCTCTGGATTTCAAGTGTTTATTTTTAGACTGTTTAAACAAATTCTTCTTTTTCATTGTGTGATAATTAATGTGTATTTTTTTCTGCAGTATCTTTATTTTGTTTATTTGCTTACTTAATTCATCTTTCTGCCCCCACTCCCATTTTATTATAAGTAAACAAAGGGTAAACAAAAATAAGATGGCTGTTCATGATAGTAGCAATAAATTGATAGCTTTGCTATGAAAGAATTGTTTGTAATTTCTCATTTATTTACAAAATGACTTTTATGTTGTATCCAATTTTAACAGTGATGACTCCAATAATTTAAAGCATTTCCTGGAAGATAAAGACATTTTAAAACACCCACTGAAATTAAAAATAATAATTCAGTACTGAAAAAAGAGAATGCTGGCATTGCCATGCTCTAGGAAATGTATCTGACAGACCCTGAAGCTTGTAAACTTAATAGAAATTGGCTAGGCTTCTCAATTTCTAATTGATTTATTTCTAAAGGGAGGGGTGTTTCTATATTAATGCATAAAAAATTAAATGTTAATGTTTTGATCATATGGTGGACTTGCTGTCCTTAAGACTGAATTTGCAGTTTTATAATCATTTTTGCCAATCTCTACTATTGATCCCAATTTTTTTTCATACATGTTTTATGAGTATAAATCCCATGTGGCACCATATTATTTTAGCTGGAGATTTTAACAAATTCTTATAGCATTTCATGTCTCGACTGATTTAGGATGTTAAAATTTGTGGTTATTGGGTTTTCCTATAGACAAAGACTATAGGTTTGGGGAGGGGGCTTTTTGGGGGGGGGTTGCAATTAATTTATTTAAGATTCAACTATTTCTTACTTTCACAAGACCATGCTTCTCTGTATCTGTTTTTTAAGGCCCCAATGGTATGAACCCACAACTGAAATGTGTTGATTAAACACATCTCTGCTGTTCGATACATCATTTGTTAAATCTATCAAGCAAGAGTTAGATTTTTTTTTTTTTAAAGCATTGCCCCAACTGCTTCAGCAGTTACCACACTTCGGGAAATCTTTAAAGCCTTCATCAGAGACTGTATCATCTCTTACACCTCCTTTAAAAAGAAATTAAGAGAGCATAGGATTGATGTCCTTTCAAAGGAAATTAAAGCTTTGTATATAGTTTTGTATATAGACAGCATCTGCCCCCTTCCCAGGAGAACTCACAATTCTCATTCATCCAAGATATGAAATCAACAAACTTCTGTCCCAAAAGGATGAGTTTTTTTCTTCTCTTTTAAGTAAAGTTGCTGAGAATCTGCAAGAATGCTAGCAAGCTATTGGTATATAAATGTAAACAAAGGGTAAACAAAAATAAGATGGCTGTTCATGATAGTAGCAATAAATTACGAAAACCACAATCAGATATTAATGAGCAATTTCAACAGTTTTATTCAAAACTGTATTTAGTTGAAAAGGGAATCAGCAAAGATGCCCTAGATTACTTTTCTAGTGGATTGTCTCTTACTCACATCTTTAATGATCAGAAACAACTTTTAGATGCATGGGAGCTCCAGAAACTCCAAAAATTGTATTACTTTGTAGGAAACTTCCTGGATTTACTTGGCCAACAGTATCCTTTTACTCTTTTCTATCTCAAAAAAAAAAAAAAAAAAATTGGAAAGTTGCTTGGAAGAGAAATGTGGATACACAAGTATCTCTGACCCAATGGAATACAATCATAACTAATGTTAAAAAAATAAAAGCAACTATAGACTTGAGACTTTGGCTTATTCTCAGAAAAACATTTTTTGGATCTACTGGTCTGCACATAGGCTAATGATAATGGGCCTCATATATGCTGACTTGATGTAGAAAATGTAACTCTCATAGTACGTTAGTGCATATGTTTTGGGAGTGCCCCAGTATCAAGAATTTCTGGTATGAGCTAGATCAAAGAATACATTTGACATTGGATGCTAAGTTGAATGCCCAAAAATTTCAGAGCAATTTGACATTTTAGAAGTCTCCGATTAACAGATACTCTAAGCATAAATATGTTGCTTCCCTGTGACTCTCTTTATTCTAACCCTATTTTATTTTTTTATTTCTATTTGGTCTTTTTTGTCAGCATATAATCTGTCAACAGAAACCTCAAATTGTGAATAATAAATAAATTAGTAGTTTTCAAAGTACTCCTATTTTCACTTTCCCTAAAACTAGAACTAAATCCCACTTCTTTGATATTTTTCCTATTCCTGTATTTCTTTTCCTTTGTCAGAAGAAACTTTCTATGGGAGACTTGTTATAGTAAGGTGTTATTATTTTCCTCACAACCCTTTAATGCAGTGGTGAGCACCTATAGCCTGTATGCTTCCTGCAGCTCCCATTGGCCAGGAACTCTATCTGCTAAACTCAACATAAACAGACTGTCTCGCAGCCCACCAGTGGATTACCCTGATGAGTCACGTGTTTCTCACCACTGTTTTAGTGGATCATCATCAACTTTCTTTATACTTCACTGTTTTGGCTTTCTAGATTTTTGCGTTTCTTTTGTTTCATGTTAAGTTATTCCACTTATAAGTTACACAGTCCATAATTTCACTCATAATTTCTCTTCCAGGGCCTTCTCCAACTTCTCTTCTTCACTTAGAAAAGTAACACAATGTAAATATAAAAAGCATAGGAAGAAAAGTCAGACCACATCATGGATCACATGTTTGGCTGAACTTCAATACATTTATTCACTTTATTTGGATTGCCAACTCTCCAGGTGTCACTGGGAGTCTCCCAGAATCATGCCCTATCTTCCAGAGACTACTAAAGACAAACTAACAGTCTTCCTGCCTACCCTCACTCTGTGCTGCTTCCCTGTGCACCTGGGGAAGCAGGGAGTCTATGTGCTGTCCCTATCCCCAGTGTCCACTCTGCAGCGCCTAATGGCTGCTTCTCCATCAATGGAAGAAGTGAAGGCTCTGCCTGCAGACAGGGTAGTGCATGGAGCTTCCTGCCCCCGCCCCCACACACACCCCTAAAAGCCACTGCCAAAGGGATGTGTTGGCCACTTTCAGGAACCACCCAAGGTAAGCATCGCTTACCTCACTCCCTTCTGCAACCCAACCCCCTGTCCAAGCCCTGAGCTTCAACCTACACTCAAACTCTCTCACAGAGCCAGCATCCATTCCCAAACCCCAACCTCCTGTCCCAGCCCTGAGCTGCTTCCCAACCCAAATTCCCTTCTCCAGTCTCAAGCCAGAGCCATCTCTTATACACCGAACCCCTTGGTCCCAGCCCAATCTGCACTTCCCATGGGCGGCAGGTTTGTATAATTTTTGGTGGTGCTCCATTAGCCACACCCCCCTGGCCTCCGTTAGCCACGCCCCTGGAGGTAACACACTTGGGGCAAGATGGACACATGACCAGAAGTAAACGGTGTCATGTCACCCCTCTCGAAGGGCTTTTCCCACCATCCTCCTACCAACAGGGATTAGTTTGGCCCCCACCAAACCCCCCTCATGCAACTATCCTGCAGTTGCATTAACCCAATGGCTACGTCTAGACTGGCATGATTTTCCGCAAATGCTTTTAACGGAAAAGTTTTTCCATTAAAAGCATTTGCGGAAAAGAGCGTCTAGATTGGCACGGACGCTTTTGCACAAAAGCACTTTTTGCGGAAAAGCGTCCGTGCCAGTCTAGACGCGGTTTTGTGCAAAAAAGCCCCGATCGCCATTTTCGCCATTGGGGCTTTTTTGCGCAAAACAGTCCTGAGCTGTCTACACTGGCCCTCTTGCGCAAATACATTTTGCGCAAGAGGGCTTTTTCCCTGAACAGGAGCAGCATAGTATTTGCGCAAGAACACTGACAATCTTACATCAGATCGTCAGTGTTCTTGCGCAAATTCAAGCGGCCAGTGTAGACAGCTGGCAAGTTTTTCCGCAAAAGCGGCTGCTTTCGCGGAAAAACTTGCCAGTCTAGGTGCAGCCAATGTGTGTGACATTAACTCGGGGGCAGAGAGGCTGGGGAAAGGCTCTGTCATCCCTCTAAGACTATGTCTACACTCGCCGCTTCTTGCGCAAGTACAGCCGTTCCTGCGCGCAAGAACCCTCAGAGCATCCACACTGCCCACCTGCTCTTGCGCAAGGAAATTTACAGTACGGCGTGGTAAGAGAGGGCATCTTGCGCAAGAGCTACGCTCTTTTCTAACAGGTGTAAGCTCTTCTGCAAGAGGGTCGTGTGGATGCTCAGCAGGGATTTCTTGCGCAAGAAACCCCTATGGCTAAAATGGCCATCGGAGCTTTCTTGGGCAAGAGAGCGTCCACACTGCCATAGATGCTCTTGTGCAAAAGCACAGCTCGCACATGGCAGTGTGGACGGTTCTTGTGCAAGACTTGTGCAAGACATAGGCTAAGGGTTCCCCCCCCCCCCATGAGCAAAATGAACTCACACCACTACTGAGTTCATGTGGCTTGTTTGGATGTGCCACTGTGGCACCCAAGTTATTAATACATATTTTTAAACCTTTACCTTTTCTCTCTGCTGCCATGTCTCCTTCCCTTGTTCCATCAGCTCCCCTGGTGCCTGCTGCCCCCCAACTCCTCACCCTCCTCTGCTGTCCTGACTCCTGCCCTTCTCACTGCCCTCAGCCCTCCTGTGACCTGCCCCCCTCCACCAGCCCTTCTCTCTCCCCCATGCCCACTCCTCCAGTAGCCCCACTCTGATCATGTGAGCTATTCCTCATCCCCTCTTCTAACACCTCTCCTCTACACACCTGCCCTGCCTCTCTCCTCTGGTGGTGGTCCCTCCCTTGCAGGTGTCTCCCCTTCTGCTTCACCCCCAGAATCCTGACACCTGCACCTTCCCTTACTCCTGCACTCTCCTGGTGCCTCCCCCTTCCCTCACTGCCCTTGCCCCCTTTTTCCCTGATGCCCACCCCTTCACCATCCTCTGCCCACATTTCCCTCATGCCCCTGTGCCCTCACACATGACTTGCTCCATCCCAGCCTTCCTCATGCCCACCCCTTCTTTCAAGCCTTCTCCCAGCACCTCCCCTCCAGCCCCCAACACTCTTACCCTTTCCCCTTCCAGCATCACCCTGTCCCCCTCCCACTGACACCTCCTCCTGCCTTTCCTCATTGTCTGCACTTGGCCCCCTGCCATTTGTCTCTCCTCTACCCTTTCCCTTTGGTGCCCTCCCCTTTCTTTCCCCTCCCCCTCCGCCTAAGCCCCTTCCTCTCCCAGAACTCCCCCCCCCCCTTCTGCTTCCCAGGCTGCGCTCCGTCCCCGGACTCCGAACCCTCAATTCAGCCGCATGGCGCAATGCAGCGCCCAGCTGTGCTAAAATCCCGGGCCGCGGCGTTACGTCCCGCCCGGGTGTCTCCCCGCCCACCGGTCTGAGCACGCGGCGCATGGCAGCAGCAGCAGCTGCAGCTGGCAAGGGGGATGTGCCCGCGCACGCCCGGCTCGGCCCGGGTCCCGGCTGTCTAGCTCTGGGCGCATCGCCCTCCTTTGCCCGCAGGCCAGTCTCTCTGCTGCTGGCTTGGTCGGTTGGCTCTGGCCGGAGCCTTCCTCCGTCACTCCTCGCCACGCGGGCCCGGGCCCCAGCCCAGCGCCCTAAGGAAGCGGGCCACCCTGTGCTCCGAGCCCGGCTGGCGGGGCTGCCCGCGGCCTGAACTCACCAGCCCAGGGGCCTTAACCACAGCCCTGCCCTGGCGACTGCCTCTCTCCGCCCCTCCAGCCAGCCCGGGCGGGGTTCGCCTCTGCGGGGCCGCCCTTCCCCGGGGGGCCCGGATCCCGCTTGCCCCCACTGCGGCCCCACACGCCATGCGGGGGACCCTCCCGGGCTCCCTCCGGCTGCGGCATCCCGCCTCCTCCCTTCCCCCGGCCGGCCAGCGGGGTAGCGCCGCCCCTCCTGCCTGCGTAGCGGGGGCCGTCTCCTCCGCGCCCCTCCCGGAGGCCGCCCGCTGAGCCGCGGCCCCGCAGCACCCGGCGCAGGGCCGGCAAGGGTCCCCCGCAGCCCAGCAGGGCGCTTCCCATGGGGGGTCCAGTGGGGTCGCGGGCCCCCGTCACAGGGGAGCTCAATGGAGGTTGCGCACAGCAGGGCCGGGCAGGGGCCGGGGAGGGAGGACGCCCGCGAGGGGGCGGGGCCCGCTCCAGCTTCAAATATTGGTAGAGCCTGGGCACCATGAGCCCATACAACTCGCCGCCCATGCTTCCGCCCGCGGCTGAACCCCTTGCCCCAGCCTGCTGAAAGTGAATGAGGGTGGGAGAAAGTGAATGACTGAGGGAAGGGGCTGGAATGAGTGGGAGCATGGCCTCAGAGAAGAGCAGAGAACTGCACAAGGTGCAGGTTAGGGCAGGGCAAGGGTGTTTGGGTTTGTGCCATTAGACATCTGACCACCCTACACTTTATTCCCTATAAATAGTCACTAAACTGAGATGCTGGACACCAACTCTGCTACTATCACTCAGGGCCAGATTATCCATGAGGCACAAGAGTGCTTAGGGCCTACAAACAAGTTTAGAGCCAAAAAAAATTCACAATAGACTAAAAAGTAAGAAAAGAAAACTGCTAAATTCAAATTATAGTCATAACTGTAATATCCTCTTACTTCCCCTTATCAGCCAATTAACTCTTAGGTACATCCTAAGTATACATCAAAATGTCTCTTATTTTAGAATAAAGTACCATGAATTGCTCACATAGTACATTGCTTTCAAGAGCAAAAATTAAAGTTGGTAATATTAATCATATTGGCAATATGGCATTTTTCCCTTATGGAGAAGTTTTTCCGTTAAAAGTATTTCCGCAAAAGAGCGTCTAGATTTGCACGGATGCTTTTGCGCAAAAAGTGCTTTTGCGAAAAAGCATCCATGGCCAGTATAGACGCGATTTTGTGCAAGAAAGCTCCGGTGGCCATTTTCGCCATCGGGGCTTTCTTACGCAAAAAATCCCTTCCCTGTCCTTGGCCCTCTTGCACAAGAACACTTGCACAAGAGGGCTTTTTCCCGAGGGGGAGCGTCAGAGTTCTTGCGCAAGAACACTGACAATCTTACATTAGATCATCAGTGTTCTTGCGCAAATTCTCGCAGCCAGTGTAGACAGCTGGCAAGATTTTGCACAAAAGCGGCCGCTTTTGCGCAAAATCTTGCCAGTCTAGACGCACCCTATGGCTATGTCTAGACTGGCCAGTTTTTCCGCAAAATCACCCGCTTTTCCGGAAAAACTGGCCAGCTGTCTACACTGGCCGCTTGAATTTCCGCAAAAGCACTGACTTCCTGCTGTAAGAAATCAGTGCTTTTTGCGGAAATACTGCTCCCGTTCGGGCAAAAGTCCCTTTTGTGCAAAATTTTTGTGCAAAAGGGCCAGTGTAGACAGCTGAGATTTGTTTTCATAAAAAGCCCGATCGCAAAAATGGCGATGGGGCTTTTTTGCGCAAAAGCGCGTCTAGATTGGCCATGGACGCTTTTCCGCAAAAAGCGCTTTTGCGGAAAAGTGTCCGTGCCAATCTAGACGCTCTTTTCCGAAAATGCTTTTAACGGAAAACTTTTCCATTAAAAGCATTTCCGGAAAATCATGCCAGTCTAGACGTAGCCTATGTGTTTATTTTATACAGTATAAAAATATCCGTTTCTCATTTGGTGATGGGGAGAGAGGTCCTGTGCATGGTTTAAACTTCATTTTTTCAAGATTTCTTCACTCTAGTGCACATGTATCAACTTCATCCATGACTTTTTTATTTCACTTTTCTCAACCTTGCCTGTTTTTCATTTTGGTATCTTAGTGCTTTTTCATTTTGGAATTTCATCCTCACAACAGCTTTCTTCAGTCATTTGCCACCTTATTTCATATCAGTCCTTATATTTCAATGTTCTTTCCTTCACAGCTTTGCTTACATATTCCATGCTTAAATTCTTTCATTATTACCAGGTTGTTACTCTTGTTGTTTGTGTGAGTTTAAACGTTATCTGCTCAGGATGGCTCACTTTTTGTTCCTCTGTATTAGAGCTTTGATGTTTTTTCGTTCTTAACAGACTGCATTTTTGTCACTGCTGCTTTAACTGTATACATTGGATCACTCTTTCGAGGTTAGATTTATGTCAGGGAAGCAAGGAGGAGGTTATGCTTTTCTGCCTAGATTCGAAGACTGGGCAAATACTGTAGAAACTTTTTATTCTGTCTAAATTTACCCAGAGTAAATATGTTGGGACCTGTAGAGACCACTACAACAGAATAATAATGATTCACAAATAGAAGTATAAGGCCATCATCAGTATTCTTAATAGCAATTGTGACTGAGTGAGGTCACAGACCTCGGGGGCTGATCCCGGGGTGCTGACAAGGCCACTACCAGCCTCCTGTTTGCTCTTTGGGGCTTCTCATCACCCTGTCCTTCTGGGCCAGCTCCCTGGTCTCCCCCAACCGTGGCACAGAGCTGAGGATCACCCCCCTTCTCCCCCCCCCCCCCCCCGAAAGCAATGCAGACACTGAATCTCTTCAGGTTCAAGGAAAATCAGTTTTGGGCCCAGCTTCCCGGGATACCATTCCTCAAATAGGATCAGAGCCCCAAATGAATTATTTAGGTAAGCCCCTTTAACAATGAAAGAGGGAATGCACACACTGATTGCTCCCCCAGGTAATAATTATTTACATTGGGTTTGACAGAAAATAAAAGTGGTTTTTATTAAGTACAAGCAGTAAGATTTAAGTGGTAAGAAGTGAGAACAGGCAGAGCAAAGTAGATTACAAACTCAGAAAAGCTGAAAACACTTAGCTACTTGTACACTAAAACTCCAGTACAAACTTATAACAAACTTACTACAAACGTACCCTAAAATTGTTTCTTTCCCGGCCAAGCCTTCTAAACCAGGGAAGTCTCCTTTTCCCTGGGGCCTCCCTTGGGTATGCCACACCAGCCAGCCAAAAAACACACACTCCTACTTTCCTAGGCTATGTCTACACTGCAGGCTTCTTGCACAAGAACTGTTTTGCGCAAAAGTTCTTGTGCAAGAGCACCTCCACACTGCTATTGCGCAAGAGAGTGTCCATACTGGCGGGATGCGCCTGCACAAAGACCTCCACCCCGAAACCACTTAGGACAGGGCAAAAGGGCACCAGTACCTTCCGGGGGTGGGTGGCAGAGCCCCGCTGAGACACATGCTTAAAGGGATCTCCCTGGACAGCCGTTTCTCTGCTACTGCATGCTTTGGGACCTCTTGTAGGGACTGAAAGCTGTAGCAGTGCTTGTTGTGGTTGCCCTCAGCCTCTTTGGACACCACAGCTTTTTCCCTAGTGCTTTTGGGGACTTTTCACTACTACTTGTTGTGCCATGGAGCCAGAGATGGCCCTGTACCTGCTCTGGCCCCACACAGCCATTTTGAAATGGGTGCAGATGCTGCTGCATGCTGCCATGCTACTTCTGCAGGAGCTCGACACTGAGCTCAATTTGGAGTCCCTCTCCCTGGATGCGGCGGCTTCACTGTGGCATCCCTACCCCACCGTGCAGAGGCAATACTGGAGACTCGACACCAGTTCCGACTGGTGGGACCGGCCAGTCCTGGAGCAATGGGACGACCAGCAGTGGCTCCATAACTTCAGGATGTGTAAGCAGACATTCCTGGAGCTGAGTGCCTGGCTTGCCCCTGCACTCCAGAGACAAGACACCCAGCTGTGACCCACCATCCCCCGTGAAGAAGAGGCTCGCCATCACCCTGTGGAAGCTGGCCACCCTGAACAGCTACCACTTGGTGACAAACCAGTTCAGGGTGGGCAAGTCCACAGTTGGTGCCATCTTGATGCAGGTAAGGCACTCTGGGGGGCTGCAGTCCATGCCCGGGGGAAGGGAAGAGTCCAGGCTCGGGGGGAGGGCAGTAGGTGTGGGGGAAGCCCCATCACCCAGGGGCTTGTGCCATCCCTCATTCACATTGTCCTGCTGGTGGGGGGGATCTCCGGGGCGAGGGGGCCCTGGCGTGTTTGGGGACAGAGGCCATCAGAGGGAGGCGGACACCCAAGGGCTCATGCACCCGCCCTGTCTCATTAGTCTGTGTGTTTTTTGTGTGCCCTTCTGCAGGTTGTCAGAGCCATCAACAACATCCTGCAAAAGAGCGTCATCCGCCTGCGTGATGTCAATGCAACCGTGGCTGGCTTCGCTGTCCTGGGGTTCCCCACCTGCGGGGGAGCCGTGGATGGGACCCACATCCCCATCTGGGCACCGGAGCATCGAGCGGCCCACTTTGTCAACTGCAAGGGGTACTTCTCGATGGTGCTCCAGGCCCTCCTGGGCCACTGTGGCCACTTCACGGACATTTATGTGGGGTGGTCGGGCAGAGCACATGATGCCCGCATCCTCCGAAACTCCAGCCTGTTTTGCAGGCTGGAGATGGGCACTTTCTTCCCCCAGCGGGAATTAGCGGTTGAGGATGTCTGCATGCCACTGTGCATTGTGGGGGACGGGGCCTGATACCGTGGCTGATGAAGCCATACACCAGACGCATGGACCCCAGCCGGGAACGATTCAACCTTCACCTGAACAGGACCCTCAACCAGGTGGAGTGTGCCTTCGGCCGACTGAAGGAGAGATTCCGTTGTCTGCTCACCCATCTCGACATGGGCGAGCAGAACATCGCGGAGGTGGTCGCAGCATGTTGTGTGCTGCACAACATTGTGGAGTGGAAGGGAGAGGGCCAGGCGTTCAAGGGCCAGGCGTTCAAGCAGCCCCAGACAGCTGCCATCCGGCAGGCCCACTACGATGGGGTGCTCATCCAAGAGGCCCTCAGGGAGATGTTCTCCCAGGCCCCACAGTAGGTTGCCTCTGTCTTGCATCCACATCTCCCTCCCATCCCCAGTCCTTCCCTCCCCCAATCCTTCCCTCACCTCCCAATAGACACAACTTTGTTCACCAAAAAATAAACTGTATTATTTACAATGGGGGACGAAGGGTGGGCAGTGGGAGGGGGCTCTGAACTGGGAGGGGGAGTTAGTGCTGGGAGGGGCGGCTCCTCCCAGCACCCCCTCAGGTGTGGAGGCCTCGGCACCTTTCAGGCTGGGTTGGGGCAGGCAGCACGGAGAGTTAGGCAGGACGGGGTGTAGCAGGAGGGGGCATGGGCATGGCAGTGGGGGCGGCAGGAGGGGGTATGGGCATGGCAGGGGGGACAGCAGGGTGGGGCATGGACATGCTGTTGTACATGCTGTCACACCTCTGGAGGGCCAGTGAGGGCGGGGGGTGGCGGAGGGTAGGAGCCGACACCTGCTCCCACTACGAGCGCCTGCACATCAACCTGGGGGAGACGGCAGTGGAAGACCACTCCGGGTCGGCCCAGATCTTGATGCTGACTGCTTCCTCCATCCTCTCCATGGACTGCACATGCTGCCGGAGGAGCTGGTCATGCTGCCTGGCCCACCTGGCTGATCCCTGCATCCTCAGTGCCGGCGGTGCAGGGCTGGATGGTCCCTCACTCCTGTCTGGTCCCACTGCAGAGAACACAGAAGACAGAGAGGTGGTCAGTCATCCCTGCACACACAGTCCCTGAGCCCTGTGCCCTTCTCCATGACCCTAACGTTACACCACAAACTGTGGCTAGGGCCCAGTCGATACCTATGTGTGACTAGCTCAAAATCCTGGGAGTGAAGTGATCCTTCATTGATTGTAACACTGGGACACATCACTGTGAATGAAGACCCCTTGTCTGTGTCCTAGCTACTTGGCATGCTGTGTCTGGCCGCCTAGCACTGTGTACACTCCCTCCCAAAGGTATAGCACATGG
The DNA here is from genome assembly GCA_019425775.1 of Rafetus swinhoei. Classification (NCBI taxonomy): domain Eukaryota; kingdom Metazoa; phylum Chordata; order Testudines; family Trionychidae; genus Rafetus; species Rafetus swinhoei. The sequence goes on from CM033424.1 coordinate 130,850,918, forward strand.
CTTCTACTCTTCTCACTGTGAGCATACACCATGATGCTGTAGTTATGTTTGAGTACACATCCACATTGCATGGGAGCAAGTGTGGCAGACGAGGTCTGGGTTCTCCCACTACTGTCATTGATTTCCTCGGAGATGGAGCCAGGGCTACTGGGAGTGTACTGTCCCTGCAGCAAGATTCAGTGGTCCAGAGGCCCGGGATGCCTGCTTCCCCGCTTCCCTGTTCCCCCAGCCCTCAGACAAGTAGCCCAGGGAAGTGTGTGGCCGCAGTGGGGGGATTATCTCGGGGGCAGTAAAGGGGCCGGGAGCAGCCTGGTGGCTCCGTGGGGGCCGCGCTTGCAGGTCTGGCTCACTGTGCTTTTCCCAGGAGAAGCTGCTGTGTCACATGGGCAGGCATGGCTGCATACTGTGTGCGTCACCCTTTGAGATGTGTGGGGTCTGGCCTGCACCCTTGGGGCTTGGCTGCTTCCAACCAGCATCCTTCCTCCCTCCTCTGGGCATGACATGCGTGAACAGCAGGGTCCCAGGCATGCCCTGGAGCTGCCTGCTGCATCCATGTGCCACAAAGTCAGGCTGCACGAGGTTGCACGTGCTGCATACTGCTGCACAGCATGCAGTTGGGACTGCCCGAGTGACACTCCCCCCGCCCCTGAGGCACCCGCCACCCCTGCCCTTGCAAGTGACAACTGCTACATTCACCAGAGGATCCGTCGCTTGTCTCCGACAAGGCCCGGGAGACATCCTGGCTGCTGGGCACTGGCTCCAGGTGGAGGGTGATGGTGACCGGACTGTCCTCTCCCTCATCCTCAGAGGCGCTGGTCAGGTCACCCTCCTCCTCCAGATTAGGTGGCCTGACCACCGAGGTGCACAGACCAGTGTCCACCATGGGCGATGGCCCTTCCACCTGCCTACATTTTATTTATGTTGTGTCTTCAAGATAAAATTCTCATTGATGAAATGTAATTCAGCTGGATTTTTAAGGCCTACTATTGTACTCCGGAATGGGGATGTTAATGGCAACTTTGTTAACTTATCAGTTAACGGCCCTGATTAACTGCAACGCCCCCCCCACACACACACCTCGCATTCTCTGCATTTAAAATTCAGACTGGCAGGATGGTTCAGTCCCAGACCACTGGTTCAAGTTTTAAATGAAGAGTGTTCAGGAGATGGTACATGCAGGGAGCCAGTTTAAAAACCAGGTCCCACCTGCCACCCCTGTCTGTGGAGGGCCTGAGCTTCCCATAGACAAAGGCTACTCCGGCATCCCACAGACCAGCCTCTGTCTGCAGCAAGCCCAGGCCCACCACCCCATGCTGCCGCCTGAGCATCAGAGGCACTGAGTAAATTCTTAGTGGTTACATAATTATTAAAATAACCAATTTCTAACATCCCTACTCTGGATGCTATAAGCACTTGAAATGACACTTTTGTTGGCTCTGGTGCAGTATGATTTCCCCTTCACCTATTGCAAGTCTAGCTCTTGGAGTGGTTTTCAGATTTGCACTACAAAAACACATGGGGTGAAATCTTGGCCCCATTGAAGTCAGTGGGAATTCTACTATCTTAAATAAAACATTATTGTAGAACATTGTACTTTTGGGTATGAAAATTACTAATATCTTGCTCTTGGTGTTATGGTCAGAAAAAGTTACCTTGAAATATCCTATATATGGACTGAGTTATTCTATGAATAATAGCAATGTGTGAAGTCCTGGCTCCATTGAAGTCAGTGGCCATTTTGGGAACTGAAGTCAATAGCAGCTCTGTCCATAGCCCTGTTTTTGCTTCTTTAAAGCATACTTTCTGTACATTCTTACTATCTGTTCATTGTATCCCTTCCCTGTGGCAAACCTGCACTGAACAGCTACACCACATCTGCACAATGAGTTGCAACATCGCAGCTGAATTCTTATCTCATGTTTGCTCAACTAAGCCCTCCTGCACCTTTCTGGTGCCTCCCTCCTTACCCTCTTTCTCCCTGGTGCCCATCCCCTCACCACCCTCTGCTCCAGTTCTCCTCATGCCCTGGCCTCAGTTTCTCCCAGGGCAGGACCTTTGTGCTGGGACTGGAACAGAGGCTGCCCAGAGTGCTATTTTTAGTACCGTAGTGTTGGTCCCCATGAGTGGCCCTGGCTCCAGCTGGAATAAAGCAGCTCCTCTAGACTCATCTCTATCTACAGTGTCTTTAAGAAATTAACCAGTTAAGGATAGTTTGGGTAGCTTGTTGACCGGGATATGTGACTCTTGTTAATAATTTATAATAACTAAAAAAAGCCATGAGGAGGTATATATGTATATACAAATATATCAATTCCCTCTTCCACTTTACTTCTTAGATTGTGTGCTGCTTGGAGTAGAAACAGTGGCTTTGTATTTGCACAACACCTAGCCCAATGGGTTCCTGATCTTAATGAGGGACTCTGGGTGCTACTATCACATAAATGTAGAATTAAGATAATCACTACTGTTATTAACTACAGTGCATGCCAGCTGGACCCATGAAACTTCTAAATAAATAAAATTCAGCAAATCCTTCCTCTCCTTTCTTTTCTGTTCTGCTATGTCTGAAATTAATTCACCTGTTCCCTCAAGCTTACTGAGTGTCCCCTTCTAACATGCCCCAATACACCCTCAACTCTCACCTCCACCTTGAACTCTCCAAAGCCAGTGCTTTTTGACCACCCTCTTCTTCTTCATAGCTCTCCTGAAAACTCATTTCTGCTATGAAGCTTGTAAGAAATACAGTCAGTTAAATTGCAGAGCCTTTGTCTCATTCATTCTAAAGACCTTTTACACAACCTTAAATGGAGGTAAATTGCACTTATACCCTCTTTCATATCCCTGAACACTAGTAAGATGGTATAAAGAGTCCTTAAGTGAGAATCAGGGTCCAAAAATGTTGTTAACTTAAATGTACACACCAACAAGTATATTCAAACTATAGCAGAGCTGACACATAATATAATTGTTGTAACCCTGCCTAATCTCACCACAATCCCACATGTTGTTTTCCTCTTTCACATACCTGTGTCTTGCCTTTTTAAAATTCTAGACTGTAAGCCCTTTGAGGCAGGGACTTTCTGTTTGTTGAGAATGTCTCTCATACCCTTGGGCATGATAGAAACAATAAATAATAATTTTTTTGGTAAGCCATTATGTCCTGCTTTTTATGATTATAGATAACACAGCCAGTATCCTGACCAGACGGAGGAGATTCAGTCGAACTATTCAAGATACCTACTACCTCCCGATTTTGATTTCTGATAGTGGAATCCCTTGTCTCAGCAGTAGCACCACTCTTATGATTAGGGTCTGTGCATGTGAGAGAGATGGGCGTATTCGGACCTGTCATGCTGAAGCTTTCCTTTCCTCAGCTGGTTTGAGCACAGGAGCCTTAATTGCAATTCTGCTCTGTGTCATTATTCTTCTGGGTAAGACACTTTCTTAGTTAAATACTGATAATCCTTTATTAGCCATTAGAATGTGGCAGTAGCAACTTTTAATGTAATATATTTCTGATTACTTGTGAAAAGAGGTAATTAGAAATATCAAGCTGTATTTCTATGTATAGGTTTTGCTAAAATGAATTGAAAAATGCCTTTAAAGCATACTGATGAAAAACTGGCATCCTGTGATGTCAATGAGTAATTAGCATTGCAGATTCTCCCAGGTAATTTGGAGAGATTTCAGAAAGCCATTGGCTCAAGAATCATCTCTAGAACAACTGGAAAAGTGAGAAAGAAGAGAGATGAGAAAAAGATTTTTGAATTGCATTATTCTGTAAGAAGCACTATCAATATTATACAAAAGCCACTTTCTAAACATCTCTGTGGGATGAGTTGCTAAATGCACAGCATAATCAAGAGGGGCAGAGGACACATTAAATGATAAAACTATTCCATTAGATAAACAACTATTCCTCAGATATGCATTCTCTCTACTTGGCCAGACCAATTTTAATTTACCCCTTACTTAATATGCTCATTTGGCAGAGATACAACTTTACAGGTTGAACCTCCCAAATCCAGGACTCTCTGGTCCGGCAACATCCATAGTCTGGCAGGGCCACGGATGTTGGTGGACCAAAGAGCCCCAGAGACCGGAGAAATGCAGGGGCTGGGGAGCCCCGGCTGGGCCAAATGGCATCTGGGGAGTCCCTGCCCTGGTGGGAAACCCCCAGAGTTAGTGAGGCCCAGGTGCCCGGGAAGTCCCAGCCAGGTATCCTGGCAAACCCCTAGTTGCAGCAGGACTGGCAGAAGTGGGCAGCTGGAATCTCCCACAGCTGCAGAGCCATCCCTAGCAGATGGGCGTGCTGGTCGGGAGTCTGAGCTGGGGAACCCCTGGAAGCAGTAAGGCCAGCAGTGGCCATGTGGCCTTAGCCGGGAACACCCTGCAGCAGTGGGGCTGGCAGCAGCCAAGCAGCCCCTGCCAGGAACCCCAAAAGAACCTGGGGCAGCGGGTGGGCAGCAGGGTGGGGAGCCATACTGGGACAGTGTTAGGGGGGCCAGCAGCAGGGCAGGGAGCCCAAAGAGAGGGGCCTGGGAGCAGGGCAGTCAGCAGGGGAGCATTGACTTCCCCTGGTCCTGCAAGCTCAGGTCCTGAAGGTGCCGGACCAGGGAGGTCTGACATGTAATATCCATGGCTATGTCTACACTGGCAGGTTATTGCGCAAGAAGGGCCATTCTTCCACAGAGCGTCCACACTGCCCACTCGCTCTTGCGCAAGATTTACAGTAAAGCATAGTAAGAGAGGGCTTCTTGCGCAAGAGCTATGCTCTTTTCTAACAGGTGTAAGTCCTCTTGCGCAAGAGGACAGTGTGGACGCGTGACAGGGATTTCTTGTGCAAGAAAGCCCTATGGCTAAAATGGCCATCAGAGCTTTCTTGCGCAAGAGAGTGTCCATACTGCCATGGATGCTCTTGCGCAAAAGCACATCTCACACATGGCAGTGTGGACGTGTTCTTGCACAAGAGTTTTTGCACAAGAACTCTTCCGCAAAAGAGTTCTTGCGCAAGAAGCCGCCAGTGTAGACATAGCCCATGTGTTTTCATGCAAAGAATGTTTGAAACAATTGGATTTTTGGTGTGACCCACATACATCTTTTAAATCAATTAGGGTATGTCTACACTAGCTCGTTAGTGGAACGAGGTGTACCGGTAGTTCGAATTAGAGATCCTAATTCGAACTACCTGCTCCGTGCCGCGTGTAGCCGCGAGCACGGAGTTCGGACTAAGGGGGATTTAAAAATGGCGGCGCCCGGGAAGATGAAAATGAAGCCCGGGATATTTAAATCCCGTGCTTCATTTGCAACCCCGGTTGCCCTCATTTGCCTACCTAGCTCGAACTAACGAGCTAGTGTAGACATACCCTCAAGGCTTATCTTCAAAGCCTGTGCTCTTTCTGCTGATTTGTTTTGCTACTGCTTAACTCAGTTATTTCCTTAGTTTCAGAGTAAAACTTTAAAACATACAGAAATGCTATCATCATCATGAAAGTAGTAATATGTACAAATACATTACCATGTAAATGAAAGAGCATTTTGGGTTTTTTTCCAAAGGGAAAAACTAAAACCTTGCATATTTTAATTTGCTAGTTAACTGATTATTTACTTTAGTAGGAACTAGGCATCCAGATCCTTCATGCAGTGTTGAAATATATCATCTTTTCAGTATTAGGAGAAGATTTTCAACACAGGAATTAGGCACCCAGACCTCATTGGTTAATAATAGGATGACACTTAACTGCCCTTTGTGCCATTGGAAATTTCCCTGTTAGTCATTTTAGGGCCTGCTTGCTATATTCTGGCAGACTGCTGTGCCAATGTAGAGCTTCGTTGGAAGAGGGACTCCACATGAGTACAGCAGACTGCCTGCATGTGACCACTTGCAGAATCAGGGCCTTATTGACAATGGAGCCTGTTTCTCCATTAATGCATGGGAGATAAACATTAGCTGTACTCACAAAACTGCTAGTTTATGTGTATTACATATTCTTCCAGGCTGTGTCTACACTGGCGTGATCTTGCGCAAAAGCGGCCGCTCTTGTGCAAAAACTTACTGCCTGTCTACACTGGCCGCATGTTCTTGCGCAAGTAAACTGACGTTCTAATGTATGAAATCAGGGCTTCTTGCACCAGAACTCTGACGCTCCCACTCAGGAATAAGCCCTTTTCCGCAACTGTTCTTGCACAAGAGGCCAGTGTAGACAGGCAACAGGAATTTCTTGCGCAAGAAAGCCCTATGGTTAAAATGGCCATCAGAGCTTTCTTGCGCAAGAGAGTGTCTAAACTGGCATGGATGCTCTTGTGCAAAAGCACATCTCGTGCACAAAAGCACATGCCAGTGTAGACACTCTCTTCTGGAAGAGTTTTTGCACAAGAACTCTTCCGCAAAAGAGTTATTGCACAAGAAGCTGCCAGTGTAGACATAGCCCCAGTGTTTTACATTATGTGTGTCCAGTTTTATGACACAAAGGAACAGAAAATCCATGTTCAGACAATCATGGGTTCATAATGGGAAGTGGAAATTTGAAAAATGTGTGTTAAGTAGTGAAATGTTGAGTGGCATAGGAAGGAGTAAGGTTGTAACTAAAGCGAGGTATTTAATTAAAAGTGGTCTGAGGTTTACTTGTCCTGAGTAGCCACAATTTTCAATAAAGTTCTGCACCTCTGATAATCAGGATGCCTTTATTTAATTGCTTATGGTGGGTTTTAGTGTTTCTCAGCAGATGTAAATTGGCACAGCGCAATTGGACACCAACTCTATCTCAGCTGCAAATCTGTTCCTTGATGCCCAACTTTAGACATCAAAATTTGAAAATGTTGGCCATCATAACTCAGTTGAAGCCCAACATAATGAAGAACCCAAACAGTAGTCCATAAATGTCGCATCAAATTTTATGAGATTTTGCATTTGTGACCCCCGTAAAAGAGATATTAATTGTTTCATGTGTAATGTCTGTAAACCTAACCTGATATCTTCAATTTTTTATTTAGCAATTGTGGTCCTTTTCATTACATTAAGACGCAGCAAAAAGGAGCCTCTGATCATTTCTGAGGAGGATGTCCGGGAAAACATTGTCACATATGATGACGAAGGTGGTGGAGAAGAGGATACTGAAGCGTTTGACATCATAGCTCTGCGGAACCCATCAGCTGCTGAAGAGCTGAAGTATCGGAGGGATGTGCGTCCTGAGGTGAAGCGCACACCCAGGCACCAGCCTTCTTCCAACCTGAACAGTATAGATGTTCATGAATTTATTAAACAAAGATTGACAGAGGCAGATCTTGATTCCAGCGTGCCTCCCTATGACTCCCTACAAACATATGCATATGAGGGTCAGAGATCAGAAGCTGGATCTATCAGCTCTCTGGATTCAGTCACTACACACTCTGACCAGGATTATAATTACCTTGGTGACTGGGGACCAGAATTTAAGAAGTTAGCTGAACTCTATGAAGAAATAGAATCAGAAAGAACAACTTAGTTAACATTCCTGGAAGCAGAAGTGTTTTAGCTCCCTAACTGGGGAGAGAACCAGAACCAGAGCAGCGGTAACAATACATGAATACAATACTTGGAACTGAGCAAGTTGTACACAGTTACTGTAGAAACAAGTGCCCTTTTCATATTTGAAACTGGGTTAGTAAACTGGAAGGAAGTCAAATTATAAAAAACACAGGAAAAAAATAAACTATTGTCCTTTGTGTATATTTTAATTGCTCAATAAAGTCTGTGATACCATATCCATAACAGTACCTAAAATAAATGAAGTAATGACATTTTTATTGCAATATATTTAAACATACCAGAACAACAGTAAGTCTATGGTATTTCCTGTTTGTGAAGATAGTTCACTGGAGAGCTAATCTTTTGCAGGAAGTTTTGACATTGCCTTTGTAGCTCTGCTATAGGCTTGGGATCCCAAACTGAGGTAACCAATGAGGGTCTTTACTGCTGTGATAAACACCAATAATCCATTCCTTTACAGAAAGGATCCATTAGAACTGACTACTCAAATGGCCCTTTGGTGAGCCCCTAAATAACATTACACTGAATCTTATTGAATCACCAGACAGCAGTTTCATTGTACCCTGCTCCAATCTATTCCTCCATAAAAAGCTAATGAAGTTAGGGCATATCTACTCTAGGAAATCATTTTTCAAAATAACTAAATGCAACATCATAATTCCTGAAATAACAAAATTGAAATATTGTGTTCCCTCTATGGGGGGAGCCTCAAAATTAGTCTGAGATAGTTTCTGCTAATTACCTCAACTTTGAGCCCCAGAAAGCACTGGGGAGTAATTACTTCAAATTACTCTGGGGAGTAGTTGTTTCAAAATAGCACCGGAGTGTCCACACTAATGGGCTACGTCTAGACTGGCATGATTTTCCGCAAATGCTTTTAATGGAAAAGTTTTTCCGTTAAAAGCATTTGTGGAAAAGAGCATCTAGATTGGCACGGACGCTTTTGCGCAAAAGCACTTTTTGCAGAAAAGCCCATGCCATCTAGACGCTGTTTTTGAAGAAAGCCCCGATCGCCATTTTCGCCATCGGGCTTTTTTGCAAAACAGTCCTGAGCTGTCTACACTGGCCTCTTGCGCAAATACATTTGCGCAAGAGGGCTTTTTCCGAACGGAGCAGCAGCATATTTGCAAGACCACTGACAATCTTACATCAGATCGTCAGTGTTCTTGCGCAAATTCAAGCGGCCAGTGTAGACAGCTGGCAAGTTTTTCCGCAAAAGTGGCCGCTTTTGCGGAAAAACTTGCCAGTCTAGACACAGCCATGCTGTTTTGAAATAACTATTTCAGAATAAGCATTGTTCCCCAAGGAAAGCAGGAGTACAGATTTTGATATAACCAGTTTGTTATTTCAAAATAATGGGCTTGGTAGTATGGACACTCCACTCATTATTTTGAAATAAATCCCTACTGTAGACCAGGGCCTAGGGGGCTACATGCTTCCTGCACAAATATGCCTGCAGCCCATAGTCACAAAATCTGCACTGTTACTGAGTGGCACAGAAGCTGTTGCTTCCATTATCTGTTTCTTTATTTTGTAACCTTTCCACAAGAGCCATGTTCATCTAAATGGAATGGTATGAAATATTCTTTTTGCAGTGTAGCCGATGAAGCATATAGGCTGTCTTAGTTAAAAGAACCAGGCAGTATATTTTAACATATGCAGCGGTATACATCCTTGGGGGTCAATGAGTGAAGCTAACTAGGCTTATGTTATTCTGTGTCCAGAGGGTCCATTGGTCAATTTGTGATTTGTGATGCGAAGGATCTCCTAAGTCACGTTTATTTTGCATGTGTTACCAAAAGAAAAATGGTATGGTGTTATTTGACAGCAAGAAGTTTGAGACAATGCTACTGTGGTTTTTTAAAATTATAGTTAAATTAATTATTAATGCCTAAAATGCTGACGGATTCTAGCTATATTTCCCTCCAAGCACAGCAAATTTTTTTTTTTACTAATTTAAAGTCTGATGGCTACACAAGTCTATTAGAATCAGTAGAGCTAGAAAAGAATTGTAATTAGAAGTCATGTTATTGGGGTATCTTTAAGCTGAGTAAATCAAGATATTCAATTTCTAATGGTTTCTTATTGTAAAATTTGCTTTTTAAGCAGTTTAACACTTAATTCAACCATCCACAATTTTTTCAATGGCTAGTGGTTTTAAAGTAAGTTTCTTTTGCTATTCATCTTTCTCACAGTCAGCTTATAAAAGGACCATGATCATGATTAATGATGTTTAAGGTATAGCCCAGCATTAGGAGCAGTGTGGAGCTGCATAGCATAGAGATGGACTTCCTACCCAAGCAGGAGTGATAGATGTGCCCTAGAAGTAGGGGGCCAAAGGTACATGAACCATGGCCCCATCTCTGGTGCCATGCCACCCCCACACTACCCTTGCACCACTCGTTCTCCCTGAGCAAGGGCTACTAGGCAAATGAGCAGGACGCTTACACACTTTGGCTATGTCTACACTACAAAACTCCGCCGTGTCCAGTGAACGCATCTGCTCTTCTGAAATTTTTTTCCGAAGAGCAGATACACGCTTTCGGAAGCCTTCTATTTCTCAAGGCTCTTCCGAAAGAGGAGGTTTTTCCGACATTTGGCCCCATGTAGATAGGCCAAATGTCGGAAAAGCCTCTTCTGAAAAAAGAATTGGAAAAAGGTACGCAAATCGCGGTTCGCAATTTGCATACCTTTTTCCAAAAAAACCAGCAGTCCAGACATGGCCTTTGAAAGAGACCTTAAGATAAAGAGATTTCAGTGGGAGTTAAGCACATGCTTAGCACATGGTTATTGTTAGAGATGAAACAGGCAGCCCAGGAGAGGATGGGGTAAACGGAACTGCTCTAGTGCCCATGTATACTAACCTTGAACATCGTTCTGAGTGGCACCAATTTGGCACCAATTATACCCTTTCATCTATTTTAGTATGTTAATTCACATGACTTTTACTACTTTCCCTAAAATCTTATTTGGTATGTAACCCTTCTGCCAGGCCGAGTTAATAGCAGCAAGGGCCGGGTTCAGTATCTAGGGGTCTCCTCCCAACAAGGTAATACAACACCGGCTCGAGCCCCCACCCAGTGACGTGGGAAATCTTACATACACCTCTGAGCACCTCAAAGAGGCAATTCTTCCCCTCTCGCAAGCACAGAGCCTCAGTATAGCAGCAAACCTTTAATAACATGAGGTAACCGACATCAGCATTAAATTGAGAAAACACCACAACTCGGATTCATAGACCAAACATGAGCAAAGACCCACCCCCCAGCCACGAATCACCCAAAGTCCCAAAGTCCAACACCCCAAAAGTCTCTGCCCCGGGTCAGTGCCGCCCCAGGGTTCAAAAGTTCACCCGGCAGGGTTTTACCATCCCAACCTGGAAGGGGCGGGAGTTGATATACCTTACGTGGTCCGCCGATGGCTCCGCCTCTCCGTAGGGTTCTGCTGTCGCCGTCAACGCAAGTCACTCCGCCACACTCCACCTGTTGTCCAGTGAGCCGCCTCAGCTGTCCCACAAACTGTCCAGCTCCGCCAGCCGTCTCGGTCCACGCCCCTGGCCACCAGCTGGTTGCTCCTGCAGCTGCTCCACTGTCTGTCTGCTACCGCTCCTACCGGCCGCAGGTCGTCCCCGCCAGCTGCTCTGCTGGCCGCCTGCACCCGCCAGTCACCCCCGCAAACCGCTGTGCTGTCCGCCTGCACCCGCTGGTCGTCCCCCCAAACCGCTCTGCTGTCCGCCTACACTTGCTGGTTGTCCCTGCAAGCTGCTCTGCTAGTAGCTCAGCAGCATAGCGCCCAGCTCCCCTCAGTACACAGTGATTTCAGCTCTTCAGCAAGTTCAGCTCATAATAGAGGAGCCTCAGTGCTAGTGCTCCACTGGCCCATAGTGAAGTCAACTCAGCAGCTCACAACTACACTCCTAATGGAATCCAAATTAGTTCTGATATTCCGTGGTGGTGCAATCAGTGTTGCTGAGGCCCTCAGACAAGACAAGACAAGACAAGGCCGGGCCGGGCCGGGCCGGGCCGGGCCGGGCCGGGCCGGGCCGGGCCGGGCCCAGGTACAAAGACCTATCCCCAGCCTCTCTCAACTTGACTGGGTTTGGAACCCATGCCCCTTGTCTAGCGAGTGCTACTTAGTTTATGGCGAATCCCTCTGCCATAAACAGTTCCACCATTCCATTGTCCTTGATTCACATAATCAGGATAACAACACTTTTATCCCCCCTGCCTCAATAATAGAGACTGGGGATCCCACAGTGGCCAAAGTGACCATTTGGGCTGCTGTGAGCACATACTAGGCGGGGGTGTCTATGCAAATTGGGTGTATCTATGCAAATAAGATCAGCCCCTGAAGTCTCTTTGCACCACTCGTCACAGTTCACCACCAGATGTCAGGGTAGAGCTTATCCTGACCCTGCTTACAGGTATATTCACTTTCATACAATGAATATTAATAAACAGGTGAAGAATATTATTATATCTGCCCCTAATTACTATTTACAGAATTTCTAATTAAATCAACACTTTCCTACACTACAAACTTTCTGAATCAGCAGGTTAAACAGATTGCAAGAAAAGTATCACTAAAATATTTTATACACAGCCAGTGAGGGTAAGTAAACGATACAACAAAGAAGAGCAGCTGCATGCTTATCTGTCTTTCTAGGCTGCAAAACAAAGGGAAAGAGCATATTTATACATCAGAAATGATCATATCTGATTTGACCAGACCCTAAGCTATTTTTCCAGACTGCAGAAACTATGTGCTTAAGGGCAATGCCTACTGTGGCTGACCCCTTACCACTATCCCAGACCCCTATTAATTTTACATATCTCAACTGTCGCCATTTTTTTAAAGAAGGGTGCAGGCACTCCCTCCTTCCTGCACACTGGCCAGCAAGGTTTCCAGGCTAGAGGCCCAGGCTCCAATTGGCCTTGTTCCACCGCTCATGCTATGAGGTAGGAAAGGCAGGTCACACAAGGGGCTGGTTACTGGTTTACAAGTATGGTTTTTTGGGAAGTGGCCAGGGCAGTGCACAGCCTTAAACTTACGATCAGTAGAATTTACAATACAATTACAATACAATGATTAGGGGCTGGAGCACATAACCTACGAGAAGAGGCTGAGGGATTTGTGCTTATTTAATCTGCAGTGAGGGGGGATTTGATAGCAGCCTTCAACTTCTTGAAGGGAGGTTCCAAAGAGGATGGAGAAAGGCTGTTCTCAGTAGTGGCAGATGGCAGAACAAGGAGCAATGGTCTCAAGTTACAGTGGGGGAGGTCTAGGTTGGATATTAGGAAAAACTATTTCACCAGGAGTGTGTCTAGACTACATGGCTCCGTCGACAGAGCCATGTAGATGAGTTTACTAGACATAGCAAAATGAAGCATCGATTTAAATAATCGCTGCTCCATTTACATCAAAATGGCCACCGTGCTGTGCCGATCAGCTGATTGTTGGCACAGCGGTAGTTCAGAGGGATCAGCCGACCCTCAGCACTTTGTCGCCAGATCCCGTGCCTCATTTCACGAGGCATAAAGGATCTGACGACTAAGGGTGCTGGGGTCGGCTGATTCCCGTCTAGACTACTGCGCTGTGCTAACAATCAGCTGATCGGCACAGCACGGTGGCCATTTTGATGTAAATGGAGCGGCGATTATTTAAATCGACATTTTGCTATGTCTAGTAAACTCATCTACATGGCTCCTTCGATGGAGCCATGTAGTCTAGACACACCCCAGGAGGGTGGTGAAGTACTGGAATGGGTTACCTAGGGAGGTGGTGGAATCTCCCTCCCTAGAGGTTTTTAAGTCTCAGCTTGATAAAGTCCTCACTGGGATGATTTAATTGGGATTGGTCCTGCTTTGGGCAAAGGGCTGGTTTCGATGACCTCCTGAGGTCTCTTCTAGCCCTATGATTCTATTATTCTATGAATTAACAATACAATTAGTAGGAGCAACATTTTAACAGCATGAACAATGTACTGTAATTGAGTGAGTGTATGAGTGTTTGTTAAGGCTGTCCAAAGGCACAGGCTATATTAGTTGGCAGACAGTTCAGTTGCCTAATTGGAGTGAATTAATTTTTTGGATGGCCCGGGCTTCCAGGATTCACACTTGGCGTTGTTTAGCCTTGAGCTGCTTTAACTGCTTTGTTAAATTGTCCCAATTTATTCAAGTAGGCCCAGTTACTGTTTTAATGTAATTAGTTGGCACCATTAGATGTCCAGTCAGGTTAAGTTGGTCCACAGGTAGTATATAAATTCGATAAATGGAGTTTCCTAGATGCAGGGAGAAATTGCCAAAACCAAACTCCACCCTTTTCACACGTTTTCCACCCTTCAGAGCCTGACCATTGAGCGTTGTTGATTTCTCCTAACAAATTCTATTTCCTTCTTCTACCCAGTGCTTAGGGGAAATTGGCTCCGTGCACTGTAGGGGCAGTGGTTTTTGTGCCCATCCCTTTCAGATATTCCAGGTTCTGCTTATATAATGCCATGTGCAGATAGTATACTTCTGACCCTACTAAAAACTGGCATTGTTTTCCCCAACCTGGACTTGCCATACTGGTTCTTGGGACCATTTTCATTTGCACCCGTCCCTCAAACCCAGACTGTACGAGTGTGGCTGAAGTTCAATTCCCTTAGCAATGCCCTTCATGGTGAGGATACATTGGGTTAGTGTGTGTTCCCCAGGGTTGTGTGCCAGGTGGCCCTAAAGGCCCAGTAATCCTTTAACTGCTTGGCCGTTGGCTTTTTTCCTGTGGTGGGGCAACTGCCCCACACTGGCCAGAAGGGGCTCATGCAAGCTGAAAAAAGTCTGCGCAGAGCCCTGGTCAATCAGGGGAACCTTGTAAAAAAAACAATTAGGGTGCTTGCTGCGGCAGCCCTGCAGGACCTGGTTCCCATTGAAGCACATTTGTGAGAGCAGTACTGAGCAGGCTGGTGGGGGCTAGAAGAGAGAGGCTCCTGCCTGATACCTGCCAAGCCACTGGCCTTGCAAATAGGGCTGGGGGCTGTGTGTGCAAAGAGTCACAGCGAACTAAAAGCAGTGAAGTGGGCTAAAGAAGGGCAGGACATGGCTGCCACAAGAGGATCCTTGGGTTGGGACCTAGAATAGTGGGGGGTCAGGGTTCCCCTTCCCCCTTGCATTACACCTTGCCACCAAGTCATGGCACATACAAATTGTGGCTTACCCCTGAGCTGAAGGAGCTGGGGTTGGAGGCCACAGCTGGCCACAGTGGCGGGTGAACCACAGGACTGCCAATATACCCCTTGAAAGGGGAATAAGAGACAACTGTAGTGACACTGCTTGAGGGAAATGCCCTGAAGAGGACACCATGGTCTGGGAGTGAAACAGGTCCAGAGTCCAACTGTGGACAGAGCGAAGTAATGGGAAGCCAGCCAGAGGGAGGCGACCTGTTGACGAGAGTTAACTCCCAGTGCAACTGGTAGGAGTGGTGAGTTACACCCTGTGACGCCCCACAGAATAGTCTTTACACTAGTTATTAGGTTAGTCATGCAGGACTGTGGCATAGTGGGGGTGCTGTCTGCTCTGTGACCCGGGGTTCCCCTGCGCTGTGATGTGAGATTCTCACTGACTCTCCCAAATATGTATTAACCCAGACACCCAGGCTCAGCCTCCCAAGGAGAGAGACAAAGGGAGGAAGGTGGAGACCAACATCTGGCTGGGGGGCAGGGCTGGAAGAGAGTTTTAGTTTCTGTCTGGGAAGCAGGGGAGAAGGGGCTAGGGAGGGGGCTGGGATTGTAGGGCCCAGCCACCCCCCATGTCAAGGGGGGGCCCAGAGGCCTCCTAGCCCCAGTTCCTGTAACCAGATTACATCTATGCTGTGCTGTATCCTGGAGAAGCAATAAACTCCCTCTATTCTACTGGCTGGTGGAGTCTGTTCGCGCTACTACGGGGGTGCAGGAGTCAGGAGAACCCCGACACGCCGTCCACAGTGGTGTCAGGGGTGGGATGCACTGCACCCCGTGGATGGAGCTTCCAGCAGCGAGTGTCAAAGCACAGTAGAAGCAAGGGCCGTGGAGCCAGGCATGCTGGAGACAGAGCGAAGCGGTTCCTGGGAATTGTGGTGCGCTGCAGCACTAGACCGGTGAGTCCGCACCGAGGGGACCGGCGCAGAGATGGCCTACGCCCGACTCCTGAAGGCAGAGCTGGTGAGGCTGTGCAGAGAGAGGGGCCTGCCTGTGGGAAAAGCGACCAAGGCCCAGCTGATTGCCCAGCTGGAAGAGAATGACCAGCCATGGGGCCGGGACCCTGTCCCAGTGGGGAGCAGCCAGACCCCCCCCGGGAGTGTCTCAGGCTCCCAGAGGGGGCGGAGAAGGGAAGCCCGCCAGGGAGTCGGAACAGCTTCCCAGGGAAGCCCTGCCAGCCGCAGTTCGTCTAGGGCAGGGACCAGCCCAACAGAGCTCCAGCGGCTGCAGATCAAGCTGCGGATGAAGGAACTGGATGTACAGGATCAAGAGAGGCAGCAACAGCATGAGCTGGCCATGGCAGAGCAGAGAAACGGTAGGGCCCCGGCTGTGCTGAGTGGAGAGGGACCCCAGGGTTGCGGGGTGGCCAGACGCTGGGAGAAGCTTGTGGTGGCCCAATTGAAGGATGTGGGCGACATAGACGGGTTCCTCAGCTCCTTTGAGAGGGCCTGTGGACTGCAACGGGTCTCCCCAGCTGACTGGCTGCAGGAGCTCACTTCCTCACTGAACCAGGAGGCTGCTGGGGTGCTCAATCAGCTGGAGGACCTACAGCCAGGTGATTACAAACAGGTCAAGGAGGCCCTACTGCACAAGTTCGGGCTGACCCCTGAGACGTACAGGAAGAAGTTCCGGGGGGTGCAGAAGGGGCCAAGGGAGACCTATGTGGATCTGGCCTCCCACCTGGCGCAATACTGCCGCAAGTGGGTGTCCGGGGTCGGAGCCCAGACCGCAGAGGACCTGCTTAAGCTGATCATGATGGAACAGTTCTATGAAGCGTGCACACCCAGCCTGCGGCTGTGGCTCAAAGACCAAAGTCCAGAGAACCCTCGGGAGGCTGGGAGGCTGGCAGATGAGTTCACGGAGAGCCGATCCGGGTGTGAACGGGAGTCCCAGAGAGAAAGGGAATCACGCAGAGACCGGTTCTCGGCTGAGCGACAGAAAGAGTCACCTACAAGGCGAGCCCAAGAGACAAGGACCAGTCATCTGCGCGCCCCAGAGAACCAGCCAGGGCCCGGGCAGAGCCGGCCCAAAAGGGCCTGCAGGATCTAACTAGCCATCGCTGCGGGTAAAAAGGCCACAAGAGGGCTCAGTGCACCAGACACCAGGACAGGTCTGAGGACCTGAGATTTCCCAGGGTTAACTGGCTGGAGCTGGGGGAAGGGCAGGCCGCCCCAGAGGCAGGGGCCAGCAGGCAAACCCCAGCTCGGGGGGGTGGGGGGGAGGATGCTCAGTGCACCTCCCCTCGGAGGTCTGACCTTCGGGAGGCGGATTTCTCAGTGTACTGGGTAGGGGCAGGGCGGCGCCTGCGAAGCGAGTGCCTCGTGCGCCTGCAGGTGGATGGCCAGGAGGTGACGGGCTACTGGGACACAGGGGCGGAGGTGATGCTGGCCCGGCCCGAGGTAGTAGCCCCAGACCACATGGTACCTAACACTCAGCTGACCCTGAGGGGCATAGACGGGACCCCGTTTAAGGTGCCTGTAGCCCGGGAGCATCTGAAATGGGGGGCCAAGGAGGGCCCCAAGGAAGTGGGGGTGCACCGGCACTTGCCCATGGAGGTGCTGATGAAGGGTGACCTAGAGGAGTGGCCAGATGGACCCCACAGGTCCCTGGTCACCACCCGTAGCCAGAGCCAGTGAGTGGCTGGTGACCCTGACCCAGGGAAGGACTCCCTGCAGGGGGCTCAGGGTCCCATCCCAGCAGACACAGGGTCCGGCCAGGCTGGGACTCTGGACCTGGGCAAAGGCAGGGAACAGGTCCCGATTCCTGCCCCAGCTGCTGAATTCCAGGTGGAGGTGCAGGCAGACCTCTCCTTGCAGAGGCTGAGGGACCAGGCTGGCCTCTGTGCAGCTCTGCCCCTGGGGAGAGGTGGCCAGGAGAGCGGGGATTCCTGTTCTGGGAATGGCTTCCCCCCAGGAAGGTGAGGGCATGGGGGGTCCAGCAGCAGCTGGTAGTCCCCCAAAAGTATTGCCGCAAGCTGCTGTATTTGGCCCACGATGTCCCCTTTGCGGGCCACCGGAGGATCCGGCGCACCTGGCTAATTCTGCTCCAACACTTCTACTGGCCGGGGATATTTGCAGCCGTGCAGTGATATTGCTGGGCCTGCGACTCCTGCCAGGGGGGCGGGAAGGCCCAAGATGGGAGGAAAGCTGCTTAGGAGCCCCTACCCCGTATAGAGGAGCGGTTCCAGAAGGCAGCATTAGAGATAGTGGAGCCTGTCGGCCAGGCGACCCGGACGGGGAACAAATACATCATGGTAGTCATGGATACAGCTACCAACTGCCCCGAGGCCATGGCTTTGCCCTCTATCGAGGCAGACACGGTGGCAGACGCACTGCTGGCCATGTTCAGCAGGGTGGGGTTCCCCCAGGAGGTGCTCACAGACTGGGGGTCCCACTTCATGTTGGCCCTGCTCTGGTGCTTATGGGAGAAGCACGGGGCCCAGTTCACCTGCATCCCTACATATGGCGCCCGGCCCAACGGGCTGGTGAGGAGGTTCCAGGGGACCCTGAAGCAGGTGCTGGAGGCCTTCATGCACCGGCACCTGCAGGACTGGGACAAGTACCTGCCCCACCTGCTATTTGCACACAGGGAGTTACCCCGAGGGTCTGCCAGGCTCTCCCGGACCGAGCCAGGGTGCAGAGGGGGAAAGGACCCCTTGGGCTTGCTGAGAGAGTTATGGGAGGGGAAGACCTCCCTGGATGGAGCAGCGGAGGGTGGAAGACATCCTGGCTTTCCAGGGAAGGCTGGCTGAGCTCATGGCCCCGGCCAGAGAGACCCTGGCCAGAGCTCAAGGGCAGTGGAAGGGCTGGTACGGACACAGAGGACAGGCCCGTGCCAACCCCCTCAAAGCCGTGCAGCAACTGGACAGGGGGAGCCGGCTCCTGCAGGGCATCGTCGCAGCCAGCCCAAGCCAAGGGGAGTGCCAATGTCCCCACGGAAGCTTTCCCAGGCAGGGGACCCGAACTTCCCCAGGCCACAAGCGGAGTGACCCTGCTCAGTTCACTCTCGGAGGGGGGACAGCTGTGGCGTAGTGGGGGGGCTGTCTGCTCTGTGACCTGGGGTCCCCCTGCGCTGTGATGTGAGATTCTCACTGACTCTCCCAAATGTGTATTAACCCAGACACTCAGGCTCAGCCTCCCAGGGAGAGAGACAAAGGGAGGAAGGCGGAGACCAACACCTGGCTGGGGGGCAGGGCTGGAAGAGAGTTTTAGTTTCTGTCTGGGAAGCAGGGGAGAAGGGGCTAGGGAAGGGGCTGGGATTGTAGGGCCCAGCCACCCCCCATGTCAAGGGGGGGCCCAGAGGCCTCCTAGCTCCAGTTCCTGTAACCAGATTACATCTATGCTGTGCTGTATCCTGGAGAAGCAATAAACTCCCTCTATTCTACTGGCTGGTGGAGTCTGTTTGTGCCACTACGGGGGT
This sequence comes from Rafetus swinhoei, assembly GCA_019425775.1. Lineage (NCBI taxonomy): Eukaryota > Metazoa > Chordata > Testudines > Trionychidae > Rafetus > Rafetus swinhoei. Next base: position 130,870,078 of record CM033424.1, read on the forward strand.
GCAGGAATCGGGAGAACCCCGACGGGCTGTCACAAGGACTTAGTGATGTTTCTCAGGGTTAAATGACATCCCCCAATAAATGATCAGTGGACCTAAGGGCCAATTCCTGCAACAGTTCCCCTCCCCTTCAATAACCCTAGAACATGTTCCAGGCATTGGATTTAAGTAGCGGAAAAAAGGCAAATGTAGTGACCATCTTTTAAAAAGGGAAGAAGGACAATCCAAGGAACTACCGCTTTACCTCTGTCCCCGGAAAAATCATGGAGGGGATCCTCAAGGAATCCATTTTGAAGCACTTGGAAGAGGGGAAAGTGAGTAGAAATAGTCAACATGGATTCATGAAGGGCAAGTCGTGCCTGACCAATCTGATTAGCTTCTATGATGAGGAAACTGGCTCTGTGGACGTGGGAAAGTCAGTGGACGTGATATACCTCGACTTTAGCAAAGCTTTTGATATGGTCTCCCACAATATTCTTGCTGGCAAGTTAAGGGAGTATGGATTGGATAAATGGACTATAAGATGGATAGAAAGCTGGCTAGACTGTCGGGCCCAACAGGTAGGGGTCAACGGCTCGATGTCAGGTTGGTGGTCAGTTTCTAGAGGAGTGTCACAAGGATCTGTTCTAGGACCAGTTTTGTTCAACATCTTTATTAATGACCAAGGTGAGGGGATGGATTGCACCCTAAGCAAATTCGCAGATGACACTAAGCTACGGGGAAGGGGTAGATATGCTGGAGGGCAGGGATAGGGTCCAGAGTGACCTGGACAGATTAGAGGATTGGGCCAAAAGAAATCTGATGTGGTTCAACAAAGACATGTGTAGAGTCCTGCACTTGGGACGGAAGAATCCCAAGCAGTGTTACAGGCTGGGGACCAAATGGCTAAGTAGCAGTTCTGCAGAAAAGGACCTGGGGATTACAGTGGATGAGAAGCTGGATATGAGTCAACAGTGTGCCCTTGTAGCCAAGAAGGTGAATGGCATATTAGGGTGCATTAGGAGGAGCATTGCCAGCAGATCCAGAGAAGTGATTATTCCCCTTTATTTGGCTCTAGTGAGGCCACATCTGGAGTATTGTGTCCAGTTCTGAGCCCCCCACTATAGAAAGGATATGGACACATTGGAGAGGGTCCAGCGGAGGGCATCCAAAATGATGAGGGGGCTGGAGCATATTACCTATGAGGAGAGACTGAGGGATTTGGGCTGGACACAGGAGCCGGCTCCCCCTGTCCAGTTGCTGCATGGCTTTGAGGGGGTTGGCACGGGCCTGTCCTCTGTGGCTGTACCAGCCCTTCCACTGCCCTTGAGCTCTGGCCAGGGTCTCTCTGGCCAGGGCCATGAGCCCAGCCAGCCTTCCCTGGAAAGCCAGGACATCTTCCACCCTCCGCCGCTCCATCCAGGGAGGTCTTCCCCTCCCATAACTCTCTCAGCAAGCCCAAGTGGTCCTTTCCCCCTCTGCACCCCGGCTCGGGTTATAGCCAAATAAAAGTAAAGTGTAGTGACACAGGCACACAGGCTTCTAATGCTCATATTTTGATATTGAGTGTAAGGTTTACACCTTATAAAAAGAGAAATCCTGTATCACCATGTGTAATGTTTCATAGACCATTGCTGCATTACTCATATGCAGGATGTATGGCATTCTGCAATATTTAAAGTGCAAATTCTACAGTGGGGTTTTTGAGACTCTGTTTCACTGATGCTGTTACATGTTCTGTTTGTTATCTGCTAGCAACTATGATCTCCAAATGTGGTTTTATATCATTACAAATCTGCATGCATTGCTTACTGTCTTTTACTCAAATAAACATCACATTGCTTGTGTTGTTTGCATGACAACCAAATCTTCAGAGCCACAGAGGAAGGTTTCATGGTGGTGGAGATCAAATAAATTTGCCAACTATCTCCTCATTATTTTATCATTTTATCCTTGGTCTTCTTGTTCCAGGAACAAACCTCATTTGATGTTTTCTATGTTAACTTAATTAAATTGAAAGAAAAACTAATTCTACGTGTCATAAAAGCCATGATCATTTTGTTGCACTATTGGCTTCAGCAAAGATTCCATACAGTTAAAATATTATGCTAAACATTTTCTAGTTGTGATTGAGTCTGATTCTATAAACTTCACTTAAAACCTTCTTGGATCTCTTGGAATAGTTGTATTTTTGAACAATTTAGTATGAGCCCAAACATTAATTCTATTGCAGGGCTGCCAGCTTTAGCACTGAAATCTGCTTAACTTTTACTAAAACAGGGTGATCCTGAAGCAGAATAAAACTGTATGGCTATAACAATAGTTAAATTCTGCATTAGAGGGGCCACTTAAGGCATACTATGCTACAAGGGGCCTCGCAAATCTAAATTACATCATCTCTACAGAGTTGCTATGACTAAGTATGATGTGAGTAATCTCTGAAAGTGGGGAAAACAGCATATTAAAGCAAAGGTTTTGAAACTTGTGGGGGTTGGGGAAAACGTTTGGGGGTGGAGGAGGGAAGTGACACCATGAGGCTTTGGCTTCAGCGGAATGGGGGCTCAATGCTTATTTTCTGCCCTGGAATCTAGTGAGTATAATATCAGCCCTGCATATTGGTGTTGGATTTGAAAACAAATAAATGTATTTATCTGTTCTACAAGTAATACCTTGGCAGTTTAAAACTTAAAAAAATTAAAAGTCAAAAATAGTTTCCACTCTGTAATGTACTTTGTTTACTTTTAGGCTACGTCTAGACTGGCCAGTTTTTCCGGAAAATCAGCCGCTTTTCCGCAAAAACTTGCCAGCTGTCTACACTGGCCGCTTGATTTTCCGCAAAAGCACTGACGTTCTCATGTACAAATCAGTGCTTCTTGCAGAAAAGCTTTGACGCTCCCGTTCGGGCAAAAGTCCTTTTTGCGAAAAACTGTTGCGCAAAAGGGCCAGTGTAGACAGCTAGCTAAGACTTTTGTGCAAAAGCAGGCTAAACGGAAAAAAGCGGTTTGGACACCGGGAGACCCCGTAGGAGCCCCGGACTTCCTGGTAACTCGAGCTCTTAAAGCACACGCAGGCTGCTGAACGCACTTGGCAGGAGCGTGCCTCAGACCTCTGGGCCTGAGGTCTGCCACCTTGCCCTGCCGTGCCCAGCAGCCACATCACACACAGCATGGCAGCTCCGGCCAATGAGCCACCTGCACCCACAGCGCAGGAGGCCCCCAGGGGCCACAAAAGGAGAGCCCCCTCCTGGTCGTCGGGGGAGCTGGAGACCCTCCTGGACCTGTGGGAGGAGGAGGAGAGCCTCCACGAGACCCGGTCCCGGCACCGCAATGCCGACATCTTCGGCTGCATGGCCCAGGCGCTAGCCCAGCAGGGACATCCAGCCCGGACCCTCGAACAAGTCCGGGCTAAGGTGAAGGAGCTGCGCCTGGGCTATGTGCAGGCCAGCGAGGGCTGGGGGGCAGGACCAGACACCTGCCCCCACTATGACCGGCTCCACTGCATCCTGAGACAGCCAGCTCCAGAAGCCCCAGAAGTCATGGTGGACACCTGCGCACGCCCCCTGATCACCAGGACCACCACGACGGGGGAGGGAGACAGCAGCAGCAGTGCGTCGGAGGACGAGGCCAGCAGTGTCACCCAGCAGGCCCCCTCTGGCAGCCCCGACATCTCCCGCGCGTCCTCGGAGGCTGGGGAAGGATCCACCGGTAAGTGTTGCACTTTGCACTCACAAGGGCAGGCGGGAGGGGAGCCAGGCACCCAGAGGGGGGAGGGGAAGAGCATGTCACTCAGGCCACGTGAGCTGCACGCTGTGTAGCATTAGGCAGGAAGCAGCACGTGCAACCACGTGAAGCCTGGTGACCGAGCGGCACGTGGCCACGGCAGGCAGCTCCAGGGCACGCCTGGGACCGTGCTGCTCACACACATCTGGCAGGACCGGGGGGGGAAGGGTGGATGCCGGCTGGAACCAGCCAGGGCCCCAGGGACTCAGGCCAGAGCCCGCACCTCCGCAAGAGTGTAGCAGGCAAAACGGCACACTGTCCCCATGCCTGGCTGTAGCATCACAGCCCTCTGAGCGTGGCCCCCCCCCGAGCCCCTCGCCTGCTCCCGGTGCCTTGGCTGGCTCCCCGAGGGAAGTCCCCACTGCAGCCACACACGTCCCTGGGCTACCGTGTGTGAGGGATAGTGGGAGAGAGAAGAGGGGGAAGCGCTGGGGCCGGCCCTAGGGCTGCCTGAGTTTTGCTGCAAAGATGGGACACTCCCCAGTCACTCTCCTGGTTCCGTCCAGGAGATATCCCACGCGATGGGGATCTGAGAGCCCAGACCACGCCTGCCAGACGTGCTCCCAGGCACTGTGTGGGGATTCATCTCGCTTCCCTGTCAAATACCATTGATTAGCCCAAAGCCTCACAGCCTCCACCGGCAGGGAGTTCCACAGGTTAACGCAACACACGCGCCCTCCCGCCCTCCACGGGGCCAGGACACAGACCGGGGGTTCCAATACATGGAGGAGGGCCCTACTCCAGGAGCGGTCCTCTATGCAAACATACAACACAGGAGGGGGTAGAGGGGGGAACCGAGGGGGCCCAAGCCACACCACCCCTGTGGTGTCACCTGGGCTCAGGGGTGGGGTGGAAGGCATGAGGTGTGGGGACAGTGGCCAGGCTGCCTGACTGACCCATCCTTTCTTCTGTTCCCTGCAGCGGGACCAACCAAGAGCGGGGGACCCTCCGGTCCGGCAGCAGCAGCACCCCCAGCCACCCAACCACCGAGGCAGCGCGTCCGACACCGGGACCAGCTCCTGCGGCGCCTCGTGCAGGCCGTCGAGCGGGTAGAGGCTGCCATCCAGAGGCGTACAGAGGCGGACCTGCAGTGGCGCCAGGAGGCCTGGGCCACCTTCCAGGGACACTGCGCTGATGCCTCCGCACACATTGCCCATGCCATACATTATGGCATGGCTGCCCCATGCCCTGGCATCCCTCCCCTAGCAGTGCCCCTGCCCCCTCCTGCCCCTCCTGCCCCTCCTGCCCCTCCTCCAATGGCCCCTCCTGTTCCTGCTCCTGCCCCTCCTGCTCACCTCTCCGTTCAGCCTGCCCCAATGCGGTCTGCCCCCCATGTCCAGGTCCGCCCCCGCTGGAGCGGTCGCAGGGGCCACCCTCCCAGGAGTAGCTCTCCCTCCCAGTTCAAGGTCTCCTCTCCTCCCAGTTCAAGGTCTCTCCTCTCCCCTTTGTAAATAAAAACCGACAAGTTTTTTTGGTGAAACCAAACTGTGTTGTTGTGTGTTGGTAGGTAAGGGGAGGGGGAAGGGGAGGAGAGGGAGTTGTCCAGGGAAACCGAGGCAACCCTACTCCGGGGCCTGTGAGAACATGTCCGTGAGGGCCTCCTGGATGCGCACCCCATTGTGGTGCACCTGCCCCCGGCCCCTCCTGCAATGGCCCCTCCTGCTCCTGCTCCTGCTGCCCACCTCCCCGTTCAGCCTGCCCCCCATGTCCAGGTCTGCCCCCGCAGGAGTGGTCGCAGGGGCCACCCCTCCCAGGAGTAGCTCCCCTCCCCCTCCCAGTTCAAGGTATCCTCCCTGTTAGGCGAGGTAACGTGAATAATTAATTTAGAATGCCGATCAACCTAATAAAATCATGAAGATGACAAATGCGGACTCCAAATTCCATATCTATCACAGGTTTTCTAAAAAAAAAAGGGAAATAATTTTGAAGGGTTATGAGTTTGTGATGCATAAATGAATACCAACTCTGAAGATAAAATTTAACCACAGGACTATATTTGACATGCATAAAATCCCAATCAAGCAAGGGATAGATTACAAAAGAGTAAACACAACACAAAAGACATTAAACACAGTCTAGGCGAGGCGGTGTGGCTGGCGACCTCGATCCTTTGGGCCTTCCGGCCTCAGGAGAGGAACTGCCAGGAGATCCCTCGACGGACGAAGCTGTGGCTGGCGACCTCGATCCTTTGGTCCTTCCGGGCCTCAGGAGAGGAACTGCCAGGAGATCCCTCGAAGATGACTGGAATCGGGTGCGCTGACTCGAGCCTTCCACACGAACCTCGACTCCTCTTCCTGTTCTTCGGGACAGCGCGAACAGACGATGGTGGCCTAGACTATCCCTACACCTAACCCTGAACTCAAAGAAAACCTAGCTACGGCCGACGCGCCGACGAACAAACTCGACGACGGCCGAAATGCTTTGAACCGACACGATAGCTAATCTAATTAAACCTAAATCTAAACCTAATCGTAATTGGTAGGCATGCCTTCTGCTTGACCTGACCAAACCCTTAACAGAACCAAGAGTACTGTGCTCTGAACTAGACTGCTCAAACATATTTCACATAACAATAATGAACATTCTGCACAACATCCCCCTCTCCCCCAAACAATGTGTTGTTGTGTATTGGGAGGTAAGGGGAGGGGAGAGAGTTGTCCAGGGAAACCGAGGCGACCCTACTCCGGGGCCTGTGAGAACATGTCCGTGAGGGCCTCCTGGTGTGCCTGGTGGCTGGCAGCTGTGTGGGGCTGTTCGTAGGCCTGGCCCTCCGCTGCCATCCATGCAGGAAGGAAGGCCTCCCCGCTCCGCTCCACAATATTGTGGAGCACGCAGCACGCGGCCACTACCTCCGTTGCATTCCGCTCACCCATCTCGAGACGGGTGAGCAAACACCGGAAGCGAGCTTTTAACCGGCCAAAGGTGAGCTCCACTTGATTGCGGGCCCGGTTGAGGCGGTCATTGAACCGGCCCGGTTCTGGTCCGCCGCCCGTAGGGCCGCATTAGCCAGGGCTGCAGGGGTAGGCCGCGCCTCGACGACGCAGATGGGCATAGGCACATCCCGACAGTCAACTCCCACCGGGGAAGTAGGTGCCCGCCTCCAGCCTGCGAAACAGTCCGGAGTTGCGGAGGATGCGGGTGTCGTGTGCCCTGCCGGACCAGCCCGTGTAGACGTCCAGGAAGCGGCCCTGGTGGTCCACAACGGCCTGCAGAACAATGGAGCAGTACCCCTTTCTGTTCATGAAATGGACTGCTCGATGCTCCAGGGCTCGGACGGGGATGTGGGTTGCATCCAGGGCTCCCCCGCAGTTGGGGAACCCGAGGGCAGTGAAGCCGGCCAGCGTAGCGTCCACGTCCCGCAGGTGGATCACTCTGGGGAGCAGGACGTTGTTGATGGCGTGGACGACCTGCAGAAGGGTGCAGAGAAACACAGGGGAACACATCACATAAGGCAGGGGTGGGTGTGCGCTCCCTTGGCCCCCTCCCCGTGATTCCCTCTGTCCTCATGTGCACACACACCACAGCCCCTCGCCTACACTCCCAGCAGGCCTGTGCAAGGGAGGGACGGGCCGAACCCTGGGTGACCCAGCGTGAGTCTTGGCTGCCCCTGGGCATGGAGTGCAGCACCCTCCCCACCCCACTCCCACTCCCCTGGGACTTACCTCCATCACGATGGCGCCGACGGTGGATCTGCCCACCCGAATTGGTGTGCCACCGATCGGTAGCTGTCCGGGTGGCCAGCTTCCAGACTGCGATGGCGACTCTTCTTGACGGGATGGGTGCCCGCAGCCGGGTGGTGGCTCTCTGGAGCGCGGGTGAGCCAGGCACAGCTCCATGAACGCCCGCTGCATGCGGAAGTTCTGGAGCCATTGCTGGTCGTCCCATTGCCCTAGGACCAGCCGGTCCCACCAGTCGGTGCTGGTGTCCAGTCTCCACACTCGCCTCTGCACCCTGGGGTGGGGGTGCCACAGGGACACCATGGCCTCACTGGTGAGGGGGTCCAAACCGATGTGCCCCTCCTGGCCCTAGAAGAGGAGGGCACCAACCTGGAGCAGCGGCTTCAGGCACTCAAAAATGTCTGACAGAGGCCAGAGCAGGCACATGGCCACCCATGGTTCCATGGCACAAGACAGAGGGCAAGGAAAAAAAACCCTGGCAAAAGCAGTAGGTGGCCAAAGGCAGCGGTGTCCCAAAGTCAGAGGGCAACCACCAGACCTGCTTATGGCTGTCAGTCCCTGCAAGAGGCCCTCTAGCACGGAGCGGAGAGAAACGGCTGTCCGGGGAGATCCCTTTAAGCACGTATCTGAAATGGCCGCCAGCCCCCGCCCCCGGAAAGGGCTGGTGCCCTTGTGCCCTCCGCAAAATGGTTCTGGGCTTCTGCTTTTGTGGAAAAGCATCGCTATAACGCGAACTCCGCGCCAATCTAGACGCTCTTTTCCGCAAATACTTTTAACGGAAAAACTTTTCCGTTAAAAGCATTTGCGGAAAATCATGCCAGTCTAGACATAGCCTTAGAGGTTTTTTTTTCAGCTTGGAAAATGAATATGATTGTAATCCATTTTGCTTTCAAATTTGAAGTGCTGCTGTATTTGAATCACAAATGCTGCAGGGTCATACTCATTTCTATAACAACTATTTCTCTTTTCAACTTCTAAAAAAATATGTTTTTTCTGTTGGTCTTAGACTTAGTAAAATCTCATTTTACAACATTGTAATTTCAACAACAGTTAAGTTAATTGTGTTCTGTAAACTCCTCTGTATGCTATCATGCAAAAGAACAATGAAGGAAACTTTAAACGTCATAAGGTAATTGTTTTGGGATTGCAATGTGCTTGTGACCTTATATTTAATACGAATAACACAATGCATTCTGATGAACATTAAAAGCAGCATTGCAAGTATTAGGTCATTCTTACTTTTCCAAAGTCTCCAAATATATATTTTTTTAACAAAAGAAAAATGTCAGAATACACTATTATATTGAATTAGGTTACAACTACTTAAGAGAATGTCACCAATAGCGATTGTTATAATTTTCTTTGAATAAACAGAAGAGATAAAATATTTTATTCGTATAAGTATTTTTCAAATAAAATATGCTATTTGCCAAGGTGATAGGCTAGTGCACTCCTCTTCACTCCTGAAAGACAGTGGGATATTTGCATGTAACCAAATATATTATATACATTGATGAAAAATAACAGTTTAAAGGCCACTTCAAATTTAAATATAAGATATATTACGGTATCATTAAGATCAATATCAGTAATGTTAGAGTAACTTTATATGATTTTAATGCACCACGTCCATTCAGTTGATCCACTGCCTACAAGCAGGAAAGAGCAAATTATACAAAGAGATATTTTGCAATAGATTGTATTATAACTGTTAAAGAGGTCATTATTTATACTCATGATGGCTGCGTCTAGACTGGCAAGTTTTTCCGCAAAAGCAGCCGCTGTCTTGCCAGCTGTCTACACTGGCCGCTTGATTTTGCGCAAAAGCACTGACGTTCTACTGTCCAAAATCAGAGCTTCTTGCGCAAATGCTTTGACGTTCCCGTTCGGGCAAAAGCCCTATTGCGCAAATGCTTTTGCGCAAAAGGGCCAGTGTAGACAGGCAGCTAAGACGTTTTGCGCAAAAGCAGGCTAAACGGAAAAAAGCCCTATGGACGCTTGGAGACTCGTAGCCACAGTCAGCTCCCTGGGCTTCCTGGTAACCTGAGCCCCCTTAAAGCAGACGCAGGCTGCTGAGCTCACGCGGCAGGAGCCTTCCTCAGACCTCTGGCCAGAGGTCTGCCACGTGGCCCCTGCCTTCCAGCAGACACCCCCCAAGCACCATGGCAGCTCCAGGGGAGGCTCAGCCACCCGCACCCCCAGCGCAGGAGGCCCCCAGGGCCAGAAAAAGAAGGGCCCCATCCTGGTCCTTGGGGGAGCTGGAGGCACTGCTGGACCTCTGGCAGGAGGAGGAGGCCCTCCACGACACCCGGTCCCATCGACGCAATGCGGAGATCTTTGCCCACATGGCCCAGGCGCTTGCCCACCAGGGCCATCCAGCCCGGACCCTAGAGCAAGTCCGGGCGAAAGTAAAGGAGCTGCACCTGGGCTACATGCGGGCCAGCGAGGGCCAGGGGGCAGGAGCCGACACCTGCCCCCACTACCGGCGGCTCCACGCCATCCTGGGCCAGCCAGTCCCGCAAGCCCCGGACGTCCCGGTGGACAGCAGCATGCGCCCCCCCGTCAGCAGGACCACTGAGGCGGGGGAAGGAGACAGCAGTGCGTCGGAGGACGAGGCCAGCACTGCCACCCTGCAGGCCCCCTCTGGCAGTCCTGATGTCTCCCGTGCATCCTCAGAGGCCGGGGAAGGATCCACCGGTGAGTGTTACACTTTCCACTCACAAGGCGGGGGGAGCCAGGCTCCCGGAGTGGGGAGGGGGACAGCAAGTCACTCAGGCCGCGTGAGCTGCATGCTGTGTAGCATTAGGCAGGAAGCAGCACGTGCAACCACGTGCAGCCTGGTGACCGAGCGGGATGTGGCCACGGCAGGCAGCTGCAGGGCACGCCTGGGACCGTGCTGCTCACACACATCCTGCAGGACCAGGGGGGAAAGGTGGATGCCGGCTGGAACCAGCCAGGGCCCCAGGGACTCAGGCCAGAGCCCGCACCTCTGCAAGCGTGCAGCACACAGAACGGCACACTGTCCCATGCCTGGCTGTGAGGCACAGCCAGCTGCTCCTGGGAAAACCGCAGCGTCACAGCCCTGTGAGCGTGGCCCCCACTGAGCCCCTCGCCTGCTCCCGGTGCCTTGGCTGGCTCCCCGACGGAAGTCCCCACTGCGGCCACACATGTCCCTGGGCTATGTGTGTAAGGGCTAATGGGAGGGGGAGGGGGGGAAGCGCTGGGGCCGACCCTAGGGCCGCCTGAGTTTTGCTGCAAGGATGGTACACTCCCCAGTCACCCCTGGTTCCGTCCAGGAGACATCCCACGCGATGGGGATCTGAGAGCTCAGACCATGTCTGCCAGATGTGCTCCCAGGCACTGTGTGGGGATTCATCTTGCTCCCTGTCAAACACCATTGATTAGCCCAAAGCCTCACAGCCTCCACTGGCAGGGAGTTCCACAGGTGAACACAACACAAGTGCCCTCCTACCCTCCACGGGGTCAGGACACAGACCGGTGGTTACAATACATGGAGGAGGACCCTAATTTGGGGGCTAATTTGGCTACGACAAATCAGGAACGAGATCTTGGAGTTATCGTGGACAGTTCTCTGAAAACTTCCACACAGTGTGCAGCGGCGGTCAAAAAGGCAAATAGGATGCTAGGAATTATTAAGAAAGGGATAGAAAATAAGACCCAGAATATCTTACTGCCCTGTATAAAACTATGGTACGCCCACATCTTGAATACTGTGTACAGATGTGGTCTCCTCACCTCAAAAAAGATATTTTGGCCTTGGAAAGGGTTCAGAAAAGGGCAACTAAAATGATTAGGTGTTTGGAACGGGTCCCATATGAAGAGAGGTTAAAGCGACTGGGACTTTTCAGTTTAGAAAAGAGGAGACTGAGGGGGTATATGATAGAGGTATATAAAATCATGAGTTGTGTGGAGAGGGCCGATAAAGAAAAGTTATTTATTAGGTCCCTAAATAGAAGAACTAGAGGACACCAAATGAAATTAATGGGTAGCAGGTTTAAAACTAATAAAAGAAAGTTCTTCTTCACACAGCGTGTAGTCAGCCTGTGGAACTCCTTGCCAGAGGAGGCTGTGAAGGCTAGGACTATAAGAGAAGCTAGATAATTTCATGGAGGTTAGGTCTATAAAAGGCTATTAGCCAGGGGATAAAATGGTGTCCTTGGCCTCTGTTTGTCAGAGGCTGGAGAGGGATGGCAGGAGACAAATCACTTGATCATTGTCTTCGGTCCACCCTCTCTGGGGCACCTGGTGCTGGCCACTGTCGGCAGACAAGATACTGGGCTAGATGGACCTTTGGTCTGACCCAGTACGGCCGATCTTATGTTCTTATGTTCTTACGTTATGTACTCCAAGGGCGGTCCTGTATGCAAACATACAACACGGGGGGCAGAGGGGTAACCGAGCGGGCCCAAGCCACACTACTGTGGTGTCACCTGGGCTCAGGGGTGGAGGGCATGAGGTGTGGGGACAGTGGCCGGGCTGCCTGACTGACCCATCCTTTCTTCTCTTCCCTGCAGTGGGACCAAGCACAAGCCGGGGAACCTCTAGTCCTGTAGTAGCAGCGGCAGCAGCAGCACCCCCAGCCACCCAACCACTGAGGCAGCGGCTCCTTCGGCGCCATGTGCAGGCCGTCGAGTGCGTTGAGGCAGCCATCACGCGACGCGTCGAGGCGGACGTGCAGTGGCGCCAGGAGGCCTGGGGCGCCTTCCAGGCCCAGTGCGTCTACATGGCGGATTCCATCGCCACCCTCACCGCCCACATTGGCCATGCTGTCCACTATGGCATGGCCTTGCCCCACGCCCCCGCCATCCCTCCCCTAGCACTGCCCCTCGCCCCTCCTGCAATGGCCCCTCCTGCCCCTCCTGCTCCTGCCCCTCCTGCCCCTGCTCCTGCCTCTGCTCCTGCTCCTGCCCCTCCTGCCCACCTCCCCGTGCAGCCTGCCCTGACGCGGCCTGCCCCCATGTGCAGGTCCACCCCCGCAGGAGCGGTCGCAGGGGCCACCCCTCCCAGGACTAGCTCCTCCCCCTCCCAGATGAAGGTCTCCTCCCCCTCTCCCCCTTGTAAATAAAAACATACAAGTGTTTCTGTTGAAAACAGAACTGTGTTGTTTATTGTGTTACTCGAGGTAACTTAAATAATTGATTTGAGATGCCAATTAGCCAACTAAATTTAAGAAGATTACAAAATGCGGACACCAAATACCGTATCTATCACCGGTCGTTCCTTTAATTGGTCATTGGTTTGTACGCATAAATAAATACTGACAGTTTAAGTAAAATTTAAACCACAAGACTATATTAACATAGATAACAAACAAGCAAGAAAGGTTAAAACACGAACACAAAGAATATTTACATAGTCTAGACGCAGGGACGATTGTAGTGTTGCTGGCGCCTCAATCCTTTGGTCCTTCCGGGCCTCGGAGAGGAACAGCCAGGAGTCCTCGATGGAAGACGACGCCGAAGCTGGCGACCTCAAGTCTTTGGTCCTTCCAGGCCTCAGACGAGGAACTGCCAGGAGATCCCTCGAAGACGACTGGAATTGGGTACGCTGACTCGAGCCTTCCGCATGAACCATGAATCCTCTTCCTGTTCTTCGGGACAGCTCGAACAGGCGATGGTGGCCTAAAACCTAGCCTAAACTAAAAGAAAAACCCTAGCTACGTCCGACGCACCCGACGAACATGCATGATGACGGCCGATATGCTTCGAACCGATGCTGCCTGACGAACAGTCACAAAGACGATAGCTAATTTAACTAAACCTAACTCTGGACCCAATTTAAATTGATAGGTGCAAGCCTTCCGCTTGACCTGACCTGACAGACAAGACTACCAGGAGTCTTCATACCCAACAAGAAAAGAACTAACCGAACCGAACCCAAACCACCCCGGTGTGACACAGGCTTATATAGGTGAGACTCATGCATTATTCATGAGAGTTCTTTTGAATAGATTGGGTGTTGAGAGGATGCATTTACATAAACATGAGCATGGTTTAAACTGATTGGTTCCATGACATAACACATGAATATTCATGCCTAACCGATCTTCATTTACAAGGAAAACAAAAACAAGACAGTTAATGATGTCATTGAGAATGTCCTTCAGATCTGAGTGGATCATCATAGATCTTATTGCCTCCAAATTAGGACCCAACGAAATTGGAGTTACAGTATCGCTGATGGCGTACTCAACAGTAATGTCTTCATATGATGTATCGATTAATGCCAAATTAAGGTCGCATCCTTTGATCTCAAAGACCTTGCATAGACATAAATTCATCAATTTTGGCATGATCACGGTATAAAATCTGTTTACCATGAATTGAGGACATAAACTTCGGATACAAACACATGAATGGTCCACTTGTATCACAATAGTATTATTGTTTTTATTCATGATTGGATGGAGCTCGTAATTGCACTCTCCAACCTTCGAGTTTAGGCACAAATGACCTTGATCCCATAAACCAGTCGTACAAGTATAACCAAGGTTGGTTTGTTCAATGCAGTAAATTTACAATTGGGAGGTAAGGGGATAGGAGGGGGAAGGGGAGGGGATGGGAGGGAGTTGTATGGGGAGACCAAGGCGACCCTACTATGGGGCCTGTGCGAACATGCCCATCAGGGCTTCTCGGATGCGCACCCCATCCTGGTGCACCTGGCGGATGGCAGCTGTGTGGGGCTGTTCATAAGTCTGTGCCTCGGCTGCCATCCATGCGGGGAGGAAGGCCTCCCCACTCCGCTCCACAACCTTGTGGAGCACGCAGCACACGGCCACTATCTCCATTGCATTCCGCTCACCCATATCGAGACGGGTGAGCAAACAACGGAAGCGGGCTTTTAAGTGGCCGAAGGCGCACTCCACTTGATTCCGGGCCCGGCTGAGGTGGTCGTTGAACCAGGCCCGGTTCTGGTCTAGCCGCCCCGTGTAGGGCTGCATTAGCCAGGGCAGCAGGGTGTAGGCCGCGTCCTCGATGATGCAGATGGGCATAGGCACATCCCCGACAGTCAACTCCCGCCGGGGGAAGTAGGTGCCCGCCTCCAGCCTGCGAAACAGTCCGGAGTTGTGGAGGATGCGGGCGTCGTGTGCCCTGCCGGACCAGCCCGCATAGACGTCCCAGGAAGCAGCCCCGGTGGTCCACGAGGGCCTGGAGAACAATCAGCAGTACCCTTCCTGTTTGTGAAATGGGCTGCTCGATGCTCCAGGGCCCGGACGGGATGTGGTTGCATCCAGGGCTCCCCGCAGTTGGGGAACCCGAGGGCAGCGGCCGCCAGCGAAGGCCCACGCCGCGCGCAGGCGGATCACTCGGGAGCAGGACATCGTTGATGGCGTGGACGACCTGCAGAAGGGTGCAGAGAAACACATCACATAAGGCAGGGGTGAGTGTGCACTCCCTTGGCCCTCCCCCGTGATTCCCTCTGTCCTCACGCACACACACACACGCACACACCCACATGTACACACACACCATGGCCCCCTCGCCCCATGGCCCCCCCCCCACCAGCAGGCCTGTGCAAGGGAGGGACGGCCCAAACCTCTGGGTGACCCAGCCTGGAGTCTTGGCTGCCCCTGGGCATGGAGTGCAGCCCCCTCCCCACCCCACTCCCCACTCCCCCTGGGACTTACCTCCATGACGATGACACCGACGGTGGATCTGCCCACCCCGAACTGGTGTGCCACCGATCGGTAGCTGTCCGGGGTGGCCAGCTTCCAAAGTGCGATGGCGACCCTCTTCTCGACGGGAATGGGTGCCCGCAGCCGGGTGTTGGCTCTCTGGAGCGCAGGGGTGAGCCAGGCACATAGCTCCAGGAACGTCCGCTTTCGCATGCGGAAGTTCCGGAGCCATTGCTGGTCGCCCCATTGCCCCAGGACTAGCCGGTCCCACCAGTCCGTACTGGTGTCCAGTCTCCACAGTGGCCTCTCCACCCTGGGGTGGGGATGCCACAGGGACGCCATGTCCTCCCTGGTGAGGGAGTCCAAAGCGGTCTGCACCTCCTGGTCCTGGAACAGGAGGGCACCAGCCTGGAGCACCAGCTGCAGGCACTCCAAAATGGCCGGCAGGGGCCAGAGCAGGCACACGGCCACCCCTGGCTCCATGGCAGACAAAACAAGGCAAAATTAAAAAAAAACAGGCAAAAGCACTAGGTGGCAAAAGGCAGTGGTGTCCAAAAGGCAGAGAGCAACCACCAAAACTGCTACGGCTGTCAGTCCCTACAAGAGGGACTAAAGCACGGAGCAGGAGAGAAACGGCTGTCCAGGGAGATCCCTTTAAGCACGTGTCTCAAAGGAGCTCCAGCCCCCCACCCCCGGAAAGCGCTGGTGCCCTTTTGCCCTCTGCAAAATGGTTCCAGGCTTCTGCTTTTGCGCAAAAGCGTGCCGCCAATGTAGACGCGCTTTTGTGCAAAAGCGCATCGTTATAACGATAACTCCGTGCCAATCTAGACGCGCTTTTGCGCAAATACTTTTTAACGGAAAAACTTTTCCGTTAAAAGCATTTGCGGAAAATCATGCCAGTCTAGACGTAGCCATGGTGAATATTCCACTTCCTACCATAGAGCCAGAGCTGCCTCTGGGCACGTGATGGCCCCTCACTGCTGTGCTGCAGTTTCTGCAGCAGTTTCTGCAGGCTGCTTTCATGGCCCTGCATGAGCTTGACTCTGAGCTCATTGTCAAGAACTTCTACTTGTGTGCGGGAGCGATGTACTTGCAACTGCACCCCACAGTGGAGCAACTCTTCTGGCAGCTGGAGACAAGTTCCAGCTGGTGGGACCGGCTAGTGATGGAGTGATAGGACGTGATAGGACGACGAGCAGTGGCTCTAGAACTTCCGTATGAGAAAAGAGATTTTCCTGGAGCTGTGTACCTGGCTCGCCCCTACCCTCCGACGACGAGCCAGATGTTTGTCTGCTTCTGCAGATGGTGAGGGCCGTTAACACTGTCCTGCTGTGCAGGGTCATCCACCTGGACAACCTGGATCCCATTGTCGCCGGATTTGCTGCCCTGTGGTTCCCTAACTACAGGAGGGGGAGGGCTATTGACAGAACACACAGTTCTTGGACATCTTTGTTGGCTGGTCAGGGAAGGTGCATGATGCTTTGTCTTCCGCAACTCTAACCTCTACCACAATCTGGAGGCTGGCACTTTCTTCCCCGAGCACAACATCGGCGTCGGGAACTTTGAAATGCCACTGTGTGTTGTGAGGGGGTGCAGCCTACCCCCTCATGCTGTGGCTGATGAAGCTGTACACTGGCCACCTGGACCCCAGTAAGGACTGCTTCAATGGCTGCCTGAGCAGGGCTCGCATGCAGGCGGAGTGTGCCTTCGGATGCTTGAAGGCGAGGTTCAGGTGCCTTCTGACCTGCCTGGATGTGGGGGAGCAGAACATCCCCCAGGTGGTGTCCACTGTGTTGTGTGCTCCACTACATTGTGCAGAGGAAGGGAGAGGCCTTCCTTCTGGGATGTGCGCACAGCTGCCATCCAGCAGGCCCATCAGGTGGGGATGCACATCCGGGAGGCCCTGAGGGAGAGTTTCTCTTAAGGACACCAGTAACTGTTCCCAGGGCCTCCCCACTAGGGGGCCTCTGCCTTTCCCACAACAATCCCTCCCTTCCCCCCTCCACCTCTCTTCCCTGCAGACACAATAAAAAAACAGTGTTGTTTTGAAAAACAGAACTATTTGGTTATATATTTGGGAGAGAAATACCTGGGGAGAAGGGAGGAGGTTAAAAACCTGGAAATGGGGTGGAGGATGGGGACCAAGAACCTTGCAGTGGGGAGGAGGGGCTCAGGGCTGGGGCTGAAATTAGCTCTTGGTGCTTTCTCTGCCTCGTGTGCAGGGACCTGCAACTTCAGGGCAAGAGGGGTCTAGTGAGGATGGAGGATAGGCTGGAGGGGGGACTGGAGTGGGGTCAGGCATGGGAGGAGGAGCAGGGACTGGGACTGGTGCCGGGTAGGTCAGGTGCTCCCAGATGGTTGCCCATATGTTGCATCCCTGCTTCAGTAGCTCAGTCCACATCTGGGCCCACCACTGCAAGTCATTCCGGACAGGATGGAGATGTGCTCCCTCATGAGGTCCTCCTGGACCGTGCAGCACCAGCGGCTCCCCCAGAATTGGACTGGTGTAGATCACCCCTCAGTTACAGCTGGTCCAGCTGGGGAGAATAAAGAGAGATGGTCAGTCATCCCTGGAGACACTGTCCCTGAGGCCTTGCAACTGTGAGCAACAGTTTCCAGGTTAGAGGATGGTGGTGTCCCGGGAGCTAGGCCTGGACAGTGGGCCCTGCCTTACAGGGGCCCAGAGGTTCCCAGGGGGACCATTCTCCCCCCCCCCCCCCACACCCCCCAGGTCCCACAGACAAGGAGGCAACGGAAATGGCCGGCCATACTGGGCTTCCATTGGTGCCACAAACACCCCTGCGCCTGGCAGTGCTGTCCCTGGGAGCGTGTGCTGCCTCGAGTGTGCAGGCATGCCCGTGTGCCATGTGTGGCACTTCAGAGTCTGTGTCCATGCATGCGTGTGTCCTTGTCAAGTAAAAGCTTGTGTTTTATTGATTCTGTATATGCTATTAATGTACTTGTATGATATCTGTATGTGGAGTTATAAATATGTAACCTGTGCTTATGCTGGAAGATTCTCTGTCTGAGACAGAGCAATGGGCAAAGAATGTTCAGCCAGTGACTATGCTAATTAGCAAGGCTCCAGGGACAATGGCTCTCTAGGTGCCAATATGCACCTGAGGAATGCGTCTGGAAATCTGGATACCTGCAAACAAGCCAGTATCTGACTACTGCTGACATGGGACAAAGGGATAGGTCACTGGGCCATGACCTGCTCTGGCCAGGAAGATGCTAGGAGAGGTATATAAATGCCATATGGCAATCTCCATCTAGCCTTCAATTTTGCTACTGATTCCAGATGCAGCCTTGCGTGGAACAGCGAACTGGGAATAATCGTGGACCCATCCTGACATAGGATGTACACCAGAGACTTTTAAGATAGCAGTTTATAACATCTCTGCTAAGAGCCTGTATCGAGAACTGGGAGAGTCGATGCATGTAATGTATTCTCCTTAAACAACCTTACTCTCATGCTTTTCTTTCTTTTTAGTAATAAACCTTTAGGCTACGTCTACACTGCAGGCATTTTGTGCAAGAACACCTGTTCTAGCACAAAAACTTGTTGGGTGTCTACACTGCACGCATGTTTTTGCACAAGAAAGCCCTATGGCTAAAATGGCCATCAAAGCTTTCTTGCGCAAGAGAGCGTCCACACTGCCATGGATGCTCTTGCGCAAAAGCACATCTCTTGTGCAAAAGCACATGGCAGTGTGGACACACTCTTGTGGGAGACCTTTTGCACAAGAACTCTTGCGCAAAACAGTTCTTGCGCGCAAGAAGCCTGCAGTGTAGACGTAGCCTTAGATTTTAGATTCTAAAGGATTGGCTCAGCGCGATCTTGTGGGTAAGATCCAAAGTGCAAATTGACCGGGGAACTGTGGCTGGTTTCTTGGGACTGGAAGAACCCATTTGAGGTAGGTGGGATTGGATTCTATGACTCCTCACCTGTGTGTTAGGCTCGGGGCTGATGGCAGCACAGGGGGAGCTGGGGGTGTCTGAGGGGTTTTGCTCAGTGTGACTGGTTTGTGGCCTATCTGGGGAAGGTCTCTGGTCAGCGGCTGTAAGGATCCCTGAGTCTGAGCAGTTTGCCCTAAGCGGACACCCTCAGCGGTGCCCAGACCCAGCCCGGTCTGTCACAGCACAATAAGCCAATAGTCTAAAAGATTACATAAATGCTCTGCTCATAGCTCAGGTTAACATGTTTGCTACTATGCAGATGTTATCCCTCAAAATTTTCCTCTTGCAAGGTGTAAGTTAAATCCTGATTTCAGATCCATAGAAATGATGGGTGGCACTTCCCAGACAGGTTTGTCCACAGGTACATTCCTAGAGGGTCTTAAAGCAAAGAGAACAGTGAACAGTACACAGCAATGACCATTGTGCATAGTTTATCAATGCACCCCTTTGAGCTCGGATTGGCATCTGTGAGGGGAGGATACCGTTACTCATACTGACATGTTAGCCCTCACCCTGAACCTGGTTGGTATTTGGGGAGGACACACTGTTCTCTCTTTCTGAGCTGGGAAGCAGACTCTGAGACCACTCTTAGGCTGTGTCTAATTCACAGCCTCAGTGAATTATGTGTCTATAACTCACAATAAACCCCAATTACTGCTCCCTACCTGGAGTTGTGCTGCCTCAGCTTTTTTTTATGCCTAGTTAAACAAACAAGGTTGTTTCTTGCTTATCTCAACTTTTCCTTAGCCATGTATTGTCCATTGTTAGGTCTCAGGCCTCAGACCAGACCATCCAGTTTGGGCATATGTGAGAGATTCTTAACAAAGACTGTGGTCAGAAACTTACATACATATTGTTAGGATCTTGGCCCTTCAGTTTTCCTCGTCATCTCACACCTCAATGAAGGCCAGGATCTCTGCCCCAGACCAGGACAGTGTATGTCTCTTGTAGCCCATGGCAGGTTCCTGGGAGCCCTGTGCATGCTCTCTGGGACAGGCAGGGGGCTCCTGTGGGGCTTCTGGCTGGAACATGGTGCCCAGACATCAGGCATCGGCCACTGCGCTGTGGCTGGAGGATCTAAGGGCTGGCTTCTTACCACAAGCCCTCTCGCCTGTGTCTTCAACTTTAAGGGTACGTCTAGACTACAGACTTTTGTTGACAGAGGCTTTGTCGACAGATAGGGTATGTCTAGACTGCATCCCTGTGTCGGCAGAGGGATACAGATTAGGCAGGTTGACATTGCAAATGAGGCAGGGATTTAAATATCCCGCGCCTAATTTGCATAAAAATGGCTGCCACAGTTTGCCGACTCAGCACTTTGTTGGCAAAAAGTGGCAGTCTAGAGGGGGATCTGTCGAGAAAGAAAGACTTTTTTGACAGATCCAAAAAAACTCCTTTCAGGAGGCATAAGGAGAGGCTGACAGAAGGATGCAGTCTAGACATACCCATACTGTTGACAAAGCTTCTGTCGACAAAGAGCGTCTAGACTACATCCAGTTCTGTCGACAGTGTAGATGCAAAGAGTGTAGATGCAAAGGACAGTGTAGATGCAATAATGCTTTCTGTCGACAGAACTCTGTCAACAAAAGGTGTTATTCCTCGTAGACTGAGGTTTACCACCGTCAACAATACTGCCGTGTTCTGTCGACACTATGTTGAGAGAACTCGGCGGTAGTGTAGACGCAGGTATAATTTTGTTGACAAAAGTGGACTTTTGTCGACAAAACCCTGTAATCTAGACACACCCTAAGAGCTGCAGGGGACCAGGAACTATTGAGTTCTGATGAGTATGGACGGAGTGGCCAGCAAGACACCTGTGAGATTTCCTGGAGGCCTCTTTTTTTGACAAAACTCCCTATTCCTCATCTACACCCACCCTCTTCCAAAAAAGCTTTTTCAGAAGAGGCCTTATTCCTCATGGAATGAGGTTTACCAGCGTCAGAAAAAGCCATCCATTATTTTGACTTTCTATCAAAATAATGCAATTGCAGTGCGAACGCTAGTATTGTTTTTCCAGAATAACGGCCGCTATTCAAGAAAAATGGTGCAGTGTATATGCACCTTCAGGCACATGTGTGTGGGCATGTGTAGTAATCATTTTTTCCCAAATGAATTCATTATTAGCTGTTATGATGACAAGTGGCCTTGGTTTAGACAATTCACATAGGGTATGACTACACAGCAAAGTTATTTCGAAATAACAGCCGTTATTTCAAAATAACTTTACTAGCATCTACACAGCCAAACACTATTTCAAAATTAATTCGAAATAGCGGCGCACTTATTTCGAATTTGGTAAACCTCATTCCATGAGGAATAATGCCAAATTCGAAATAGCTATTTCGAAATAAGTGCTGTGTAGACACTTATATCAAAATAGGGGGCCTACAGACTTCCCAGGGTGCCCTGGTGGCCACTCCAGCCTCAACCAAGAACACGCTTCTCCCTCCCCCCTCCCTGGAGCCCTTAAAGGGGTTGACTCTGGCCACAGTGTCTGTGCCAGCTCCAAGCCAGCAGGGCCAGCAGTCACTGCCCCTTACCCAGTAGCCCCAAAACATGAGCCAGCAAGCCACTGGCAGCCAGCCCTCCACCGCTCCCCAGGAGCATTCTGCCAGCTCCCAGGAGCCTGCCAGGGCCTGGAGAAGGCGGACGCCTTCCTGGTCCAGGGTAGAGATCATGGACCTTATTCAGATTTGGGGAGGGCTGCCCCAAATGTCCATGATCTCCGCACTAGACAGAGGAACGTGGCCGTATATGGCAGGATAGCTGCCAGCCTGGCCATCAAAGGCCACATGTGAACCCAGGAGTAGGTTTGCATGAAAATCAAGTTGGTCCGGCGAGACCCCCAACCATGAACCCTGAGCTTCCCCTTCCCCTTCTTTCCCTTGCTTTCCCCTTCCAGCTCCCTCCTCCCAGGTTTCCCCCTCCCCTCTCCTACCCTCTCTTCTCCCCCCTCCCACCTCCTTTCTCCAGTCTCACCAGAGTTTCATTCCCCTTCTCCCCCAACCAGTTTTGTTAAAGCAAGAGAGTTTGTTTTCATGAAAATACATGTATTTTATTTTACATCAGGAAGGGGGGTTAGGGAGGGGTAAGTGGAAAGATGTGAGGGAGGAATGAGGCACAAGCCCCCAGTGGGGCAGACCAGGGAGGCTCTTAGTGCTCCTCAGGGTGGAAGCTCTCCCGCAGGGCCTCCTGGATACTGACAGCCCCCCGATGGATCTCCCGGATGGCAGCCTGCAGAAAGTGCAGCCAGGCTTGCAGCAACATGTCAAAGAGAAGCACCAGAGTGCTCCGGGTCCATGTTGCAGAGTACTGTGGAGTCATGAGTGAGGGCAACCAGAGCATGCAGAGACAAAATGCTTTGCTGTCCCTCATCGAGGTAGGCAAGCAAGCAGGGAAACCTGAGAAATGGCTGTCTGGGGGCGGGGTGGGGGGTTCCTTTAAGCACAGGCTTCAGATAGCCTCAGACAGCAGCCACACAAAGTAACTCCTGACCTGATGCCCTGCCGGACCTGGTTCCGGCCAGCCTTAAATGCAATTCAGCATCCACTCAGTGTGGACATGCTATTTCCAAATCGCAAAAAGCTATTTCAAAATGCATTTTGTGTGTAGACGCATTATTTTGAAATAAGCTATTTCGAATTAACTATTTTAAAATTAGATATTTTGAAATAACACTGTAGTGTAGACATACCCATAGATGCTTTCAGAAAAATGTTAGGTATGCCTTTTGGTGACAAGGTACCATCCTGCTGTAAGATACTGCTATTTTGGACCTGGATCTAGAAAGGAAATCTAAGGAGGAAACTGATGATGTTTAAAAAAACTCTTAGGGATACAAAAGACAGGACTATGAAGCACTTTAAAGACTAACAAGATGGTTTATTAGGTGATGAGCTTTCGTGGGCCAGACCCACTTCCTCAGATCAATATGTGGAAGAAAATTGGCATGACCATATATACCAAAGTGATACAATCAAAAAAAAGTGAACACATATAAAATTGACGAATCAGATTTAAGAACAGAGGAGGAGTAAGGGGGGAAGGTTACTGTCTGTGAAGTAATGACATTAGGGGTGATAATTGGGGAAGCTATCTTTGTAATGGATGAGATGCCTTAAGGGGTCTGGGGCATCCTAGCCCCCTCCTATTGCCACATCACATCTATGCTGTGCTATATTCTGGAAAATCAATAAACCCCTCTCTGTTCTGCTGGTTGGTGGAGACTGTTCTGGGTGCTACGGGGGTGCAGGATCGGGGGAACCCCAACTACGCCGTCACACCCAGTAATGCTATCTTCAAAGAGGGAATGTCAGACTGATATATTTGGATGTTTGCAGGGATGGAGCCCTGGCTGGGGTGTTAAGATGCTTAGTTAAGCTTGGAAAAGTTCAGATGCAGTTCAGAAACTGGGGCTACATCTAGACTACACAGTTTTTCCGGGATAAAAACTGTTCCACATCCAGGGAACGCGTTTGCTCTTCTACTTTTATTATATCACTGATGTTAGCACTGATCTCTATAACACTGACAAACTGACATGAATTAATATCTGGCACACTGCGGATTACTATTCCCATGTGCTGTGTTAGTCATGCAGCACATTTGAGGCATGAATTCAACTTTTAGTCCTTACCCTGGCTGAAGTACTGGTGAAATTCACTGGTATTAAGTCTAATTTTAAGCTACCTTTATATGCTCTATCTTTTACTTTTAAAAATCAACCTGTTTACTAGATTTCATAAGATTTTCAGTCAGAATATACTCCATTCCCTGCATTTTAGTAGAAAATGGATGTAGGCTCTGACCCCATCAATTTTATGGAAAAGTGCTTTTGGATATGAATATGCATAACTTAAATATACTTTGAAGGTTGCATAAGTAAATATGCTTTGAATAAGGTTGAAAAAGCTACCAGGGGGGAAGCTGTTCTAGATTTGATCCTAACAAATAGGGAGGAACTGGTTGAGAATTTGAAAGTGGAAGGCAGCTTGGGTGAAAGTGATCATGAAATCATAGAGTTCACAATTCTAAGGAAGGGTAGAAGGGAGAACAGCAAAATAGAGACAATGGATTTCAGGAAGGCGGATTTTGGTAAGCTCAGAGAGCTGATAGGTAAGGTTCCATGGAAAATCGAGACTGAGGGGGAAAACAACCGAGGAGAGTTGGCAGTTTTTCAAAGGGACATTGTTAAGGGCCCAAAAGCAAGCTATTCCGATGTGTCAGAAAGATAGAAAATACGGTAAAAGACCACCTTGGCTTAACCACGAGATCTTGCATGATCTAAAAATAAAAAAGGAGTCATATAAAAAATGGAAAGTAGGACAAATTACAAAGGATGAATATAGGCAAACAGCACAGGAATGCAGGGGCAAGATTAGAAAGGCAAAGGCACAGAATGAGCTCAAACTAGCTATGGGAATAAAGGGAAACAAGAAGACTTTTTATAAATACATTAGAAGCAAGAGGAAGACCAAGGAGAGGGTAGGCCCACTGGTCAGTGAGGAGGGAGAAACAGTAACAGGAAACTTGGAAATGGCAGAGATGCTCAATGACTTCTTTGTTTCGGTCTTCACCGAGAAGTCTATAGGAATGCCTAACATAGTGAATGCTAGTGGGAAGGGGGTAGTTTTAGAAGGTAAAATAAAAAAAGAACAAGTCAAAAATCACCTAGAAAAGTTAGATGCCTGCAAGTCACCAGGGCCTGATGAAATGCATCCTAGAATACTCAAGGAGCTGATAGAGGAGGTATCTGAGCCTCTAGCTATCATCTTTGGAAAATCATGGGAGACAGGAGAGATTCCAGAAGACTGGAAAAGGGCAAATATAGTGCCCATCTATAAAAAGGGAAATAAGAACAACCCAGGAAACTACAGACCAGTTAGTTTAACTTCTGTGCCAGGGAAGATAATGGAGCAAGTAATTAAGGAAATCATCTGCACACACTTGGAAGATAAAAAGGTGATAGGGAACAGCCAGCATGGATTTGTAAAGAACAAATCATGTCAAACCAATCTGATAGCTTTCTTTGATAGGATAACGAGTCTTGTTGATAAGGGAGAAGCGGTGGATGTGGTATACCTAGACTTTAGTAAGGCGTTTGATATGGTCTCGCATGATATTCTTATCAATAAACTAGGTAAATACAACTTAGATGGGGCTACTATAAGGTGGGTGCATAACTGGCTGGATAACCGTACTCAGAGAGTAGTTATTAATGGTTCACAATCCTGCTGGAAAGGCATAACAAGTGGGGTTCCGTGAGGGGTCTGTTTTGGGACTGGCTCTGTTCAATATCTTCATCAACGATTTAGATATTGGTATAGAAAGTACGCTTATTAAGTTTGCAGATGATACCAAGCTGGGAGGGTTGCAACTAATCTGGAGGATAGGGTAATAATTCAAAATGACCTGGACAAATTGGAGAAATGGTCTGAGGTAAATAGGATGAAGTTTAATAAAGACAAATGCAAAGTGCTCCACTTAGGAAGGAACAATCAGTTTCATACATACAGAATGGGAAGCGACTGTCTGGGAAGGAGTATGGCAGAAAGGGATCTAGGGGTTATAGTGGACCACAAGTTGAATATGAGTCAGCAGTGTGATGCTGTTGCAAAGAAAGCAAACATGATTCTGGGATGCATTAACAGGTGTGTTGTGAGCAAGAGAAGTCATTCTTCCGCTCTACTCTGCGCTGGTTAGGCCTCAGTTGGAGTATTGTGTCCAGTTCTGGGCACCGTGATTTCAAGAAAGATGTGGAGAAATTGGAGAGGGTCCAGAGAAGAGCAACGAAATGATTAAAGGTCTAGAGAACATGACCTATGAGGGAAGACTGAAGGAACTGGGTTTGTTTAGTTTAGAAAAGAGAAGATTGAGGGGGGACATGATAGCAGTTTTTAGATATCTAAAAGGGTGTCATAAGGAGGAGGGGGAAAACTTGTTCATCTTGGCCTCTGTGATAGAACAAGAAGCAATGGGCTTAAACTGCAGCAAGGGAGGTTCAGGTTGGACATTAGGAAAAAGTTCCTAACTGTCAGGGTAGTCAGACACTGGAATAAATTGCCCAGGGAGGTTGTGGAATCCCCATCTCTGGAGATATTTAAGAGTAGGTTAGATAAATGTCTATCAGGGATGGTCTAGACAGTACTTGGTCCTGCCATGAGGGCAGGGGACTGGACTCGATGACCTCTCGAGGTTCCTTTCCAGTCCTAGTATTCTATGACTGCGTCTGGACTGGCAAGATTTTGCGCAAAAGCAGCTGCTTTTGCGCAAAAACTTGCCAGCTGTCTACACTGGCCGCTTGAATTTGCACAAGAGCACTGACTTTGTAATGTACAAAATCAGTGCTGCTTGCGCAAATACTTTCACGCTCCCGCTCGGGAAAAAGCCCTCTTGCGCAAGAAGACTTGCGCAAGAGGGCCAGTGTAGACAGTGAAAAACTGTTTTGCGCAAAAAAGCCCCGATGGCTAAAATGGCGATCAGGGCTTTCTTGCGCAAAATCGCATCTAGACTGGCCACAGATGCTTTTGCGCAAAAGCACTTTTTGTGCAAAAGCATCCGTGCCAATCTAGACGCGCTTTTGCGGAAATACTTTTAACGGAAAAACTTTTCCGTTAAAAGTATTTCCGCAAAATCATGCCAGTCTAGACGCAGCCTACGATTCTATGATTATGCAAAATATGGCATGTAACCTTTCATGGAAAAGTTTGTAATCCACTGAATGTGTATTCAATGGATGAACCTCAAAGGATCCAGAAGTTCAGTTCGTTTACACACATAACATCCGCTGAACCTTTTGAGCCCCACATTGGGGAAGCTACTCTAACCTCTGCTGCCAGGATATACTGGTACAGTTACAACATGCCAGATACTAACTCATGTCAGTTTGTCAGTGTTATAGAGATCAGTGCTAACATCAGTGATATAAACGTCATTAGAATGGAATATGTTGAATTTTTCTCTAAGATGCAATCATGCCTATTGTAACCACCCCCCTAAAGAATGCTGGAAACCCCTCACCTTATGTATGTTTTATCTTTCCCCATAGGGCTGTTAGCTCCCCTCCAAGCACAGAGATCATGGTAAGCATTCAGACAATACTAGGGTAGTGTCTTGATATGTGTGCTTCCTACTCATTTTATGCAGCTGAACTGTTCAACCCTCATATACACAGACTAAGAAAGAAAATAGCTGTCTGACATTGGTCAAAAATAATAAAATATATTAGGGCAACAGAGTGTATCAGGTTGGAATTAGTTGAAATAATCTGTGCTTGACAGATCGAACTGTTTTCTATAAAACAATTTTAATGTATTAGAGCAGTGGTCTCCAAACTTTTTACACCCAACATCACTTTTTAAATGTCAGGGCAAGCCAACATCTACCCTATCCCTTCCCTAAGACCCAGCCCCTTCCTTGAGGTCCCGCTCTCTCCATTCTTCTCGTCTCCATCATTTGTTGTCCCCCCACCCTTACTCACTCTCACTGGGTTGAGACAGGAGGTGCGAGCTCTGGGGTGGGAATGAGGGATTTGGATGTGGGAAGGGATGAGAGGTGCAAGCTCTGGGAGGGAATCTGGGTGCAGGAGAAGGTGGAGAAGAAGCTGGTTCAGGGACGGGGCACCAAGCTGGAGAGTTTTGGGGTCAGATGGAGTGTTGGAGTGCTGAGCAAGCTGCAGGGCTTGTGGATGTGGGGTGCAGGAGTTTGGGTTGGAGTGTATGAGGGGTTCAGGGCAGGGGTGTTGGGACTATGATGGGCTCAGGGCACAGGTTTGCAGTGTGTGGATGGTGCAGAGTTGGGATCTGTGGGGGTGCAGTAGTGTTATGATGTGGCAGCCTCATGGGGGCTTCTTGGCCAGGCTTCATTTTTAATTAAAATATTATGTCAAACACAAAATGTTTCATCATTGTCTTTATGTATGGAAGGGGCAGGGAACCTAATTTTTATCAGGGGCCACTGACCCACAGAAAAATCAGCTGGGGACCACAGAAGTGAGCTACAGAAAAACAACCCCTCCAAAACCCCCAAGCCTCACTGATGTGGCCCCAACTGAGACACTTCACGCCCCTGGCACCCAGCCCTATCACATGGGTAGAGGGAGGGTAGGTAGGACTGAGGTTCAAGGCTTCAGGCCAGATTAATTCTTCTGGGTTTCCAAGGTTAGTGGTTTTTGAGGGCCCCTCTACACTCTGAGATGGGACCAAAAATGAAGGATCCAGTATGAGGGACAGGTCTGCCAGTAAGTGGGATAGGCAGGGCTTGACAAATAATGCAATCTATTCGCCCTCAGCGAGTAGATTACAACCTGGAAGAGCCGGGTTCAGGCGATCTGCGCATGCGGTTTGGTGAGCCCTGGGGATAGGGATGGGGGTTCAGAATCTGGATGGAAAATAGGGTACAGGAACAAGCTGGGGGTCAGTGTCTGGCTAGAAGGGAGAGGGGCAGGCAGGAGCATGGTGCTGGTGGGTGTCTGGCCAAGAGCCAGGGGACAGGGTGCTGGTGGGAGTCATAGAATCATAGGACTGGAAGAGACCTCAGGAGGTCATCAAGTCCAGACCCCTGCCCAAAGCAGGACCAACTAAATCATC
Source organism: Rafetus swinhoei (assembly GCA_019425775.1). NCBI lineage: Eukaryota > Metazoa > Chordata > Testudines > Trionychidae > Rafetus > Rafetus swinhoei. The sequence continues at coordinate 130,898,693 of CM033424.1, forward strand.
CCAGCCAGGGCTTTGTCAAGCTGGGACTTAAAAACCTCTAGGGATGGAGATTCCACCACCTCCCTAGGTAACCCATTCCAGCACTTCACCACCCTCCTAGTGAAATAGGTTTTCATAATATCCAAGCTAGACCTCTCCCACTGTAACTTGAGACCATTGCTCCTTGTTCTGCCATCCGTCACTACTGTGAACAGTCTCTCTCCATCCACTTTGGAGCCTCCCCTCAGGAAGTTGAAGGCTGCTAACAAATCCCCCCTCACTCTTCTCTTCTGCAGACAAAACAAACGCAAATCCTTCAGTCTCTACTGGTAGGTCATGTGCTCCAGCCCCCTAATCATTTTGGTTGCCCCCTCCTGGACCCTCTCCAGTGCATTCACATCTTTTCCATAGTGAGGGGGCCCAGAACTGGACGCAATACTCCAGATGTGGCCTCACCAGTGCCAAATAAAGGGGAATAATCACTTCTCTGGATCTGCTGTAAATGCTCCTCCTAATGCACCCTAATATGCCATTAGCCTTCTTGGCTACAAGGGCACACTGTTGACTCATATCCAGCTTCTCATCCACTGTAATCGCCAGGTCCTTTTCTGCTGAACTGATACTTGCTCAGGAGGCAGGGTGCTGGATGGTGTCTGGCCAAGGTGCTGGATGGTGTGGGCACCCCAAGAGGGGGACGGTGCCTCTCAAGGCCTTCAGTATGCCTGCCTCTGCTTTGAGCCCCTTCGGGAGGGTCCACTCCCTCTGGACCCCTGGGGCCTCCATTCCCAGAGGGACTAGTGCAGCCCTGTTCTCTAGAGCAGAGCAACTCTTAGCTAGCACAAAACAGGAGGGTTTTTTGAGCTTTGAACACAGCAAAGGTTCTGTCTTAATCAGGAGTGCTGACCAGCACCTGGTGACTAAAGGGTTAACCCTGAAGTTAGCCAGGTATCGGGTGGTCAGCCAATAATAATGTAGGTAGGAATTTCAAACTGAAAGAGAGGGATTTTTCTCTCTCTTCTGTGTTTTAGAAGCAGAGCAGTTTCTTCCAAGACTAAGGGGAGATGGGAGACACTTCTCTCTCCAAGAACGGACTTCTTAAAATGTGTAAGTAGGGAAATGTTTAGATAGTTCATCAGGATTTGCTGTTCTTCTTGTTTGGGAACTTGGAAATAATGTCTTAGCTTGAAACTGTTTTTTTCCCCTTTTGTAACTAAGTTTTAGCCCAGGGGGTTTCCCTGAATATCTACCATAATTTAGCGAAAATAATCCGTGGGTTATATTCGTTTTTACAAACCCCCCCCCCCCACCCCCCACGGGCTATAGTCATGCGCAGGTTATATAGGGTTTTTTTTTACAGAACTGTCAGAGGATCCCCTCCCCCCCCTTCACTACCTTTGGCGGGCTGGATACAGAACAACATGGGGAAACTTACAGGGGCTGCAGCAGCAGGGAAAGCACCGGAGCCGGGGCAGAGACATCCCCAGCAGAGGCTGGAAGCTCCCAGCCCAGACTTGCAAAGGGAAGGAGCCTGGAGCAAGCTGCGGCCGCGGGGTTTGGCAACCAGGAGCAGTGGCAGGAGTCTGCAGGCTATACAGTGGTTTTTTTTATACAGAAAGGAAGATAATGAGGACTGTTCCTTGAGGAAAGCAGCATATTTTAATTTAATAATAGAGACTGTTATGTTCCAATTCATTAAAATTCTTTAAAAGACATTTCTGCAAAAGCCACTACACTCAATTTAAAATCGGCAGTGTATGACTTGAGCTTAGGCATTTCTAAAAGCTTTAAAAAGTTTGAAAAGCTTAAAAAGGGTAAAGGTTTAAAGTTTAAAATGATAAAATACAAGTTAAAACTGAATAAGTGGTGTTGTTGAAAGGGGTTGTATATCCCTTACAGCTCAGCGTTATCAGCTGCGGCTCATTAACAGCTGATTACAGGAGCTTCCCATTACTATCATCAGCTTCAGCTCATTGACAGGTGATTAAAGGGGCTTTATTCACTGAGTCTCTCCTGCGGGCTATAGTCGTGGGCGGGGTATACAAGGATTCCTAAACTCAAAAGGGAAAAGCCGCGGGGTATACTCGGGTGCGGGGTATATGAGCTAAATTATGGTATATTAATTGCTGGCTCTTCCCATCTAGTCACTTGACTATGCTTGCAACTATAGTTTTGTTTTGATCATAAAAGATTCTTTCTTTGGTTGATTTTTGTGTCCTGGAATGTCTGTCTGTGTGTATCTGCATGCCTGATTGAGGGGTCAGCTACCACAGACTGTAACTTGTTTTTCTCTTTTCTTTTTTAAGCTCTTTTTGGGAAAAAGACTTGGGGTACCCCTGGGGTTGGTTTCAAGTGTCCACCCCTGTTTGTGGATTCAAAAGCATTTGATGGTGGCAGTGGATTTCCTAAAATCTGGGTATTAGGATTTTGGGGGGAAGTTTTGTACCAGAGCCTGTAGAAGCAAGGTTTTGGAGTGCTCTTGCAGACCCCCACTTCTGCATTCATTGTGCCAGAGTGGGGAACAGCCTTGACAGGTTCTCTCAGGCCTGTAGGCCTGGGCCCTCAGCCCTGCACATCAGTCTCCCCTGCAGCTAACTGAGTCATGCCTGCTCTGCTCTCTGTCCCGAACAGCCCAACTGTCTCCCAGCAGAGCCTCCAATAAACCCAACAACAGTCCCTCCCCAGTCCATTGTCTTCTCTTCAGGTAACAGGGTCACCTGGGCCCCCTCTTCTCCACCTCTCCTCTCCTCCATCCAATTTTCTCCCCTTGCTGGGACCAGGTGGGTCGATCGCCGGGGTCTCCCCTGTGTAGCCCATTGTCTATCGTCTGGCCAGAACAGGCTGTGTACTCTGAGAAGGGCTGGGATCACCAGGGCACCAGACATCGGGGCTCCAGTTCTGGGCTGTTCTCTGAAATAACAAACTCCTTCTCCCTTGTCACATTAAACCAGTAACATCTGGGCACTGCTGTCTCTGAATGCAACCCCCCTTTGAACCTCCAAAACTCCCCAGTTCCTCACAATTCTCTACATCTGTTTCAGTAATGAATTAAAACACTCCTGAAATCCAATCCCCATTTGACCTCTAGAGCAGTGGTCTCCAACCTTTTTACACCGAAGATCACTTTTTAAATCTCAGAACAGGCGAAGATTTACCGCCCCCCCCTTCCTTGAAGCACCGCCCCTTCCTTGAAGCCCCGCCCTCTCTATTCTCTTCCTGTCCATCACTTGCTATCCCTAGCCCTTACTTACACACTCTGATAAACACTTTATTTTTAAATTATGCGATATATAAAATTAAAATCACGTGTTTATAGTTATGAAATAAATGGTCTGTTTTTTATTCATGATATTTAAATCTAAAATGAAGCATTTATAATTATACATTTTGTGGGGACAGAGTTCTGCGGCTGGGGCAGGGGAAAGGGAACAGGGTGCTGGGAGGGTAGAGGACAGGGTTCTGCAGCAGGGGACAGGGTGCCAGTGGGGACAGAGTTCGGGGGAGTGGGGACGGGAATAGGGACAGAGTTCTGTAGCTGGGGACAGGGGAGTAGGGACAGAGCTCTGTAGCTGGGGACAGAGGAGTGGGGACAGAGTTCAGGGAGTGGGGACGGAAGTGGGGACAGAGTTCTGTAGCTGGGGTCAGGGGAGTGGGGACAGAATTCTGTATCTGGGGACAGGGGAGTGGGGTCTGGGTAGCGGGGACAGGGGACAGGGTGCCAGAGGCAGCAGAGTCCCCTGCATCTGCCTCCTCCCAGGATTCTCTCCCCCCCCCCCAGAGGGAAGCCAGCACATGCCTCCTCCGGGCCCGACCCCCCCGCGCTGCAGGGAAACCCCGAGCGTGCCTGCCCCGGGGCTAACCCCCACCTCCCGCGGCGGGGCCAAACCCCTGCGGGAGCCTGCCTCGGGGGCAACCGCCCCCATTCCGCAGCGGGGCCCAACCCCCCCCATGGCGGGGCCAAACCCCTCTTCCACGGCGCGGCCCGGCCCCTCCCCTCCCACAGCGCGGCCAAACCCCGCGGGCACCTGCCTCGGGGCCAAACCCCCCTCCTGCGGCACAGCGCGGCCAACCCCCTCCTGCAGCATGGCCAACCCCCGCGGGCGCCTGCTCCGGAGTCAAACCCCCTTCCCACGGTGCGGCGCGGCCCAGCCAACTCCCTCCCCTCCCGCAGCGCGGCCAAACCCCGGGGCCAACTCCTGCTCCCGCGGCTCAGGGAAACCCCTGCGCTCAACTCACCCCTCCAGCGCCGGCGGCGCAGGGAAGCCTCCGCACTCCTCCTCCAGGGCCGACACCCCCTCCCCCAGCACGCAACAGAGCTGTGGGAGGGGGAGCAGCCCGCGCACTTCCGGAACCCCTGGAAGTGACGCGGGCTTCAGACAGGACTTCCGTCCACCCCACGGGAAGCCGGCACTACACTAGAGGTAGGTAGTGGGGCTTCTCGGGGGTGGTGGGGGGAAAATGGAGGGTGGGGTTGCCCAAACGCCTCGCGATCGACTGGTCGAGGCCTCGTGATCGACCAGTCGATTGCGATCGACGGGTTGGTGACCACGGCTCTAGAGCAATGGTTTTGACAGTAATCACATCTCATCTCACAAATACTGGAAAGAATAACTTTTTGCATTGTAGGGAATAATTCTGGACACTCTGGATGCAGATGAAAACAAGTCAGAGGATTTATTACACACTCAGTGCTGGTGAAGTGACACCCAGGGGTTAACCTGGTGAACAATAGATTATATAGGCAGCAGATGGGCGGAAGAGAAGCAATTTGATAGGGTCTGGTGGCGAGATGAAATGAGCACATAATCCAATAAACTACGAAGGTTACACAGCATCTCCGCCCATCGCCAATTAAACATCTTATCAATAATACAGGTAGTTATTCCTAACAAGCTAAATAAGCCAACATAAACAAAACAGACATGTTAATGGCAACTTTGTTTGTTGAAATTATGATGCATCTATTGCGGGGTGATACTGCCTCTTGTTGGCATAGTCCTTGGGTTCCAGGCTTATTATCTAGGATTAAAGGAAGATAGTGAGCACAAATCACACTCATTAACCTTAACAAACTTTGTTTTGGTGCCAGCCAGCGTCTTATTGGAATGAAGTCCTCTTGGAATGTGGTTGCCAGGGTGACCAGGGTCATGCTGTGTGTTCCCAGGCCTGCCTCAAATTTAGGATAGAATAGGGGTTCTTAGCAAAATACCCTGGGCTGCCTCAGTTTACCCCTACAGTTCCCTCCTCTTGAACTTAGGGTTCTTGAACCTGCCAGGTTAAATACAACAGTTTCAGGGTTTTTAATTTACTTTGGAAGTGCCAGTACAGCACCAGTACTATTATACATGTTAAAATTGAGACTTCCCACATTATTTGACAAAACACTACCCATATCCATTCCCAAGGTATATCTTCGCCAGTAAAGGCGCTGCCCATGATTATAGTTTTGGTTGAGTGCCTCAGAGTAATGTGTTTTGGCATGGTCCATGGTTTTCCCTATCTGTGTTGTCGTGGAATAAACACGCTAGGGTTCAAGTCAGACAAAACCACTTTAATAACCCAGCTGCGGGGGGTTGTCGCAGACGGCAAGGAGTCAGCCCTTACCGATATGAGGCCCTACGCCTTACACTCAAAAGTCTGATATATATATACCTTCTTACAAGGACACAGTGGAAATTTACAGGGACAAGAGGAAATAAGGAACTTTATCCTTAAATGGTAACATCTGCTTGACCTATTAACCTATTGCAAGCAATGTGGTTCTTTGCTTAATGGCATTGTGGTTACTTGCTCAACTTGCTTAAGAAGCTCACTTCTGACACAGGATGCACTGCATCTTTGGCCAAGCTAGTGAGGCCTACCGCCACATTCCCCCCTTTGAGACTTTATAGTCTCACACTTTCATCAGTCCAAGAGTGCAGTAGACAAGCCGCAGACATCCCTCTCATGACTCTTCATCTGAAGATCAATCACTGAATAGACCGTGCTGTCTCGTCATCTGCTTTTGCCTCTTAAGATTGTCCATTTACCAGCATTAGGCTTTGTATTTCTTTGTCAATGTTTTCTTCTTTTTGCCGCATTTCCAGATACTTAAGTTGAATTCGTTGTGACATCGTAGGGCTAAGTGCCTTTGCAGTGGTTGTACATAATTTGGTTATTAAAGCTTTAAACAGATGAATAACAACAATAACTACACAAAAAATTTCTACCCCCCATAATATCCATTGTAACAGTTTCTGTCCCCATGAGCTTATGTTGGTCGTGGCCCATTCCCACAATGACCAACTACGGAGGTTATTTACCCCTTGGGTGGTTTTTCTAATGCTCTTAATGATGCTGGTCAAGTTAACAGAATTGTCGGGAATATATGTACAGCATGGTCCTCCTTTAATTAAGGCACATACGCCTCCTTGTTCGGCTAGCAAATAATCTAATGCTAGTCGGTTTTCTAATGTCATTTCCCGATTTTGTTTAGCCTCTTGCTTAATGAGTTCAAATCCTTGGGCCGTGTCATTTGCCACTGTTTCTAATGCAAGTGCTAACTGGTTTATTTGGGCCTCGAGTTTAAATGGTGCTGCTGCGGGAGACAGATTAATTAAAACATTCCCTAAATTTCTTATCCAAGATGGAATTTGGAGCCCCCGCTTTTGTTCGTGGGCCCACTGCTGGGGCAGTTCTTTTGTTCTAAATATTGTGTGTGTTGGGCATTAATAGAGCACTTCCAACTGCACACCGACCATGCCAATATTTTGGCAGGCTAGTATGGCCATGGGGCCCGCACAATAGGAAATGCCCTGGCCTAGTGTGTCTAACAGTTGTAAATCCTCTATGATCCCAGTGACTGGCATATTTCGCACGGAGCTGGCCTCGGCCTTTTGCACCGGTTATGTTCCAACCCCATTCCTGTATTCCTCTAAGCAATGGACCAAGCAAACACCAATGATAGGGGACACTAGAGAGGTTTTTTGTGGTAGGGTCCCAAGGTAGAAATGCAGAATAAGTTTCATTGGTGCTTTGGAAAGCATTATAAGTAGTTCAATTTTTAAAAATTAAATGGGTTGCATTAATGGTAACGTTACATTTAGCTGTAGCCCAACAAATATTGACTGGTTATTATAATTATTTTTTGACTTTTCCCAACAAAATTGTGCTTGAGTTAAAGGATTATCTAAGTTCACGTGATAGTCTGAGGATAAGGGTGCCAGGAAGGATCTTTATCAGCCGCCTCACTTCCCCAGCTGTGTAAGTAAGAATAGTTTGCTTCTATAGCAATGATGGGGTATGGAGATTGGGATGTTGATGGAGAGTTTCGTCCACACAACCAACACTTAGATAAATTCAAAGCTTTGGCTATAGTTACAGTTGCATGAATATAAGAATTTTTAGTCCAAGCAACATCAGAGTTTAGCAGAGAATTACGCCATTCAGAGAAGGTGCAGGAAGAAAGAAGAACAATTAGAATAAAACATAACATGCTTAAAACTTAGGCTTCCAACATAAAATTAGTAACAAAAAACTAACTATACCTAAGAAAAACAACAACAACCCCTGGGGCTTTTCTAGATCCCAATAGTTGTCAATCTCTGTCCAAGGGTCCCAGATGGTAGAATTCATTTAAAAAAGGTTTACCACCCCTTTCCCCCGCTATATATATCCAATATCAAGCTACTAGAATTCCCAGAATTGTGAAAACAACAAATCCTATACCAAACAATACAGTCGTGGGAATCATTAAGTCCTTTTTTCCCTCGTGGTCGTAAGTTATATCGTGGAGACTCTGTCTCTGTAGAATGTGTAACTGGTTCTGCTGCAATTGGAGGTGCAGTAGCTGAGAACGGATGTAGATCAGCCAGGGGAGGCACCTTTTTGCAGTGTAATGCGTATACCCAGCTCTGGAGTCCTTCACATTTTACCGCGGTGTGAGTGGTTAGCAAGACATGGTAAGGCCCTTTCCAGCGAGGTTGGAGGGTGTTTTTCCACTGGTGTGCCTTGATGTAGACCCAATCTCCAGGCTCTAAAGGATGACACGGCTCCGATGCAGGTTCAGGAAGGGCTTCCTTGACCTGGGTGTGAATAGACCCTACACATTTCATTAAGGTTTTACAGTAACTTAACATAACATCATCTATTATATGTAGATCAAATTGATGCAGTGCTCTAGGTGGGGTGTGTAATAATCTCATGGGTCTACCGGTTAAAATTTTGTGGGGAGATAGCCCATGTTTCCTATTCCCTGTACCCCTAATATACATTAAGGCCAAAGGTAATGCATCTGGCCAATTAAGGTCAGAGTCCTCACAGATTTTAGCTAATTTGGTCTTTAAGTCAGAGTTTTTTCTTTCTACTGCTCCACTGGACTGTGGATGGTATGCATAGTGTAAATGCTGTTGGATTCCTAGAGCAGCACATACCTTTTGAACTACTTGTCCTGTGAAATGAGTTCCCTGGTCACTGTCTAAAGAAAGAGGCACTCTGAACCGGGGGATTACTTCTCTGAGAAGTTTCTTGGCAACTGTAGTAGCATCGGCATGTTTACAAGGATAAGCTTCTACCCATCCTGAAAATATATCAATGATTATAAGAATGTACTCATATCCACAAGATTTTGGCATTTGTACAAAATCCATTTGCAAATTTACAAAGGGTCCCCACGGTGGGGGGGGGTGCTGCAATTTTAGTTTTTACCCTCTGTCCAATGTTATGGGATAAACAGATAGAGCAAGTACTGCAGTACTGCACCGCCACAGCAGGAAAATGTGGGGCAAACCAATCCTGCCGCACCGCTACAATCATCCCCCCTTTGCTCGTGTGGGCCACTGAGTGGGTCACATGAGCAAGGCAGGGCAGGAGGGCCTGAGGCGCAACCAGGTGGCCGTCCAGGGAGCGCCACAGCGAGTCGGGTGCAACAAGCAGCCCCGCCGCAGCCAGTCTGCTTTTTCAGTCTTAGGTGCCTCGTCTTGTAGCCCAGCCAATTCTGTGAGGGACGTCAACGTTGGCTGGGCTACAGAAGGGCAGACAAGAATGGCTGTGTCTACATTGGCATGATTTTGCACAAAAGCGCCTGCTTTTGTGCAAAAACATGCTGCCTGTCTACACTGGCGGGGAGTTATTGCGCAAGAACGCTGACGTTCTAATGTGTGAAATCAGTGCTTCTTGCGCAAGAAGTATGATGCTCCTTCTCAGGAAAAAGCCCTCTTGCACAACTGTTCTTGCGCAAGAGGCCAGTATAGACAGGCAACATGAATTTCTTCGCAAGAAAGTCCGATGGCTAAAATGGCCATCGGAGCTTTCTTGTGCAAGAGAGCGTCTACACTGGCACGGATGCTTTTGTGCAAAAGCACATCTCTTGCGCTGCGCAAAAGCACATGCCAGTGTAGACGCTCTCTTGCGCAAATACTTTAACGCAAAAACTCTTGTGTTAAAAGTATTTGTGCAAAATCTTGCCAATGTAGATGTAGCCGTTAACATGTTTAGGAGCCTGAGGGCCAGAAAGGGCTGCATTCCTTGCGGATTGATCAGCAGGGCATTTCCTCGAGTAACCTCATCAGAAGATGCCGAGTGTGCTTGACACTTGATAATAGCCAAAGAAGACAGTAAAAGGAGAGCACGTAAAAGGGCATCTACGTAGTAGCCATTGCGAATAGGAGAACCAATGGAGGTAAGGAAGCCACGCTGCTTCCACAATTGCCCAAAATCGTGGACAATGCCAAAAGCATAGCGGGAGTCAGTATAGATATTAGCTGACAACCCTTTAGCTAAAATACATGCACGAGTTAATGCAATAAGTTCAGAAATCTGAGCAGATGAGACTCCTGGTAGGAAAAAAGCTTCCAGAGTCTTGTGTGGGGAACAAACCGCATACCCTGCAGCCAAATGGCCTGTGGATTTTCGGAGACAAGACCCATCAACGAAAAACACAACATCGGGGTTTTGAAGTGGAACATCTTGAAGGTCAGGGCGGGGTGACAAAACCTTATCAGTCAAGATGAGACAATCATGTGGGTCTCCGTCAGAAGGAGATGGAAGCAGGGAAGCAGGGTTTAAAATAGGGCAATGGGTAAGGGTGATGTTTTCTGCAGACAAAAGTTGCTTTTCATATTTGGTCAATCGAGATGAAGAAATATGCTGGGTTCTTCCCTTTAGCAAAAGAGTAGTATCTGAGTGCGGAACAGCAACAACAAGAGGGTGACCCAGGACGAGGGTATCGGTTTTTTCAACTAGTAGAGTGGCAGCAGCGACTGCTCGCAAGCACGGGGGCAATCCAGCTGCCACAGGGTCCAACATGGAACTATAATAAGCTATAGGACGGTGTTTATCCCCATGAGATTGGGTCAAGACGCCAAGGGCAAATTTATCCTTTTCATGGCAATAAAGTGTAAACTGCTTGCAGTAATCTGGAAGACCTAGTGCTGGTGCTTGGGCAAGTGCCTGTTTTAATGCAGTAAAAGCAGACTCCGTTTCTGAGGTCCACGGAAGGGGTTCAGGGGTAGACTCAAGAGTAAGATTTTGGAGGGGTTTTGCAAGGGAAGCATACCCTAAGATCCATTGTCAGCAGAAGCCTGTCATTCCTAGGAAGCCACGCATTTGTTTGTGGGTACGTGGTTGGGGAACCTGTAAGATGGCTTGGATTTGATTACGAGAAAGATGTCGTTGGCCAGCGGAGATTTCATGACCTAGGTATGTAACTTTAGGGAGACAAAGTTGGAGTTGGAGGCTTTGTGGCCCCTATGAGCTAATGCTGTTAAAAGGACAAGAGAATCCTGTTTGCATGCCTCGAGATTGGGGGAGGCAAGCAAAAGGTGATCTACATACTGTATGAGGGTTGAACCACCTGGGAAGGTAACAGACGCTAGGTCTCTCTTAAGGATTTGAGAAAATAAAGTAGGGGATTCAGTATAGCCTTGGGGCAATCTGGTCCAAGTGTACTGGACGTCTTGATAAGTGAAGGCAAACAGAAACTGACTATCTGGATCAATTGGGATAGAAAAAAAAGCAGAACACAAATCTACAACTGTAAAGTGGGTGGCAGTGGCCAGGATACAAGACAGGATAGTAGCGGGGTTAGGGACGACTGGGAAAGTGGATAAGACAGCAGCATTAACAGCCCTTAGATCTTGGACAAACGGATAGGTATTTTTCCCAGGCTTTTTAACGGGCAAAATCGGAGTATTACACAGACTTCTGGTGGGTACAATAATGCCCTGATCTAAAAGAGACTTAATGACAGGACGAATCCCTTCTACTGCTTCTTTAGAGATGGGATATTGGGGAACACAGGGAGGGGGCTTAGACAGATTTAAGGTAATACGTACAGGTTCAGCACTTAGCATATGTCCGACCTCATTTGTATGGGAAGACCAAAGTTGGGAGGGCACTTGATTAAGGATTTCCTGCTGTAAAATAAGAGAAGACGGGTCCCTACCTTGGTCTTGTAGCAGGGCTAAAAACTCGCCTTCACATTGTACAGGAACATCCAAGAATATGCCATCCGGAGAGCAGTAAATCGTGCAACCTAATTTACAAAGCAAATCTTTCCCAAGCAGGTTAACAGGTGTAGTTGGACTTAAGAGAAAAGCATGTTGTTCAGAAATAGGTCCTATAGATACATTTAAAGAAGAAGTGACAGGATGCGGAATGGGCTGTCCCGCTATACCAATGGCGCTTACAATATCTGAAGATAGCGGGACATTGGAGAAATCAGGGGCACGTAGAGTTGACCGAGAAGCACCGGTATCTACTAAGCAAGAAATAAGTTTTCCTGCGACAGAACATTGGTTGTAAGGACCATTCTGGTCGAGAGGTACGAGAGGTACGATGAGGTCATTATCCCTCAGGCTGTCCTAATTTGGGGAAAACTGTTTAGGGGGTCCAAAAGGACCGTAGGAGGTCGGGTCAATAGTGGGACCTCCAGGCCGTTGGTGCTGCAGATATGAGCATTCACTTTTCCAATGTTCCATCTGCTTGCAATAGTGGCAATTGCTGCCTGAAGGTGTAACTCTGGTAGAGTTTCCCAACTGACCAGGGAGACGGGGAGGGCACGAGGAGTTCCAAGGTTTACGATAGCCTTGCCCCCTGCCTCTCCCTCTCCCTCTAGATGGACCTTTCTGAAGCTGTTGGATTTGAAGAGCCATCAGCTTAGTTTCATTTCGTTCTTTGGTTTTTTTATTCTTTGTATAGAAATGCTGGGCTGCTCCTAGAACCTCGTCCAGCGACTTAACTTCCCAACCTTGTTACCAGATTTGCCCAATACTCTGGGGTATGCTCATTTATCACGGTTACTCTTATGGGACTGGGGGAAGGTTAACAATTCTATCAGTGTGCTGCTTGTGCTTACTTGTGCTCTCATATATGGAGCTGAATTCTCCCTCCTGCCAATTCCCCTTCCCACTGGAGCTCTCCTGCAGGAACTAGGTTCCTCAGGATGGGGTTCTTCCCACCTTAGTAACACACACAGACACTCACACCCACTACCAGAGCACGTCTGAGAGGACTGGGTAATCAGCACTCACAAGCTGACCCCCTCATATGTCCCTGGACTCAGCTGGCTGGGTTTCACAGCAATGCCACACTGCACCCTCATGTGCCTTTGGACTCCGTGGGCTGGATTAAACAGCACTTCAAGCTGCCATCCTCATAAGCCCCCAGGTTCAGCACCCCCCTATCCCCACTTTCACACCACAATCATTCACTGGTAAACCACACGATGAGCAAACCCCACAGGATTTTGGGCACTACAGGGATCTTTAGCTTGGGTACAAGAAGCGTTGTTGCAGAGCAAATGGGGAAGCCAAAACAATACCCCTTAAGGAAGAGTGAGCGAAAGAGAAAGAAAGAGAGAGAAGCAACCAGCTTAACAATGAAAGTTATTTATTTCTGAGTAGTGAATAGATATCAAAAAGTTACAGTATTAAATCTAACAGTTACAATTTTAAATCTAAATTGAAACTGATTACAAATGTTAGGTAACCATATAACAGTTTACATAGGGCAGGGTCAGGAGGCTATGCTTAGAGAGGTAGTTGATGGGAGAGAGAGAGAGAGAGAGAGAGAGAGAGAGAGAGAGACCTCACCACTCCATGGAGCTTGCACTGATCGGGGTTCCCAGATGATAATGGTAGCCGGGGGTCCAGAGGGCAGGAGACAAGCAGAACAGAGCCCCCCAGCACGATCAGACAGGAGATGAAGAAGTCTCAATGGAACTGATGCAGTTTAAATCCAGGTATCAGAACAGTTGTTCTTGGGGCAAGGATAGGCGTTTTTATAGGGATAGTTCAAAGAGAAAGAGGAGAGACAATAGAGACTGATCACCCCTGGTTCTGGGTGATGTTCCTTGAACGAGCTCACAATGCAACTAGGCAGTTTCAGTATTTTAAATGTCAATAGGATTGTTACTAGAATTGGTCTGATAATGACTAATTTGGGTGTGAGCAGGCCTGGGTTCATTTGCATCTGGAGTAGAGATTTCCCATCAGGCAGTGCTTCTCTGCTTTCGGTATCCCATAGTTCACTGCGGTTCCTGCCTTGGAAGAGCTGGTCTCCATTCTGTATGCTAATGAGTTCTATCTTCAATGCAGATGAGGCTGGGGTGTTTCCTTAATTAGTTTAGGTGTGTCTTCCCTGGCCTTTTCATTGCTTTGTCTGATTCCAGCAAAGGCTTGCAGGGGGTGGGGTGTGGGGGGGTGTTCCATGAATGTCACTCCCTGGCTCCCAAAAGCACAGGGCTGGTAGGTAACAAGTCCCCCCGTTGATGGGGTGCTTGCACTGAGTAAGTATCCCCATCACATCCGTAGTCCATGGTAGTGAGTCTGGTCTTCAATCCATTGTAGCCGTCGCATCAGTCGTTGGATCCAGCAAACCAGTAGAATCAGACCAATTACTAGTATAATTTGGAAACCAATGATCACCACAATGGGGTGAAGCATAATATTTAAAAGACCAGTTGCACTGGGGCTCCACCCAAGCAATGTCTCCCCCCAGGAGTGATGGGCTGTGTCTGCAACTGTAGCTGCTAGCCTAGAGATCTCCAGAGTTTGGAGCTTCTGAAGCTCATGTTGTAAGGAGGGATGATTTAATAGTACCTTAATAGCATTGAGACCCATTCCCAGTGCAATGGGAGAGATCTCCTTGTATAACTCAGAGTAGGCTTAGAAATGCAGTCCCTAGAGGCACGGTAAACTTGCTATCACAGCTAATAATTGTGGTTACATCTAACAATTGTGGTTATATCACAGAAATGGCGATTACTGTATGGCACCATGAGTTGGATCCAATGTCCATTAATTAATACAATAGTACAATAATTACAAAAGTAATTAGTACAATCTTGTTTTTACACGCACACATGCTTTGACAATATAGACAATAACAAACCCATCTTTCTAGATAACATCAAAGGAACAGTGAGATTTATATCCCAGTTGTGGGAAGAAACAATCATGTTCCTCCAATGCTTGGTCTCCACAGTCCCGTTTGGGGGACCTTGCTGAATCAGGTCATGCCCCGCTACAGTCCAGTTTAGTGGTTCCCAGTTTACAAGGGACTGTGTGATATTCTTGCTGGTGGGTGTGATTAGAGACAGCTGCAGCTCCGCTGTGGGTAATGGAGGTGTCTGGATGCCAGTGACAATGATGACATGCAAGGGCATGGATGGTACCCAAACTTCTGAAGAAACGAGGACTATTCAGTACCTTTCACCACCTGGAAGGCTGTCATTAGTGGCATCAGATGGTAGGCGTCCCTTTCGAGACCACAATGGCTTACAGAAGGGGATGGAGTCTGGTGTGGTCTTAGTTTCATAGCAAAACTTGAGTGACTCTCCGGTGGCAACCTGTGTACAATTGGCCATACTTTCCCAGGAGCACCCTGAGGAGTTGCCAATAGCACGGAATTGATAGTGACACTGCAGGGCCAGGGGGTTGCTCCCATTTCAGCAGACAGGCACCTCCATAGGTTCAAGGGGATCACAGGTCCAGCATAGAGCTTGGGTAGCATCAGACTCCAGATACTTAGGGCCAGCAGAGTGCTGGGGCAACAGTGGGCTGTCATGGCTCTTGTTCAGGATCTGTGAAAGGACAGAAAAGAGAAAACAAACTCCACACTCCCCCCATATATACGGGGAGAATCGGGAATTAATATTACAGGGTGAACATGAAATAGTGATCTATATAAGAAAGGCCATAATAAGTCCAGTACTTCTTTGGCCTGTTCCTGCCTCAACATCGGGGTAGGCACTGACAAGCCTAGCCGACGTGTATTTTCTAACAACCCCAACCTGTTCCTTCTTGCTTGTCAAGAAGGATGGCTAGCACGATGGAGGAGACAGTTATGCTATTCCTTGCAGGTTGGGTGGTTTATATTTCCACTCTTTGATTTGTGAAGAATGAAACATTTCTGCCAGGGTTTCCCTTTTTTCCCATTCAGGATTTCTACCTGGTAAACACTGGGGCTAGCCCAATTCACAATCATGCAGAGGGTGTGTGTCAGAGAATGCTGTTTTGCTGAAAACTTTCTGTACATTACTGGTTGGCCTAATTCCCATACTACCAGAGGTTTTCCCCAGTCTAGTTTTTTGTCTTGTTTCCCTTTATGTCCTTGATCATGCACAAATTGAATCAGGTCCCCCTGTATATGGCTGGGGACTATCCAGTGCCTTTCACTGCCTGTATCCTCCACCCACCAGACATCTTCAACCTGCTTCATCCTGTGTGATCTTCCAGTGTGATCTTTCCCTTTCTTGGCTAGGGACTGAATTTCTGTATCCCCATCTTGAAGGGTACCCAAGTCTAAGGTATCTATTCCTTGGCCTAAAAGTTTTCCCCGAGTAGTTACTGCCTCTATTGGTTCCACCTGCTCTGTGTCTTTGGTATGGTCACTGATAGCAGCAGCTTTGCCCAAGGCATCAGCTCTTTTGTTCCAGTGTGCTTCCTCTGAGGAATTTTTCTGATGCCCCTTTGTGTGAATCACCCAAGTGTCTCCAGTTCTTTCCATGTCATTTCCCTCCTGAGCACAGCATTCTATTTGCCCCTGTAGTCTGTCTACTAGCAAGGGAACATCCTGCCAAACGGGCGCTTCCTGGATTTCTCCCCCACACCCACTGAGCTGAGCCTGTTTTGTGGTAGGTCTCCCTCCCAAGATCCACCGAGGACTCAGAATGTTTACTGAGGCACCTGTGTCCACTAGCAGCTGGGCTAATGTCCCTGGGTTCCTCACTATAGCCCTTACAATTGGTCTCCCCCACCTGTCACAATGAAGTCTTGCGATCAGCTGGGGAGGCCCACGGGGCACAGGGCACCCCTATTGATCAGCTGACTCTCTTGAAAGCCTGCACTCAGAAGAGGAGGCAGGATTCTGGTTTTGACAGGGAGTGAGTGTTGGGGACTCACTCCTCACTGGAGCAGTGGGCCAAGGTGGGGCTCCCTCCATCAACTCTGTTCTCCGCGTAACCTGAGACAAAGCATTAATCAGAATGCTGAGGGGCTGGCGATCATATTTCCTCATGTTTTCCCCTAACTTTACTAGCTCCATCCAGATCACATTCCTAAGGGTCTCCTTGGGTCGGCGCTGCCCAATACGGTGGGAAGTAGGGGGACTACCACTGGGAGTGCGATTGGCATAATGAGGACCATTATTTGCAAAAGTAATAGCCTGTACAGGCTCACAGTTAGTCTTTTTGCTGATCTGTTTTTTTAAGACACCAGTCTCTCTTAACAAATCTCCTACCTGTTTGATTTTTGCCACTAGCTCATTCCATGTGAGGTGTTCCAAATCCATAGCCCCCCATGGTCATTTTTGTCTGGGAATTTAGCCCTGCATAAGTGCGCTGTACCAATCTGTACCATCGCGGCCCGGGGGGGCGTTTTCAGGCTCCGGAAGTCGATTTCAGCCTCCACGGCCCGGGGTGGCGTTTTCGGCTGCAAAAGTCTATTTCGGCCATCGCAGCCCAGGGCGCCGTTTTCGGCTGCAGAAGTGTATTCCGGCTATCGCACCCCGGGGGGGGGGGGGGAGAGGGGCGTTTTTGGGCTCCGTAGGTCGATTTCAGCCTCAGCAGCCCAGGGCAGCGTTTTCGGCTGCAAAAGTCAATTTCGTCCATCGCGGCCCGAGGGGGCGTTTTCGGGCTCCGGAGGTTGATTTTGGCCTCCGTGGCCGGGGGCAGCATTTTCGGCTGCAAAAGTCGATTTCGGCCATTGCAGCCCAGGGTGGTGGTTTTGCCTGGAAATTTGATTTTGGCCATCGCAGCTTGGGGGGGGGGGGAAAGGGGGCGAGGCGTTCTCGGGCTCCGTAGGTCGATTTCAGCCTCAGCGGCCCCGGGGCGCCGTTTCTGCTGCAAAAGTCGATTTTGGCCATTGCAGCCCGGGGTGGGCTTTTTTAGTTCCGGAGGTCAATTTTGACCTCTGTTTCCCTGGGCATCGTTTTTGGCTGCAAAAAGTCAATTTTGGCCATTGCAGCCCAGGGTGGTGTTCTTGGCTGCCAATGTTGATTTTGGCCATTGCTTCCCCAGGGGAGTATTTTTGGGCTCTGGACATTGATTTTGGCCTCCCCAGCCTGGGTTGGTGTTTTTGGCCATCATGGCACCCCTTATCACTCCTGCCCTGGGGCTGATGGTGGTCCTGACCCAACCCCAGGGGAAGAGGGACTTGAACCCACAACCCTGTCCTCCCCAGGCAAGTGCCCTATCCCCTAGGCCACACAGGAACCTGCTGCACCATCTTACCACAGGGCACCCCTTATCCCTTTTGCCCTGAGGCTGACTGTCTTTCACTGTCCCAACCTGACCTGGGGAGGCAGGACTTGAACCCACAAACCTGTCCTCCCCAGGTGTGCACCCTAGCCCCTAGGCCACACAGGACCCTGCCCCACCACAGAGTACCCCTTATCCCTCCTGCCCTGGGGCCAACTGCATTTGGCCATCCCAACCCTATCTGGGGGACCCAGGATTTGAGCCCATGACCCTGTCCTCCTGAAGCAAGTGCCCTATTCCCAAGGTCATGCTGGAACCCCCTGCACCACCTTACAATCAGGGTGCCCCTTATCCCTCCTGCACTGGGGTTGACCAAGTTTGGTCATCCTGACCTGACCTGACCTGACTGGACCAGGTGGATTGGACTAGGCAGGACTTGAACCCACGCTCCTGTCCTCAACAGGTGAGCGCCCTATACCCAATGCCACATGGGAACCCACCCCACAACCCTACCTCAGGGCGCCCCTTATCCCTCCTGCCCCAGGGCCGACCGCTTTTGGCAGTCCCATCCCATCTCATCACGTCACGTCCCAGGGGGAGGTGGAACCTGAACAAATTACTCTGTCGCCCCCAGAAGAGTGCCCTATCCCCTAGGCCCAGCGGGAACCTGCCCCACCACCTTACCATCAGGACGCCCCTTATCCCTCCTGCCCCGGGTACGCCCGGCTTTTGGCCGTCCCGTCCAGACCACCTTACCATGAGGACGCCGCTTATCCCTGGGTCCGCAATGACCAAAATCCACTTTTAAACCCAAAAACGCCGACCCGGGCCTCGGAGGCCGAAATTGACATCCGGAGCCCAACCTCCCCGGACGCGATGACCGAAATCGACTTTTGAAGGGGAAAACACGGACCCAAGGCAGCGAATGCTGAAATTGACCTCTGGAGCCCGAAAATGCCCCCATAGGCCACGATGACCGAAATCAACTTTTGAAGCCGAAAACGCCCCCCCCGGGCCATGATGACCGAAATAAACTTTTGAAGCCAAAAACGACGATCCGGCTGGCGGAGGCCGAAATTGACATCTGGAACCCGAACACGCCCCCCCAGGCTGCGATTACTGAAATCAACTTTTGAAGCCGAAAATGCCGACCGGGGCCGCGGATGCCAAAATCGACGTACGGAGACCGAGAACGCACCCACAGGCCACGATGACCGAAATACACTTTTGAAGCCGGAAACGGCGACCTGGGCCACGGAGGCCGAAATCGACGTCCAGAGCCATAAAACAGCCCACCGGACCGCGATGACCGAAATCGACATTTGAAGCGAAAAATTCTAACCCCGGTCGCGGAGGCCGAAATCGATGTTCGGAGTCTGAAAATGCCCCCCCGGGCTGTCATGACCGAAATCAACTTTTGTAGCCGAAAACACCAACCTGGGTCGCAGAGTTCGAAATCGACTTTCAGAGCTGTAGAAACCATTTTATGTTTAGCTAGAAGCCATCTTGTATAGCAGAAACCATTTCAGCTTTTTGCCTTTGCACGTAGGCCAGAGTGAACTTTCTATCACCCCATGTGCCAGGCCAAGACAGATGTGCTATTGGAATGTGTTAATTGGGCTGGTTCAGACAGAAGAGGTACTCCCTCGTACCTGTCCGCCATCTTGTTGATAAGGCTTTGTTTTTCCTAGTGTAATTGATGATTTCTGTAATTGGATGCCCTGACGTCAGACTCTTTGGTTAAGGGTATAAAGATACTAGGATGGATTGTATTAGCCAGCCTCACTGGGCCCGGCTCTGCTGGGACCACATTTGGCTCACTTTGCTTTTATTGGCCAATTAAACTGTCTGTTTAGCCATGTAAACTGAGTGAAGTCTTTACTTCTACAATTTGGAGGTTCCACCGAGATTCCTAATGCGCCACTTGCCCATATGGACGGACCGGCACTCCACTTCCAAACCTCTCAGAGTGCTCAATAAAAGGTAAGGGGATACCTGTTACGAAATCTCCTGGTGAGGGCTTAGGATTTGGAGTGACAGCTGGCCATTCGGGTAAGGGGAGCTACGAAATTCAATTTTGTGGAGCAGCTAACATTTTGTCTCTGTATCTGTCTTTGTCTATTAGGCCTGTCTTATATGTCACAGTTCCAAAAGGGCATACCGGTGTCTCTAGTGAGGCAGCCATGCGCTGGACCCTCTGTGTTCAGACGCTAAAAGCTGGTGTGGTGCCATTACACTCTCTCGGCACACGGAACTGTGGGAAAGCTTTGTTGACTCTCTTTCTGTTACTTGCAGACATAGTACTGACCTCTGAGGCTAACCCCAGGCCATAGTATTTCCCCATTCTGTCAGGCTGTCTCCAGGCGCCAGGACGTGGTATTCTGTCGGGCTGGGGTAGGTGCCGGGAAACCCCTGTGAGCGGGTGGATTTTGGTCCAGCGTCTCACAAGAAAAAAGGGGGGGGGGATCAGTGCGAGCAGGCGGATTCTGATTCGGTGACTCGCAGAAGAAAATAGTGTAAGCAGGCAGACTTTTGGTTCGGTGCCTTACAGAATCTTTTTAAGCTAAGCGCGCGCAGAAAATGGGGGTAGGTCAGTCTACAGGAATTCCAGTGCCTTCTAAGGACAGTCCAGCTTTCTTTATGTATACTCACTATGGGAAAAATACTTGCAAGTTTTTAGATAAGTGGAATTTGTATACCCAAAATGACTCTAAATTACAATTCCCATTGAAAGGGACTTTTGATGTAACTAAAATTCTATATTTAAGGGGCTCTTGAGGGTCATGGAGCAAAACTCCCGATCTGCAATGGTCTGCCTATCTACCATGGTATGAAGAAACTTTTAAAAGGCAGAAAGAATCTCAATTAAGAAGCTTCAAAGATACTCAGGAAAAACTGCAAACACAGATTAAACTGCTGAAAGAGGCTGGCACTCAATCAAAAGCAGTAATAACTAAGCCTAGTGCACCACCTATTGGGCACTTGTATCCTTGTTTCCCAAACCTTAATTCACAGGATGACATGAATGATGTCCTGTGCCCTGTGTGGAATCCCCCGCCATGTCCGATCCCGGCCCCAGCTCCCGAGCCCCAGGAAGTTCCAGAGAGCCAAGCAGTTTCGGGGGGGGAATGGAATAAAGGAACAGGGAGTGACGACACGTTCAGTAGCCAAGAACCTCGGGCTAGCAAAAGGACAACAAACAGAGTCGAGTGCAGAGGGGATGGTTAGTAGCTCAACCAATGCCACAGCCTATCCTTTACGGGAAGTCCCTAACCCACAAGGAGGGCGTATGCGGGTTTACCAACCCTGGACCAAGACCGAGTTACATGCCCTGGCCAAAGATTTTCCCTCAGTAGAAGAAGACCCGGTAAAATTTAAAGCAGAACTGGCACTAATAATACGGTCTTATGATCCTAACTGGCAAGACCTTGATCTGCTTTTAAGGGTGATCCTGCCTGATGATAAGCGTAACAAGATTTTAGAGAAGGCAGGCTGGCCACCTGGACCTATTTCAGGAGACCCGGATTTAGCAGCTAACAAAGCGGCTCTCACCCGAGCTAGAAACGGACTACTTGATAGTATTCTTCAAGTCCTTCCCAAACGTCTCAATTGGGTTAAAATTAACACCTGCAAGCAGGAAGAAAATGAGTCACCAGGTGCTTATTTGGAAAGGCTTACTAAAGTGTTTGAAAGGCACTCTGGCATTGAAAACCCAGCTGACACTGCTAAGCAGGCGCTGGGTGCTGCTTTTGTTAATGGACTGGATCCGGCTATCCAGACCCAGTTAAAACACATAACCATCGGCTGGGAAACTAAATCCTTAGAGGAACTTCTGACAGTGGCAAACCACTACAGACAGTGCCTAAAGGCTAAACAGGACAAAGAACCTAAACTTATGGTTCTGCAATCACTGCCTACTAAAACAGGCAGGGGTTGGGGGCGCCCCATAGAACGACAGTCACGGGGCTCATATGGACCCCTGAGAGTAGCGTCACCTTGGTCTGGGAATGCCGTCGGCCGAGGCAACCCCAGGACAGTGACAAATGCAAATATTTGTCACTATTGCAAACAGTCCGGACACTGGAAGAGTCAGTGCCCGACCCGCCCTGGGCTGCCAGAGCCTGCAGCTTTCAGACCCCCGCAGGGTCAGTTTAACTTAGCGGCGGCCGAGAGTCAATAGGGGTGCCCAGAGGAGGATTGCAACTTCACCTTTTTATCTCTGCTTATTCCCTTAAACTCTGATGGCACTCTCACTTGCCAGGTTGCTGGACAAAACACCCAGGTTTTAGTGGACACAGGTGCTAGCAGGTCCACCCTCCAAGCGTCGTCTTTTTCTATTCCCATTTCTAACCAGGTTGTTAATGCAGTTGGTATTTCTAATCAAGTTGTACTTCACCCTGTTTCTAAACCTGTCCCTCTTGTACTAGGACCCATTTCAGAGCATCATTCTTTTCTTCTAAGTCCTACCTCCCCTGTGAATTTGTTAGGAAGGGATTTATTGTGCAGATTGCACTATTTTCTGTACTCCTGATGGGGTTTATCTTGAAGTGCCTGCACAGACCCGACAGGAGGTGGAGGACCTACTGCAGGGTCCTGACACCGTCCTATTTCCCTTCATTTCTGATTCAGATGCTGATCTTTTGTCCCAGGTCCCCAACTGTTTGTGGGCCACCACCCCAAACGAAGTGGGCAGGATATCAGTGGATCCTGTTTACATTTCTATTGACAAAACTAAGCGTCTGCCCCGTATTACTCAATACCCACTGAATCCTGCAGCTGAGGCAGGGATTCAGCCTGTCATTTCTGATCTCTTGGCACAAGGTGTTCTTATTCGCTGTACAAGTGAGTGTAACACTCCTATACTGCCTATAAAGAAACCTGGAAGGGACACCTATCATTTCGTCCAGGACCTTCGGGCTATCAACGCTATTGTTATTTCTCAGTTTCCTGTTGTGCCTAACCCGGCCACTATTCTTTCCTCTATCCCACCTGATTCCACTCATTTTACCGTCATTGATCTCTCCTCTGCCTTTTTCAGTGTTCCCCTCCATCCTGACTGCCAATACCTTACGGCTTTTACTTACAAAGGACAGCAATATTGTTGGACTGTTCTACCACAAGGGTTTAGAGATTCTCCCACCTACTTTTCACAAATTCTATGGCGGGATCTCTCTGACATTACATTCCCTTCTGGCTCTACTCTTATTCAATATGTAGACGATTTGCTTCTTTGTAGTGCTTCCCTTGAGACCTGCAGATCAGATTCTGTGGTACTTCTCACGGCTCTAGCTAATAAGGGTCATAAAGTGTCTAAACAAAAACTACAGCTCTGCAAGCCCATGGTTCGGTATTTAGGCCACGACCTCTCGGCGGGGAGCCGTCACCTCTCTGCTGATAGAATCCAGGCAATCCTTTCTGCCCCTAAGCCTACTACCCCTTCCCAAGTCCGCTCTTTCCTCGGTATGGCTGGCTACTGCAGACAATGGATTCCTAACTTTTCTCAGCTAGCCAAACCGCTCCAGGAGCTCACCCGTAATGCTACCCCTTCTCCTATACCATGGGGATCTCAGCAAGACGCTGCTTTCTCGTCTCTGAAACAGGCCCTGGCTTCTGCTCCGGCTCTGGGCCTACCCAATTACTCCCGTCATTTCACTTTGTTCTGTCATGAAAAAGAAGGATGTGCTCTGGGTGTACTGGTGCAGAAACATGGTGATAAATACCGCCCTCTAGCTTATTGCAGTACTTATCTTGACCCCGTTGCGGCCTCATTTCCACCGTGCCTCCGTGCTATTGCGGCGGCAGCGCGGATTTTAGAGCAAGCAGAACCTTTGGTTTTACAATCTCCTTTAACACTGGCTGTTCCTCATTCTGTGTCAGCATTACTCTTAAAGGGAAAACCCAGCACCTTTCTAATGCCCTTCTTGTTAAATATGAACGGCTTCTCTTTGCTTCTTCCAATGTCTCTATAGTTTGCTGTGACACTTTAAATCCTGCTACACTGCTCCCTGCACCCCACGAGGGGGAGCCTCATGACTGTTTGCAGGTTGTACAAGCCGTCACCTCTCCAAGACCTGACCTGTCTGAGACGCCTTTGGATAACCCTGATTTTATACTTTATACAGATGGCTCTTGCTTTTATAATTCTAGTGGAGTTTTAGTAGCAGGCTATGCAGTTTGTACTGTCTGGGATGTAGTAGAATCTGCCCCTCTACCTGCTGTTTCTTCCGCACAGGTAGCGGAATTAATGGCTCTCACAAGGGCTTGTCATATTGCTGCAGGAGCATCTGCTACTATCTACACTGACTCCCGGTATGCTTTTGGCATAGTTCATGATTTTGGTATGCTCTGGAAGCAGCGAGGTTTCCTTACTTCCTCCGGCCACTCTATAAAGAATGGACCTTATGTAGCTGCTTTACTTGATGCAGTTCTTTTGCCTTCGGCTCTTGCTATTGTTAAGTGTGAAGCCCATTCCTCTTCCTCTAATGAAGTTGCATTAGGAAATGACACGGCCGATCGGGCTGCTAAGGCAGCCACCCTATGTCCTCCTCGGGCTGAAGCATTGTACCCTTCTCTCCTACCACCGCCAGCTCCTATGCCATCTCTGTCAGGACTGGCCCTCCTGCAGGACCAAGCCCCAGAATCGGAAAAGCAGGAGTGGAGACTGGCAGGGTGCACCTTGCACCCAGATCACTTGTGGCGCAGCTCTGGCGGCCGCATTGTTGCCCCAGTGGTCTTGCTACCTCACCTTGCCTCTGTGCTCCATGGATTGTCGCACGTTGGCAAAGGGGGGATGGTGGCTATCCTAAAGCAAAATTGGTTTGCTCCTAAATTCTCCCAAGCAGCCAAAGATTACTGTCTGGCTTGCCCTGTCTGCCAAGCCCACAACGTGGGTAAACCTGTAAAGACAGTTCCGGCAACCAGACCTCCGCCTTTGGGACCATTTCTGAATTTACAAATGGACTTTATTCAATTGCCTAAATGTCAATCCTTTGAACAAGTGCTGGTTATAATTTGCTTGTTTTCGGGATGGGTAGAAGCTTATCCCTGCAGGAAAGCGGATGCCATCACAGTAGCTAAGAAACTTCTAAATCATTACATCCCATCATGGGGAATACCCCTGGTGATCTCCAGTGATAGAGGTACCCATTTTACTGGACAAATTGTTCAAAAACTGGCAAAGTACTACTCTATCAGACAAGCACTGCACTGCCCGCGACACCCGGAGGCGCAGGAGCAGTAGAGAGAGGCATAACGGGATTTTAAAGAACAAACTTGCTAAGATATGTGAGGACTCTGGCTTAACATGGGTAGAAGCACTCCCGATTGCCCTAATGAGCATGAGAGCCACTCCAAATCGGAAAACTGGACTCAGTCCACATGAGATTGCATGTGGCCGACCTATGAGACTGTTAAGCAGCCCAGACATTGGCTGATGCCACACTTGTTAAAGGAAGCATAGTCAAGTATTGTCAGCAACTTATGAGGTGTGTACAGTCCTATCATTCACAGGTTAAGGACGCCTTCCAGGAGGCCCCGACTGAGCTGTGCCATAAACTACAGCCAGGAGACGGGGTTTGCGTGAAAGTTCACCAGTGGAAGACTGCCCTGGAACCCAGGTGGAAGGGTCCCTACCAAGTCCTTCTGACCACCCATACTGCTGTAAAGTGCGAGGGATTGCCCACCTGGATTCACGTGTCCCACTGCAAACCGGTTCCAGCCCCTACAGAGGTTGGCCCTAACAAGGAGCACCGCAGACCTGGTACCAGAAACCCAGGTCCAGAAGTAGATGAGGATCAGCGCAGGCTTGGTACCAGCAATCCAGGCCCAGAAGCAGACGATCCTGAGAGACCAAGGCCAAGGTACCAGCTGCGGCCTAGAAGGACCTGCCAGCGATAGGTGAAGCAATCTACGAAGTCCTGAAGAACAGCCAGCATGAGGATGGACAAACAATTCATGTTGAGCTTATGCTTAATCTTGTTTTTAATACCTAATAGTTATAACCTATATGGTTCAAATGTATTTATGCTTTTAATGAACCAAGTTTCCCAATAATTTAATTCCACGGGTTGCTGGATATGTGCTCACCGTCCTGTACATTCAGAAGGAGGCATCCCAATGATTCCAGTCCCACTGAACAGCACTCAAATGAATGGCCCATTGTTTAGTGAATTGAAGCCAAATGATACTTGGCAGGATAAAGGGTTTACTAGCTCAGGGTATATCCGCCTAGCCCTGACCCCAATTGGAGAATACTGCTGGACATGTAATGGTTCAGGAGCCCGAGTGGGAAAAAGCAGGTGTGAGAGAAACATTGTCCTGAATGGGGTATGGTACAGAAACAACACCTGGGAAAATAACAAAGGCCCTTATGACTTCGGAATCAATGGCTACTATTTGCAATGGATGATGAAGCCCCAATGCCAAAGAACCTTAACAGCAAAGGTTGGCCATTACTTCATATGTGGCTGCCGGGCATACAAAACACCGCCCAAGCATTGGAGTGGGACCTGCTATATTGGAGCAGCCTTCCCAGCCATTTGAATCACTAACCATCTCCCTGGTAGTAGAATCCGAAACTACCGAGAGATAACAGAAACACAGAGGTTTGGGGGAATTATGTTCCCAGGATTGGGTGTGGCCTATGCAGTAAGAGAAATTCGGAGGCTGGAAGCAGCTTTCGAGAAAGTAGCTAATGCCACAACCAAAACTCTCCGTGCCATTAATAAGGCGTTAGGAGAAGTGAGACAAATGGTTCTCCAGAACCGGATGGCCCTAGACTACATCCTAGCTAGTAAGGGCGGGGTTTGTGCTTTTGTGGGAAACGAATGCTGTGTGTATATCACTGACACCAGCAAGGAATTGGAGGAAGATGCCTCAGAGATTGAAAGAACTGTGGAAAGCCTAAGGCAGGAGGAAAACTGGACCTTCTGGGGTTGGTTGGGAGGCTGGTTTGGACATGTGGGAACTTGGATTCTGCAAGGTGTAGTTTTAGTATTGGCTATATTCTTTTGTGTTTATTTTTGTTTCTTATTAATCAAATGCTGTATTTCTTGTATTCTGAAAAACACAAGACAGACCCTTACTAAAGAGAATGTGGAAGTAATGATGTTAAAATATGATGAGCAGAGAAAGGAACAAGAAACATATATAAATACTTTAATGGAAATGGAGGTGTAAAAAAAATGGTTTCAAGGTTAGCCTTTAAAAGACTAAAAGGGGGGAGTTGTAGAAACCATTTTATGTTTAGCTAGAAGCCATCTTGTATAGCAGAAACCATTTCAGCTTTTTGCCTTTGCACGTAGGCCAGAGTGAACTTTCTATCACCCCATGTGCCAGGCCAAGACAGATGTGCTATTGGAATGTGTTAATTGGGCTGGTTCAGACAGGAGAGGTATTCCCTCGTACCTGTCCGCCATCTTATTGATAAGGCTTTGTTTTTCCTAGTGTAACTGATGATTTCTGTAATTGGATGCCCTGACGTCAGACTCTTTGGTTAAGGGTATAAAGATACTAGGATGGATTGTATTAGCCAGCCTCACTGGGTCCTGCTCTGCTGGGACCACGTTTGGCTCACTTTGCTTTTATTGGCCAATAAAACTGTCTGTTTAGCCGCGTAAACTGAGTGAAGTCTTTACTTCTACAGAGCCCAAAAACGCGCCCCCCCCGGGCCATGATGACCGAAATCAACTTTTGAAGCCGAAAACGAAAACCGGGGCCAGGGAGGCAGAAATCGACGTCTGGATCCTGAAAAGGCCCCCCCGGGCTGCGATGACCGAAATCGAATTTGAAGGAGAAAACACAGACCCGAGCTGCCGAGGCCGAAATCGACGTCTAGAACCCGAACATGCCCGCCCAGGCCACGATGACCGAAATCGACTTTTGAAGGCAAAAGTGCCGACCCTGGCCGCGGAGGCCAAAATCGACATCCAGAGCCCGAAAACACCCCCTCCCGGGCCGTTATGACCGAAATCGACTTTAGAAGCCGAAAAGGCCGACCGGGGCCACGGATGCCAAAATCGACATCCGGACACCGAGAACGCACCCCTAGGCCGCGATGAGCGAAATACACTTTTGAAGCCAAAAACGCCGACCCGGGCCTCGGAGGCCGAAATATACGTCCAGAGCCCGAAAACGCCCCTACTGGACTGTCATGACCGAAATCAACTTTTGAAGCTGAAAACGCTGACCCGGGCCACGGATGCCGAAATCGACATCCAGAGCCCGAACATGCCCCCCAAGCCCGCCATACCCGAAATCGACTTTAGAAGCCGACAACGCCGACCGAAGACACGGATGCCGAAATCGACATCTGGAGCCCAAAACGCCCCCCCCGGGCCGCGATGGCTGAAATTGATTTTTGAAGCCAAAAATGCCGACTGGGGCCACGGATATCAAAATCGACATCCGGAGTCCAAGAACGCCCCCCCCGGGCTGTCATGGACAAAACCCTCTTTTGTAGTAGAAAACACTGACCCGGGCCACGGAGGCCAAAATCGATGTTTAGAGCCTGAAAATGCCTCCCTGGGCCGCTATGACTGAAATCGACTTTTGAAGCCGAAAATCCCGACTGGGGCCATGAATCCTGAAATCGACGTCAGGAGCCCAAATGCCCTCCCAGTACGCTATGACCGAAATCGACTTTTGAAGCTGAAAACGCAGACCTGGGTCGCGGAGGACGAAAACAACCTCTGGAACCTGAACACGCCCCCCTGGGCCGCGATGACCGAAATCGACTTTTGAAGCCGAAAACGCCGAGCCGGGCCGTGGAGGCCGAAATCAACATTTGAAGCCGAGAACACCGACCCAGGCCGCGAAGTCCGATATTGACATCTGGAGCCCGAAAACGCCCCCCTGGGCCGCGATGGCCGAAATTGACTTTGGCAGCTGAAAATGCGGAGCTGGGCCACGGAGGAAGTAGTCGAAGTCCGGAGACCAAAAACGCCCCCTGGGACCACGATGGCGAAAATTAACTTTTCAAGCCAACAACACCGACGCGGGCCGTGGGAGGCCGAAATCGACTTTTGAAGCCGAAAATGCCGACCCGGGCCGCAGAGTCCGAAATCGACGCCCTGATCCCGAAAACGCCGATCCGGGCCACGATGGCCAAAATCGAATTTTGAAGCTGAAAGCGCTGACCCGTGCCGGGGGAGGCCTAAATCGACTTTTGAATCCGAAAACGCCGACCAGGGCCGCGGAGGCTGAAATCGACTTTTGAAGCCGAAAACACTGACCCGGTCCGCGGGAGGCCGAAATCAACTTTTGAAGCAGAAAACGCCTGGAGGCTGAAATCAGCATTCATAGCCCAAAAAAGGCCCCAGGGGCCGCGATGGCCGAAATCGACTTCTGAAGCCAAAAATGCGGACCCTGGACACGGGGAAGTAATCGACGTCCGGAGCCCGAAAGCGCCCCCCCCGGGCCGCAATGGCTCGACTTCTGAAGCTGAAAACGCCAACTTGGGCCAAGGAGGCCAAAACCGACGTCCGGAGCCCGAACACCGTCCTCCTTGCCGCGATGGCGAAAATCAACTTTTGAAGCCAAAAATGCGGACCCGGGCCACGGGAGGCCAAAATTGATGTCCTTAGCATGAAAACGCCCCCCCAGGCCTCGATGGCGAAAATCGAGTTTTGAAGCCAAAAAAGCCGACCAGGGCCACGGGAGGCTGAAATCAACATTTGAAGCCAAGAATGCCGACCCAGTCCGTGGAGTCTCATATCAACATCCGGAGCCCGAAAATGACCCCCTGTGCCGCGATGGCCGAAATCGAGTTTTGAAGACGAAAACGCCGATTCATGCCGCGGAGGCTGAAATCGACTTTCAGAGTACAAAAACGCCCCCCCCCCCGGGCCGCGATGGCCGAAATTGACTTTGGCAGCCAAAAATGCGGACCCGGGCCACGGAGGAAAAAATCGAAGTCCAGAGACCAAAAACGCCCCCTGGGACTACGATGGCGAAAATTAACCTTTCAAGCCAACAACACCGACCTGGGCCGCGGGAGGCCGAAATCGAATTTTGAAGACGAAAATGCCAACCCGGGCCGCAATGGCCGAAATCGACTTTTGAAGCCGAAAATGCCGATTCATGCTGCGGAGGCCGAAATCCGCAGCCCGTGTCGGCGTTTTAAGCTTCAAAAGTCAATTTAGGCCTCCGTGGCCCGGGTCGGAGTTTTCAGCTTCAAAATTTGATTTAGGCCATCACGGCCCGGAGGGCGTTTTTGGACTCCAGTCGTCGATTTCGGCCTCCGAGGCCCGGTGGCGCATTTTTGGGCTCCAGATGTCGATTTCAGCCTCTGGGGTCCGGGTCGGCGTTTTCGGCTTCAAAAGTCGATTTCGGCGATCGCGGCTGGGGGGGCGTTTTCGGGCTGCGGACGTCGATTTTGGCCTCCGCTGCCCAGGTCGGCATTTTAGGCTTCAAAAGTCGATTTCGGCCATCGCGGCCAGAGGGGTCGTTTTCGGGCTCCGGACGTGGATTTCGGCCTCCGCGGCCCGGGTCAGAGTTTTCGGCTTCAAAAGTTGATTTCGGCCATCGCGACCAGAGGGGTTATTTTTGGGCTCCGGTCGTCGATTTCGGCCTCGGCGTCCTGGGTCGGAGTTTTTGGCTTCAAAATTTGATCTCGTCCATTGCGGCCAGGGGGGCGTTTTGGGGCTCCGGACATCGATTTCGGTCTCCACGGCACGGGTCAGAATTTTTGGCTTCAAAAGTCAATATCGTCCATCTTAGCCCGGGGGCGCGTTTTCAGGCTCTGGTCGTCGATTTCAAACTCCGCGGCCCGGGTCGGCGTTTTCGGCTTCAAAAGTCGATTTTGGCCGTCGTGGCCCAGTGGCGCTTTTGTGGGCTCCGAATGTCTATTTCGGCCTTCGCGGCCCAGGTCAGCATTTTAGGCTTCAAAAGTTGATTTCGGCCATCGCGGCCAGAGGGGTCGTTTTCGGGCTCCGGACGTGGATTTCGGCCTCTGTGGCCCGGGTCAGAGTTTTCGGCTTCAAGAATCGATTTCGGTGATCGCGGCCAGAGGGGATATTTTCGGGCTCCGGTCATCGATTTCGGCCTCGGCGGCCTGGGTCGGAGTTTTCAGCTTCAAAATTCGATTTCGGCCATTGCGGCCCGGAGGGCGTTTTTGGGCTCTGGTCCTCGATTTCGGCCTCTGGGGCCTGGGGCAGTGTTTTCGGCTTCAAAAGTCGATTTCGGCCATCGCAGCCAGGGGGGCTTTTTCAGGCTGCGGATGTCAATTTCGGCCTCCTTGGCCGGGGTCGGCGTTTTCGTCTTCAAAAGTCCATTTTGGCCTTCTCGACCCGGTGGCGCATTTTCGGGCTCTGGACGTCAACTTCGGCCTCCTCGGACTGGGTCAGCGTTTTCGGCTTCAAAAGTCGATTTCGGCCATTGCGGCCCGGGGACACGTTTTCAGGCTACGGATGTCGATTTCGACATCCTCGGCCCGGGTCAGTGTTTTCGGGTTGAAAAGTCGATTTCAGCCATCGCGGCCCGGGTCGGCGTTTTCGGCTTCAAAAGTCGATTTCAGCCATCGCAGCCCTGGGTCGCATTTTTGGGCTCCGGACTTCGATTTCGACCTCCTCAGCCCCGGTCGGAGTTTTCGACTTCAAAAGTCGATCTCTGCCATCGCGGCCCGGGGGCACGTTTTCAGGCTACAGACGTCGATTTCGACCTCCTCGGCCTGGGTCGGAGTTTTAGGGTTCAAAAGTCGATTTCGGCCATCGTGACCCGGGGGGGCCTTTTCGTGCTCGGGACATCAATTTCGGCATCCACAGCCCGGGTTGGCGTTTTCTGCTTGAAAAGTCTATTTCGGCCGTCGCGGCCCAGGGGTGCGTTTTCGGGCTCCAGTCGTCGATTTTGGCCTCGGCGGCCTGGGTTGCAGTTTTCAGTTTCAAAATTTGATTTCGGCCAACAAGGCCCAGGGGGCCGTTTTCGGGCTCCGGTCGTCGATTTTGGCCTCCGAGGCCCGGGTCGATGTTTTCGGCTATGAAAGTTGATTTCGGCCATCGCAGCCCGGTGGTGCATTTCCGTGCTCCGGACGTCAATTTTGGCCTCCGCAGCCCGGGTCAGAATTTTCGGCTTCAAAAGTCAATATCGTCCATCGCAACCCGGGGGCGTGTTTTCAGGCTCCGGACGTCGATTTCGACCTCCTCGGCCCGGGTCAGCATTTTCGGCTTCAAAAGTCGATTTCAGCCATCGCGGCCCAGGGGCATGTTTTTGGGCTCTGGACGTCGATTTTGGCCTCCGCTGCCCGGGTCGGCGTTTTTGGCTTCAAAAACCATTTCGGCCATCGTGCCCCGGGGTGGCGTTTTGGGGCTCCAGACGTCGATTTTGACCTCCTCAGCCCGGGTCAGCGTTTTCGGCTTCAAAAGTCGATTTCAGCCATCGAGGCCCGGGGGTGCGTTTTCAGGCTCCGAATGTCGATTTCGGGCTTTGCGGCCCAGGTCAGCATTTTCGGCTTCAAAAGTTGATTTCAGCCATCCCGGGCCGGGGGCGCGTTTTTGGGCTCCGGACGTCGATTTCAGCCTCCGCGGCCTAGGTCGGCGTTTTCAGCTTCAAATGTCGATTTCGGCCATCGCGGCCCGGGGGTTCCTTTTGGGGCTCTGGACGTCAATTTCGGCTTCCGAGGGGCCAGTTCGGAGTTTTCGGCTTCAAAAGTCGATTTCGGCCATCTAGGCCCGGGGGGGGGGTTCGGGCTCCGAATGTCGATTTCGGCCTTCGCGAGCCAAGTCAGCATTTTCGGCTTCAAAAGTCGATTTCAGCCATCACGGCCCGGGGGCGCGTTTTCGGCTTCAAAAGTCGATTTCGGCCATCGCGGCCCGAGAGAGCATTTTCGGGCTCCGGACGTTGATTTCAGCCTCCGCGGCCTAGGTTGGCGTTTTCGGCTTCAAAAGTCGATTTCTGCCATCGTGGCCCGGGTGCGGGGGGGGGGGCGGTTTGGGGCTCCGGACGTCGATTTTAGCCTCGTCGGCCCCGGTTGGCCTTTTTGGCTTCAAAAGTCAACTTCCGCCTTCGCAGCCCAGGGTCGCGTTTTCGGGCCTCGGATGTTGATTTCGGCCTCCGGAGCCCGCGTCGGCCTTTTAGGCTTGAAAAGTCGATTTCGACCTCCGAGGCCTAGGTCGGCGTTTTCGGCTTCAGAAGTCGATTTCGGCCACCGCGGCCAGGGGGGGCATTTTCGGTCTGCGGACGTCGATCACGGCCTCCTCAGCCGCGGTCCGCGTTTTCGGCTTCAAAAGTCGATTTCGGCCATCACAGCCCGGTGGCGCATTTTTGGGCTCCGGACGTCGATTTCGGCCTCTGGAGCCTGGGTCGGCGTTTTCGGCTTCAAAAGTTGATTTCGGCCATCTCGGCCAGGGGGGGTTTTTTAGTGCTCTGGACGTCGTTTTCGGCCTCCTCGGCCCGGGTCAGCGTTTTTGGCTTCAAACGTCGATTTCAGCAACTTCGGCCCAGGTCAGCGTTTTAGGTTTCAAAAGTCGATTTCGGCCATCGCAGCCAGGGGGGCCTTTTCAGGCTGCGGATGTCGATTTCGGCGTTTTCATCTTCAAAAGTCCATTTTGGCCTTCTCGACCCGGTGGCGCATTTTCGGGCTCCGGACGTCAACTTCGGCCTCCTCGGAGTGGGTCAGCGTTTTCAGCTTCAAAAGTCGATTTTGGCCATTGCGGCCTGGGGACACGTTTTCAGGCTAAGGATGTCGATTTCGACATCCTCAGCCCGGGTCAGTGTTTTCGGGTTGAAAAGTCGATTTCAGCCATCGCGGCCACGGGGGGGGGTTTTCCGGCTGCAGACGTCGATTTTGGCCTCCGCTGCCCAGGTCGGTGTTTTTGGCTTCAAAAACCATTTCGGCCATCGTGGCCCGGGGGGGCGTTTTGGGGCTCCGGACGTCGATTTTGGCCTCTGCGGCCCGGGTCAGAATTTTCGGCTTCAAAAGTCGATATTGGCCATTGTGGCCCGGGGGCACGTTTTCAGTCTCCGGAAGTCGATTTCGACCTCCTCGGCCCGGGTCGGCGTTTTCGCCTTCAGAAGTCAATTTCAGCCATCGTGGCCCAGTGGCGCATTTTCGGGCTCCGGACGTCGATTTCGGCCTCCGGGGCCTGGGTCGGCGTTTTCGGCTTCAAAAGTTGATTTTGGCCATCGCGGCCTGGAGGCGTGTTTTCGTGCTCGGGATGTCGATTTTGGCCTCCTCGGCCCAGGTCGGCGTTTTAGGCTTCAAAAGTCGATTTTTGCCATCGCGACCCAGGGGCACGTTTTCGGGCTCGTGATGTTGATTTCGGCCTCTGGTGCCTGGGTCGACGTTTTCGTCTTCAAAAGTTGATTTAGACCATCGCTTCCCAGGGGGGAGTTTTGGGGCTCCGGACGTCGATTTAGGCCTCCTCGGCCCGGATCGGCCTTTTCGGCTTCAAAAGTTGATTTCAGCCATCACGGCCCGGGGCGTAGTTTTCAGCTGCAAAACTCGATTTCGGCCATCGTGGCCCGCGGCATCGTTTTCAGCTGCAAACGTCGATTTCTTCCTCCGTGGCCTGGGGCATCTTTTTCGTTTACAAAAGTCGTTTTCGGCCATCTCAACCTGGGGCATCATTTTCGGCTGCAAAAGTCGATTTCAGCCATCATGGCTAGGGCGTGGTTTTCTGCTGCAAAAGTTGATTTCCGCCATCACGGCTTGGTAGGGTGCTTTCGCGCTCCGAAGTTCATTTTCGGCCTCCGGGCTCCAGAGGTCGATTTCAGGCTCCGTGGCCCAGGGCGTCGTTTTCAGTTGCAAAAAGTTGATTTTGGCCCTCGCGGCCCGGGGCGGGGGGGGTATTTTTGAGCTCCAGAGGTCGATTTCGGCCTCCACAGCCTAGGGCGTCGTTTTCAGCTGCAAAAGTCGATTATGGCTATTGCAGCCCAGGTGGGCGTTTTGGGGCTCCAGAGGTCGATTTTGGCCTCTGTGGCCTGGGGGTGTCGTTTTCAGCTGGAAAATTCGATTATGGCCATTGCAGCCCTGGGCGGCATTTTCGGCTGCAAAAGTCGATTTCAGCCATTATGGCCGGGGGGGTGTTTTCAGGCTCCGGACGTCAATTTCGGCCTTAGAAAACGCCCCCCCGTGCCGCGATGGCCGAAATTGTCTTTTTGCAACTGAAAACTACACCCAAGACCGTGGATACCTAAATCGACCTCCAGAGCCCGAAAACGCCCCCCTGGGCTGCGATCGCCAAAATCGACCTTTTGCAGCCGAAAACAACCCCCTGGGCCGTGGAGGCTGAAATCGACCTCCGGAGCGCGAAAACTCCTCCCCGGGCAATGATCGCCGAAATCAACTTTTTTTGAACTGAACACGACGCCCTGGGCTGCGGAGGCGGAAATAATAATAATGCTCTATTCCAAAATTCCTCGTAACCCTTTTGGAATGAGGGTTACTGGTACGTAGGAAAAAGCTTCCTGTTATTTTGAAATATATTTCAAATTAACGGGCTGCTTCCATAGATGCAGAATCTCTATTTCGGGATACTTTCGGTATCCCAAAATAGCTCCACAGTGTAGATGTACCCTAAGGTGCCACAGGACACCCAATTTTTTTTTAGATACAGGGTAACACAGCTACCCCTTGGAGATTTTTCACATCTTAAAGTGAGTGAAAATGGCTTCTGAGATTCTTATGGAGATTATATGAAAGTCTTAGGCTCCACAATATTTACATTTCAAAATATGTGATGCCCCGCTTGCAGAACAAATGGAGTGCTAGAAGAAGATGCTCAAAATGGGAAGGAAGAGGACAGCTGCCCTTCTTATTTCAAAGGCTAAAGTAAAGTTCCTTTTTCCCTTACGTACCTTAGCTGGTGCTACTAAAATAACAGGAGGAGCTTCCTCTTCAGACTAAACACACTTTAATTATTGCTGTGATTAAGGGTGATGTAACAAACAATAGTCAACATTTTAAAAGGCTTTTTGTTAAAAGGGAAATTTTTATCACTTTGGGGGAGAGCAGAGGGAGTTCATCCATACACAGACTCCAAACAAATGTTCAGCATGTGGCAAGCAAAATGAAATATTTTTAGTTTAAACAAAGAATTTAGATTTTCAACAAAAATGAAAATCAAAAACAACCTCCCCACCACCCATTGATCAGTTTTTACTGAGGGAACCAAGGAAGTCAATTAATAACCAGTTCTAACCACAATTCTTCCTTATAAGTTAGGAAGATAACCATTATTATTATTTTTAAATAAGCTTATTCTGCATTAGCCATGACATGCTGCAGAGATAGCTACAGAAGTGCCCATAGACAGATATAATCATAGAATCATAGAACCATAGAGCTGGAAGAGACCTCAGAAGGTCATCAAGTCCAGCCCCCTGCTCTAGGCAGGACCAATCCCAACTAAATCAACCCGGCCAGGCCTTTGTCAAGCCAAGACTTAAACACCTCTAGGGATGGAGACTCCACTACTTCCCTAGGTAACCCATTCCAGT
The DNA here is from genome assembly GCA_019425775.1 of Rafetus swinhoei. Classification (NCBI taxonomy): domain Eukaryota; kingdom Metazoa; phylum Chordata; order Testudines; family Trionychidae; genus Rafetus; species Rafetus swinhoei. Next base: position 130,934,778 of record CM033424.1, read on the forward strand.
GCTTCACTACCCTCCTAGTGAAATAGCTTTTCCTAATATCCAACCTGGACCTCTTCCACCACAACTTGAGACCATTGCTCCTTGTTCTGCCATCTATCACTACTGAGAACAGCCTCTCTCCATCCTCTTTGGAACCTCCCTTCAGGAAGTTGAAGGCTGCTATCAAATCCCCCCTCACTCTTCGCTTCTGCAGACTAAACAGACCCAACTCCCTCAGCCTCTCCTCATAGGTCATATGCTCCAGCCCCCTAATCATTTTGGTTGCCCTCCGCTGGACCCTCTCCAATGCGTTCACATCCTTTTTGTAGTGGGGACCCCAGAACTGGACACAATACTCCAGATGTGGCCTCACCAAAGCCGAATAAAGGGGAATAATCACATCTCTGGATCTGCTGGCAATGCTCCTCTTAATGCACTTAAAGATACACTGTAAGCAACTGATTCTTAGATGCACCTTACACAAACAACCTTCAGAGTCACTCTGAATTATTAACTAGAATAATGAATGACATATAAGATTGGGTGTGAACTTTAGAAATGACAAGCTTATAGTTTTCTTTCTCCAAATTCAGACCTGTCTCTGCACATGTATTTATCAAAGTGCATCTGTTCAACAATATAGATTACAAAAAAGGTCATCCATATTATGCACTGAAATTGACAGATACAGTGTTCAGTGTTCATCCATACACAGTTGTTGTTTTCAAAGTACTTTTTATGGAGTAGTCATTTTTAAATCCCCTGAAGACCGAATAAAATTGTTAAGGTAAATAATCCCATAATATGAAATTCCAAACTATAACGATCTTTTCTTAATTCTTTAAAGGATTCTGTGATTTATCTGGGAAATTATATAAAAATATAGATGTTCAATTATCGTCTATAACTGCAGCTGAAAACAGTAGAAAAGGAGCTCTTTGATCCAATGTAAAGTGTCATGTAATTTTGGATTTTACCCAGACACGTGTTTAAAATGACTGATTTCTCTGTGATTGCTGGAAGCTGGTTTGTGGCTACAAATCCTGGGAGCAAGCTGGGAGTCATTATTTGCTTTCACTCCTTGCTGTAACTGTGTCCTAACTGGATAAAAATACTGTGTTAAAAAATACTTTGTAGAGTCTGTTATTTCTCTCTATTTTTTTGGGTTGTCAACCTATTCTCTCAGGATATGTCTACACTACAGAGTTTTGTCAGAAAAATGGCGATTTTTCCGACAAAACTTGAGGAACGTCCACACTGCAATCACATTCTTTTGCAAGTAAATCAAAAGAACAGAGGGCTTTTTCTGACAGAGGTAATCCTCGTTCTATGAGGAAGAAGTCTTTTTGCCATGTCATCTGTCACTAGGTTACCTCCTTCATCCAGTAGGGGCCCCACACCCTCTCTGATCACCTTCTTCTTGTTAACATGCCTGTAGAAACCTTTCTTTGTTATCCTTCACATCCTTTGCTAGTCACAATTACAATTGCACTTTCGCCTTCCTGATAACCCCCCGGCATTCTCGAGCTATACATTTATACCCCTCCCTGGTCATTTGTCCAAGTTTCCACTTTTTGTAAGCTCCCTTTTTGTGCTTAAGTTCACCAAAGATTTCCCCGGTAAGCCAATCCGGTCTCCTACCATGTTTGCTTCTCTTGCTATGCATTGGGATGGTTTCTTTCTGTGTCTTCAATAAGGCTTCTTTAAAATACTGCCAGCTGTCCTGGACTCCTTTCCCCTTCATGTTAGCATCCCAGGGGATTCTGCCCATCAGGTCTCTGAGGGAGTCAAAGTCTGCTTTTCTGAATCCAAGGTGTGTATTTTACTACTCTCTTTTCTTCCTTTGGTCAGGATCCTGAAATCTACCATCTCATGATCACTACTTCCAAGGTTGTCACCCACCTCTACTTCCCCTATTAGTTCCTCCCTGTTTGTGAGCAGAAGGACAAGCTGTGCACAGCCCCTGGTTGGATCCTTCAGCATTTGTACCAAGAAGTTATCCCCAACATTCTCCAAAAACTTCGTGGATTGCCTGTGTACTGCCGTATTGGTCTCCCAGCAGATGTCAGGGTGATTAAAGTCCCTCCTGAGAACCAGGGCCTGCGATCTGGAAGCTTTTCTCAGTTGTCCGAAAAAAGCCTCATCTACCTCATCCACCTGATTTGGTGGCCTGTAGTAGACACCAACCACAACATCATGGCTGTTGTTTGCACCTCTAAACTTAACCCATAGACTCTCAACAGGTTTTTCTCCCTCTATATACTGGAGTTCTGAGCAATCATAGTACTCTCTTACATATAGTTAACTCTTCCTCCTTTTCTCTCCTGCCTGTTCTTCCTGAACAGTCTATACCCTTCCATGACAGCGCTCCACTCATGCGAGTCATCCCACCAAGTTTCTGTTATCCCAATTAAATCGTATTTCTTGGACTGGGCCAGGGCCTCCAGTTCTTCCTGTTTGTTGCCCAGGCTTCTCGCATTAGTGTACAAACACCTCAGATAACCAGTTGATCGCCCTACCCTCTGCATTCGAATCAGGAGTCCTCCTTTCTTGCTCGTTCCTCTTTGCATTTCTTCCCGGTATCCGACTTTCCCACTCCCCTCAGGGTTTTGGTCACTGTCCCCCAATGAACCTAGTTGAAAGCCCTCCTCACTAGGTTTGCAAGCCTGCCCGGGAAGATGCTCCTTCCTCTCTTGGTTAGGTGGATCCCATCTCTTCCTAGCAATCCTTGTGCCCGGAACAGAGTCCCATGGATGAAGAAACCAAAGCTCTCTCTGCAACACCACCTGCGCAACCATGCATTTACTTCCTCAATTCGACGATCCCTGCCCAGTCCTTTCCCTTCAACAGAGAGGATAGACGAGAACACCACTTGTGCTCCGAATTCTTTGATCCTTCTTCCCAGTGCTACATAATCTGCAGTAACCGGCTCAAGGTCATTCTTGGCCGTATCGTTAGTTCCCAAGTGGAGAAGCAGGAAAGGGTAGAGATCCGAAGGTTTGATCAGTTTTGTAAGCCTCTCAGTCACATCCTGAATGCGAGCTCCCGGTAAGCAGCACACCTCTCGAGATTCTAGGTCTGGACGGCAGATGGATGGCTCAGTCCCTCTTAGGAGGGAGTCCCCGACCACCACCACCTGCCATCTTCTTTTGGGGGTGGTGGTCATGGAACCTCTCCATCCCTAGGATTACGCGTCCCATGCCTTCCAGTAGATGGTGTTCCCTTCCGGTTTCTTCCTTGTGAGGTCCCTTCCAAAGCATTCACCACCGCAGAGCCTGTGGAGAGAGCCTGAAAGTGATTACTTACCTCTATAGCATTGAGGGATTGCTGTGCTGGCCTTTTCCCCCTTCTAGAAGTTACATGCTGCCAGTTCTCTTTCTGGTGCCGTACTGCCCTCTCTGGCTCTTCCACCTGCCGTGCTTGCAGGATTAAATGCTGCCTTCTATTGAGGAAGTCTTCATCCTCTCTGAAAAAGCCTCTCCTCTGTGGGGTGCAGTTGCCAGAGTGTAGCTCCCACACCCACGGAGAGGGTCCCAAGATTGAGCTGGGGGTCAGGATCTTTCAGGACCAGGAAGGTAGCTGGCAGAAAGTGCTGCAAAAACTGCAGCATGGCTGTATGGTGCCATTGCATGCCCAGGGCATCTCTGTTTCCATGGCACAAGGAACAAAGCTGTGGCATCCATAAAAGAAGAGGGCAGCCACAGCAGGCACTGTGAGAGCTTTGCTGTCCTTCGAAGAGGTAGCAAGCATGCAGTAGAAGCAGAGAAACGGCTGTCCGGGGGGTTCCTTTAAGCACGTGTCTCTGTAAGGCTCTGGCACCAGCAACTGGTGACCTAAAGCCCTGGCTGAACTGGTTCCAGGTGGCCTTTTATGCGAGAGAGCGTCCAATTAGTCTGGACGCTCTCTTTTGAAAAAGTACATCTCTTCCAAAAAACGCTTCTTCCAAAAGAAGCCTGAAGTCTAGATGTAGTCTGAGCTATCTTGAGACTTTTGAAACCCAGCAGTACCAATGGTTAAAACAGACCTGTACACTGCTTCATATCTAATTTTTGTGCTTATATGCAGTACTTATTTGCAACAATGACAGAATATTGTGAAAACATACCTCAATCTATTTTATACAGCCAAGCCCTAAGATACAACCGGATTTGCTCTGATCGCACAGACAGAGACAAATACCTACAGGATCTTTATAGAGCATTCCTAAAACTGAAATACCCACCTGGAGAAGTGAAAAAACAGATTGACAGGGCCAAAAGGGTACCCAGATATGAACTACTTCAAGACAAACCCAAAAGAGAAAATAACAGAATTCCACTTATCACCTAGGCTACATCTAGACAACATCTCTCTGTTGGCAGAGGGATGTAAATGAAGCACTTCAGAAGTGCAAATGAAGCAGGGATTTAAATATCCGCACTTCATTTGCATAATTGCGTCATGGTGCTCTTTCGAAAAAGCGCTCTTTCGAAAGTAAAACTGCAGTCTAGACGCGGTTCTTTCAAAAATAGAAGCCTTTTTTGAAAGATCCTGTACTCAGAAAACGAGGAAAAAGCGCCGTGATGTGATTATGCAATTTCAAAGTGCCTAATTTACATCCCTCTGTCGAAAGAGGGATGTAGTCTAGACACACTCTTACAGTCCACAACTCAAACCCCTCCAATGCATTATACACAATCTGCAACCTATCTTGGAAAATGATCTCTCACTCTCAGAAGCCTTGAGGGAAAAGCTTATTCTCACTTACAGACAACCCCCCAACCTGAAATGAATTATTTCCGGTAACCACACTGCACAGCTATATCATAAGCATCCAGGAACCCAGCCCTGCATTCAGCCACAGTGCCAACTTTGCCCACATATCTATACAAGCCATCAACATAAGCTACCAAATCAGAGGCTCATTTAACTGCACATCCAGCAATTTGATCTATGCCATTAAATGCCAGCAGTGCCCCACTGGACAGTCTCTACGGGAAAGAATCAATGGACACAAATTAGATATACATGAAGGCTGTGTCTACACTGGGCCACTTATTCCGGAAAATCAGCCGCTTTTCCGGAATAAGCTGCGAGCTGTCTACACTGGCCCCTTGAATTTCCGGAAAAGCACTGGCGATCTACAGTAAGAAATCAGCTGCTTTTCTGGAAAAACTATGCTGCTCCCGCTCGGGCAAAAGTCCTTTTTCCGGAAAACTGTTCCGGAAAAGGGCCAGTGTAGACAGCCCAGTAGTCTTTTCCGCAAAAAGCCCGATCGCGAAAATGGTGATCAGGGCTTTTTCGAGCAGCGTCTACATTGGCCACGGACGCTTTTCGGAAAAAGGGCTTTTCGGAAAAGCATCCTGCCAATGTAGACGCTCTTTTTCCGGAAATACTTATAACGGAAAACTGTTCCATTTTAAGCATTTCCGGAAAATCATGCCAGTGTAGACGTAGCCAAAGGGACCATACAGAAACCTGTTGGGGAACACTTCAATCTACCTGGTCACACTTTAAAAGATCTCCAAGTGGCTGTCTTGTTACAGACCAATTCTACAAGCTAAATACACAGAGAAGGGTTGGAATTACAATTCCTCCACAAATTTAATTCTCACACCTATGGCCTCAGTTGAGATAATGGCTGGCTGGGACTTTATCAACCTAACAAACAATGAAGGTGCCAACAGCTCTTTGTCTGTGTAGATTCTTGTGTTGGTACCTTGCCTCTCTAATTGCTATCCTATGATCCTTATCTGCTTCTTTTAACTATTCAGTTTTTAGGTGCTTATAGATTACCAGTTTTGCCTGTTTGGTTTTCCCCTGGTATATTTACATACCCTGGTTCTTGTTTTCCACCCCCTTCCATTTTTTTTCCTTCCCTCCTCTCCCTTCTCCCCTATTTATTTTGGATCCGCACATCCTAAACTCAAAATTCCAGTCATCTGAAGAAGAGGGCTGTGCCCACGAAAGCTCATGATACCATCTACATGTTGTATTAATCTATAAAGTGCTACCAGACTATTTGTTGTTTTTTAAGTTTATCCTGTACAGACTAACTCAGCTACCCTCTGAAGCTTCTCAAAATGCAATGGAAAGTTTATTAAGTGTGCCAAGCCATATGTTCTTCAAATTTCACTGTTGGGTATGCAACTTTTTTTGATCAATCAAATACATATGCTCCAATTCCTTTTACAAGATTTCAGATGGCTAACTGAGGGCACCCACTCACATTATACATGATATGCTATGTACATGATTTTTTGTTCCTTTGCTGTGAAATATAGCATTAACAAAGCAGGAATCAATACAAGTGACTTATATTCAAAATGTTTTGTACTGACCAATTGATATACATTATGCAGTCAGTTTCATACCAGTCCAGAGATTATATCTAATAAATATAAAGAAAAAGTGTTTTAAATAGCTGCAGAGGAAAAAAGAAATGCAGAAGAGACAGGAAAACAAAAGGAGGAGGGACTACAAATGAACCCAATCTTTAAAAAGATAAATTTACTAACAGACCAAATTTAATTACATATTTTTTCCAATACAAAATAGACCTTCATTCCATTTAATACTGTGTTATATTGGTTCTGAATTTTTCAGCATCAAAGATGGCCCCCTTTACACTCCTCTTCCCACCCAGTTGCGATCCAACCAAGAGATCATTCCCAGTTAACCACAACTTCTGGAACAATTTGTATAAACTGTAAACCACTTCTAGCCAAGGGGCATGGCAGTACCTCTATGAATTTAGCAATGTTGGTAGAACAGATTGGTTGTGACCTGACACAACCTCCCCAGTGCCAAGTTGAGTCTTTCACTATTAATATACTCTATATACTGGAAAAATAATTTAATCACTTGAGAAAACTGTACCTGATCAGACTAGTGATCCATCTAGCCAGTAGTCAAGAATACATGGGTTGGATCACAGAGATCCCCTTGAGACAGTCATCTGATGTACTGGTCATAACACTGAGCCCTCCTATCTGTCCTCTGCAGTGCCCACCACTCTTTCCTGCTGATCCAGAAGCTCTGGTCTCCCCCAGCAAAGATACATAGCTCAGATAACAGTCCTCAAGCAGAGTAACACAGTCGCTGATAACAGCTCAACTCAGGGAGGGCTCAATTACAGGGACTTCTCGGCACCCAAGTCCAAAATAGGACTAAAATCCCAAATAAATCTATCTCAGTCTATATATAAGTTTTACACAGAGAAAGCTCATAGTTTGCTCCCTTTATTAAAGAAAGAGAGATATGCACAGCTGTTGTCAATCACTGTTTGCTTCCCATTCATTAAATAGAATTCTCCACGGGTCAGGGCTCTTTGTTCAATCCTCTCTGGTCCGCCCTCTTTCCTATGGAAGAGTACAAAATTCAAGATGGATTCCAGCACCAGGTGGCATGGTAACCTCTCTCTATAGGACCAATCATAATCTAGGTTTACCAGAAAACTAAGACTATTTGCAGATCATTTCCTTGAGCACTGGACCATTAAGTTCCTGAAGTACCAGTAATGGTTTTTACTAGAAGACCTAGTTTAATAAGCAGACTTACGGTACGTCTACACTTGCCCCCTACTTCGGAGTAGGGAGGCAAATGAAGCATACCGAAGTTGCAAGTCAAGTGCGGGATTTAAATATCCCACGCTTGATTAGCATATTCGCGGCTGGTTGCCATTTTAAAATGCCGGTCGCCCGATGTAACTTGCCGCGTGTAGATGCGGTAGTCTGATTTAAATCCCTTTCCTCGAATTAACTGGTACTCCTCATTGCACGCGGCAAGTTACATCGGGCGACCGGCATTGTAAAATGGCGACTGGCCGCGAATATGCTAATCAAGCACGGGATGTTTAAATCCCACGCTTGACTTGCAACTTCGGTACGCTTCATTTGCCTCCCTACTTCGAAGTAGGGGGCAAGTGTAGACGTACCCTTACACTTCATATTTCTAACTTCACATACATGAAAGATACATACAAACTAATAAAATATACACATCCAGGGGATTACAAGCTATTGAATAATAGGTTACTTGCTCTATTTTGCCTATAGCATATTTGAGTTATGCATATTCATATTCAAAAACATTTCCATACAAATTATGAGGTCATAGTGTCACACCCTACAATAGGCAATTATGGAACAACCTGAACATGAAGAAGTTTCTTCCCATGCCCCATTAATTGGGTATTATTTTGCATTCTTAAACATGAGAACATTCTTCCAGAAACTCTTGGCATTAGTTTGTTTTTTAGTCCTTGCTGTTATAATTCTGATGGTTCTTATTATTCATGGCTCTGTATTGACCCATATGTTTCCAATATTAGTTTGTAACAGAAGTTAAATTAAGTTACCCTGAAAACTTCTGTGCTAGATGAAAATATGGCTATGTGATAGGCAAAAAAAGGTCTTCCATGATGGATATTAAAAACATGCCTACATGATTTGCGGTTACTGATATTTTACATCTTATGGAATCATTGACACAAGATCCAGAATACTTCACAGAACTATGAAAAGAAGCATTCTAGCTCATAAATTCTTCTTTTTCATTTTTCCTCTTCCTTCCTTTTCTCCTTTTTTTTAACCAAAAATGAGAGAGAGAAGGAAAGGGGGAATGGAAGAAAAATGAGAAAAATGACCCTTTTTTCATTTTCCAGTTTTGTCAAAACACCACCAATTTCTGGGACTTTCAACAAAAAATACAATTGTGAAAATTATAATATTTTTATTAAAAATATGACCAGCTCTAGATCAGATCTTGAATGTATGTAAATATATCTTTGCTCAGTAAGAGACTTTTACACACCGTCAATTGAGCACCGAACTTCACTTGAAATATATAGTTTCCATTCCTGAGCATTCAATTTCTTAAACAATAAGATACTAATGCAGATTTTTTTCATGGAATATTTTTAAATAAATGTCAAAGAAAGAGAGACATCAAATTAAATATGCAGCATTTCATATGTTTGGACTGGAATGTTCTGCACATTTGCCTAGACTATCTCCAGGGATTTCTTATACACCCTTTTAAAAAATCTGACTAATTTCTCAAAATTATAATGCTCAGATTCTTGGTATGAAAGTTAGCTAATACAGAAATGCATGCAGATTTTAATTAAGTGCACCAAAACTCATTTGATAGTCATACGATGTTTCAGCACTGTTAATTTTGTTTGGGGTCAAAGATCTAGTACCTGCTTAGATAAACAGATTTGCATTAGTAACTACTGACTCATTAAAAAGTTGTCTTCATATTTTTGGCTACATTGTATTATATCTCAAACTGCAGCAGATGCATACCAGATTTTAGCTCATTCACAGAGTCAGCAGGATCACCCCAGGATTTGACTTGCTGCAACTCTTGTGAGGTAAACAGACTGAGAACTGGCTACTGCCTACTAAATTTGTGAAGAACCACTGACAAGGTCCTCTTGCATATAGTAAACAAACTGATGAGAAGCATCCAAAATGCTGCTTTCCACAAGGGACACAGGAATATTTTACTGCAGCAGAATCTTTCACATATTGAAAAGCTGGCTCTGTGAATAGGCAAACTCTGTACTGCACAACTAATACTTTTTTATATATTCCTGGCTAAAAGGATCTGATGAATGTTTATATTCTGGGTTTAACCATGTATTTTTTGCACATCCAAAAGTTGCTGTTGGCTACAGTGGAAGTCTTGGTTAAAACTAAATACAGGATTAAGACTGATTGCAATGAACATAGCAGAATACTCTGGGATAGATTGTATAATCTTTATTTGTACTAACCATCACGGAGTTAATACAACTATTTATGTGCATTCAAGTGCTCACTGACACAAGGGTGGCACTTACATGTTTCATATGAATTCTGGTAGAAAATTATCCTTTAAACAAATGGACAGATTTATCAAATAAGATGCAAAATAAGGTAACAGCACTAGTACAGACCATAAAGAAGTTTTACTATTTCTGTCTATTGTGGCACCAGTTTCACTATTTAGTTTAGGCATCTTAAATTAACCATTTTAAACAAAATTAGATACCCTCCCCACACCCTGAATCAGTTAACGCTGTTGGGTTGTCATTGTAAGTCTAGTAGTAGTAACTAAAGAATTACCAAGGAGAGACACACATCAGATGTTCATTATTAAACCCAAGTAAAGCAAAAAATTTCCAGCAGAACATTTTTTCAAATTAAAAATTCTGGGTTTGTAAAAGTTTCAGGTTTTTGAGCAAGAGTTCCTATTTTCAACCAGCCTTAATCAAGTTTGGAAATATTTTTATTTCTTTGTAAATTTCACATTAAGAAGCTAAACAGAGGGTGACTATCAGGTTCTTCAAAGTTTGTTTAGAGAAACATTTGCTATGTGTAAAAAAAAAATCAAATCTGTTTCATAAGGCTTGGATTGAAAACTTTCCCAGGGTGACCTCATAAACACAGAGAAACTCCAGGCTATTTTATTTGGTGATTTACCAAATTACTAGGAGTAAGCTATTATTAGGACTTCATCTATAAACTTGATCTAAAAAAATCACTTAATATTAATTCCAAGTTTATGGGCCAGAATATCAGATGGTGTTAATGAGTAGTTCCATTGAATTTGTAGAGTTATGCTGATTTATACCAGCTGTTGATACTGTTATTTATTGTTTGGTTAGGAGTCTCAGTCATAGACCAGGATTCATCATGCCAGGCTCTAGGAGTCAATGGTGGTGTCTGAACCTTCTCTTCTCAAATAGCAAGCAGAACCCACACAGAGAGGAGGTAGCTGTGCCAGACAGAGTGATGGCACAACTTGTTCCATGGAGACATAAGGAGAAGTACATAATGAGTTATGACTCCCAGATATTTAGGTCCTTGGTTACTCTTGTTCAGGGACAACAAATTCAAGCTGTCTCTTACTCAGGCTGGGCAAAGCATTTTTGTTTATTCAGGATAAGTGACAAGTAGGTAATGGTCTATAAAGATATCATTCCTTATTTCAGCTGTTAAAAAAGGTAGATAAGTCTAGGTAAATGGTAAAACCTTCAAGCTTCCAGAGTAAGCCATGAGCAGATGTGAGGCAAAGTAGAAAGTTACCGGAAAGCCTGTTGATGGAGGGAGGGCAGAGAAGGGTATGGGGGGCAGTTGTCCTGGGGCCTGGTGGTTCTAAAGGGCCCAGGGCTCTGCTATGACAGGAGTGGCAGTGGCTGGAGGCCTGGGCCCTGTAAATTGCCACCTCAGCCCCACCCCTTTCGCCTAAGTCCCAGGGACAGATTAAGGTTATGAAGGAACTAAGGCTAGTGGTAGGGAAAGGCCTAAGTATGAATTACATATTGCAAAAAAATTATGAAGTCATTAAACATTTATTTATATACATATTTACACAAAATTAACACATTTGTTCTACCCTCACTAGACAATCAATTTTTCCCATGTTAGCGGTAGCAAATTCATGAACAATGTCATCATAGTTCAAAGACCTGACAATTTCATTCTCAATGCTCACAAGTGACAAAACAGTGAGATGAGTCATGGTGGAGAGGACATTTTTTACTGTTGTTCGAGGAGAAAAGGAATGTTAGTGATTATTAGTGACAATTACAGCTGTAATGCAGTTTCAACATTTGGGAAACATTCTGTCACATTTGATTCAGTGATATCTCAGTATATCCAAATAGATAAGCTTTCACCATCTTTTCTCTTTGTATATCTGAGAGTGATATGAATCCTAAAAAGTGAAGAAATTCTTTAGTAAAATGTAACTGGGAGATCATCTGTGTACCTCAGATACAGATGTTTGATAAGACCCCGGGTTCCGTGTGGGGACTCTGGCTACCACCAGATGGCTTTCTGTTGGTATGGGAGCTAGCGAATCAGGGGGATATACTACAGTGTTCTGCCTGTAGCCAGCAGCCTAAATGCATTTCCTTTGCATTTCCCCTGTATTTCATTAGCTCTTCCACAATTAGAATCACAGAATCACGTGACTGGAAGAGATCTCTAAAGGTCATCTAATCCAGTTCTCTGTACTTTCAGCTTTTCAGTGAGTAAGACAAAACTCATGTGTGTGTCCCCCCCTCCCAGTTAACAAGAAAGACTTCATTAAAAATCAACATCTCAAAAGAACCATCATGATTGTGGAAAAAGCAGAAGGGACCTAAATCTATTCTTGTGCAAAAATCTGTTCTCCTGGACTCTGCCCTGAAGTCATTAAGGCTACAAACATGTAACTGTCCCCAGTAATTGGCCTTTGTTCTCATTTCCTTCTCAAATCACAGTCATTCCATGCTTACCCGACATTTTCCATTTGCGAAAGAAGTTAGTTTGAGTTGGGGCAGAAAAAAGATTAACTTTAGGTGTATTTAGCTTTCAGTTCTTAGAATTAACCCAGAAGTGAAAAGAAGGTCATGCACTCCGGCGTACCGATGCAGTAAGAGTTGGCTGGGGCACTCTGCTGCAGGAACAGGTGGCTGAACTCCCAGCAGGGCTCCTGAAGCTCTCCTTAAGGATGCTGTGCTAAGCAGCATACTAATGAAAGGGGCTGGCTAGTGTGTGCCCCACACCAGTCCAGGACTCCCTGAGCCCCCCGGCACCATTTAGGAAGGGCAGAAGGGGCTGAAGCCTTCCCTCCAATTCATACTAATGTTGCCTGTTGCTTACTGTTCTCCTTCCATCACTGTCAGGGACCAAGAGGCAGCTATTTCTAAGCTACAGAGAGCCGCTTTGCTTCATCTTTCTTGCTGGCAGGAGTGTTCCTGGCTCCAGCAGGGCCATGTGAGGAAGCTCCCTCACCCAGCCCAGCCCAGCCCAGCCCTATCTCCTGCCTGAGCATGAGGTCCTAAACAATGGGAAGGCCTAAGGCCATAGCCTTATTAACCTAATGGTTAATCCGGCCCTGCTGAAGCCCTGTCATGATCAAAAGGAGTGACTAAGGGGTTAGCTCAGGTACCTAGCAAAGATGTCAGCTGTGGGAGGAGGGGTTTCAGGCAACCAGCCAATAAAAATGCAGGTAGGAATTTCAAACTGGAAAAGAGGATCTTTTCTCTCTCTTCTTTGTTTGAGATCACAGCAGTTCCTGCCAGGTATTGAGGGAGATGAGAGACACATTCTCTCTCTAAGAACTGACTTCTTGAAATGTGCAAGTAGGGAAAAGTTTAGATAGTCCGTCAGGGTTTGGAAATCATGTCTGAGCTGGCTAATTGTTTTTCTCTTTTCTAACTAAGGATTACAGCCCAGGGACTTTCCCTAAGTCTATGTCAATTCATGGCTATTTACCACATAGCCAATTTACTATGCTTGCAACAGTAGTTTAATTTTTGATAATCCAAGAGTTTTCTTCTTATTCTAATTAACCGGTATTGGTTGATTGTTGTGTCCTTAGGATAAAGTGCCTAGTAATAAGGGTAGATTCCATTGTTGTCTGTGGATTCCCTGTTTGTTTTCCCAATTCCAAGCAAAATGGAGGTTGGTGCAGGAGGGAGAGCTCTACCTTAGGGAGGGGATTCCCAAGTGATGTCTTCCCTTGAAAAGGGTTTCTTTTTCTATTTTCTTGGAGTCATTTGGAATCATTTTTTAATCTCAAGGGGACTGAGATTGAATAAGTCTGTCTCTGGGAATCACAGAGACAGGTTTTGTAGGGTTTATTCTGCTAGCTGGCCCCCCAACTCTGCACGCAGAGTTTCAGGTTGGGGGACTGAGCTGTGACAGGCTCATTCCAGGAGTGCAGAACCAGCCTTGTCTATACACTTTGCCCAGGGACCTGGCAAGTCTGTTGGCCCACCTGGATAGAGGGACTTGATTTCTCCGTTTATCTTCTAGGAGGGTGACACATTGTAAAACATTCTGGTTTTTTTCCTGCAAAAGCTTTTCAGCATCACCAAAGACGGGGAAACACCCAAATGCATGTCACTTATTAAATTCCAAGAACTTCCAAAAAGGAGGTCTGTCCTGAGCACGCAGTTGTAAAGACCATTGAGAGCGGCGGTGGTCATGGTATTATTTTAAGTGTTTAATTGTACAGATCCTAAGAGGACGTGTCTTTTAGGGTATGTCTACACTGCCACCCTAGTTCGAACTAGGGTGGCTAATGTAGTCATTCGAACTTGCAAATGAAGCCCGGGATTTAAATATCCCGAGCTTTATTTGCATGTTCCCGAGCGCCGCCATTTTTAAATGCCCCGTAGTTCGAACTACCTGCCTGCGGCTACACGTGGCACAGGCTAGGTAGTTCGAATTAAAGCTTCTAATTCGATCTATCATTATTCCTCATTGCAGGAGGAGTAACGGTAGTTCGAATTAGGAGCTTTAATTCGAACTACTTAGACCGTGCCACGCGTAGCCGCGAGTAGGTAGTTCGAACTACGGAGCATTTAAAAATGGCAGCGCCCGGGAACATGCAAATAAATCCCGGGCTTCATTTGCAAGTTCGAATGACTACATTAGCCACCCTAGTTCGAACTAGGGTGGCAGTGTAGACATACCCATAGTCTGCTAAGACAGAGGAGAATACACCCCCTTTTTTCCCTCATGACCTTAGCATTAGAATTAGAGATGTGCTGTTTTCTAAATAATTTGAGAGTCTTGTCAAAACATAATGTATTGGGAAAAAACTTCACCACAAGTTTTAGAGTTTACATACCTCAGAAGGTTTATTACATTTCCTCATCCTCTTGCATCCTTATACATTCATAGGAATTAAAACACAATTCATTAAAAAGAAAAATTTAGGGCTCTTTTCTTAACAGAATAGGAGACTACTCATTATTAAAGCATTCTCAGCTAACATTAATAAAATCCTTGTGTCTTCCTTGGACTTCCTCACCAAGAATTTCTCAACACTATCCTTTCTGAAGCATATATGTCTCTGATTGGTTGCAGTGCACAGAGATAAAAGGGGAGTCCAAATTTCTATTTGTTTTTGCTTGCTCATTTTCAAGAATGCATTGAATCATGGCAATTATTCTCAAGCTTGGGAAATGTCTCTTGATAAACTGTCTTTTAAGATGTGCTCTGAGTGATGTTGCCTGATACACCAAATATAGATTGCCTTTTCAATTGTAAGTCTTTTGAGAGCCTTATAATCCTGCCATGAAGCACCCAAAGAAACCACAGTTCATACAAAGTTCATGCTCTTTTAAGCTTCAAAACCCTCAAAAATCTCTCCTAATAACATAGGGAGGATAGGGAGCAGCAAAAACAAGTAGAAATCATTAGGATATGTAAATGCCTCACCAGTCTGCCTTATCTTCACTTTTACCTCCTGTTACTTATATGCTAGCTAACAACAACCTTTAGGGCAGTGGTCACCAGCCAGTAGATTGGGATCTACTGGTAGATCTTGGAGCCTTTGACAGGTGATCCTGACAGGTTTAGCCAGGAGGCTCTGAAGTTCCAGCACTTCATCTGTCCCTCTCAGCACCACCATGCTGCTCCTGCCCTCTGCTTTGGAACTGCCCTCCCCCAGCCCTGGAAGACTCTTGCTTGCTGTGCAGGGCACAGGAAGAAGAGGAGGGGGTGCTGATGTCAGGGTGCCCCACCCCACCCTGTACTGGCCCCTCAGAACAGGGGGGCAGCGATGGAGAGAGTTTGCTGGCTGCTTTTGGGAGTAAGGTAAGCCTGCCTTAGTCCTATGACCCAGAAGCCACCTGTGGTATGCGGTGCCCAGATGGAGCCTGCATTCCAAACCCTGGCCCTAGTCCTGAACCCCTCCTGCACCCCAAACCCGTGTCCTAGCCCTGAGTCACCCTGTACCCAAACACTCACCCAGAGCCAGCACCCTGAACCCCCCTACTGCTCAGCTACCTCAGCTCAGAGCCCCTCCCATACTTCAGATCCTTTAGCCCAAGATCAGAGTCCGCATCCCACTCCCCTGCACCACAGCCCTCTGCCCCCAGCCTGTTAAAAGTGAGGGAGGATGAGGGAGGGAGGATGGAGTGAGCAGGAGCGGGGGGCTCTATATCCCACTGCAGTTACCTTAAAGGGATTCTGTGGCAGACACCCAAACAAGCACACATGACCTCAGTATTGGTGCACAAGGTAAAACTTACTCCACCCATGGATGGAAAATTTTAGAGGGAACACTGGGGAAGTCATGCTCTGTACCTGTTACAGTGTCTGTGCTCAAACTGCTTTGTATATTTTAGTCCTTATTTGATATGCTGGTGGTGAGTCTTGATGGAGATCTTTACATTTTCACAAAGTTAGTACCAGATGCCTGGAAGCTCATGCACAATAGCTGAATCATCTATTTTGGCCAGTCAAGCTTATATAAACATCAGGAAAAGAAATAATAATATCAGACTTCTATAATCACAAAGGAATGTGGAAAATACTATATGTAGGCACTCAGAAGCTTACCTCAAACCCAAATACCTTTGCCCCGCCTCCTTCCCACCTCTTCTCTGAGATCCTTCTCTGGTGCTTCTGATGCAGCAAATGATCCTTAATCCCCTGTGGAACGCCGCATCTGGCAGAGGGAGACCGTTCTTACTGGTGGGACTGCATCATCCTACAGAGATGGGACGACCAGCAGTGGCTCCAGAAATTCTGTATGCGGAAGGCCACCTTCCTTGAGTTCTGTGAGTGGCTCATCCCTGTCCTCAGGCAACAGAACACCCAGCTGATACCCACCATCCCCTGCAGAAGTGCATTGCCATCCCCCTACGGAAGCTCACCACCTGGCACAGTTACCACTCCATGGGGACCCGATTCAGCCTGGGGAAATCCATGGTCAGGGCCATGCTCCTGCAGGTAGTCAAGACTATCAACACCATATTGCTGTGGAGGGTCATCACCCTGGGGAACCCCATCGTGGATGGCTTTGTTGCCATGAGCTTCCCCAACTGTGAGGTGGCCATAGACGGCACCCATATCCCCGGCCTAGCCCCCGACCATCATGGCTCGGACTATGTAAATAGGAAGGGGTATTTTTGATGGTGCTGTAGGCCCTGGTGGACCTCTAGAGACAGTTCAAAGACATTAATGTTGGCTTGTTGGGCAAGGTACATGACACCCACATATTCAGGAACTCAGGCCTGTTCTAGAGGATGCACACCGGCACTTTTTCCCCCACCATGTGCATATACCCAAGTGCATCTTGGGTGCCTAGCCCTTGCTCCCCTGGCTCACGAAGCCCTACACGGGCAGACTGGACCCCACCAAGAAGCACTTCAATGCCAGGCTCAGCAGGTGCCACATGGCAGTTGAGTGTGCTTTTGACCACTTGAAAGGGAGGTTCTCAACTCTCCTCACCCACCTGGACCTCAGCAAGTAAAACATCTCCTATGTGGTGGGAACCTGCTGTGACTTTCTCCCATCAACCCGTGAAGTTGGGATGCCGTGGTAAGTTGAACTAAGGTATATCAGCTTCAGCTATGCTATTCATGGAGCTATAATTGCATACCTTGGTTCGACTTTGTCCCCTACTGTAGACCTGGCCTAAGAATGGTTAAATCAGTCCAGGAAGGTCTCTTAAGGAGAAGCCTGCCACTTTACCTGCATGTGTGCTCAGTGTTCCAGTGGGATGCTGGAGAAATGTGGGGTTACATAGCATTCCTGGCATTTACAGAATGACCCAGTAGAAGGGATGCAGTGAACTATGCCATTTGAAGGGCTGATGAAGCTTACACAGGCCCACTGCACACTTAAGAGCTTGCTAGGCTATACAATAGTCCCAACATAGAACGTGTAAATTTCACATTCTCACCTATTGTCATTAGGGCTGGCCAAATTATTGATTATAAATAACTTATCCAAGGAATCTATACCTTCTTCTGTTTCTGCAACCAACTCAGAATTTCCATGAACATGCCCATATTCAGAGTTCTTTGACAGTTTGTGTGAATCAGATTAGTTTTCAGTTTGTTCACAAGGTTTTATGAGTACTCGCTAACCATTGTTCCTTATAGTGGCTCATCTACATCCCATGGCATTATTTTATTTCCCCATTGAATAACTAAAATGTTACAAATAGAAGAAGTCCCCTGATTTACTCGCATGTTTTCTGCAAATATCTGTAATTATTTGATGACTCAAGTGAGAATAATATACTCATTTTCAAAACAGCAATGTAACATGCCTGTGGAATACTCACATGCATATTTACACCAATTGTTATAATAGGTTTGTTTCCACATACATTCTGGTGAATAAAAACTAACTTATCTGAATATTCCTGAACAAGTTTATGCAAGGGATTATAAACATAGGCAAAGCCAAAGGGCGGGTTTCATTTCCATGATTTTTGGGGGGTTTTCTTTCCAGCACTTTCTATGTGCTGTTTTCTTCCAGACCTGAAATGAAAATTAAGTGGCTGATGTGGGCCATAAAACTACTACAGTCCATATCATAACTTCCATAGCACATAGCAGAGGTTTTCTGAATGTCAGATCGCAATTCCAGCAGAGGATAACAGTTCGCTTGCTTACCAAATCATGCTGGGGTCACCAGTGTCATCAGTCAGATGGGGTCATCCCAATGGATTCCTGTCAGGTTCTCTACTCTGACATGATGATAAACTTTTGGCTGTGTGCATAGATATGCTCCCCGTCTAACTTGTTAACTGTGCACAGTCAACACAACAGAATCTGAGAGAGCCCCCAGGGTATGCCTAGACTACACCTCTCTGTCGACAGAGAGATGTGGATTAGGCACATCGAAATTGCTAATGAAGCAGGGATTTAAATATCCCGTGCCTCATTAGCATAAACATGGCCGCCACTTTTTTCGAAAAATGTGTTCTAAATATAAAGTATAGTTGATCATTGATTCATAACATGAAGCTAAATGGACACTGGTTTATTTAGTAGACTGAGCATATAAGGAAGAGACCATTCATTTTAAGAAAAAAAAACCCCACAATTTTCAAACAGTATCATAGTTCATATAATTACTAAATTCTCCAGACAGCAAATCTACAAATTAAAATTTCTGCAGAGCTTCTTCCATCTAGATAATGAATTCTGGGGCACATTTTGAACAGTGAAATTTGCACTCCACATAGTTGACGATGTATGATTTGGAAATCAGGTAAGCATCAGACTGACACAAGCATACATCACGGATAGGAAGACCAACTAAAACATGTTCTCAGTCACAGTGTAGTGAGACTGAGCCTAGAGGTTTATTTTTTAGGAGAATGAGTGAAGCTACAGAGAGGGATGCTGGTTGCTTAGCAAAGGAGAAGAACTGAGTCAAGTCAAATGAAAAAGGAAGGAATGGGGATGGTGGAAGGTAGAAAAAGTGGAGGGAAGAAAAAGACAGAGGGATGGAGAAAGAGAAAATGGTACTAATTTAGAAAATAAGGAGGCGGTGAAACATTTTAAAGAGATAAAAGTACAAGTGATCAGGCAAATAATAGGACTTCAAATTATGTAAACTCCCAGCTACACACTAGGGCTACGTCTACACTGGCATGATTTTCCCGGAAATGCTTTTAACGGAAAAGTTTTCCGTTAAAAGCATTTTTGGAAAAGCGCGTCTAGATTGGCAGGACGCTTTTCCGGAAAAGCACTTTTTGCGGAAAAGCGTCCGTGGCCAACCTAGACACGCTTTTCCGCAAAAAAGCCCCGATCGTCATTTTCGCGATCGGGGCTTTTTTGCAGAAAACACTACTGTGCTGTCTACACTGGCCCTTTTCTGGAACAGTTTTCCGGAAAAATACTTTTGCCCGAACGGGAGCAGCATAGTTTTTCTGGAAAAGCACTGATGATTTTACATTAGATCGTCAGTGCTTTTGCGGAAATTCAAGCGGCCAGTGTAGACAGCTGGCAAGTTTTTCCAGAAAAGCGGCTGATTTTCCGGAATAACTTGCCAGTGTAGACACAGCCCAGGTGGTAGTAAATGGGTCAACCTGTTGGTTCTTGCAATTGTGATGCAGTTAGGAAAATAACATGAATATGCACCCTACACCATCCTCCAACTTCATCTAGAGTACCTGTACTGAAACAATTATGGCACCACACACAAAAGGGGGAAAAGTAGATGACTAGGGGTATGTCTACACTACAAAGTTAATTTGAACTAACAGCCGTTAGTTCGAATTAACTTTAATAGCAGCTACACATACAAACCGCTAGTTCGAATTTAAATTGATCTAGCGGAGCGCTTAATTTGAACTAGGTAAATCTCATTCTACGAGGACTAATGCCTAATTCGAATTAAGTAGTTCGAATTAAGGGCTGTGTAGCCATTTAATTTGAACTAGTTGGAGGCTAGCCCTTCCCAGGTTGCCCTGGTGGCCACTCTGGGCCAAACCAGGGAAACTCTTCTGCCCCCCTCCCGGCCCCGGAGCCCTTAAAGGGGCACGGTCTGGCTACAGTGCTTGTGCCAGTTGCAAGCCTGCCAGCACCCAGCCAGCAGACCCTGCACCTGGCACGGCATGAGCCAGCCACCTGCTGCCACCCAGCCCTCCGCCTCTTCCCAGGACCAGGCTGGCGGCTCCCAGGAGCCTGCCCGGGGCCACAAGAGGCGGGTGCCCGCCTGGTCTAGTGCGGAGATTGTGGACCTCATCAAGGTTTGTGGGGAGGCCTCCAACATCCACGATCTTCACACTAGCCACAGGAACGTGGCCGTTTACAGCCGCATGGCTGCCAGCCTGGTCACCAGAGGCCACATGCGGACCCAGGAGCAGGTCCGCTGCAAGATTAAAGACCTGTGGCAGGCCTGCTCCAGGGCCTCCCAGCCAGGGGCCGACCCGGAGGCATGCCCTCATTATGAGGCCCTTGACCACATCCTAGGGGCTCACGCAGTCCATGCCCCCCGGGTGGTGATCGACCCCAGGGCAGAGGGCCCCGTCCCTGATACGGAGGAGGAGAAGGAGGAAGCCGAGAGCCAGGAGCCTGCAGGGACCCTGCCCAGGACCCAGGACCCCGGAGGCATCCCACAGAGCACATCAGCTGTGTCGTCCGAGGCCGGGGAGGGCTCCACATGTGAGTGCCATCATGCTCCCCTTATGTGTATGGGGGGACGTGGGGGGAGAAGGAGCCCAGGGACTGTGTGCCTGGGCCTTGCCCAGCATGGAGCAGCAGCTGGGTGTCATACAGGGGCCCTGGCCCATTCCCTACATGCCTACCTCGCCTTGCAGAGGGGGGTTGGGTTTCACCCACTGTGTCCCCAGGGGAGAACTGACCATTGCTCTTGTTTCACCACAGCCGCAGCACCTGGGACTGCAGGGCGCACCACCCCGCATGAAACAGCCACCCACACCCGGGCCAGCAGGTGCACCCGCAACCTGGAGGACTACCACCGGCGGCACCTGCTGCTACTGGAGCACCAGCTTTGCATCCAGGACCACTGGGTCCGGGAGGACGTACGGCAGTGGCAGTGACAGCGGCAGCGGAGCTTGGAGGTGCTGGAGAAGCAGAGCCGTGCCCTCAGAGGTCACCTCCAGACCTTGGTGGACAGGTTCCTGCCTCCTCCTGCTCCAGCCCCTGCGGCCGCCCCAGCTCTCGCTCCTCCTCCCACCTCTGC
Organism: Rafetus swinhoei; assembly: GCA_019425775.1. Taxonomy (NCBI): domain Eukaryota; kingdom Metazoa; phylum Chordata; order Testudines; family Trionychidae; genus Rafetus; species Rafetus swinhoei. Next base: position 130,956,185 of record CM033424.1, read on the forward strand.
TCCCCCTCCTGCTTCCTCCGCATCCCTCATCCCTCCTGCCCCATCCTCCACATCCACTCCCCCCTGACATCCCCGCACCCACAGTGCTGCGAGATGGGAGAGCCAGCAGGACCCCCAACCCTGAGCTTTCCCTTCCCTTCCTCCCCTTTCTCCACCTTCCAGCTCCCTCCTCCCTGGTTTCCCCCTCCCCTCTTCCACCCTCACTCTGCCCTCTCCCCACCCCAGTTATGTAAATAAAAAAAGATTTTTGTCGGCAAACAGGTGTCTTTATTTGACATTAGGAAGGGGGGGTTAGGGAGGGGAAAGGGGAAGGAGGGAAGGGTGGAAGAAGGCCCCAGTGGAGCATGCAGGGAGAGTTCAGTCCTCCTCCACATGGAAGCTCTCCCGCAGGGCTTCCTGGATCCAGACGGCTCCCCGCTGGGCCTCCCGGACGGCGGCGGTGTGGGGCTGTGCGTACTGGCCAGCCATGAGGTCAGCCTCAGCCATCCAGGCTGGCAGGAAAGCCTCCTCCTTCCGTTCGCATAAATTGTGCAGCACACAACATGCTGCCACCACGGGAGGGATATTGTGCTCGGCGAGGTCGAGGCGGGTGAGGAGGCACCTAAAGCGTGCTTTCAGTCGGCCGAGGGCCCCCTCCACCACAATGCGGGCCCTGGTGAGCCTGGCATTGAAGGCCTGCCGGGAGGGGTTGAGGTGCCCCATGTACGGCTTCATCAGCCAGGGCTGTAGGGGGTAGGCCGCATCCCCCACCAGGCAGACGGACATGTCCATGTCTCCGACCCTGATGTGGCGGTTGGGGAAAAAGGTCCCGGCCTGCAGTCTCTGGCACACGGAGGAGTTGCGGAACACTCTGGCGTCATGTGCCTTGCCAGACCAGCCCACATTAATGTCCGTGAACTGGCCCCGGTGGTCAGACACGGCCTGCAGGAGGACGGAGAAGTACGCCTTGCGGTTGATGTGCTGGGAGGCCTGGTGTTCCGGGGCATGGATGGGGACGTGCGTCCCATCGATGGCCCCCCCACAGTTGGGGAAGCCGAGGGCGCCAAACCCCTGGATGACCATGTCTGGGTCGGTGAGGCGGACCACCCTGCGGAGCAGCACCTGGTTGATGGCCTTGACCACCTGCAGAAAGACACAGCAAACCGCGAATCACTGGGGTACCAGGGTGGCTGGGAGTGTTCATTCCCTGGCACTGCCCCACGCCCCACTCCCGGAAGCAACCCCCGCAGGCGGCGTGTAGTACGGCCGGGACAGACCGAACCCTCCCATGCGGGGCACTTTCGCCTCCTCCTCCCCCCCCCGTTTTCCCTGGGGCGGCCCATCCCCTCCTTGCAGCCCCCTCCCCGCCGGCCCAGTGGCCGGTGAGTGCCGTACCTGCATGAGCACTGCTCTGACGACGGTGGATTTCCCCACGCCGAACTGGTTCCCGATGGATCGGTAGCTGTCCGGCGTGGAGAGCTTCCACAGGGCGATGGCCACACGCTTCTGGAGTGGGATGGCGGGCCTCATGCGATTGTCCCATTGCCGCAGAGCAGGGGCAAGCCACTCGCAGAGCTCCAGGAAGGTGTCCTTCTTCATCCTGAAGTTCTGGGTCCACTGTTGGTCTCCCCAGCCCTCCAGGATGATGAGGTCCCACCAGACGCTGCTGGTGTCCAGATGCGAGATGCGGCGGGGCACGCTAGCATCCGGGTGCTGCTGCCGCTCCTCCACGGCCCTCAGGGAGGCCAGGTGGAGAGGCAGGGGGCAGACGTGCACCAGATGGTGCCAGGCAGCCTCCATCCATTCCTGGCAGGCTTGCAGCAGCAAGTCCAAAAACTGGAGCAGCATGCCCAGGGCGAGCTCTGGCTCCATGTTGCCAACTGCGGTGGCGTCCCCAATGGGAACCACCGACACAGGCAGGCAGAGAGGAAAACGCTTTGCTGTCCCTCGGCGAGGTAGGCAAGCGAGCGAAAAAGCTGAGAACCGGCTGTCCGGGGGGTCCCTTTAAGCACGAGCCTCAGATAGCCTCAGACAGCAGCCACACAAAGCAACTACTGATCTGATGCCCTGCCAGAACCGGTTTCAGCTGCCCTTAAATGCGACCCAGAGTCCAATCAGTGTGGACGCGCTATTTCGATTTAGCAAAATGCTAATTCGAATTAGTTTTTGGGTTTAGATGCACTAATTCAAATTAGCTTATTTCGAATTAACTAATTTGAATTAAGTTAGTTCGAATTAGTGCTGTAGTGTAGACATACCCCAAGATAATATGGTGTGATGGTGCGTTGGGGTTTTCCGCCTCCTGCACCCCCGTAGTGACATGAACAGACTCCTCCAGCCAGTAGGATTGAGGGAGTTTATTGCTTCTCCAAGGATGCAGCCCAGCACAGATGTAATCTAGTTACAGGGCCAGGCCTAGGATGCCTGAGCCCCTCTTGAGATGGGGGAGACTGGGCCCCTAAATCCCAGGCCCCCTTGCTTAGGCTACATCCTCCATGATTCCAGACAGAAGCTAAACTCTCTTCCAGCCCTGCCCCCCGGCCAGGGGTTGGACCCCGCCTTCCTCCCTTTGTCTCTCTCCCTGGGAGGTGACTGGTCAGACAGGTTGGGCAACCCTTGCCTAGTGACTCATCCGCTGTCTTGCTGGGCCGTGCTACAAATAGCCACCAGTGGAGGTCACCCACAGCCCACTGCCCAAGCCCAGCAACCAGCAAGGCCCCCACGCTACACCACATCTGTTCCCCCCTCCGAGAGCGAACTGAGCGAGACCACTCTGCCGGTGGCCTGGGGAAGTTCGGGCCCCTCGCTATGGGACAGCGTGTCAGCGATGATGTTGGCGCTCCCCTTGACATGGATCACTTCCATGTCGTAGTCCTGCAGGAGCAGGCTCCACCTCAGCAGCTTGGCGTTGGTCCCCTTCATCTGGTGCAGCCAGGTCAGGGGGCAGTGGTCGGTGTACACCTTGAAACACCAGTCAAACAGGTACGGCTGCAGCTTTTGAAGGGCCCACACTGTCGCTAGGCATTCCCTCTCTATGGCCGCGTAGCTCCGCTTCTGGGGCAGCAGCTTTCTGCTCAGGTACACGACGGGGTTTCGTTCCCCCTTCTCATCCACCTGCATCAGCACTGCCCCCAGCCCGGTGTCCGAGGCATCGGTAAACACGATAAAGGGTTTGCAAAGTCTGGGTTTACCAACACTGGGGCTTTGACCAGGGCTTTCTCCAGTGCACAGAGAGCCCTCTGAGGGTATGTCTACACTACAGCACTAATTGGAACTAACTTAGTTCGAATTAGTTCATTCGAACTAAGCTAATTCGAATTAGTGCATCTAGACCTAAAAACTAATTCTAATTAGCGTTTTGCTAATTCGAACTAGCATGTCCACATTGAGTGGACCCTGAACCGAAGTTAAGGCTGGCCAGAACCCGGACTTAGAGTGTGGAGCTGCTGCCTCAGGCTAGCCGAGGGCTGTGCTTAAAGGGATCCGACCCCCACCCTGGACAGACAGTTCTCAGGGTTCCCCGCTTGCTGGTCTACCTCCCTGAGGGACAGCAAAGCAGTCCTGTCTTGGAGTGCCCTGAGTGCCCTCACTCGGCACATCACAGCACTCGGCCATCAGCCCGGCTGCACTTGCCGCAGGCTGCCATCCAGGGGCGTCAATCTGGGGGCTGTCAGGATCCAGGAGAGCTTCCACCTCTAGGAGCCCGCAGAGCCACCCCAGTCCTCCCCATCGGGGGCTCGTACCCCATTCCTCTCTCACCTCCTTCCACTGACCCCTCCCTAGCCCCCCTTCCTGATGTAAAAAATAAAGGACACGTGTTCAAAAATAGAAACTCTCTTTATTTAACAAAACGGGGATTAACCTCTGGGGAGACTGGGAAAAGCAGGTGGGAGAGGGGAAGAGAGAGGATGGGAGAGGGGAGGGGAAACCTGAGAGGAGGGAGCTGGAAGGGGAAGCCAGGGAAGAAGGAGGAGGGGAAGTATCAAACTATGGTACGCCATATCTTCAGTACTGTGTACAGATGTGGTCTCCTCACCCCAAAAAAGATATTTTGGCCTTGGAAAGGGTTCAGAAAAGGGCAACTACAATGAGGTCCACGATCTCCGCACTAGACCAGGCAGGCGCCCGCCTCTTGAATGAGGTCCTGTGAGCTGCCAGCCTGGTCCTGGGAAGAGGCGGAGGGCTGGGTGGCAGCGGGTGGCTGGCTCGTGCCGTGCCAGGTGCAGGGTCTGCTGGCTGGGTGCTGGCAGGCTTGCACCTGGCATGGGCACCGTAGCCAGACCGTGCCCCTTTAAGGGCTCCGGGGCCTGGAGGGGGGCAGAAGAGTTTCCCTGGTTGTGCCCAGACTGGCCACCAGGGCAAGCTGGGAAGGGCTAGCCTCCCACTAGTTCAAATTAAGTGGCTACACAGCCCTTAATTCGAACTACTTAATTCGAACTAGGCGTTAGTCCTCGTAGAATGAGGTTTACCTAGTTCGAATTAAGTTCAAACTAGCAGTTTGCATGTGTAGCACCTATGAAAGTTAATTCGAACTAACGGCCGTTAGTTCGAATTAACTTTGTAGTGTAGACATACCCTGGCACTGCTCCGTCCAGACCGCCCTGTCTGGCCTCCCCTTCCTGCACAGCTCTGTGATCGGGGCAGCAATGTAGCTGAAGTTGGGCACAAACCTCCGATAGTACCCCGCCGTCCCCATGAAAGCCTGGACCTGCTTCTTGGTTTGGGGGACAGGCCAGTCCTGGATGGCCTCCACCTTGGTCGGCTTTGGCTTCAAGCGGCCACTCCCCACCTTATGGCCCAGGTAGGACACTTCGGCCATTCCAACCTTGCACTTCCCAGCCTTTACAGTCAGCCCAGCCTCCCGCAGCCAATCCAGTACCTGGCTGACCTGGGACATGTGGTCCTCCCAGGACCGGCTAAAGACACAAATATCATCTATGTACGCCAGGGCAAAGTTCTCCATTCCCCGCAGCAGCTGGTCCACCAGACACTGGAAGGTGGACGGTGCCCCATTGAGGCCGAAGGGCAGGACCAGGAACTCATAGAACCCCAGCAGAGTGATGAAAGCCAATTTCAGTCTGGCCTCCTGGTCTAGCGGCACCTTCCAGTAGCCCTTGGTGAGGTCCAGGTTGATGAGGTAGCGAGCTCCCCCCAGCTTGTCCAGGAGCATGTCAGGCCTTGGCATCGGGTAGGCGTCAGACACCGTGATGGTGTTGAGCTTCCGGTAGCCCACGCCGAACCGGATCGACCCGTCATTCTTGGAGACCAGCACCACAGGAGAGGCCCGGGGGCTGGAGGACAGTTGGATCACCCCCAGGGCCAACAAGTCCTGGACCTCTCTCTCCAGGTCCTGGGCTGTTTTCCCCATGACCCTGAAGAGGGAGCAGCGCATCGGGGGGTGGGTGCCCGTCTCCACCTGGTGGACAGCCAGGTTGGTGAGACCCGGTTTGTTGGAGAACAGCTGCCTGTGGGAGCGCAGCACCTTCCGGATCTTGGCCTGCTGGGACGGGGTGAGCTGGTCCGAGAGGGAAATTGACTCTTGTGAAAAGTCTGTCCCTGCCCCAGGGAACAGACCTACCAGGGGATCCTCCCCCTGCTCCTCCCAGGGCCTGCACACGGCCAGCACCAAGTTCTCCCTGTCCCAGTACGGCTTCATCATGTTAACATTATACACCCTCTGGCCACGTGTCCGGCCAGTCAGCTCCACCACGTAGTTCACGTTGCTCAGCTGCTTAACAACCTTGAAGGGGCCATCCCAGGTGGCTTGCAGCTTGTTCTTCCGCACAGGGATTAGGACCATCACTTGGTCCCCGGTAGCGTAGGCGTGGGCCCGTGCATTGCGGTCGTACCAGACCTTCTGCTTCCTCTGGGCCCTGCTCAGGTTCTGTCTGGCCAGACCCATGAGCTCGGCAAGTCTTTCCCGGAACATCAGGATGTATTCCACTACCGGCTCACCCTCCGGGGAGGCCTTCCCCTCCCACTCATCTCTCAGTAAGTCGAGGGAACCCCTCACTCGCCTCCCATATAACAACTGAAACGGTGAGAACCCCGTGGACTCCTGGGGCACCTCCCTGTATGCAAACAGCAGGTGGGGCAGGTACTTGTCCCAGTCCTGCGGGTGTTTGTGCATAAAGGTCCTTAGCATCTGCTTCAGAGTCCCATTGAATCTCTCCACCAACCCGTTGGTTTGGGGGTGATACGCCGAGGCCCAGGTGTGCTGGACCCCGCACTTCTCCCACAAGCATTGGAGCAGGGCCGACATGAAGTTGGATTCCTGGTCCATGAGAACCTCCTGGAGGAACCCCACCTTGCTGAAAATGGTCAGCAGCGCTTCTGCCACCGTGTCTGCCTCGATAGAGGGTAAGGCCACAGCCTCAGGGTAGCGGGTGGCAAAGTCCACCACCACTAGGATGTATTTCTTCCCTGTCTGGGTCGCTGTGCTGAAGGGTTCCACTATATCCATCGCCAGCTTCTGGAAAGGCTCCTCTATGATGGGTAGGGGCCTCAACACAGCTTTCCTCCTATCTTGGGCCTTCCCCACCCACTGGCAGGAGTCGCAGGACTGGCAGTACCGCTGCACAGCCACAAATATCCCCTGCCAGTAGAAGTTTTGGAGCAGCCTCAGCCGCGTGCACTAGATCCCCTGGTATCCTGAGAATGGGATGTCATGGGCCAGGTATGGCAGCTTGTGGCAATACCTTTGGGGGACCACCAGCTGCCGCTGGAGCCCCCACTCTCCTACCTTCCCGGGAGGAAGCCATTCCTGGTACAGAAATCCCCTCTCCTACCAGAACTTCTCCTGGCAATCTCTCCCTAGGGGTTGAGCTGTGCCCAGGTCGGCCCGGTCCCTCAGGGTCTGCAAGGAGGGATCTGCCCGCACCTCAGCCTGGAATTCAGCAGCTGGGGCTGGGATAGGGGCGCGTTTCTCCCCACTGCCTAGGTCCGGAGCCCCAGCCTGGTCCGACTCCACATCTGCTGGGACGGGACCCTGGGCCCCCTGTTGGGGAACCTCCTCGAGTTCCAGGTTGCCAGCCCCTCGCTGGCTCTGGCTATGGGTGGTGACCAGGGCCCTCTGGGGACCACATGGCCACTCCTCTAGGTGACCCCCCATCAGCACCTCCGTGGGCAAGTGCGGGTGCACCCCCACTTCCTTGGGGCCCTCCTTGGTCTCCCATTTCAGATGCACCCTGGCTACAGGTACCTTAAATGGGGTGCTGTCTATGCCCCTCAGGGTCAGCTGAGTGTTGGGTAGCATACGGTCTGGGGCCACTATGTCGGGTCAGGCCAGTGTCACCTCCGCCCCCGTGTCCCAGAAACCCATCACCTTCCTACCATCCACCTCTAGGGGCACGAGGCACTCACTCCGCAGGGGCCACCCTGCCCCCACCCAGTACACGGAGAAATCCACCTCCCGAGGGTCAGACCTTCCATGGGAGGTGCACTGGGCATCCCTCCCCCCACTCTGAGCTGAGGTTTGCCTGCCAGCCCCTGCCTCTGGGGTGGCCTGCCCTTCCCCTTGCCCCAGCCAGTTAACCCAGGAAAGTCTCGGGTCGTGGGACCTGTTCTTGCGCCTGGTGCATTGAGCCCTCTTGTGGCCTCGTTGCCCACAGCGATGGCAAGTTAAGTCCTGCGGGCCCTTTTGGGCCGGCTCTGCCCGGGCCCTGGCTGGTTCTCTGGGGCACAGATGACTGGTCCTGGTCCCTGGGGCATGCCTCATAGATGACTCTCTCCATCGCTCAGCCGAGAACCGGTCTCTGCGTGATTTCCTTTCTCTCCGGGACTCCCGTTCACACCTGGACCGGCTCTCTGTGAACTCATCCGCCAGCCTCCCGGCTTCCGGGGGGTTCTCTGGACTTTGGTCTTTGAGCCACAGCCTCAGGCTGGGTGTGCACGCTTCATAGAACTGCTCCATCATGATCAGCTTAAGCAGGTCCTCTGCGGTCTGGGCTCTGACCCCCGGACACCCACTTGCAGCAGTATTGCTCCAGGTGGGAGGCCATATCCACATAGGTTTCCCGTGGCCCCTTCTGCACCCCCCGGAACTTCTTCCTGTACGTCTCGGGGGTCAGCCCGAACTTGTGCAGCAGGGTCTCCTTGACTCATTGGTAATCACCTGGCTGTAGGTCCTCCAGCTGATTGAGCACCCCGGCAGCCTCCTGGTTCAATTCGGGGATGAGCTCCTGCAGCCAGTCAGCTGGGGGGACCCGTTGCAGTCCACAGGACCTCTCAAAGGAGCTGAGGAACCTGTCCATGTCTCCCACGTCCTTCAATTGGACCACCACGAGCTTCTCCAAGTGTCTGGCTGCCCCGGGACCCTGGTGCCCCTTCCCACTCAGCGCAGCCGGGGCCCTACCGCTTCTCCGCTCTGCCATGGCCAGCTCATGCTGTTGCTGCCTCTCTCCATCTTGTACTTCCAGTTCCTTCATCCACAGCTTTATCTGCAGCCACTGGAGCTCTGTTGGGCTGGACCCTGCCCTGGACGAACTGCGGCTGGCAGGGCTTCCCTGGGAAACTGTCCCATCTCCCTGGCAGGCTTCAGTTCTCCGCCCCCTCTGGGAGCCTGAGACGTTCCCGGGGGGATCTGGCTGCTTCCCACTGGGACAGGATCCCAGCCCCGTGGCTGGTTATTCTTTTCCAGCTGGGCAATCAGCTGGGCCTTGGTTGCTTTTCCCTGGATAGGCCCCTCTCTCTGCACAGCCTCACCAGCTTTGTCTTCAGGAGTTGGGCGTAGGCCATCTCCCTGTAGGTCCCCTCAGTGTGGACTCACCAGTCTAGTGCTGCAGCGCCCCCCGATTCCCAAGAACTGCTTTGCTCTGTCTCCAGCACGCTTGGCTCTGAGCCCCTTCCTTCTACTGCACCTTGATACTCGCTGCTGGAAGCTCCATCCACGGGGTGCAGTGCATCCCGCTCCTGACACCACTGTGACAGCGTGTTGGGGTTTCCCATCTCCTGCACCCCCGTAGTGGCACGAACAGACTCCTCCAGCCAGTAGGATTGAGGGAGTTTATTGCTTCTCCAAGGATGCAGCCCAGAACAGATATAATCTAGTTACAGGGCCAGGCCTAGGGTGCCTGAGCCCCCCTTGAGATGGGGGAGACTGGGCCCCTAAATCCCAGGCCCCCTTGCTTAGGCTGCTTCCTCCATGATTCCAGACAGAAACTAAACTCTCTTCCAGCCCTGTCCTCTCTCCCTGGGAGGCAACCGGTCGGACAGGTTGGGAGACCCTTGTCTAGTGACTCATCCGCTGGCCTGCTGGGCCGCGCTACCAACAGCCGCCAGTGGAGGACACCCACTGCCCAAGCCCAGCAACCAGCAAGGCCCCCACACTACACCACATATGGAGGTCACTATGATTACTTTACAATGAAAAGGCTTCTAGTTTCCAGACCACTGTAGGTGACACTAGGGCTACAGAGTAGGAATGTGTAGATAAACCCATTTTGAGAATGTAATCATGTTGCTGTTCTCTCTCTCTGTGATATACTGTGTGGAAGTGAAAAGATTTTTATTGTAAATAGAATATAATGAGTCCTGGAAGAATGGAATTAAAGTTTTATGTTGCAATGTGATTGTCTTTTTGGTTTTTGGAGAGAAGTACTGCTGAATTGATAATGAATATGCTAGAAGGTATTATGTGGTGGAGTGGATGAGTATCACAATGGTGGCATGCAAATTATGAATGTGGAAGAATGTTGCCTTAATTTGTTATTGTCCATTTTTTGCATTTGTGTTGCTGTTAGAGTTGAGATAAATTATTATTTATTTTCTAAGTGAATGAAGATTTGTACTTGAGACCATGCAATACAGGTGATATTTTCAAGAGCATGCTAGTATTGAATTTAGTCTTCAATGAGAGTAGAGTTAGGCCAACACTGAGAACTCTTGAAAATCTCAGCTCTGCTCTCATTGAAAACAGAAGTATCAGAAGGAAGGCGACAAAGAGAACTTTTGACAATCCCATCCTTTACGTATATTACACACACAGTAATTAAAAGCATATTATTACAGTTGTTAGGTCAAGCACTCAGGTTAAGAAATGTTGGAAATAAGGTTGTCTGTGCAGTCATACTTCAGGCTCTTTGTGTGTATGTATTATAGGAAGGTCTTTACTTACATAGTTGTGCATCATATTTCCAAAAGACCACAGCCTCATCCAATGGACAGTGCTCAGTTAATGAGCAGCTAGACAATGTATTGATTTATCCTCATTATTCAGAGTGTGGCCCCAGTACTTACACATTGTACCCTATTTAAAACTCTGCTCTGAAGACAGAATTCAATTGCCTCCTGACCTCTTCTATGGTGCTCATCATTAGCATATCCAAGTGCTTCACAAATATTAATTTATCTTCATGGCTCTCCTGTGGACATGGTGCTATTTATTATTCCCAATTTACAAACGGGCACCTGAGGCATAGAGAAATTAAGGTTAATTTTGGATGCCTAATTTGAGATATCTGAAACCTGATTTTCCTGGTTCCTTAGTATCACATACAATTTTATTTATCTAAAGCACAGCTCCATTGTGTTCAGGTGCAGCTATGAGCACTCAAGATGTCTACAAATCAGACTCCAGGGTCACACTGAGAAAAAGAGCTAAAATTGGTTTAATCCCTGTTTTTTTCATTTGCTGTGCCTAGAAATTATTTGTGGTCTGGGTTCAAAACCCTCTCTCCTAGGGGGAGGGCCTTACATTTTGGATGGACTTATGTCCTGTATCTCCAGACAATCATAGTATATACACACCTTCCAAATGCTGAAACAAACGAGGAAAGGGTCCCCCAGACAACAGCATCCTTCAATTACCCAAACCTGAGTAATGCCCGGAGTACCATATTTCCTGTGCACTCAAGCTAGGTCTACACTACACCCCTCTGTGGGCAGAGGCATGTAAATAAAGCACATTGAAAGTGCAAATGAAGCAGGGAATTTAAATATCCCATGCTTCATTTACATAATCACGTTCTGGTGCTGTTTTGAAAAAACGCCTTTTGAAACTGAAACTGTGGTTTAGACGTCGTTCTGCCGACAGCAGGGTGATTTTTTGACATATCTTGTACTCCTCGTTTTTTGAGTAGAGGATCTGTTGAAAAATCACCCCGCTGACGGCAGAACTGTGTCTAAACCGTGGTTTCAGTTTCAAAATGGCTCTTGTTCAAAACAGCGCCAGAACAAGATTATGCAAATGAAGTGTGGGATATTTTAATCCCCGCTTCATTTGCACTTTTGATGTGCTTTATTTATATCCCTCTGCCATCAGAGGTCTGTAGTATGGACCTAGCCTCAGTGATGTAGGGATGTTGTGAAAAAATAGTATGCAATCATGTAATTAAAACTGGCAATCTTAATTCTAGTATTTCCTGTCTTTTGAGCACTTGACTTTGCAACCTGAACAATAGTCTCTGAGCTCAGTTTGTGTGTGTGTAATTTCCTTTCCTTTTATTTTTATTGAAAAACAAATTCATCCCTTGGTATCATATTGAGAGTCATAAGCAGGTTGAAATCTTCAAATCCACCACAGAGACCTCTACCACTTGAGCTAAGGTAGCAATTTACAACAATAGTGGGTTACTATCTGTTATATAACTAGCACAAAAGGGATGATGATAAACACCATTTTACAATGGGCTCATAGATACCTGCTGACAGAGGAAGAACAGTAAAACTCAGGAATCTTGGATTCCATTCCATTCCAGAATCTCAAGGGGAACCTTATGTAGAGAGCACAGATTCTTTTGCCCATATCACTCAACCTTGACCCCTTATATTCTGTTACCTCCAAACTGTTCTTGCCTCAGTCTGATTTCTTCCCTACCTCTGGCTCCATGTTCCAATCCTATTCTCCTCACCTAGTTCATCCTGCTCTAAACACCGCATGCTCCTCATCCCTGTCCCAGTCGCTTTGTCCTGCAAGTGCTCGTTATTTGATCTAAAAAATCAAAACATTTTGATTTAGAACATGCACAACATGGTAGCAGTAGAGGTGCTATGGTCCTATAATGCAGTGTTAGAGCCCTCATTTGGGCTGTGGGAAAGTCTAACCCAAGAGGATTTTTCATCAGTATGCATCTACATACACAGATGTTAAACTTGCATTCACACAATTACTTGATCTGCACCCAGAAAAAAACCCAGAAGGGCACAGAATGACATATTAAATGTAGTACAGTACAATGGCTCAGTTCTGCAATCTTTACTCACAAGAGTAGTTGTGGTATACTTGAGCATTGACATGCTTTGAATTTCTCATCTCTGTAAAACAAACATGATTTAAATGTACATGGCTGCTAAATGATCAAAGAAGCAATAAATTACACTATTAGAATGATCTATATGGTAAGACATTGTTTCCCAAAGATTTTACTAAGATAACTCACCTATTTCTTTTTGTCTTTTTTGGGAACACACCATTGTTCCTGTTCCTCCCCTCCCACTTTCAGCCTCCAGTCAGTGCACTTCCTTTCTATCCTTTACTTTCCCCTCCTCTCCTTAGCCCAGACTGACCTACAATCTCAGTTTCTCTTAATCCCCTTATATTCGCTCTCCCATGGTGCTGTGGCCAGGCCACGATCATTATCAGCCCACTGATGGCCAGTTCATTGGCTTGGGTCCTGTTCTTGTTCCCTCTCGGCACCAAGTATTGCCATTGGGAGAGGGATCCAGGCAGCTGAGCAGAAACGCAGCAGCTGGAGCCAGTGAGTGGACAATCAGCAGCCTTGCCTTATTCTGTGTGTGCCCTAGAAGTCCTTCCTCCATGTTACTTCCCAAATTCTGCTCCCCACATTGCTACCATCTGCCATGGGGAAGTGAGAGCATCTCTAGGACAAATGAGACCCACCATTCAGAAAGCAGTAGGAGAATGTCTTAGGTAGTTTTAGGAGATCTCAAAAATGTAAGGAAAATGTACATGACAATAAATAAGAGGATCAAATGAAAGGGTATATCTACACTGCAACTGAAGCTCTGACTGTAGACCTGGTAGGCATAACCATGTTAGTTTTAATGTTTTAATCTAGCTAGCATTGGTAACAGCAGTGTACAGAAGGTGGCATGGTCTACCAACCACAAGATAAGCCTACTAAATAACACCTCCACTTTGCAGTGTAGACCTAGCCAAAGTTTGGCTTGGTCAGAGATAGGATTAATATGACAGATAAACCAAAGTGTCCAAGAAGATCTGATTCCTCTTGAATGTATTCAACTTTTCATTTGGGAAATTAGTGTTGAAATCAAGCAGTCCCTTCAGTAAAAAGCATTACCACAACAGGTACAACAACTTGCAGATCGGCTGGGGCAAACTTCATGTGGCACAGTACATTGAATGAAGTTAGAATAGGGTGTGACAGACCGGGCCGGGTCTGGGCACAGCTGAGGGCATCCGCTCAGGGTGAATTGCTCAAATTCGGGGCTCCTTACAGCCCCCAGACTGGAGACCTTCCCAAACAGGCCACAAACCAGTCCCACAGAGCACTTCAGCTGCCTGCTTGAAGCTTCACGAGCAAAACCCCTACGACACCCCAGCAATATCTGTGCCCCAGATGGCCCCGGGCCTCATACACAGGTGAGGGGTCTTAGAACCCAATCTCACCTACCCCGAACAAGTTCTGTCCGGTTCCAAGAAACCAGCCACAGATCCCAGGCCAATTTACTCTCTGGATCTTACCCACAAACCGTGCTGAGCCAATCCTTTAGAATCTACAATCTAAAGGTTTATTGCTACAAGAAAGAAAAGCACGAGAGTAAGGTTGTTAAAGTATCATACATTACATGCATCGAATCTCCCAGTTCTCGAGGCAGGCTCTAGCAGAGATGTTATAGCTGCTGGCTTAAAAGTCCTTGTTGCACATCCTGTGGCAGGATGGGTCCACAGTTCTTCCCGGCTCATGATTCCCTGCGAGGCCGCATCTGGGGTCAGAAGCAGATCTGAAGACCCTCCCATGGAGTTAGCCACATGGCATCTTTCTGCCCTCCTTCCAGGTTTCTTCCAAGCTGGCTAGAGTCACATGGCCAGTGGTCAGGTGTGTCTTTGGCCTCCATAGATCCATTGTTCCCTGGAGACTTGCTCATTAGCATGTCCATAGGCAAACATTCCTGGCCCATTACTCAACCACATATAGAGAAATATTCAGTACTCATACAAAGTACATGCTTATAACTTCACACACAGACATTATACAATCACATGAATAGCATATAGAGAATCAGAAGAAAGTAAGCTTCTATTTGACACCTCACATGGCCCCCTTTGTGCCACTTTTGGGGCCAACACCACCCCATGGGTGCAGCAGTGATTTGGCTGCTTCCCTAAAATTCAGTAACTTGACATAGGGTCTTGTGCTTTCTGATATATTTTATTTTTACAAAATTCGTTCCTGGGCTAGATATCACTAGAAGAATCATTACATGTGTAAAGTTATACCAAGAGAAAATTCTTTATCCCAAGGACTCTATTATCAGAAGATGGTCTTTTCTTTTAATTCTGCTTGACGGATGTCAGTAAAGCACTATGTTCCAACTCTTACGTACAACAGTTATTGCTCAACATGTTTTGCTACATATTGCAAAATGCATTTCCAATTCGATATGTAAGTTGGGGGACAGTAAGTAAGTAAGTACCGGCACTTATTGGTATGCATTCAGGAGTAGCCTCAGTCCTGGGCAAGTGGGGGTTGACTTTGGGTCCCCAGAAGAAGCAGGGCCTCAGGTAGAATCAGCAGAGCTGAAAACCAGCAGGGCCACCATCAGGAGGCAGCAAAAGAGGCAGCACTTTATCGTCTGCCATGTATGGGCTGGTACCAGAGGCAGCTTCTTGCCAGTACACCGTACCAGCCCACTTTCACCTCTGTTAGTAGGTCTCAAGAATATTCTGTGTACTCTGTAACTGGCTATATAAACCACTTGCGCTCACATGAAATCATGTGGTAAAGGCAAAATCAGGATTAACTGCTCCATTTTGTAGAAATGATATATATAGTAGCCCAATGTCTGTGACTCTGTAACGCTGAAACGCTGGCTGTTCCCTCTGGGCGGCGCTGTTGCCTCCCGCCATGGCACTTGGCTGACTTCTGCGCCGCTCATCCAGGCCGTGCTGCATGGGGAGCACGGGGCCCAAACAGCCGCTTGCGCCGCTTGCTCCCGCGCGGTGGCCCGGCTGAGCGGCTCAGAAGTCAGCCTAGTGCCATGGCAGGAGGCAACAGCGCCGCCCAGAGGGAACAGCCAGGGGGCAGGGCCTGGACGAGCGTGCATCTCTGATGTCAGGGAAGGGCGCCGGATTTAAAAGGAGGAAAGCGGAGCAGACACAGAGGATGCAGAGGAGACAGAGATGAGAATGGAGGAGGCAGAAAGGAGGCAGAGGACAGAGAGAGAGAGAGTGAGAGAGACGCAGCAGGAGGAGAAGAAGAGAAACAGAGTGAGAGGCGGGAGGGGGAGAAGAGAAAGAGAGAGAGGCAGGAGGTGGATGAGAGCTGAGAGAGAGAGAGAGGGAGAGGCAGTAGGAGGAGAAGAGAGAGAGAGAGAGAGAGAGAGGCCGTTTGTGCCACTTCCTCCCACGCGGCGGCCCGGCTGAGTGGTGCAGATGTCAGCCAAGCATCATGGCGGGAGGCGAAGGGGGGCCGGGCGGTGACGTACACGCCGAGGGGGCGGGGCCTGGATGAGCGTGCATCCCTGATAGAGACAGAGGAGAGCGGAGAGAGAGTGAGAGGCAGGAGGGGGATAAGAGAAAGAGAGAGACGGAGAGAGAGGCAGAAGGTGGAGGAGAGCTGAGAGAGAGAGGGGGAGGCAGTAGGAGGAGGGGAGAGAGAGAGAAAGATGGAGCGAGAGACCGGAGGCTCAGGAGAGAAGACAGACGTGGAGAAGAGACCTGAAAATCCAGCCTTATGACAGGCTAATTGGCTAGTGATACATAATAGGATATTTTAGCAGTATTTTCCACTCACTATATTTGATTTGCAGCAGACTAAAAATAATCTGTAACCTAAATTGAATTGGGTGCTTGGCTTTAAATGTTGCCTTTGTATTAAGACTTCTTTCCCAGTCAGCAAACACCTTGTGTTACCACTATTTTGGCTAAACATTGTATATGCTACATAAAATGTGTTTCCTACTTTTTAATCTCTTTGACTTGCCATCTTATTATGCAAGATCAGCAAACATGAATTCTATTTTACAAATGCTTTTTTCTTCTGAGTCTATTATTTGCAGTTTCATCAATAGCACATTGCAAATGAATGAAGATCATTCACATCTGAAGCATGCAATTGTTACTCTACTTTAATCCAGCCCAAGATAAGACTAAAAAGTTTCACTCCTTTCTTTTCCCTCTTGGCAAAGATCTAAGTCAGAGGTCTCAAATTCAATTTATCTTAGAGGCCATGCCAGTCCTCAAATCATCCTAGTGGGCCAGCAGAGACCCCTCTTTGACAGGGTTCCAGGGGTGGTGCAGTATCTCCACATTTCCTCCGCCCACACACACACACACGTCTCCTGGCCCCAGTTTCCTGGGTTATGTGTACCCACTCAATATGGGTATCATTGAAATCACCCATTATTATTGATTTTGTTTTATTTAATAGACTCTCTAATCCCCCTGAGCATTTCACAGTCACTATCACCAGGTCAGATGGTCAGTAATATATCCCTACTATTATATACTTATTTTTAGAGCATGAAAATGCTAGTCACAGAGATTTTACAGTACAGTTTGGTTCATTTAAGATGTTTACCTCCTTTGTTCTATACTTTCTTACATATATGCCACTCCCCCATCAGCATGACCTGTTCTGTCCTCCTGATATATATTGAACCCAGGTATTACTGTGTTCCATTGCTTATCCTCATTTCATCAAGTTTCTGTGATGCCTATTATATCAATACCCTCATTCAACAGGAGGCACTCTAGAGTTCACCCATCTTATTATTTAGACTTCTAGCATTGTATATAAGCACTTTAAAAACTTGTCACTATGTATGTGTCTGTCATTACAGGATGTAATTGAATGGGACGATCTTTCATTTGACTATTTCTGATCAGATCCTGCCTGTATTTTATCATTTTACATCTTCTCCTCCTTACTAGGCATAAAGAATATCCATAGATTCTCCCCTTAAGGGTGTTTCTGTCTGAACTATGTTCTCTTCTGCACTTGTTAGCTTTCCTCCAGCACTGAGTTTAAAATCTTTTTAATTTTAAGTGGCAGCAATCTGGTTCCAATTTGGTTTAGGTGGAGAACATTCTTTTTGTATAGGCTCCCCCATCCCAGAATTTCCCCCAGTTCCTACTAAATCTAACCACCGGCTCCTTACACCATAATCCCATCCACACATTGAGACACATTGATATATTGAAGTTCTGTCTAACTGGCTCTGTACATGGACCTGAAAACATCTCAGAGAATACTACCATGAAGATACTGGACTTTAATTTCTTATTTAGCAGTCTATATTTGGCCTTCAGGAAAACCTCTTCTATTCTTCCCCATATCATTAATACCTACCTGTTCTGCAATCACTGGCTCCACTGCAGCACTACACATAAGTCTATTTAGATGTCTTGAGAGATCCACAATCTTTGCATGAGGTAGGAAAGTAACCATGCAGTTCTCCTAGTCATCACAAACTGAGCTATTCATATTTCTAATGATCTAATCCCCAATAACTATTATCCGTCTCTTCATAGTAACTGGAGTTCCCTCCCCCAGAGAGTTATTTTCAGTGTGAAAGGATACCACATCATCATCTAGAAGGAGCGTTCCAAACTATGGGATCATTTCCCTCTGTGCCAGATGGATATTCTCCTTCCCTAGAATTTCATCCTCTTCAACGCACAAAGGCTGTTAGACTGGGCATAGAACCATTCTATAGAGTCCAAGTAAGTCTCATCTATGTACCTGTCTGTCTCCCTTAGCTCCTCCTGTTCAGTCATTTTGGTCTCCATGGCCAGTACACAGTCTTTGAAGGCCAGGAGCTCCTTGCACCAAATGCACCATATGTCTCCTTCTCATTGGCAGGTAATCATATATGCTGCTTTGGATGCAATAAATTGGACAGACCCCACTCTGTTGCTGGACTTCCTCCAGCATTCTCTTTTTACTCCTGAAGCTCATTTCTTCAGCCTTAAGTTTAAAGAAGGCTAAGTGAATCTAGCATTCCTCTTATATTCCCTCTCTTAAGTTCCCTGATAGCCACTCCTGTATGCTAGCTCCTCTGGTTGCTTAGAAGTGAACTTTTTAAAGCTTTGGCCTGCCTTAACCACCCCATGGTTAAGGATTGATGGGTCCTAAAATGCTCAGTAATCAAAGCCTCATTAAGAAGCTCATAGCCTTATCTTATCCAGGGCTATATATTTTATATGCATGGGTTATGGGCACCAAATGCCATCTCCGCATAGGGCAGGTAATCATACATTTTCTGTCATATTCTGAAAGTACTGAGCACACAGATGATATCCAGTGAAAAAACAAATCATACCAATCATCAATTTTATGGACTTTGTGGACTCAGTTTGAGTTCTTTGTTCTGGAATTGGCCTAGATACAGTGGAAACCCTAAGAATTTGAAGTATATACACATATAATATTGACATAATTTCTTGTTTCTTCCTTTTCTCAAACTCAGGACAAAAAATGACAAAGTAGTTTCCAGTTAAAGTGTAAAATTTCCAAGCAGCCATTGCTCTACAAACCAGCATGGAGAAAAACCTGCCATCCCTTTCAGATTAAGTGATCTACTCTCATCTCCTTCTCAGTCTTTCATTTTCTTCATCCTGATCTCTGTGGTGCTTTTCATACAGTCAACTATGACATCCTTCCCAATCTCCAAGGACCATCTGCTGGAGTCTCAGGGAACTTTTCTGGTTTTGCTCCCATCTATCTGAGTGTATGTCAGAAAAACGGCCATTTTTTTGACAAAACCTGAGTTACGCCCACACTGCAATCACATTCTTTTGAAAGTAATCAAAAGAACAGAGGGTTTTTCTGACATTGGTAATCCTCTTTCTATGAGGAAGAACACGTTTTCCAAAAGAGCTCTTTCAGAAAAGGGCATGTGTGGATGGGGAGGAGGGTTTTCTTTTGAAAGAAGAGGCCTCCAGGAAATAACACAGGTGCCCTGGTGGACACTCCATCCATACTAATCACAACTCTATAGTTCCTGTCTCCTGCCAGCTCTTAAAGCTACAAGCTTTGTGGCACGAAGCTGGCCTGAAAGCAGTACCCTGACTGCGCAGCTCTCCCTGCCACAGGCCTTGGCACCCATGGCAGAGCCACAAGCCCCCCGCGACCTCCCTGGCCCTCACAGGGAGCAGCCCCAGGGGTCCCAGGACCCACCCAGGGAGACCAAGAGGTGGGCACCCTCCTGGTCTGGAGCAGAGATCCTGTCCCTCCTCGAGCTGTGGGACGAGGAGGAAATATTGTAGGATCTTCACTCCAAGTGGCTCAACACAGACATCTTTGAGCTCATGGCCAGGTCCCTGGCGAAGTGCGGACACCCATCCTGCACCTTGGAACAGGTCTGGAGTAAGGTAAAGGAACACCTCCAGGAGTACATCAGGGCCAGAAAGCGCAACTCACGCTCAGGGGCAGGACCCCACACCTGCCCCTATTACCAGGAGTTCCACCAAATCCTGGGGAATGGGGAAATGTCTTCCCCACCTGTCATCATGGACTCTGGCCTTGAGACTCCCATTGTAGCCTGGCCGGAGGTCACGGTGGAGGAGGACCAGGGCCAGCAGGAGGAGGAGGAGGAGACAGACTCCAGGTGTGTTTAGACTACAGGGTTTTGTCGACAAAAGTTGCCTTTTGTCGACAAAACTATACCTGCGTCTACACTACCGCCCCGTTCTGCCGACAGTAAGTTGACAGAACACGGCAGTTTTGTCGATGGTGGTAAACCCTGTTTTACGAGGAATAACGCCTTTTTTCGAAAGTTCTCTTTTGATAAAAGGCGCTATTGCATGCAAACTGTGCTTTTTCAAAAGAGAGCGTCTACACTCTCTTTCAAAAAAGCAGCTTGCTTTTTTGACAGAACTGGCTGTAGTCTAGATGCTCTTTGTCGACAGAGGCTTTGTTGACAGTATCTGTGTACAAAGCCTCTGTCGAAAAAGGTGTGCAGTCTAGATGTAGCCTCTCTCACCCTGTCCCTGGAGCCAGTGCCTGTCAGCCAGGACATTTCCCAGGCTTTGTCTGAGGCTCGGGAGGGATCTTCAGGTGAGTTCTCTCAGGTTTGTCACACACACAGGGTGGGGAGGCGGGAGCACAGTGGGCAGGGTGCAAGCATCGTTTGGGCTGGACATCGTGCTGCAGTCCGTGCACATGGAACCACATTCAGTGTTAGTGTGTGGCATTCAGACTCAGCAGACAGTCCCTGAGCATGGGTGGGATCCTACTGCCAAGTTCAGGGGAGGTCATACATATGTCCGGCTCCTAGCACCTGACACAGAGGGAAGCAGGCTAGCCACAAGGGCACAGGAACAACCCCAGACACCCCAAAGAATGCCACACACAGCCCACGGGCATGCCTGCACATGTGAGGCACTACCCGCCCCCGCGGGCAGCACTGCAAGCCACAGGTGTGTGTGTCCAGGCACTCTGAGGAGTGCCACACGCAGTACACGGGCATGCCTTCACGTGCGAGGCACCACCCGCTCCCGCGGGCAGTGCTGCGGGTCCCAGGGAGGGCCAGGCTGCTCCCGGCTCCTCTGCCACCCATGGGATCCCACTATGTCTGGACACTTCTCACGCCTGCTTGTCCATGAGCTGGGGGGGTGGGAGGGAGAGAGAAAGAAGGCGGCATGGTCCCCTGGACACCTTGGGGCCCCTGTGAGGAATGGCCCACTGTGCAGGCCACACATGGCCTTGCTCCCGGGACACCCCCTCCTCTGGCCCAAGGACTGTTGGTCACTGCTCACAGAGGAGGGCACGGCCTCAGGGACAGTGTCTGCATGGATGACTGACCGCCTCTCCCTCTTTGTGTTCTCCACAGCTGGACCAGTTGGGATTGAGGGGTGAGCCATGCCACCTATGCCAGATGCCACTGCTGATTGTCCCACCACTCCATGACCAGCCAGTCCCACCAGTCCGAACTGGAGTCGAGCCTCCAGAAACACCTCTCCACTGTGTGGCGTGGTTCCAGAGTGTAGCTCCCACACCCAGGGAGAGGGTCCCAAGATTGAGCTGGGGGTCAAACTTGTGCAGGACCAGGAAGGCAACTGGCACAAAGTGCTGCAAAAACTGTAGCATGGCCATGTGGGGTTATCACATGCCCAGGGGCAGTTCCAGCTCCATAGCACCAAGAGAAAAGCTGTGGCATCCAAAAAAGCAGGGCAATCACAGCAGGCATTGCGAGAGCCTTGCTGTCCCTTGAAGAGGTAGCAAGCATGCAGCAGGAGCAGAGAAATGGCTGTCTAGGGGGGTCCCTTTAAGAGCGTGTCTCTGCAAGGCTCCGGCACCAGCACTCAGAAGCAACTGGTGACCTAAAGCCCTGGCTGAAGTGGTTCTGGGTGGCCTTTTATGCAAGAAAGCATCCAATCAGTCTGGATGCTCTCTTTCGAAAAAGCAGATCGCTTTTTCCATGCACTTTTGTGTGTGGATGAGCTCTTTCAGAAGAAGTTTTTTCGGAAGCTCTCTTCTGAAAAAAGCTTCTTCTGAAAGAAGTGTGCAGTCTAGACATAGCCAGAGTCATTTTCCTCCTCAGCATGAAGCAGAGAGAAAGACTGCTTCAGTGGATAGAGTATTAGCCCTGAGACACCTGGGTTCCACTTCCCCCATAGACTTCCTGTATTACCTGAGACCAGTGCTTTAGGGATGGAGTTTAAAAAATGTTTAGGCATCCAAAGGTGCAGCTAGGCATCTAATGAGGTTTACAAAATACCTAGCCTTCTAGCTTCTTTTAAAAATCCTACTAGGTGCCTAAATACTTTTGAAAATCTGCCCCTTAATCTCTCTGTACCTCAGTGCCTCATCTGTAAAATGAGGTAACAGCAGTACTCTACCTCACCCAAGGGACTGTGAGGAGAAATAGGTTAGACATTGTGAGGTGCTCAGATACTATGGTGATGGAGTCACATAAATATCACAGGTAAAGGGAGAATTTTTGTATACCTCTGCTATCCCATCCCTTGATTTTGGCATTTCTTTTCACCTATGCTCCTCACATCTCCCTCTTTTCTGAATATAGCATTAGCTGTTTTTCTTTTGTGCTGCTAGCACTACTCAACATCGCCATACAGAGGGTTTCAGGCTCATCCAAGGACTTCCAGACCTTTAATTTAATTAAGAAATTTAATGATTTAATTATCTTAATCATTTTGTCTCTGTTTATAATACTGATTCCCTGCCTCACTGGCACAAGCTGGCAGCAATGCCTCTCCTCTGGAGAGCTCTCAGCCCATACTCAGGAGGCTGTGCTATAATTAAGAGGCACACTGTCAGTAGGCCTCCATATGGAACTGAAGGAGGAGCAAGAGTCCCCATTCTCCCTAAAGAGAACCATTTTTGCTACTACTCAGGGCATCGGGGGTGTAACACATTTCTACTTGATAGTTTCCACATTTAGTCACTCTTGCAAATAAATTCTACAGTTTTAGATTCTAAAGTGTACAGAACTTGTATGGTCATCAACTATTGGTTGGCCAATACTGAAACTTGAAATTCAGAGGCTGATTTCCATCTTGAGCTATTCTTGGACTTCCATATCTATCATATGGTTATAATTTTCATGTATCAAAAATATTTTGTCAATTGACAGTTTCAGGATATTGGTCAGACATACTCTAAAATTTTCTTTTGCTTCATCTCTCTTTTCAGGTTTAGTGATCACAAGGTTTCAGCTTATGCGGAACTTTGGCTGCTCCAAGTAATGTAAATTCCTGAAAAGAAGATATTAGTGAAAGAAGTTTTGTTTTAACTTTTCTGAATTTCTCATATAATATCAAGTTCACTGGGAAAAATATCATTTACCTTTCAGTCATCATAGGTTGTCTTTGGGAGCATCCAATTGCATACATTGCCACACAAGCATCTGAAATGTTCAGACATGAATTACATTCTGAAGTTTCCTGAGGAAACTTCAAAACATCAGAAATCTACCTGAAAATACCATCCTGGCCACTATGGATGTAGAAGATCTTTACACCAACATTCCACATGAAGACGGATTACAGGCCATCAGGAACACTATCCTCAATAACAATACTCCACACCTGATTACAGATCTCTGTGACTTTGTCCTCACCCACAACTACTTCCAATTCGGATACAATTTGTATCTCCAAGTCAGCGGCACAGCCATGGGCACCCGCATGGCACCACAATATGCCAACATCTTTATGGCTAACCTTGAACAACGTTTTCTCAGCTTTCGCTACCTAACACCCCTACTTTACTTATGTGACATCGATGACATCTTCATCATATGGATCCACGGAAAAGAGACTCTTAAAAAATTCCACAAGGATTTCAACAATTTCCACCCCACCATCAACATCAGCCTGCACCAGTCCACACGAGAAATCCACTTCCTGGACACTACAGTATAGTTAAATAATGGAAAATTTCCACCACCCTATACTGGAAACCCACCGACCGCGACACTTACCTTCATGCCTCCAGCTTCCATCCCAGATACATTTCTCAATTAATGGTATACTGCCAAGCCCTAAAATACAACCAGATTTGCTCCGATCCTACAGACAGAGACAAACACCTACAGGATCTTTATAGAGCATTCCTAAAACTGAAATACCCACCTGGAGAAATGAAAAAGCAGATTGACAGAGCCAAAAAAAGTACCCAGACATGAACTACTTCAAGACAGACCCAAAAGAGAAAATAATAGAATTCTACTTGTTATTACCTATGTAAGCAGGGGCTGAACTGCTACTTGCTGTCAGCCAGCTAAAAGGAGGGGGTGGGTGTGCCCACTACAGTTGTTTAGCTCTGCAAGGTAATTAACTGTTAACTGTTGACATGTAAATACTGCTCAGAAGAGAATCTGAGGTGTGGCTATGTAAATCCCATTCAGCCAGGGCTGATGGAAGGTCAGTGTTGGAATGGAATGTGGAGAATTGTATATAATTTGGGACTGTTGTGGGGGTAACTAATCATGCTACCCCTAAATGTGGGAACTGTAAAACATGCCACCAGTACTTGCAGGAGAGACACCACCATCATGGTAAGAGGTCTCGGAAGAACAAGCCTCCGCCCTTCCAGAGTTGAGTGAACAGAGCTGGGGGAAAGGGTTAAAGGGTTTGAGTCAGCCTGCTTCACACCTGCCAGGTGTGAGCTATAAGACTGGCCTAGCCTGCACCTTTCCCCCTTTGTTTTAAGGACAGACCTAAAGCAGACTCCCTGAGGAGTCTTTTCTTTTGCTAGTCCAGTGAAAGCTGGATTCATTTGCCAGTCCAGCTGGTGGCTAAAGAGTTGAAATCCCTGAGAGCTGAAATCACTGGTTTGGCTGAGTGCCAGACCTGTTGCACCAGTGGAGCGGCGGCAGGCGAAGAGCGGCGGCGTGGCGTGGCGCAGCGGCAGGCGAGGATCGGCCATCAGTGGCGTGGAGCGGCGGCAGGTGCCCAGTGGAGCGTCCAGAGGCGTGGAGCGTGGCGGAGTTTCGTATAAGGTGCCCCCTATCTATCCCCCGACCCCCATTTCTACCCAGGTTGGGAGGTGAAACCCTGCGGGTGAACTTTGGGACTCTGGGTGGCACGGACCAGGGACAGAGACTTTTGGGGTGTCGGACTTTTTGGACTTCGGGCGATTCTTGGCTGGGGTGGGAGCTTGGCTCATGTTTGGGGTTATGAACTCTGTTTGTGGTGTTTTCCCCCCAAGTTAATGCCATATGACTTCTCTTTCTGTTTCATTAAATGTTTCTTTCCTACACTCAGACTCAGTGCTTGCGAGTGCGGAAGCATTGCCTCTCAGAGGCGCCCAGGGGTGCGTGAATTTCCCAGATTACTGGGTGGGGGGCTCGAGCCGGTTCTATGTGAGATGGCCCCAAGATATTGAACCCAGCCCTGGTTACTGCCAGGCCTACCCGGCAGAAGGGTTACACCTACAGTCCACAACTCAAACCCCTCCAACGCATTATACACAATCTACAACCCATCTTGGAAAATGATCCCTCACTCTCAGAGGCCTTGGGAAAAAAGCCTATTCTTGCTTACAGACAACCCCCCAACCTGAAATGAATTCTTTCTGGTAACCATGCTACACAGCCACATCATAAGCATCCAGGAATCCAGCCCTGCAATCAGGTGCCGACTCTGCCCATATATCTACACAAGCGAATTCATTACTGGAGCCAACAACATAACCTACCAAATCAAAAGGTCATTGTGACGGGTTTTCTGGGTACAAGCGCCCCCACTCAGCCGGGAGAGAGGGGCCCAGTGGACCCACCATCTAATCTTGGTCAGGGTTCCGAACTCATGACGGGTTTACCGGGTGTGAGTGCCCCCTCCCAACCGGGAGAAGGGGCCCAGCAGACCCACCATCTGGTCTCTGACCCAGCCATGGGGTCCCTAGTCCTTTTTCCTGGCCCCCTCCCGGGGTCTGAGTTCTAGCAACCCGCAGTCCCGGGTTCTCCTGAAGTCAGTGCCTAGTGGCATGCAGATGAGGACAGAGTGCGCTGGGAGGGTGCTAGGGGGACCCGGGCCCGCCCTCTCCACCAGGTCCCAGCCCAGGGCCCTAAGGTTTGGGGAATCAATTCCCTTCACCGGCTGACAGGGTTCCACCCCGAAGCTTGTCAGCTCATGGGCGCCAGAAACTCTCCGCCCTGGGCTGCTTCCTATCCTCCCGCCCGGCTTCTGTCCCTGCCGGTGACTCTCTGGGGCTTACCTGTCTGCCATCATCCTCAGACTCAGTCGGGTTCTGCAGCGTCCTGTCATCCTCCAGCCACCTCCTCCAGTGAGGGGGAACGTCTTCTCCCTTACGGAGCGATCGGCGGCAGCTCCTTCCCCCTGAGCCGCCCCGCTGCTTCTGGCCTGGCTGCTTTTCAAATGGCCTGGGTGAGGCCATGGCGGTGCGTCGCCCCACCCCCTGGGCATCCTCATTCTTTGGGATGCTGGGTAGGGAGCCCGGAGCCCCGCCCTGAGGGCCTTCCCATGCCCCCGGGTTACGCGGTGGCTGGCCGGTGCATCCCAACGCCGTTCTGCCATGTCTTCTCCCTGGCGGGGCGTGTGGTGTCTCGCTGCCCTCAGGCCCAGCCACGGTGGGTCGGCTGAGGCAAACACCATCGCCCCCTTGCTCCGTCGCCCCTCCCCCCCCGTCTGCGGGGGAGCGGGTGAGGTTCCCCCCAGGGTAGTGCGGGCTCCGTTGGGCCCGTCACAGTCATTTAACTGCACATCCAGTAATTTGATCTATGCCATCAAATGCCAACAATGCGCCACTGCTATATATATTGGACAAACTGGACAGTCCCTACAGGAAAGAATCAATGGACACAAATCAGATATACATAAAGGGAACATACAGAAACCTGTTGGGGAAAACTTCAATCAACCTAATCACCGTTTAAAAGATCACCAAGTGGCTGTCTTGTCACAAACCAATTCTACTAGCCAACTACACAGAGAGGCATTGGAATTACAATTCATTTACAAATTCAGTTCTCACTCCGATAGCCTACTCAATCATGATAATGGCTGGCTGGGACATTATCAGCCTAACATTCAATGAAGGTGCAAACAGCTCTTGTCTGTGTAGATTCTTGCGTTAGTACCCTGCCTATCTAATTGCTATCCTTTGATCCTTATCTGCCTCTTTTAACTATCCAATCTTTAGGTGCTTGCAGATTACCGGTTCTGCCTATTTGGTTTTCCCTTTGATATTTTCATATCCTCTGCTCCTTATTTCCTGCCCCCTTCAATTTTTTTCCTTCCCTCCTTTCCCTTCTCCCCTATTTATTTTGGGTCTGTACATCCTAAACTCAAAACTCCGGTCATCTCTGGGCTGTGCCCACAAAAGCTCATGATCCCATCTATATGTTTTGTTAGTCTAGAAAGTGCTACCAGACCATTTGTTGTTTTTTAAGTTTATCCTGTGCATACTAACTCGGCTACGCTCTGAAGCTTTTTAACTATAGTATAACACAAGCACATGGGGTATTAACTGAACAACAGGGCTGTTGTAAGGATAAGAAATCGTAAGGGTCTGCTTGTCTTGGATGACATTTCCTTTTAATTAGAAAAGTCCAGGTTGTTAGCAGAAAATATTTCTGTATGTGTGTCATTTAGTTTAAAATGATAAATAGAAAAAGCTTTCTTAAAACATTAGGGATTTATGCAACAACTTCACAGACACAAGAGCATTCTGAGTAGAGGCTTTTGCTCTCCCTCTAACTTTCCATTTGTACCTGTCTAGGTAGTTTAAGAAAAGCAAATTTTTTGAGTACAGGATCTGTCGAAAAATCACCCCGCTGTCGGCAGAACTGCATCTAAACCGTGGTTTCAGTTTCGAAATGGCGCTTGTTCGAAACAATGCCAGAATGTGATTATGTAAGTGAAGCATGGGATATTTAAATCCCTGCTTCATTTGCACTTTCAATGTGCTTTATTTACATCCCACTGCCGACAGAGGGGTATAGCGTAGACCTAGCCTCAGAGTAGTCCTGTGGCATCTAAGCCCTGATCTACACTAGGGAGTTATTTCATAATACTCCACCCCACACACACATTTTGAAATAATAAACAGAAAGTCCATACTACCAAGCCCGTTTTTTGAAATAACAGGCTGGTTATTTCAAACTATGTACTCCTGTTTTCCTTGGGGAATAATGCTAATTTCAAAATTGTTATTTTGAAATAGCATTAGTGTGGATGATCTGGTGCAGCTAATTTGGAATATTTGGCCTCCAGAGGCCTCTCACAGCTGCACTTCTGACCGCTCTGGCCACACCTGGCATCTCCACTGCTCCCTTTCTTCTACGGAGTTTAAAACTCCAGGCTGCAGGAGAAGGGCTTCTCACACAGGGCCAGCTTTGCCAGCTCCATGTGAGACAGCAGCATTCCAAGAGCCACACTGAATTGGTTCCCAATGCAGCAGTAGCTATCCAGTGTGGTGAGTTTCCACAGGGTGATGGCAATGCGTTCTGCATGGGGATAGTGGGTCTCAGTCAAGTGGTCTGTCAGCTGAAGGCAGGGGCAAACCACTCTCAGAGATCGAGGAAGGTAGCCTTCTGCATATGGAAAGTTCTGCATCCACTGCTAGTCATCCCATAGTTGCAAGATAATGTGGTCCCACCAGTCCGAACTGGTCTCCAACTGCCAGAAGCGATGCTCCATGGTGTCCAGGAGATTGTGGGGCATATGCAGCAGTAGGAGCACCAGGATCTGGGTGATCAGGGCCTGTGGTCCAGACTGGTCCTCATCCTGCTGGAGCAGCATGCGGGCAGTTTGGAAGTACTGTGTCATGAGGAGTAGCATGAGGCCTGTTGGCTGGAATGACTTTGCAGAAGCCCCAGGTGCATGTTTTGAGTTCTGTGGCATCTGCAAGGGAAATCAGAGCACACTGCATCCCACAGGTGAGGGGGAAGGCAATGGAGGAGTGTGAGACATGACCATAAAGAGGCGACCCTGAAAGCACGAGTCACAGCTTGTCTGACCAAAAAACAGGACTATGTAGCACTTTAAAGACTAACAAGATGGTTTATTAGGTGATGAGCTTTCGTGGGCCAGAAAGCTCATCACCTAATAAACCATCTTGTTAGTCTTTAAAGTGCTACATAGTCCTGTTTTTTGTTTCAGCTAAACTAGACTAACACGGCTACATCTCTATTACTTGCCTGACCAAGCAGCCAAAGGAAGTATCTACCCTCCTAGTGCCTTCCCCAGAGTGCTTCCAGAACTCTAAGTCCGAGGCAAGCACCAATCAGTGTGGATGCACTATTCCGAAATAATTCTGACTAATTTTGATGCTTCCCCATAGTGGGGACACGCTATTTTGATTTTATTAAATCATATTTCGTTATTATGTCAATCTTACTTATTTTGAAATAATTTCCTAGTGTAGACCTGCCTTTAGAGACCAATATATATACATATAAACACACACACACAAAAGTTCATGTTACTGTATATATTTTTTTTAGTCTCTAAGGTGCCACAGGACTATTTGTTGTTTTTAAAGTTATAGACAAACACAGCTACCCCAATGAGACATCTATCAGGACAATCAGTCCAATTGAAAAATAAAAACATCATTGATATATTTTTAGAAGAGGCATTTATCAGTCTGTGTTAAGGAAAAACAGATCTACCATTTATGCTTCCATCAATTTGCTACTGAAACCTTTCACAAAGAATGTATGAAGTTTCATATGGTGAGAAAACATCCATTTGTAAGTAATTGCAAAACAAATAATCTTTCTTTATTACTTCTGATAAGTATCAGGATTTAGGAACATTGACAAAAAGTAATTGTATGAAATTATATTATTCTGTACAGTTGTTGATTTCCTTTTAATAATGGATGTCTGAAAAGGCAGTCTTGCAGCTCAGGGCTATGATTTTCTTGCATTGCCTAGCAACATGTGCAAATATAGAACTGCAGATGCAAAACTATTGACCTTTCTTTCACGCCTGCCTTTGAATCCTCAGTTATTTCTGTAACTACACAGTAAAAATAAATAAATAAATAAATAATCCAACCACTGAATTCTTCATAATGGGTTAAAGGTTTTCAGATATCAAAATGGTAAAGGCAGCCTACTGGCGCCAAGAAAAGTTGAAATTGTTTCTGTAATTGCTAGAATAACTACAGCTAATTGCTGCTTATTGATAACCTCATTTGTACTGTGATGCAGAACCAACAAAACACATAAAAGTGTTATTTTCCATATGGTGAGGGTGACTCTTTGAGATGTTTTCTGCATAAATTCTAGTATTAGTGTCCCATACACACACCTATGGAAGCCAGGCCTGTGACTTAAGTTTATTCACTCTTGCAGCATCCAAGGTCATAAAGAGAGGAGGTGGCCCAGTAATCATTCCCCAGTTCCTTCGACTATACAGACTCATCTGGGAGTAGAATTCAAAGCAAATGTTTTTTTGGTCACTACTATAAAGAAACACCTCTTTATAACACACTTTAAAAAGGTCATAACCTTTTTCTTTTTGTCCACATAGCTGCACAAGCAATTGTCTAATTGCATGAAGAAAGCTAATTGGAGTCTTGTATAAGGAGTGACTGCATGACAGTCCTTCCAAAATAGGCACATTGTCTGGAAGCCTTTACTAGGTGAGAGAATCTTGTAAATGTGGGAACCAAACACAATGTAGTAGCTCTAGGTAGCTGCTAGGTACTTTATCAGCTGTGGAATATTTTACAGTCATCAGCTGGGCTGACTCATGGTAGATTTGCAGTCCTATAAGGGAGGATGAGGATATTGCAGTTGGGATTGGATGCTCTTCTTCTGGTAGCTAGTATTACTCTTCACTTCCCTTCTCCTGCATCTCAAGTAGATGTGGCTGGACCAAATGGTTTGCTGGAGATGGCTAGGACTCTCTCCAAATCCAGAAGACAGTAGACCAAGTAGGCTTCCTGGAATAAGAGTGAGCACCCCAGGGGAGTATGGGTAGGAATATTGTGTTGAATATTGTGTACTCAAGAGGCTGCGTCTAGACTGACAAGTTTTTGCGCAAAAGCGGCCGCTTTTGCGCAAAAACTTGCCAGCTGTCTACGCTGGCCGCTTGAATTTGCGCAAGAACACTGACGACCTAATGTATGATCGTCAGTGTTCTTGCGCAAATACAATGACGCTCCCGCTCGGGCAAAAGCCCTCTTGTGCAACCCAGAATTGTTTTGCGCAAAAAAGCCCAGATGGCTAAAATGGCGATCGGGGCTTTTTTGCACAAAAGCGCATCTAGATTGGCCACGGGTGCTTTTGTGCCAATCTAGATCCGCTTTTGTGCCAATCTAGATCCGCTTTTGCGCGCAAATACTTTTAACGGAAAAACTTTTCCGTTAAAAGTATTTGCGCAAAATCATGCCAGTCTAGACGTAGCCAAGAGAGTACTGGGAGCAATCCTATGAAGCCCTTACCTCCTTCTGCTATCCATCATAGACTTCTGCCTAGAATCCTTCCATGATGCTCAGTAAGCTACACCCAGGCAGGTGATGATGGTTGGCTAGGAGATGATTCTCTGTGGTGCTCAGCAGAAGGAATGGGAAAGGAATGTACTTCTTAGGAATGTACTTGTTAGGAAGGTACTTGTTAGGAATGTGCACCCTGTCTTTGTAGAAGGCAAAGCAGCACTGAGGACACCTCCCTAGCTTGACATAACTGTTGGTTTGGTGGATCGCCACTCAGTTTTTCAGTTAGAGGACTCTGGTACTGGGTCATCTGATTAGTCACTCAGCACCATATAAGGTTTCAGTACTGAAATAGGGTACGTCTACACTAGCTCGTTAGTTCGAGCTAGATAGGGTAATGAGGGCAAGCGGAGTTGCAAATGAAGCCCGGGATTTAAATATCCCGGGCTTCATTTGAATGTTCCCGAGCGCCGCCATTTTTAAATCGCCCCTTAGTCGAACTCCGTGCCCGCGCTGCACGGAGTAGTAGTTCGAATTAAAGATCCTAATTTGAACTACCGTTACTCCTCATTCCACGAGGAGCAACGGTAGTTTGAATTAGGATCTTTAATTAACTACCTACTCCGTGCAGCGTGTAGCCGCACAGAGTTCGGACTAAGGATTTAAAAATGGCGGCGCTGAACATGTAAATGAAGCCCGGGATATTTAAATCCCGGGCTTCATTTGCAACTCGGCTTGCCCTCATTACCCTACCTAGCTCGAACTAACGAGCTAGTGTAGACGTACCCATAATTGATATCATGGAGGTATTTGGGACAGGTACTGTAGTAAGGTGAGGGCCTGAAACATAAGCCCATGTGTCATAGGCTGGGTATGAGGCCTGAGGCCTAGACAGCAATGGTCAAGACTTTGCTAATATAAAGCAAAGTTAAGTTGTGAGCAAGAGGCAGGCCCTGTTCACAGAAATTTGCAAGAACAGGTATTACAGAAACACTCATACCTAAGAGGTGCCACAAATCCTTATCTGATTTGTGGTCTCTGGGGACTCTCTCAGAGTCTGTCGCGTTGACTAATTGTGCACAGTAAATATATTTAGACAGGCGAGTACACATGCATGCAGATGAAAGTTTATCATCGTCGATGGAGCAGAAGATCTCTCAGGAAACCATTGGGAACGCCCGACTGATGTCAATGGTGACTCCGACCGCTGAGCTGGTAAGCAAGCGAACTGTTATCCTCTGTTGGAATGACAATCTGACAAGAGAACCATGAGCTGGGTAACCCTTTTATCCCTTCCACTCAAATCTCCCCAGAGTTTGACAAAATATGGGCCTGTTGGAATGCCAGCAAAGGAGGTCCATTTGAATTTTAAAAAGTGTGGTGGGGAAACATGGACTGGCATATGTAGAGCCATGGCAGAAACTGAAGCGCTGAAAAATAGTAGCAGTAGTAGAAAGCCTAGGATTTTGCAATTAATGTCTATGGCAGGAGATTTCTTAAACAGCATGCCACACTGCTAGCTTCTCAAGTAATGGAAAAAGCTGTGGAAACCCTGCAAGAGAGAAGTGCAGTCCCTTGTTACAAAGCATCAGGCTTTAGGAACTTTCAGGGTACCTGAAGCTGTGGGACAGAATAGGACAAAGGTGACCCTAGCAAATTTAAAAGAGGAGATGGGGTCCACTGCATTGCAACCACAACCATATGATAAAAGCCAGGTTTCAATTAAACTGAAACTGAGACATAGACTGGTGCCTGTCAGAACAGAAAAAGTAAGTGCACAGAAGGGAGAAGAAGCAAAGAATACTTTCAATGTATTGGTAAATAAAATGAAGGAAAAAATGGAACAGTTCACAGAGCATGCTAGGGCTACGGCTACACTATGACTTTTGCCACAAGAGCATATGTAAATGAAGCGCAGATTAGCATTTTCCCATGATTCATTTGCATATTCTCTTTTGTTCCATTTTTGCACTAGGGGTTTTTGTGCAAAAGCAGGCAGTGTGGCTGTGGCCGTTTTGCACAAAAAACACTTTTCCCGCAAGAACCTTGTGCCTGTCCCAGAGAGGACATCACTGCATACCTGGTTACAGAGTTCTGTAACTTTGTCCTCACTCACAACTATTTCCAATTTGGGGACAATTTATCTCTTCAAATCAGGGGCACCCGCATGGCCCCACAACATCTTTATGGCTGCCCTTGAACAACGTTTCCTCAGCTCTTGCCTCCCTAGCACCTTTACTCTACTTATGCTACAGTGACGACATCTTCATCATATTGACCCACAGGAAGGAAACCCTTGAAGAATTCCACAGGGATTTCAACAACTTCCACCCCACCATCAACCTCATCCTGGACCAGTCCACACATGAGATCCACTTCCTTGACACAACAGGACAATTCAACAATGGTCACATTTTCACCACCTTATACTGGAAACCTACCGACCATTACACTTACCTACATACCTCTAGCTTCCCTCCAAGACACATTTGTCAATTTATTGTTTATAGCCAAGCTCTAAGATACAACCAGATTTGCTCCAATCCCACAGACAGAGACAATACCTATAGGATCGCTATCAGGCATTCTTAAAACTTAAATGCCCACCCAGAAAAGTAAAAAAAAACAGATTGACAGAGCCAAACTAGTACCCAGGCATCAGCTTCATCAAGATTGGCCCAACAAAGAAAACAACAGAATACCACCTAGGATGTATCTACACAGCAAACTTATTTTGGAATAACAGCTGTTATTCCAAAATAACTTTGCAAGCACCTACACAGTAAAATCACTATTTTGAAATAATTTTGAAATAGCTGATGGCTTATTCCAACTTCTGTAAACCTCGTTCTATGAGGAATAGCACCTATTCCGAAATAGATATTTTGGAATAGGGGCTGTGTACACAGGGCATAGCTGCTATTTTGAAATAGGGGGCCTCCAGCCCTTCCCAGGGTGCCCTGCTGGCTGCTCTGTCCACACTCAGCAAAACTCTATCCCCCCCACTCTCTGGAGCCCTTAAAGCTGCAGACTCTGCAGACAGGGTTTGTGGTTCACAGCAGGCCTCACAACCCTGACCCACCCTGCAGCTACCCAACTTGATTTAGCCCATGATGAGCCAGTCTGATGCTGCCATCTAACCCTCCACTGCTCTGAGTGAGCAATTAGACAGCTCCCAGGAGCCTGCCAGGGGCCACAAAAGACATGTGCTTTCCTGGTCTGGTGCGGAGATCCTGAACCTTATTGAGGTTTGGTGGGAGGAGAACAATCTCCATGATCTCCGCACCAGATGCAGGAATGTGGATGTCTATGGCAGGATGGCCGACAGCCTAGGGAGTAAAGTCCACATCCGCACCTAAGGACAGGTGCAAATGAAAGTAAAAAAGCTCCGCTAGGTTTATACCAGGGCCAAGGAGGGCAACTTCCAATCTGGAGCAGTGTCTCAAAGCTGCCCTTATTACAGTGAACTGGACTGCATCCTGGAGGGTGGGGTAATCCCTTCCTCCTCCCAGTTGTAGACTCCAGGCTTGAGATGCCCATCGTCGTCCTTGCGGGGGAGGAGGACGAGGAGCAGGAGCAGGAGCAGGAGCAGGAGCAGGACATGGACGAGGCTGGACTCACTATTCAGCTGACCCAGGAGTCTGAAATCCTCCCTGAGGATGTGTCCCAGGCATCGTCTGAAGCTGGGGAAAGTACATCATGTGAGTGCCATCATTTTCCCTTCATACAGGGAGTGCAGGGGATGGCCAGATGGGGGGAGCTGGGCGCTCCACGCTTGGCCCTTGCTGCCCACAGATCTTGCAGCAGCCTATGCACGTGGGAGCATGTGCCATGCTGCTGCTGGGCACGCAGCCCCAGGAGGCTGCCACAGAGGACCCTTCTGCTATTGGCCACCGAGTGTCTGGAAAGTCCTCTCATGATCCTGACCCCAGAGTGGGACACCCTCCCTCTACAAATCACCTCACCACAAGGAGAAAGGGGACACCAACACACACACACACACACACACACACACGCACACTCAGCAGTCCTGCACACAGCACACGGGCATGCCCACAGTCTCAGGGCAGGCCCCACTCCCGGGGACATCTGAGCCCACTGGCCAGAGTGCACATGACCTGGCTCTAAGCACATCGTCTGCGACAAAGACAAGAACTCTTGCTCTCGGCTTGCAGATGGGGGCTGGGCTTCAGGCACTGTGTTCCCTGGAATGACTGACCATCTCTCTTTGTTCTCCACAGCTGGACCAGCTGCGAGAGGAGGGCAGTCAACACCACCTGGAACATCCTCACACACCCGAGGCTTCCGCAGGTGCATCCGTCCCATGGATGAATACCAAAGGTAGCACCTGGCGTCACTCTGGGCCCTGCACCAAACCATCCATGGCTGGGTGCAGGAGGATCTGCAACTACATCGGGAGAGCTGGCGAGAGCTGCTTGTGCAGGGCTGCTCCCTGTGCACTGATGTGCACTGCCTTGTGTAGAGCATGATGCCTCCTCCCACTCCAGCCTCTGCTCCTGATGTAGCTCCTCCTCCCACTTCCCCTCCTGCTTCTCCCTCCACCCCCTACCCACTCCCCCATGGATGCTGAGGCCCCCGCACCCATGGCAGTGGGATCCACAGAACCTGGCGCCACTTCTAGCCCCAGCCCTGAGCCTGTCCTCCCCCTTCCTACCCCTTCCAGCTCCCTCCTCCAAGGTTTTCAACACCCCCCTTCTTCCCCTCTCTCTCCTCCCCTCTCCCAGGTTCTTTCCACAGTCTCTTCCCAGTTTCATTGACCCCACAGTTATGTAAAATACAGAGTGTTTAGTTTTTCAACAAAATAAGGTGTCTTTATTTTTCATCAGAAAAAGGGGGAAGAGGGAAAGGGAGGGACAACAGTGAGGGGTGAAGTAGAAGCCCCCAGTGGGGCAGACCAGGGGAGGGTGTCACTGGTCCCCCAGGGAGAAGCTCTCTCTCAGGGCTTCCTGGATGCGCATGGCCCTCTGATGGGCCTGCTGGATGGCAGCTGTGCACAGCTGCTCGTAGGCCCTGCCTATGCAGTCAGCCTCCGCCCCCACCCTGGCAAGAAGGCCTCCCCCTGTCAGTCACACACATTGTGCAGAACACAACATGCAGCCACCGCATGTGGAATGTTGTGCTCCCTGAGGTCCAGATGGGTGAGGAGGCATCTAAAGCATGCGTTCAAATGGCCGAAAGCACCCTCCATGACAATGCAGGCCCTACTTAGCCTGTTATTATATAGTACTCTGGAGGGATTGAGGTGACCGGTGTAAGAGCTTTATGAGCCAGGCTGAACAGGACAGGCTGCATCTCCCACCAGGCAGATGGGCATGTCCACATCCCCGACCCTGATGGTGCTATTTGGGAACAAAGTTCCGGCATGCAGCTTATGGAACATGCTCGAGTTCCTGAAGACACGTGCATCATGCGCCTTCCCCAACCATTTGATACATATGTCCGTGAACTGACTCCAGTGGTCAGTCATGGCCTGCAGGGCCACCAAAAAGTATCCCTTCCGGTTGATGTAGTTTGATGCCCGATGGTCTGGGGCATGGATAAGGATGTGTGTCCCTTCAATAGCCCACCCTGCAATTGGGGAAGCCCAGGACACCAAATCCTTGATGATGGCGTTCACATCTGCAAAGCATATGATATGATTCTGTGCAGCAGAATAGTGTTGATCGCCCTGACCACCTGCAGAAGGAGACAAACAAACTGAGAATCACAGGGGTGCTAGGGACCCTGAGAGTTCCCCCAGTCCTCCCTCCTTGTCCTCCTCCCCCCATTCACCAGGAGCAACCCCCTCCAATCACCCCAACACCTGGCAGGGTTTTGTGAGGGTGGGACTGAACAAACCTTCCCGGGAGGGGGTTTGCACCATCCCTACCCCCACACCCTTTTCCCTTTCTGTCCTTCCGCCCCCCCTCTTGGGACAATAGCCTGAGAATACCATACCTGCATGACCAGGGCCCCAATAGCTGATCTCCCCTCACCAAACTGGTTCCCCATGGATCGGTAGCTCTCTGGTGTGGAAAGCTTCCAGAGGGCAATGGCGACACACTTCTGGAGGGGATGGCGGGTCTCAGGTGTGTGTCCCGTTGCTTCAGGGCAGGGGTGAGCCACTCACAGAGCTCAAGGAAGGTGTCCTTTTTCATCCGAAAGTTCTGGAGCCATTGTGCTCTAAAACTGTGTGGTCCCACCAGTCTGCAGCGATGTCTAGATGCCATAGGCAGCAGCGCACGGTGTCCAGGGCAGGGCGGCCAGGATCCAGCTGCAGGAGCTGCACCCGCACAGATCCGAGGAGGGTCTCCAACAAGACCTGTGGGTTGGTTTCCTGCAGAGCCTGGGAGGCTGCATGCAGAAACTGTTGCATGACTTGCAGCAAGAGCTGCAAGAGCTGAAGACTGCCTGGAGGCAGCCCCAGCTCCATAGCGTAGAGTGCTTTGGTGTCCTGAAGCAAAGCAATCAGAGCAAAAAGAGAAAATGCTTTGCTGTCCCTCAGAGAGATAGGCAAGCAAGTAAGAAAACCTGAGAAATGGCTGTCCAGGGGATCCCTTTAAGCTTGAGCCTCAGATAGCCTCAAGCAGCAGCAACATGAAGTAACTATTGACCTGATGCCCTGCCTGAACTGGTTCTGGGTGGCCTTATATGCGATTCAGTGGTGAATCAGTGTGGACACTCTATTTCAAAATAGCTGAGCGAAAATCTCTTCTGGAATAGCTTATTCCAAAATAATTGTGCAGTGTAGATATAACCTAGCAGACTAGACACCAGAGCATGCCAAAGCCCGTAGGCCACATTGAACACTGACAAATGCATAGCTAGAAACAAGTCTGGCTCCTCTCTCTGATAGCCTTATTAAAATAGACATTAGAATTCTGAGAAAGTGTTCAGACTTTAAGGGATACTTGTAGGATGCTGCATTTACTAAGCCTACTTATAATATCTGTATCCCATATTATAAGGTAATGTTTAATTGCTTTCTCTTTAATTATAAAAATGTTTGCTAATACAGTAACTCCCTTTCTTCCCCAGGTAAGAGATAAACAGGAAATAATGTGTGAAAGTGTGAAATAACAAGCAGTTCTGTGATACCTTAGGGTACATCTACACTACAGCATTATTTTGAAAGATCTAATTTCGAAATAGTTAATTCGAAATAAGATATTTCAAAATAACGCGTCTACACACAAAATGCATTTCAAAGTTGCTATTTCGAAATAGGGCAGTCACACTGATTGGACGCTGAATCACATTTAAGGGCAGCTGAAACCACTTCCTGCAGTCCATTAGGTCAGGAGTTACTTTGTGTGGCTGCTGCCTGAGGCTATCTGAGGCCTCTGCTTAAAGGGACCCCCTGGACAGCCAGTTCTCAGGTTTCCCTGCTTGCTTGCCTACTTCGCTGAGGGACAACAAAGCATTTTTTTCTCTGTGTGCTCTGATTGCCCTCACTTGGGACCCTATAGCACTCTGCAACATGGAGTTGGAGCTGCCCCTGGGCACTCTCGTGCTTCTTTTGGATGTGTTGCTGCAAGCCTGGCAGCAGTTTCTGCAGGCTGCCTCGCAGCATCTGCTGCAGACCAACCCCCAGGCCATCATCTGGACCCTCCTGGGGTACATGGAGGAGCAGCTGTAGCTCCTGGATGCCAGCGTGCCCCGCCACATCTGGTGTCTGGACACCAGCAGCGACTGGTGGGACCACATCGTCCTGCAGCGCTGGGGAGACCAACAATGGAGCTCTGTGAGAGGCTCGCCCCTGCTCTGCAGCAACGGGACATGCACATGAGGTCCGCCATTCCCCTCAAGAAGTGGGTGGCCATCACCCTCTGGAAGCTCTCCATGCTGGATAGCTACCGATCTGTGGGGAAGCAGTTTGGCATGGGGAGATCCACCGTCGGAGCGGTGCTCATGCAGGTATGGCAGTCTCCAGCCACTGTGCCAGGAGTGGTGGGACGTGCAAGGAGGGGATGGGCAGCCTTAGGGAAAAGGGGGGGAGATGGTGAAAGTTCCCTCCCTGGGAGGGTTTGTTCTGTGCTGCCCACACTAAGGACTGCCCGTGGTGGTCAGAATTGCAGAGGGGATTGCTCCTGGGGAGTGGGGGAGTGGGGCAGTGGCAGGGAGGGGGCACTCTCAGCCACCCTGGGCCCCAGTGACTCTTGGTTTTGTGTGTCCCTCTGCAGGTGGTCAAGGCCATCAACAGAGTGCTGCTCCTCAGAGTCATCCACCTCACTGATGTGGACGTGGTGATTGAGGGGTTCAGCCTGGGCTTCCCCAACTGTAGGGGGGCAATTGACGGGACACACATCCCCATCCATGCCCCGGACCACCAGGCCTCCCTGTACATAAACCAGAAGGGATACTTCTCCATCATCCTGCAGGGTGTGTCTGACCACCAGGGCCACTTCACGGACATTAACGTGGGCTGGTCCGGCAAAGCAAACGACACGCAGGTTTACCACAACTGCTCCGTGTGCCAGAGGCTGCACACTGGGACTTTCTTCCCCGACCGCCACATCAGGGTTGGGAATGTGGACATGCCTGTGTGCCTGGTGGGGGATGCGGCCTATCCCCTACAACCTTGGCTCATGAAGCCCTAAAAGGGACACCTCAACCCTTCCCGACAGGCCTTTAATGCCAGGCTTGGCAGGGCCTGCATTATGGTGGAGGGTGCTTTTGGCCAGCTGAAGGCCCATTTTAGATGCCTCCTCACCTGCCTGGACCTCTCTGAGCAGAATATTCCACACATGGTGGCAGCGTGCTGTGTGCTGCACAATTTGTGCGAGAGGAAGGGGGAGGCTTTCCTGCCAGTCTGGATGGCAGAGGCCAACCACTTGGCTGGCCTGGCTGCCAGCCAGGGGGGCTTTCCGTATCCAGGAGGCCCTGCAGGAGAGCTTCCAGATGCAGGAGGACTAAAGTCTCCCTGGCTTGACCCCCTTGGGGCTTGTGCCTCATTCCACCCACACGTCCTTCCACTTACCCCTCCCTAACCCCTCTTCCTGATGTAAAATAAAGACATGTGTTGAAGAAAACAAACTCTCTTTATTGAACAAAACTGGTGTAGGGAGGAAGAAAGGCGGGAGAGAGGAGGCGAGAGGGTGGGAGTGGGAGGGGCAAACCTGGGAGGAGGGAGCTGGAAGGGGGAGGAAAGGGGAGGAAGGGGGAAGAGAAGCTCAGGGTTGGGGGTCTTGCCATCCCACCTGTCTCCCAGCACTGCGGGTGCAGGGGCCTCAGCATCCGCGGGGAGGTGGGGGAGGGTAGGGAGGAAGAAGCAGGAGGGGGAGCAGGAGTGGGAGGAGGAGTGGTAGCTGGGGAGGCAGCAGGGACTGGAGCGGCAGGAGGCACCAATCTGTGTGCCAGGGTCTGCAGGTGGTTGCAGATGACACGGCCCTGGGCAAGCAGCTCCCATCAGCTCTCCTGCCATAGCTGCAGGTCTTCATGCACCCATTAGTCCAGGGTGCGGTGCTGGCCTCACAGTATCCCCAGGTGCTGCCACTGGTACTCCTCCTGGTTACCGGTCAGCCTGCTGGCTCGGGTGCAGGAGGATGTCCTGGGTGGGGTGGTGCGCCCTGCACTCGCAGCTGCTGCAGCTGTGGAGAAACAAGAAAAGTGGTCAGTTATCCCTGGGGAGACAGTGGGTGAAGTCCAGCCCCCCTCTGCAAGGCGAGGACGACAGCTCTCTGCATTATCGGAGCCAATGTGTTTGCACACAGGCCATGTTCAACGTGTCCTGCTATCCCCAGGGCTACGTCTAGACTGGCATGATTTTGCGCAAATACCTTTAACGGAAGAGTTTTTCCGTTAAAAGTATTTGCACAAAAGCACGTCTAGATTGGCATGGATGCTTTTGCGCAAAAGCGCGCAAAAGCATCCATGGCCAATCTAGACACGCTTTTGCGCAAAACAAATCTGAGCTGTCTACACTGGCCCTCTTGCACAAAAGCTTTTGCGCAAAAGGACTTTTGCCCGAAAGGAAGCGTCAAAGTATTTGCGCAAGAAGCACTGATTTCTTACATTAGAACATCAGTGCTTTTGCACAAATTCAAGTGGCCAGTGTAGACAGCTGGCAAGTTTTTGCGCAAAAGCAGTCGCTTTTGCGCAAAAACTTGCCAGTCTAGACACAGCCCAGGAGTGGGAGCTGGCCCAGGACTGCACCCATGCACCTGTGCTGTATACTGTGTGTGTGTGTGTGGAGGGGGGGAAGATGTGCCCTGTCTCTGTGTAGAGGGGGCTTCTGGAGGGAGGACATTGTGCAGTGTCCCACCCCGAGGTCAGGAGTATGTCATGTGCCTTCATACATACACACGTGTGGGTAACAGGCCAAGGCCCCTGTGTGGCAGCCAGCTGGGGCCACGTGCCCAGGGGTGGCACGACACATGCACAGGTTGCTGCATGATCCGTGGTCAGCAAGGGCCATATGCATGGTCCCTGGTCTCCCTCTTCCCCTCTCCCTCCCTACATAATGGGACAGTGTTGGCACTCACATGTCATTGCCTCCCCATCCTCAGACAACACCGGCAACAGGCCCGCTGGGATCGCTCGGGGGTCCTGGGTGCGCGGCAAGGTCCCTCCAGGCTCCTGCGGCTCCTCCTCCATTTCCTGATCAGGGCCCTCTGCCCCAGGGTCAATGACCACTGCCCCAGGGTCAATGATCAGGGCATCAAAAGAGAGGCAGAGG
This sequence comes from Rafetus swinhoei, assembly GCA_019425775.1. NCBI lineage: Eukaryota > Metazoa > Chordata > Testudines > Trionychidae > Rafetus > Rafetus swinhoei. The sequence goes on from CM033424.1 coordinate 130,997,861, forward strand.
TCTGGGTCTGCCCCTGGTTGGGAGCTGCCCCCTGTGGCCCTGGCACATGCCTGCCGCAGCTCCTTTATTTTCATGCAAACCTGCGCCTGGGTTCACTTGTGGCCGTTGGTAGCCAGGCTGGAAGCCATCCACCTGTAGACGGTTGCTTTCCTCCGTTTAGTGCAGAGATCATGGACATTGGAGGATTCCCCCCAAACCTCAATGAGGTCCATGATCTCTGCACTGGACCAGGCAGGCGCCTGCCTTTTCTGGCCCCTGGCAGGCTCCTGGGAGCTGGCAGACTGGTCCTTGGGAGTGATGGAGGACTGGCTAGCACTGGCTGCCTGGCTCATGCTGAGGCCACTTGGTCAGATGCAGTGTCTGCTGGCTCTCAGGCTTGGAGCTGGCACAGGCACTGTGGCCAAAGTCTACCCCTTTAAGGGCTCCGGGGCGGGGGGAGGGGGGAGGAGTTTTCCTGGTTGGGGCCAGAATGGCCAGGAGGGCACCCTGGGAAGGGCTGGAGGCCCCCTATTTCAAAATAAGCATCTACACAGCACTTATTTCGAAATAGCAATTTCAAATTGGCGCTATTCCTCGTGGAATGAGGTTTACCAATTTCGAAATAAGCCCTCCGCTATTTTGATTTAATTTCGAAATAGCGGTTTGGCTGTGTAGATGCTGGTAAAGTTATTTTGAAATAACAGCTGTTATTTCGAAATAGCTTTGCTGTGTAGACATACCCTTACAGATTAACAAATATATTATAAAAAACACTTAATCAGATGAGTACTATTACCTGCCCTTGGAATCAGCCAAGGAATAAGCCCAGACAAAGGGTGAACTAGAGCAGTACTGAAGCTTGTTTATTTGTACACTTCTTAATGGTACAGCAATACTCATACACATATCACATTCATGCTGGCAGTTTGGAGGCAAGCTGTAAGCATAGCAAGAGTTAGTCTCAGTTTTGCAGGTGGCTGGGTCTGGCCAGATTACAGCTTCCTGGAGATCGGTCACAAGGCAACGGGAGTCCCCGGAGTCCCTTTGGATCTGAGGGAGAGCTCTACTGCTTCCAGTCTGGTCCTAAGCTTCGTGTGCTGTTACACCTTTTCTGAGAAAGCCCCTCACATGGTCACTCATCACATCAATTTATGCACTTTTCAGGATCCTTCCCCACAGCCATAAAAGGTAACATATGCTGTACTGCTTTATGATTGGTGGTTTCTCACTCACTCTTCCTCATGCACTTCATACATTGACAGGTTACATATTCATAAGCGTGAATACAATTGATTCTATTAAAGCAGTGATCTCCAATGATTTGGAGCTGCTGGGCGCCCGGGGCGGGGCCACTCACGCGCCTGGGGCAGGGCCACTCACACACCCGGGGGCAGGGCCGCGCTTGTGCTGTGTGCCCGGGGCCAGTGACCCCATGCGCCGCGCGTCTGGGGGCGGGACCGCTAATTCACTGCACACCCGGGGCCGGTGCCCCCCATAGCTGCGCACCCGGGTGCAGGGCCACACATTCACCGTGCACCCGGGGCCGGCGCCCCCCATGTGCCGCACGCCCGGGGCCGGCGCTTTCCATGCGCCATGCGCTGCACACCCGGGACCGGCAACGCGCATGCGCCACACGCCTGGGGCGGGCCAGCCCCGAGCACTTGGCGAGCGCACACAAATGCTCCGGCGGGCGCCATGGTGCCCGCGGGCACCGTATTGGGGACCACTGTATTAAAGCAATGTGATTTTAGCAAGCATCTAACATTATTGGGAATTTCTGCTACTTGCATAACAGGAAACTGTTCAGACTGCAGCTGAAAGAGCAAATGGTGGTGGTCCACATCCGGCTACAAGTACAAATGTGAAATAGTAGTTTATCTCCTTCTCAACAGAAGAAGGTGTCATAACCAGGAGAGCTGACCAGCACCTGGTGACTAAAGGGTTAACTATAACCGTGTTAGCTAATGCCTTCAGCACCTAGGCAGGTATCGGGTGGTCAGCCAATAGCAATGCAGGTAAGGATTTCAAACTGGGACAAAGGAATTTTTATCTTTTCCCTCCTTCATCTGAAAAAGCAGAGTGGTTTCTTCCAAGTAACAGGGAGATGAGAGGCCCATCTCTCTCCAAGAAAAGACTTCTTATAATGTGTAAGTCAGGGCAAAGTTTAGATAGTCCATCAGGATTTTGTTGTTTTCTGGTTTGGGAATTTGGAATTGAGGTCTGAGCTGGTAATGATGGCTTTTTTTCCCATTTGTAACTAAAATCTTTTGCCCAGGGATCTTTCCCTGAGTATATCAATTGGGTGGCTCTTCCCATCTAGCCACTTCACTATGCTTGCAACTGTAGTTTTGTTCTGATAATAAAAAGTTTGTTTCTTTTTTTCTAATTAACTGGTATTGGTTCATTTTGGTGTCCTACTTTTACTTTAGGGATGAGATTTCCCAAGTGATCTCTTCCCTGATTTTTTCGTGGAATTACTTGGGTGGTGGCAGCGGATATTCCCCAAAGTCCGGGTGTTAGGATTTTGGAGGGAGTTTTTTTGTACAAAAGCTGTGGAGACAAGATTTTGGGGTGCTTTTGCAGGCCTCACTTCTGCATTTGTTGTGCCATAGTGGGGAACAGCCTTGACAGAAGGTCTACAGACATCAGACAAGCCACTCTGGACAAAAAACTTTGTTGATTGCTTTCCCCCAAACTCCTGAAGAGGGTGCTGGGAAGCCCATATAAAACCACATCTCATCACAACTAGAATGCTAGGGGAAGGGAAAAAAAGATGCCTGTGCTGCTTGAACTCTGAGGGCTGATCATTTCTAAGCATAAGCAAGGGATCTGCAGCTCTTTGGCTTGAGTTAGACTTACAGGCATATTTTTTTTTATTATAGCATTAGTTTCTAAAGATTAATAGAAACTTCTATAAATCCTTTGTATGTATGTTACCAGTTTTAATCTTATAATTAAGTCAGATTTCTTTTTCTTAATTAATCCTTAGTTTAGAATGGGATTGGCTGCAAGCATTATCTTAGATGTGAGATGTAAGGTGAAAATTGACCAAGAGTAAACTGACCTTTGGGACTGGGAGTAATCTGAATATTTTGTGATCTTTGGTGTAATGTGGTCACCTATCACGATCAAGGAGATTATCTCTGATTCCATGTTAAGACTATATAGTACCTGAAGAGCTTATATTTGTTACTTGGTGAAATCCAAGCACAGAACTCTCAACCAGTTTGGGGTTTGTGCCCTGCTTCTTAACAGTCTGCACTGAGGTTTGTATTCTTGCTTATAAGCTACTCCAAACAGAATGACACTGATATTTTACTTAAGTCCCTCCTCCTGTCCCCATCCCCAGTGATCTGTTTTCTTCAGCCCTTCTCTATCATAAGCCTGAGCAATTCCTACTTCTCATTGACATATTCTTCCTGTCTCCACCAAAATTAGCAACTGATAGATGGGCACTTGAGAACTTCATAACATGCTTCAAATTAAGACTCCCCTTGCATAGCTTCTCTACAGCTGGTCACCCTGTGCAATGTTGTGGATTCTGTATTGTGCATCTTCAGTATCCTCCTGCTAATGGATTCATTTTATGTAGTAAGAAAATCAGACCAGATTTTTTGCAACACTGCAAGCTCTTTGGGATGGGGCCATCTTTTTATTATGCATTTGTACAGAGATTAAGAGAATGGGGGTTGGCTCCCTGAACTGGGATTTTTAGGTGTTATATCAATACAAATAATAGTAGTACTAATATTGATTTTATATGACATTTGAAAAATGAAGAGAGTCATTTAAAGAAGGCTAGGATTTAGGGCACATTTGTATAATTATTTATTTTAGTACAGTAACAAAAACTGAAAATAGAACATTGACTACATGGCTAAAATATTGTGTATGTGTGTATGTGTATTCACATCAGCTTTAAAGGTGTGGGTATTTATGGACATCAATGTATAAATAATTACAATTGTAGTTCAATAACTCAAATAGGGTATGTCTACACTACAAAGTTAATTTGAACTAACAGCCGTTAGTTCGAATTAACTTTCATAGGCGCTACACATACAAACCGCTAGTTCGAACTTAATTCGAACTAGCGGAGCGCTTAATTCGAACTAGGTAAACCTCATTCTACGAGGACTAACGCCTAGTTTGAATTAAGTAGTTCAAATTAAGGGCTGTGTAGCCACTTAATTCGAACTAGTGGGAGGCTAGCCCTTCCCAGCTTGCCCTGGTGGCCACTCTGGGCCAAGCCAGGGAAACTCTTCTGCCCCCCTCCCGACCCCGGAGCCCTTAAAGGGCCACGGTCTGGCTACGGTGCCCGTGCCAAGTGCAAGCCTGCCAGCACCCAGCCAACAGACCCTGCACCTGGCACGGCACGAGCCAGCCACCCGCTGCCACCCAGCCCTCTGCCTCTTCCCGGGACCAGGCTGGTGGCTCCCAGGAGCCTGCCCGGGGCCGCAAGAGGCGGGCGCCCGCCTGGTCTAGTGGACCTCATCCAGGTTTGGGGGGAGGCTTCCAACGTCCACGACCTCCGCACTAGGCACAGGAAAGTGCCCGTCTAGGGCAGGATAGCTGCCAGCCTGGCCACCAAAGGCCACATGCAAACCCAGGAGCAGGTTTGCATGAAAATCAAGGTGGTCCAGTGAGACCCCCGACCCTGAGCCCTGAGCTTAGAACATAAGAACATAAGAACGGCTGTACTGGGTCAGACCAAAGGTCCATCTAGCCCAGTAGCCTGTCTGCCGACAGCGGCCAACACCAGCTACCCCGGAGGGGATGGACCAAAGACAATGACCAAGCCATTTGTCTCGTGCCATCCATCTCCAGCCTTCCACAAACAGAGGCCAGGGACACCATTCCTACCCCTGGCTAATAGCACTCCATGGACCCAACCTCCATGACTTTATCTAACTTCTCTTTAAACTCTGTTATAGTTCTAGCCTTCACAGCCTCCTGTGGCAAGGAGTTCCACAGGTTGACTATTTGCTTTGTGAAGAAGAACTTTCTTTTATTAGTTTGAAGCCTGCTACCCATTCATTTCATTTGGTGTCCTCTAGTCCTTCTATTATGGGAACTAATGAAGAACTTTTCTTTATGCACCCTCTCCACACCACTCATGCTTTTATAGACCTCTATCATATCCCCCCTCAGTCTCTTCTTTTCTAAGCTGAAAAGTCCCAGTCTCTTCAGCCTCTCTTCATATGGGGCCTGTTCCAAACCCCTAATCATTGTAGTTGCCCTTTTCTGAACCCTTTCCAAGGCCAAAACATCTCTTTTGAGGTGAGGAGACCACATCTGTACACAGTACTGAAGATATGGAGTACCATAGTTTTATACTCCCCCTCCTCCTTCTTCCCCTGGCTTCCCCCTTCCAGCTCCCTCCTCCCAGGTTTCCACCTCCCCTCTCCCACCCTCTCTCTTCCCCTCTCCCACCTCCTTTTCCCAGTCTCCCCAGAGGTTAATCCCCCCGACACCTCCAGTTTTGTTAAATAAAGAGAGTTTCTGTTTTTGAACACACGTGTCCTTTATTTTTTACATCAGGAAGGGGGGCTAGGAAGGGGTAAGTGGAAGGAGGTGAGGGAGGAATGGGGTACGAGCCCCAATGGGGAGGACTGGGGTGGCTCTGCGGGCTCCTCGGGGTGGAAGCTCTCCTGCAGGGCCTCCTGGATCCTGACAGCCCCCCGATTGACACCCCCGGATGGCAGCCTGCGGCAAGTGCAGCCGGGCTGATGGCCGAGTGCTGTGATGTGCCGAGTGTGGGCACTCAGGGCACTCCAAGACAGGACTGCTTTGCTGTCCCTCATCGAGGTAGACAAGCAAGCAGGGAACCCTGAGAACTGTCTGTCCAGGGTTGGGGTCGGGTCCCTTTAAGCACAGCCCTCGGCTAGCCTGAGGCAGCAGCTCCACACTCTAAGTCCTGGTTCCGGCCAGCCTTAACTTCGGTTCAGGGTCCACTCAATGTGGACATGCTAGTTCGAATTAGCAAAACGCTAATTCGAATTAGTTTTTAGGTCTAGATGCACTAGTTCGAATTAGCTTAGTTCGAATTAACTAATTCGAATTAAGTTAGTTCGAATTAGTGCTGTAGTGTAGACATTCCCATACCCATTAAAGTTAAGAGGTATAGAAGCTTTCTGAACTCATTTAAAGCTACTACAATATTATATACTTGCACTGTGTTTTTTTTACATTACTCTTCACTGATAAAGTATCCTGTGCATCATCTACTTTATGAAGGTACCTTTTTTTCTAGCAGCAACACTTAATCATTTTATGCTATACATTTCATATGAGAGAGCTCTCTTAATATTATTCAATTTGTAAAGCTGAGTGAATAAATCATAATGGAAGAATTTATTCAGTGGATTTTGCCTCTATTCACAGTCACAAATTATTTTGTGATTCTCAAAATAATTCATTCAAAATTAATTTAAGTTGCAAGTAACTTTCATTCACTCTCTAGTTTGTTTGATCTACGTTGTTTTCCTATAATTGGTCACATAAGGCATACAGTAGTATTTCTATTGTCTGTAACTCTTGTAATCAAGTCTCCGGTCTAAACCCTTACGGAAAGGGATTTTAACGTTCAGGGAGCATATTGTGATAGGGTGCATAGTTCTCCAGTGTGCTGAGCATGCCACTAATGTCTGCATTCTTGCTCTCTAGGGCTCACCACCACCTTGTCCTGCTAGGCCAGATCCTCTGGTCTCCCCCACAAGGCATAGAGTGGGGATTACTGCCAGAGAGGCTCAGGACTCCGTGCATGGAGGTCACTGACTGGGCTGGGCTGATTAATCACCTGTGAAGCTGTGCTGCCGAGCAGCTTAGAGGGGAACACTGGTTACTGCCCCCCTGCTGAGCAATGCAGACACTGTACCACTTCAACTCTGGGATGATTCAGTTCTAAAGGCTCAGCATCCAGGAAAGCAACCCCCCCCCCCCACCACACACATACACACACAGGGGTCAAAAACCCCCAAAAGTCCATATTATCCTGTGTAAAATTTTAAACAGAGAAAGCTCATATGGATATCAGGGAGATGTGCACTGAGGTTGCCCCCCCCCTTTCCTCCCAGGTAACAATTAAGACTGCAGATGATAATACACACAAGAGTTTTTCTTAAGCAGTAAAAGTAGGATTTAAGTGGTTGCAAGTAAAAACAGATGGATCAAAGTACATTACTAAATTAAAATGAATAGAGATTGCATAGCTATTTCTAATCCACAAATAAACTTGTTACATGCAAATTCTTATCCTAAACAGCTGTTCTTATTTCAGATACAAGCTTTATATCATAATTGGCCTTTTATTCTGATTTGGGACTCCAGACCTCTTCAGAGACCTTTTGTATCCTTTTAGAGCATACCAGGCAGCTTCAAGAGCCAGCTGAACTCAAAGGGCTGATGGCTTCCCATTGTTTAAATAGACTCTCCCCCAGGGCAGGAATCCTTTGTTTGACATCTCCCACTCCTATGGAAAAATACCAGGTTCAAAATGGATACCAATACCAGGTAGTATGGTCAGATGTCTTTCTACGACCAATCACCATTTGAGCTTAAAGGACAAACAATGCTGTTTACAGGTAGTTGAGTTGATCATCATCATCAACAACAACAACCATGGGCTCAACACCCATTGGTGTCCGATGCCTCCCTCACTATTTCCTTCCATCTTTCCCTGTCCAGTGCAGTGTGGCTTAGTTTCTGTAGACTAGCTCCGCATCAATCTATTATATCATCTATCCATTCACTGTGGGGTCTGCCTCTCCTATTCGGACCATCCACCAAGTCATTAAGTAGCCAGGACACCAGTAATGGCTCTCATTAGCACATTCAGAACTATAAACAGATTCACACTTCATATTTTTAACTTCACGTACAAGAATGACATATGCACAAATATAGGATATACAGATCCAGCAGATTGTAACTGTAAAATTGATATCTTACATGAACTGTTTTATCTAAACCATGTTTGAATTATGCATATCTATATTTACAAGCCAGTTCTCATAAGGCATGGGGCATATCACACATGTAACCTTTAAATTCTCTCTTTTATTTGTGCTAATAATAAATCAAACCACAAGCATATGAAAAGGAAACAAAAATGGGCAACAAACAAAAATGAGTGTGATATTGCATAGTATTTATATAGAATAGATATTCAAAATACTATCTATGCATTGGGTATTCTGGCATAATTAATTACTTTTCATATTAAATGTCAAGATCTCAGTGGTGTCTGTTAGACTGAAGGGATCAGGTCTCATAGAATCAAACAGACATAAGGATTAGAAAATTAAAAAATATATATATTATTGTATATTATCTCTATTCAATGCAGCCCAACAAACTTTTACTCAGGCAAAATTCCCACTGACTTTGAATGACCAGGCCTATTTTCCTCGTTTCTTAGGCTGGAAACCAAAACCAATTCCAAACTGTTCTTTAGATTTTCTTGTGCTCTACAGTACTAGAGAATTTAGAGATTAAATGGTTAAGCCATTTTATTCACTCCTTTTCAGGTTAAGGATGTTTCAAAATGGCACCTTCCTGAAATTTTAATGGTACTTTTTTGGTCAGTTTTGCTGGAATATAATGTTGTAAAGCTTCGCATAAAATTGAACAATTAAAATCCAAGGTCCAGGTTAAATAGAAAAAAAAAGTAAAAGGCTTATTTACAGATATGCTATTTCTTAAAACAGGGTATACACTATATAGTTCAGCATTTTATAAAGCTTTCACACCACTATGGGTGGATTGATTATATTGTCTGAAGGACCATGAGATATGCAGAATGATGCAAGAAAGGATGGTTCAAAGCTGTGTTACCTACCAGCCCTGTGCTTTTGGGAGCCAGGGAGTGACATTCATGGAAAACCATCCCCCCCCCCCTTCCCCTAAGCCTTTGCTGGAATCAGACAAAGCAATGAAAAGGCTGGGGAAGACACACCTAAACTGCTTCAGACAAGGGTGATACAATTAAGGAAACACCCCAGCCTCATTTGCATTAAAGATGGAACAGAGGGGACATCTCATTAGCATACAGAATGGAGAGCAGCTCTTCCAAGGCAGGAACTGCAATGAACTATGGGATACCGAAAGCAGAGAAATCTTTACTCCAGATGCTAATGAACCCAGGCCTGCTCACACCCAAATTAGTCATTATCAGACCAATTCTAGTAACGATCCTATTGACATTTAAAATACTGAAACTGCCTAGTTGCATTGTGAGCTCGTTCAAGGAACATCACCCAGAACCAGGGGTGATCAGTCTCTATTGTCTCTCCTCTTTCTCTTTGAACTATCCCTATAAAAAACGCCTATCCTTGCCCCAAGAACAACTGTTCTGATACCTGGATTTAAACTGCATCAGTTCCATTGAGACTTCTTCATCTCCTGTCTGATCGTGCTGGGGGGCTCTGCTCTGCTTGTCTCCTGCCCTCTGGACCCCTGGCTACCATCATCATTTGGGAACCCCGATCAGTGCCAACTCCATGGAGTGGTGAGGTCTCTCTCTCTCTCTCTCTCTCTCTCTCCCTCCCATCAACTACCTCTCTAAGCATAGCCTCCTGCCCCTGCCCTATGTAAACTGTTATATGGTTACCTAACATTTGTAATCAGTTTCAATTTAGATGTAATATTGTAACTGTTAGATTTAATATTGTAACTTTTTGATATCTATTCATTACTCAGAAATAAATAACTTTCATTGTTAAGCTGGTTGCTTCTCTCTCTTTCTTTCTCTTTCGCTCACTCTTCCTTAAGGGGTGTTGTTTTGGCTTCCCCATTCGCTCTGCAACAACGCTTCTTGTACCCAAGCTCTTGTACCCAAGCTAAAGATCCCTGTAGTGCCCAAAATCCTGTGGGGTTTGCTCATCGTGGGAGCAAAGTGGGAATAGGGGGTGCTGAACCTGGGGCTTATGAGGATGGCAGCTTGAAGTGCTGTTTAATCCAGCCCACGGAGTCCAAAGGCACATGAGGGTGCAGTGTGGCATTGCTGTGAAACCCAGCCAGCTGAGTCCAGGGACATATGAGGGGGTCAGCTTGTGAGTGCTGATTACCCAGTCCTCTCAGATGTGCTCTGTTAGTGGGTGTGAGTGTCTGTGTGTGTTGCTAAGGTGGTAAGAACCCCATCCTGAGGAACCTAGTTCCTGCAGGAGAACTTCAGTGGGAGGGGGAATTGGCAGCAGGGAGAATTCAGCTCCATATGAGAGCACAAGTAAGCACAAACAGCACACTGATAGAATTGTTAACCTTCCCCTAGTCCCATAAGAGTAACCCTGATAAATGAGCATACCCCAGAGTATTGGGCAAATCTGGTAACAGCTGTGCAAGGCAAGGAGAGACATGGAAAGCCAAGAACCTTGAAATTTTTAGGAGCTCTGGACTACTGTGACATCTGAAAAGAGCTATGAAGCATGCAAATGTCATGAGCCTGGCAATTAATTATTTTGAGCTTCTGAACTCTTAAGACAAGGATACACTATAGAGTTTTGTCAGAAAAGTAGCCATTTTTCTGACAAAACTTGAGGAGCGTCCACACTGCAATTGCATCCTTCCGCAAGAAAATCGAAAGAACAGAGGGTTTTTTCCAGTATTGGTAATCTTCATTCTATGAGGAAGAAGCCTTTTTGCGAAAGAGCTCTTTCACAAAAAGGTGTGTGTGGACAGGGAAAAGGGAGTTCTTTCAGAACAGTGTTTCTCAAACTGTGCTCCGTGGAGCCCCAGGGCTCCATGAAACATCTCCAGGGGCTCCGCAGGGTTGACAAACTGGAAAGCCTTCAAAAGCATAATTGAGAATCACCTCGAACTGATGCAATTAACACATGATAATATTTTATTTATATTAAGGGTGGATCGGTGGCTTAAAAAAGGGACATTAAAAGACACGGTTTCTCAACCCATACCTGGATCTGAAAATACTGAAAAAGAGAAAACTGATTTACTGGAAAGTTGTGTGATTCCTGGCAGGGAGGAATGTACTTCCAGTAAACTGCGTGGAACTGTAAATAAGAAATGAAATATGATGAAAGCTATCTTTTTCTTGTTTTTGTAGATGCTAATAATTACCCCCAATGTGTCTTATGCAGCAAATTATTTCCAAATAGTGCTATGGTGCCCGCTAAGATGCGCCGCCATTTTGAGACCACACATCCAGAGTATAAAGATAAAGAAACCGAATATTTTATGCGTAGGCATGATCAGCTCTTAAAAAGCCAAAACCTGATTGTTGCAGCTTTTCAAACCATAAATGAGAAGGCCACTGAGGCATCTTATATGGTTAGTTATCGTATTGCACTGGCGGGAGAAGCTCACACAATAGCTGAGACACACTGATAAAGCCTTATGCAGTTGACATCATTAATTGCATGCTGGATGAAAAGTCGGCAAAAGAAATCATTGCAGTGCCGCTTTCCAATGACATGGTAGCTCATCGAATCAAAGATTTAGCGGCCAATGTGAAAACCAAACTGATATCTCGTCTGAAGTGTTGTAACTTTGCTCTACAAATGGATGAGTCCACAGACGTGGCTGGACTTGCTGTTTTGCTCGTGTTCGACTGGTATCAGCACCAAAAATCTCTCAAAGAGGATCTCCTTTTGTGTGAACCATTGCCAACCAATACAACTGGTGCCGAAATATTCAATATCATGAAAAAGTTTTTTGAGACACATGGCCTATCCTGGAACAACTGTGTTGATATTTGCACTGATGGTGCAAAGGCAATAGTGGGGAAAACTGCTGGTGCTGTCACACAGATCAAGGTTGTGGCACCAAACTGCACCAGTTAACATTGCATTCTTCACCGCCAAGCTCTCGCAGTAAAAAAAAATGCCAGTCTCGCTCAGAAATGTCCTTGATGAGGCTGTAAAAATCATAAATTTTGTTAAATCTCAACCCCTGAAAACACGGCTTTTCAATATTTTGTGTGACAAGATGGGAAGCATTCATAAAGCCTTACTGCTCCATACCGAAGTGTGATGGCTGTCTTGAGGGAAAACACTTGTGCAACTGTTTGAGCTGCGGGCTGAACTGGCTGCTTTCTTCATGGAACACCGGTTTGACTTGGAAGAATGACTGACAGACAAGCTATGGTTGTTCCGGCTTGGATACTTAGCAGACATTTTCACTAAAATAAATGAAGTGAATCTGTCACTGCAAGGAAAATAGGTAACAGTGTTCACAGCCAATGACAAAATTCAAGCTTTTAAGAGGAAACTGGAAATTTGGACCACTTGCATCCACCACCGTGAACTTGACAGCTTCCCAATACTTAAGGACTTCTTTGACGAGATTGATGGCGACATTGAAGAATGTGATATGTTGATGTTGTGTGATGAAATTCGTCAACATCTGGAAGACATGTATAACTCGGTCAAGCTGTATTTCCCAGATGACTAAGACAAGAAATTGAAAAATGATTCATAGGTTAAAAATCCATTCATAGTTAGGGAAAGGCCAGGAGAATTCACTATAACAGAGTACAAAATTTTCATTCACACGATTTCAGATTCCTCGATACAACCAACCTTTGAGAAACTACCACTTCCGGAATTTTGGTGCAGTATCAGAGGAGAATATCCACAGTTATCGAAGAAAGCTGTTAAAATACTCCTTCCATTTGCCACTACTTATCTGTGTGAGGATTTTCTTCATACGCTTCAACCAAAACTAAATACCGCAACAGACTGGATGCAGAAGCAGACATGTGAATCCAACTTTTTCTATCAAGCCAGACATTAAAGAACTTTGTAAGAATAGAAAGCAAGCCCACTGTTCTCACTAAAAATAATGATTGTTTTTTATTTTGGGCAAAATGCAGTAATTTTTCTTATAAAAAATGTTGTGTTTTAAAATCTGAATAAAAAAGTATTGTACAAGTAAATGATTTGATTGTTATTATTTATGAATAAAACACACATGAGTTGATAAATATATGTACAAAATTTCATAAAATTTGGAAGTCTAATGCGGCCAACATCGATAGGTACAACACATACAATCAGTGGACCGCTGGGGCTCCGCTTAAATTTTTACGCAAGTAAAGAGCTCCAGAGCCCCAAAAGTCTGAGAACCACTTTTTCAGAAGAAGAGGAAAGAGGAAAAAGCACAGGTGCCCTAGTGGCCATTCCGTCCGTAGCAATCACAGTTTACCTGCAAGAGAACGCCCATTCAGTCTGGATGCTCTCTTTCGAAAAAGCAGATTGCTTTTTCGATGCACTTTTGCAGTTCAGACGCTCTTTTTCGCAAGTTTTTTCGTAAGATCTCTTCCAAAAAAAGCTTTTTCCAAAAGAAGCCTGTAGTCTAGATGTAGCCAGAGAGTGTGAGATTTTGTGACGTAGTAGATGGACATTCCATATTGTTGAAGCAAGGGAGCCAGCAACCTTGTATTTGCTGTGTATTTTATTTTTAAAATGAGGAAACAAAAAGTTATTATTTCATGGATTTATGGAAAACAGATCCTGTCAAAGTAACTGATACCTTTTTGTTGGTTAATATCACGGGCAGGCTGACAAATAGCACTGTCATAATATACTTAAGAGTTCTGTAAAGCCTTTGGCTTAATACCACACACCATTTTGATTTAAAAAATGAGAAAATTAAAAACATAGTACATATTAAATGGATTAATTACAAATATAGTAAATATTAAATGAATTTTTAAATGGCTAATTGATATGTCTTAAAATGTAAAAAGGCTGCTATGAAGGGAGTGCCACAGAAATCTATTCTTAGCCCTATACTATGTAACATCTTTAGTCAGAACCTGGAAGGAAAACAACAACAAAAGTATCACTGAAAGTGTGCAGATCACAAAAACTGAGGGAGTGGTAAATAATGAAGAGGAGAGTTCACTGATTCAGAGTGATTTAGGTCACTTGGCTAATGAGGTGCAAGCCAACTGTGTTTCAATATACCTAAATGTATGGCTATAAATATAGGGACAAATAATGTAGACCATGCTTTCAGAATGGGGGATTATATCCTGGAAGTGTGGTTTTGAACAAGATTTGGAGCTCAGAGTGGATAATCAGCTCATTGTGGCACTGTAGTCAAAAGAGCCAATGCAATCTGTGGAATTTTGAGTTGCTCAGGTGTTACTGCTGCTGGAATACTGTGTCCAGTTTGATGTCCACAATTGAAAAGGAGGTTGTCCAGGCTTCAAAGCCAGGGAAATGATTAAACAAGAAAACAGGCCTTATAATGATAGTCTAAATAGAATGACCTCATTTAACAAAGAGGGTGAAGTAATTACAGTCTACAAGGGTACACCTATACTATAATAAAAAACGTGCAGTATTAAGTCTCGGAGCCAGCTGACTGAGGCAAACTGGACTCAGGCTATTAGGCTTTAAAAAAATCCACAACATTTAGACATATAGGTTCAGGCTAGATCCCAGAGCCTAAGACCCCCACATTTGGATGGACTGGGGGACTCAGAGCTTGGGCTCTGGACCAAACTCAAAAGTTCAAGTCCCACAAAGCCAAATCAACTGACCTAGGCCAGCTATGGCAATGCTGTGGGTCTTCTATTGCAGCATTTACATGCCATTTTTATACAAATGAAGAAGCCTCCCCATTCTAGTAGCTTGGGCTTGGTAAAATCCCCAGATCTCACAAAAAAAATTATCCAGGCAGTCAGCGGGTCTGTAGGTATTTTGAAACATTTGAGATAATGGATCTCAAGCAATCCAAAAAGTCCTGACTCAAATAATTTAAACAAAGAAGCAAGCAAGCAAGCAAACAAACAAACAACAAAGCTAGCAAAAATGCTGGAATTGAAATCCAATTTCAGCCATACCCAGAACATGGCAGCTTCTGTTCTAAAGACAAATTATTATAAATTATTGTAATATTTTCCTGTATATTTTGAACAGCATTTTTTCTTAAATACACACAAGGTCTGGGAGAAATGTTAAATTTTAACTATCAGACTAAAAGGCCTTTCCCTCCTGAAAGTAAGTTTGAGGGTTCAATGTTTAGATGCAGGCCTGTCTTCTTCACACACTGCAAATAAATCTAGGAACTAGTTCAATAATCAAGATTCATCATGAAATTTTCCTACATGAACTAGAACTTGAACTTTTCACCCTGTCATTTATTTAGTTGTGAGTGTAGTTATCCTCTGTCTGGTACAGAGAGCTGAGTCTTCCAGTGCATCCTAACATGCAAAATTTGCACTTGGACTGATCTGATGTTCTATGAGAACAGCCCTAAGCAACAGTGCCCCCAAACATGTCGAGCTGCCTTATCAGGGCATTAAGGAAGAGAGCATGTGACTTTGGGGCTTTAAAGAACAGAACCAGCCCCTTGTAACTGATGTAGGTTGAACGAGGAGTCAGTACTGGGAGCAATGGTATTATATGTTTGGCCTGTTCTGCTTAGGAGGTATCCATGTGAAGGAAAATGTTTCAATTTCCACATGGCCACTTTCAGTCTCAAACAGAACATATAGTAGTCCAGACTAAAGATAATGTGGAACATAGTCACCATGAATAAAGCCCTTATCTGAGGCCTGGTCTACACTAACACGTTACATCAACATTAGCTGCATATGGTCAATTTTCTAAGTGATGCGTCCACACCACCAAGCCTATTGCATTGACCTTAAAGGCAGCTAAAGTTGATTTAAATACTCCTGATTTTCACAAGAAGTAATGCTATTCCCAACCTTGCATGGTCGAATTTACAGTACTGTAGATGTAGTATTACTGGAAAGTTGAGGCTGTTGGCCTCCACGAGGCTTCCTGAAGTTCCCTGCCCTGACCAATATGGCCAGAATTTGTGCCTCTACTGCTCTTCTGCTGAGCACAAAAAGCCATGGGGAAAGTTGAATGGCCTTCCCATGAGGCCAGCATTGCAAGCACATTCAGAGCAAGCAGCACATCATGGCACACATGGAAATGACCTCAAAAAATCCTACCAACACTGCAATGACTTCAAGAACTTCTGCTCCCATGGGCTCCAGTTCTAAGAGGCACAGAAGAGTGTGCCAGGAGATTCTGGATCTCACTGAGGTGTGGGGAGATGAAGCCACTCTCTCTGAGCTTTGAGCCAGCAAGAGGAATACTGACATTTATGGTGGCTAAAGGCTACTCCAGTGACGCCCAGCAATGTCGAGTGAAAATCGAGGAGCTGAGGTAGTTCTACCACAGCTTCACCACTGGTGAAGGAGGCAAGCATATGGTTTGGTGCAGCATCTCACATGTGCCACTACTACAAGCATCTGGAAATCATTTTGGTGGTGAGGAGGGACAGCCAGCTTCCTCAGCATAGGTGTGGAGTCCAGCCAAGACACACCTGGCATCAGCATGGAGGACAGAGTGGTGGTGGAGGGGCAGGAGGAGAAGGACGAGGAGGCTAGCCAATCGGCGATCTCTGAGAGAGCAGCTGTTCATGAAGCTGGAGCCGGTCACCTACTCCAAGGACATCTCCCAGTCTAGCACCAACCTTATGGAGGGCACTTCAGGTGAGTTCACAAACTTTTTCTAATTACAAGTGGGTTAAGACAATGGGTGTGTGATGGGCAGCACACTCTTTGCCTACACAGTACAGTGGGCCTAGAACAGCTTGTTTAATTATTTGCAGACAGAGCAGGAGTTTTGCCTGCACAGCTCCATGAAGATCTCAGCTAGAAATTATTTAATCCTCCTCACAAGGTTTCTGGGGAGGCCAACCTTATGCGGTTCTCCATGGTAGGACACCTTCCCACACCAAGCCACCAGTAAGTGGTCTGGCATTATTGAACCACAAAGTGTTACAGAATAAGGCCCAGGTCCTGGCCACAGTCAGTCAGCATCCGCTCCTGATCATTCTGTGTGATTCAGAGAAGACTGATATGGCAACATGGAGGAAGGAGGAGGAGAACCTACTAGCACTCTCTCTGGGAAGCCACATGTGCCAGACACACATTCGCCTCCCTCTCCCCCCACAGGCAGGAAAAGAAGCAGTGTCTCTGGGAAGCCACAGGACACAGATTCCCCTCCCCGCCCACAACAGGAAAAGAAGCAGTGTCCTTGGGAAGCCATGTGTGCTGGACTCAGCGGCAAGCTGCCCTGCCCCTTCCCCCTGTCGCACCTACAGGTTGCCTTGGCTGGGAAAGTAGCACTGTCCTGGGAAGCCACATGTGCCAGATCCAGCTCTTGCACAGATTATGGTGCACACCACAAGGGAATGTTGTGTTCGCTGAGGTTCAACTGAGTCAGAAGACTCCTAAACCTTCCCTTTAAGGGTGTGTCTAGACTACATGCCTCTGGCGACAGAGGCATGTAGATTAGGCTACCCGGCATAGGGAAATGAAGCGGCGATTTAAATAATCACCGCTTCATTTAAATTAAAATGGCTGCCGATCAGCTGTTTGTTGGCTCAGCGCGGTAGTCTGGATGCTCTGCGGTCGACAAATGCCTTTGATGTTGACGCGGGCGTCAGACTACGCGCTGAGCCGACAAACAGCTGATCGGCACAGCGCGGCAGCCATTTTAATTTAAATGAAGCGGCGATTATTTAAATCACCTCTTCATTTCCCTATGCCAGGTAGCCTAATCTACATTCCTCTGTTGCCAGAGGCATGTAGTCTAGACACACTCTAAATGTCCAAATGCACAGCCTGTTGTTGAACTCTGTCTTGCTGTTGTCCAGGCTGCCCGTGTATGATGGGAGCAAGGGGAAGGCTAGGTCACCAACGGTGACTATTAGCATTACCACCTCTCTGACTGTGATTTTCTTGTCTGGGAAAAAAGTCCCACTGTGCATCTTTCAGAAAAGGCAAGAGTTCCAAAAGATGTGGGCGTCATGAACCTTTCCCAACCATCCCACATTGATGTTGGTGAAATGGCCCTTGTGATCCGCCAGCACCTGCATAACCATGGAGAAGTACTCCTTGCAGTTGATGTACTCTGTGGCAAGGTGGTCAAGGTCCAAGATGGGCCCACTGCAGTTAGGGAAGCCCATCATGGCTAAACCATCCACTATGGTGTCCATGTTTTCCAGAGTCACAACCATCTATAGCAGAATTATATTAATTTCCTTGGCTACTTGTATAACAGCAGCCCCCACTGCATATTTTCCCACTCCGAACTGATTCCCCTCTGTCTGGCATGGTAAGCTTCCATAGGACAATTGCCATGCACTTTTCCACGGTCAGAGCAGGTCTCATTTGAGTATTCTGGCACTTCAGGGCAGGGGAAAGCCATTCACAAAGTTCCAGGAATGTGACCTTCCACATTCAGAAGTTCTGCAACCACTGCTGATCATCACATGTCTACATCACAATGCTGTCCCACCAGTCTGAGCTTGTTTCATGGTGCCAGAACTGGCGTTCTATTGTGTCCAGAGGATTGACAGGTGTGCTAGCATCAGCAGCAGGTCTTGCATTACAAAGGCCTCCATGCTATTCTGAGCTTGATCCTTGTCCTCTTCCTGGTGGAGCAACACACATGTGCTCTTCAGGTAGTGCACCATTAGGTGCACAATGACACACATCACCATCACAATGGTTTACTACAAAGCAGGCTCCATGCTTGCACTCCTATGGCATCTGCATGGGCAACCAAGGCACCAAAAGGCGCAAGCACTCTGCCTCCCCTTTATCTCATGCAAGGGAAGAGGAACTAGATGAGTGCCTTATGGGACACTGGTGACGTGAGCCCCTCTAACTACCAAATACACAGTTTTGGACCCAGTGGGCACCATGAGCATAGCTCTGAATGCGTATCTACCCATGGTGCCTCGCTCTCTAAGATGATGGTAGGCTCCCTAATGGGGACATGCTACTTCAGACTACATTTGATTCTTCCCCGCAGTGAGGACACAGACCTTTGGCTTCGCAAAATTGGGTGGTAAGAAAACCATATTAGATTAAACCTTACCTCATAGTGTAGATGTGCCCTGAGTGATAGGGGATGCATTTTACTTGCCAGTAAAAGATAGTTAGAAAAGTTTCCTAGATAGTGATTGGGTTTGTAAGAGCATTCAGTATGTTCAAGTGACCCTGAGACTATAAATTAACAACTTTTTACCTTGGTAGATACCCTTCCTCAAAATACTTTCCTTTTCGCTATCTCCATTTTTCTTGAATTTAATAGAAGCCAGCTATTTTCCAGCATCCAGTTTTCTTTAGAGAGTGGGACAGACATTCTCACTGATGGATGAGGAAAACCTCCACAACACTGAAAATGGTCAGAACACTGATGGACCTACTCCTTCTTTGGCCTTTCAATTGCTTCTCATGTATTTGCAAAATGTTTTCTTGTTACCCTTTTTGTCCCTAGCTAGTTTAATCTCATTGTACGACTGGGCCTTTTTATTTTTAATATATTCATACTTTGTAATTTGATCTAGTTTCTATTTTTGGTATGATTCTGAGTTTCAGGTCATTGTAGAAGATCTCCTAGTTAAGCCAGTGTGGTCCCTTCTCATACTTCCTTTCTTTCCTCTGCACTGAAATATTAATGACACAAGAGCAGCCTCTTAAAAAAAAAAACAACTGCTAACTTTCCTGAACACTTTTTTTCCTTTATATTTATTTCCCTCAGGATCTTACCTAAATCTCTGAGGGTATGTCTACACTACAGCGCTATTTCGAATTAACTTATTTCGAATTAGTTAATTTGAAATAATGCATCTAGACCCAAAAACTAATTTGAATTATCGTTTTGCTAATTCGAATTAGCGCGTCCACGCTGATTGGATGCTGGGTCACATTTAAGGGCAGCTGAAACCGGTTCCAGCAGGGCATCAGGTCAGTAGTTGCTTTGTGTGGCTGCTGTCTGAGGCTATCTGAGGCTCGTGCTTAAAGGGACACCCCTGGACAGCCGGTTCTCAGCTTTTTCGCTCTCTTGCCTACCTCGCCGAGGGACAGCAAAGCGTTTTCCTCTCTGCCTGCCTGTGTCAGTGGTTCCCATTGGGGACGCCGTGGCAGTTGGCACCATGGAGCCAGAGCTCACCCTGGGCATTCTGGTGCAGTTTTTGGACTTGTTGCTGCAAGCGTGGCACCAATGGCTGGAGGCTGCCTGGCACCATCTGGTGCACTTCAGCCCCCTGCCCCTCCCACTGTCCTCCCTGGGGGCCGTGGAGGAGCTGCAGCAGTGCCTAGATGCCAGCGTGACCTGCCGCATCTGGCGTCTGGACACCAGCAGCGACTGGTGGGACCGCATCGTCCTGGATGCGTCTGGGTCCAACAGTGGACCCAGAACTTCAGGATGAAGAAGGACACCTTCCTGGAGCTCTGCGAGTGGCTCACCCCTGCTCTGCGGTGACGGGACACTCGCATGAGGCCTGCCATCCCCCTCCAGAAGCGTGTGGCCATCACCCAGTGGAAGCTCTCCACGCCGGACAGCTACTGATCCATCGGGAACCAGTTCGGCGTGGGGAAATGCACCGTCGGAGCAGTGCTCATACAGTTACGGCACTCACCAGCCACTGGGCCGGTAGGGGAGGGAGGCTGCCAGGAGGGGATGGGCCACCCCAGGGAAAACGCGGGGGGGAGGAGGAGGCGAAAGTGCCCCGCACAGGAGGGTTCGGTCTGTCCCGGACGTACTACACGCCGCCCGCGGGGGTTGCTTCTGGGAGTGGGGCGCGGGGCAGTGCCAGTGTCTCTCTGCAGGTGGTCAAGACCATCAACAGGGTGCTGCTCTGCAGGGTGGTCCACCTCACCAACCCGGACACGGTCATCCAGGGGTTCAGCGCCCTCGGCTTCCCCAACTGTGGGGGGGCCATCGACGGGACGCACATCCCCATCCGTGCCCCCGAACACCAGGCCTCCCAGTACAAGGGGTACTTCTCCGTGCTCCTGCAGGCCGTGTGTGACCACCGGGGCCAGTTCACGGACATCAATGTGGGCTGATCCGGCAAGGCACACGACGCCAGGGTGTTCCGCAACTCCTCCGTGTGCCAGAGGCTGCAGTCCGGGACCGTCTTCCCCGACCGCCACATCAGGGTCGGGAACGTGGACATGCCCGTCTGCCTGCTGGAAGATGCAGCCTACCCCCTACAGCCCTGGCTGATAAAGCCCTTCATGGGACACCTCAACCCCTCCCGGCAGGCCTTCAATGCCAGGCTCAGCAGGGCCCGCATCGTGGTCGAGGGGGTCTTCGGACGCCTGAAAGCCCGATTTAGATGCCTCCTCACACGCCTCGACCTTGCCGAGCACAATATCCCTCCCGTGGTGGCAGCATGTTGTGTGCTGCATAATTTATGTGAGCGGAAGGGAGAGGCTTTCCTGCCAGCCTGGATGGCTGAGGCTGACCACATGGCTGGCCAGTATGTGCAGCCCTGCACTGCCACCATCCGGGAGGCCCAGCGGGGGCCGTCCAAATCCGGGAAGCCCTGTGGGAGAGCTTCCAGGTGGAGGAGGACTGAACTCTCCCTGCATGCCCCACTGGGGCCTTCTTTCACCCTCCCCTTCTTCCCCTTTCCCCTCCCTAACCCCCCTTTCTAATGTCAAATAAAGAGACCTGTTTTGCCAACAAAAATCTCTTTTTATTTTACATAACTGTGGTAGGGGGGAAGGAAGGAATCAGGGTGGGAGAGGGGAGGGGGAAACCTGGGAGGAGGGAGCTGGAAGGGGGAGGAAGGGGAGGAAGGGAAGGGAAAGCTCAGGATTCGGGGTCTTACTGGCTTTCCCGTCTCGCAGCACTGCAGGTTCGGGGGCGTCGGGGGGGAGTGGGTGTGGAGGGTGGGGCAGGAGGGACAGGGGTTGCAGAGGAAGCGGGAAGGGGGAGCAGGGGTGGGAGGAGGAGTGAGAGCTGAGGTGGCCGCAGGGGCTGGAGCAGAAGGAAGCAGGAACCTGTCCACCAGGGTCTGGAGGTAACCTCGGAGGGCAAGGCCCTGCTCCTCCAGTGCCTGCAAGCTCTGCCACCGCAGCCGCAGATCCTACCGGACCCAGTGGTCCTGGGTGCGGAGCTGCTGCACCAGTAGCTGCAGGTGCCGCCACTGGTACTCCTCCTGGTTGCAGGTGCGCCTGCTGGCCCGGGTGCAGGTGGCTGTTGTAGGCGGGGTGGTGTGCTCTGCAGTCCCAGGTGCTGCGGCTGTGGTGAAACAAGAGCAGTGGTCAGTTCTCCCTGGGGACACAGTGGGTGAAACCCAGCCCCCCTCTCCAAGGTGAGGTCGGCATGTGGGGAACGGGCCAGGGCCCCTGCATGACACCCAGCTGCTGCTCCATGGTGGGTAAGGCCCAGGCACCCGGTACCTGGGCTCCCTCTCCACGCCCCCCATACACATAAAGGGACCATAATGGCACTCACATGTGGAGCTCTCCCCGGCCTCAGACGACACAGCAGATGGGCTCTGTGGGATGCCTCGGGGGCCCTGGGTCCTGGGCAGGCTCCCTGCAGGCTCCTGGCTCTCGGCATCCTCCTCCTCCTCCGTGTCAGAGATGGGGCTCTCTGCCCCGGGGTCGATCACCACCCGGGGGGCATGGACTGCATGAGCCCCCAGGATGTGGTCCAGGGTCTCATAATGAGGGCAGGCCTCCGGGTCGGCCCCTGGCTGGGAGGCCCTGGAGTAGGCCTGCCGCAGGTCCTTTATTTTGCAGCGGACCTGCTCCTGGGTCCACATGTGGCCTCTGGTGGCCAGGCTGGCAGCCATGCGGCTGTAGATGGCCACGTTCCTGTGCCTAGTGCAGAGATCGTGGATGTTGGAGGGCATCCCCCAAACCTCAATGAGGTCCACGATCTCCGCACTAGACCAGGCGGGCGCCCGCCTTTTGCGGCCCCAGGCAGGCTCCTGGGAGCCACCAGCCTGGTCATGGGAAGAGGTGGAGGACTGGGTAGCAGCGGGTGGCTGGCTCATGGCGTGCCAGGTGCAGGGTCTGCTGGCTGGGTATTGGCAGGCTTGCAACTGGCACAAGCACTGTAGCTAGACCATGGCCCTTTAAGGGCTCCGGGGCTGGGAGGGGGGCAGAAGAGTTTCCCTGGTTTGGCCCAGAGTGGCCACCAGGGCAACCTGGGAAGGGCTAGCCTCCAGCTAGTTCAAATTAAATGGCTACACAGCCCTTAATTCAAACTACTTCATTGGAGCTAGGCGTTACTCCTCATAGAGTGAAGTTTACCTAGTTCGAATTAAGCGCTCCGGTTTGCATGTATAGCCGCTATGAAAGTTAATTGAACTAACCACTGTTAGTTCGAATTAACTTTGTAGTGTAGACATACCCTTATAGATTAGCAAGTCTCTATCTCTTTCACACAGACACACACACTCACACAGACACACAGACACACACACACACACACACACACACACACACACTGTGGACACTAAGGACCTTTGCTACCCTATATGGGTGGAGGGAAGAGATGGAAAGCAGTCCAAGGTGCGTTTTTTTTTTTCTTTTTTTGTAATCATACTCTCTCCCCCTCCTGTCCTTTCATTCACATTTTGGTATATTCCTATATCAGCAGAAAGGCAGAAGCAGCAGAACTGGTAACTTTAACACTGGCAATCAGGCTGAATTCCTAAAAATGAGAGCCAATTCGTATTAGAACACTAGCCTTTATGACGGTACAGCCATTTCAACAAAGAGTGCAGGGATTTGTATAATCAGATTACAAGTGTTGGCATACTGTACATTTAGAGAAGTCACTGTACAGTTATTATGCAAATTAGATACTCAGAATCAGAGTGCAAAAATACCATACAAAGCAACAGTATTTTTGCACTCTGCCTGCCTGCTGATTATTTCTCTCTAGGGTACATCTGTCATGGACATAAATTCCCATGCACGTATCTATTGGACAAACTTTACAGGTTGGCTATCCAAGCCTGACGCCTATCATTTAGAAATTCCATGGCATTATATATGTGTATATTAAAAATACACTTCTGTGTCATAAATGGAATATGTTTTCAATAGCACATTTCCCCAGATTACTTTATCACAGCTGCCAAATTCTATGCACTGTTCTTTTCCTTCTATTATATAAGTAATGTACTTTAAGATGTACATTCTAGAGCAATCTGTAATTTAACACACTACTATAGCCTAGGTAGCTGTTGGCCATCTGATAAGCCCAGTGCCAACATTTTGATTTCTCTTCCTTGTCTAAGTCTTGTTCACCTTGTAGTACTGCCTGCATGAAGCAGGATTTTTCTGTAGTAAACCACTTTTGAATTATACGCCCTACTTACACTCACGCTCTCTCACACACTCGATATTGCCAAAAGAATGTGTTGCCACAGCATGACATTTTTCTCCTTGTAAGTATCCAAGCTATAAATATATTAAGTAAACATTTTTGCTTGCAGTTTTGCTTCCTCAAGTAACATGGCTTAGTAACATACTAAGAACAACTCTAAAAATATAATTCAATTTGAAAATTAAATATCTTCATTGGTATTTAATAGCAAGCATCGCCTTTTTTCACTGTTGAAACATCATCAGAAGAAAGTAATTTCAAAATGAGCTTAGAGGTGTTTTATTGTGCTAAAGTAGAACTGGTTGCCACAGCAACTGGCATACAGCCCTCTATTTCTTCAAATAAATGACACATTGGAATGCAGCTGCAGTATCAGTGGGTTCTATTTTTGCTAATACAAAACACAGCTAGAGACCTCAATGCCTATTGTTACTATCTTGATTAAATTCCAATATTAAACCCCCCCTAATATTCTAATATTATAAGAGCTCTGAGATAATGGAGTACAAAGTAGGAATTTCGTTCTCTACTAAGCATATATTGCTTGTTACAATGACCTTGACTTCCAATTTCATAATTTACTCCTGGGTGAAAGAGAATGTGCAGGGGGCATATTCCCTTTTTTGTCAGGCTTTTTACATTGTAAATAGATTTGTCTTGTGAAGGACCCCCCCATGCTTTATGAAGTTGACTTATGCATGCAAATATGCATAACTTGAAGATGCTTTGGACAAGATGCCTCATGTAACCTATCAATCATAATGTCATAATCTGCTGGATATGTACATGTTATTTTGGTGTATGTATCATTCTTGTGTGTAAAGTTTATGAAAGCCATCAAGTGTGTTACCCTCAATGTCTGGATGACCACACGTGAACAGCCTTCTTTGTCCTTTAAGTCTTAGCAATGGTTGATCTTAGAAAGTCACGTGACCACCCCAACTGGTAAGGGTCTGACCAGGTAATTTTCCATGCAAGGGTGAAATGTGGAGAATACCCGACTAAAAATAAGACTATTTAAGATGCAAGATTTTCAGTCTCTTTGACTTTGCCTGGTATGTCACTCCCCAAAGCAGCGGTTCTCAAACTTTTTGGGCTACGGAGCCCTTTACATGCGTAAAAATTTATGCGGCGCCCCAGCGGTCCACTGATTGTATGTGTTGTACATATCGATGTTTCCACTTAGTCAACCTCACGGAGCCCCTGGAATCACAGAATCATAGAATCATAGAACCATAGAGCTGGAAGAGACCTCAGAAGGTCATCAGGTCCAGTCCCCTGCTCTAGGCAGGACCAATCCCAACTAAATCAACCCAGCAAGGGCTTTGTCAAGCCGAGACTTAAACACCTCTAGGGATGGAGACTCCACTACTTCCCTAGGTAACCCATTCCAGTGCTTCACTACCCTCCTAGTGAAATAGTTTTTCCTAATATCCAACCTGGACCTCTCCCACCACTACTTGAGACCACTGATCCTTGTTCTGCCATCTGTCACTACTGAGAACAGCCTTTCTCCATCCTCTTTGAAACCTCCCTTCAGGAAGTTGAAGGCTGCTATCAAATCCCCCCTCACTCTTCACTTCTGCAGACTAAACAGACCCAACTCCCTCAGCCTCTCCTCGTAGGTCATATGGTCTAGCCCCCTAATCATTTTGGTTGCCCTCCGCTGGACCCTCTCCAATGCGTCCACATCCTTTTTGTAGTGGAGGGGCCCAGAACTGGACACAATACTCCAGATGTGGCCTCACCAGAGCCGAATAAAGGGGAATAATGACATCTCTGGATCTGCTGGCAATGCTCCTCTTAATGCAACCTAATATGCCATTAGCCTTCTTGGCTACAAGGCCACATTGTTGACTCATATCCAGCTTCTCATCCACTGTAACCCACAGGTCCTTTTCTGCAGAACTACTACTTAGCTGGTTGGTCCCCAGCCTGTAACAATGCTTGGGACTCTTCCGTCCCAAGTGCAGGACTCTGCACTTGTCCTTGTTGAACCTCATCAGATTTCTTGTGGCCCAATCCTCCAATTTGTCTAAGTCACTCTGGACCCTATCTCTGCCCTCAAGCGTATCTACTTCTCCCTCTAGCTTAGTGTCGTCTGAAAACTTGCTGAGGGTGCAATCCATCCCCTCATCCAGGTCATTAATAAAGATATTGAACAAAACTGGTCCTAGAACCAAACCTTGGGGCACTCCGCTAGAAACCAACCGCCATCCTGACATCGAGCCGTTGATCACTACCCACTGAGCCTGGCCTTCTAGCCATCTTTCTATCCATCTTCCCGTCCATTTATCCAATCCACATTCCCTTAACTTGCTGGCAAGAATATTGTGGGAGACCGTAACAAAAGCTTTGCTAAAGTCAAGGTATATCACATCCACTGACTTTCCCATGTCCACAGAGCCAGTTACCTCATCATGGAAGCTAATCAGATTGGTCAGGCACGACCTGCCCCTTGTGAATCCATGCTGACTATTCCTAATCACTTTCCTCTCTTCCAAGTGCCTCAAAATGGATTCCTTAAGGATCCCTTCCATGATTTTTCCAGGAACCGAGGTAAGACTGACCGGCCTATAGTTCCCTGGATCGTCCTTCTTCCCTTTTTTGAAGATAGGCAGTACATTTGCCTTTTTCCTATCATCCAGGATTTCTCCCGATCTCCACGACGTTTCAGAGATAATGGCCAAAGGCTCCTTAATGACATTTGCCAACTCCCTCGGTACCCTCGGATGCATTAAGTCCGGACCCATGGATTTATGTACATTTAGCTTTTCTAAATAGTTCCTAACCTGTTCTTTACCCACCAAGGGCTGTCCATCTTCATCCCATCTTGCGTCACTTAGCGCATTAGCCTGGGAGCCCACCTTGTCCGTGAATACAGAGGCAAAGAAAGCATTGAGTACTTCAGCTTTCCCCACATCATCTGTCACTAGGTTACCTCCTTCATCCAGTAGGGGCCGCACACCCTCTCTGATCACCTTCTTCTTGTTAACATGCCTATAGAAACCTTTCTTGTTATCCTTCACATCCTTAGCCAGTCACAATTCCATTTGCTCTTTCGCCTTCCTGATAACCCCCCGATATTCTCGAGCTATACATTTATACCCCTCCCTGGTCATTTGTCCAAGTTTCCACCTTTTGTAAGCTTCCTTTTTGTGCTTAAGTTCACCAAGGATTTCCCCTGTAAGCCAATCTGGTCTCCTACCATGTTTGCCTCTCTTGCTACACATCGAGATGGTTTCTTTCTGTGCCTTCAATAAGTCTTCTTTAAAATACTGCCAGCTCTCCTTGACTCCTTTCCCCTTCACGTTAGCATCCCAGGGGATTCTGCCTCATGGCTTTCTTCGAACAACTGAGAGAAGCTTCCAGATCGCAGGCCCTGGTTCTCGTAGGGGACTTGAATCACCCTGACATCTGTTGGGAAACCAATACGGCAGTACACAGGCAATCCAGGAAGTTTTTGGAGAATGTTGGGGATAACTTCTTGGTACAAGTGCTGAAGGATCCGACCAGGGGCCGTGCACAACTTGACCTTCTGCTCACAAAGAGGGAGGAACCAATAGAGGAAGTAGAGGTGGGTGACAACCTGGGAAGCAGTGATCATGAGATGGTAGATTTCAGGATCCTGACCAAAGGAAGAAAAGAGAGTAGTAAAATACACACCTTGGACTTGAAAAAAGCAGATTTTGACTCCCTCAGAGACCTGATGGGCAGAATCCCCTGGGATGCTAAAATGAATGGGAAAGGAGTCCAGGACAGCTGGACAGCTTGCGAACAGGTGAGTGCTAACAGGGAGTTTAGAGAGGGAGTTCTCCAGGTAAAGGAGAAGCAGATACAGGACTCTTGAGGGAAGCGTGTGTTGTTATTGGGGCTTTCTTACTGTGTGCTGAGCTTGTGTTTGTGAGTGAGGGTTGGTGTGTGGTGGGTTTTTTTTTTCTCCACTTCCCCTTTCCCTCCCCCTCCCCTTCATGGAGTGTGTGCTGCGATTGGCAGGTGGAAACTATTGGGTTCTAATTAAAGTTTGAATTCTAGAAGCCTCTGCTGATTGGCTGAGCCTTGGTAGGGGGAGGGACTTTCAGGCAGTCCAGGTCTTTATAAAGCTGTGAGCAAGCGACCGTGGAGATGTCTTGTGGAGCCCTGGGGCTCTGCAAAGCACAGTTTGAGAAACACTGCCCCAGAGAATGAATCAGAGACCCCAGGGGAAAAGATTTTCTCAGGCTTTGAGGTTTGGCTGAAATAAGAACAGTTTTAGGGTGAGTTTGTAATAAGCTTGAGTGTGTGTTAGAACTAGCTATGCATTTTCTGTTATTTTAAAATTTGTAATCTACTTTGCTCTGCCTGTTTTCACTTGCAACCACTTAAATCCTACTGCTTGTACTTAATAAAATCACTTTCATTTACTATCAAGCCCAGTGTAAAAAATTGTTACCTGGGGGAACAATGAGTGTGTACATCCTCCTTTCATTGTTAAAGGAGACTTATCTGACTGGTTTATTTGGGGTTCTGATCTCATTTGGGGAGTGATTTCCCTGGAAGCTGGGCCCAAAACTGTATTTTCCTCAGACCTGAAGGAAGAGTTTCAGTGTCTACATTGCTTCTCAGGAGGTGTGGGGGTTGGGGGGAGGGTGATATTAGCTCTGTGCCTTTGCTGGGGAGGACCAAGGAGCTGACCCAGCAGGACAGGGCAGTGAGAAGCCCCAGGGAGCAAGGAGGAGA
Source organism: Rafetus swinhoei (assembly GCA_019425775.1). Classification (NCBI taxonomy): domain Eukaryota; kingdom Metazoa; phylum Chordata; order Testudines; family Trionychidae; genus Rafetus; species Rafetus swinhoei. The sequence goes on from CM033424.1 coordinate 131,026,699, forward strand.
GTGTCAGCAGATTTGTCAGCACTCCAGGAGGCACCCAGGGGGTCTTCTGTGACTGCACCCTGTCACATGTCTGTCTTACCCACTAAAGCAGAAAATCCTAGTTGTGTTACATCATCATCAGAGAACTGTTATTATATGTAGTCTACAGAATTACCACCATGGAAATCTAACATTTACAAAAAGCTAAACTGGACTATTCAGTGAAGCACAAGCTTTAAACCATTAGCTGATCTTGCTAGTTATATAGTAGGGCTAACAGTCCCTAACAAAGTGACCCCCAGTCAGTTCTGGAAAGGTGAGAGGAGACTGGTGCATCTTTGTTAAAATAATACCAGACACTAAGATAATAAAAGTTCTTTGAATCTGATCCTGATTCTACAGACAGACACGGTCATTTTACAATTAAGTTCAGTGGGAGCAGGATTGGACCCCATGACTTTTTCCTTTTCAACCTCTATGCATACCAAATAGTATTTCTATTAAATAAGCAGTTGCAGTGTATCGCAGAGTAGTCAAATAAGAAGGGAAATGGTCAACCCACAATTAATGTCACTTTAACATTAAAAAAACTGAAAAAGGGAGAAAAGTCACAGTGCTATGATAAACAGAGCTTCAGGAACTTTAACAAGGCTGGTTCGTGATCAAGGTTCACAAAAGTCTGGATACTGCTTTGAAAAAGGATTCAAGATAATTCAACTAAATACAAATAATGAATTTGCTTTAATGCCACACGCAATCCTTTATTTGTTTTGTTTGAAACAAAGCTATAAATAACATATGTGGCAGAAAAGAAGTTCATGTGGGAAGTTTCAAGATGGCCATATGAACACTATGAGAGATTTATATAAGCACTCCTATTTATAGAAGCAGCTTTGGTTACACAACTAGGAAACAAACAATAGCCTAACTTGAACCAGTCACACAGAACAAATAGCAAATTGTTCCTTTGATTATTCATAAGACATATAATTGGTTCATGAGAAATTCATAAGTTGAAGTATATTCAAAAATGAGAACAAGACATATATAAAAATCAAACACTCTTTACAAATCATTCAAATTAAAGTGGGTGATAATTACCAGCTAGGATACTCTATAAATATATTGGTTAACTATACCTATAAAAAGATGGGAGTCTAAATTTGCTGTTGCACCTCAAGAAAGAGATCTTGGAGTCTTTGTGGATATTTCTCTGGAGCATCCACTCAATGTGAAGCAGCCACCAAAAAAAACTGTACAATGCTGGGAATCATTAAGAAATTAATAGATAATAAGATGCAAAATATTGTCTTGCCTCTATATAAATCCATAATATGCCAACCTCTTGAATATAGCAAGCAGATGTGGTTGCTCCATCTCAAAAAGGATATACTGGAATGGGAAAAGATTTAGAAAAGGGCAACAAAAATTATTAAGGGTATGAGGAGAGATAAATAAGCCTGGGACTTTTCAGCTTGGAAATGTCTAAGAGGGGATATGATAGAAGTCTATAAAATCATGACTGATATTGAGAAAGTAAATAAGGAAGAGCTATTTCTTCTCATATTAAGAACTAGAGGTTACCCAATGAAATTAATGGGTAGCAGGTTTAAAACAAACAAAAGGAAATATTTCTTCACACATCCTACAATCAGCCTGTGGCACTGTTTACTAGAGGATGTTGTGAAGGCGAAGACTACAACGTGATTCAAAAAATAACTTAGTTATATTCATGGAGGTGAGCTCCATAAACAAACTATTAGCCAAGATGGGCAGGGATGGTGTTCCTAGCTTCTGGGAATGGATTACCTGTTCTGTCCATTCCCTCTAAAGCACCTGGCACTGGCCAATGTCAGAAGACAAGATACTGGGATAGATGGACCTTTGGTTTATTCTTATGTGTGGCTTCCCACACAGACCAGCTTTGCCTGCCGCCTTGCGTTGCTGCTTCCGATACAGTGGCAGCAGCATGTGGTGGCAGCAGTTCCTCTCCATGGGGGGGTCCGAGCTTCCCGCAGACAGAGGCTGCTCCATGGGATGCCTCTATCAGAGGCAGCAATGTGGGGAGGGGGCACTGGCTCCCACCTCCCCCCCTTGCTGCATCTGATACAGAGGCAACAAAGATGGAGGGGGAAGAATGTGTGTAGTTGACAGGATTAACTGATAAGCCCAAATAAATCTGTTAGCCCTAAAGATGCCATGGGACTCCTTGTTTTTACAGACTCAGACTAACATGGCTAGCCCTCTGAGACCAATAATTTATGTAAATCTTGAATATCAGTGATATACAATTAAGGTTTTAAAATATACTTTAATTCCATCCAGGTTTTGCAGAGTAAAGTGATCGTTTATTCAATAAATGATTCAACTGAACCCTACACACACACACAAATTAGCACTATGAATACACACATTCAGTTGAACACAGTAATTTTTAAGAAGTTACAGATTTTGTATAAATCTAATACGTAAAGAGAGATGCATGTAAAAGCTCTCACATTGCCAGCTGAAACAATTGCTTTCCATATTCTCTTTTAGATAGAATGTGATTGTTAATGTCATTCATTGCAACCCTCTATTGGTAAAATAAATCCCTTCTTTGACCTTTTGCAGGCACCCCTGCCCCAATTCTCATTGGGCCACTGTGGGCTGCAGGAGACTATGCTTGGGGACAGTCAACATAAACAAAATGTCTTATCACCCACCAGCAAATTGCTCTCATGGGTTGTGTGCCAAAGGTTGCTGACCTCTACCTTCTGATGATCTTTGCTGAAAAGGTCACCATATCTACAGTATATTTTGAAGAGTTTGTTTATAGATTTGTTTGTGCAAAATAAAGTCACACTTCATGATTACCTACAGATACCAAATTTAGCATAAACAATCCTGCCACTCAAATTAGCTGAATGCACTACTTTTTACTCAGAATATGCTGGGTGAAAAGTTTAAACAATTATTTTTTGTTTTTCATTGGAAAAAAGTCATGGCTATTATGATTAACAGGGCTCGACAAATCAGGCAATCTACTCGCCTGTGGTGAGTAGATTTTAGCCCAGTGCGGCTGCACAACTCGGTCAGTGCATGCGCAGCAAGGTCTGTGCATGCACAGCGTGCGCTTCCGAGCGGCTGGCGAGCGGGGCTTGCTGCCGCTTGGCGAGCCCTGATGATTAACATTCATAAAAATATTTGCTAACAAAATTAAAACTGAGTCACCTATTCAACTGTCATTTTAGTACAAAGAACATTTTTATTGTTACAAATCACAAAATAATTCAAATTAGTTACGGAAAGAGTAATGGAAGCGTTATGAGTTTCTGATTCAAAATTTACTATGTATGGTAATTATTCAATTATTCAATAAAATGAATAATGGTTGAAGTTGAAATCTTACAAACTTAAAACTGTTCTTTTACTTGCCTTTTGCAAGCACATTAATAAAAAATTCTATTACATCTATTTAATTTCTTGAACTTTCCTATAAGTGTAAAATGACTTTGCCTGACTTTACCTGATAGTTAGCATATAAAAAAGAGAGCCCTAACCATTCAAGTTTCCTTTCAAATGTGGCAAGAGCAGCAATTTACAGAAGTAATAACATATGCTAAGATTATATTATTAATTTAAAACTGGGATTGTACAATTATGTATATTTACTTAGTGATTTCTAAGTTGTGTGTTCAAAATACAAAAAAGACAATGCAGAGCTGGCATTGTCAAGAAAACAAACTCAGAAGGGTAACAGAGGGAAGTGGATGGCACGTAAAGGAAAAGTCAGCAATAAAGATTCTGAACCTGATCTTCAGAATTAATACATGAATAGAAAACAATTCAATTTACTCTGTACCATGGTAGTTCAGCAAGATAAAGATAAAAAGATAAAAGATAAGCTAGAAGAAGATAAAAAGGAGCAAAGAGTTGCAAAAATAGCTGTAAAATTATAGAAAACATAGGCATGGAATTGCCACTAAGATTCTAATGTAAGCCATGCAATGTAAATGGGATGATTTGGTTGGGGTTGGTCCTGCTTTGGGCAGGGGGCTGAATTTGATGACCTCCTGAGCCCTCTTCCAGCCCTAGGATTCTATGATTCTAAGGCCATGAGCAAACACAACCTAGTACAACAAGAAACAATATATTATCTTAGAACATGGCATGTGAAGATATGGGGTTTTTATAAATAAATTAATGTGTTGACATTTTTGGCTAAAAACTTGATAGATAGAATTGATATGCTCAGGAGATTTTCATTTCTCTAATCTGGCAGCCTCAAACCAAAGTGCAGATAAATAAAATTCAGTTCTACACACTGATGCACAACAAAGTAAGAATTCGTCTGGTGTAAAATTAGAAATTCAGATTGGTCAGCTTCACCTCAGTGCCCAGAAAAATCATAGAGTTGATTCTCAAGGAATACATTTTGAAGTACTTGGAACAGAGTAAAGTGATTAGGAACAGTCAACAAGGAGTCACCAAGGGCAAGTCATGCCTGACTAACCTGATTGCCTTCTATGACAAGTTAACGGGGTCTATAGATATGAAGAAGGCAGTGGACATAATATAACTCAACTTTAGCAAAACTTTTGATGCAGTCTTCTACAAGCATTCTTGCCAACAAGATAAGTAAACATGTATTGGATAAAAAGACTGCAATATGGATAGAAAATCTAGCTAGATTATCAAGCTCAGCAGGTGGCGATCAATGGCTCACTGTCTGGATGACAGTGTTTTGTTCAATATCTTCAATAATGACCTAGATGAGGGGATGGATTGTACTCTCAGAAAGTTTGCAGATGACACTAAGCTGGGGGGGGGGAAGTAGATATGCTGGAGGATAGGGATAAGGTCCAGAGTGACCTGTACAAATTAAAGGATTGGGCCAAAAGAAATCTGATGAGATTCAACAAAGACTCCTGCACTTGGGATGGAAGGCTCCCAAGCACTGCTACAAGTTGGGGAACGATTAGCTAAGCAGCAGTTTGGCAGAAAAGGACCTGGGTATTTGTCACGTTACTGGATTTTGAGGGGAGCAGCTAGATCACTGCTGCACCCATGGGGGGTGTTTGCCCCAAAAGTTGGTACAAAGGGGGCTATGTGAGGTGTCAAACAAAAGCTTACTTTCTAATGATTCTGTATATGCTCTTCATATATCCGTATAACGTCTATGTGTGGAGTTATGAATCTGTACTCTGTATGGAGACTGGAAGTTTCTCTGTATGTGGTTGAGTAATGGGCCAGGAATGTTTGCCCATTGACATGCTAATGAGCGAAGCTCCAGGGAACAATGGGCCTCTGGAGGCCAAAGACACACCTGGCCACTGGCCATGTGACTCTCTCCAACTTGGAAGAAGGCAGGAGGGGGTATAAATATGCCAGGTGGCCGACTCCATCTTGGTACTCTGCTCAGCTCTTCATCCCAGAGGCAGCACTGCAGGGATCGAAGAGCTGGAAAGAACTGTGGACCCATCTTGACGTTGGATGTTCACCAAAGACTTGTAAGCCAGCAGCTATAACATCTCTGCTGCAAGCCTGCATTGAGAACTGGGAGATTCGATGCATGTAATGTATGATACCTTAACAACCTTACTCTCATGCTTTTCTTTCTTGTAGTAATAAACCTTTAGATTGTAGATTCTAAAGGATTGGCTCAGCGTGATTTGTGGGTAAGATCCAGAGGGTAAATTGACCTGGGATCTGTGGCTGGTTTCTTGGAACCGGACAGAACTTGTTCCGGGAAGGTGAGATTGGGTTCTAAAACCCCTCACCTGTGTATGGGGCCCGGGGCCATCTGGGGCACGGATATTGCTGGGGTGTCGGAGGGGTTTTGCTCGTGAGGCTTCAGGCAGGCAGCTGAAGCGCTCTTGTGGACTGGTTTGTGGCCTGTTTGGGAAGGTCTCCAGTCTGGGGGCTGTAAGGAGCCCCGAATTTGAGCAATTCGCCCTGAGCAGATGCCCTCAGCTGTGCCCAGACCTGGCTCGGTCCGTCACAGTATTACGGTGGATGAAAAACTGGATGTGAGTCAGTGTGCCCTTGTAGGCAAAAAGGCTAATGGCATACTGTGGTGCATTACTAGGAGCACTGCCAGCAGATCTAGGGAAGTGATTATTTCCCTTTATTCAGAACTGGTATGGCCGCATCTGGGCTATGTCTACACTGGCAGCTTCTTGCGCAAGAACATCTTGTGCAAGGGTTCTTGTGCAAGAAGTCTTGCGCAAGAAAATGTCCACACTGCCATGTGCGCACTGTGCTTTTGCGCAAGAGCTCCCATGGCAGTGTGGACGCTCTGTTGCGCAAGAAAGCTCTGATGGCCATTTTAGCCATAGGGCTCTCTTGCGCAAGAAATCCCTGCCGAGCATCCACACTGCCCTCTTGCACAAGAGCTCCTGCACAAGAGGGCTTACACCTGATAAAAAAAGAGCATAACTCTTGGGCAAGGAGCCCTCTCTTATCACACCGTACTGTAAATTTACTTGCGCAGGAGTGGGTGGGCAGTGTAAACACTCTGCGGATTCTTGCGCAAGAACGGCCGTAGCTGCCAGTGTAGGCATAGCCCTGGAGTATTGCATCCAGTTTCCCCCAATATGGAAAGGATGTGGACACATTGGAGAAGGTCCAGTGGAGGGCAACAAAAATGATTAAGCGGATGGAGCACATGACTTATGAGGAGAGGCTAAGGGATTTGGGCTAACTGAGTCTACAGAAGAGAAGAGTGAGGGGGGATTTGAGAGCTGTTCTCAGTGATGATGGATGACAGAACAAGGAGCAATGGTCTGAATTTAAAGTGGGTGAGGTCTAGATTGGGTAGTTATGGACAACCACTTCTCTGTCTCTTCTGCCTGCTTGATAGCCTCTTTGGCAAAGCAAAACTTTAGCAGTGCCTGCTGTGTCTGCCCTGTGTTTTTTGGGGATGACACAGCTTTTGCCTACTGTGCCTACTATGCCTACTGGGCATGCGACGGAACTGCAGGGTCATGCTGCTTTCCCTGCAGCACCTCCTTCAAGCAGTGGCCCCCTTCTGGATGGAGCTGGACCCCAAGGTCTTCCTCATCAACCTCTGTGTGGCTGTGGGTGCTCCACTCTGGCTGCCCCAGCTCACCATACCCAGAAGAATCTGGAGGCTGGAGACCAGCTCGGACTGGTGGGACCGGCTGGTCTTGGAGCGGTGGGATGACTAGCAATGGGTGCAGAACTTCTGCAGGAGGAAGGCCACCTTCCAGGAGCTCTGTGGCTGGCTGGCACCTGTCCTCCAATGACACAACACCCACCTGTGGCCCTCCATCCCACTCCAGAAGTGGTTCGCCATCTCTCTGTGGAAGCTGGCCACCCCAGACAGCTACCGCTCAGTGGCATACCAGTTTGGGGTGGAGAGGTCCACCATTGGGGCCATCCTCATGCAGGTAAGGAGATCATGGGATGCAGCCCCTGCACGGGGTTAGGGGAGCATTGCATAAGGAGGATCTTCAGGACAAGGGGGCTGGGCACTGTACACAGTAGACTGGGGGTGGTGTGAAGAAGGGCCTGGTGCAAATGTAGTGTATTGAAATTGCTAATGAAGTGCGGGATTTCAATATCCTGTGCTTAATTAGCATAATCGCATCCGGCCACCATTTTGAAATCGCTTTATTGCAAAATAAAACACCCCGTGTAGCAGCCTTATTTCAAGAGATAACCCTTCTTGTGAAATAACTGTTAAACCTCATTGTATTTAAATCCTGTGCTTCATTAGCAATTTTGGTACGCTACATTTGCATCCCTATCTCGAGATAGGGAGTAAGTGTAGACATACCCCGAGTGTGCATAGTGGGGGACGTAGCATACCCACTTATGCCCTGGCTAATGCACCCCTACACAGGACAGCTGGATCGCACCAAGGACATTTTCCATGCCCGCCTCAACAGAGCCTGACTCCAGGTGGAGTGTACCTTTGGGAATCTGAAAGGACAGTTCCATTGCCTCCTCACTCACCTGGATGTTGGGGAGCAGAATATCCCCAAGGTAGTGGCGGCCTGTTGTGTGCTCCACAACTTGGTGGAGCACAAGGGGGAGGATTTCCTCCCGGGGTTGGTGGCAGAGGCTGCCCGCGAGGGCTGGGGCTTTGAGCAGCCTTGAACAGCTGCAACCTGCCAGGCCCATCAGGCCAGAGTGCGCATCCGGGAGGCCCTGAGGGGAGAGGTTCTCGCAGGAACCACTGTAAGTCTCCCCAGGGCCTGCACCCTTCCTTCTCTCTCCCTTCCCCTTCTCCCTCCCTCCCCTTGCTCCTACCCCGACCTCCCAATAAACACATCTGTGTGGTTTTCCAACAAAAGTAGTCTTTTTTTTAATACACATAAACGAGGGTGGGCAGGGGGAGGGGGAGCTGTGTGAACTGCGACGGGGGGCTGTCTGAACTGGGAGGGGGGATCGTTACTGGGAGGGGGGCTGAAGATTGGGAGGAGTGTTGGCCCGGCTTGCTGAGCCCCCTCAGGTGTGGGGACATTGTCGGGGTTGGGCAGCTCTGGGATCTCGAATGGGCTGGGCAGGAGGGGCGGCTGGAGTGAGGCCAGGGTTGGTGGGGGGCAGAAGGAGGGGCCATAGGAGGTGCCATAGGCATGACTGGGGGAGGAGCCATGGCCATGGGGAAGGGAGGGGACAGAGGCATGGCCTGGGGAGGGAGGAGAAGCATGGCGGGTGGGTAGATGAGTGGGCCATGGGTATAGGAGGGGGGTAGGAGGGTGGAAGGCAGGAGCAGCAGGAGCAGGCACCTTTCCCCCCGGGCGGAACAGGATATTGACCAGGGTGTCACAGCGCACCATGAGGTCACTCCACATCTGCTGCTGCCACTCCAGGTCAGTGTTCAGCCAGTGTGACAGGGTAGAGTGTATGTCGTGCATCACCCCAACGTGCTGGTGCATCATCTCTTCCCCAGGCCTGGCTTGTCTGTGGCTCTCCTGGACTCTGGTTGGTGTCTGGGCCCTCCGTCCCAGCTGGTGCGGCTGTGGAGAAGACACAAGAGAGGGGTGGTTAGTCCATCCTGCACACACATTCCCTGAGGCCGTGCCCTCCTGTGTAAGTGGCAACTGCACCAGTCTGCAGCCTGTAGGAGGGGGATGTACAGCACACCCTGTGTCACAGGGGCCTCGAGGTGGCCAGAGGAGCATGCTGCCCTCTCTCTCCTCCCCCCGCCCCCAACTAGGGCCAGGCAAGCAAGGGAAGTGTTTGGCCACAGTGGATCCCCTTATGGGTGGCAGAGGAGCCGAGAGCAGACTTCCCCTCCCTGGGGTCTGCACAAACAGCTGCAGCTCACTGGACTATCAAGTTGGAGTGGCTGTTGCCTCTCACGTGCAGGCATGCCTGTGTACTGTGATCAGCACTCCAGCACATATGTGGGGTGGTGTCCACGCCCTTGTGGCTATCCTGGCTGCAGCTGGCTGTGCCCCCTCCCCCCTGGGGGCAGGACTCATGTGGCCAGACATGTGGCTAGCAGCAGGCTCCCAGGCAGATTGAGGGGCTGGCTGCTGTGGCCACGTGCCGCACCCGCCCACTGCACGTGGGTGCACATGCCCAGACTGCAGCAGCACGTGCGGGCCTAGCTGCCAATGTGACACTGTGCCCCCCGGCCCCTGTGCGGCCACCACCCCCACCCTGTGTGTGTTTGTGTGGATACCTGAGGATCCCTCTGTAGTGGGGCCTATTTGAAATCCCAGGGGTGGATGGGCATCAGCCCACCCACTTCTAAAAGCCCCTCCCCCAGCCTTGTGGGAGGGACCACCGGATCTGGGGCTCAACTAATTGCTTGGGAAAACTAATAAAAAAATAGGGTCAAGGAGTGCAGGTTAAAGGTTTAAAACAAGGGAACTGGATGGGGACACCGAGCAGACAACCCCGGCCAGTGCCCACTGCTCCTCAAAGCTGTCAATGGAGCCATTGGATGCTGTCCAGAGGAACTCTGCCCGGGTGCATGACAGAAAGGAGGAACAGAAGTAGGCCTCACAGTCGCAGAGTGCCCCCTCGTCTAGCATCCTCCTCCTGGTATTGTAAATGGCGGCTTTCGCCAGTGCCAGGAGGAGGTTGACAAGGAGGTCTCGCGACTTTGTGGGGCCATGGATAGGGTGTGCATATATAAAAAGGTCGGGGGAAAAGTGCAGCCAGAACCTCAATAAGAGGTTCTGGAGGAGCCAGAATAGGGGCTGCAATCCGGTGCATCCAAGGGAGGCGTGCACCAGGTTTTCCCTCACGCTGCAAAAGGGGCAGGTGTCTGGGATGGGGGTGAGCCACACCAGGTACACGCCGTGCTCACAGCTCCGTGAAGGAGCCACCAACTGATGTCCACAATGGGCCGCGGAATCAGGGTGGAATACACGCTGGCCCATTGGGGTTCCCTACCCTCTACATGTCTTAGATACTCCCTCCACTTGGTATTGGGGCGGGACATGAGGATGAGGAAATGCAGAGTGTGGAGCACGAGTGTGTACAGATGTTCCCCAGGCTTGGTTTGAAAGGAGACTGGCTGCAGATCTTGCAGCCAGCAGGGGGTCCAGGGATGGCGAGGCCGGGCGGACCCAAGGAACAGGGGCCCAATAACTAGGGATGGAATGTTTGCAGGGAAGGAGAGGCGGGGTGTACTCTTTCACAGGGCTTGCTACAGGAAATCGAGAGCTGGCCATGGCAAAGCCACCTTCACCTCCTGGAGTAGGCACAGGAGAGTTCGAGGGGTGGAGAACCCCATGCACTGAGCGAGCACTCGGAGATTCACCCAGTCCCCCCTGTCACAGTCCAGAAGGTCTCCGACCTTGCTGGATTCTGCCAGGATCAGCCTCCGGTGCACCAAGGGAGACTTCGCCACCTGCACGCACAGGGCTGGACTGTAGAGCAGAGGCTCCACGAGGAGATCTGTTCCCTCGGTGGCCACAATAGACCTGGTCACTGAGAACAGCTTTCAGTTCTGGAGGAGTTCCTGGTAGAACTCCGGCAGCTCTGAGAGGTCTCGCGGAAGACCCCTCGGGTGGATAAAAAAGAGCTACCCGTCATATCGGAGCCCTCAGAGGCGGTGGAGGAAGGCGCATGCCAAAAGGCTCCACGCCAGACTACTTGCATTATAGAGGAGTCTCTGCAGGTCATGGAGGTGGAAGGTCCGGACCTGGCTGCACACGCAGACCAAGCCCTGGCCCCCCTCCTCCAGGGGAAGAGTCAGAACCCCTGCGGAGACCCAGTGCAGTACTGGCCAAAAGGACTCCAGGGCCATCCTCTGGAGCTTCGACAGGACCCCTGGAGCCTGGCTCAGGGTGTTGAGCCGGTGCCAGAGCATGGAGAGGACCAGCTGATTTAGCACCAGCACCCTCCCCCGAAGGGAGAGACACTGGAGCAGTCCTGTCCATCTCTGCAGCTGCTCACCCTCCCTGGCCTCAAAACTTTGCCACTGCTCCAGTGGAGAAGGATGCATGGGAGATAGAAAAATGCCGAGATACAGCAGTGGACCCATGCTCCACCTGATGGCCTGAAGTGCGGGTGGGAGGGAGCCTGCCCACCACCCGTCCCCGACCACCAGGCCGGAGTTCTTGACCCAGTTGATCCGGGCGGAGGAGGCCCCCGAGTAGACCGCTTGGCAGGCCTCTACCCACGCCAGGTTGTCTGGGTCCTGGACCATGAGAAGCATGCAATTGGTGTATGCCGACAGGACCTGCCGCGCCGACTCTTGGAGCACCAACCCCGTCAACGTACGGCGGAGGAGACAGTGGAAGAGCTCAATCGCCAGAGCATTCAGCTGGCCCAACCGTGGACACCCCTGATGTACTCCCTGCCCGGAAGCTGACCTACTCGGTTAGGGTCCAGTTGAGCCTGACCAAACACTCCGTGAGGGTATATAGCACCCAGAGAAAACCCACAAAATGGGTCCCAAAGCCGAAGGCCTGCAGAGTGTCCAGGAGATACCCATGGTCCACCCTGTCGAACGCCTTCTTCTGGTCCAGGGACAGGAGGGCGAACGACAGACCATCCCTACACCCGAGCGCCGAGAGATCCCGGAACTAGTATAGATTATCAAAGATGCTACAGCCCAGGATGGTGTAGGTCTGGTTGGGGTGGATCATGTCCACCAGCACGGACTGCAGTCACAGCGAGATGGCCTTTGCTATGACTTTATAGTCCGTGCTGAGGAGCGAGACGGGATGCCAATTCCGAAAGTCACAGAGGTCCCCCTTCTTTGGCAATAAGGTGAGCATGGCTCACCTGCACGACAGAGGGAGGACCCCGCTCTCCAAGGACTTGATCCAGACAGTGATGAGGTCTGGGCCGAGGATGTCCCAGAACACGCGGCAGAACTCCACGGTCAGCCCGTCCATAACCGGGGTTTTGTTGGTGGGCATGAGACGGAGGGCTTCTGAGAACTCGGCCAGAGTGAGAGGCAGCTCTAGCTGGTTGCCCGCGCTGACCATCGGGAGCTCGGTCCAGAGCATCTTGCAGGTGTCAGCTTAGGTTGGATCTGGGAAGAACAAACTGGCATAGAAGGCCCTGACCCTTCCACACATCTCCTCCGGATCCATGAGGGGGGTGCCATCCTCTGCCAAAAGGCAGGTGATGTGCTTTTTAGCCCCTCTCTTTTTCTGCAGGGCATAGAAGAAGCGAGACCCATGATCCATCTCCCGAAGGAGACTGATGCGGGATCGAACAAAGGCACCCCAGGCCTGTTGGTCCTCGAGGGCCCAGTGTTCCTCCCGCTTCTCCCGGTATGCCTCACGGAAGGGTGGATCCTCGGGGTCGGATGCCAGGTGCCCCTCAAGCTTCAAAACCCCTCATTCCAACTGCTCTATAGCCGCATCCCTCCGCCGGCTGGTGCCCCAGGAGTAGTCATGGCAGAAGAGCCAGGTGCACAACTTCCCCACATCCCACCATCACCGCGCCGAGGGAAAGGCAGGCCGCTGCCCCCGCCAGGTCAGCCTGAGCTCCTGGAAGGATGCCATGAAGCTCACGTCCTCCTGCAAGCTATTGTTAAAGTGCCAATAGGCCGGCCCCAGCCTCTCCGAACTGAGGGTATGTCTACACTGACACCCTAGTTTGAACTAGGGTGGCTAATGTAGGCATTCGAACTTGCAAATGAAGCCCGGGATTTAAATATCCTGGGCTTCATTTGCATGTTCCCGGGCCGGCGCCATTTTTAAATGCCCGTAGTTCGAACTACCTGCCCGCGGCTACACGCGGCACAGACTAGGTAGTTCGAATTAAAGCTCCTAATTCGAACTACCGTTAAACCTCCTCACAGGAGGGGGAACAGGCATCACCGTAGGGGCAGGAGTGGGGGGAAGATAGGAGGAGAGTGATGGGGGAGTGGATATCGTGATAGGGTCAGGAGACGGGGTGGGCTCAGGGCCAGGCAGTGGGTAGCAAATGGAGGGGGGGATAATGATACCAATGGGAGAGGGGTCAGGAACGGGGGAGGACTTGGGGCTGGAAATAGGTTCGTAGAGGGCAGAGTCTGGACCAAGGGCATGAATGGGGATGAGGGGAGGATTGGGACAGGAAAGGGAACCAGCACTTTGGGCAGGGTCAGGGGGAAGATCCCCCGAGTCTGTGCCACCGGGCTGCGGTGCCTCCTGAATGGGGACCGGGGGGCAGAAGCAGGAAGGGGGCCCGTGCCGACTTTGGGCTCAGGTGGAGAAGCAGAAGCTACAACCATGGCGCTGGCTGGAGGGGTGTCCTTTGCTGGGCCCCCGACAGGAAGGGAAGATGGCCACCCCGTCTCATTTACAGGAGAGGGGGTGCCCCCGAACTCAGGACCCGGCCGCTCGCCACCAGCCGCAGCCTTTGAGGGCTCGGTGGCTTCAGTTCCAGCGCCCAAGTTGGCCAGTCCAATGGACAACACTAGGGGCGCCCCGAGCATGAGGACGGGGTCAGCCGTCTGGGGCATAGGGATGCGGAGAGGAGGGGGCGGTGCAGTAGAGTCACCGCCCAGACCAAGGCCCACTGATGGAGGGTTGTCCTCCCCCTGGGTGAGTGGGGTCAGACCCAGGGCCTCGATCTCCTCAAAAATGGAGCTAAGCTCCATCCCCTTGGCCCCAGAGCCTTCCCCACCTGCTGCCGAGGCAACAATTACCTCGGTGGTGGCAACGGGGGGCTCAGCTGGTACCAGGGCTGGGGGAGCTCCACCTGAGGCCTCCTCATGGATGGAGTCTGCAGGGGGGGATGGTGTCCTCCCCTGCCCCGCTACCTCAGCTTCCTCAGCTGGCACCTCCTGCTGACACTCGCTGGGGGGTGTTCTCGGCAGCGCTGGCCCCCCTTGGGATTTTTCGGAGGGGGGCCTTCCCACCCTTCTCGTCGGAGCAGGGAGATTGAGCCCGTGGACTGCGGGCTCTGCGCTTCCCCCGAACGAGTGTCTAGCCCTCTGAGGTGGAGGTGGAGGGCTGGTCAGCAGGGGCAAGGCCAGGGGGTGAATATGCTTTTCTAGGGGGACAGAGAGGCAAGGGAAGGAGAGAGGGGGGTAGGGAAACCTCCCCCTTGGGGGAGCCCTCTCCCTTGCCCGGCAGCAACCATGCCACCCTCTCCTCCTCAGGCCCCGCAGAGACAGATGGAACAGAGGTGGGGCCTGCCTGCTCGCCCAGGCTTGCCGGAAGGGGTTCCTCAGGTTCCCGAGCAGAGCTGTCAGTTGGAGGAGAGGCGGCCACGGAGGCCGGACTACCAGGGGGGCCAGCGGTGTTAGGGCCGCTGCCTTCCCGGGCCTCGGGGAGCCCAGACACCTCCTCCACCTGGGCCAAGGGGCAGTTCCTCCGGACGTGCCCCATCACCTGGCAGAGGAAGCTCTGGGTCTCCCCTGTTGAATAATGGACCCGGTAGAGGGCCCCCTTGTAGGGCAACATGAAGGACCCCTCTAACACCGGCAGCAGCTGCAGGTGTACCTGCCGGTGGAAGGACAGGATGTGGCGGAGGGTGGGGTCCTTACAGCCCAATGGGAGAGGGCTGATATTGGTCTCCCCAGGTGGAGAGGGCAGGCAGCAGAGCAGCATTGGGGAGGAAAGGTGAGACAGAGGTTAAGACCACCCATACACCCAGGTCCTCCAGTAGTTCGAGGGATAAATGAACACCCCCCACCGCCAAGCTCCTCTCCACTGCCTCCTGGACAGCGGCCTCTGAGGCAAGGAAGAACACCACCTTGCCGTACATTTTGGAAGCCGCCACCATGGCTGAGGCCCCCACCACCCTTGCCAACACCCGCACTTATGTTTCAACATGGGGTGAGGTGGCAACCAAGGGGCAGAGGACGCCATGCCTCCTGGTCAGGGTGGGGAAGGGGCCCCAGCCACCCGGGATGGAACTGGAGGTGGTGTTCAGGGCAGATGACAGGGCAGAATGTGGGGGGCAGCAGCAGCCACCTGGGTGTATGCTCTGGGGGCCGCGGGTGGATCGCACCCAGAGCCGGTGGGGGGAACAGCAGGGGAAGGGGAAGGAAGGGGCACGGCAGATGGCAGGGCCACAACGGGCGGGGCGGCTGTGACCATGGGACGTTTGGCCTTTTTTGGCCGGGCCCTTGCCCTTCTTCCTCCCCTGGCCCTTTTTGCCGGCTGAGGTGGAGGGCCCACCCGTATCAGGGGGAGGGGATTGGCCATGGCAGGTGCGGAGCCAGAGTCAGGGGTCAGGAGGTCAGCCGCAGTGGTCTGCAGAGTTGCTGGCAATGGGGGACCTTTGGGATCTGCAGGGATAGCAGAGGAGGCTGGGACCGCCTCCATCATGGGGGGGGGGGTGTCGGAGAAGGTGGAGATTGTGGGGAAGGGGTAGGGAATCTGCTTCTCCTCCCTGCCAATCAGTCGGCAGGGGAGGGGTGGGAACGAGTAGGGAAACTGGGGAGAACGAAGCAACCACTCCTCCCTGCTAAGACAGAGACAGGGGAGGAGGGTGCCCAATTAGGGGGGTGGGTAGGAGGGAGGTGCCAGCCACTCCTCGCCACTAGATTAGAGGCTGGGGAGGAGGGCACTAAACATGTGGGGAGGGGGGGAACCAAGAAAGGGGAAGCAGCAGCCACTCCTCCCCGCTGGCTGAAGGCAGAGGAGGGAGATGCAAAGCGAGGGGTGGGGGAAGGGGAGGGTAAGGGTACGGGGCTAGAGGAACAAGGGGGGGAAAGCAACCACTCCCTCCCGCTGAGTTGTTGGCAGGGAGGGAGAGCGCTGGCAGAGGAAGTGCGCTTGTGGGGAAACTGAGGAAGGGGAACTAGCAGCCACTCCTCCCCATAAGGATACTGCAGAGGAGGGGGGGCACTAGAGGAAGGGAGAAGGACATGAGGGCAGGGGAGTCGCGATTAGGGAGGCAGGGGGAAGAGGAAAGCAGCCACTGCCTCCCGCTTGACTGTTTGCGGGGAAGGAGGGTGCTAGCTGGGATTGGATGTAAGTGGGGAACTGAGAGGATCTGGTGCCAGCAACCACTCCTCCTTGCAAGGCTGGAAGCAGAGAAGGAGGGCTCTGGCAGGGTGGGCTGGGGGCGAAGTAATGGGTGCAGGGCGGGGGCCAGCTCCTCTGGCTGCACTGGGGTACAAAGGGGGACTATGGAGCCATCAAGGGGGGTGCAATGTGCAGGGGGCTAAAAAGGGGAGGAAAGGGAAGGGGTACGAGCACTTGGAGCAGGGGCCAGGTGCTCTGGGTAGAAACAGAGGACTACTGTGAGGCTGGGAGAAGGGATAGTGCTGGGTGAGCAAGGCGGGGCAGGACAAAGCAAGGGCTGGAAGGCAGGACATGCACTACAGCAGGCTAAGCTCGGGCGGGGCAGGTGGCAAACAAACTAGGGCTGGGAGTGGCAGGTCTGCAAACTCAGGGAGCCGGGGAGAAACAGAACTGGTTAACATGGCGGGGCGGGCAAGCTACTGTAGTGGGGGCAAGGTGGAAGAAATGGGGGGGGGGCCAGCCAAACACTGCTGAGGGAGGGGGGCCAAGTCCAAAGGAGGAGTGGGGGGGAGCACGCCCACGAGCATTTGTGGGGGCTCAGTCCTCTCCCACTGCTGCAGCAGAATGGTCCCAGGTGGAAAAGAGGGGGGTGAGTAGCTAGCCCCACCGAGGGGTGAGTCCAGATGGTGCAGATGGTGGAGGAGGTTACAGGGGTGGTGGTATGGGGGGGGCAGTTGGATGGAGGGAGGGCTCTGCACCTCTCCCCCAACCCCCCCTCTTAACAGCTCAGTTCACCACCACCCCAGGAACAGGTGAAAAAATAAACAAATAAATTTTGTCCCAATAAACAAACTCCCTCCACAGTCCAACTGGTGATCCATTTTTCTCCCTCGGCGGGGTGCAGGTGGTGCAGAAGCAGCATCAGCAGCGGGCGGGTGGCAGCCAGCCAGGGAAGGCTTCTGGGTGGTGGGTGCTGGTGGGGTCCTCTTCACCTCTCCCTCTAGGTGGGGGGGGGCAGGCCAGCAGGTGTCCCCCCTCCCTCCCCACGAAGCAGCAGCAGCAGCAGCTGGTGGTGGTGGTGAAAAGCAGCAGCAGTGGTGTCCAGGGGAGCAGCTGGGGGCCTCAGCAGGAGGGTGGTGGCTGGGAAGGGCAGGGAGAGCTCTGGCTGGTGCAGGGCAGCAGAAACAGGGAGACAGGCAGGAGAGGAGAAGGAGCAGCAGCTGCACCCTGTTACCTACCAGCCCTGTGCTCTTGGGGAGCCAGGGAGTGACACTCATGGAAAACCATCCCGCCCGCCCCCTTCCCTAGGCCTCTGATAGAATCAGACAAAGCAATGAAAAGGCCAGGGAAGACACACTTAAACTAATTAAGGAAACACCCCAGCCTCATCTGCATTGAAGATAGAGACATCTCATTAGCATACAGAATGGAGACCAGCTCTTCCAAGGCAGGAACCACAGTGAACTATGGGATACCAAAAGCAGAGAAGCACTGCCTGATGGGAAATCTCTGCTCCAGATGCTAATGAACCCAGGCCTGCTCACAGCCAAAATAGTCATTATCAGACCAATTCTAGTAATGATCCTATTGACATCCAAAATACTGAAACTGCCTAGTTGCATTGTGAGCTCGTTCAAGGAACATCACCTATAACCAGGTGTGATCAGTCTCTATGGTCTCACTTCTGTTTCTCTTTGAACTATTGTCCTATCCCTATACAAACTCCTACCCTTGCCCCAGAAAAACTGTTCTGATACCTGGATTTAAACTGCATGGCTGCATCTAGACTGGCAAGTTTTTGCGAAAAAGCAGCCGCTTTTGCGCAAAAACTTGCCAGCTGTCTACACTGGCCGCTTGAATTTGCGCAAGAACACTGACGATCTAATGTATGAACGCCAGTGTTCTTGCATACAATGACGCCTCCGCTGGGCAAAAGCCCTCTTGCACAAATGCTTTTGCGCAAGAGGCCAGTGTAGACAACCCAGAATTGTTTTGCAAAAAGCCCGATGGCTAAAATGGTGATCGCTGCCTAGATTGGCCATGGATGCTTTGCGCAAAAGCGCTTTGCAAAAAGCATCCGTGCCAATCTAGACGCACTTTTGCGCAAATACTTTTAACGGAAAAACTTTTCCGTTTAAAGTATTTGCGCAAAATCATGCCAGTCTAGACGTAGCCCTTCAGTTCCATTGAGACTTCATCATCTCCTGTCTGATCGTGCTGGGGGCTCTGCTCTGCTTGTCTCCTGCCCTCTGGACCCCCAGCTCCCATCACCATCTGGGAATCCCGATCAGTGCATGCTCCACGCAGTGGTGAGGTCTCTCTCTCTCTTTCTCTCTCTTCCCCTGCCTCCTCAACTACCTCTCTAAGCATAGCCTCCTGACCCTGCCCTATGTAAACTGTTATAACATTTGTAATCAGTTTCAATTTAGATTTAATATCGTAACTGTTTTCACTACTCAGAAATAAATAACTTTAATTGTTAAGCTGGTTGCTTCTCTCTCTTTCTTTCTCTTTCGCTCACTCTTCCTCAAGGGGTATTGTTTTGGCTTCCCCATTTGCTCTGTAACAACGCTTCTTGTACTCAAGCTAAAGATCACTGTAGTACCCAAAATCCGGTGGGGTTTGCTCATCGTGTGGTTTACCAGTAATGATTGTGGTGTGAAAGTGGGGACAGAGGGTGCTGAACCCGGGGGCATATGAGGATGGCAGCTTAAAGTGCTGTTTAATCCAGCCCACTGAGTCCAAAGGCTCATGAGGGTGCAGTGTGACATTGCTGTTAAACCCAGCCTGTTGAGTCCAGGGACATATTAGGAACAGGTTAGGAACTATTTAGAAAAGCTAAACGTACAAAAATCCATCTGTCCGGACTTAATGCATCCAAGGGTACTGAGGGAGTTGGCAAATGTCATTGAGGAGCCTTTGACCATTATCTTTGAAAAGTCGTGGAGGTTGGGAGAAGTCCCGGATGATTGGAAAAAGGCAAATGTAGTGCCCATCTTCAAAAAAGGGAAGAAGGACGATCCGGGGAACTATAGGCCGGTCAGTCTTACCTCGGTTCCTGGAAAAATCATGGAAGGGATCCTTAAGGAATCCATTTTGAGGCACTTGGAAGACAGGAAAGTGATTAGGAATAGTCAGCATGGATTCACAAGGGGCAGGTCGTGCCTGACCAATCTGATTAGCTTCTATGATGAGGTAACTGGCTCTGTGGACATGGGAAAGTCAGTGGATGTGATATACCTTGACTTTAGCAAGGCTTTTGATACAGTCTCCCACGATATTCTTGCCAGCAAGTTAAGGGAATGTGGATTGAATAAATGGACGGGAAGATGGATAGAAAGCTGGCTAGGAGGCCGGGCCCAGCGGGTAGTGATCAATGGCTCAATGTTAGGATGGCAGTTGGTTTCTAGTGGAGTGTCCCAAGATTTGGTTCTAGGACCGGTTTTGTTCAATATCTTTATTAATGACCTGGATGAGGGGATGGATTGCACCCTCAGCAAGTTTGCGGATGACACTAAGGGTATGTCTACACTACAAAGTTAATTCGAACTAACAGCAGTTAGTTCGAATTAACTTTCATAGAGTCTATAGATACAAACCGCTAGTTCGAACTTAATTTGAACTAGCGGAGCGCTTAATTCGAACTAGGTAAACCTCATTCTACGAGGACTAACGCTTAGTTCGAATTAAGTAGTTCGAATTAAGGGCTGTTTAGCCACTTAATTCGAACTAGTTGGAGGCTAGCCCTTCCCAGCTTGCCCTGGTGGCCACTCTGGGCCAAACCAGGGAAACTTTTCTGCCCCCTTCCCGGCCCCGGAGCCCTTAAAGGGGCACAGTCTGGCTACAGTGCTTGTGCCAGCTGCAAGCCTGCCAGCACCCAACCAGCAGACCCTGCACCTGGCACGGCATGAGCCAGCCACCCGCTGCCACCCAGCCCTCTGCCTCTTCCCAGGACCAGGCTGGTGGCTCCCAGGAGCCAGCCCGGGGCCGCAAGAGGCAGGTGCCTGCCTGGTCTAGTGCGGAGATCGTGGACCTCATCGAGGTTTGGAGGGAGTCCTCCAACGTCCACGACCTCCGCACTAGGCACAGGAACGCGGCCATCTACAGCTGCATGGCTGCCAGCCTGGCCACCAGAGGCCACATGCAAACCCAGGAGCAGGTTTGGTCCAGTGAGACCCCTGACCCTGAGCCCTGAGCTTAGAACATAAGAATGGCCGTACTGGGTCAGACTAAAGGTCCACCTAGCCCGGTAGCCTGTCTGCTGACAGCGGCCAACACCAGCTACCCCGGAGGGGATGGACCAAAGACAATGACCAAGCCATTTGTCTCGTGCCATCCATCTCCAGCCTTCCACAAACAGAGGCCAGGGACACCGCTTCCTACCCCTGGCTAATAGCACTCCATGGACCCAACCTCCATGAATTTATCTAACTTCTCTTTAAACTCTGTTATAGTTCTAGCCTTCACAGCCTCCTGTGGCAAGGAGTTCCACAGGTTGACTATGTGCTGTGTGAAGAACTTTCGCTTATTAGTTTTAAACCTGCTGTCCATTAATTTCATTTGATGTCCTCTAGTCCTTCTATTATGGGAACTAATGAAGAACTTTTCTTTATTCACCCTCTCCACACCACTCATGCTTTTATAGACCTCTATCAGGCTGCAACCTGGCACATTCAAGGTAGACGTGTGCCAGGTTTTCCCTCATGCCGCAAAAGGGGCAGGTGTCCAGGATGGGGGTGAACCGCACCAAGTACACGCCCGTGCTCACAGCTCCGTGGAGGAACCGCCAATTGATGTCCCCAATGGGCCGCGGAATTAAGGTGGAGTATACGCTGGCCCATCGGGGTTCCACACCCTCAATGGGTCTTAGATAGTCCCGTCACTTGCTGTCGGGGCGGGACACGAGGGTGAGGAAATGCAGGATGCGGAGCACGAGCGTGTACAGATGTTCTCTAGGCGCGGTTCGAAAGCAGACCGGCTACAGATTTTGCAGCCGGCTGGGGTTCCAAGGATGGGGAGGCCGGAGGGCCCGTGGATCAGGGGCCCAATAACAATGGACGGAGGGTTTGCAGGAGGTGAGGGGCCGGGCATACCCTCTCGCAGGGCTCTCTGCAGGAACTCGAGATCGGGCCGCAGCAAGGCTGCCTTCATCTCCTGGAGTAGACGCAGTGGGGTTCGAAGGGTGGAGAGCCCCATTCATTGAGCGAGAACTCGGGGGTCCACCCAGTGCCCCCGTCGTAGTGCAAGAGGTCTCCGACCTTGGTGGCTTCTTCTAGGATCAACCTCCAGCGCACCGAGGGAGACTCCATCGCCTGCACACACAAGGCTGGATTGTGGAGCAGGGGCTCTGCGAGGAGGTGTGCTCCCTCGGCGGCCGCAATGGATGCAATCACTGAAAACAGCTTCCAGGTCTAGAGGAGTTCCTGGTAGAATTCCGGCAGCTCTGAGAGGTCTCGTGGAAGGCCCCTCAGGTGGATAAAAAAGAGCTGCCAGTCATATCGGAGGCGGCGGAGGAAGGCACACCCCAAAATGCTCCATGCTGGACTACCTGCACTAAAGAGGAGTCTCTGCAGGTCCTGGAGGTGGAAGGTCCGGACCTCACTGCACACGCAGACCAAGCCTGGGCCTCCCTCCTCCAGGGGGAGAGACAGAACCCCTGCAGAGACCCAGTGCAATCCTAGCCAAAAGAACTCCAAAGCTGTCCTCTGGAGCTTGGCCAGGACCTCTGGGGCCGGCCTCAGGGTGTTGAGCCAGTGCCAGAGCATGGACAGGACCAGCTGATTTAGCACCAGTGCCCTCCCTCGGAGGGAGAGACACTGGAGCAGTCCTGTCCATCTCCACAGCCGCTCACCCACCCTGGCCTCCAAACCTTGCCAGTTCTCCGGCGGAGAAGGATGCATGGCGGATAAATAAACACCCAGATAGAGCAGCGGACCCATGCTCCACCTGATGGCCTGAAGCGCGGGTGGGAGGAAGCCTGCCTGCCACCCATCCCCGACCACCAGGCCAGAGCTCTTGACCCAGTTGAACTGGGCGGAGGAGGCTGCCGAGTAGATGGCTTGGCAGGCCTCTACCTACGCTAGGTCTTCCAGGTCCTGGACCACGAGGAGCACGTCATCGGCGTATGCCGACAGGACCAGCCGCAGCTCCGGCTATCGGAGCACCAACCCCATCAACCTACGGTGGAGGAGACAGAGGAAGGGCTCGATCGCCAGAGCGTACAGCTGGCCCGACAGTGGACACCCCTGATATACTCCCCGCCCGAAGCTGACCGGCTCGGTCAGGATCCAGTTGAGCCTGACCAAACACTCTGCGAGGGCGTACAGCACCTGGAGAAAACCCACAAAATGGGGCCTGAAGCCAAAGGCCTGCAGAGTGCCCAGGAGATACCCGTGGTCCATCCTGTCGAACGCCTTCTCCTGGTCCAGGAGGGCGAACAACAAACCGTCCCTACACCCAAGCTCCAAGAGGTCCCAGACAAAATACATGTTGTCAATAATGCTATGGCCCGGGACAGTGTAGGTCTGGTCGGGATGGATCATGTCCGCCAGCACGGACCGCAGTCACAGCGAGATGGCTTTTGCTATGACCTTGTAGTCCGTGCTGAGGAGCGAGACGGGACGCCAGTTCCAAAGGTCGCAGAGGTCCCCCTTCTTCGGTAGCAAGGCAAGCACAGCTCACTTGCATGACAGAGGGAGGACCCGGCTCTCCAAGGACTCGGCCCAGACGGTGACGAGGTCTGGGCCAAGGACATCCCAGAACACGAGGTAGAACTCCACAGTTAGCCCGTCCATGCCCGGGGTTTTATTGTTGGGCATGAGACCTAGGGCTTCCGAGAACTCGGCCAGAGTGAGAGGCAACTGCAGCCGGTCCCCGTCACCTGTGCTGACCGTCGGGAGCTCGGTCCAGAGCCCCTTGCAGGCGTCGGCTTTGGTCAGGTCTGGGGAGAACAAATTGACTTAGAAGGCCCTGGCCCTTCCACACATCTCCTCTGGGGCCGTGAGGGGGTGCCGTCCTCCGCCAAAATGTAGGTGATGTGCTTTTTGGCACCCCTCTTTTTCTCCAGGGCATAGAAGAAGCAGGAGCCGCGATCCATCTCCCTGAGGAGCTGGATTTGAGATCGAACGAAGGCACCCCGGGCCCTGTGATCTTCCAGGGCCCAGAGCTCCTTCTGCTTTTCCCGGTACGCCTTGCAGAGGGGTGGATTCTCGGGGTCGGATACCAAGCGCCTCTCAAGCTTTAAAACCTCCCGTTCCAGCTGCTCTATCGTGCATCCCTCCGCCAGCTGGCGCCCCGGGAGTAGTCGCGGCAGAAGAGCCGGGCGCGCACCTTCCTGACATCCCACCATCGCCGCGCCAAGGGAAAGGCGGGCCACTGCCCCCGCCAGGCCTTCCAGAACTCCCGGAAGGAAGCCACGAAGCCCATGTCCTCCAGCAAGCTATTGTTAAAATGCCAATAGGCTGGCCCTGGCCTCTCCGCACTAAGGGTATGTCTACACTAGCCCTCTAGTTCGAACTAGGGAGGCTAATATAGGCATTCGAAGTTGAAATGAATCCCGGGATTTAAATATCCCGGGCTTCATTTGCATGTTCCCGGGCGCCGCCATTTTTAAATCCCCCTTAGTCCGAACTCCGTGCCCACGGCTACACGCGGCACGGAGTAGGTAGTTCGAATGAGGATCTCTAATGCGAACTACCGTTACTCCTCTGTTACTCCTCCTCATGGAGTAACGGTAGTTCGCATTAGAGATCCTCATTCGAACTACCTACTCCGTGCCGCGTGTAGCCGTGGGCACGGAGTTCGGACTAAGGGGGATTTAAAAATGGCGGCGCCCGGGAACATGCAAATGAAGCCCAGGATATTTAAATCCCGGGCTTCATTTGCAACTTCGAATGCCTACATTAGCCTCCCTAGTTTGAACTAGGGGGCTAGTGTAGACATACCCTAAGAGAGGTTTTCATGGCCACCAAATGGTGGTCCGTGAACGGGGCCGGCCGAATGCTGGATGAGTGGGCTCGCGCTAGATGGAACCTTGATAGATAAATGCGATCCAACCGGGAGTGGCTCGACCGATCTTCCCCCACCCGGACGTAGGTGAAGGTGGTGTCATCGTCCGGGTGGTGGTTTCACCAGACGTCCACCAGGGAGTGATGGTCCACGATCTCCCCTGAGGACGCCTGCTGCAGCCTGGCAGTTCACGAGTCCTACACGGTCCCAGTCATCGAGGGTGGTGTTGAAATCACCACCCAGGACCAGACACTCGCGAGAATCCAGAGTGCTGAGGAAGGTGGCTGCCTGCCAATTAAAAGATGACCTGGTCCGGGACTGCATTCGGGGCATAGACGTTGACCAGGTTCAATGTCAGCCCCTCCATGCAGGCCCGGACATGCACCAGGCGGCCCGAGACAACCTCGGCGGCCCCCAGCACCTCGGGCCGTAGGGCAGGGGAGAACAGGGTGACCACCCCGGCCGAGCGAGCGCCGAGGTGGCTAAAATACACCCCGTCCCCCCACTCCAGCCACCAGCCAGCCTCGACAGGTGGAGTCATGTGGGTCTCCTGCAGGAAATCCACCGAGTACCTCCCCTCCTGAAGGAAGGAGAGCACCCGGCTCCTGAGGAGACCAGCCCTACAGCCGCGGGCATTCAATGTCGCAAAGATGGTATATTTCATGATGAGGGCTGGGGTGGATCCTCACAGGCAGGGTAATCGTCGGCCTCCCGCAGGCCCTGCAACAAGCCGCTCCTCGACGCAAAGGCAAGGAGAGCGTTGCGGAATTTGCGGGCCCGCCGGTAGGCTGTGATGTCCTGCCTCTTGGTCCCTCTCCCTTCCTGCAAAAGGGCCCTTGTGGCCCTCAAGATGGAGTGAAAATCCCCCCAGCACTGAAGGGCCAAATCCACCTTCCCCTTAGCCCCGCGTGTATCCGCGAGGAATTAGAGGAGCTCGGCCCCGAACACTGAGGTGGCGCTGGATGCTTCCTCCATCTGGGCCCCCTGAAAGACCTTGCAGGCCACAGAGACGGGCATACTGGGGTCTGAGCCCTGGCGCAGTGCCAAGAGAGACGTGCCACATTGCCCGCCCCTGACTCCGGCAAGGGAAGGTGCGGCGGAGGGAACAAAGCAGCCCCTATGGGACTAGGGACTGGGGACACAAACACCACCCCCTGAGAGCCGCCCGCAGGTAGAGAGAATGAGACAGCTCCCGTGGGGGTGGCAATAGTAGCGGGATGTGAGGGCAGTTGAGAAGGGGCAGGCATCACGACAGGGACAGGAGTGGGGGGAAGATGGGAGGGCAATGGCAGGGGAGCAGATTTCGTGGCAAGGGCAGGAGGAAGGGAAGGCTCAGGGTCGAGCGGTGGGTCGGGAGCAGGAGAGGGAACACCGGTAATGGTTGGGGAGGGGTTGGGAACAGGAGGGGACTCGGGGCTGGAAATAGGTTCATAGAGGGCAGGGTCGGGATCAAGGGCATGAACGGGAGGGAGGGAAGGATCGGGACAGGAAAGGGAATGGGCACTTTGGGCAGGGTCGGAGGGAAGGTCTCCCGAGTTTGGGCGACCAAACTGCGGTGCCTCCCGAATAGGAACCGGGGCAGAAGGAGCAGGAAGGGTGGGTGGCCATCCCACCCCATCCACAGAGGAAGGGGCACCCCCAAGCTCGAGACCTGGCTGCTTGGCACCAGTCATTGCCCCTAAGGGCTCAGGAGTTTTGGCCCCGGTGCTCAAGTCGGCCGGGCCGATAGGCAACACCAGGGGCGCCCCGAGTGTGAGGACGGGATCGACCACCTGGGGCATAGGATTAGGGTTAGGGTTAGGGAGAAGAGGGGGCGGTGCCACAGAGTCTCCGCCCAGACTGAGGCCTGCTGGTGGAGGGTCGTCCTCCCCCTGGGTGAGCAGAGTCAGACCCAGGGCCTCGATCTCCTTGAAGATGGAGCTAAGTTCCATCCCCTCGGCCCCGGAGCCCTCCCCGCTGGCTGCCGAGGCGACACTTACCTCGGCGGTGATGGCGGGGGAGGTAGTTGATACCAGAGCCAGGGGAGCTCCACCCAAGGCCTCCTCCTGGATGGGCTCCACAGAGGGGACAGCATCGTCCCCCCTCGCTGCCATGGCCTCCTTGGCTGGCACCTCCTGCTGATGCTTGCCGGGGGCACTCTTAGCAGCGCTGACCCCCCTCGGGATCTTGTGGAGGGGGGCCTTCCCACCCTCCTCATCTGAGGGGGGAGATTGAGCCCGTAAATGGGGGGCTCTGCGCTTCCCCCGGACGAGCGTCCAGCCCTCCGAGATGGAGGTGGAGGGCTGGTCAGCAGGGGCAAGGCCAGGGGGTGCAGTTGTTCTTTGGGAGGGGGGTCGTTGAGGCAGGGGAGGGAGAAGGGAGGGCAGGGAAACCTCCACCTGGGGGGAGCCCTCTCCCTCACCTGGCAGCAACCGCGCCACCCTCCCCTCCTCAGGCCCCGCAAGGACGGATTGAGTAGAGGCGGGGCCCACCTGCTCACTCGGGCATGCTGGAGGGGGTGCCTCCAGCTCCTGAGCAGAGCCATTGGCTGGAGGAGGGGCAACCATGGAGGCTGGACTGCCAGGGGGGGCCGGTGCCCTCCCGGGCCCCAGGGGGCCCGGACGCCTCCTCCGACCGGGCCAAGGGACAGTCCCTTTGGACGTGCCCCATCACCTGGCAGAGGAAGCACCGGGCCTCCTCCGAAGAGTAGTGGACCCGGTAGAGGGCCCCCTGGTAGGGCACCACAAGGGACCCCTCTAGCACCACCCCGCCACGCGCCACCGGCAGCAGCTGCAGCTGTATCTGCCGGCGGAAGGATAGAATGTGGCAGAGGGCGGGGTCCTTACAGCCCAATGGGAGAGGGCTGATGGTTGAGATGGGCCTCCCCAAGGTGGAGAGGGCAGGCGGCAGGGCAGCATTGGGAAGGAAGGGTGTGGCCTCCGAGGCAAGGAAGAACACGACCTTGCCATACATTTTGGAGGCCGCCACCACGGCCGAGGCCCCCACCACCCTCACCAATGCCCTCATGTAAGTTTCCACATGGGATGAGGCAGTGACCAGGAGTCAACGGATGCCATGCCTCCTGGTCATGGTGGGAAAGGGGCCCCGGCCACCAGGGATGGAGCTGGAGGCAGCGGTCGGGGCAGATGACACAGCATGAGGGGGGCGGCAGCGGCCACCTGGGTGTACGCTCTGGGGGCCACAAATGGATCATTCCCAGAGCCTGTGGGGGGAACAAGAGGGGAAGGAGGGGGTGCGACAGATGATGGGGCTGCAGTGGGTGGGGCAGCCTCAGCCACGGGAGGTTTGGCCTTCTGGGCCGGGCCTTTGCCCTTCTTCCCTCCCCAGCCTTTCTTACTGGCCGAGGTAGAGGGCCCGCCCATATCGGGGGGGCAACGGCCATGGCAGCAGCAGAGCTCAAGCCAGGAGTTGAGAGGTCAGCCACAGAGTTTTTTGGGGCCGGTGGCAGTGGGGGGACCACGGGACCAACAGAGGCAGGGGTTTCCTCCATCGTGGGGAGAGGGTTAAAAGACAGGAAACAAAGGGTAGGAATAAATGGTAAATTTTCAGAATGGAGAGGGGTAACTAGTGGTGTCCCCCAAGGGTCAGTCCTGGGACCCATCCTGTTCAACTTATTCATAAATGATCTGGAGAAAGGGGTAAGCAGTGAGGTGGTAAAGTTTATGGATGATACCAAACTGTTTAGGATAGTCAAGACAGAAGCAGACTGTGAGGGACTCCAAGAAGATCTCACCAAACTGAGTGATTGGGCAACAAAATGGCAAATGAAATTTAATGTGGATAAGTGTAAAGTAATGCACATCGGGAAAAATAACCCCAACTATACGCATAGTATGATGGGGGCTAATTTGGCTACGACAAATCAGGAAAGAGATCTTGGAGTTATCGTGGACAGTTCTCTGAAAACTTCCACACAGTGTGCAGCGCGGTCAAAAAGGCAAATAGGATGCTAGGAATTATTAAGAAAGGGATAGAAAATAAGACCCAGAATATCTTACTGCCCCTGTATAAAACTCAGGTACGCCCACATCTTGAATACTGTGTACAGATGTGGTCTCCTCACCTCAAAAAGATATTTTGGCCTTGGAAAGGGTTCAGAAAAGGGCAACTAAAATGATTAGGGGTTTGGAACGGGTCCCATATGAGGAGAGGTTAAAGCGACTGGGACTTTTCAGTTCAGAAAAGAGGAGACTGAGGGGGATATGATAGAGGTGTATAAAATCATGAGTGGTGTGGAGGGCGGATAAAGAAAAGTTATTTATTAGTTCCTAAATAGAAGAACTAGAGGACACCAAATGAAATTAATGGGTAGCAGGTTTAAAACTAATAAAAGAAAGTTCTTCTTCACACAGCGTGTAGTCAGCCTGTGGAACTCCTTGCCAGAGGAGGCTGTGAAGGCTAGGACTATAACAGAGTTTAAAGAGAAGCTAGATAATTTCATGGAGGTTAGGTCCATAAAAGGCTATTAGCCAGGGGATAAAATGGTGTCCTTGGCCTCTGTTTGTCAGAGGCTGGAGAGGGATGGCAGGAGACAAATCGCTTGATCATTGTCTTCGGTCCACCCCCTCTGGGGCACCTGGTGCTGGCCACTGTCGGCAGACAGGATACTGGGCTAGATGGACCTTTGGTCTGACCCGGTACGGCTGTTCTTATGTTCTTATGTTCTTATGGAAACAGAGAGCTGAGGGGCCAGCAACCACTCCTCCCTGCTAAGGCTGTGGCAGAGGAGGAAGGTGTTATTGCGGGGGGAGAGGGACGCGAAGGAAAGGGGTGTACGGGAGGGAAAGGGGGGGAAAGCAACCACTCTCTCCCGCTAACTAATTGCAGGGAGGGAGGGCGCTAGCGAGGGCGGGAGGAAAATGGGGAACCGAGGGGCCAGCAACCGCTTCTCCCTGCAAGGCTGGAGACAGAGGAGGAGGGCGCTGGCAGGGCAGGCAGGGAACGCAGTAGCGGGTACAGGGAGGGGGCCAGCTCCTCCGGCTGCTCTGGGATACTGGGGGAGCTCTGGAGTCAGTGAGGGGGGTGCAGTGTACTGGGGGGGCTAACTAAAAAGGGGGGGCACAAGCGCTCGGAGGGGAACCTGGGCACACAGGGCAGCGGCAAGGGACTATCAGGAGGCTGGGGGAGGATAGAAATGCTAAGGGAGCTAGGGGCAGGAAGAAGCAAGGCTACAGCTGGGAGGGGCGGGGCACACACAACAGGCTAGCTTAATGAGGGAGTGGCAGGTAAGAAGCTTTGGGGCTGGTGTGGTGGGTAGGCAACCTTTGGAAAGCAGGGGGAGAACAAACTGGGCTGGTAGGGCGGGGCAGGCAGTGGGAAAGGGGGCAAGTTGCTGAGGTAGGGTGGGGTAAGTAGGGGTGAGGGGGCACCCCAGCCAAATGCAGCTGGGGGGGGGCCCAAGTCCAAGGGGTGGGGAAGGAGCACACCCACGAGCGCTTGTGGGGCTCTACCTCGCCCACCACTGCAGCAGCTCAGTCCCGGATGGCAAGTGGGGCAGCAGGCCCCGTCAAGGGGAGAAGAGAAAGTCCAGGTGGTGGAGGGCGGTGGAAGGGGTGTTGGGGGTAGTGGCAGCTGGGGAGGGGGGCATCTGGACTGGGGAGAGGGCTCTAAGCCTCTCCCCCAGCCCCCCTTTCGACAGCTCAGTTCACCACCACCCCTGGAGCAGGTGAAAAAGCTCAATCTTGTGAACAAACCCCCTCCATAGTTCTGGGTGATGGGTCTCCTCTTCTCCTCCTCGGCGGGGCACAGCAGCAGCAGCGGACGGGCAGCAGCCAGCGGGGGAAGGCCTCCGGTTGGTGGGCGCCGGTGGGGTCCTCTTCCTCTGGAGCGGGGGAGGGAAGGCAGCCGTAAGGCGCTCCCGCCCCCTCAGGCAGCAGCAGCAGCGGGTGGTGGTGGTGGAGGTGGGCAGCAGCTGGAGTGGTGTCCAGGGGGAGTAGGCCTCAGCAGGCAGGCAGGTGGCTGGGCAGGGAGAGCTCCGGCCGGTGCAGGTAGCAGGAGCAGTGGGGGAGAGGAGGAAGAGCAGCAGCAGCTGCACCCTGCTGCCTCTCCTCCTTCTCTGGAGTGTGGTAGGGCGCTGGAGTGGCTGCCCACTGACCCAGAGGAGGAGGAACCCCTCTGGGAAGCCAAACCGGCTACACCCTCCCAAGTCTCCTCGGAGGCCTGGGAGATGTCCAGGCTGGCAGGGACTGGTTCCAGGGACAGAGTAATGGTCCCTCTCTCCTGGTTCTCGTCCTCGTCTTCATCCTCCTGCTCCATTGGCAGCTGGACCTGGCCCTCCGGCTTCTCCAGCTCATGAACAGGCTCCCAGGCACTGGAGGATGGGATGCTCCAGCCAGGAATCCCCCACAATGGAGGGGGAAAGAGGGTTCCCCTCTCCCCCAAGGATGTGGTGGAGCTCCTTGTAGTAGGGGCAGGTGTGGGGTCCTGCCCCTGAGCACCTCCTCCACTCCATCACCCTAACATATCCCTGACGGAGCTCCTTCACCTTGGCCTGGATCTGTTCCATAGTCTGGGCAGAGTGACCTTGCTCCATCAGGGATGTGGCCATGCGAGTGAAAATGTCAGCATTTTGCCGTTTGGCCCTGGGTTCCTGGAGCGACTTCTCCTTGCCCCACAATTTGCAGAGGGTCGCAATTTCTGTGCCTGACCATGCTGGTGCATAGCTCTTGCTGCTCTGTGGGGGAAGGTGGGAGTGGTCCTGGGAGCCCTGTGGCTGCTCCCTGTCAGGGCTAGGGGGGTCTCAGGCACCTGCTTGCTCCGCCATCTGTGTCAGCAGAGAGCCACACAGCAAGGCAGCTGGCTGTGGGCAAGCTTCCTGCTGGAATGGCTGTGCAGGGTGCCTGCCCCTTTAAGAGGGGCCAGCAGACAGGAACAAGAGAGTTGTGATTGCCTGCTATGGAGCATCCCACAGGCCACCTGTGCTTTTCCCTGGAGGCCACACTGGAATTGGTTACCTAGGGAGGTGGTGGAATCTCCATTTCTAGAGGTTTGTATGTCCTGGCTTGACACAACCTTGTCTGGGATGATTTAGTTGAAATTGGTCCTGCTTTTACTAAGGGATTGGACTCGATGTGCTCCTGAGGTGTCTTCCAAGCCTGTACTATGATTCTGTGATTAGGTGAAAAAAAATACCCCACTTAAAAAAAAACCAAAAAAAACCAGTGAGCCCAAATTACTTTTCACACACTGCCCTATGAACAATATTTTGTTTGTGATAATAGTATAACTTTTTTTTTAGCTATGTATATACTATGGCAAAATTATTTAACTCTTTCTACCGCACAAATAGTAACACTAGGGCTGCGTCTAGACTGGCATGATTTTGCGCAAAATCTTGCCGCCTGTCTACACTGGCCGCGAGTATTTGCACAAGAACACTGACTTTGTACTGTACAAAATCAGTGGTTCTTGTGCAAATACTCTGATGCTCCCGCTTAGGGATAAGCCCTCTTGCGCAAGTATTCTTGCACAAGAGGGCCAGTGTAGACAGCCAAGTTAATTTCTTGCGCAAGAAAGCCCGATGGCTAAAATGGCCATCGGAGCTTTCTTGCACAAGAGAGCATCTACACTGGCACGGATGCTTTTGCGCAAAGGCACATGCCAGTATAGATTCTATAAGAAATACTTTTAACGGAAAAACTTTTCCGTTAAAAGTATTTGCGCGAAATCATGCCAGTCTAGACGCAGCCTAGCTGGCTGAAGTTGGATACTAATAAGCAACCAGCAACTAAAATAAACATCTTTCCTTAATCATTAATTCAATTAAAATATTTACACTGAATTCTGCAATATTAAGACTCTAGTATTGAAAGTGTAATGAAGGTACTAAATAAGGTCACATAATCAAAAAGTATTAAAAATGAAGCATATTTTCCTTGTATTAAAGCATATTGAAAACAAAAGTCCATTGAAGGTGATACTGCAAACCATACGCCGCTAGAGCCACAGCTTCCCCACATCCGCCGCTGCTGAAATTGACGAGCAGCGGACATGTGGAAGCCAGGGGCAGAGCAGGTGGGGTGCTGCCGGGCGCCAAGCAGGGGGGTGAGAGGCGGCGCTGCGGGACCAACCAGGCAGCACCCCAGCTGCTCTGCTCTGTGCCTCTTCCCCAAGACCACCACTGGTCAGTTTCAGCAGCGGCAGCAGCAGACTTGGGGAAGCGGTGCGGAGCAGCTCCAATTGTCCGGCTGGCCAGAGCACTTCCGGGTTCCAGTTGGTGCCGGACTATCAGAAGTGCCGGACCAGTGGATGCCAGACAATTGGAGTTTTACTGTAGAATGCTGGATAGCCATCAGAGCCTCTTCTAGGCAAGACAAGATTGGCTGGTTAAAGTGTCTGGTTACTAAACATGTGAGAAAATAAATATTTACTGATTAATCCCTATGGGTATGTCTACACTACAGCGCTATTTTGAATTAACTTATTTCAAATTAGTTAATTCGAAATAAGCTAATTCAAAATAACGCAGCTACATACAAAAGCTACATGCTCATTCTCTGCGGCAGTTTAAGATGGTCAGCAGTAATACAAGTTCAGATAAAAATAAGTGAAAATTTGTTTGTGAAAGTTTGTTTCAGGCTAAGCTACTTCCTGTTTTCGTATTGGCCATGTTTTAGGGGGGAGAGGGCATTCAGGCCTTTTACAGTGGCTTGTGGCTCCTTGTTTTTTGATTGACTCCTAAGTCCCTAAGAGGGCTTCTCACTCCTCATTCCAAACAATCAGAATGAAAGCTTGCCATTTCAAAATAAGTTCATTCATGGGTTAACAAGCTTCCCAGATTTCAGTCTGAAGGGTTTTAAAAGATTGCACCTGAAAATGCTGTCTTAAAATGGCAACACTTTGCTACCTTAAATATTAGGTAACTACAACTTATTTATTTAAGATCTTGCCAGATCTTGCAAACACTCAAATGAGTAGTCCCTCTGACTTTAAAAAGTATTGTTTATATGAATAAAGTGGTGCCTTAAATAGGGTTGGGAACTTGGAGATCTTTTTTTGGCTGGGACTTCAGAGAGGAATCTGTTACTACCTAGAATACTATGGAGTTGCAAATGGCAGGGAGGCTGAATCTTGTTGATCACATAGGGTATGTCTACACTACAGTGTTATTTAAAAATATCTTATTTCGAAAACACTTCTACACACAAAATGCATTTCGAAATAGCACGTCCACACTGAGTGGACTCTGAATCGCATTTAAGGCTGGCCAGAACCAGTTCCAGCAGGGCACTAGGTCAGGACTTACTGCGTGGGACTGCTGCCTGAGGCTATCTGAGGTCTGTGCTTAAAGGGACCGCCGCCCCCCCCTTCCCCCCCGGGACAGCCAGTTCTCAGGTTTCCCTGCTTGCTTGTCTACCTCAATGAGGGACAGCAAAGCATTTTGTCTCTGCGTGCTCTGCTTGCCTTCACTCGGAACACCACAGCATTCTGCAACATGGATCCAGAGCTGCCCCCAGGGCACTCTGGTGCTTCTCTTGGATGCATTGCTGCGAGCCTGGCTGCACTTTCTGCAGGCTGCCATCTGGGAGGTCCTTGTCAGTATCCTTGTCAGTATCCAGGAGGCCCTGCGGGAGAGCTTCCACCCTGAGGAGCACTAAGAGCCTCCCTGGTCTGCCCCACTGGGGGCTTGTGCCTCATTCCTCCGTCACGTCCTTCCACTTACCCCTCACTAACCCCCCTTCCTGATGTCAAATAAAATACACATATTTTCATAAACACAAACTCTCTTTATTTAAGAAAACTGGGGGGGAGGGATGAAACTCTGGTGAGACTGGGGAAAGGAGGCAGGATAGGGGAGAAGAGAGGGTGGGAGGGGGAGGGAGAAACCTGGGAGGAGGGAGCTGGAAGGGGGAAGCAAGGAGAAGAAGGGGGAGGGGAAGCTCAGGTCTCACCAGACCAACTTGATTTTCATGCAGACCTGCTCCTGGGTTCACATATGGCCTTTGGTGGCTGGCTGGCAGCTATCCTGCCATAGATGGCCGTGTTCCTCCATCTAGTGTGGAGATCATGGACATTGGAGGCACCCCCCTCCGCCCCAAACCTGAATAAGGTCCACGAGCTCTACCCTGGACCAGGAAGGCACCCGCCTTTTCCAGGCCCTGGCAGGCTCCCGGGAGCTGGCAGACTGCTCCTGGGGAGCGGTGGAAGGCTGGCTGCCAGTGGCTTGCTGGCTCATATTTTGGGGTCACTGGGACAGGGGCAGTGACTGCAGGCTCTGGGCTGGCAGGCTTGGAGCTGGCACAGGCACTGTGGCCAAAGTCTACCCCTTTAAGGACTCTGGGGATGGGGGGAGGGAGAGAAGTGTTCCTGGTTGAGGCTGGAGTGGCCACCAGGGCACCCTGGGAAGGCTGGAGGCCCCCTATTTTGAAATAAGTGTCTACACAGCACTTATTTTGAAATAGCTATTTCAAATTTGGCGTTATTCCTCGTAGAATGAGGTTTACCAAATTCGAAATAAGTGCGCCGCTATTTTGAATTAATTTTGAAATAGCGGTTTGGCTGTGTAGATGCTAGGAAAGTTATTTCAAAATAAGGGCTGTTATTTTGAAATAACTTTGCTGTGTAGTCATACCCAGGATGTTCTGTGGGTGTGTGGGCAGAAATCCAAGTTGCTGCTCTACAGATTACTGAGATAAGAATATCTGTAAGGAATATGACCCAGGTAGAAACTGACCTTCTGGAGAACATATGCATTCTGGATGAAAGCAGATTATGTCCTTGATAACGATGATTAATGCAACCAGCGACCCATTTGGATAGTCTTTGTGCCAATATCGCAGAGCTTTAGGATCTTTCTGTGGATAAAGAAAAGAGGCATGGGGATTTCTTTACATCCTTAGTCTTCTGCAAGTAGCCTAGAACATAGCATATGCAGAATAGTTCTCTTGCTGTCACAAATTGGGTTTGGGAAAATAACGGGAAGATGGATCTGTTGATTCATATGGAAAATGCAGAGATGGCGGGGAGAAACTCGAGACATGGTCCTAGAGTTAATTTGTCTTTTCAAAGGGAATTGACCATCTCTCATACATGTGTCTTCATGTACATGCGTACAAGAGAGCAAGTTGCCATTGACTCAAAGAGAGGTCTAGTCAAAGCCCTGAGAACTAGGTTAAGCTTTCAGGCTAGAGTGGGTGGTGTCATACATGGGAAGAGATTCCCAGAGCCCTTAAGGAATCTACACATCAGCAGGTGAGCAAACACTGAGTATTTGTCTACCTGGTTGTTGAAGGACGTTTTCACTGCAGGATGTACCTTTATGGAGATGAATGAGAGTTTTGATCTCTTGAGGTCTAAAATGTAGTGTAAAATCAGAGGGAGAGAAGATGAGATTGGTCTATGAGTTTAGATTAACAACATCTTGGAATTGTTTCCATTTTGTGGGTAAGTATAGTGAGTGTGGAATCAGCTGAGGAGGAACAGGAGGGCATATAGCCATCTGTGTCAGTTAAGGGAGTGAGACTTGTCATGACCAAAAGACAATCAAAATAACTCTCGCTTTGTTTTGTTGAATTTTCAAGTGGGCCTTGGATAAAACTGAAAACCAAGAAAAGACATACAAGAGACCACTGTGCCATGAAAGGATAAGGACACCTCCCCAGGAATGTTTCCCCAGGCCAGGCCTGGGGCAGTAACATGGACATTATTTGTTCCAGTAAGTAGAGAAGAGATCTGAAGACAGCATTACCCAGAAGGTGAATACATGGCAAAGCACCTCTGATTTCAGTTCCCATTTGGTGTCATGACAGAAATTCTGACTGAGTCTGTTGGTTGCCATGTTCTGAATCTCTGGTGGATAGACACCTGGGATAATTGTGTTGTGAGGGATGCACCATTTCCACAGTCTGAGTGCTTCCTTGAAGAGTGAGGGTGATCTGGTACCCTCTTGGTGAAGTACAGAGGTCATTTTAAGTCCATCATGACCTTTACATGGGTGCTCTTGATGAAAGGAAGAAAGTGCATTCCTGCCAGCCCTTAGCTCTGAAAGAGTGCCGTGGAGAATCACTTCTGTGGAAGACTATTTGCCCTGGATCTTGCGGTTGTGTGGGTGAATTCCCCAGCCCATTAGGAAGGCAGCTGTCCCAAGGTGGTGAATCTGTGTATTGCATCGAGGGTGATGCTGAGAACTCCAGCCACTGTACTGGGGTTAGCAGTGCTCCAGCTCAATGAGGAGAACTATGGTGAATAACCTACGTAGAGCAGTCTGCACTGATAATGGCCTGGCCCAAAGTGTTGGAAATCTTTGGCCACGAGCGTGACCATCTTAAACTTCTGCGCCTTCCCATACATGTTTAATGCCCTTATATCTAGAATGGGAATTCAACCTCTCCATTTTGAGGATCAGGAAATAATAGAAGTAAACCCCCTTGATTCTGGGTGGCAGCAGCACTATTTCAATGGAATAATAAATGGTACACTTCCTGATCACATAAGTTCTCATGAGAAGGGTCCCAGACTGGGAGTTTACAGGAGGAGTCTGCTGTGGATTTTTAATTACTCTACCCTTGGGCTACATCTACACTGGCGGGTTCTCACGCAAAAACTTTTCCAGAAGAGAGTGTCTACACTGGCATGTGCTTTTGCGCAAGAGCATCCATGCCAGTGTAGACACTGTCTTGCACAAGAAAGCTCTGCTGGCCATTTTAACCATAGGGCTTTCTTGCGCAAGAAATTCCTGTTGCCTGTCTACACTGGTCTCTTGCACAAGAACAGTTGCGCAAAAGGGCTTATTCCTGAGTGGGAGCATCAGAGTTCTGGTGCAAGAAGCTCTGATTTCATACATTAGAACGTCAGTTTATTTGCGCAACAACATGCGGCCAGTGTAGACAGGCAGCAAGTTTTTGTGCAAGAGCGGCCACTTTTGTGCAAGATCGCGCCAGTGTAGACACAGCCTTGTTGAAGTTAAAGTCTCTGGGAATAATCCTTCAGGAGTCCCCTTGAGAATGAAGTGCCTTCTCCCTAAGAAGGAGTTTTAAACTTCAGCTCTAGGTTCCTGTGGTAGATAAAACACTTCTATGAAGATGTCCCAGGCATCAGAGACAGTGAGTGTCTGGCTGTTACATAAACTGTTTACAGGAGAGGCACATCTCAGAGCTGGTAGAGCTAAGAATGCCTCTGCATGGGGGTTAGGGACTGGTCTGTCCCTAGCAATGAGAAAAGCAGAAGCAAACAGGTTGTCTTTATTCCTGCTCTTCTTTTTCTTTTCTTTTATGGAATAGAGGAGAATGGGGGAAATACCCCCAGACAGGCTAAAAAAACAAAGTTCTCCCCTTCTTTGTAATCCCAAGGGAGGTTTAAAAAAAAAAAGGAAACACTACTAGGGAGAACAAAAGAAACAAAAACAGCTACTAATTACGCTAATGATACGGAAGGGACAACTGCTCTTTCCTTGGCTATGTCTAGAGTGCAAGCCTCTTTTGAAAGAGGCTTTTTCGAAAGATACTTTTGAAAAAGCCTCTTTCGAAAAAGAGCGTCTAGACTACAACCAGTACTTTCAAAAAAGCAAGCTGCTTTTTCAAAAGAGCACCCGGGCAGTCTGGATGCTCTCTTTCGAAAAAGCACTGTTTGCATTACATAGCACCTTTTTTTGAAAAAGCACTTTTGAAAAAAGGCGTTCTTCCTCATAGAATGTGGTTTACCGTGATCGAAAAAACTGCCGCGTTCTTTCAATTTACTTTCGAAAGAATGCAGCAGCAGTCTAGATGCAGGTAAAGTTTTTTAGAAAAAAGGCCACTTTTTTCCAAAAAAGCCTGCAGTTTTGACACACCCGTTGTGAGACCAAAGGCAGTAAAGAAGGAATTGAGAGGCTTTTGCCTGTGCAGTGCTAGATAACCTCAATGCACATCATGAGGAATGGAGAGCACATGTGGGGGCTCAAAGGGCATTGCTACCAAAAATTTCCAAGTAGAGAAGTACAGGCGCACATACACCTATAAGGAAGCACCTATAGGAACACACCCTTGAAGAAGAACATGCACTCCTTCTGACAGGTGTACAAATACAAAGTGGTAAGAACTTTCGTAGCTTTCTTTGGGATAATGTGGCTCTCAGTTGGATTTGAGCTCAAAGTCTGAACATTTATTAGTTAGATCATGTTAGTATAATTGTTTACATTACTTATCTGTAGGCAGAGTATCAACTGCTGAGGGACTGGCCAGCAAACTTTTTTTATTAATTTTCCTCATTTCAAATTACCATAGGATTTATTGCAATGAAAAATTAATTTAACTTTATTAAAGAAAATAAAGATTTATTTTGAAATATATTCCTTCCACATAATTTATACTAGAGAATGTAAATGAAGAGCTAAAGGGAGGGAAAAAACTGATGGGTTTTAGAAGAGCAGAGCCTAGGGCAAGCTTTGCTTTGTGTTAAGGCAATTTGTGTTTTATTACCAGAATATAACACACTCAACACACACAAAAGAAAAACACAGCTCATATGCATCAAAATCAAATGGAAGTAGTTATTGTTGGTGGCATAAGGGCCTACATATTTGATGGAAAGTAGACAACTCTAATCTGCCTCATGAATCAGTTAAGAAAGGGCTAATTAATGGGTCTATTCTCCAGCTGAACTGCATGAAAAGTAGAACTCCTATTACATATTATGCACACAAATGTCTGTATAACAAATTCTGATTTCAGGTTCTGATGATATTGGGGCTGAGGATGGAGAATACCAGAAGAACACAGCTAAAGTTATATATTCTAGATCCATTTTGAAGAAAGGGCGGTTACCAAAAAAAAAAAAAAAAAATCAGCTTGATTTGTGAGAAGACTACATCCAGAGTCAAATCTTAATCACGGGTATAATTCCATTAACTTCAAAGGATCTGTTTGTAGGCTCCAGCTTGCAAGGTGACGGACATGCTGGCTCCACTGCAACAAAGCATTTCAGCACCTGGTTCATTCTAAAACATGTGAATAACCCCATTGAAGCCAGTGAAACTATTCATTTGCTTAAAATTAACTATGTGCTTAAGTGCTTTGCTGGATTGGGGCCAAAGACTTCATCAGTTTATAGGCTTGAGTGCTGTATGAATAAAATGAGCAGGATTTGCTTAGCTTTTGGTGTAGAAGTCCTTGAGAGTGATTTTGATCTCACATTAGCATTAACATTTTTTGCTGTAGTTCAATTTAATTGAAATATTCAGGGCTACGTTCCCCATTCACTACAACTGCCTATTAAGGGAGGAACTTTGGCATGTTCTTATGGATGGTGTAGGAAGAAAGAGGGCAAAGTCTCCCCCTTCTTGATGCATGAGCCAGGGACAATTCCATCCCTGTGTGCCCTACTAATTTTGTAAGTCGTATCATCCGAAGAGGTGAGGGAGAAGGTGAGGCCAGAGAAGAACATGAGTCTGTCCATCCTCCAAACTGATCCCCAAGAGAATAACAAGCAAAAAGGCAGGTAGAGTGATCACAGCGTCTCTATACTGCAGCACAAGGAACAGGATTGGGCAGATGAGTAAGGAGGTCTGGAGTCCAAATATAGGATGCAATGTATGGAAAAAAATAAACTGTAGGACACAATTATTCTGGCAGGAAATAGGAGTGCTGTATTTATCCCATTAATGCATGTTAATTTTTCTATAATTCAGTGTCATGAATCATTATCATGTGAATGTAAGCAATTTATGGACTAGCATGTGTATGGAGAATAATTTTCAGACCATTAGTGATGTCCATCAAAGTTGGGAGGGGGGCAGAGAGCTAAGGAGGGGACAATACAAGGTTTGGGCATCACAATTTCAGTATGCAGTTTGGAATTTTCAATTGCTTTTGTTAGCATTTAGCAGTGAACTAATTAAAAGTTCAGATATTTAAATGTGATTTCTGAATTAGCTCGAGTGGTTTCAGAATTTCTGCAGACTCAGGAAGACATTTTTTTACAATTGCAATGGAGTTCTTTACAATTGTATGGGCAGTAGATATATTTGGTCACGCTTCATAATAAAATCCTTTATAAATGAGTTAATGCAATAAGCATAATGATTGCTATGAACAACCTTTTTATCTAACTCTGGCAACTGAATAATACAGATTTTAAACATGTCTCATCATTTCACAGGGATTTCAACAACTTCCGCTTCACCAACCTCAGCCAAGAATCAGTACACATGAGAGATCCACTTCCTTGACACTACAGTACAATTAAACGATGGCCAAATTTCCACCACCCTATACCGGAAACCTACTGACCATTACACTTACCATCATACCTCTAGCTTCCATTCAAGACACATTTCTCAATCTATTGTATACAGCCAAGCCCTAAGATACAACCAGATTTGCTCCAATCCCACAGAAAGAGACAAACACCTACAGGATCTATATAGAGCATTCATAACTGAAATACCCACCCAGAGAAGTGAAAAAACAGACTGACAGAGCCAAAAGAGTACCCAGAAATGAACTACTTCAAGACAGGCTCAAAAGAGAAAACAACAGAATTCCACTTGTGATTAACTCCACCTACAGTCCACAACTTAAACCCCTCCAACACATTATGAACAATCTACAACCTATCCTGGAAAATGACCCCTCACTCTCACAGGCCTTGGGGGTAGGGTTGCCAGGTGTCCAGTTTTGAACCAGACAGTCCAGTATTTGAGCTTTCTGTTCGGGAAACAAATTGAGAAAATATAAATATCCAGAATTTTCTAAATAATATGTAATGTAAATTGTGATGTAATGTCAAGTATGTCCAGTATTTTTGATGAAACCATCTGGCAACCCTACTTGGGAGAAAAGCCAATCCTCACTTACAGACAACCCCCTAACCTCAAATTCTCTCCTGTAACCATACAACACACCTCCATCATAATCATCCAGGAACCCACCTCTGCAATCAGCCCCAGTGACAATTCTGCCCACACATCTACACAAGCGATTTCATCACTGGACCCAACCACATCAGCCACCAAATCAGAGGCTCATTTAATTGCACATCCACTAATGTGATCTATGCCAGCAATGACCCACTGCCATGTATATTGGCCAAACTGGACAATCTCCACAGGAAAGAACTAATGGACACAAATCAGATATCCGAAAAGGCAATACACAAACCTGTTGGAGAACACTTTAATCTGCCTGGACACGCATGAATGGATCTCCAAGTGAAGGTATTGTTTCAGACCAATTCCACAAGCCAAATACATAGAGGTGGGTTGGAATTTAACTTCATTTACAAGTTTAATTCTTATGCAAATCGTATGAACAGGGATATCTGCTGGCTCATACTACCTTCCGCATCCTAATGACTTAACCAACCAACCCAACAATGGAGGTGTTAATTGTTCTTATCAGCCTCTTGTAACTATTTGAACCATCTACTCACTGTCTCTCTTTTTTCTTTCCCCCTCATTTTTTCCTCTCCCTCTGCTTCCCTTATTTATTCTTGGATCTGGACTTCTAATACTCCAGTCATCTGAAGAAGTGGGTTGTGCCCACGAAAGCTCATGAAACCAGCTCCATGTTTTGTTACTCTTTAAGGTGCTACTAGACTGTCTGTTTTTTTGGCTTTTTTTGAGTTTTTCATTGTAACAAAGTATTCCCCACTGTGCCTTTCTGGGTGTGTCTAGACTACATGGCTCTGTCGACCGAGTCATGTAGATTAGGCAGGATGGCAAAGGGAAATGAAGCGGCAATTTAAATAATCGCCACTTCATTTAAATCAAAATGGCCACCACTCTGTGTCGATCAGCTGATTGTCCGCACAGTGCAGCAGTCTAGACGGGGATTTGCCGACCCCAGAACCTTTCGTGAGCAGATCTTTTATGCCTCATGAAATGAGGCTTACAGGATCTGCCGACGAAGGGTTCTGGGGTCGGCGGATCCCTGTCTAGACTGCCGCGCTGTGCCGACAATCAGCTGATCGGCACAGCGTGGTGGCCATTTTGATTGAAATGAAGCGGCGATTATTTAAATTGCCGCATTATTTCCGTTTTTCATGTAAACTAATCTACATGGCTCCGTTGACAGAGCCATGTAGTCTAGACACACCCCAGACACACACAGACCCACGGTCTGTGACTTGGCCTTCACTAATAAACCAGTACAGACAGGGGATTGAATTTACACACCCTTCCTTTTCTAGGATTTGGTTTATTACTAGATTAATTCAAAATTCCCAGCCACCTTCAGGCTTACCAGTTCTTTATACCACTCACAGGCTCAGTAATCCTTTGAAAGGGTATTTGCACAAAGGTAACTCAAGCCTTGTCCTTTCACTGTTCCAAGAACTTCTTTCCCCACTCCTCTGTCTGGGAGCCACCTGATTTTTAGTCACATGATCCTCATGTGTTCCTTGCACTCATTCTTTTCACTTGGGAAGAGGCATGGAAGGGACAATAAGCTTAGGAAAGGGTGCAGTTTTGTACTAATCTAACCTCCTTAAAAGGGGCAGCTCACTCTGCGACAATCATCCATTAACTTTTTACAAACAAAATGTATCCTTGATATAAAATTAAAGTATGACCATCTTGTTTAAAAATGGAAAACTTAGATTTTGGAGTAAAATACTTCAGAAAAGGAGTATGTTCTATGAATGTAAAGCACTGTAGACCTAATTCTTCACTGCCTGGGACCTGCATGCTCAATTACATCTGAGTATAAGTGTGTGTAAAAGTCTGCCATGTTGATTCAGCAGGGTTTCATAAGATATAAGGCAATGGAGAACTAGGGCTATGGTGAGAAAATAAGATGCAAAGTACTTGGGAATCAATTACTTCATACAGATTTTATTCTCCCCCTCCCGCCCATGTGCTTAAGTGCTTCCTGAGGGATAACCGAACATTATTCAGACAGGTTTTTAAATAGGATTCTTATAACTGAGAAATAGGTAATAGCTTCTCAAATAGAACCAAGCTGTTCCTTCATCGATTCATCATTACCTAGAGGAGATTGCTTCCATTACTTCTTTGCAGAGATCAGGCCACATTTCTTAAACGGCGTTGATTAAAGATCTGATCTCCTTATATAGGGTTAGTTAAATTTAATAAGGAATATCAGGTACTGGATAACACAATTCAGTTACTAACTACATTTAAGTCTCCTCCCCCCCCCCCCCCCCCCAGCAATTCTATGTTCTGGTTGAAACTACAAACTTCCACTCAGCTCAATGTCTAGGTCATTGAGGTAAGATAATCCTGTGACTAAGGGGTTATTTCGAAATATCTTAATTCAAAATAGTTAATTTGAAATGAGATATTTCGAAATAATGTGTCTACACACAAAATGCAGTTTGAAATGGTGTTTTGCTATTTCGGAAATATCGCTTCCACAATGAGTGGACACTGATTCACAATTAAGGTCGTCTGGAACCAGGTCAGGCATGGCATCAGGTCAGGACTTACTGTGTGGGGCTGCTGCCTGAGGCTATCTGAGGCCTGTGCTTAAAGGGACACCCCCTGCCCCCGGGCAGCCAGTTCTCAGGTGTCCCTGCTTGCTTGCCTACCTCAATGAGGGACAGCAAAGCATTTGTGTCTCCGAGTGTTCTGGTTTCCCTCACCCGGGACACCATAGCACTCTGCAACATGGAGATAGAGCTGCCCCTGGGCACTCTGGTGCTTCTTGTGAATGTGTTGCTACCAGCCTGGCTGCGCTTTCTGCAGGCTGCCATCCGGGAGGTCCATCAGGAGGCTGTCAGTATCCCGGAGGCCCTGCAGGAGAGCTTCCACCCTGAGGAGCACTAAGAGCCTCCCTGGTCTGCTCCACTGGGGGCTTGTGCCTCATTCCTCCCTCACATCCTTCCACTTACTCCCCTCCCAGCCCCTCCTCCTGATATCAAATAAAAAACACGTTTTTTCATAAATACAAGCTCTCTTTATTTAACAAAACTGGGGGGGGGGGAATGAAACTCTGGGGAGACTGGGGAAAGGAGGCAGGAGAGGGGAGGAGAGAGGGTGGGAGAGGGGAAGGGGAAATCTGGGAGGAGGGAGCTGGAAGGGGGAAGCAA
Organism: Rafetus swinhoei; assembly: GCA_019425775.1. Lineage (NCBI taxonomy): Eukaryota > Metazoa > Chordata > Testudines > Trionychidae > Rafetus > Rafetus swinhoei. The sequence continues at coordinate 131,070,981 of CM033424.1, forward strand.
GTGGAAGAAGGGGGAGGGGAAACTCAGGGCTCAGGGGTGGGGGTCTTGCCGGGTCAACTGTCTCCCAGCACAGGGCCTCAGCATCCCTGGGGGGATGGGGAGGAGGGGATGCAGGGTGAGGAGGGTGTGGAGGGAGAAGCGGAAGGGGGAGAAAGACTGGGAGGAGGAGCGGTAGCTGGGGAGGCAGCAGGTGCTGGAGCAGCAGGAGGCAGCATGCGCTGCACCAGGGTCTGCAGGTGTTGGCAGATGGCATGACACTGGGCAAGCAGCTCCCGCCGGAACTCCCGATCTTCTTGCACCCAGTGCTCCACAGTGTGGTGCAGGGTTCACAGGGCCCCCAGGTGCTTCTGTCAGTCCCCCTGCAGTGTTTGGGTGGTCCTGTGGAGCCCTTGGGTGCGGGAGCATGTCCCGGGTGGAGTGGTGCGCCCTGCACGTGCAGCTGGTGCAACTGTGGAGAAACAAGAGAAGTGGTCAGTTCTCCCTGGGGACACAGTGGGTGAAGCCCAGCCCCCCTCTGCGAGTTGAGGATGACCGTGCCCTGCACCGTCAGAGCCAATGTGCTTGCACAGAGGCCATGTTTGGAATGTCCGGCTATCCCCGGGAGTGGGAGCTGCACCGAGATCGCACCCATGCCCCTGTGCTGTGTATAGTGTGGTTGAGGTGTGGGGGAGATGTCCCATGCCTCTGTGTAGAGGGGGATTGTGAAGGGAGGGCATCCTGCTGTGTCCCACCCCGGGGTCAGGAGCATGTCATGTCTCTTCACACACACGTGTGTTTATCAGGCCACGGCCCCTGTGTGGCAGCCAGCTGGAGCCATGTGTCCAGGGGTGGCATGGCATGTGCTCACACGTGCACAGGTTGCTGCATGATCCATGGTAAGCAAGGCCCTTGCACGATCCCTGATCTCCCCCCCCCCCCCAAGTAAGGGGACAGTGATGGCACTCACATGTTGTAGCCTTCCCAGATGACCTTGGTGACTCCAGGGCCGTCCTTAGGATTATGGTGCCCTACGCGAGATTATTAAACTGATGCCCCTATGACTGACTTGCTCTTCCCCTACTCCCTCCCTTCCCAGCAGCCAATCCCTTCCCTCAGACTGTGCTGCAGGCAGTGCATTCAGCTCTCTAGGACCCAGCCCTGCTGTTACATGCTCTACTGCTTCCTGTCATAGGCATCGCCTTTGTTTCACTAGGGTGTGCACCCAAAGAATTTTTTTAAATGTACTCTTTGACCCCCCTATTAGCCACACCCCTGACCCCCGTTAGCCACGCCTCTGGAGGCAACACTCTCAGGGCAAGATGGACACATGACCAAAAGTAAAAGGTGTCTTGTGACACTCTTCCTCCCCAGGACTTTTCCCACCATCCTCCTAACAATAGGGATTAGTTTGGCCCCCACCAAACCCCCCTCATGCAACTATCCTGCAATTGCATTAACCCAATGTGTGTGACATTAACTCGGGGGGTGGAGAGGCTGGGGGAAGTGTTCCATCTCAGGCTGTGTCTACATTGGTGCGATTTTGCGCAAAAGTGGCCGCATTTGCGCCAAAACTTGCTGCCTGTCTACACTGGCCGCGAGTTCTTGCGCAAGAACACTGACGTTCTAATGTAAGAAATCAGTGCTTCTTGCGCAAGAACACTGATGCTCCCGCTCAGGAATAAGCCCTCTTGCGCAACTGTTCTTGCGCAAGAGGCCAGTGTAGACAGGCAACATGAATTTCTTGCGCAAGAAAGTCCTATGATTAAAATGGCCAGCAGAGCTTTCTTGCGCAAGAGAACATCTACACTGGCATGGATGCTCTTGTGCAAAAGCACATCTCTTGCGCAAAGGTACATGACAGTGTAGACGCTCTCTTCTGGAAGAGTTTTTGCACAAGAACTCTTCCGCAAAATAGTTCTTGCGCAAAATCATGCCAGTGTAGACGTAGCCTAAGAGTTTCCTCCCGTGAGCAAAATGAATTGTGTTGTGCACCAGTACTGAGTTCATGTGGCTTGTTTGGATGTGCCACTGTGGCACCCAAGTTATTAATAAATATCTTATAAACCTCTACCTTTTCCCTCTGCTGCCATGTCTCCTCCATCTCCATCAGCTCCTGGTGCCTGCTGCCCCCAACCCCCACCCTCCTCTGCTGTCCTGACTCCTGCCCTTCTCACTGCCCTCAGCCTTCCTGAGACCTGCCCCCCTCTACCAGACCTTCTCTCCCCCCTGTGCCCACTCTTCAAGTAGCCCCACTCTGATCATGTCAGCTACCCCTCCTCGTCCCCTCTTCTAACACCTCCCTCTACACACCTGCCCTGCCTCTCTCCTCTGGTGCTGGCCTCTCCCCTGCAGGTGTCTGCCCTTCTGCTTCACCTCCAGAATCCCCTGACACCTGCACCTTCCCTTACCCCTGCACCCTCCTGGTGCCTCCCCCTTCCCTTACTGCCCCTGCCCCCTTTTTCCCTGATGCCCACCCCCTCACCACTCTCTGCCCCATTCCTCCTGCCCCTCTGTGCCCTCACACATGACTTGCTCCATCCCCACCTTTCTCATGCCCACCCCTTCTTTTAAGCCTTCTCCCCTCTCCTTCCCCCTCCAGCCCCCAATGCCCTCCCTCCCTCCTCTCCTCTCCCAGCATCACCCTGTCCTCCCTCTCACTGACACCTCCCGCTCCTGCCTTTTCCTCATTGTCTCCACTTGCTGCCCCCCGCATTAGTCTCTCCTGCACCCCTGCCCCTTGGTGCCTTCCCCTTTCTTCTCCTGACCTGCCCTCTCTCCCGCCCCTGCCCAGCACAAGCCCCTTCCTCTCCCACCCCTCCCCCTCGTCTCGCCTCCCCTCGCCTACCTTCTGCCTTTCTGTTTGCAGGGCTGGAGTCTGCTGCAATCAGGCCCCAGAAGTCCCCGCAGCCCAGGCTCTAGACCACGTGCCGGAGCCGGAGCCGGAGCCGGAGCCGGAGCCGGAGCGCTCGGCGCTCGCAGCCCCGGCCCATCACAACATGGCCGGTCCTGCCCTAGTGAGGCTCTGCTCCCCCGCGCTCCACTCGGCGCATCTCTTTCCGAGGCGCGGCTTGGCCATTTTTAAAAATGGCGCTGCAACGCCAACCCCGTCCCCTCTGGCTCACCGCTTGTGACCCCGCCCCCGGCACAGCCCCGGCTCCTCCCCACGCTGCCGCCTGGGCTGACAGCTTCCCTTCCTCAGCCGGGGTCAGCTTGCCAGCCTCCTTGCCAGAGCCCCTCGGCCTGGTGGGGTCTTCTGGCGGGGCCGCCAGTGCCGGCAGCGCCCCTACTGGCTCCGGTGCAGAGCGCACGCGTATGCTTGCCCTCCATGCCGGGCCGGCAGAGTGGTGCCCCAGAAAGTGTGGTGCCCTACACGACTGCGTACTCCGCGTTTGCCTAAGGATGGCCCTGGGTGACTCTACTGATGGGATGGCTCGGAGGTCCTGGCGGCATGGCACCCTCCATCTTGGCTCCTGTGGCTCCTCCTCCACGCCCTGGTCAGGGCCCTCTGCTCCCTGATCAGAGACACTCAGGGTGGCACAGACCATCCCGCCCCCCAGGATGCAGTCCAGGTCTCCAAAATAGGGGCAGGTGTCTGCCCCTGTTGGGGAGCTGCCCTGTGTGGCCCTGGCATATGCCTGCCATAAATCTTTAATTTTCATGTGCACCTGCTCCTGAGTGCACGTGTCCTTTTGTGGCCATGGTGGCAGCTATCTGGCCATAGACGGCTGCGTTTCTCCATCTAGTGCGGAAATCATGGATGTTGAAGGCCTCCCCCCAATCTCAATGAGGTCCATGATCTCCGCCCTAGTCCAGGAAGGCACCTGCCGTCTCTGGGCTCTGGCTGACTCCTGGGAGCTGGGGGACTGGGGGGTGGACAGCTGGCTGGCACTGGCTGTCCAGCTCATCGTGGGGCCACTGGGTCAGGGGCAGCGACTGCTGGCAGGCCTGGATCTGGCACGTGCAGTGTGGCCAGAGTCTACCCCTTTAAGGGCTCCGGGGCTGGGGGAGAGGAGAGGAGTTTTCCTGGTTTGGCCCAGAGTGGCCACCAGGGCACAGTGGGAGGGGCTGGAGGCCCCCTATTTTGAAATAAGCATCTAAACAGCACTTATTCTATGATTTTATGATTCTATGATAGCTAATTTGAAATACTAGGACTGGAAGGGACCTCGAGAGGTCATCGAGTCCAGTCCCCTGCCCCCATGGCAGGACCAAATACTGTCTAGACAATCCCTGATTTATCTAACCTTCTCTTAAATATCTCCAGAGATGGGGATTCCACAACCTCCCTGGGCAATTTATTCCAGTGTTTGACTACCCTGACAGTTAGGAACTTTTTCCTAATGTCCAACCTAAACCTTCCTTGCTGCAGTTTAAGCCCATTGCTTCTTGTTCTATCCTCAGAGGCCAAGAGGAACAATTTTTCTCCCTCCTCCTTATGACACCCTTTTAGATACCTGAAAATGGCTATCATGTCCCCCCTCAGTCTTCTCTTTTCTAAATTAAACAAACCCAATTCTTTCAGCCTTCCTTCATAGGTCATGTTCTCTAGACCGTTAATCATTCTTGTTGCTCTTCTCTGGACCCTCTCCAATTTCTCCACATCTTTCTTGAAATGAGGTGCCCAGAACTGGACACAATACTCCAACTGAGGCCTAACCAGCGCAGAGTAGAGTGGAAGAATGGCTTCTCGTGTCTTGCTCACAACACACCTGTTAATGCATCCCAGAATCATGTTTGCTTTTTTTGCAACAGCATCACACTGCTGACTCATATTCAGCTCGTGGTCCACTATAACCCCTAGATCCCTTTCTGCCGTACTCCTTCCTAGACAGTTGCTTCCCATTCTGTATGTGTGAAACTGATTGTTCCTTCCTAAGTGGAGCACTTTGCATTTGTCCTTATTAAACTTCCATTTAAACTATTTCAGATTTCGCATTATTCCTTGTAGAATGAGGTTTACCAATTTCAAAATAAGTCCTCCACTATTTTGAATTAATTTTGAAATAGTGGTTTGGCTGTGTAGATGCCAGGAAAGTTAATTCGAAATACCAGCTGTTATTTCGAATTAACTTTGATGTGTAGACATACCCTAAGAGACTGACCTGAAACTTGGGAGACCTGGGTTCAGTAACCTGCTCTGCAATAGACTCCCCTGTGACCTTGGGCAAATCACTGGAGTGCTGTCATGGAAGGGTATAGACTGTTCAAGAAGAACAGGCAGGGGAGAAAAGAAGGAGGAGTTGCACTATATGTAGGAGAGCACTATGATTGCTCTGAACTCCAGTATAAAGAGGGAGAAAAACCTGTTGAGAGTCTATGGGTTAAGTTTAGAGGAGCAAACAACAGCAGTGATGTTGTGGTTGGTGTCTGCTACAGGCCACCGAATCAGGTGGATGAGGTAGATGAGGCTTTCTTTGGACAACTGAGAGAAGCTTCCAGATCGCAGGCCCTGGTTCTTGTAGGGGACTGTAATCACCCTGACATCTGTTGGGAAACCAATACGGCAGTACACAGGCAATCCAGGAAGTTTTTGGAGAATGTTGGGGATAACTTCTTGGTACAAGTGCTGAAGGATCCGACCAGGGGCCGTGCGCAACTTGACCTTCTGTTCACAAACGGGGGGGAACTAATAGGGGAAGTAGAGGTGGGTGACGACCTCGGAAGCAGTGATCATGAGATGGTAGATTTCAGAATCCTGACCAAAGGAAGAAAAGAGAGCAGTAAAATACGCACCTTGGACTTCAAAAAAGCAGATTTTGACTCCCTCAGAGACTTGATGGGCAGAATCCCCTGGGATGCTAACATGAAAGGGAAAGGAGTCCAGGACAGCTGGCAGTATTTTAAAGAAGCCTTATTGAAGGCACAGAAATAAACCATCCCGATGCGTAGCAAGAGACGCAAACATGGTAGGAGACCGGATTGGCCTACAGGGGAAATCCTTGGTGAACTTAGGCACAAAAAGGAAGCTTATAAAAAGTGGAAACTTGGACAAATGACCAGGGAGGGATATAAATGTATAGCTCGAGAATGCCGGGGGGTTATCAGGAAGGCGAAAGCGGTATTCGAATTGCGACTAGCTAATGATGTGAAGGATAACAAGAAAGGTTTCTACAGGCATGTTAACAAGAAGGTGATCAGAGAGGGTGTGGGGCCCCTACTGGATGAAGGAGGTAACCTAGTGAGAGATGATGTGGGGAAAGCTGAAGTACTCAATGCTCTCTTTGCCTCTGTATTCATGGACAAGGTGGGCTCCCAGGCTAATGCGCTAAGTGACACAAAATGGGATGAAGATGGATAGCCCTTGGTGGGTAAAGAACAGGTTAGGATCTATTTAGAAAAGCTAAATGTACACAAATCCATGGGTCCGGACTTAATGCATCCAAGGGTACTGAGAGAGTTGGCAAATGTTATTGAGGAGACTTTGGCCATTATCTTTGAAAAGTCGTGGAGATCGGGAGATATCCTGGATGATTGGAAAAAGGCAAATGTAGTGCCCATCTTCAAAAAAGGGAAGAAGGACGATCCAGGGAACTATAGGCCGGTCAGTCTTACCTCGGTTCCTGGAAAAATCATGGAAGGGATCCTTAAGGAATCCATTTTGAGGCACTTGGAAGAGAGGAAAGTGATTAGGAATAGTCAGCATGGGTTCACAAAGGGCAAGTCGTGCCTCACCAATCTGATTAGCTTCTATGATGATGTAACTGGCTCTGTAGACATGGGAAAGTCAGTGGATGTGATATACCTTGACTTTAGCAAGGCTTTTGATACAGTCTCCCACGATATTCTTGCCAGCAAGTTAAGGGAATGTGGATTGGATAAATGGACGGGAAGATGGATAGAAAGCTGGCTAGGAGGCCGGGCTCAGCGGGTAGTGATCAACGGCTCGATGTCAGGATGGCAGTTGGTTTCTAGCAGAGTGCCCCAAGGTTTGGTTCTAGGACCGGTTTTGTTCAATATCTTTATAAATGATCTGGATGAGGGGATGGATTGCACCCTCAGCAACTTTGTGGATGACACTAAGTTAGGGGGAGAGGTAGATACGCTTGAGGGTAGAGATAGGGTCCAGAGTGACTTAGACAAATTGGAGGACTGGGCCACAAGAAATCTGATGAGGTTCAACAAGGACAAGTGCAGAGTCCTGTACTTGGGACAGAAGAATCCCAAGCATTGTTACAGACTGGGACCAACCAGCTAAGTAGTAGTTCTGCAGAAAAGGACCTGGGGGTTACAGTGGATGAGAAGCTGGATATGAGTCAACAGTGTGACCTTGTAGCCAAGAAGGCTAATGGCATATTAGGTTGCATTAAGAGGAGCATTGCCAGCAGATCTAGAGATGTCATTATTCCCCTTTATTCGGCTCTGGTGAGGCCACATCTGGAGTATTGTGTCCAGTTTTGGGCCCCCCCACTACAAAAAGGATGTGGATGCATTGGAGGGGGTCCAGCGGAGGGCAACCAAAATGATTAGGGGGTTGGAGCATATGACTTATTAGGAGAGGCTGAGGGAGTTGGGTCTGTTTAGTCTGCAGAAGCGAAGAGTGAGGGGGGGGATTTGATAGCAGCCTTCAACTTCCTGAAGGGAGGTTCCAAAGAGGATGGAGAGAGGCTGTTCTCAGTAGTGACAGATGGCAGAACAAGGAGCAATGGTCTCAAGTTGTGGTGGGAGAGGTCCAGGTTGGATATTAGGAAAAACTATTTCACTAGGAGGGTAGTGAAGCACTGGAATGGGTTACCTAGGGAAGTAGTGGAGACTCCATCCCTAGAGGTGTTTAAGTCTCAGCTTGACAATGTCCTTCCTGGGTTGATTTAGTTGGGATTGGTCCTGCCTAGAGCAGGGGGCTGGACTTGATGACCTCCTGATGTCTCTTCCAGCTCTATGGTTCTATGATTCTATGACACGAGCCCAGAATCTGAGCTATTTTAGAGGTTTTAATTGAATTTAGTAGCTTAAATACCTTTGAGAACCTGGGCTTTAGCCTCTGTGCTTCAGTTCCCAATCTATAAAACCAAGAGACTAGAACTTCCCTAACTCAAAGAATGCTGTGAGGATAAACACATTAAAATTAGTAAACTGCTCAGATGCTACAGTGAAGGGTGCCAGATAAATATTTAACATAAGGTTCAGCAGGCAGTGGAAGAACCCATGAAAATGAATGCACAATTGGTCTGCATTAACTTGTTCTGGGATGGGGCCAAACACTTAAAGTAAGGATAATTCCACAGGTGGCATCATCTCCAGAATTCACTCCTGGATCTAGACAATCATTCAATTGCGTAAGGAAACTATATAGTTACCCCTTTAAATAGTTTGGGAGACCCTGCTTGGCACCCACTGTGTTCCATATTTCTGGAAGCCACCAGAGCAGAGTGGTTATATCTTCCCAGGATAATATGCGCTCTCTCTCTCTCTCTCTCTCTTTCCCTCTCTAAAGTTTTTCCTGCCAGCCAACAGAAAGATGTCATTAGCATCAACAGGCTGGGGAGGTAGGCATGGGTGGGTAACAACCCAGCTAGCAAAAGCAAGCCCCAGCCTCGCCCCTGCAACCCTTGATTCCGCGCCTTGAACCAAGCCCCACCCACTTCCAGCCCAGCCCTCCCCGGTGACCATGTGAAGAGCTGGGGCTACCACACGGCACAGCAGCCCCAGCCTGGTCTTCTCCAGTCTTCTCATGCCACACTGTGGCCCCTGCCTGACTGCCCTGGTGGGCAAGGGTGAGAGCTAGGGCTGCCGCGCCATGGCCATAGCCTTCCGCTGTGGAGGCCACAGCCTTACACAGTCAGGGCTGTGGGCAGAGTTTTGGGAAGGTTGTGCCTTCCTTTGCTTACATTACCGACTGCCCATGAGGGTTGGTGGGACTGAGAGAGATTTCCCCCAGTGACACTGCAATGCCATGGTAGGAGGCAGCAGTGAGGTGGGCCCCTGGCTCAGTTCAGAATAGCACATTACATTGAGCACTGGCTGTAAAAGCTCTGGGCGCATGGCAGCAGACACACCACAAAGGGTTCTTTGTGCATTGACCACCTACCTCACAGGTGAAGCCAAAGTGGAGAGTGGAGCTCCCCACTCACCCTGTTGGCAGCTTCTTTGCTCCTGCGCTTCTGTGCAGCAAGTTAGAGGCTCTGGCACTAGCATCATGCTTCCCCGCATGATGTGGTTGAGCTCAATTGTTATTAAGTGGCTTGAGGCTGCCTGAGAGGGAGGCACTACATGGGCTGGGGTGGGCACAGGTTGGAGCTGGTGTGGTGTAGCAGGTGGGGGAGCGCTGTAGAGTACAGGCATGAGGAGAGGTTGTTGGGGCACAGCAGGCAGGGGGGCCACTGCGGGGATCGGGCATGGGGAGGGCCCTCTGTCCCTCACCAGCCCCTTCCTGTTCCTGGCCCCTGCAGCACCCACCAACTGCTTCATCCACTGCCCCCACTCTGTGCCTGGGCCCTGCAGTACCCCCCACTTGCTGCACACTGCCAGTTCCACCCCATGCCTGCCCAGTCTCTGCTACACTCACCACTCCCTGCTCCATGCCCCTTCCTTCCTGTGCCCAGCCATGGCAGCAATGCATGCTGTCTGTCACCCAACCCCGCCCCATCCCCAATCTCTGCGGTGGGGGAGAGGACTTTGCACAGCTACTATGCACACAACATCTCTCCCCAGTAGCATCCCACCTGGGCAATCACCAGCCACTACATAACTATTATGCCCAACCCAAGTCAGGGGAACCATGATGCTGGTGCCAGAGCCTCTTACCTGCTGCACAGAGGGGCAGGAGTGAGGAAACCGCCAGCAGGGTGAGCTCACTGCATCCCATCACTACGCTTGCACCCCCAGGCCATGATGCCCAGAGGATTCACTCTGCTTCAGCTTCGCCTGCGAGGGAGGCAGGCAACACACAAAAAGCCCTTTGTTGTGTGGTCACTGCCCCATGCCCAGGGCTTTTCCACGCTGCGCCCACTGACAGTGCGGGCTGCGGCTCGGCCAGGCTTTCCCCTCCTTTCTGCAGCACTCTGAGCTCCCTCAGCTCCCCCAGCAGCAGGGCTCCATGTGCTTCAGTCAACGCTCACTGTAACCAGCCATCCCAAACTGAGCCAAGGGCCCGCCTCACCGCTGCATCGCACTGGGGGAAATCTCTCTCACTCTTGCCTACCCGCCTCTCTCTGGCTGCTTTTGCTTCCCTGAGAGAGCCTGTTGCCACTGATACTGTCATTTTGTCTCCTAGGAAGAACATTCTGTCGCCTAGCAAGAAAAACTATTCTCTTTTTACATATATAGAGAGAAAATTTTTTTCTGACAGTGTGTTCCTGCTGGGTGACAGAATGACATCATCACATCATCAGCGTCAACAGGTTCTCTCAGTGAAGCAAAAGTGGCCAGAGTGAGGCGGGAAGGCAAGCATAGCAAGCAGGGGATGCAGCCCCCTAGCATTTACTAAACGCAATTATTTGGACCTTCTGTGCCCATCTGTTTCCTCTTGTACATGTTGTATAAAGAGCAAAAGACACAACACTTTCCTCATTCTCTAAGACCCAGTCTCCATTAAGCACAGTCAGTAAGTAGTCAGAAGGTTGGAGGAAAGTGCTATCAATCCATAAAATAGGCACTGTCACTTCTGAGGTTTCCAAAAAGCTGGGACTGTGTGCGCTACTGCTGGAAGTTGAAGAAAATGTTTAGACCATAACGTACATATTGTTTAGCACCATGACTACTTTCTGTATGATCACAAACTTCATTGTGCCTTTAGATCACTGTTTTCACTCAGTTTTCTCTTTAAAATTAGAATATAAGAGGTTGCCTAATACAGCAGCACTTCAAAGATGCAATGGGAAAGAGGAGTGGTCAGCTGACAATCACACAGAAAGCCTAAGATAGGGTAGGGGTTGTTTGTGAGGTGACTCCTAGAAGAGAGCAAGAATGGAGACCCTAGGGCTGTGTCTACACTGGGCCACTTATTCCGGAAAAGCAGCCGCTTTTCCGGAATAAGCTGCGAGCTGTCTACACTAGCCCGTTGAATTTCCGGAAAAGCAATGACAATTTACTGTACAAAATCAGCCGCTTTTCCGGAAAAGCTACGCTGCTCCTGCTCGGGCAAAAGTCCTTTTTCCGGAAAAGCTTTTCCGGAAAAGGGCCAGTGTAGACAGCTTTTCCGGAAAAGCAGAAGAAACGGAAAAAAGCGCTTTGGACGTCGCGAGACCCCATAGGAGCCCTGGACTTCCTGGTAACCCGAGCTTTTAAAGAGCTCGGAGGCTGCTTGGCGCACGTGGCAGGAGCGTGCCTCAGACCTGCGGCCTGAGGTTTGCCACGGCGCCCCTGTCCTGCCCAGCCAGCATCCAAAGGCAGCCATGGCAGCTGCGGGTGGTGAGCCACCTGCACCCCCAGCGAAGGAGGCCCCCAGGGGCCGCAAACGGCGGCCCCATCCTGGACCCCAGGAGATGGAGACCCTCCTGGACCTCTGGCAGGGGAGGAGGGTCTCCACGACCTGCACTCCAGGCGCCGGAACGTGGATATATACACGCGGCTGGCCGACAACCTGGCGCAGCAGGGACACACCGCCCGGAATTGTGAGCAGGTCCGCTCCAAGGTCAAGGAGCTGCGGTCTGGGCCAGCGAGGGCAGGGGGGCAGGACCAGACGCCTGCCCGTACTACGAGCGGATGAACGCCTTTCTGGGCCATCCAGCCCCGCAAGCCCCGGGTGTCCCTGTGGACACTTGCCAGCGCCCCATCATCCGACCCACCGAGCCGGGGAGGGAGAGGACAGCGCAGCGTGTCCGGTGGAGAGGAGGCCAGCGTTGCCACCACCCAGCAGGCCCCCTCCAGCAGCTCCTCCGAGGCCGAGGCCGGGGAGGAACCCACTGGTGAGTCTTTGCAGTTTGCACTCCCAAAGGGCGGGGGGCGGGGAGGGGAGCCAGGTGCCCGGAGGGAGGAGCGGGAGAGCATGTCACTCAGGCCACGTGAGCTGCACGCTGCGTTGTATGAGGCAGCAAGCAGCACGTGCAACCACGTGCAGCCTGGTGACCGAGCGGCACGTGGCCGTGGCAGGCTGCTGCAGGGCATGCCTGGGACCGTGCTGCTCACACACATTCGGCGGGACCCAGCGGAAGGGTGGATGCCGGCTGGAACCGGCCAGGACCCCAGGGACTCAGCCCAGAGCCCGCACCTCCGCCAAGGGTGCAGCACGGAGAACGGCACACTGTCCCATGCCTGGCTGTGAGGCACAGCCAGCTGCTCCTGGGAAAACCGCAGCGTCACAGTCCTGTGACCGTGGCCCCCCACCGAGCCCCTCGCCTGCTCCCGGTGCCTTGGCTGGTTCCCCGAGGGAAGTCCCCACTGTGGCCACACATGTCCCTGGGCTACCGGCTTTGCGGGAGGGATAGTGGGAGGGACAAGGGCCCCTGAGTTTTGCTGCAAGGATGGCACACCCTCCCACCCAGTCACTCTTCTGGTTCCGTCCAGGAGATATCCCACGCGAGGGGATCTGAGAGCCCAGACCACCTCTGCCAGATGTGCTCCCAGGCACTGTGTGGGGATGCATCTCGCTCCCTGTCAAACACCAGTGATTAGCCCAAAGCTTTTCACAGTCTCCACCGGCGGGGAGTTCCACAGGTGAACGCAGCACAAGCACCCTCCTGCCCTCCACGGGGCCAGGATACAGACCGGTGCTTACAATACTGGAGGGAGGACCCTACTCCAGAGGTGGTCCTCCTTGCCAACATACAACACGGGGGCAGGAGGGGAACCGAGTGGGCCCAAGCCACACAACTGTGGGGTCACCTGGGCTCAGGGGTGGAGGGCATGAGGTGTGGGGACAGTGGACGGCCTGCCTGACTGACCCATCCTTTCTTCTCTTCCTTGCAGTGGGACCCAGCACCAGACCCTCCTCTGCGGCAGCCGTGGCACCCCCAGCTGGCCAACCCCGGAGGCGCAGGCTGCATCAGAGGGACCAGCTTCTGCGCTGCCATGTGAACGCCGTGGAGGCAATCCAGGGCTCCATTGCAGAGCGGGTGCAGGGGGACCTGCAGTGGCGGCAGGAGGGCTGGGCTGCCTTCCTAAGAGAGTGCAGAGGGATGCGCACCTCTATGGACATGCTCACGGCACATTTAGTGCACGCCATACATTATGGCATGGCCGGACCCCATGCCCCCACCATCCCTCCCGGAGCACAGCCCATGCCCCCTCCTATCCCTGCTCCTATCCCAGCTCCTGCCCCTGTTCCTGCCCCTGCTCCTATCCCAGCTCCTGCTCCTGCTCCTGCCCCTGCCCCAGCTCCTGCCCCTGCTCCTGCCCACCTCCCCGTGCAGCCTGCCCGGACACGGTCTGCCCAGCGTGTGCAGGTCCAGCGCCGGAGGAGTGCTCGCAGGGGCCGCCTGCAGTAACTGCCCCCTCCCTGTCCCAGTTGAAGGTCTCCCGTCCCAGTTGAAGGTCTCCCCTTGTAAATAAAAGTTTTCTGTTTTTCAGTTCATTCTTGTGTTGGTTATTGTGTTACTCTAGTAACTGTAAGAAATGATTTGAGATGCCAATTAGCCACTTAAATTTAACAGGGTTACAAACTGTGGACAACAAATTCTTTACTCTATCACTGGGGGGGCCCTTTGTAAGTGGTCGTTGGTTTGTGGCACATAAAGAAATACTGAGACTTTTCAGTAAAATGTAAACCACAAACTATATTTACATAGCTAACAAACAAGCAAGAACGGTTAAAAGATGCACACTACAGATTATTAAACATAGTCTAGGAGCAGGGAGGACAATTGGGTAGTGTTGCTGGCCACCTCAATCCTTTGGTCCTTCCGGACCTCAGGAGAGGAACAGCCAGGAGATCCCTCGACAGAAGATGATGGCGAAGCTGGCCACCTCAATCCTTTGGTCCTTCCGGGCCTCGGGAGAGGAACAGCCAGGAGATCCCTCGAAGACGACTGGAATCAGGTACGCTGACTTGAGCCTTCCACACGAGCCCCGAATCCTCTTTGCTGTTCTTCGGGACAGGCGATGGTGGCCTAAATCCTAGCCTAAACTATAAAGAAAAACCCTAACTACGCCCGACGCACCCGACGAACAGTCACGATGACGGCCGATGTGCTTTGACCCGACGCTTTACAATTGGGGGGGAGGCAAGAGGAGGGGATGGGGAAGGACAGGGGATGGGAGGGAGTAGTCTGGGGAGACCCAGGCGACCCTACTACGGGGCTTGGGCAAACATGTCCACCAGGGCCTCTCTGATGCGCACCGCATCCTGGCGCGCCTGGCGGACGGCAGCTGTGTCGGGCTGTTCCCACGTCTGTGCCTCGGCTGCCATCCATGCAGGAGGAAGGCCTCCCACTGCGCTCCACAATGTTGTGGAGCACGCAGCACGCCGCCAGTACCTCCGTTGCATTCTGCTCACCCATCTCGAGACGGGTGAGCAAACAACGGAAGCGGGCTTTTAAACGTCCAAAGGCAAGCTCCACTGGGTTTCGGGCCCGGTTGAGGCGGTCATTGAACCGGGCCCGGTTCTGGTCCGGCTGCCCCGTGTAAGGCCGCATTAGCCAGGGCATCAGGGGGTAGGCCGCGTCCCCGACCATGCAGATGGGCATAGGCACATCCCGACAGTCAAGTCCCGCCGGGGAAGTAGGTGCCCGCCTCCAACCTGAGAAACAGTCCAGAGTTGCGGAGGATGCGGGCGCCGTGTGCCCGGCCGGACCAGCCCCGTGAAATGTCCAGGAAGCGGCCCCGGTGGTCCACGAGGGCCTGCAGAACAATGGAGCAGTACTTGCGGTTCATGAAATGGGCCGCTCGATGCTCGGGGCCCGGATGGGGATGTGGGTGGCGTCCAGGGCTCCCCGCAGTTGGGGAACCCGAGGGCAGCGGCCGGCCATGGTATCATCCACGCCACGCAGGCGGATGACTCGGGAGCAGGACGTCGTTGATGGCGTGGATGACCTGCAGAAGGGTGCAGAGAAACACAAGGGAACACATCACATACAGCAGGGGTGAGTGTGCGCTCCCTTGGGCCCCCTTGATTCCCTCTGTCCTCACACATGTGCGCGCACACACACACACACACACACACCAGGGCCCCCCCTACAGTCCCCCCCCCCCCCACCGGGCCTGTGCAAGGGAGGGACAGCTGAAACCCCTGGGCGACCCAGCCTGGAGTCTTGGCTGTCCCTGGGCCTGGAGTGCAGCATCCTCCCCCGATCCCACTCCCCCTGGGACTTACCTCCACGACGATCACTCCGACGGTTGATCTTCCCACCCCGAACTGCTGTGCCACCGAGCGGTAGCTGTCCGGTGTGGCAAGCTTCCACAGCGCGATGGCGACCCTCTTCTTGACGGGGATGGGTGCCCGCAGCCGGGTGGTGGCTCTCTGCAGCGCGGGGGTGAGCCAGGTGCACAGCTGCAGGAAGATCCGCTTTCTCATCCGGAAATTCCTGATCCATTGCTGGTCGTCCCATAGTCCGAGGACCAGCCGCTCCCACCAGTCGGTGCTGCTCGAAACTCCAGACGGGCCTCACCACAGTGGGGTGCTGATGCCACAGGGGTTGCCAGGGCCTCCTGGTGAGGGAGTCCAATGCGATCTCTGCCTCCTGGTACATGAACACCATGGAACCGGCCTGCAGCACGAGCTGCAGGCACTTGTACAGCTGCAACAGGGGCCCGAGCAGGCAAATGGCCACCCACGGCTCCATGGCAGACAGAGCAGGGCAGAAAAACAAAACTCAGGGAAAAGCAGTTGGGGCCAAAGGGTGGTGTCCCCAAAACTCAGAGGGCAACCACCGAACCTGCTAAGGGTGCCAGTCCCTGGCAGAGGTCCCAAGGCACGGAGCAGGAGACCAACGGCTGTCCGGCGAGACCCCTTTAAGCACGTGTCGAACGGCGGCCTTTTTGCTCTTCCAAATGGCTCCTGCTTCTGGCGCTTTTCCAGAAAAGCTGCTTTTCCAAGCGCGCCACCAATGTAGACGCGCTTTTCCGGAAATACTTAAAACGGAAAACTGTTCCGTTTTAAGCATTTCCGGAAAAAGGTGCCAATGTAGACACAGCCAATGAAAGAAAGGTTCTAAGACTTTCATAAGGCCAGAATTGGAGCTGGAATTTCTATTTTCAAACCCTAGAAGCATAAAACTAGCCCTTTCTTGGCTTTGGAGCCAGGCCCCAACACTCAAACTTTTAGAGTGATCTGATTTATACCGAGAAGTTCAAGGAATATGGTCTCTTAGATGAAGAGGATACCCAAGTTTGTATTTTAAACAAGGGACGCTTAAGACAGCAAAGATTTCAAATCTCGTGTAGTCAGTGCTGAAGATTAAGAAACACTAATACTGAGCACACTGTTGTGTAAAATTCCTTTTAATTGAAAGCACCAAATCAGCCTGAAAAAAGAGAGATGCGGAGTCACCTTGATATCATTACCTTGAGGCACTTGGAAGAAGAGAATTTTTATATGAGCTTCTAACATTTATGGTAGGATTTTCAAAAACATTACCTTATTTTTGCTCCCATTGAAGACTAATGAAAAAGCACCAGTGAAACCAGAGTTGGGGCAAAAACTGAGCATTTTTAAATCATTTCCTAAATTTTCCATTTCTTATGTAGACATTTACAATATGCCAGTATAACACGAGAACAATAGGAATAAAAAACCGTCAAGGAAACTTAGGGCGCTTTTTCAGCTCAAAGGGCTAGTATAATTTCATGTCCCTAGACTGTCTGATTCATTCAGAAGAAGATACTTGCTTTATCAGAAGTCTTATGAAACACACGTGAAATGCACTGTACTCTCAGTAAAAAGCTGTTCATACTACTTTATTTATTATCTCTGCAGCTATTATTTTAAGATGGTGCTTTAGGTTCTCTTGAAGTATAAATAAACTACCACTTGGTGATTATTTTTCAGGTTGTGAGGTGGAAAAAGATAACTTGCCAGCATGAAGCTGTGGATGCAGTGTGTTAAGTACCATATAGCCTATGGATAGGTATCAAATGAAGAGCCTCTTCTCCATGAAGTGCAGAAAACAACATTATAAAAGCTGTGTTGTTCTCTGTGCAGATTGTGCTTTGCATAAGAAAGCCCATACAGTTCCTTTTCAGCCAGCCATGCAAAATGCTCTAGGGACAATATAAGTGAAAGTGACCATGGATTTTAACCTATGCCATCTATGAACCATGCCTCTAATCCAGGGAGTGGGCAATACATTCTTGTCTGGGGGCCACTTCAGAATTTTTTTAAGTGGTTCTGGGCCACCCTGGAAGGGGCAAGGCCTCAGGCGGAAGGGGCAGGACCAGGACACTTCCATCCTTCCCCACCCACAGACCCTGATTGGTCTATGGTGGGGGAGCACGTGAAATCTTTGCCCGCACCCCCACCCCTCCTGAGAGAACCACCAGCTATTCTGAACAGCTGGCTGTTCCCTTTAAGTGCCCGTGGCCCTGGTGGGTGAGAGGAGACTTCACACACTCCCCCTTCTCTCAGGTCAATCAGGGCCTGGGAGGGGGGGAACATGCAAAGTCTCTTGCTCCCTGCCCCCGCCCTGCAAGCTGAGCAGCAGCTGGCAGTTGACTCTAAGTAACAAATCCCTTGGCATGCTCCCTTCGCCCCCAAGTCTCCTCCCACCCTGCCCCCATCCTGCAAGGAGTGTGCGATGCTTCTAAGCACTGTGCATCACCTTTTAGTCAACAGATTATCATTCTATTTAGGTACAATGAAAGTTAATTGTCCAAATAGACAATTAAGGATATCTTTTCAGGGCCCCGGTGTAACATACAATCCAAAATAATGTATAGCTAGATCACACCTGCTTTCAAACCTGGGGTGTTCTTCACAATACCTTGTTGCTATAACCTCCAACTTGGATTGCTCACGGACAGCCTTCAGCATGCAAGTCACCCCCAGCTATGTTTGTGTGTGCACACTGCAGCTAGCCAGCCGCACCTAGGCTCTTGCCAGCCTTGGTTATACAGCAAGGTGTCCCCAACATAGCCTCAGTACAAGATCTTCCCCCATAAATCTATGTCCATTGCTGCCCAGCCCTCTCCTACATATAAAAATAAATCCATTACTTCTTTAAGGGAATAATATACACAGAACTTGTTACCCCAAATGCAGTTACCCAGACACATAACACTTTAATACACTGGATTATATACAAGAATAAAACAAATGTATTCGCTATAAGGAGATAAATTTCAAGTGAATACATTTGTTTTATTCTTGTATATAATCCAGTGTATTAAAGTGTTATGTGTCTGGGTAACTGCATTTGGGCATTGTCATGGCTCCTTCCCCACTCTGGCATGATAAATGTGGAAGTGGGGGTCAGCAAAAGTACCCCAAACCCTCATCTACCAGGCTTTGGTATAAAAGTTCCCCCCAAAATCTTAACAACCTAGATTTTTGGAATTCAATCCTTCGCTGCCACCAACCAAGTAATAATAAAGAAATCAGGGGAGAAATCACTTGGGAAATCTCACTCCTAAAATAAAAACCAGGACACACAATTAACCAATACCAGGTTAATAAAAAAGAAAAGAGAAAGCTTTTATCATCACCACAATCTTCCTGTTGCAAGCAGAATGACTAGACAGAAAGGTAACAACGTATATACTCATGGAGAGACTCCATGGGCCTAGAACTTAATTACAAAGAAAAGCCAAAACATTGTTTAAAAGAGCACAGACATCAGATCCCATACCCAACCCGTAAAATAATAAAACCTAACGAATTTATCTAAACTTTATCCTACTTATAGAAAGTGAAGAATGGTTTCTTGGAGAGAGAGAGACATGTCCGTCTCCCTCAGAAGCTGGAGGGAACTCCCCTAGACAAAGGAGGGAAAAACCAAAAATCCTTTGTCCCAGTTTGAAAGTCCTACCTACATTCCTATTGGCCACTCCACCTGGCTAGGTGTAACTACACCCCTTAGTATCAAGGCTGCTGGCTAACCCTCATAATCATTACAGGCATAAAAGTCAGAAATTATTGCAAGAAAAATAAACACTTGCTGGTACCTAATTTAACAATCTGTTAGATTCAAAGCAAAGTGTTGTCACCACATGCTCCAGCAGATTACTGACCTCACTGTCAGGTCAGGAACAACCTCCAGAGTCCAAGAGCTGCTTTCATCTTCTTAGGGAGAAAGAGAAAAGGATTGCCTCAGGATATCTGCCCCCCTTTTTATAGTCCTCTCTCCCCTCTAAGAAGCATATACTTAGGGCAACAAGTAGTCTGTGGGGAAGGAAACTCTATGTTGCTTATTTGCTATATTGATTTTTGCTTCTGCCCCCTTAAAAATCTCTAGGGATGGAGATTCCACCATCTCCCTACGTAACCCATTCCAGTGCTTCCCCGCCCTCCTAGTGAAATAGATTATCCTAATATCCAACCTGACTTCCCTCACTGAAACTTAAGACCATTGCTTCTCGTTCTACCATCTGTCACCATTGAGAATAGCTTCTCTCCATCTTCTTTGGAACCTCCTTTCAGGTAGTTAAAGGCTGCTATCAAATCCCCCCTCACTATTCTCTTCTGCAGACTAAATAAGCCCAAATCCCTCAGCCTCTCCTCATAGGTCATGTGCTCCAGCCCCTTAATCATTTTTGTTGCCATCTGCTGGACTTTCTCCAATGTGTCCCCATCCTTTCTAGAATGGAGAGCTCCAGAATTGGATATAATAAACCAGATGTGGCCTCACCAGTGCTGAATAAAGAGGAATAATCACTTCCCTAAATCTGCTGGCAATGCTCCTACTAATGCACCCTAATATGCCATTGGCCTTGTTGGCTAAAAGGGCAGTTAACTGATATCCAGCTTCTCATCCACTATAATCCACAGGTTCTTTTTTGCCCTGTCATCACTTTGTCTGTGAGGAATGGGTTTTTCCACTTCCCAGACCTATCTGGAAACATATTTTAGTCATTGTGATACAGTGCAGCTACAAACAGGTAAACATATGCTCCTATCATTCTAATAGCAATTAGCTCCTGAGTAGAAAGCTGAGGCAGCTTCAGTAAGGCAGCCTGGCTGAGCCACTAACCCCATCAGCCTTGGGCTGGTAAGAGGTGGCATGGGAAGGAAGTATGAGAGGTAGGAACAGGACTAGCTGAGCTTTGCCAGACACAGACACTCCAAGCAGGGAATGTTCTATTACTATCAGGCCCTGGCATGAAGGCCAAAACCTAAAGTGAATATTGTAAAGAGGCACAAGTACTGTGAGCTTCTTAATGAGGATTTGAAATCTATAACCTTCTGTTCATTGGTCGAGCCATAGCCAGGGGGCAGAGCTATTAGGAAGGCCAGACCAAACTGTTCAAGGTAATTAAGACCAAAGCAGACTGTGAAGAGCTTCAAAAAGATCTCACCAAACTAAGTGATTGGGCAACAAAATGACAAATGAAATTTAATGTTGACAAATGTAAAGTAATGCACATTGGAAAAAATAATCCCAAGTATATGTAAAATATTATTAGGACTAATTTAGCTACAGCTACTCAAGAGAGAGATCTTGGAGTCATTGTGGATAGTTCTCTGAAAACATCCACTCAGTGTGCAGCGGCAGTCAAAAAAGCAAATAGAATGTTAGGAATCATTAAAAAAGGGATAGAGAATAAGACAGAATATATCTTAATGCCTCTATATAAAACCATGGTATGCCCACATCTTGAATACTGAGTACAGATGTGGTTGCCTCATCTCAAAAAGATATACTGACATTGGAAAAGGTTCAGAAAAGGGCAACGAAAAATAATCAGAGGTTTGGAAAGGGTTCCATATGAAGAGAGATTAAAAAGACTTGGACTTTTCAGCTTAGAAAAGAGGAAACTAAGGGGGGATAAAATAGAGGTCTATAAAATCATGACTGGTGTGGAAAAAGTGAATAAGGAAAAGTTATTTACTTATTCCCACAATATAAGAACAAGGGGTCACTAAATGAAATTAATAGGCTGCAGGCTTAAAACAAACAAAAGGAAGATTTTCTTCACTCACTGCACAGTCAACCTGTGGAACTCCTTGCCAGAGGTTGTGGTGAAGGTTAGGACTTTATCAATGTTCAAAAAAGAGCTAGGTAAATTCATGGAAGTTAAGTCCATTAATGGCTATTAGCCAGGATGGGTAGGAATGGTGTCCCTAGCCTCTGTTTCTCTGGAGATGGGTGACAGAGGAGGGATCTCGTGAGGATTACCTGTTGTGTTCCCTCCCTCTGGGGCATCTGGCATTGGCCACTGTTGGCAAGACAGGATACTGGGCTGACTGGACCATTGGTCTGATCCAGTCTGGCCAATTTTATGTTCTCATGTGAAATTGGTGGTTGTGGGGGGAGGGAGGGAATACTAAAAAACAACAACAACAACAAAAAAACACCATGAAGGCATAACCATGGGAGTGGGAACAGTTCTTGAGAGGAAAAGTCCACACAGCTGAGCCATGTCCTGTGACAGCCACAATCTCAAAATTATGTTAATAACTTCACAGATATTGTCATTTGCATTTTACCATATTATTCAACAGCAAATAAGATTTTTTTAAAGAGGATATACCAAGGCATATCTGTACAAACCTTATTACAAAAGCGTGTAGAGAATAGTGATCACAGGGGTATTGTCTGTCATGCCCTCTCCCAGTTACCTTTTAAAATGCTGGTTGTACCTGCCAAATTATGTCAGGAAAGGGAATATAAGTATGAGCTAAGGTATAATGGTTGTAAGGTGGCCATGTTTGACTTTGAAAAGCACATGTGACCTCCATTGTTATTACCTTCTTGTCTCTTGTTGTGAACCAGAGTGGGAAAAATCTGAGAAGAGAGGAAAAATTGTTGCTAGGCATTTAACACACACAATGAAAATACTATATCTGCTCCACAGAGTTTATAATTTTAGTACAATTAAGCACAAGATAATAGTGAAAATTGTAATATGCATAATCAACAGTGATTGTAGCCTGTCAGTGCATAGCAGAGGCTAAAGTAGAGATTTAAAGTAGGATAATATGAATATTAACTCCTGTTCATTAAGATCAAGCAGGAAACAATATAAAGTACTGGTGGGAAAGGCTGACTAATGGATGGTAAAAGCTTGCATTGTAGGAGGAAGAGATAGTGGGGGCTGACAGCTCCATATCATGCCAGGGGTAAGTAGGGCCTTAAAACTGAAGACAAGCTGTTTGTGTTTGATGTGCAGGAAATGAGAAGAGGGATTATATGGTGTCAGTGACAAACCATGAGGATTACCTTTCCATCAGGGTTTTGAATGGGTCAAGGTTGGGGTGGGGAGACGATATTTTTCTCCTGTCCAGCCTGTCAAAAGTAACAGTGTGCTGGACTCATAAGTTTGAGTTTTGCTGAAAATAGAAGAGGCAGCTCAATTATTGGACACATCAGGCATACAATATGTTGTCTATAATTTGCCAACGACTATAAAAGCTGCATGGGTTATATAGGCTGTAGTGAAGCATAGGGTCTAGTTATTTCTTTCTTTAATGACACAAACAAACACTGTCAAGACTTTAGTCTCCTTCTCAGTTTAGGCCAAAATAGGAAGTGCTATCCTAGTGATAATAAATGTTCTACAGGTTGACTCAGGAGCCATACAATACATGCAATAGCCAGCAATTCCTAGGGGCACATTGCTCTATTTCAAAGCTCTGGCCTAAGGTGGCCAGCAGTAATCTATTATGTCTTAGAGGTGGTGCTTCCTAGAAAAGAAAGCCTGCTCACACAAAGACAACAATCCAGGGTTAGGATTGGATGTTAACTTTTCCAGGGTTAGGATTGGATGTATCAACCAGGTGGAATGCTTGGTAGAAGACACCCAACAGGAGCAAGAACAGAAGTCCTTGCTGGAAAATATAGGAGGTAAATAACCAGAAAGGAGGCATGTTTCTAATAGGGCCAACAAACCTGCTTTGAAGTAACTATTGAGCCTGGGGAAGTGGGCTGAAAGACATGTGTGCAGTTGACCTGTTCTGTATTGTTAAATAAACCAGGCCCCAAGGAATTCTGTGCTTGCAGATTTGGGGAAACTGAAGCTACAGATATGAACAGCACAGGTGACTTGTGATAGCACTTAGGCGGTACATAGCCACTCTATGCACCTGCCAAAATTTTAATTGTTAATCGGGTGCCTTCATGTCCCCCTGCACGTCTAGGTGGCCCTCCCTTAACCTCCGCAGGCTCCAGTTGCCCTGATGACCAAATAGGGGAATTAGAAGGAGGATGCAGTAGCTGAATTGTGAGATAAGACTTGCATGAATGTCATAGTTAGGTGAAAAGAGAATTCTTGTCCTAGATGTTGTCTTTAAGGAGTTCCAATCAGAAATTTGCCCTTCGTATTTTAATTACTCATTTTAATAACCCTTTCTGAAAGATATAGCATAAAAACCATAAATTCACATAGCAGAGTGTATTAATCCAACAAATACACTGTACCGCCACAGAAACTATAAATCATGCATATTCAGCTAATTTTCACAAGTTACCAGAAGGGAGAATACAAAATAAAAATCAGTGATGATAAGCTATGGACTTTCATCCAAAATAAGAGTAGAGCACAATAAAGCTGTTAGTGCTTCAGTCTTTTCTGGGCAATCCTGACATGAAAATAAGCTTTCTTCTTTTGGACTCAATCCTCTGTGCTAGCAAAACATTCAAGTTCATAAACGAAGAGCAAGCCTGCTGAGTGAATATCAAGAAGCTTGAAAGCTGTAGCTCAGATAAAACTTTCAAGACCCAGTAATATAGAATTAGCTGTTTTGGCAAATATCTCATTAAGCCCTTGTGAAGAACAAAGTTTAAATTTAGAATTCTAAGAGTGCCTATAACATTTTGTATACCATGGAATAAAGTGTTTACCTTTTCCTATTAATTTCTACTGGCTGTTCCAATAGATGTTTAGTATTTTTTCTTAGTTTCACTCTTAAATAAAGGACCCCCTCCTATGTACACTTCTAGTACATCACACCAAGTAAGTAGCCACCATAACATTTTATTTGGCTAACTATGAATCATACATTTTTGAAGCATGCACATAAAGGAACAGAAATTTCATGAAGTCACTGATGAAGTACATCCTAGAATACTCAAGGAGCTGATAGAGGAGGCATCAGAGCCTTTAACTATCATAGAATCATAGAATCATAGGCTTGGAAGCAACCTCAGGAGACCTTCGAGTCCAGCCCCCTGCCCTAAGCTGGACCAACCCTAACAAAATCGTCCCAGCCAGGGCTTTGTCAAGCTGGAACTTAAAAACCTCTAGGGATTGAGATTCCACCACCTCCCTAGGTAACCCATTCCAGTGCTTTATCCCCTCCCAGTGAAATCGTTTTTCCTAATATCTAACCTCCGCAAGTTAGATCCCACCTCACTCTTCTCTTCTGTAGATGCAATTAGCTCAAATCCCTCAGTGTATCCTCATAAGTCATGTGCTCCAGCCCCATAATGATTTTTGTTGCCCTCCACCGGACCTTCTCCAATGTGTCCAAATCCTTTCTGTAATGTGGGGCCCAGTATTGGATGCAATACTCCAGATGTGGCCTCACTAGTTCTGAATAAAGGGAAATAATTACTTCCCCAGCTTTCCTGGCACTGCTCGTAGTAATGCACCACAGTATACCATTAGCCTTCTTGGCTACAAGAGCACACTGTCCACTCATATCCAGCTTCTCATCCACTGTAATCCCCAGGTCCTTTTCTGCTGAACTACTACTTAGTCAGTTGGTCCCCAGCCAGTAACAATGTTTGGGATTCTTCCGTCCCAAGTGCAGGACTCTGCACTTGTCCTTGTTGAATCTCATCAGATTTCTTTTGGACCAATCCTCCAATTTTTCTAGGTCACTCTGGACCTTATCCCTGCCCTCCAACGTACCTACCTCTCCCCCTAGCTTAGTGTCATCCACAAAGTTGCTGAGGGTGCAATCCATCCCCTCATCCAGGTCATTAATGAAGACTTTGAACAAAACTGGCTCTAAAACTGATCCTTGGAGTACTCCACTTAAATAGATTGCCAGCCAGACATCCAGCCACTGATCACTACCTGTTGAGCCCAACAATCTAGTCAGCTTTCCAGCCACCTTACAGTCCATTTATTCAATCCATACTTCCTTAACTTGCTGGCAAGAATATTGTGGGAGACCGTATCAAAAGCTTTGCTAAAGTCAAGGTATATCACAGCCACCGACTTCTCTACGTCCAAAGAGGCAGTAACCTCATCATAGAAGCTAATCAGGTTGATCAGGCATGACTTGCCCTTTGTGAATGCATGTTAACTATTCCTGATCACTTTCCCTTCTTCCAAGTGCTTCAAAATGGATTCTTTGAGGATCCCCTTCCTGATTTTTCCGGGGACTGAGGTGGCTGACCAGTCTCTAGTTCCCTGGATTGTCCTTCCTCCCTTTTTTAAAGATGGGCACTACATTCACCTTTTTCCAATCATCCAGGATCTCTCCCGATCTCCACAAGTTTTCAAAGATAATGGCCAAAGGCTCTGCAATAACATCTGCCAACTCCCTCAGTATACTCAGATGCATTTAATTCAGCTCCATGGATTTGTGTATGTCTAGCTTTCTTAAATAGTTCTTAACCTGTTCTTTCTCCACTGAGGGCTGCCCACCTCCTTCCCATATTGCGTTGCCTAGTGCAGTAGTCTTGGAGTTGACCTTGTCTGCAAAGAAAGAGGCAAAAAAAGCATTGAGTACTTCAGCTTTTCCTACATCATCTGTCACTTGGTTACCTCCCTCATCCAGTAAGGGCCCCATACCCTCTCTGATCACCCTCTTATTGCTAACATGCCTGTAGAAACCTTTCTTGTTACCCTTCACATCCCTTGCAAGTTGCAATTCCAATTGCGCTTTCACCTTCCTGATTGCTACCTTGCATTCTTGAGCAATATATTTATACTCCTCCCTAGTCATGTGTCCAAGTTTCCACTTCTTGTAAGCTTCCCTTTTGTGTTTAAGTTCACCAAGGATTTCACTGTTAAGCCAAGCTGGTTGAGGGGATGGATTGCACCCTCAGCAACTTTGTGGATGACACTAAACATAGGGGAAGAGGTAGATATGCTGGAGGGCAGGGAATGGGTCCAGAGTGACCTAGACAGATTAGAGGATTGGGCCAAAAGAAATCTGATGCGATTCAACAAGGAGAAGTTCAGAGTCCTGCACTTGGGACAGAAGAATCCCAAGCTTTGTTATAGGCTGGAGACCGAATGGCTAAGCAGCAGTTCTGCAGAAAAGGACCTGGGGATTACAGTGGATGAGAAGCTGGATATGAGTCAACAGTGTGCCCTTGTAGCCAAGAAGGTGAATGGAATATTAGGTTGCATTGGGAGGAGCATTGCCAGCAGGTCTAGAGAAGTGATTATTCCCCTTTATTCGGCTCTGGTGAGGCCACATCTGGAGTATTGCATCCAGTTCTGGGGCCCCCACTATGGAAAGGATTGGAGAGGGCCCAGTGGAGGTCAACCAAAATGATTAGGGGGCTGGGCAAATGACCTATGAGGATAGGCTGAGGAATTTGGGTTTGTTTAGTCTGCAGAAGAGAAGAGTGAGGGGGGACTTTCTAAAGGGGAGGTTCCAAAGAGGATGGAGAAAGGCTGTTCACAGTAGTGACAGATGGCAGAACAAAGAGCAATGGTCTCAAATTATAGTGGGGGAGGCCTAGGTTGGATATTAGGAAAAACTATTTCACTAGGAGGGTGGTGAAGTACTGGAATGGGTTACCTAGGGAGGTGGTGGAATCTCCATCCCTAGAGGTGTTTAAGTCTTGTCTTGATGAAGCTCTGGCTGAGTTGATTTAGTTATGATTGGTCCTGCTTTGGGCAGGGGGCTGGGCTTGATGACTTCCTGAGGTCTCTTCCAGCTCTATGATTCTATGAAATAATAGCAGTTTTCAATTAACTAAAAGAGTGTTATAAGGAAAAGGGAGAAAAAATTGTTCTCCTTGGCCTCTGATGATAGGGCAAGAAGCAATGGGCTTAAATTACAGCAAGGGAGGTTTAAGTTGGACATCAGGAAAAATTTCCTAACTGTCAGGGTGATTAAACAGTGGAATAAATTTCCTGGGGAGGTTGTAGAATCTCCATCATTGGAGATATTTATGAGCAGGTTGGATAGACATCTATCAGGGATGATTTAGATGGTGCTTGATCCTGCCAACAGGGCAGGGAACTGGACTTAATGACCTCTCGTGTTCCCTTCCAGCTCTGGTATTCTATGACTATGGAGTTTGTGACTAGAGTCCACTGTGCTGAAAACTGACTCCAAGCAGACAGATGTTGTTATCTCACATGATAGAGACCTGTGAATGTAGATCAGAATATTATCCCCAGTTTGAACATCTGCAATAGGGTATCTAATGTTCTATAAAAATGAATCAGAGAGGCTATGTTCACTTGTCCCAGCCAATGGCATGGAAAAGCAATTCAGGTGTGTCATGACCATGAGGGATAGCCAGCAGCCTGGGGACTAAGAGGTTAACTATGCCCCTTTGTTACATTCCTGGATTTTAGGGGGAGCAGCCAGATCACTGCTGCACCCGGCGGGGGGGGGGAGGGTAGGGGAGTGTTTGCCCCAAAGTCTATACAAAGGGGGGCCATGTGAGGTGTCTCATGAAAGCTTATGTTCTACTGATTCTATATATGCTACTCATGTTCTTGTGTGATGTCTGTATGTGGAGTTATGACTATGGACTCTGTGCTTATACTGTGAATATTCTCTGCCTGCTGTAAGGAAGGAATATCCAATGAATGACTATGCTAACTAGCAGGGCACCGAGGACAATGGCTCTCAAGGTGCCTAATACACACCTGAGAAATTCATCTGGAAACCTGGAAACCAGCCAATGTCATGGCTGCTGGCATGGGACACAGGGATAGGTCACTTGGCCACGTGACCCGCTCCAGCTTGGGAGGTATGAGGAATGTGTATAAAGTGCCATGAGGCAGACTCCATCTTGTCTTCAATTCTGTCACTGATCCCAGATGTAGCCTCGCAAGGGACAGCGAGCTGGGAACGATTGTTGACCCATCCTGACATAGGATGTATACCAGAGACTTTTAAGGTAACAGTTTGTAACATCTTTGCTGAGAGGCTGCATCAAGAACTTGGTGATTGGTGTATGTAATGTATTTTCTTTAACAACCTTACTCTCCACCTTTTCTTTCTTTTATTAATAAATTTTTAGATTTTAGATTTTAAAAGATTGGCCCAGTGTGATGTTGTGGGTAAGATCCAAAGTGTAAATTGACTGGGAACTGTGGCTGGTCTTTTGGGACTGGGAGAATCCGTTAGGGGTAGGTGAGTGTCACGGGACTGACTTTCCTGTCCCCTCTGGAGGGCAGGGGTAGGACCCCAAGTTTCTATACAAAGTCACTTTAACACAGGGCCCACTGGCCCGAGTCTCTACGGAAAGTCACTGGTCGGCCCTTTAAGGCAGGGCCCACTAGCTCTCGGGCTGGAGTCTCTATACAAAGTAATGACTGTCTCTAACACAGGGTCCACTGGCCCGAGTGTCTAGAGTCACTGGTCGGCCCTTTAAGGCAGGGCTCATTGGCCCACTGGTCAGAGTCTTTACACCAAGCTGGTGTTTGGTCCTTTAACGCAGGGCTCATCAGCCCAAGTCTCTATTACCAGACACTGGTTGGCCCTTTAAGGCAGGGTTGAAAGGCCTGCAATGGCAAGTCACTGGGGGGGAGGGGGCGGCACACCTGATAGGGGGACCCGGGCCCACCCTACTCCACCGGGTCCCGGCCCACGGTCCTGAGAGTGGCAGGATGGCCTATTCCTCAGCGGGGGAATCTATCTGAAATGCGCCGAAGTTCCCGGGGTGGGCAAGGCTGCTCCTGCACCCTTCCTGGGCCACTTCCTGCCTGGTCTGATGGGGTATTCTTGCAGGGTCTTCTAATGCCCTCCACATTATCGCAGGGTCCTCTAATGCCCTGGGGGCTGTTCCTTCCATGTAGGCAGCAGTGGAGACATCCCAACTCGCACGAGCAGCTCTGCTGTCTCCCCTCCGGGCAGCTGGCTGGTGCAGGTCGGGAGCTCCCCTCTGAGGTCCTTCTCCTCTGGGAGTCAGCCCAGACTGAGCTTCTCCACAGGCTTTTATAGCTGGGCTACAAGCTGAGCATGCCCAGCAGGGTCGTGTGGGCAGGGCTCCTTTAGACAGGGTAACTGGGCTAAACCCTGTGAGTTCAGTGCGGGGCTGGCTCGCCCCATCACAGTGGGATTGGTTCTATATCCCCTCACCTGTGTATTAGGCCCGGGGCTGATTGTGGCACAGGGAGAGCTGGGGTGTCTGAGGGGTTTTGCTCATGAGGCTTCCTGCTGGCCGGATTGGCAGCTGAAGCGCTCGGTGTGACTGGTGTGTGGCCTATTTGGGAAAGGTCTCCAGTCAGGGGCTGTAAGGAGCCCTGATTTTGAGCAATTTGCCCCGAGTGGACACCCTCAGTGGTGCCCAGACCCAGCCTGGTCCATCACAGCCTGTACCTAGCCAGGTAGCATTCAGCCAATAGAAATGCAGATAGGGATTTCAAACTGAGACAAAGGAATTTTGGGGTTTTCCTTCCTTTGTCTCTAAGCCAGAGTTTGCTTTCTAGATACTGAGGGGAGACAGAAGACATGTCTTTCTCCAAGAAAAAGTCTCTTCATCATGTGTAAGTAGGGTAAAGTCTAGATAAATCCATCAGGTTTTATTGTTTTCTGTTTTGGGAATTTGGATCTGATATCTGTGCTGTTAGAAATGGGTTTTCCTCTCTTTTGCAACTAAGTCCTGAGCTCATGGGAATCCTCCATGAGTACATAAATTGGTGGCTCTTACCATCTAGACTTTCCAACTATGCTTGTAACTGGGGTATTGTTTTAATAATAAAAATTCTTAATTTTTTTTAATTAACTTGGTATTGGTTCATTTCTGTGTCCTGGAAAATCTGTCTGTGGGATCTGCATGCCTCTGATGAGGGAACAGCAATCACAGACTGTTCTTGTATTTTCTCTTTTCTTTTCAAGCTCTTTGAAGAAAAGAGCTTGGGGTGCTCTGGGCTTGGTTTCAAGTGTCCGCCCCTGGTTGTGGGTTCAAAAGCACTTGATGGTGGCAGTGGATTCCCCAAAATCTGGGTATTAGGATTTGGTGTGTGTGGCGGGGGTTGTACCATAGCCTATAGGGTATGTCTACACTAGCCACCCTAGTTCGAACTAGGGTGGCTAATGTAGTCATTCGAACTTGCAAATAAAGCCAGGGATTAAAATATCCCAGGCTTTATTTACATGTTCCTGGGCGCCGCCATTTTTAAATGCCCTGTAGTTCGAACTCCCTGCCCGCGGCTACACGCGGCATGGGCTAGGCAGTTCGAATTAAAGCTCCTAATTCGAACTACCGTTACTCCTCATTGCAAAGTATATACAATTCAATATTCATTGCAAAGTATATACAATTAACGTTTTATATAACCAATAGCCTTTAGTTAATTGATTTATTGTGTATTACTGTGTTTTTTAAAAACCCCTTTATCAAAAAAAGCGAAGATTTGAAAGTGGCACAAGTAAGAGACAGCGAAAGCAATAGAGTGAAGCAGCAGTTAGGAGTTTAAAGCCAATAACATAATTTCTCGTAGAAAAGATGCCTCAGACATTAGACGGTGACCATATTGACAGTGACTTTTCCAGTTCTGATGATGATAAGTTTGTACCCACAAATGACACTTCAATGTCTCAAAATGAGGTGGTCATTAATCAAGACACAGAAATGCCAACAGTAATGATAGATGAAGAATCTACACTAGATTTAGAGACTGTACAGGCAGAAAATGAGGATCTTGGAGATGCTGCGCAGCAAGAAAAAGAACCAATGACTAGCACAGGACACAGTGTAACAACAGTGGCATCAGAACCTGATATTGGACTTCTTGATAAGAACAATGTTGCTCAAATTCAGTCATTTCTCAAAGTTAGTTGTTTTCAGATTCCAAGTAATATACCGAAAGATGCTAAAAATCATGCATTTCCCACTCATCTGCTGACAAAAATTATTCCAAATGGAGAGATCTACACAAGAGACTGGCTCTGCTGCAGCATGAAAAAGTAGGCTTTGTATTGTGTGCCCGGTTTCATTTTTAACGGTAATACTTCAAATGCATCAGTACTGTCTAATCCATCTGATTGGAGCATCAGTAGAGGATGGAGGAAGTTGAAAGACTGAATACCTGCACATGAAACTTCAGTATCACATAAAGATAATGATATTTCATTGAAATCAGCTAGTAGATTAGCACTGGCTGGCAGTTCAATTGAAAATTTACTCCTGAGTGAAATAAACACAGAAAATGAAAAAACTTCTCGAGCACATATTGAATGTCATTCTTTTTCTTTCTGAATGGGGTTTGGCTTTGTTTGGTTCCAGTCAACGTATCAGTGACCCTACAAATAGAAATTGCCTTGGTATACTTGAGCTTCTTAGCAAGTATGACCCACTTTTATCAGGCCATATTAAGTGTGTTTATGAATCACAAGAGAGTAGAAAACATATGCAAGTCTCTACTAGAATGCAAAACAAGTTTATTGAGCTATGTGGGACATTTGTGCAAACAACAATTCTGAAAGAGAGACGACATGCAAAGTACTTTTCAATTAATATTGATGCAACTCCAGACTGTTCTCATAAAGAACAGACAACCATGGTTGTTTGATATGTTAAAATTACAGGAAGTTAAAAGGTTTCTATTGAATAACAATTCATTTTGTTTGATAATTTCACAAAAAACCTGGAAAAGAAATCCAGCAATTGTATAACTTCTTCAGTAGCAGTCCTTGAGAGTGGGAAATTCTGAAGCATCATCTGCCTGTTTCCCTCATGGCATGTATACAATGAGATGATCAGCATGAACTGATGGTGTTAAACCAGTTGCACAGCATTTGGACTCTGTGAGAAAGGCTTTAAGTGAGCTTAAATCTCTTACTCTCATAGCACAGGCTCACACTGAGCTTGTCAATTCAGAAATATACATCCAAATCTGAATGCATTTTAAGGTTGTCCTTGTGGATGAAGCTGCTAAAAATGGTCCACAAAACTAATCTTGTAATTGAAGCATGCAATGCTACATTAGATGTTGACAGGAATAACATGGAACGACTTCTTAAAGATATTCAAAAGATTAGTGATCAATTGGATGCAATCCTTTCTAAGTCCAAATCAATAGCACAGGGTATTGACATTTCATCTGAGTTTTCTACCAACTGCAGCCTAACATTTCAATCTGATGCAAAAAAATGGGTTTTTTTTTGTTATTGACTCCATGAAATCTGCAATTTGACTCACTGTGACAAATTTGTACCCTTTTTGGATTCCTTTGGGAGTTCAGAGAACTAAGTGATGAAGATCTACATTCAATGGCTGACCAGTTTCAACAATGGTACAACAATGAAATTTCAAGAGATCTCT
Source organism: Rafetus swinhoei (assembly GCA_019425775.1). Lineage (NCBI taxonomy): Eukaryota > Metazoa > Chordata > Testudines > Trionychidae > Rafetus > Rafetus swinhoei. Next base: position 131,103,338 of record CM033424.1, read on the forward strand.
GAGACAAGACTGTCTTCCTGAAATGTACACATTCCACCAACTTTAAATTGGACTGCAAGCCAAAAGAACTGCTTCAAGAAATATTTGATCTCGGCCTGTCGACTCTATTTCCTACTATCACAGTTGCATTATGTATTTTTGTAGTCTCCCCACATAAGTGGCTTCATGTGAATCCATATTCAAAGTTGTGTTAAAAGAAGTAAAGAACTATCGTCGTTCTACAATAGGACAAGAGCGTATGAATAGGCTCACAATACTTAACATTAATAGTGATGTTGCACGTAAATTAGATGTTTCTTCAATTATGAACAAGTTTGCACACAATGAAGCCAGAAAAGCATTCCTAAAATGAAGAGTTTTGCTTGCAGTGGAAACTCACAATTAAAGTTACATTTCTAATACACATGCTATTGGTATAATGACTTAATTGTTCATAAATAAATGTCTCAAGTGTTCATTTTCATATATTGTTTTGGTTTTAGTATGACCCTGTGGTTGAGAAATAAGATATGTCGGGGGACCTGAAGCTGCGGCCTGTAAACTCAAAGTGGCCCAGGCCTCTGTCATTCTCTGAGAGGGCCTGCCTAATATATTACATTTTAATACTAAACAACATGCAAAGTAAACTAATTGTAAGAACTTAGCACAGTTATGATAGAAGTTAAGTTCCTGTTCACTTGACCCAGAATTCCAAATATTCTCTCATAAGATACATTTCTGAAGGCTCCTGAGAATGTCACTTTGATGAGCTCTCTTTCTTCTTCAGGATTGCTAAAACAAAAGGAAAAACTATGTAGCACTTTAAAGACTAACAAGATGGTTTAATAGGTGATGAGCTTTCGTGGGCCAGACCCACTTCCTCAGATCATATTCTGGAAGAGAATTGGCATGACCATATATACCAAAGAAATACAATGAAAAAAGTGAACGTATTATTAAACTGACAAATCAGATTTAGTACAGAAGGTGGGGTGAGGGGGAGGGATGGAGGGAATAGCTATTTGAGTCAATGAATGGCTAATCAGGGGTGATAAGTGGGAAGCTATCTTTGTAATGGTCAAGGTAATTAGCATCTTTGTTAAGGCCCATTCATAAAGTGTCAAATTTAAGCATGAAAGAAAGTTCTGAAGTTTCCCTCTGTAATCTGGTGTTAAAGTCTCTTTGAAGTAAGATGCATGTAGTAAGGTTGTTAAGACTATGTCCAGGTAGGCTGAAGTGAAAATCAACTGGTTTTTCCTTGTGAAGATGTCTGATGTCTGATTTGTGGGCATTAATTCTTTGGCAAAGTGTCTAGTTTGGTTTGAACTAATGCGTCCCGGCGCACACTTCCTGGTTCGAATCAGCTGTGATTTGAACTAGCATACCGGCGAGATCTTGCTAATGAAGCACGGGATATTTAAATCCACGCTTCATTAGCAATTTTGAATGCCTGCATTTGCATCCCTAGTCCGAACTAGGGTGCAAGTGTAGACATACCCATACTTAAAAAGGTTGGAGACCACTGCTCTAGATGGTGCTTTGTCCTGCCATGAGGGCAGGGGACTGGACGTGATGACCTCTTGAGGTCCCTTCCAGTTCTAGTGTTTTATGATTCTATAGCTGAGAAAAGCACTTTAAATTTGTCATTTGGCACAAATATAAAGAATCAACCCCAGCCCTGGGCTGGAGACTGAGCTAGTGTACACCACTTACTAACACACGAGGGTAGCTTTTCTAAAATATATATTTCACTGCTTCTATTGATTTTGTTTAATTGTTGTTCCATATGTGTCATGTGTGTGTACATGCTTTCCTTTCCTTCCTATTCCCCCTTACAATAAATATGGTTTTGCAGCATAAAGAAATCTGAAAAACTATTTGTAGCTTCAGTATTCAGGCTGACAAGGCAACTGTCAGTTCAAAGTACATTCTTTCTCTCAAGGCATTACATAACCAATGACAGAATAGATTTTGTTTTCCACATTACCAGAAAGCTGCCAGCAAGAAAACTATTCACTGGAGGTTACAGCAATCAAAATACAATGTTTTAAGATTTTATTTTTTCCAATCATTACTTGACAAAACAAAAATAGATCTTTTTGGAAGAAAGCTTCATTTTAATTGTGATGTATATCTCTGAAGGTATGTCTACACTAGCCCCCTAGTTCGAACTAGGGAGGCTAATGAGGGCGACCGAAATTGCAAATGAAGCGCGGGATTTAAATATTCCGCGTTTCATTAGCATGTTCCTGGGCGGTCGTCATTTTGGAAATTGACTAGCCTGGAAGAACTGCCCGCATCTACACGCAGCAGAGAAGGGCGAATCCGAAATAAACCCCTTATTTTGAATTAACAGGTAAACCTCATTCCATGAGGAGTAACAGCTAATTCGAGTTAGGGGTTTACTTTGAACTCCCGTTTCACTGCTGCCAAAAAGAGCCAAAAGTAAGGGTATGTCTACACTAGCCCCCTAGTTCGAATTAGGGAGGCTAATGAGGGTGACCGAAATTGCAAATGAAGTGCGGGATTTAAATATCCCACGCTTCATTAGCATGTTCCTTTGGTCTGAACCAGTATGGCCATTCTTATGTTCTTATCTACCCATGCTGCTACACTGCTGTCTAGGGTCATGCTAGATCAGTCAGAGCTACTGCTATGGAAGCTGAGTCAGTGAGGAGGACAATCACAGCAGCATAGCTGTACCCTGAATGGAGATGGTGAATTTTTTTTTTAAATCTAAACTTAAATGTTTTGGGGAAATGTAGGAAATGCACATGCACACACATGCATGACCTCCTCCCCCATTGTTTCAGAATAGCCTGATAGTCAGGGCACTCATCTGGGGTGTGAGACACCAAAGTTGAAGTCCCTGCTCTGAATCAAACAAACTGGGACTTCAGCCTTGCTCCCTTGCACCCCAGAAGAATCAGTCTCTCTCCCATGCTTGAGCTGTTTGACTTTGTATAAACATTTTAATATTCATGGTCTAGATAATGCTTCCTCTATATCTTGTGATTAGGGCACTGGTCTGGGGTGTAGGAGACTCAGGTTCAAGTCTGCTCCAGTTAATTCATAATAAACACTTTAATCTGCCTCTCCCCCTTCATATGTATGTAAAACACTATGATCTCTTGTTTATTTAGGAACATGTGTAAAACCAAATTCTAAAACCATGACATTTTACATGAAGTGGTTCCCCCCCTCTCCCGACAGACCTAGTCCATGGGGCAATTATTGTAATGAACACTGAAAAGTGTTATACAAATGTCTGTAGCAAATGACTCAGGTGCCAGGTTTTTTCACATTTTCAGATTCCTGAACCAATCATTAGTGCTAGTAAAGCTCTTTTGCTTAAATATTAAGGGGAAAAGACTACAAAAGGTAATGTACCTGTCTAAAGTGAGTTTGTTTTCATATTGGAACAAATACTTGTAGTAAGTTGAGGGTCAGTAACATGGAGTAAGTAGGCCTAAATGGAGGCCTGTAACATGAAAACAGCAACAGGCCTGCAATCTAGTGAGCAAGACTTTGGTTCAGTAACACAGGAGCCAAGAAAGAGGCCCTACTGATAACTGTGTAATTGTGTAAGTTAGGTAGAGCATGGAAGGACACAGGGAGGCACCGAGAACAGACTGTAAGCCAAAGGGGAGTAACAGAACATCTTAATAAGAAATGTCTTGGTACAAAGACTTCCTAAAAACTAATGCACATACCGACCTAGGTTCAGGACCAGGTCGGAATTGACAGCATGAAGGATAGTAAGTAAGCCCACCTTCTATAAGGTGAGGGGTGGTAACTAGGCAACATAGCATGGTAACCTGGTACATAAAGAAGTGATGTAAGTTGTTTGTACCTATCTATAAAAGGACACCACAAAAGGTGCTCTCTGGCCGACCTTGGGGGGGGGCGCACTAGGCACCTGAAAGGCAGGTGTTATTGCCTAAACTTACAGAATGCACAGTAGCTTAACTCTGACTAACTGCTGTTAATATCTATTATATGGCAATAGGCCTGCCCGGTGTTGGTACCTTGTCAACGCGGGCCATAGTGCCCAGTGGTGTAACATTGTACGGATCTCTGTTACCAACCGTTAGAGCTTTGCATTTGACAATAAATCTGCTCAATTGATTTCAAACCTTGCCTGCATCTGTTGTTTCTGGGGCCTCTCAGAGATCTCCTGTGTTGATCCAAGTACACGGGGTCTAACACTCTAGATAAAGGGAGTACCGATTGTTACGCACGCAGCCGAAAGTTTATCATCACCGATCGAGTAGAGGTCCTGTCAGGAGCGTGCCAGGACGACCCTGGCCAGACGACGCTGACACTGACAGTTCAGACCACCAAAGGTACCGAGCTACAGAACACCAAGGTACAACAATACTATTACATCATTTCCTCAGCACTACGTGATACAGTGTTGAGCAGTTTGGAATCCACCCAGAAGAGGGCAGTAGAGCTAGTGAATTCATTACCCAATTTATAGAGATGCCACCTTTTTTGCCCTATGCTGCATTTATTTTCCACAGGAGTTAATGGAATTTTCCAGCTTGAAAGGGAAGTACGATAGATTAGACATATGTAGTATAATGTAAATCTGTAATTTGTTATATGTAGATACCATTCCAGCATTTCTTACTCACTGGGTCCACCCCAGAGATCTTAACTCAGTTCTAAGACAAGATAAAATGAACTTCAATAGTTTTACCTAAATGATGACAGAGTAAGGATCTGCAGAGTGCACACAAATGGGAATTTTGCCCGAGTTAACAGGATAGGGCTCTTATGTACTTATATCTATATTTCTGGATTCTGGAATATATTAAAACAATATACACTTTACAAGCTAAAAGTGTATAGAATCATAGAACTCTAGAACTGGAAGGGACCTTGAGAGGTCATGGAGTCCAGTCCTCTGCCCTCACGGCAGGACCCAGAACCATTTAGACCATCTAACCTGCTCTTGAATATCTCCAGAGATGGAAATTCCACAACATCCCTAGGCAACTTATTCCAGTGTTTAGCCACCCTGACAGGAAGTTTTTCCTAATGTCCAACCTAAACCTCCCTTGCTGCAGTTTAAGCCCATTGCTTCTTGACCTATCCTCAGAGGCCAAGGAGAACAATTTTTCTCCCTCCTCGCTTTGACACCTTTTTAGATACCTGAAAACCACTATCATGTCCCCTTTCAGTCTTCTCCTTTCCAAACTAAACAAGCCCAGTTCTTTCAGACTTCCTTCATAGGTCATGTGCTCTAGACATTCTTGTTGCTCTTCTCTAGAACTTCTCCAATTTCTCCACATCTTTCTTGAAATGTGGTGCCCAGAACTGGGCACAATACTCTAATTGAGGCCTAACCAGCACAGAGTAAAGTGGAAGAATGACTTCTTGTGTCTTGCTCACAACACTCCTGTTAATGCATCCCAGAATCATGTTTGCTTTTTTTGCAACAGCATCACACCGTTGACTCATATTTAGCTTGTGGTCCACTATAACCCCTAGATCCCTTTCTGCCATACTCCTTCCTAGAAAGTCACTTCCCATTCTGTATGTGTGAAACTCATTGTTCCTTCCTAAGTGGAGTACTTTGCATTTGTCATTATTAAATTTCATCCTATTTACCTCACACCATTTCTCCAGTTTGTCCAGATCATTTTGAATTATGACCCTATCCTCCAAAGCAGTTGAAACCCCTCGCAGCTTCGTATCATCTGCAAACTTAATAAGCATACTCTCTATGCCAATATCTAAATCATTAATGAAGATATTGAACAGAACCAGTCCCAAAACAGACCCCTGTGGAACCCCACTTGTTATGCCCTTCCAGCAGGATTGTGAACCATTAATAACTACTCTCTCAGAACAGTTATCCAGCCAGTTATGTACCCACCTTACAGTAGCCCCATATAAGTTGTATTTGACTAGTTTATTGATAAGAAGATTATGCGAGGCTGTATCAAATGCCTTACTAACGACTAGGTATACCACATCCACCAATTCTCCCTTATCCACAAGACTTGTTATCCTATCAAAGAAAGCTATCAGATTGATTTGACATGATTTGTTCTTTACAAATCCATGCTGGCTGTTACCTATCACCTTATTATCTCTCAGATGTTTGGAAAGGAATTCCTTAATTACTTGCTCCATTATCTTCCCTGGCACAGACTGGTCTGTAGTTTCCTGGGTTGTTCTTATTTCCCTTTTTATAGATGGGCACTATATTTGCTCTTCTGGACTCTCCCCCAAATTCCATGATTTTCCAAAGATGATAGCTAAAGAATCAGATACCTCCTCTATCAGCCCCTTGAGTATTCTAGGATGCATTTCATCAGGCTCTGATGACTTGCAGACATCTAACTTTTCCAACTGATTTGTAACTTGTTCTTTTTTTATTTTATCTTCTAAACCTACACCCTCCCACTAGTATTCACTATGGGTATGTCTACACAGCAAAGTTATTTCGAAATAACAGCAATTATTTTGAAATAACTTTGCTAGCATCTACACAGCCAAACCACTATTTCAAAATTATTTTGAAATAGCGGAGGGCTTATTTCAAAATATGTAAACCTCATTCTACAAGGAATAGTGCTTATTCTGAAATAGCTATTTCAGAATAGGTGTTGTGTAGACAGGGAATAGGGGCTATTTCAAAATAGGACACCTCCAGCCCTTCCCAGGGTGCCCTGCTGGCCACTCTGGCACACACAAGGAAAACTCTTCTCCTCCCTCTTCCCCTCTGGAGCTCTTAAAGTTCCAGAGTCTGGCCAGAGCCTTTGTGGCTAGCACCAGGCCTGCCAGCTCTGAGCCACTCTGCTCCTGCCCCTGACCTAGTGGCACAAAATGAGCCAGCCAGTCAGTACCAGCCAGCCCTCCAGCAGTCCCCAGGAGCAGTCCTCCAGCTCCCAAGAGCCTGCCAGGGGCCAGAAGAGATGGGCGCCTTCCTGATCTAGTGCAGAGGTCATGGACCTTATTGAGGTTTGGGGGGATGCCACCAACCTCCATGATCTCCGCACTAGATGCAGGAATGCTGCAGTCTATGGCTGAATGGCTGCCAGCATGGCTGACAGAGGCCACATCCACACCCAGGAACAGGTGTGGATGAAGATAAAAGAGCTGCAGCAGGCCTATGCCAGGGCCACAGGGGGCAGCTCCCAACCAGGGGCAGACACAGACAGCTGCCCCTACTTCCATGCCCTGGACCACATCCTGGGGGGGCAGTACGGTCCGTTCCCCCCAGGTGGTCATTGACCCTGAGGCAGAGGGCCCTGATGATGGCATGGACGAGGAGGAGGAGGGCCAGGAGCCAGGGTCACCATGCCTCTCAGCCAGGACCCCCAAGCCATCCCCACGGACCTGTCCCAGGCATTATCTGAAGCCGGGGAAGCAACATATGAGTGTCATCACTGCCCCCTTAGGCGGGGCAGGGAGGGGACGGACCAGGGACTGCGCGCATGGGCCTTGCTGGCCACGGACCATGCAGCAACCTGTGCACATGTGAGCGTGTGCCATGCCACCCCTGGTCACATAGCCCCAGCTGACTGCCACACAGGGTCCTTGGCCTGTTAGCGACAAGGGTGTGTAGAGAGACATGGCATGCTCCTGACCCTGGGGTGGGACATGGCAGGATGCCCTCCCTCCACAAGCCCCCTCTACATGGAGGTAGGGAACATCTCCCCCCCCCCACACACACACACTGATATACAGCACAGGGGCATGGGTGCAGTCTCGGGGCAGCTCCCACTCCCAGGGATAGCAGGACATCCCGAACATGGCCTGTGTGCAGAGAACTATCATCCTCGCCTTGCAGAGTGGGGCTGGGCTTCATGCACTGTGTCCCCAGGGATAACTGACCACTTCTCTTGGTTCTCCACAGCTGCACCAGCTGTGAGTGGAGGGTGCACCACCCCACCTGGGACATCCTCCCACACCTGAGGGCTCCGCAGGCATGCCCGTACTTTGGACGACTACCAGCGGCAGCACTTGGGGCACTGCGAGCCCTGCACCACACCCTTGACCACTGGGTAGAGGAAGACCTGCAGCTCCGGCGGGAGAGCTGGTGAGAGTAGCTTGCCCAGGGCCTTGCCATCTGTGCCCATCTGCAGACCCTGGTGCAAAGCTTTCTGCCTCTTACCACTCCAGACTCTGCTGCCTCCCCAGCTACTGCTCCTCCTCCCACTCCTTCTCCCCCTCCCGCTTCTCCCTCCACACCCTCCCCACCTCCCCTGGGATGCTGAGGCCCCCGCAACCCGTGGTGCTGGGCACCAGTGCGGCCAGCGCCACTCCAACCCTGAGCCTCTCCTCCCCCTTCCTCCCCTTTCCTCCCCCTTTCAGCACCCTCCTCCCAGGTTTCCCCCTTCCCTCTCCCATCTTCTCTCCTCCCCTCTCCTGCTTTCTTTCCCCAGTCTCACCTAAGTTTCATTTCCCCCCCAGTTCTGTTGAATAAATAGTTTGGTTTAATGAAAACACATGTCTTTATTTTCCATCAGGAAGGGGGGCTAGGGAGGACTTTTAACACTCCTGTCATCTGAAGAAGTGGGTTGTGCCCACGAAAGCTCATGATACCATCTACATGTTTTGTTAGTCTCTAAGAGTATGTCTACACTGCCACCCTAGTTCGAACTAGGGTGGCTAATATAAACATTCGAACTTACAAATGAAGCCGGGATTTAAATATCCGGGCTTCATTTACATGTTCAGCGCCGCCATTTTTAAATGCCCGTAGTTTGAACTACCTGCCCCGGCTACACGCGGCACAGACTAGGTAGTTCGAATTAAAGCTCCTAATTCGAACTATCATTACTCCTCCTGCAAGGAGGTTTAACAGTAGTTCGAATTAGGAGCTTTAACTCGAACTACCTAGTCCGTGCCGCGTGTAGCCGCGGGCAGGTAGTTCGAACTACGGGCATTTAAAATGATGGCACCGGGAACATGCAAATGAAGCCGGGATATTTAAATCCCGGCTTCATTTGCAAGTTCGAATGCCTACATTAGCCACCCTAGTTTGAACTAGGGTGGCAGTGTAGACATACCCTCTGATGCTGCTAGACCATTCGATGTTTTTTTAATGTGAAAAAAGTTTACAACAGTTCTCAGTCCATTAGTCATCTTAAAAGACTGACACAGTTTCCACCCCTTTCCAGCTCCTCGGAGATACAAATGGAAAGTAAGGTAATGTGGCCATGTTTTGAGAGCATGCTGCACTTTCTAAAAGGAAATGCAGGAGTTATTTCACAGCATGCCTTGCTTTGCTTAGCACATTCAGAAGCACGTTGCCTGCCTGTTCTGCAGGCAGGCTGCTGCTGGAACTAATGGCCTTCATAAATGAAAGGCTAATCGTATTAGCTAGAGCTGTGAATACATAAGGCGTTAGTGTAGTCTCATCCTACTTTTACACTAGTGTAATGCCACTGATTTCATTGGAGTCACTCTTGATTTAAGCCAGTCTGAAAAGAGAAACAAGCCCTTTTTCAAATCAAAAACTATTTTTTTAATAAAAACACTGAAATTATGAATTGAGTGAAATTTGCCTTATAGACAATGCTATGACTAGGCCATATTTTGCATTGTTGAGGAGCATTTGCATTTCTGAGATAATGTTATCTGGTCTGTTGCATCATTTATGTTTATGATTTATCAATTGTGCAAAAAGCAAATCCCTTATTAAAGAGGAGTGAAAGAGCCTACGTTTACTTCAATCATCTTTCCATGAGCTCATTCTGAACATTAGTTATTCTATGTAATATATATATTTACTGTTATATTGCATTTATCCACTTTTTCTGAAATGTATGAGAAATACTATAAAACGTGTCTGGAGTGGTGCATGTGTATATGTTGGGATGGAACTGGAGAAATGTAATTAATATGATAGCCATGATTTGAAAGAAAAAAGCTAGTATATACGCTGAGTAAAAATATAGCTTTGTGACTCCTACAATATTAAACTAGGTAGCTTTGTTAAACAACACATTTCATGTCCATAATTATTTTAGACCTATAAAAACTGCACAAAATATAGTTGTACAAAATATTCCCATAGCTTGAACCTCAGGAACATAAGTTATAATCTTTCATTAGTTTATATTACTGTTAGAGATAATAATCAATGTACAGAACTATTCTTGCCCATGTTTTCTTTTTGTTTTAATGTAGCTATGTGTTGTAGAAGTCCATGGGATTACTGAGGGTTGGAAGAGACCTCAGGAGATTGTCTGGTGCAACATCCTGCTCAAACCAGGACTAATTCCAATTAAATTATCCCAGCCAGGGTTTTGTCAAGCCTGGCCTTGAAAACTTTTAAGGATGTAGATTTCACTATCTCCTTAGGTAATCCTATTTCACCACCCTTTTGGGCTATACTACAGAGTTGTTGCACAAAAACTTGAGGAGAGTCCACACTACAAGCATGTTTTTGTGCAAGAAAATTTACAGTACATCGTAAGAAGAAGGGAGTTACTCACCTCGTGCAGTAATGACTGTTCTTCAAGCTGTGTGTCCCCGTGGGTGCTCCACGTCAGGTGTAGGGACATTCCAAAGCCTCAGAGTGGAGCTTTTTCTAGCAGTGCCTGCAAGCCGTACATGCGTGAGGAGAGCTCGTGCTGTCCTCTGTCATCTCGTGCGCACTGCTCACTCCCCCTTCAGTTCCTCTTCTTCACTAGCATAATTTGGGACTCCAAGTAGAGGGGAGAAAGGGAGGGTCATGGAGCACCCATGGGGACACACACCTCAAAGAACAGTCGTTACTGCACAAGGTGAGAAACTCCCTTTTTCTTCTTTGGATGATGTCCCTGTGGGTGCTCCATGTCAGGGAACTGGCAAGCAGTATCTGACAGGATGGTGTGAATCAAAGTCACTGCTTAGAGGCTGTAGATAGCGCCGCCGTTGCCAGTGCTGAATCGGCAGCCAGTTCTGGCATAATGTCTAGCAAAGGTATGGTCTGAGGATCATGTGGCTGCCCTGTAGATGTCTTTGAGTGATACGTCGGTGAGGAAGGCTGTTGAGGTGGTAGCTGCACAGGCCGTGTGTGCCCTTGACAGAGTTGGCAAGGGCTTGTTGCGGAGTGCATGACAACGCAGTATGCACAATGAGATCCACTTGGAAATGCATTGCATAGAAATAGGTGCACCCTTCAACTGTGGTGCGTTGGAAGTGAACAAGTGAGAAGATGTTACCGGTCCTCCAAAAGCTCGTGAATGGATTTACTGGTCCCTGTGTCAAAAACTTTGGGAACCCCTGCTGTAGTGGTTCATCCCAGTGGATGAGGAAGGCGTTGCCATGAGATCCTCTGCCTAGATCGTCTCTCAAGCAAAAGCAGGGACACTTGGTATTGGCTGGAGTCGCAAAGAGGTCTATAGTTGGCACCCCCGGCCCCCATCAGTGGAAGACAGAGGTGAGTATGGCCAGGTGTAATTCCCATTCGTAGTCGCAGTTGAAATCTTGACTCAGGGCTTCTGCCCAAACATTGTTTATTCCGGGTAAGTATGAAGCCTTCAGGGTGATGGCATGTTGAATGCACAAATTCCAGAGGCGGATGGCTTCAGCACATAGTAACGGGGAGTGAGCTCCCCCCATCTGTTTATGTAAAACATGGTTGTCATGTTGTCGGTAACTATGTGAACAGTCTAGTCCATAATAAGAGGAAGAAAATGGTTGCAGGCATTCCTCACGGCCCTGAGCTCCAGGAGGTTGATATGCAATGAGGATTCGTGTGCCCACCACCTACCCTGAACTGTGTGATGAAGTAGATGCGCGCCCCATCCGATAATGGAGGCATCTGTAGTAATCTGTATGGATGGTTTGGGCTGGTGGAAGGGACACCCGTGAGAAGACTGGGGGGAACCGTCCACCATGTGAGTGAGTCCTGTACCTTCTTGGGGAACACGGTGTGTAGGGAGTGGAGGCCTGGTCTGTAGACTGACACTAGCCAGTGCTGTAGGGCTCGGAAATGAAGGCGAGCATCTTGTATGACATAGGTGGTAGCCACCATGTGTCCCATTGCTTGTAGGCAGGTGAGAACTGTAGTGGTAGGGGTAGTCCTCAATGAGGTGACAATGTCATGCAATGCAGAGAACTGGTTTTGGGAAAGGTAAGCTCTGGCTGTCAACGAATCAAGCCGGGCCTCAATAAATTCTATGCCCTGAGTGGGGAACAGGGTTGATTTCTGTTCGTTTATTAGAAGTCCCAGATGGTGGAAGGTCTACCTGGTGTTGGAAATCATGTTGGCAGTTTCCACCTGAGATCGGCCTTTTATGAGACAATTATCTAGATACGGAAAGATGACGATGCACTGTTGTCGGAAGTAGGCTGTAGCCACAGCCAGGACCTTTGAAAAGACTCTGGGAGCCAAAGATAGCCCAAAGGGAAGTACTCTGTACTGGTAATGATCGTGGCCAGTAGTAAATCTGAGATAGCACCTGTGCGATGGGTGTATGGCGACATGAAAATATGCGTCCTGAAGGTCTGGTCTGGAGTTCGAGGCCCTCCCGGAGCTGTGGGGACAGGAGGAGGCCTTGGAGGATCCCTGGGCCCGGAGAAGAAATGCAGACATCTTTAGTCAGATGGCGCAGGCCTTGGCCAAGCACAGACACCCACTCTGGACCTTTGAACAGGTCCGGAGTAAGGTTAAAGAACTGCAGCTGGCGTATGTCCGTGCCAGCGAGCGCTCAGGGTCAGGACCCCACACCTACCCCTACTTCAGGGAGCTCCATGCCATCCTGAAGGATGCAGAGAAGGAATCCCCATCCACCCTGGTGAACCCTGGGCTGCGGACTCCCATTGTGAACCAGCAGGAGTAGGAGCAGGAGCAGGAAGGCGAGGGGCCAGCCGGCAGTGGGGCATTACTGTGTGACACATGGACACAGCTGGCAGCCCCTGAGCACACCTGGGATCCTGCTGGTCACACACGTTTTGCCATGGGGGGGGAAGAGAGGGGAGAAATGGGGGGACACCTGCTGGAAGCAGGCTAGCCACAAGGGCGCAGGCCTGACCCCCCCCCCCCCCACACACTGAGGAGTGCTGCACACAGTATGCAGCCATGCCTGCCCGTGCGAGACAGCAGCTGCACCCATAGAAAGCACTGCGAGCCGCCCCTGTGTGTGCGGCCTCCAGGGAGGCTGCTCCCGGCTCCTCTGCCACCCCTGAGGGAATCCCACTGTGGCCAGACACTTACCTGGGCTGCTTGTCTGTGGGCGGGGGGCAGCCCGGTCCTCTGGATTGCAGACTATTAGTCACTGCTCATGGCGGAAGGCACGGCCTCAGGGACAGTGTCTGCAGGGATGACTGACCGCCTCTCCCTCCTGTGTGTTTTCCACAGCCGGACCAGCTGGGAGTGAAGGGCCAGCCAGTCCACCGCTGCCATTTGCCACAGCCCAGGGACCACATGCCAGGGCCCGGGATCAGCTCATGTGGCAGCATGTCACTACCATAGAGAGGATGGAGCAGACGCTGGCCCACAAGCTCCGCTCCGACCCTCAAGTTGCGGCAACATGCCTGGGGACAGTACCTGGAGCGATGTGACCGCATGTGCACAAAAAAACCATAATGGTCAGCATGGCGGCACACATGGCCTGTGCTGCTCCGCTGCCATACCTATGCCCCCTCCTCCTGCCCCCCTGCTAACCCTGACCCTGCTCCTGCCCCCCATCCTGGCCACCTCCCTGTGCTCCTTGCACTCACCCATCCACAACCCCAACGAGGCCCCTGCACCTGAGTTGGCACAAGCAGCCGCCTCTCGCAGTCATGAGTCCCCCCTCCCAGTTTAGAGCCCCCTCTCCCTGCCCACCTTTTGTTGATGGTCAATAAATACAGTTTATTTTTGGTTGCAAATCAAAGAGGCTTGCTTAATGGGAAGTCAGGGAAGGGGGGAAGAGAGGGATTGTGGTGGGGAAGGGATGTGGCCGCAAGGCAGGGGACCCTTGGTAGGAGGCCTTGGGGAGAGTTACTGGGGTGCTTGCAAGAACCTCTCCTTCAGGGCCCCCTGGATGCGCACCCCAGCCTGCTGGGCCTGCTGGATGGCAGCTGTCTGGGGCTGCTCAAATGCATGACTCTTGTGGCCAGTGTCTACCTCCCACCCTGGCCTCCCCCTTCCTCTTCACAATGTTGTGGAAGACACAACATGCCGCAACCACCTCAGGGAAGTTGTGCTTCCCCATGTTGAGGAAGCGGAAATGGAAGCACGCCTTGAGACAGCTGAAGGCACACTCGACCTAATTCCTGGCCCGGTTCAGGTGGGCATTAAATTGTTCCCTGCTGGGGTCCAGGTAGGGCTTCATGAGCCACCGCATGAGGGGGTAGGCCACATCCTCCATGATGCACAGTGGCATCTGCACATCCCCAACTGCAAATTCCCCAACTGCGCAACAGGCTGGAGTTTTGAAAGATGCGGGCGTCGTGTGCTCTGCCTGACCACCCGACAAAAATGTCAATAAAGTGTCCCCGGTGGTCAACCAGGGCCTGCAGCACCATCGAAAAGTAGTCATTGCAATTGATGAAACGGGTTGCTTGATGGTCCGGTGCTTGGATGGGGATGTGGGTCCCATCAATGGCTCCCCCGCAGTTCGGGAACCCCAGGGCAGCGAATCCGGCCACAGCTGTGTCCAGGTCTCGCAGATGGATGACCCTCTTCAGCAGGATGAAGTTGATGGCCCTCACTACCTGCAGAAGGGCACAGAGAAATACAGAAAACACACGAGATGAGGGGGGGGGTTCATGAGCCCTAGGGTGGTGCCCGCCCCCCTCTAATGCCCTCTCCTCCCAAACACCCCAGGAGCTCTCCCATGAGGCTGCCTCCACCCCCGCAGCAGGGCTGTGTGAGGGCGGGACGGCACAACCCCCTGGGGGACGGGGCTTCCCCCTAACCCCACTGCACCCCCCCTCCCAAGACTCTTCCCCCCCCCCCACTCCCATGCAGGGATTGCAGCCCCAGAGGGCCTTACTTGCATGAGGAGGTTGCCCACCAACCGATAGCTGTCTGGGGTGGCAAGCTTCCAGAGGGCGATGGCGACCCTCGGCGATGGTGACCCTCGGGGGATGGTGGGCCACAGGTGGGTGTCGCATCTCCAAAGGGCAGGGGCAAGGCAGGCACACAGCTCCAGGAATGTCTCCTTCCTCATGTGGACATTCTGGAGCCACTACTGGTCGTCCCACTGAAGTGTTCGTTTTTCTCAAATGCAAATAAAAAGACTTTGAAACTCATTCGCCTAGTGAAGGTGTCAGTGAACTCTGACAACATTGGTCTGCTTAACTCTAGATGTCTGTTCTTAATTTATGCATTGGCCTGTTGTATGAATCTTTTGCAAATGTGGAGCTTCTTAGAATCACAGGATGGCCACAACCACAGATTATTATATAGACCAGACACCAAGCCTGGGTTAAGGCAGTGGTCCCCAACATTTTGGGGCTGCCGGGCGCCTGGGGGTGGGGCCGCATATGCGCCGTGTGCCCGGGGCCGGCACTGCGCATGTACCGCACGCCTGGGGCAGGGGCCACCCATGCGCCACGCACCCAGGGTCGGCACCAGGGCAGGGGCTGCCCATATGCCACGCGCCCGGGGCCGGCACCGCGCATGTGCCGTGCGCCCAGAGCAGGGCAGGGCCGGCCCAGATCATTTGGCAGGCGCACATAAATACCCCGGCGGGTGCCATGGCGCCTGCGGGCACCGCGTTGGAGACCACTGGGTTAAGGTATAGTTGACTAGTGACTAATTTCCCAGTTTCTGGAATCATGGGATTCTATACAAATCTTGAACTTTTATTTTTTTAAATGACTAAGTTTGTGGTTGAAAAAAAAGTTTGAAAATGTCAACCAGCTGCAACAAAATCAGAGATACTTCCTGTGCCTGCAGATCAGGGCACCATTTATGGTGGGCTGGGGGGCAGTCGTCCCCCCTCACAAAGTTTGAACCCTATTAAAGTTCTAGCATTCACCGCATCCTCTGGCAAGGAGTTCCACAGGCTGACACTGTGCTGAGTGAAGTAAAGCTTCCTTTTGTTTGTTTTAAACCTGCTGCCTATTAACTTCATTTAGTAACCCCTTGTTCTTATATTGTGGGAATAAGTAAATAACTTTTCCTTATTCACGTTTTCCATACCAGTCATAATTTTATAGACGTCTATCATATTCCCCCTTAGTCTCCTCTTTCCTAAGCTGAAAAGTCCAAGTCTTTTAAATCACTCTTCATATGGGACCCGTTCCAAACCCCTAATCATTTTTGTTGCCCTTTTCTGAACCTTTTCCAAAGCCAATATATCTTTGTTGAGATGAGGCGATCACATCTGTATGCAGTATTCAAGATGTGGTTGTACCATGGTTTTATAGAGAGGCAATAAGATATTTTCTGTCTTATTCTCTATCCCTTTTTTAATGACTCCTAACATTCTATTTACTTTTTTGACTGCCGCTGCACACTGAGTGGATGTTTTTAGAGAACTATCCACAATGACTCCAAGATCTCTCTCTTGAGTAGTTGTAGCCAAATTACTCCCCATCATACTGTATATATAGTTGGGATTATTTTTTCCAATGTACATTACTTTACATTTATCAACATTAGATATCATTTGCCATTTTGTTGCCCAATCATTAGTTTGGTGAGATCTTTTTGAAGTTCTTCACAGTCTGCTTTGGTCTTACCTATCTTGTGCAGTCTGGTATCATCTGCACATTTTGCCACCTCACTGTTTACCCCTCTCTCTAGATCATCTATAAATATGTTGAATAGGATGAGTCCCAGGACAGACCCTTGAGGGACCCCACTAGTTAACTTTCTCCACTCTGAAAGCTTCCCATTTATTCCTATCCTTTGTTTCCTGTCTAAAAGAATCAGTTACCAATCCACAAAATGACCCTCTCTCTTATCCCCATGACAACTTACTTTACTTAAAAGCCTTTGATGAGGGACCTTGTCAAAAGCTTTCTGGAAATCTAAGTATACTATATCCACTGGATCCCCTTTTCCACATGTTTGTCTGACAATTTTATTCTTTACCATAGTTTCAACTAATTTGCTTTGTACTGACATCAGGCTTACCAGTCTATAATTGCCGGGATCACCTCTAGAGGCCTTTTAAAATATTGTCATGATCTTCCAGTCATTAGGTATGGAAGCCGGTTTAAAGGATAGGTTACAAAACAAAGTTAGCAGTTCCACAATTTCCCAATTGAGTTTTTTCAGAACTCTTGAATGAAAGCCATCTGGTCCCCGTGACTTGTTACTGTTAACTTTATCAATTTGTTCCAAAACCTCCTCTACTGACAACTCAGTCTGGGACATTTCCTCATATTTGTCACCTGAAAAGAATGGCTCAGGTTTGGGAATCTCCCTAACATCCTTAGCCATGAAGACCAAAGCAAAGAATTAATTTAGCTTTTCTGCAATGACCTTATCATCTTTGAATGCTCCTTTAGCATCTCAATTGTCCAAGGGCCCCACTGGTTGTTTAGCAGGCTTTCTGCTTCTGATATACTTAAAAATATTTTACTATTACTTTTTGAGGTTTTGGCTAGCTGTTCTTCAAACTCCTTTTTGGCTTTTCTTATTATATTTTTACACTTAATTTGATAAAGTTTATGGTCCTTTCTATTTCCTCACTAGGATTTGATTTCCACTTTTTAAAAGATATCTTTTTATCTGTCACTGCTTCTTTTATCATCTGGTTGTTAAGCCACCATGGCACTTTTTTGGTTCTCTTGCTGTGTTTTTTAATTTGGGGTATACATTTAAGTTGGGTTTCTATTACGGTGTCTTTGAAAAGTTTCCATGCAGTTTGCAGAGATTTTACTTTTGTCACTGTACCTTTTAATTTCTGTTTAACTAACTTCCTCATTTTTGGGTAGTTCCCCTTTCTGAAATTAAATGCCACAGTATTGGGCTGCTGAGGTGTTTTTCCCACCACCAGGTTATATTTTATTACATTATGGTCTCTAATTCCAAGCGGTCCAGTTATATTTACTTCTTGAACCAGATCCTGCACTCCACTTAGGACTAAATCAAGAATAGCCTCTTCCCTTGTGGGTTCCAGAACCAGCTGCTCCAAGAAGCAGTCATTTAAGGTATCAAGAAATTTTATCTCTGCATCCCATCCTGAGGTGATGTGTACCCAGTCAATATGGGAAAAGTTGAAATCCCCCACTATTATTGAGTTTTTAAATTTGATAGCCTCTCTAATCTCCCTTAACATTTCATAGTCACTATCATTGTCCTGATCAGGTGGTCGATAATATATCCCTACTGCTATATTCTTATTATTGGAACATGGAATTACTATCCATAGAGATTCAATGTAACATTTTGGCTCATTTAAAATTTTTACTTCATTTGAGTCTACATTTTCTTTCATGTATGGTGCCACTCTCCCACCAGCACGATCTGTTCTGTCCTTCTGATATATTTTGTACGCTGGTATGACTGTGCCCCATTGATTGTCCTCATTCCACTAAGTTTCCATGATGCCTATTATATCAGTATCCTCCTTTAAAACTAGGCACTCTAGTTCACCCATTTTACTATTTGGACTTCTAGCGTTGGTGAATAAGCACTTTAATAATTTGTCACTATTTATCAGTCTGCCATTTCGTGATGTGTTAAGACTTTTTCATTTGATTGTGTCTCATCTGATCTGACCCATACTTCCATCCTCTCCTCCTGACTAGAACTTAGAGCATCTCTATTAATAGAGCCTCCTCTAAAAGATGTCTCTGTCTGATCCACGTGCTCCTCTGCATCCATCGGCTTTCCCCCAGTCCTTAGTTTAAAAACTTCTGTACAACCTTTTTAATGTCAAGTAGTTAATTAAAAATGTTTCTTAATTAAGAAAACAAATGGATTATCAGAAAAGAAACAAATAGTAAGATTACTATGAACATCAAAGTACCAGCTGGTAATGTATAAACTGGAACTAAGGATTGCTGCTTCCGGCAAAAGGAACATCATTCCATCTGCACAATGTTTTTCCTTGGTCAATAAAGCTGATTTTTGTCATGCCATTTGCAGTACAAACCATGCACAGATTTTTTTAAACAGTCTAAGAATCCCATCTCTGCAAAATCATTTAAACACTTTTAATCTGGGGGAGGTCTAGGTTGGATATTATGAAAAACTATTTCACTAGGAGGGTGGTGAAGCACTGGAATGGGTTACCTAGGGAGGTGGTGGAATCTCCATCTCTAGAGGTTTTTAAGTCTTGGCTTGACAAAACCCCGGCTGGGTTGATTTAGTTGGGATTGATCCTATCTTGGGCAGAGGGCTGGACTTGATGACCTCATGAGAATCCAGCTTAGAATCCAGCTCTATGATTCTAAGAATCTAACCAAGAAATCTATGGAGACATGTTTGAAACTATCAATACCTGTTGCCAGCTGCCCAGTCTCACCCTCAACTCTTTGTTTCCTCTCACTAATAACTGAATCTCTAAGGGTATGTCTACACTAGCTCGTTAGTTCGAGCTAGGTAGGCAAATGAGGGCAACCGGGGTTGCAAATGAAGCCCGGGATTTAAATATCCCGGGCTTCATTTGCATCTTCAGCGCCGCCATTTTAAATCCTTAGTCGAACTCCGTGCCCGCGGCTACCGCGACGCGGGTAGGTAGTTTGAATTAGGATCTCTAATTCGAACTGCGGTACACCTCGTTCCACGGTGGCGGTAGTTCGAATTGAGATCTAATTCGAACTACCTACTCCGTGCGGCGTGTAACGTGAGCGCGGTCGAACTAAGATTTAAAATGGCGGCGCCAGATAAATGAAGCCCGGGATATTTAAATCGACTTCATTTGCAACCCCGGTTGCCCTCATTTGCCTACCTAGCTCGAACTAACGAGCTAGTGTAGACATACCCTATCTGATAGCACCTATAAGTGTTTTCAAATAGATTGGCACAAATGCCAAACTATAAGCAATTAACACAAAATTGAAAGAAAAAAATCCTCTCTCCTGACTCAACTTCTGATGTGAACTCAAACTCACCTGATATGCTAGCCACATCTGACTTTGTGACCAGTTTAACTGGTGGAAAAACTGGTTTCCAGGCATTTCTTCCACATTCAGAGCAGTGTTACATTCTTCCTTTAGAAAATTTCAACAGAGGTGCTTCAACAGAAATTTTCAATGATGCTTTCACCATACGAGGCTTCAGGGCGTCTGTCATTCAGGTACCTAGCAAAGCTGAAGAGATAGGGGGGTTATTATTTTTTTGTCACTATGATTATAATATCACTGTTACTGTTCACAGACTATTAATATTTCATTGCTATAGTCACTATCAAAGCCTCCATTCACTGCTCTGTCTGAGGACTCAGACATCTAAGAACCTGTAACAAGAACTACAGCAAAGCAAAAATTAGACCTTGTTCAGCAAAGCATTTTATTATTAACTTAAATTTAAGCACATGCCTATGTGCAATGCTAAATTGGGGTCCTTTCTTACCTGGTTTTAAATATAGGATTCAGTGATAACACTGATATCACTGGGATTACTCCAGTTGTACACTTGTGCAAATGAAGTAATTATCTGTCCCATGGAGTATCCTTACTTTTGCAGCATGATTGTTGTGAGGCTTAATTAGCATGTCCCCCAATTCAGAAAAGCAATAACATCAGTGTTCAACATTAAGTTGTGCTTAAGGGCCCTTTTTGTATAAGGATATTTTTCTGAATCAAGATCAACATTTTGTAAAAGGGTTGGTGATTCCTGAAGTGCTACAGAAATGCAAAATGTACTAGACTGGTATAGATAATGAATAAGAGGATAAGTATTAACATATTTTGGCCCCATTTTCAGCATATAGGTAGGTGCATATTCATGGATTCTAGTATGTTTGTTCTTCACTCACATACCACAAGATTTTCACACACACATCATTAAAGTATCACCAAACTGGATTTGCCCACAAACATCCAAAAGAAGATAAGATTAATTCATTTTGTTTCCATGTTGTTTCAGCACGGTGTGTTATGTTGAAGTTCTTTTGCTTAATGTTTTGCAGATGCAATAGTTAGCTTTTATTATGCAAGACAGATTAAGGTACCAGTTTAATATTCATCTATTATGCCTCTATGAAAGTATGTTGCATTTTCTCTGCACTTTTTTTAATGGTGCTGCAGCATACAGTAAACAGTCTGCTGTGACATCCATAGGCAGCAGTGAAATTAGAACTGACTTGATGCTTGCTTCAGCAAGACTCATTAGTTTGCGTTTATAAACAATGTTTCCTTTTCCAGTGTTCCTTTTTAAAAAAATTAAGCCTATTTCACAACCATCTTCCTTTCAAAGCAAAAGATGTGAAACATCAGGCGGTGCTGGATAAAATCACAGCTAACCTGAAATGTAGAGATATATTTTTTCAAGAACTAAACTGATGACAAAAATATTTAGTCTACAAAAGAGGCCTAACTGGGAGTTAACTGCATTCCAGAGTTCTCTCCTATTCACAAAGGGTAAAAGAAAACATGATGCTTTGTCTTTATTTGTTTCACATACTGGGGTTGTGAATAATTCAGATGCTCATTTCATGTGGAATTGCGCAGGTTGTTTCCAACATTTTTTATGAAAATATTATTTAAACCTCCCTTCTCCCCCATCTAGATATACATCAGTTCTTATTGACATAGGCAGACTATCACTTTATTAAGTACACTGCAACTGCTTTTACTTGCTGAACATAATAATCACATAATGACAGATGATGTAGGAAAAGCTGAAGTACTCAATGGTTTTTTTGCCTTTGCCTTCTTAGACAAGGTCAGCTCCCAGATTACTGCACTAGGCAGCGCAGTATGGGAAGGAGGTGGGCAGCTCTCAGTGACGAAAGAACAGGTGAAGAACTATTCAGAGAAGCTGGACATACACAAATCCATGAGGCTGAATCTAATGCATCTGAGGAGGGTGCTGAGGGAGTTGCCTGATGTGTTTGTAGAGTCATTGGCCATTATCTTTGAAAACTTGTGGTGATCGGGGGAGATCCCGGATGATTGGAAAAAGGTGAATGTAGTGCCCATCTTTAAAAAAGGGAGGAAGGACAATGCAGGGAACTAGAGACTGGTCAACCTCACCTCAGTCCCTGAAAAATATCATGGAGTGGACCCTCAAGGAATCCATTTTGAAGCACTTGGAAGAGAGAAAAGTGATCAGGAATACTCAACATGGATTCACCAAAGGCAAGTCATGCCTGACCAATCTGATTAGTTTCTATGATGAGGTAACTGGCTCTGTGGACATGGGGAAGTTGGTGGATGTGATATACCTTGACTTTAACAAACTTTTTGATATAGTCTCCCACAATATTCTTGCCATCAAGTTAAGGAAATATGGACTGTAAGGTAAATAGAAAGCTGGCTAGATTGTTGGGCTTAATGGAGAGTGATCAACAGTTCAATGTCTGGCTGGTGGTCAGTATCAAGCAGAGTGCACAAAGGGTCAGTACTGGGACTGGTTTTGTTCAACATCTTCATTAATGACCTGGATGAGGGGATGGATTGCACCCTCAGCAAGTTCACAGATGACACGAAGCTAGGGGGAGAGATAGATACAATAGAGGGCAGGGATAGAATCCAGAGTGACCTATACAAATTAGAGGATTGGGCCAAAAAATCTGATGAGGTTCAACATGGACAAGAGCAAAGTCCTGCACTTGGGACAGAAGAATCCTAAGCACTGCTTGGAAACAACTGGCTAAGCAGCAGTTCAGCAGAAAAAGACTTGGGGATTACAGTGGATGAGAAACGGATATGAGTCAATGGTGTGCCCTTGTAGCCAAGAAGGCTAATGGCATATTAAGTTGCAGCAGGAGGAGCATTGCCAGCAGATGTAGAGAAGCAATTATTCCCCTTTATTCAGCTCTGGTGAGGCCACATCTGGAGTAGTGTGTCCAATTCTGGGCCCACCACTATAGAAAGGATGTGGATGCACTGGAGAAAGTCCAGACGAAGGCAACCAAAATGATTAGGGTGTTGGAACACTTGATTTACATGGGACGTCTTGTAGTCCATATTACCCTCCCCCCAATTCCACTGGAGATCTAAGGTAGCCACAGCAGCTATTTGCATGGAGTCTTTAGGTTTTACATGCATCTTTCATAGTCCTTAATATGGTGAGGACTTTATCCATTTTCTCCCCCTTTGCTCTTCATTTAACCTTCTGTTACATTCTTATTTCTCCTGCACATATTCTCTTTCCATTTCATTCTCCTTTCTCACTGCTCATGGTCTAGAATCCTATAGTTCTATTCTCCCAACTCCCTTGGATATTTTACATTTTGTGGTTCTCATCTTCCCCACACCTGCAGCATGTGTGCCTGACCCCCAGATCTCCTGGATATGCAGTTCTGTCACATGGCTACTTGGGTATGTCTAGACTGCATGGCTCTGTCGACGGAGCCTTGTAGATGAGTTTACTAGACATAGGAAAATGAAGCAGTTATTTAAATAATTGCCGCTTCATTTACATAAAAAATGGCTGCCACGCTGTGCTGATCAGCTGTTTGGCGGCACAGCGGGGCAGTCTGGATGATCCGCAGTCGACAACGGAAGCCTTTGTTGAACACTCTGGTAAACCTCATTTCACAAGGCATAATGGAGCGGTCGACAAAGGCTTCCGTTGTTGACCGTGGAGCATCCAGACTGCCCCTCTGTGCCGCCAAACAGCTGATCGGCACAGCGTGGTGGCCATTTTTATGTAAATGAAGCGGCGATTATTTAAATCGCTGCTTCATTTTCCTATGTCTAGTAAACTCATGGTCGACGGAACCATGTAGGCTAGACACACCCCTAGATACCTGCCTACACTCCCCTATATGTTGGCTGAGTAGAGGTCCTTTTGTCCCATTGGTATGCCTTTACTGCTGGCAGCTCTTAGCCCTGAGAATGGCTTCTGTTTCCTTTGCTCATTCTTTTTGGCCCATAATCAAGGCAGGTTCTTCCTTGTTTCCAGCGTCTTATTATAGGTGTTCACATGCTTCCAAAGATGCCTACAGAAGCAGTTAGAAATGAGGATCAAATTGAGTTCTGGTGTAGCTGTTCATCTCTATTGAGCTACAGTGAAAGAATTTGACCCAAAACAGACATAAGAAAAACTAGAAATAAACAGGAGAAAACAGCATTGAGTCAGAGATTTTTCACTGGGTCAAGAAATAGGTTTGAAAATCATCCCTGTGACCTGAAGAGTATAATGTGAGATAGAGGACAGTGGTATCATTTTAAAGGATGCTATTAATTTTTTTTTGTTTAAGGCCATATATGATACAGTTGAATTTAAAAATATTACCAAGCACATTCCATGCTCAGATGCCTGCAGGTGCAGAAGACTCAATATGTGGAAATGTTATGATTTTGTTGCTCAAAGACCAAAGAGGCAACACAGGGATTTCCTGTGCCTTGGCACTATGAAGCTGTGCTCTCTGGGAGCTCCCTCCACTTCAGACCCTTTTGAAACTCTGTACAATCAGTGACTGTAAATCTCCCCTCTGCAGGGGAAGGTGGTAGTTGTTGTCATAGACCCTCTGGGGTACAAGCCAGACAAGTAAGAGGTTGTGTCACTGCTTGCTCTATAGCCTGGGGTGCCTCACAATGCACTGTGGGTGTCGGTCCCAGCCTGGGATACTCACAGCCTACAGTAACAGGGAGGCAAGAGTTTAACCATTTTAACAGTTAACCAACAAGCATCAGGTTTTTCTTATGGTTAAACTCTTCCCTCCCTGTGTGTGCCAGCTCCTGGCCGTGCTCCCAAGGGAGTGACTGCACAGCGCAGGGTGGTAGCTAGCAGGGCTGGCCTTAGGCCGATTCGCCCAATTCCCCCCAAATGGGGCCCCATGCCTAAAGGGGCCCCGCGCCCTGAACCCGGAAGTGTGCCAAGCGCGATGGGCGGCGAGTTAATATTCAGAGCCGGGGCCCTGCTCCAGCAATATGTGGAGCTGGGTCTCTCCCCCGGCTCTGCCTGGAGCAGGTCCCGGCCCCCCCTTGCCGGCCCTCCCGTGTATCCTCCCACCCTGCCCCCAGAGCATCCCCCCCCCGGCCCCAGACCATCCATGGCAGCAGAAGGAAAAGGTAGAGGTTTATAAAATATTTATTAATAACTTGGGTGCCACAGTGGCACATCCAAACAAGCCACATGAACTCAGTACAGGTGCACAACATAAAATCCATTCTGCTCATGGGAGGAAACTCTTAGGCTATGTCTACACTGGCGGCTTCTTGTGCAAGAACATCTTGCGCAAGGGTTCTTGTACAAGAAGTCTTGCACAAGAACACGACGTCCACACTGCCATGTGCGAGCTGTGCTTTTGCACAAGAGCATCCATGGCAATGTGGACGCTCTCTTGAGCAAGAAAACTCCAATGGCCATTTTAGCCATAGGGGTTTCTTGCGCAAGAAATCCCTGCCGAGCATCCACACTGCCCTCTTGCGCAAGAGAGCTTACACCTGTTAGAAAAGAGTGTAGCTCTTGTGCAAGACGCCCTCTCTTACCACGCCGTACTGTACATTTCCTTGTGCAAGAGCAGGCGGGCAGTGTGGCTGCTCTGTGGGTTCTTGCACAAGAACGGCCGTACTTGCGTAAGAAGCCGCAAGTGTAGACATAGCCTCAGAGGGAACACTTCCCCCAGCCTCTCTGTCCCCAAGTTAATGTCACACACACTGGGTTAATGCAATTGCAGGATAGTTGCATGAGGGGGGTTTGGTGGGAGCCAAACTAATCCCTGTTGGTAGGAGGATGGTGGGAAAAGTCCTTCCAGAGGGGTGACATGACACCTTTTACTTCTGGTCATGTGTCCATCTTGCCCCGAGCGTGTTACCTCCAGAGGCCTGGTTAACGGGGGCCAAGGGGTGTGGCTAACGGGGCACCACCAAAAATTATACACAGGAGGTGTGAGTTTAGCACAGGGTTTTCCTGTGCTGTGGGAGGGTGTGTGTGTGTTGGTGGGGGATTTTTTTGTGCTGGTTTTTTTTTTGCTCAACCAAAATTGCTGTGGGGTCCCGTTGAAATTGTTCGAATTGGGCCCCGCACTTCCTAAAGCCGGCCCTGGTAGCTAGCTTCCTGGGAGATGGGCCAGAAGCTGGAGACTGGTGCATGCCAGAAACAGGCTTGTAGTGTAAGTGCAGTGTAGTGTAATGCAAGCCAGCTCTTGGCCCTGCTTCCTAGGCCTGCCATCCTGCTCTGTGGGCTCTACAGAGGCTTATATGACAGAGCCTGCAGCGCAGCTGGCTCTGCGGGAGTGGGACCAATGGCCAGAGCCCAGTGCACACCACAAACCACCTTATAGAATGAATAACCCAGTGGAGGCCCTGGTGGTACCCTAACCCCAGCTGGTCCAACTCAGCCTGTGCAGGCCAGCAGGACTTCTTCCCTTACCTAACCCCAGACACGCAGGCTGGGCATATGGTTAACCATCACACTGATTTTTCCATGAACTATGAACAGATTTATAAACGGAGATTGATAGAGAGATGTAAAAAGCAATGGCATAATGTAACCAAACAACTAACATCGTATACACTACAATGAGGTACTTCAATATAATTCTTCATTGCCTCTGGGAGGTTGTGGAATCTGCATCACTGGAGATAATTAAGAGCAGGTTAGACAGACACCTGTCAGGGATGATCTAGATGGTCCTGGTCCTGCCGTGAGGGCAGGGGACTGGACTTGATTACCTCGAGGTCCTGTCCAGTTCTAGTGTTCTATGATTCTATGATTCACTGCCTATATAGAGCAGCTCTCCCATATGGTTCTTTCATTCACATGATCAGACAGAGAGCTGGAGAAGAAGGAGCACTGCAGTCTCATTTTTCCCCACAGAGCATCATGACTATGGAGCTCTTTCCCATTTTGGAAATTTCACTGGAAACACAGTGCTCTCTAAAAGTCAATCTTCACATAGCACTTATATGTTGCTTATCCTGAAGGGAAAGTGAGATAGCCAATGGCCCCACCTCACCCCTACAAGGGCTCCCATCTCCCACAGACTTTATGCAGAAAACCCAGTTCAGTTTGTTCATGACCAGAGTTTGAGCTCCCTTTCCTCCAAGTTACTTTAAACACTGCATAAATCTTTCTGAAACCTACATAGCTGGACAATGTAACTACCGCAATGAGAGCTGTGGGGGCTCAGCACCTCTCAAGGCAGAAGTATTCAAGACATATTTCTGTTCTGTATTTGGGGAAGGATGGAACAAATGCTGTCATCTTTTCATATTATAACACCACTTCTTCAGTTCCACTAGTATCTCTGGAAGCTGTTAAACAGCAGCTACATTATTAAATCAACAGCTCCAGATATCATGCTTCCCAAAAAAAGCTGGCTGAGGAGCTTGCTTGTCCATTAGTGTTGGATTTCCTAATTTGGAGCCCTGGGGAAATTCTAGAAGACTAGAAGAAAATAAATATTGTGCCAGTATATAACAAGGGTAAATAGGATGGTTTGAGTAATTATTTGCCTGTCAGTTTTACATTGATCCCAAGCAAAATACAGGTGTAGCATCTGGAAAGCCAGCTGAGGGTGTACTGCAAGAAATGGGATGGCCAATCCCCAAAGCTAGTGGTTGTTCAAATATTTATATTTACTCAGCCAGAACAAAATACCTTCTTGCATCACCTTATTGGTTAAACAGAAGTCCAAGAAACAAAGTTCCCTTAAAGTCTCAGACCTCCATCCAGACAAAGTTCTACCAGTACCAAAGGATCAGTCACATTACCTTCTAGGTCAATAAATATTTCAAACTTTATCCCAAACACACACTTGTAGCCAATTCTTCTTAACACACTTAGCCACCCTGGACATTACCTAGAATTCAGCTGCCCTTCAGCCACATAATGTTTACAGATAAAAAGATGCTCCCCTCTCACATACAAACACAAAGAGCTTTAAATCCATTTTCTGTGTTTGTGGCACACTGGGTGGTAGTTCTTATAGTGTCTTCTCAGGGAAACAGAGTTGGTGGTGATCGATTCAAACACTCTTCTGCCTAGATCAATGCAGAGTTTTTGGATTTAATTGGTGTTTGGAGTGAAGAATTGGTGCAACCAGAGCTGTGACTAACCTGCTGGAACTAGGACACGTATAGAATCATAGAATCCCAGAACCTCAGGAGGTCATCAAGCCCAGCCCCCTGCCCAAAGCAGGACCAATCCCAACTAAATCAACCCAGACAGGGCCTTGTCAAGCCGGGACTTAAAAACCTTTAGGGATGGAAATTCCATCACCTCCCTAGGTAACCCATTCCAGAGCTTCACCACCCTCCTAGATAAATAGTTTTTCCTAATATCCAACCTAGACCTCCCCCACTGTAACTTGAGACCACTGCTCCTTATTCTGCCATCCGTCACTACTGAGAACAGCTTCTCTCCATCCTCTTTGTAACATCCCCTTCAGGAAGTTGAAGGCTACTATCAAATCCCACCTCAATCTTCTGTTCTGCAGACTAAATAAAACCAAATCTCTCAGTCTCTCCTTGTAGGCCATGCGCTCCAGCTCCCTACTCATTTTGGTTGCCCTCCACTGGACTCTTTCCAATGCGTCCACATCTTTTCTGTAGTGGGAGGCCCAGAATTGGATGCAATACTCCAGATGTGTCCTCACCACTGCCAAATAAAGGGGAATAATCACTTCTCTAGATCTGCTGGTGATGCTCCTCCTAATGCAACCTAATATGCCATTAGCCTTCTTGGCTACAAGGACACCCTGTTGACTCACATTGAGCTTCTCATCCACTGTAATCCCCAGGTCCTTTTCTGCTGAACTGCTACATAGCCATTCGATCCCTAGCCTATAACAATGCTTGGGATTCTTCCGCCCCAAGTGCAGGACTCCACACTTGTCCTTGTTGAACCTCATCAGATTTCTTTTGGCCCAATCCTCTATCTGTCCAGGTCACTTTGGACCGTATCCCTGCCTTCCAGTGTATCTACCTCTCCCCCTAGCTTAGTGTCATCTGTGAACTTGCTGAGGGTGCAATCCATCCCCTCATCCAGGTCATTAATAAAGATCTTGAACAAAACCAGTCCTAGAACAGATCCTTGGGGTACTCCGCTAGAAACTGACCTGCCAACCTGACATTGAGCCGTTGATCACTACCTGTTGGGCCTGACAGTCTAGCCAGCTTTCTATCCATCTTACAGTCCATTTATCCAATCCATACTCCCTTAACTTGCTGGCAAGAATATTATGGGAGACCGTATCAAAAGCTTTGCTAAAGTCAAGGTATATCACATCCACTGACTTTCCCACATCCACAGAGTCAGTTACCTCATCAGAGAAGCTAACCAGATTGGTCAGACATGACTTGCCCTCCGTGAATCCATGTTGACTATTCCTGATCACTTTCCGCTCTTCCAAGTGCCTCAAAATGGATTCCTTGAGGATCCCCTCCAGGATTTTTCCAGGGACTGAGGTAAGGCTGATTGATCTGTAGTTCCCTGGATTGTCCTTCTTCCCTTTTTTAAAGATGGGCACTACATTTGCCTTTTTCCAATCATCCGGGATCTCTCCCGACCTCCACGAGTTTTCAAAGATAATGGCCAAAGGCTCTGCAATGCCATATGCCAACTCTCTCAGTACCTTCGGATGCATTAAATCTAGACCCATGGATTTGTGTATGTGTAGCTTTTCTAAATAGTTCCTAACTTGTTCTTTTCCCACCAAGGGTTGTCCACCTTTTCTAAATAGTTCCTAAGTTGTTCTTTTCCCACCAAGAGTTGTCCACCTCCTTCCCCTACTGCGTTGTCTGGTGCATTAGTCTGAGAGCTGACCTTGTCCTTGAAGACAGAGGCAAAGAAAACATTGAGTACTTCAGCTTTTCCTACATCATCTGTCATTTGGTTACCTTCCTCATCCAGTAAGGGCCCCATACCCTTTCTGATCACTCTCTTATTGCTAACATGCCTGTAGAAACCTTTCTTGTTATCCTTCACATCCGTTGCTAGCTGCAATTCCAATTGCGCTTTCGCCTTCCTGACAACTCCCCTGCATTCTTGAGCAATATATTTATACTCCTTCCTAGTCATCTGTCCAAGTTTCCACTTCTTGTAAGCTTCCTTTTTGTGTTTAAGCGCACCAAGGATGTCCCCGGTAAGCCAATCTGGTCGCCTACCATATTTGCTTTTCTTGCTGCTCATTGGGATGGTTTCTTCCTGTGCCTTCAATAAGGCTTCTTTAAAATACTGCCAGCTCCCCTGGACTCCTTTCCCCTTCATGTAAGCATCCCAAGGAATCCTGCCCATCAGTAGCCTCTGGTTGTTGAGGAAGTACCAGAAAAAATAGTTTGGTGAGTTTTCAGTTTTGGTGATTTTTGCCTCTTGACAGCATTTAGTCATCAAAATATGCAAGTGTAGCCATAACCTGAGAAGGGTCTGCTGGGAAGGAACTGTGAGTAACTGGGGCTGTTGTTTGGGAAAGTGCTCACAAGACAAGGGGCAGATCAGAGAGTGACTGAACCCAAGGAAAGGCAGAATTATCTTCCCAGTGAGCCAGGGCCCAGAGCTGCTGGTGTTTGATGGGACCAGCTCTAGTTTTAGAAAGGTTGCGCAGCTTGTGACCTTGGCAGGTCTGACCCATAGAATATGCAGAGTGCTGCCTCCAGCTGCAAATCCTCAAGTGTGCCCTCACAAGTTTCTGGGACTCTAGACTCTAGAGGTGTAGGGTGGGGTAAATAGTAGCAGTGTAAATGCCAGTTAGATAAGCCTCATTTATTATTATATCCTATATTGGTTAATTGATTGTATTCAACTGCACACTATGGATTTAATTTAGGAGTGATAGTTCATCTTAGTCTGCTAAACTCTGTTTCTTTAAATTGTTAAGTAAAAGGTGTGTTAAATCTAATCTAAGTACATTAGAAGTTTATTATTTACAATTGGTATTTCTGAGTTAGATCCATGCCACAGATTATTATTAGAATGGGTTTAGTACTGGAGGTTTCCCAGGCATGCCACAGAGTGTATACAGGGGCCAGCCAAGAGGAGGCCAATTTCAAATTCCTTTTGAAGCAAGGGATTGCAGCAAGGTGGATCCCCACCTATCCAACACCACTGGGATACTCAGGGTCTCTTTTAATATCAAGAATATCAGGTACCCGAGTGAGTGTTGCCTGCACCTGAGTAACCCATGGAGGGGTTAACATAAGAACAGCCATACTGGGTCAGACCAAAGGTCCACCTAGCCCAGTATCCTGTCTTTCAACAGTGGCCAATGCCAGATGCCCAAGAGGGAGTGAACAGAATAGGGAATCATCAAATTATCCTTCTCCTGTCATCCATTTCCAGCCTCTGACAAACAGAGGTAAGGGACACCATTCCTACCCATCCTGCCTAATGGCCATTGATGGATTTATCCTCCATAAATTTATCTATAGTTCTTTTTTGAACCCTGTTAAAATCCTGGTCTTCACAACATCGTCTGGCAAGGAGTTCCACAGGCTGACTGTGCGCTGCATGAAGAAAAACTGCCTTTTGTTTGTTTTAAATCTGCTATCTATTAATTTCATTTGGTGACCCCCTAGTTCTTCAGACATCTTTGTCTGCTATAGTCTGTTGATCTATTGAAGTGCTCACCAACCTATTGATCACAATCAACAAGTAGATCCTGGAGCCCCTTCCAATCAATCATGGTCCTCAGGTAGGCTGACTCTGCCCCCTGGCCCCATTCTGTTCCTGGAAGCAGCCTCTGCAGCCCCTTGGGGGAGGAAGGGAAAGGCAGCTCTGTGATGCCTCCATCTCTTGCACTATTCAAACAGCTTCCATGGGTTGGGAACTGGCCAATGGGAGTGGCATTTGCTGGCACTGGGCAGCAATACAACACATGGTGACATCTTTTTCCTCTTGCCCCTGCAAAGGCTGTACACAGAGAGGCTGTGTCTACACTGGCACCCTTTTGCGGAAAAGGGATGCTAATGAGACACAGCGCAATTGCAAATCCGCGGGGGATTTAAATATCCCCGGCATTTCTATGAACATAACTGCGCTTTTTCGGCTCGGGGTTTTGCTGGAGAAAAGCGCCAGTCTAGATGCGATCTTGCGGAAAATAAACCCTTTTCCGCAAGATCTCTTATTCCTACTTGAAAGGGTTTATTTTCCGCAAGATCGCGTCTAGACTGGCGCTTTTCTCCGGCAAAACCCCGAGCCGGAAAAAAGCAGCAGCCATGTTCATGCAAATGCCGCGGGGGATATTTAAATCCCCCGCGGATTTGCAATTGCTCTGTGTCTCATTAGCATCCCTTTTCCGCAAAAGGGTGCCAGTGTAGACACAGCCAGAGTGTATGAACTCATCAAGCCAGTGATTTCAGGAGCAGTATGGAGCTGTCTGTAAAAATGCCTCCTGGCTGCAGCCTGCTCCCCTATCCCCTGTGTCAATCCTGAGTTGGCACCCAAACTCCCTCCCAGAGTCCATAATCCTCACTCACTCTTGAACTCAACACTCTGTCCCAATCTGGAACCCTTTCCTGCACCCAGAGTTTTGGGGTGTAGGAGGGAGTGAGGGGTTCAAGCTCTGGGAGAGAGTTTTGGTGCAAGAATGGGCTCCAGAGCCTCTCAGAGCTTGCACTCTTCACTCCTTCACCCCAACACTTTGCCCCTGTCTGGAGCTGACTTCTGCACCCAAACTCCTTCCCAGAGCCTTCAACTCTCATCCCCTCCTGCACCCTAACCCCCGCCTCAGCCAAATCAAAGTGAGTGATGGTGGACAAGAGTGATGTAGGGAGGTGGGGTGGAATAGGTGGAGTCTGGGGAAGGAGAGGCACCTTGCGAAAGGGACAGGGTAGATTCTGAGTTGCGCTGAAATTCAAAAAGTGATCTTCAGCATAAAAAGGTTGGAGAGCACTGGCCTTAAAAAATCCACCCAGAGAAGCAGAGGACCTTCAATGGACTAGAATGGCTGAGAACAGGCAAAAGCCAATCAGCAAAGTGCATGAAAGTGTAGGAAGATTTTATGTCAATCAACATACTAAACATGGCTGAATATAAAAAGTTATTTGTCAACATTTCAAAAAAAAAAAGTTACAAGTGTCATTTGGGAAGCTATGTTTTTAAGAATATTTAGATGACTGGTAGTTGGTTTCTAAAAAGGCTGAACTAAAATTCTAGAAGCTTTCCATATTTGCAAATCTTTTCAGGAGTCATGAATGATTATTCAGCTGATGATTAGTACCAGAAGGCAAGTTACTCATTGTTCATTTACTAGTTCAAACAGAATCTTGTTCAAACAAAAAAAAATAATCAAAAACTAAACAACCCAACAGCAAATGACTAAGCAAATCAAACACATGCCACAAATACCAAACTGAAGATAGTTGAAGTAATTATCAATTTGTAAACAATCCATAAATTGAAATGTACTTAAACAGCTATTAGAAACGTGGTGAATTGCAAATTCAGTCACGAAAATCAAGATCAGTTTGCAGACTGGTTTAAAAAAGAAAAGGATTAAATTTGAAATAAATATTTATTGGCAAGAATCTTTGATCAGACTGTGTCCAACATACAGAATTGCAATTATTTGTAAAGTAATCAACAGAAAATAGAACAGCAAGTCAAGTTTTTAGTGTGGCCTCAATTTGATTTCTATTTCTAACTATTTGAACGTGCAAATTGGGGTAAACATAAAAACCTGCACATGTAGGTAATTTGATCTTCACTCTTTTTGGTCAAATTCTTTTTGCACAGACATAAGATACAGATTTAGAGGCCATTTTTAAAAGTAAGTGGTCCAATGTTTCTAACCTACTGAAAACCATGTGTTAAATTTTCAGAGAAACACAGGCATGGTGATGCTGAGCATCGAAACACCTACCTTTTAGGCATGTAAGCAGGGTCTGAATCAATGCTTACAATGCAGCCAGCTGGCAGGGGAAAGGAATCCTGGGTGCGGTTATGTTCACTCAGTTGTTTAGCCTTGTGAGGTATTCAATTGTTATGTAAATACAGTTCATGCTGGAATGGGAAAGAAATCCTGGGTGTGCTTATGTAAATACAGTTCAGTCTATGCTGTAGGCTTGATAGATAGTCAATTGTTAGAATGGTATTTTGCCTATTGTAACTAATTTGGCTTGGGGTCACAAACTAATTTGGCATGGGGTCACAAACCATGTTAATCCTAAATGTAGGAATTATAAAATATGACCCCCAGTGCTTGCAGGAGAAACACTGTTATTGTAAAGAATCTCAGATGGACAAGCCGTTTCCTTCCAGACTCAAGTGAACTGAATTGGAGGAAAGCGCAGAGCTCTGAACCAACAGGCTACATACCCTCCACGCATGAGCTGTAAGACTGGTTCAACCGATTTCTCTTTTCCCTTCCCCCATTCTAATGATAGAACTAAAACAGACTCCTTAAGGAGTCTCTTTATTTTCTGCTGGCCTGCGCTGTGGGTCAAGAGCTGAAATCACAGAGTAGCTGGAATCACAGGAGAACTGAAATCACTAGATCTGGCCCAGATCCAAACCCATCATCAGCAGGCGGCCAGCAGGGCAGCTGACAGGAGTGAGCAGCCGGCAGGTGGCCGGTGGGAGCGGGAGCAGGCGGCCAGCAAGGCAGCTGGCAGGAGCAGCGTTGAGTGGCCAACGGAGTAAGTGAGATACTGCTTATCCCCATCCCTCCCCAGAATGGGAGGTGAGCTCTGCAAATCACTTCTGAGCTTTGGTCTACCCTGACCATGGGCAGCACTGTGAGTGGGGTATGAGAAAGGTTGAACGTGTGAATGGGACACTTACATTGCTGGACTTGTGAGCCTGAGAGGCAAAAGACATTGTTCAATCCACTTGAGCTTGGATGTTTACTCGTGGTTTGGTTATGAACTCTGTCTGTGGTGTTTTCCCAAGTTAATTCCATATTACTTCCCTCCCCCTTTCATTAAAAGTTTTTTTTCTACTCTCAGACTCTGTGCTTGTTAGTGGGGAAGCATTGCCTTCCAGAGGTGCCCAGGGATGTGTGAGAATTTCCCAGGTTACTGGGTGGGAGCTTGAGCCAGTTCTGTGTGGGATGAATGAAAAGGAATCCGGCCTTGGCTGCTGCTGGCACTACCTGACAGAAGGGTTACAGGCACGTAGAAAAAACACTGGAATTCACAAAGCTCTATACCCTGAATGGAGAGAAATAAGCACCTCTGTAGGGGATTCATGAAATTCTGCACGTTAGGCATTACCTCCCCCAAACTAGCCAATAGGGGACACCAAGATGAAGGGTGTTTTCTAAGCCCTGCTCCTCTCTCAGAAATAGGTCCCTAAATTCAGGCTACCAAGAGGTGCTCCTCCCTCCCATTGCTTTGGTTTTTCAGATGCAAACTAAGTCTTGGGATGCGTCATTTACACTGTTTTAGCAAGAAGATGTAAGCATTACCTCATAACATTTAGCCCAGCAGTTAGGGTATTCACCTGATATGTGGGAGACCCCTTCTTTAGGTTCCACCTGTATCTGAGAGAAAGAAGCGAACTGAACTGGGCTCTGCCACCTCTCTGGTAAATGTAATAACTATAGGGAAAATGAATATTTTTATCTGGGGATCCCTCATCCTCCCCTTTTAAAGCTGTTCCTCGGTGGATAAATAGTAAAAGGATCATTCAACTGGAGAGGGCAAACCAGGGAGTTAGGGTATGTAATAAGGTGTAACAGTTAATCTGAACTAAGGACTTAGTTCGGATTAACTTCTTACTGCTGCGTGTAGCCGCGGGCAGTCAGTTCGAACTAAGGGGATTTAAAAATGGCGCCCGCCTGGGAACATGCAAATAAAGCCCGGGATATTTAAATCCCGGGCTTCATTTGCAAGTTCGAATGCCTACATTAGCCACCCTAATTCAAACTAGGGGGCTAGTGTAGACATACCTTCAGAGACTCTATTCCCACAGATACCAAGAGTTTTTTGAAATATCTATGTGCAGTAGAACAACTTCAAGAGGAGAAACTGAGGAAATACATGAGACTCTCTTGGCCTAATGGTTAAGACACTTGTGAGGTAGCAGATTCCTATTTAAATCAGGTGAAAGGAGGACTTAAGCAGGGGTGTTTCACTTCCCAGGTGATCACCTTAACCCCCAGGCTAAAACTTACAAAAGTAAGTTTCCTCCTGGGACGGGATCTGGTACATGAGCTTATTTGATCAGGTCTTGCAGGTAAGCTAGGTGGAGGAATGGCTATTTACTCTCGCTTGGCACATCCCTCTGTCTCTTAGACATCTGGATGCTTAGCATAGTGCTGCACTATGCATGCTCAGAAGTAGAACAATAGAATCATAGACTACTAGGACTGGAAGGGACCTCGAGAGGTCATCAAGTCCAGTCCCCTGCCCTCATGGCAGGACCAAGTACTGTCTAGACCATCCCTGACAGACATTTATCTAACCTACTCTTAAATATCTCCAGAGATGGAGATTCCACAACCTCCCTGGGCAATTTATTCCAATGTTTAACAACCCTGACAGTTAGGAACTTTTTCCTAATGTCCAACCTAAACCTCCCTTTCTGCAATTTAAGCCCATTGCTTCTTGTTCTATCCTCAGAGGCCAGGAAGAACAAGTTTTCTCCCTCCTCCTTGTGACACCCTTTTAGATATCTGAAAACAGCTATCATGTCCCCTCTCAATCTTCTCTTTTCCAAACTAAACAAGCCCAATTCTTTCAGTCTTCCTTCATTGCTCATGTTCTTTAGACCTTTAATCATTCTTGTTGTTCTTCTCTGGACCTTCTCCAATTTCTCCACATCTTTCTTGAAATGTGGTGCCCAGAATTGGACACAATACTCCAACTGAGGCCTAATCAGTGCAGAATAGAGCGGACAAATGACTTCTCGTGTCTTGCTCAGAACACACCTGTTACTGCATCTGAGAATCATGTTTGCTTTTTTGCAACAGCATCACACCGTTGACTCATATTTAGCTTGTGGTCCACTATAACCCCTCGATCCCTTTCTGCCGTACTCCTTCCTAGAAAGTTACTTCCCATTCTGTATGTGTGAAACTGATTGTTCCTTCCTAAATGGAGCACTTTGCATTTGTCCTTATTAAACTTCATCCTGCTTACCTCAGACCATTTCTCCAATTTGTCCAGGTCATTCTGAATTATGACCTTATCCTCCAAAGCAGTTGCAACCCTTCCCAGCTTGGTATCATCTGCAAACTTAATAAGCGTACTCTCAATGCCAATATCTAAATCGTTGATGAAAATATTTAACATAACTGGTCCTCATTCCATGAGGAGTAACAGTTAATTCAAACTAAGGACTTAGTTCGAATTAACGTTTCACTGCTGTGTGTAGCCGCACGGCAGTGAGTTCAGGCTAGTGAAATTTCAAAATGGCGACCAGACGGGAACATGCAAATAAAGCCCGGGATATTTAAATCCCGGGCTTCATTTGCAACGCCGGTCACCTCATTTGCCTACCTAGCTCGAATTAACGAGTTAGTGTAGACATACCCTAAGTGGTTTTGAACTTGTTCTTTTTTTATTTTATCTTCTAAACCTACCCCCTTCCCACTAGCATTCACTATGTTTGGCATTCCTTCATCAGACTTCTCGGTGAAGACTGAAACAAAGAAGTAATTAAGCATCTCCACCATTTCCAAGTTTCCTGTTACAGTTTCTCCCTCCTCATTGAGCAATGGGTCTACCACCCTGTCTTCGGTCTTCCTCTTGCTTCTAATATAATTATAGAATGTCTTCTTGTTTGCCTTTATGCCTATAGCTAGTTTGAGCTAGTTTTGTGCCTTTGCCTCTCTAATCTTGCCCCTGCATTCCTGTATTGTTTGCCTATATTCATCCTTTGTAATTTGTCCTAGTTTCCATTTTTTATGAGACTCCTTTTTTAATTTTAGATCATTCAAGAGCTCCTGGTTAAGCCAAGGCGGTCTTTTGCCATATATTCTATCTTTCCTATGCAGCGAAATAGCTTGCTTTTGGGCCCTTAATAATGTCCCTTTGAAAAACTGCTAACTCTCTTGAGTTGTTTTTCCCCTCAGTTTTGCTTCCCAGGGGATCTTACCTACCAGCTCTCAGAGCTTAGCAAAATCTGCCTTCCTGAAATCTATTGTCTCTAATTTGCTGTTATCTAATTGTCTCTAATTTGTAGAAACATAGGTGCCTATAGAATCTGACAATATAAATTTAGGTACCAACTGAGTTTAGTCACCTATAAGAGTTAGAAGTGGCTAACCCCTGTGGGGCTTGATTCTGGGATTTAGACACCCAACTGCCACTTTAGACATCCAAGTCCTTTTGTGAATAGTATAACATATATGACATTTTATATATACTATTTGTGATGGTAATGGTTATGCAGCTTTACTCACACATGTGGTCTCATTGGGACTTATAAAGTACTTCTTCAAGGACATTTTCCAGTTGAGTCTTTGTACTTGCCATATGTTCAAACACTTGCAAAAATGGTATATTAGTTCTATCATTGAGAATCTTTTACAGTGCTACTTAATATGATAGAAGTGGTACTTCTGAAAGGAAAGTGGCAATTCTAGAAACATGACAGCACAGGTAAAACATGACAGCTTTCTGTAAAATAGTTTCCAGAATAATAAAGGCAACAAAACATTGATCGGTGTTGCAAAGCAGAAAGCTATAACCTTGGCTGTAGGTTTATGGAAATGATAACTGGTATCTTATTAAACATATCTGAATGATTTCTAGCAGCAATCTACTTTTGACTTAAAGGAAAGCACAACTAAGTCTCTTTCTCTAGCATTATGGCCTCAGAAATTATTCTGTGAGCCTTTCCTGCTAGAAAGCGCATGAGCTAAGAGAAACTGCTGAATGATGAGCTGAAGATTATGGGTGGGATTTTCCAAAGAACTTAAGAGCTGGAGGCCTAACTCTCACTGAAAATATAAGGTTGGTACCCTACTGAGCTATTGAAAAATCTCACCCTATACTTTCAGATAAATGGGAAAGTATAACAATATAAAACTGAAGTGATGCCAGTAAGAGGGAAACAGGATTAGAAGTAGTTGTAAATGTTTCTCATGTGATGAACAACTGATATTTCAAGTTCTCGCTTATCAAACTGGGACAGAGCAAAAAATATGAACATTTTTCTGAACCAAAAGTCTGACCAAAAATGTGTTTCAGGTCAACTGAAACATTTTGATTATTTCAACCCACTGTTTTGATTTTATTTTAATTAATATTATCATCTTAAATCGTGAAACAATCATTTGCAGGGCTTGACAAATGGTGGCGAAACCTACTCACCAGCCCCGCACTGTGCGTGCGCAAGACCTGCATTGCGCATACGCGCGCTGCCAGTGAAAGTGAGTAGATTCAGTGATTTGTTGGGCCCTAATCATTTGGAATCAGAAAACTGGAGGGTGTTGTCTTTGGAAAGTGTCAAAACAAAAATGTTTCAACAATTCAGAATTTTTTCAAGTCAAGAAATTCATTGAAACCAGCACTTCTGCATGAAAGGGATTAGTTTCAACATATCTGCAAATTTCTCCTGTAATTATGACAAACTTCAAAGTCTGTATAGTAAAATGCTGCATGGATAATCATATTTAAGAAAACAGTGGAGGCATTTGCTCCTTCATCTATCTTTTCTTATGAATAAAAGTTTCCTACTGTAGACATGGCCACTATTTCAAAGTTACTCAATTTGACTTAAAAACTCCTGATTTAACAAATTCGAACTAGCATGTCCTTACTACGAGGAAGCATTGAAATTAATCCAAGGTAGGCTCCATTAATGTGGACATGCTACCTTGGACTTACAGCCCCAGGAAGCACTCTGAGGAGCTGTGGAAGGCCTCCTGGAGGCCAAGAAGTTTGAATTAGCAGCACTGGAGAGTCCACACTAATGTTATTTCAAAATTCCTATTTCAGAATTAACATTACTACTTGTGACAAGCAGGAGTATGGAGTTTGAATTCCACGGTAATATGGATACACCACTTATAAATTCCAATGCGGGGGAAGGGTGTTTTTTCGGAATAAGATCCTAGTATAGACCAGGGCAGTGTGAAAAGAATATAAGCAAGCTAAACTATCTAAAAACCCCTCTTTTGGAGACTGTACTGCTTTATGGTTCCTTGGTTAGCACCAGCCCCTCAATGCTAGGCAAATGTCCAACCCAGTAACTCAAATGGATTGACTTGTCTCAAAGTCCTGACACTGGAATAACAGCTGACTTCAGTATTTCACAACTGCTAGTGTTGTCATTATCAATTGGCAGACAATAGATTCTGAAAGAGAACATGAACTGCAATTGAGTAAGCAGTGCTTAATGGCAAGGATGTACAAATATGTTTCTAAGTATAAAGGAAGGGATGAACTGAGCACACTATAAAAGATTTGGAAAAAAATAAAGCAGATGAATGTTCATAGATGTAAAAACCTGACTTGTGTCTGATAATCAAATAGAAAAATGGGCTAGATACAGGAGATGGTAGCAACCTGAAATGTGATGGCGGAAAAAATTCCTAACAAAATATAAATTGATATCAATTGGAAGTAAATACACCATTGTACCATGAACTATAGAAAATTATGGCCTTGCAATTAGTGCAACAGTTACTACTTATTTATTATTTTTTCAGCACTCTTCAGAACATAGAAAATTACAGTCTTTGCCCCCAAAAGAATATATCCTAAATAAGCCTGACAATACTGTTCAAAAACAAACCCTGCATGAATGAAGGGAGATCCAATCGTCCAGAACAGACCAATTAAAAATAAAAGAAATACCCATTCATTTCTTCAGTTGATTTCTAACAGTGGATTTCAAACCACACTTTAGAAAAAGATTTTCTTGTGGTCTAATACAAATCTCACTGAAGTCAAGGAAAGTTTCCTGTCTCATTCAGTGGACTGAGATCAAGCTTTAAATTTTCTATTTTCCTCTTCATTCATGTTTTGCTTATTATCTAAACATGAAAATAATTCCTGCTTAACTTGATTCTGTGGCAGAGTTTCTTTAAAACAAAGAAAATATATGCTGAGCAGAAAGATTTTTTTCTTAAAACTCTTGCTTTCAAGATAGGTAATGTTAATTTATTTACCACTGTTGGTTCAGATTAATAACTGTGAGGTAATTACCCTCCTTATGCAAAGTAAGCCTCTAGCATTCTGATCACCACAACTCAACTTCTCTGAAATCCCACACTCAAATTGGAGTCTGTTAAAAGCAGTAGCTTAAGATATACAGAGATGAAGTTCTCCTCTGCCAGTTTGGCTACAGTCTTATGACAGCTGCTCAATCTGACGACATCCTGAGGTGTGGCCACCTGGACCAGCCCTATCATTCACTTGGGATCAGAGCCAAGCAAAGTGAACCAAGCCACAGAATCCACACTCTGCTCAACTGCCTCTTGGTATATTGAGGCAGTCTGCCCCATGCCACCTATGCTGCTGGTCCAGGTAGCCCTCACCAGAAGGCTCTCCATTGCTGTATGACCAGGAAGCTCTCTTCATAAAGAGAA
The DNA here is from genome assembly GCA_019425775.1 of Rafetus swinhoei. Classification (NCBI taxonomy): domain Eukaryota; kingdom Metazoa; phylum Chordata; order Testudines; family Trionychidae; genus Rafetus; species Rafetus swinhoei. The sequence continues at coordinate 131,144,701 of CM033424.1, forward strand.
TTTTATTGCTTAGTTCACTCCAAGTCAAGCCTATTCCCGCAGGCTCCCCACAAAGGGTTATACACATTTAGATAGAAGAAACCCATGACAAAACAAGATCAACCCTTGAATACTTTCCTGCTTTGTACATCAAAGCACTTCCCCTTCTTTGCTGGGCCCAAGCTTTGTTATTCAACTTTAGTTCACATCTTCCTATCTAATTGAGGCGGGTCAACCCCTCATTGAGGCGGGTCAACAGGCACCTGAAATGCAACTTGAGGCGGCCGAAGACGCACTCGACCAGAATCCTGGCCCGGTTCAGGCGGGCATTGAATTGGTCCCTGCTGGGGTCCAGGTGTCTGGTATAAGACTTCAAGAGCCATGGCATGAGGGGGCTGGCTGCATCCCCCACGATGCACAATGGCATCAGCACGTCCCCAACTGCTAATTCACGGTGTGGGAAGAATGTGCCTGCCTCCAGCTTCCCGTACAGGCTAGAATTCTGAAACATGCAGGCATTGTGTGCCCTGTTCGACCACTTGACAAAAATGTCTGTGAACTGACCATAGTGGTCTACCAGGGCCTGCAGCACCATGGAGAAGTAGCCCTTCCTATTAATATACTGGGCTGTTCAATGCTCAGGTGCACGGATCAGTATGTGGGTCCCATCTATGGCTCTAATCAGTCTCATTATAAAATGACTTAAATATTTGCATGTTTTTATGTGTTTAGACACCAGAAAGTGTGCATAAAAAGTGGGTATTTGTGCATGGCTATGTCCAGTTTAGTGTCACAGTCTGTAGCACAGCTAACAAAAATGCCTAGATTTCCCGAATCCACCTTTTCAAAAATATGCTAAAAAATTGTCTTTACTGTATGTTAAATATCTACTTTCTTAATTTTAATTATAATAAGTGCCTGCTTGCATGGGAAATTAAACTGGTTATTTACAATATTTAAAGCAAATGAAGCCACTTACTGTAATAAACAACGCTACTGGTTATAGTCACTATTCTTTTGGAGAGAGACAAGAATCTTTTAAGTACTCATGAGTCCCATTACTATAATATCAGATTATGTCACAATGTAAAGGTATGTCTACACTTGCAGCCTATTTCGGAATAGGGCTGCAAATGTAGGCATTCGGAATTGCAAATCAAGTCCGGGATTTAAATATCCTGCACTTGATTTGCATCTTCCCGGCTGAGCGCCATTTTTTGAAACTGCCCACATCTACACGCGACAGTGAAACAGGCATTCGAAATAAAGCCCTATTTCAAACTACTTGTTATTCCTCCTACAATGAGGTTTAACAGGTAGTTTGAAACGGGCGTTTGAAATAAAGCCCTATTTCGAACACCCGTTTCACTGCCGCGTGTAGACGCGAGCAGGGCCGGATTAAGGGGTGGGCGAGCCGGGCAGCTGCGCAGGGCGCCAACCGATGGGGGATGCCTGATGGCAGCTGTAAGGGGTGCAAGGCGTCCCTTACAGCTGGCATCAGGTGCCGCGCGCCCGGCTCCCGCAGTGCTGGCCCACGCGCATCCCCGTGGCACCGGCCAGCAGCGCCCTTCCCCCCACAGCTGCAGGGCCCTACACGGCCCAGCACACGTGCCAGCAGCGACAGCTGGGCCAGACTGGGCTGCGCTTGCACTGTGCACCCCGGGGGCGGGCCCCGGGCTGCGCGCCAGCGGCCATAGTTGGGCCGCACATGTGCCATGTGCCCCGGGGGCAGGCCTGCGCACCCTAGGGGGGTGGGCCCACTCCCCACAGGTGGGCCCGCGCATGCACTGTGCGCCCGGGGGTGGCGCTGTGTGCCCATGCCCGGGGCGCCAGAATGCCTCAGGCCGGCCCTTGCCGCGGGCAGTTATTCCGGGCTTGTAAATTTCAAAAATGGCGCCCAGCTGGGAAGATGCAAATCAAGTGCGGGATATTTAAATCCTGGGCTTGATTTGCAATTCTGAATGCCTACATTTGCAGCCCTATTCCAAAATAGGCTGCAAGTGTAGACATACCTTAATGTATTTACCCTTAAGGCCCCAGTGAGGAAGGGAAATACAGTGAAACCTTTGGTATCCGGCACTCTGTTAACCAGAAAACTTTGTTAACCGGCATTGCCCCCAAGCCACAATACTGTCACATCTTCAGGCGCACAGGCCTGGCTTGGTTTACCATGATTGGCTTAACAATTTTTTATTTAAGAAGTACTAATCATTTCTATTTTGAGTTAAAGATGTGAGACCAACTGCCTCACACTACAAAACTACCAATATTAAAAACTTGAGTTTTATTATTATTGTCCATTGGTTTTTCCTAGATTGATGGGATAACCGGAATTTTTAGATTACCGGAATGCCCTAATCCCTGAGCATGCTGTATAACACAGGTTTTACTGTACTATTATCATGACTGTGAGGCATCGAAAGACTAAATGACTTGTCTGAGGTCACACAGGAATTGTGACAGAGCAGGAATCTGAACCTTGTCTCCTGACTGAGGCAAGCTTAACACACACTGGGAAATCCTTCCTCTCTCCCAAAATCTGAACACAAATAAACCTGCACAACTCCTTGGGGCTCCCAAAGAAAGATTCTGAGAGTCTATTGAGTTTTCTGCCAACAGTCCCATCATCTATACATCTACTGACTGATTCAGTAATAAAGACATTCAGTGTCTCTCTCTAGTCTGGCACCCTCAAAACCTGAACAGTGCCAAACCAGAGAATTTGCCAAAACACGGGAAATTATTTTTATACACATACACACACACACACACAATTGGAATATTGGTATAGAAAGTTACAGCTTGCTCAAGAAGGATAAAGGTAAAAAAGGGAAGAGGTGTTGCCTTATATATTAAATATGTAAACTCTTGGACTGAGGTGGAGATGGACATAGAAGACACACTTGTTGAGAGTCTCTGGGTTAGGTTAAAAGGGGTAAAAAACAAGGGTGATGCCATGCTAAGGGTCTACTACAGACTATCTACCCAGGTGGAATAGATGGAGGAGGCTTTTTTTAAACAACTGACAAAATCATACAAAGTGCAGGATTTGGTGGTGAAGGGGGACTTCAAACATCCAGACATATGTTGGGAAACTAACACAACACAGCACAGATTATCCAATAAGTTCTTGGACTGCATGGAAACAAATTTTTATTTCAAAAGATTGAGAAAGCTACTAGTGAGGAAGCTGTTCTAGATTTGATTTTAACAAATAGGGGAGGATCTGGTAGAAAATTTGAAAGTGCAAGGCAGCTTGGGTGAAGGTGATCATGAAATCATAGAGTTCATGATTCTAAGGAATGGTAGAAGGGAGAAGAGCAAAATAGATACAATGGATTTCAGGAAGGCAGATTTTAGTAAACTCAGAGAGCCAAGAGGTAAGGTCCCATGGGAAGCAAGACTAAAAGGAAAAACAACTAAAGAGAGTTGGCAATTTTTAAAGGGACATTATTAAGGGCCCAAAAGCCCTATTCCACTACATATGAAAGTATGTCAGGAAACCACCTTGGATCAACTGGGAGATCTTACATCATCTGAAAATCAAAAAGGAGTCATATAAAAAGTGGAAACTAGGTCAAATTACAAAGGATAAATATAAACAAACAATACAGGTACGCAGGGGCAAGATTAGAAAGGCAAAGGCATGAAACGAGCTTAATCTATCTAGAGGCGTACAGGATAACAAGAAGATTGTCTACAAATATATTAGGAGTAAGAGGAAGACCAAGAACAGGGTAGACCCATTGCTTAGTAAAGAGGGAGAAACAAGAGGAAGTAACTCACATTGGTGCAGTAACAACAGTTCTTCAAGATGTGTGTCCCCGTGGCTGCTCCACTGTTGTTGTTGGGTCATCCTAGCGCTGCAGATCAGAGATTTCATAGCAGTAGCCTGCAGGACTGTACATGCGTGCCAGACACCTTGTGCCGTCCGCACCCTTTCTTCATGCACATGGTCCGGCTCCCACCAGTTCCTCATGACCGCCCGACTATCTGAAAAACAATGAGACCAGAGACTCTGAAATGGGGAGGAGGGCGGACAATGGAGCATCCATGGGGACACACATCTTGAAGAACCGTCATTACTGCACCAAAGTGAGTAACTTCCTCTTCTTCTTCTTCAAGTGATGTCCCCATGGGTGCTCCACTGTTGGTTACTTTGTAGCAGTGCCAGAAAAAGAAGGAAGGCAGGACTCTGAGTCAGTATTTGACAGCTGTAGATAGTACTGCAGAGGCAACTGCCATGTCGCTACTAGGCTGGTTAGAGATAGCATAATATTTCATAAAAATATGGCTAGAAGTCCACATGGCAGCATGACAAATAACCTGCAGGGGGATTCGCTTGAGGAAAGCTGTGGATGTTGCTACCACCCTAGTGGAATGGGCCCTGGGTATTTCCAGGAAAGGCTTATTTTGGAAAGCATAGCATTGGGTTATGCAGGATACTATGAACTTGGATGGAGAGGTGTTGTGCTGAGATGGGCTCACGCCTAGTACACTCCATTATGGAAACTATTAATCGGTGCAATTTGCAGAAAGGTCGAATTCTGTCAATATAGAAGGAGAGTGCTCTACGTATATCAAGTGTATGAAGAATGGCTTCTTGTTGAGATGCGTATGGCTTTGGATAGAAGGTTGAAAGGACTATTGGCTCATTAATGTGAAATTCAGAGGTCAATTTTGGGAGAAAGAAAGGGTGAAGGCGGAGTATAACATTTTCTTTGTTGAATACCGTGTAAGGAGATGTAGTAGTGAGTGCAGCAAGCTCACCTATTCAGCAAGTAGATGTTATCACTAATAGAGAGACCACTTTGGTGGTTAATGTCAATAGAGGACAGGTGGCTAGGGGCTCAAATGGAGGTTGAGTGAAGGCATCTAGGACCAATTCCAGGTTCCACAATTGTGGCAGTGTTCTATGAAGTGGGTAAAGGTTGGATAGTTCCCTGATAAATCTCTTCATGGTGGGATGTGCAAATACTGAGAATCCGTCCACTGTATGGCAAAATGTAGTAATTGCTGCAAGATGAACTCTGAGAGATGCCAAGGGTAGGCCTGATTGTTTCAAGGAGAGAATATATTCCAGAATGCCAGGACGTGGTGTGGACCTCGGGTCCCAGTGTTTGTACACCACAAAACAAATCACTGCTGGAAATAGGAGGATTGAGTAGTGTGCTTTTGCTATGCAGCAACACCTCCTTGACTCTGTCAGAACATTTCATTTCAGATTTTTTGAACCAACAAAGAACCATACCATCAGGCGTAGTAGGTCGGGCTGAGGATATATTAGAGTGCTGTGGTCCTGAGTCAGCAAATCATGGTGTTTGGGAAGAGGATGGGTGGAAGAGGAAACATCCAAAAGAGATAAGGAAGCCAGGTTTGACGGGGCCAAATGGGCGCTCTGAGTATTACTGTTGATCCCTCCTTGGTGATCTTTGAGGATCCTCGGTATTAGAGGAATTGGAGGGAAGGCGTAAACTAAAGGACCACTCCAGTTGAAGAAAAAGGCATTCCCCTGTGGATCCTGGACCCACTCCTACCCTGGAGCAATATTGTGGGTATTTGGCATTGTGGTATGAAGCATCATAGGTGCAGCCGTGCATGAGCTACCCACATATGTTGTGGCTGCCATGTGCCCCATAAGTTGAAGACAAGTAAGTATTTGTACTGTGGGACTTGTAGAGACAATTGCCCTGAAGTCCTGTGTCATTTGGAACCTCTGTAATGGTAGGTAAGCCCATGCTGTAGGCAAGTCCAGGCAGGCACCTATAAATTCCAGGGATTGTGCTGGAATCATAGAAGATTTCAGGAGATTGATAATGAGGCCCAGAGATTTGAAGATTATTCTCGTCACATTGGTTGACTCGAGCATTTCCAAAAAAGAGGGGCCTTTGATCAGGCAGTCATCAAGATATGGGAATATGATGATTCCCCTGCATCGTAAGTATGTTGCAACAACGGCAAACATTTTGGAAAAAACCCTGGGTGCCAAAGACAGGCTGAAGGATAGCACACAATATTGGAAGTGGTTTTTGCCACAGTAAAACTTTAAAAAAACTGTGTGCGGGGTGGATTGTGATATGAAAATAGGTATCTTGGAGATTGAGGGCTGAAAACCAGTCCCCCTGGTTGACAGCAGGGATAATAAATGCCAGGGTCACCATCTTGAACCGCTGCTTGTGGAGTGGTTGGTATGATTGAGTCTGAAGGTCGAGAATGGATCTCCAGCCCTCCGATTTCTTTTGGGTGAGGAAGTAGTGGGAATAAAAGCCCTTGCCCCTGAGTTCTTCTAGTACCCTCTCCACTGCCCCAATGGTGAGGAGGCATTGGACTTATTGTTTTAAAAGGATCTTGTGAGAGGGGTCCCTGAAGAGGGATGGGGTGATGGTGAAGGGGGCAGGCAGGATGTAAACGGAATTGTATAGCTGGATGTTATAAGCTCGAGAACCCAATGACTGATAGTGATGACAGCCCACCGTTGGTGAAATGGTCTTAGACAGAGGTGAAATATAGGGACCTGATTTGGCACTAACCGTCAAGGGGAAGATCTTGCATGCCCTCGACTGACACGTCAAACACGCCTGTTGTTCTGCTGATTGGATGTCTGACTGTTTTGAGAACACCATTTTTGAAGACGTTGCCTAGTGCTGATCAAATCCTCTATTTTGATATGCAGAGTTAACAGCGGCATCGTGCCTTCGTTATGGTATTTAGTGCTTCTGGCAATAGAGGGGCATATACACACCCCGTGTCTGTAGCATTGTCTTCTAATCTTTACTGGTATGAAGGACTTCATTGATCCTTTTGGCAAATAATTTTTGCCTGTCGAAGGTGGGGGGCCGGAGGGCGAGTCTTCTACCTTGGACTGTAATTCTTTGGAAATGGTGGTCAATTGGAGCCAGAAGGCCTTTTGCATAACCACTGACATGACTGTGGAGCATGCTGCTTTATCTGCAATGTCCAGCATTACTTGGAGGGCTGTTTGGGCTGATGCATAGCCTTCCTGAATAACAGACTTCAGGATTTGCCGTGTAGCATCCAGCAAGTGCTTTATGACAATCATGAGCTTGAAGTAATTGTCAAAATCGTGGTTTGCTAGAAGGGCTGAGCAATTGGCCATACGCAGAATCAGGGTGGACGAGGCCAAAAAGGTCGATGCATTTGTTTTCCTTATCGGAAGCAGCGTTCTTGTACTGCAGTGTGTTAGCTCTTCGTTGTGCCATATCGACCACCAGAGAATTTGGTTGGGGATAAGAAAAAAGTCCATGGCCTTCACAGGAATGAAATACTTTTTGTCAGCTCTTTTGTTATGGGTGGGGCAGACGCTGGAGTTTGCCATGTAACGTCTGCCACCTCCATAATAGCCTCATCAATGGGCAAGGCAATCTTTGCCCTTTGGGAAGGTGGGAGGTTCTTGAGAAGACAATGTTGTTTCTCTTGCACCTCCATCAATTGGACCTCTTGACTGGCCGCTACTCTTTTGAACAGGTGTTGAAATTGCCTGAGGTCATCGGTGGGTGAGATCCAGTTGCTGCTCCTGGTCAGACACATAGAAGAACATAATTTGTTGGGCAAAAGTCAACATGGTTTTTGTAAAGGGAAGCAGGTTTAAATGGGTAGCAGGTTTAAAACTAATAAAAGAAAGTTCTTCTTCACACAGCGTGTAGTCAGCATGTGGAACTCCTTGCCAGAGGAGGCTGTGAAGGCTAGGACTATAACAGAGTTTAAAGAGAAGCTAGATAATTTCATGGAGGTTAGGTCCATAAAAGGCTATTAGCCAGGGGATAAAATGGTGTCCTTGGCCTCTGTTTGTCAGAGGCTGGAGAGGGATGGCAGGAGACAAAGCGCTTGATCATTGTCTTCGGTCCACCCCCTCTGGGGCACCTGGTGCTGGCCACTGTCGGCAGACAGGATACTGGGCTAGATGGACCTTTGGTCTGACCCGGTACGGCCGTTCTTATGTTCTTATGTTCTTATGTAATCTATTAGAGTTCTTTGAAGGGGTTAAAAAACATGTGGACAAGGGGGATCCAGTAGATATAGTATACTTAGATTTCCAGAAAGCCTTTGACAAGGTCCCTCACCAAAGGCTCTTGTGTAAATTAGGTTGTCATGGGATTAGAGGGACGATCCTTTCATGGATTGAGAACTGGTTAAAAAGACAGGAAACAAAGGGTAGGAATAAACGGTAAATTTTCAGAATGGAGAGGTATAACTAGTGGTGTTTCCCAAGGGTCAGTCCTAGGACCAATCCTATCCAACTTATTCATAAACAATCTAGAGAAAGCGGTGAGCAGAGAGGTGGCGAAGTTTGCAGACGATACTAAACTGTTCAAGATAGTCAAGACCAAAGCAGACTGTGAAGAACTTCAAAAAGATCTCACCAAACTGAGTGACTGGGAAACAAAATGGCAAATGTAATTTAATGTGGATAAATGTAAAATAATGCACATTGGAAAAAATAACCCCAACTATACATATAATATGATGGGGGCTAATTTAGCTACAACTAATCAGGAAAGAGATCTTGGAGTCATCGTGGATAGTTCTATGAAAACGTCCAAGCAGTGTGCAGTGGCAGTCAAAAAAAACAAATAGGATGCTAGGAATTATTAAAAAAGGGATAGAAAATAAGACGAAGAATATCTTACTGACCCTATATAAAACTATAGTACACCCACATCTTGAATACTGCATACAGATGTGGTCTCCTCACCTCAAAAAAGGTATTTTGGCATTAGAAAAGGTTCAGAAAAGAGCAACTAAAATGATTAGGGGTTTGGAACGGGTCCCATATGAGGAGAGGCTAAAGAGACTGGGCCTTTTCAGTTTAGAAAAAGAGGAGACTAAGGGGGGATATGATAGAGGTATATAAAATCATGAGTGGTGTGGAGAGGGTGAATAAAGAAAAGTTATTTACTTGTTGCCATAATATAAGAACTAGAGGACACCAAATGAAATTAATGGGTAGCAGGTTTAAAACTAATAAAAGAAAGTTCTTCTTCACACTGCCAGCCTTTGGAACTTCTTGCCAGAGGAGGCTGCGAAGCCTAGGACTATAACAGAGTTTAAAAAAGAGCTAGATAAATTCATGGAGGTTAGGTCCATAGAAGGCTCTTAGCCAGGGGGCCAGGAATGGTGCCCCGGCTTCTGTTTGTCAAAGCCTGGAGAAGGATGGCAGGAGACAAATCGCTTGATCATTGTCTTCGGTCCACTCCCTCTGGGGCACCCGGCATTGGTCGCTGTCGGCAGACAGGATACTGGGCTAGATGGACTTTTGGTCTGACCCAGTATGGCCATTCTTATGTTCTTATGTCAGACAGTTGCCTTCCTCCAGGTTAGATTGTTGAGCAGGAAGACAGGTAGTTTGAGGGGGCATGGTGGGAGGACACGTATGGACTGGTGTAAGCAAAGTTGCATAGTAACATCTGGAAATGGAGTGGTGACAGCAGGGAGACCAATGCTGTGCGTGGGTTGGCGATGTATAATACCGTAAGGCCTGGCGAGGGTGGTCATAGTAATAGCAATGCCTATGATGATGATCCTAATAGGATCTTGTAGGGGAGGAGTACCTGGAAGAAAAGGTACTCCTATGGTCATCGTGATAAGCAATATAGGCAGATAAAGTGGGAGATCTAAGTTATCTGGGTGAAGCTCTTGAGAATGGAGGAGGAGATATCGATGAGTGCTGATGAAAATGAGATGAAGAGGAGTGCGGCACCGGGGAGCGGTGGGCAACCTATCTGTAATGCCCCCCATCAGTGTGATGGTGCAAAACATTAGTCGATGGCACGGGTGCAGAACATTAGTCAATGGTGAGTGGGAGAGCAGCATCAGAGAAAAACTAGTCGGTTCCAGGCTCGGAGAGGCAGCGGTCTGTCTATTGGTTTTTGGACGTGCCTTCACCTGTACTGGACATCATGTTGGTGCCAGCGGTGCCTGCTGGCCACTGGAAGCTCTAAACGTTACCAGGTCCAGAATCGGTGTCACTGTCCAGACCAGTGCTGAGGATTGTGTCGGTGCTGTTTCATGAGTTGGCACAGATTCCAGTGCCGCAGCTGAAGTAGTTGGCACCAGTGTAGCACGGAGCGCCTTAGCATGTGTGTCCTTAGAGTGGACCAGAGTGATGCTGGATGTGCTGAGTTTGTCCCTGGTGCGTACGCGGCTTGATGGTAAGGACCATGCCGAAGAGGCCCCTCTCTTAACTCAGGAGCGGGGGCCAGGAGAGGTGGCTCTACATTTTTCAGACCTGATGGGATCCGAACGAGCAGAGGAGCACTTTGGCTGTGCCAATAGAAGCACCTTATCAATAAAGAGCATTCGGAGCCTCATTTCTTTGTCATGCCTCGCTCTAGCTTTGGGGGCACTTTTAAAGAATATGCCCTTCCCCGAGGCAGCGGATACATAGAGGGTGCCCGTATGAGGTGGGCATGGGCTCCCAGCAGGCATCACATTTTTTGAAGCCAGGAGAACCTGGCATTGTGCAATCTGTTCATAGACTTTTTTTTTTTTTTTTAACTGGCTGCAACCAAGTTGGGGGACGGGGCTGGAGTGACGGTTGCTTTTTTTATTTTTAACTAATTATAAAACAAATGGGGAAAAACTTGACTAATACTGCAATTACTAAACACTAACTAACAAAAAGAACTCAATTTTTCATATGACAGAATCTGAAGAGAGAGGAGCTCACTCTGTCTGCGACCGAAGGTGGTTAGGAGGAACTGGTGGGAGCCAAACTGCGTGCAAAGAAACAGTGTGAATGGCACAACGCATCTGGCGCACATACATGGTCCGGCAGACTACTGCTGAGAAATCTCTGAACTGCAGAACTGGAACAACCTGACACCAACAGTGAAGCACCCACGGAGACATCACTCAAAGAAGAACAAGAAGAAACGTGGAAATGGCAGAGGTGCTTAACAATTTCTTTCTTTCAATATTCATCAAGAAGTTTGTGGGTAACGGGATGCCTAACATAGTGAATGCTAGTGGAAATGGGGTAGGTTTAGAAGTTAAAATAGAAAAACAGCAAGTTAAAAATTACTTAGAAAAGTTAGATGTCTGCAAGACACCAGGGCTTGATTAAATGTATCCTAGAATACTCAAGGAGATGATAGAAGAGGTATCTGAGCCTTTAGCTATCATCTTTGAAAAGTCATGGAAGTTGGGAGAGATCTTAGAAGACTGGAAAAGGGCAAATGTAGTGCCCATCTATAAAAAGGAAAATAAGAACAACCCAGGAAGCTACAGTCCGATCAGTTTAATTTCTGTGCCAGAGAAGATAACGGAGCAAGTAATTGAGGAATTCATTTACAAACATCTGGAAGATAATAAGGTGATAGGTAACAGCCAGCATGGATTTGTAAAGAATGAATTACGTCAAACCAATCTGATAGTTTTCTTTGATAGGATAAACTTAAAAAAACAACGAATAGTCTAGTAGCACCTTAAAGACTAACAAAACATGCAGATGGTATCATGAGCTTTTGTGGGCAAAACCCACTTCTTCAGATCTCATGACACCATCTACATGTTTTATTAGTCTTTAAGGTGCTACTAGACTATTTGTTGTTTAAGTTTTTCCTGTTACAGACTAATTTGGCCACACCTCTGAAGCTTTTAATAGGATAACAAGCCTTGTGGATAAGAGAGAAGCGGTGGAGACTTTAGTAAAGCATTTGATACAGTCTCGCATGATCTTACCAATAAACTAGGGAAATACAACCAAGGGCTACTATAATGTGGGTGTATAACTGGCTGGATAAACCGTTCTCAGAGAATAGTTATTAATGGTTCACAGTCATACTGGAAGGCCATAACAAGTGGGGTTCCACAGGGGTCTGTTTTGGGACCGGTTCTGTTCAATATCTTCATCAATGATTCAGATATTGGCATAGTTATTGGCTGTGTCTAGACTGGCATGATTTTCCAGAAATGCTTTTAACGGAAAAGTTTTCCATTAAAAGCATTTTCGGAACAGAGCGTCTAGATTGGCACAGATGCTTTTCCGCAAAAGCACTTTTTGCGAAAAAGTGTCCGTGGCCAATCTAGGACGCACTTTTCCGCAAAAAAGCCCCGATCGCCATTTTCGCAATCGGGCTTTTTGCACAAAACAAATCTCAGCTGTCTACACTGGCCCTTTTGCACAAAGTTTTGCGCAAAGGGACTTTTTCGAAAGGAGCAGCATAGTATTTCCATAAAAGCACTGATTTCTTACAGTAGGAAGTCAGTGCTTTTGCGGAAATTCAAGCGGCCAGTGTAGACAGCTGGCAAGTTTTTCTGGAAAAGCGGCTGATTTTCCGGAAAAACTGGCCAGTCTAGACACAGCCATTAAGTTTACAGATGATACCAAACTGGGAGGGGTTGCAAGTGCTTTGGAGGACAGGATCATAATTCAGAATGATCTGGACAAACTTTCTGAGGTAAACAGAATGAAGTTTAATAAGAACAAATGTAAAGTACTCCACTTACGAAGGGACAATAAGTTTCACATATACAGAATGGGAAGTGACTGTCTAGGAAGGAGTACTGCAGAAAGGGATCTAGGGGTCATCACAGATCACACGCTGAGTCAACAGTGAGACATTGTTGAAAAAAAAAAGCAAACATGATTCTGGGGTGCATTAACAGAAGTGATGTGGGTAAGACATGAGAAGTCATTCTTCTGCTCTGCTCTGCTCTGCTCTGATTAGGCCTGAATTGGAGTATTGTGTCCAATTCTGTGCACTACATTTCAAGAAAGATTTGGAGAAGGTCCAGAGAAGAGCAACATAAATGTTTAAAGGCCTAGAAAACATGGCCTATGAGGGAAGACTGAAAGAATGGGGGTTATTTAGTTTAGAAAAGAGAAGACTGAGAGGGGACATGATAGCAGTTTTCAGGTACCTAAAAAGGTGTTACGAGAAGGAGTGAGAAAAATTGTTCTCCTTGGCCTCTGATGATAGGACAAAAAGCAATGGACTTATATTGCATCAAGGGAGGTTTAGGCTGGACATTAGGCAAATCTTTCTTAATGTCAGAGTGGTTAAACACTGGAATAAATTGCCTAGGGACGTTGTGGAATCTCCATCATTGGAGATATTTAAGAGCAGTTTAGATAGATATCTATCCGGTATGCTGTAGATGGAACTTGGTCCTGCTGTGAGGGAAGGGGACTGGACTTGATGACCTCTTGAGGTCCCTTCCAGTTCTAGCATTCTATTCTAATACAAAACTTCTGTTAGTTTTAAACATTTATCATATTTTCTTTGTAATACAATCTACATTCTAAATATTCTTAGGAGCAACAGTGTGATCATGCTGAATCACAAGGACCATTCTGATCTTTCTGTTTTGACATTAGATACAGACACAAGCAGTCTGCCTGATGCATCTTTACCAAGGGCTTAAAAGATCATTCCTCCCTGTCATGAGTCTACATTTGTTTGCCCGTTCCCCACAGTTGTTTCATTAGTCTATAACACCCGTGTCACTCCACGCTACTCGCCCCGCCCTCTATGCCTATGCCGCGAGGTACCAAGGCGCCAAAAAGTTTTGTCTCCGACTGCAGTTCTTAGGTCGCCTGCCGGCGGCAGGGAAAGGGGTCCGGGCCTACCCACTCTCCTGGACCCCAGCCCAGGGCCCTAACACAGGGAACCGAGCTCCCTGTGGTAGCAGGCGGGGGTGTCCCCTAAACTCACCTGCTCGCGGGCTTCGCGACCCCGCCCTGGGCTAGAGTTCAACCCTGCTGCCGGAGACCCTCTCGGCCCCGCTCAGGCGGCTCCCCCCTTCTGGCCCATTACCGCCTACCTCTGTCCTCGACCCCCTGCCTGTGTCCTCCCCCAAACTTTATCCGCCTCCCTTCCTCTTTGCCCGGCAGGTGACGTCAGATGCCCTGGTCGTCCCGCCAGCCCTTCGGCGCCGCCCCCTCCCGTCGCGCCGGTGACGTCACACTTCGCGACCGGCGGGGTGTGGTGCCCAGATGCTTCCCCAGCCTCCGTCTGCTGGGTCCCTGCGCTGCGTGTGTCGGCCCCCTCCCCGTAAGGGCTTGCCGGCGCCTGCATCGCCACCGCCAGAGCGGTGCAAGCGCACGTCCCTCCGGCGTCCCGACCCCCCTGTTGGGTGTAGTGGCGGGGTTGCCTCACCCTGTCACACTCCCTGCTAACCAACAAGGATGGCAGACAGGGTTATAGTTGCTTGACATTTACTCTTACACTAACCATTACATTATATTTATTTATTTTATCACTAATCGTTAATACACTACACAGGACATCATTACATTATAAAAACTCTCTTGTCAACATAAGCACTGTCAAGAGAGTCTCAATCCAGAGGCAAGCCTGCCATGCTGAGTTGTCCCACCAACAACAGAATTGGCCTGTGTTTTCTTCTCCCAGACACTCACCCTCACAGGCACTAGGGGATCAAGGAAGCCCCTCATTCGCAAAGACAAGGGACATATCTGCAACACTGGAAGGGGTACGGCACCGAGTACATGGTGCCATTCTTGGTCCCTGTCCCAGTCTGTGGTAGGGATGTGCCCTGACTGCTGCTCACTCAGGCAACTCAGGGCCTCATCTTCATGAGCTGACCAACAACAATCCTGGGCACACCTGCCTCCTACACACCAGCCTATTTGTCCTTATGACTAAATTCCCCTCCTACTGGCAGAGTCGCCTGTTCACTGCTGGGTCTTCTCGCAATGGGAGGAGGGTAGGGGGACCTGAGTCCTCCCTCACTCCAGGTCCCAACCCAGGACCCTAAGAGCAGGGATCCGGCTCCCTTGCTTGGTTGGTGGGGAGGTGCCCCGCAACTCACCAACCCGCGGGTCTCAGCGAGATCATCCACAGTCCGATGTCTGATTTGCCTCCCCTTTCCTGGGTTGCTTCCTACCCTCAGTCCGATCTGGTCCTCCCGTGGATGCAACTGGTCACCTGCAGGGGAACCCCGTCTCTGCCCTCCAATCAGGAGTCCTGACCCTGTCTTTGCTGCCCCCAACAGGATTCCTGCTCAGCCACCGGGTCCCTACCGTTCCCCTGTGCACCACTACCTGAGGGCTTCAGGCCTCCCAGCATCCCTTCTGCTCTCTCCGCCCTCCTCCCCCCGCTTTAGGGTTGGCCAAAGCAGGCTTTTGAATTGCACACCCTGCTCCCAGGATGCCCGCGCAGGCACAGTGCTCCCAGGGAGTGGGCCGCTTCTTCACCCCCCCGGCGCCTGCGCCGGCCGCAGCCCTGAAACAGCCTCAGCATATCTGCAGTGGTGCCACCTCCCGGACCCAAAGGACCTCCGCTTCTCCCCCTTCAGTGTGAGGTTCAGGGGGCCAGGACTCGCCGCAGGATCCCCACACCCCATTACAATCCCATATAAGTCAGCACCAATCATTATCGTGGTCATCTTGGCACCATTCTCCAGCACCAACATCAACTTGGTGCAGGCCTCTGGCTCCTGGGCTCATTGGCACTCCTGTAGTTGTCCCCATCCAGTTCTGAGTTGGGTGAGGCTTTGTTATATTTTAGCAGAAGCCATGCCAGCAAGCACAAGATGGGAAAGGTTGGTGCCCTGGCAACCACAGTGGCCCCCTCCCACTCAATGGCCATTCTGGATACCATGGGCCTATCATCAGTCCCACAATGCATCCATAGTATCTATGTTCAAGTCCTCGACTCACCACCTTTCCAGATCACTAAGGAATATCCGAGCCTTATGAGCCCCAGAAGCTATGGTTTCTAAACCTATGCAGGAAGACATGGATATTGGGACACTCCCAGAGCCCAATCACACACAGGCTCAAGAACCTCTTCTGGTTACATAGGTTAGCCAGACTCACAAGCAGGAGCAAGATGAGGCATAGGCTGATCTACCACCACTGACATCCTCAACTTTGTCACCAAATGAAGATGTGGTAAGCACCTCTACAATAGGGCCTTTGCCAACAGACCATAAGGCCTATGAAGAATTCCTCCAGCAAGTGCCTGGCAACATGAATTTGCAGGTGAAAGAGGTCCAGTCATTGAAGGACTCGAGCTACCATGAAATCTCTTGGTATGCATACTCCAGCCCCTCAAAGAAAACCATTCAGACCTCAGCCTTTGCAGCATAGACATATGAGGCACAGACAAGAACAGTTCCATCATTGGAACAGAAACAATTGATGCAAGCCCCTAATTAGCCAGGGGTTTTGAAGGTACACTTGAGGACAGAATACCCGATCTAACCTACAATCCACACCCATTTTTTCTGAACTGACTCTCCCACTTCTACTGTGCATGGTCTTGTATCACATCAGACCTATGGGTGTTATGCATGGTCATTGTAGGATAGTCTCTTCAGTTCTTCTCCTCCCCTCTCTCTCAATCTCCTTCCCTGTCCCTCTTCAGGTATCCTTCTCACAAGCAACTCCTTATATAGGAAATGTAATCCCTTATCATGCTAGGTGTAGTAGAAGAGGTCCCTCACAGTGTAAGAGGCAAAGGGTTTTACTCCTGATACTGCCTAATTCCCAAGGCCAAGGAAGGTCTGAGCCTCAGATTGGATTTAAAAAGTCCTCACCCGATACATGAGGATGCTAAAATTCTGCATGCTATCCATAGCCACCATTTCCCCCTCAATGGATCCAGGAGACTGGTTTGCCACCTTCAACATGAAAGATACGCATTCATATCACAATACTTCCAGAGCACTGGAGTTCTCAGATTTGTGGTGAACCACAACCATTTCCAGTTTACAGTTTTCTTCTTAGCCTGTCCACTCCCCTATGTGTGTCCTAAAACATGGTGGTGGTAGCAGCCTTTCTGCACAAATCGAAGTTTACATGTATTTGAATGACTGACTACTGCAGGCCTATTCCAGGGAGCAACTACAGGCTCATATTTACCTGATCCTGGTCACTTCCAGTCACTAGACTTGCTCCTAAATGAGGGCAAGTCCATATTGACTCCGGTTCAAAGAATGGAGTTCATAGGGGTGATTCTCTATTTGATTCAGGAGAGAACCATTCTCCCTATCTCCAGGTTTCAAATCATAGCCAACATTGTCAGATCATGCATACAGTATTCAACCAGGATGGCAAGTGTGTGTTTATGACTGCTGGGACACATGGCATCTTGCTCTTATGTGATCAGAATGCAAGGCTACGTCTCAGGCCACTCAAAGCTTGGCTAGTCTCAATGTACCCTCCAATGTGGAACAGCCTGGACTTTGTAGTGACAAAACCCCACAACATGACTACGACTCTCGACTAGTGTGTGATCCCTCACAAGGTGTGCGAGGTAGTCCCTTTCACACCCCCATCTCCTACATTGATGCTGGTAACAGACATTTTGGACATTGGATGGAAGCTCATTTGGGGAACCTCAGGACACAGGGCATACGGGAACCAAAAGATTCCAAATTACACATCAATGTCAAGGAACTTAGGGCAGTCAGGCTAGCCTGCCAGGTTTTCCAGACACAAGTGTAAGGTCAGTGTGTGGCACTGTTGATAGACAATACCACTGCCACGTAAGCAGACAAGGGAGAGCGAAGTCATTCTCTCTCTGACAAGAAGCCATGTTTTTGGCACTTCTGCATAGCACATTCCATTCACATTGGGTACATCTAGACTACACCTCTCTGTCGACTGAGAGATGTAGATTAGACACTTTGAAATTGCTAATGAAGCAGGGATTTAAATATCCCATGCTTCATTAGCATAAACATGGCTGCTGCTTTTTTTCAAACCAGAGCTTTTTCAGAAAAAAACAGCAATCTAGATGGGGATCTTTCGAAAAAGGGTTTATTTTTCAAAAGATCCCCATCTAAACTGCCGGGGGTTTTTTCAAAAAAGCTCCGTTTCGAAAAAAAAGTGGTGGCCATGTTTATGCTAATGAAGCTGTCACGTTATTGGATTTTGAGGGGAGCAGCCAGGTCACTGCTGCACCCATGGGGGGATGTTCGCCCCAAAAGTGGTACAAAGGGGGCCATGTGAGGTGTCAAACAAAAGCTTACTTGCTACTGATTCTGTATATGCACTTCATATATCTGTATAATGTCTGTGTGTGGAGTTATGAATATGTACTCTGTATGGAGACTGGAAGTTTCTCTGTATGTGGTTGAGCAATGGGCTCGGCCTATGGACATGCTAATTAGCAAGGCTCCAGGGACAATAGGTCTCTTAAGTACCCGAGACCCACCTATGAAGGAATCTAGGTGCCTGGTCAGAGACCATGTGACTGTCTCCAGCTTGGAAGAAGCCAGGAAAGAGGTATAAATAGGCCATGTGCCCGACTCCATCTTGGTCTCCAGATCTGCTCCTGACCCCAGATGCGGCCTCACAGGGAATCACGAGCTGGGAAGAACTGTGGACCCATCCTGACATAGGATGTGCACCAAGGACTTTAAAGCCAGCAGTTATAACATCTCTGCTACGAGCCTGCATCGAGAACTGGGAGATTCGATGCATGTAATGTATGATACTTTGACAACCTTACTCTCATGCTTTTCTTTCTTGTAGTAATAAACCTTTAGATGTTAGATTCTAAAGGATTGGCTCAGCGTGATTTGTGGGTAAGATCCAGAGGGTAAATTGACCTGGGATCTGTGGCTGTTTCTTGAATCCGGACAGAACTTGTTCGGGGAAGGTGAGATTGGGCTCTAAAACCCCTCACCTGGGTATGAGGCCCGGGGCCATCTGGGGCACGGATATTGCTGTGGTGTCATAGGGGTTTTGCTCGTGAGGCTTCAGGCAGGCAGCTGAAGCGCTCTGTGGGACTAGTTTGTGGCCTGTTTGGGAAGGTCTCCAGTCTGGGGGCTGTAAGGAGTCCCGAATTTGAGCAATTCACCCTGAGCAGACGCCCTCAACTGTGCCCAGACCCGGCCCGGTCTGTCACAGAAGCACAGGATATTTAAATCCCTGCTTCATTAGCAATTTCAAAGTGCCTAATCTACATCTCGCTGTCAACAGAGAGGAGTAGTCTAGACACAGCCCTTGAGGCCAATACTTCACGTTTGCTGATGGACAGTCTCAGTGGAATGTTTCTCGGACATGAGTGGTCCATCAGAATAGATATTATCCGTTTAATTTTCCTGAGGGTGGGATTTCTGTGACTAGTCTTATTCACCACCAGGGTCAACAAGAAGTGCAATGTGTTCTATTCTTTTCCAGAACCACAACCCGGGTTCTACCACAGACACATTTATATTCACGAGGAGAGTGCAGTTAATGTGTTTTCCCAAATGCTACTTATTCACAAGGTCCTGCTAGAGATACACAGTGATGAAGGAGATGTAATAAGTTCTGGCTCCAGGATAGCCATTCCAACATTGGTTCACTACCCCACTAGAGTTGCTAGTGGAGGTTCCGATAGCTTTACCTCTGTACCCAGGCCTCATTTTGAAGGATGAGACTCACCTCAGCACCCCAACCTCCAATCCCTCCATCTGATGGCATGGAGACTGCATTGCTCAACACTTTAGAAATGCAGTGTTTGGCTCAGGTGCAAGAGGTGCTATTGGGTAGCAGCAAGCCTTTGATGAGGGCTACTTACCTGGCCAAATGGAAGATCTTCTCCTGTTGGTGTACTCAACATGATTTTTCCCCCCTCTGTGCACCCATTCCCTTTATCTTGGATTACCTCCTCTATTTGTGAATACAAGACCTAGCACCCTCCTTAATTAAGGTCCATCTAGCAGTGCTCTCAGCTTTTCACTCTGGTCATTTCCAACATTCCTTGTTTGTTGAACCTATGGAAACCGGTTTCTGAAAGGGCTTGGATAGACTCTTCCCCTATTCCCACCCCTCTACACCTACATGGGATCTTAATTTGGTACTCAATAAGCTCAAAAGGCCCACCTTTTGAACCACTGGCTATGTGTTCTATGCTACATCTTTCTGTTAAGGTGGCTTTTGTAGTGGCAATTACATCAGCAAGAAGAGTAACTGAGTTGAGAGCTCTTTCCTTAGAGCCCTCATATACTATACTCCATATAGATAAGGTGCAGCTTATACCACACCCAGCCTTCCTATCTAAGATGGTCTCACAATTCCACTTAGGCAAGACATTTTCCTTCTAGTTTTCTACCCAAAACCGCGCACAAATGCCCCAAAGCAGGTGCTATACATGCTAGATGCACATAGAGCTCTTGGGTTCTATACTGAATGAATGAGGCCTTTTAGGGAATTTACCCAGCTCTTCGTAGTGATAGCTGACCGAATGAAGGGTAGCCTGGTCTCAGCCCAATGCATATTCTCTTGGATATCTGATTGTATTTGCACCTCGTTATTATTTGGTGGGAATTTCACCACAATTCCACCATAGGGCCAATCTACCAGAGCTCAGGCCTCTTTCACTATGTTTTTCGCCCAGATTCCCATTCAAAAAATCTGTAGGGCAGCAACCTGTCTTCGGGGGATACATTCATGGCTCATTATGACATTGACCAGCAATCTAGGGCTGATGCAGCAGTTGGCAGAGCTGATAAAGCTTCTATTGGATTCCCAACTCCAACCTCACCTCCAGGGTGTAGCAGTTTAGGAGTCATCTGATTGGAATCAATGGGAATGAGCACTCAAAAAAGGAAAAACACAGTTACCTGCTTTCTCATAACTGGTGTACTTCAAGATGTGTAGTTCACATACATTCCAGTACTCATTCTCCTTCCCCTCTATTGGAGTAGCCAGCAAGAAACAATCAAAAGGAAGGTAGTTGGTCCAACAGTGGTGTATAAAGGTTGCTATAGGAGCACCACTCCAGGGGGCTCCATAGCTGACCCAATGGGAGCTGTTAGTGGAAAAGTTTCCAACAACCTGATTGGAATGGATGTGAACAACACATCTCGAAGAACAGTTACGAGAAAGCAAGTAACAGTCTTTTTGAGACACAGCTGACAAATTACGATTTTATCTCACAAGTCCAAGCACAAGACAACCAACACACAGCTTCAGCCTATATGGAAAACTGAGTAGGGACTCTCCAAAATCATTGTTCTTGTCCCCATCATTGCTGCAGAATTTTGTTAGTGGGAAACATTAACACTCTTGGCATAGTCCTACTAATGAACTCTTAACGTGGGGGAGTCAGTGCACAGGGAGCAATCCCAAGAAACTTGACAGGAAGGATTCCGGGACACATTGGAGAGGTCTTCAGCCCTCATCTGCCTCCCTCTAGTTTGAATCTCCAGTTGCCATTATTGCAGATAAATAAGCAGAAAATGCAAGACTAAGTATATAGCAACCAGATCTTACAGAAATGCTTATTGTGAGGTGAAATAAAGTATATTTCAATAGCTGATCATAATAAAAAAAGACTGCTTAGCTGGGATCAGATCATTTTACTTAGATATAGAATTGCTACCTACATGTCATAACCCATTGTCAAATAAAATGTCACCAGCCCCCTGAATCTGCCTCTAGCTCAACACTAGCCCCATACTACATCAATCCCAGCACTCTGAAACCTCCCTTTTCCTCCGTGAATTAGATATGATAGGCTGTAGAATGGCTTTGGCCATTTGGAAGGATGCAGACTAAAAACCCCAACTCCTAGAACATTTGGTCATACACAGATTCAAATTAAGAAATCCACACACAAGAAAGGGCACTCTTATGGTCCACTGACATGTATATGAGCAATTAGTCACAAATACTACTCATTTGAGCCTACAGATTGTTCATGAGGGCTCAGACTTTGTCTCAGCTTGCTCTCCACTTTCATAAATGCAGTATTGTAAAGTGAATAAGTATACCCACAAGACTGTGCCTATTTTGCATGGTGGGCACAAATATTAAGAGATATCAACCACAACTTCATTTGGTACCACCAAATAAAAAAAATTATAGAGGAAATTCTGTTTCTGGGTGGTTTTCCACTCTTAGGCTACGTCTACAATGCAAGCTTCTTTCTGAATAAGCTTTTCCAGAAGAGATCTTCCAGAAAAGCTTATTTCAAAAGAGAGTGTCCACACTGATTGGATCATATCTCGCATTTAAGGCCACCCAGAACCAGTTCAGGCAGGGCATTAGGTCAGCAGTTGCTTCAGGGTGCTGTTGCCTAAGGCTATCTGAGACTAGTGCCTAATGGG
This sequence comes from Rafetus swinhoei, assembly GCA_019425775.1. Lineage (NCBI taxonomy): Eukaryota > Metazoa > Chordata > Testudines > Trionychidae > Rafetus > Rafetus swinhoei. The sequence continues at coordinate 131,166,715 of CM033424.1, forward strand.
ACCCCCCTCGACAGCCATTTCTCAGCTTCTTCAGCTTGCTTGCCTACCTCTCTGAGGAACAGCAAAGCATTTACACTGAATGCTCTAGTTACCCTGCTTCAGGACACCACAGCACTCCTTGCCATGGTGCCAGAGCTGCCTCTGGGCATTTGATGGCCCCACACTGCCATGCTGCAGTTTCTGCAGCAGTTTTTGCAGCCTGCCTTCACATTCCTGCATGTGCTCAACTCTGAGCTCATCCTTGACAACTTCTGCCTGTGTGCAGGAGCAATGCCCTTGCAACTGCGCCCCATGCTGGAGCAACGGTTCTGGAGACTGGACACCAGTTCCAACTGGTGTGACCAGCTGATGATGGAGAGGTGGGTCAACCAGCAGTGGCTCCAGAATTTCTGAATGAGAAAGGAGATGTTCTTGGAGCTGTGTGCCTGGCACGCCTGTGACCTCTGACAACAGGACACCCAGAAGCGACTCACCACCCCCCTGCAGAAGCGGGTCGGCATTGCCATCTGGAAGCTCACTACCCCTGACAGCTACTGGTCTGTGGGCAAGCAGTTCAGCATGGGGAAGTCAACCGTCGTGGCCTTCCTCATGGAGGTAAGGCATTCTTGGGCTGCAATCTCTGGAGGTGGGTAAGAGTACTGGAAATGGAGTCCCTAGGGATGGGGGGGATTTGGGGTGGGGGAGATGAGCTGTGGGTGTGGGGGAAGCCCCCATCCTCCGGGGTGCTGCAGTCCCACTGTCACATAGCCCTGTAGGGGAGGGAGCTTCATAGGAGGTGACTGCTGGGGTGTTTGTGGGGGGTGGGGTGGGAGGGAGAGGACTCAGGGACTTCCCAAGGGCTCTTGCACCCCCTCTGATTCTGTTTTGTTTCTTTGTTTGTCTTCGTCTGCAGATGGTGATGGCCATAATCACCATCCTGCTGCACAGGGTCATCTACCTGGGAGACCTGGACCTCATCGTGGCTGGATTTGCCACCCTGGGATTCCCCAACTGTGGGGGAGAGGGAATAGATGGAATTCCGCATCCCCATCTGTGTCCCTGACCACCGTGCATCACAGTATATAAACAGAAAAGAGTATTTTTCGATGGTCCTGCAGGCCCTGGTTGACCACCGTGCACAGTTTACAGACATTTTTGCCGGCTGGTCAGGGAAAGCACATTATGCTTGAGTATTCCACAACTCCAATCTCTACTAGAAGCTGGAGGCTGGCACATTCTTTCCCCAGCGTAAATTCAGGGTTGGGGTCATGGAGATGCCACTGTGCATTGTGGGGAATGCAGCCTACCCCTTCATGCCATGGCTTATGAAGCCGTACACCGGCCACCTGAACCCAAGCAGGGACTGTTTCAATGCCCTCCTGGGCAGGGCCCTCATCCAGGTGGAATATGCCTTCGGGCACTTCAAGGCGTGGTTCAGGTGCCTCCTGACCCGCCTTGATGTGGGGGAGCACAACATCCCCCAGGTGATCTCTGCGTGTTGTGATCACCACAACATCATGTAGAGAAAGGGGGAGCCCTTCCTTCCAGGGTGGGGGGGGCAGAAACCGGCCGGAAGGGATGGGCCTTTGACCAGCCGTAGACAGCTGCCATCTGCCGGGACCATCAGGTGTGGGTACACACCCGGGAGGCCCTGAGGAAGAGTTTCTCTGGAGGACCCCAGTAACTCTCCCCATGGGGCCTCCCCACTAGGGGCCTGTGCCTTGCCCCTCTCTGCCTTTCCCACAAAAACCCCGCCCTTTCCCCCCAACATTCCCCCTTCACTGCAGGCAAAATTTTAAAAAAACTGTTTACTTTTGAAAAAAATAACTGCTTTTTTATTTGGGATAAAAGTAACTGGGAAGGAGGGGCTTAGAGCCTGGATATGAGGAGAGGGGAAGAGAGACTCAGAGCTGGGGCTGAGAGTGGCGTGTGGTTTGGGTGGTAGTTCCACCTCATGTCCAGGGACCTCAGCAACCTTGGGGGTGGAGGGATCCGGTGAGAACAGGGGGACAGGCAGGAGGGGGGAGCTGGAGCAGGGGCAGGCATGGCAGGGGGGGCAGGGGCAGGCATAGGAGGGACAGCAGGGACTGGGAGTGGGGACTTTGATTGGTGCAGGGTAGGCCATCATCTCCCGGACCGTGGCACAAATGTTACGGCCCTGCTGCAGCAGCTTGGTCCACATCTGGGCCCGCCATTGAGCATCATCGCGGACCTTCTGGTCCAGCATCTGCTGCATGTCACTGAGGATGGACATTTACTCCCTCATTAGGTCCTCATGGACGATGCCTGTGGCTCCCCGGGGTGAGGCAGCTAGCTTGGTTAGTGGTGATCACCCCACAGTCACAGCTGGTCCAGCTGGGGAGAATAAAGAGAGGTGCTTAGTCATCCCTGGAGACACTGTCCCTGAGGCCTTGCACTCAGCATCAAGCTGAGAGCAACAGTCCTTGAGGCAGAGGATGGTGATGTCCTGGGAGCAAGTCCCTGTCCTGGGAGCAAGGCCTGGACAGCAGGTTCTGCCTCACAGAGGCCCAGAGGTCCCCAGGGGACTATGCTTTCCCCTCCCATCCCATGGACAAGCAGGCAAGGGAAGTGTCCAGCCACACTGGGAGCTAATGGCTGGGAGAGGGGCCTGGAGCTGCCTGGGCTTCCATTGGTGCCACGCACACACCTGTGCCTGGCAGCACTCTCTCTGGGAGCGGGTGGTGCCTCGAGTGTGCAGGCATGCCTGTCTGCCATATGCAGCACTCCAGAGTCTGTGTGCGGGCACCCTTGTCCCCAGCCTCCTTCCAGTGTTGGCTGGTGGTGGGAGGGCATCCCCTCTCCCCCAGGGGTCAGCAGTGTGTCTGGCCTCCCCAGAGCCTGTAAGCAGGAGCCTATGGTGCTCCGGGGCTGCCTCCTGGGCCTGCATGGCACAGACTGTTGCTGCATGTGCATCCACATGCACAGACTGCAGTGCAAGGGCCAGGCCAAGAAGGCCGAGTGACGCTCACACCACAGCCCTTCAGCACCTGACACCCCCACCCTGTGTGTGTGAAAAATTAAGAGCACTCACCTGATGATTCCTCCCTGGCCTCAGAGGATGCCTGGGAGACATCTAGGTGCTGGAGTACTGGCTCCAAGGTGATGATGGTGGTCATGCTGGCCATCTCTTCCTCCAGCTCCTTGTCCTCCTCTTGCTGGGATGGGGCCCCTGAGCAGGCAATGACAGGCATCTCCAGACCCCTGTCCACCACCAGCGTTGGGGAAGGGGCTGCACTACCCCCCAGGATGCGGTGCAGTTCTTCGTAATAAGGGCAGGAGTGGGGTCCTCCTTGCCCTGGTGTAGGCCTGCCAGAGCTCTTTAATTTTGCTCCAGACCTGCTCCAGAATCCGGAGGTGGCCCCTCATGGCTAGGGTCTCAGCCATATGGACATATCTATCGGTGTTACACCATCTGGAGAGGAGATCCTGGAGGGTCTTCTCTTCACCCATACCTCCAAGAGGGCAAGGATCTCTGCCCCAGACCAGGATGGTGCACGCTTTTTCCGGCCCCTGGGAGCCCTGTGCATGCTACCTGGGAGGGCCAGTGGGCTCTTGGAAGGCTTGTGACTGGGACATTGGTGCCCACATGTCAGGCACTGGCGACGGCTCCATATGCTGCAGCTCCCAGGGCCAGCTTCCTGCCATAAGCCCTGTCCCAGGTTTCTGTGGCTTTAAGAGCTGCTAGGAGACAGGAACTATAGAGTTGTGATGAATGTGGACGGAGTGGCCAGCAGGGCACCTGTGTTATTTCCTGGAGGCCTCTTTTTCGACAGAACTCCCTCTTCCGCATCCACACATGCCTTTTTCTGAAAAAGCTTTTTTGGAAAAAAGGCTTATTCCTCGTAGAATGAGGTTTTCCACCATCAGAAAAAGCCCTCTGTTATTTTCACTTTTTGTCGAAATAACGCAATTGCAGTGTGGATATTATTATTATTTTCTGGAGTAAAGGCCATTATTATGGGAAAACGCTGCAGTGTTGATGTACCTACAAAGAGAAGACAAGCACATAAATAAGACCTTATATGTCTGTGTGCCTGATTTATCCACACAAGTGTTTAATTGTGTTTGCAAATGTAAAAAGCACCTCTCAAGCTTTTTATTAAAAAAAAAAAAATTCTGGTCCAGTAAGACCATCAGTATCTGTACTGGCTCCCCTTCTGTACACCATCTACTTGTCCTTTACATTACTTGGTTTCATTTTGGATATGACTATTGTTGATAAAGGACTCTAATGAGGACAAGATAGCCTTTTCGCAGCTAAGCCACCTCATATTTTAGGAAACTGGCACCCTTCATCTGGAATGTTTTAAATCAACCAAAATCACTATCTCAAAAGGTAGAAGCAGCCAGAGAAGAACAGTTTCCATTTTAAGATTAACAAGACATCATTTCTGATGTACATCATATCCATGCAGTGGATCTTACCAGAGAATTTTACCCTAAATTATTGGATTTTCCTTGCACACACAAGGACATAATTGACCTCAATAGGAACAACTGCTGCTATGTCTAATGATAGTGTCAGATGAAATATGTACAGTATATTGAATAAACCATTTCCCTTAAGATCCATAGTATATTTGCATTAGAAATTATTCCTAGCCTTTAATTTGGTTTTTATCAGCATCACCATGTGTTGTTTGTTATATTTGACTTTTCTTGTTTCAGCACTTTAATGATGTTTAAAATATATATTTTTGTCTGCATAAGTAATTCTGGTAAGAGCATCTATTAAACACTGATATCCCCAGGGTCTGTACCAATTTTTCCCTTGTATTTCTTGTCTGGTGAATGTGAGTTATAAGCACTGTTTAAATTATATGGCAGAGAGAAAAATGGTTGCCTTAGTAACAAGGCAAACCCAATCAACTGTATAGGCTCCCTCAAGACAATCTAATTTGTGCAGCAGAGAGGCTAGAACAGGTGGCTAAATTAGTATGCTAGAGAGTTTCAAAATATTACACATATAGATAAAAATATATACGCAACTGTATGCACTTACTGTAATCTATAATGTACACTTACACACCAATACTCCTCTTTCAGCAATACATTGAGACACAAGTAAATAGTATCCAAGGGTATGTCTAGATTACATAGAAGGCAGCGTTTAATCCTTCAAGCATGGCAAGTGGAAGAGCCAGAGAGGGCAGAACAGGACCAGGAAGAGAACTGGCAGCATGTAACTTCTAGAAGGGGGAAAAGGCCAGCACGGGAATCCCCCATTGCTATAGAGGTAAGCAATCGCTTTCAGGCTCTCTCCGCTGGCTCTGCAGTGTTGAATGGTTTGGACGGGACCTCACAAGGAAGGAACCGGAAGGGAACACCATCTACTGGAAGGCAAGGGACGCGTAGTCCTAGGGATGGGGGTTCCACGGTCACCACCCCCAAAGGAAAACGGCGGGTGGTGGTGGTCGGGGACTCCCTCCTAAGAGGGACTGAGCCATCCATCTGCCGACCAGACCTGGAATCTCGAGAGGTGTGCTGCTTACCGGGAGCTCGCATTCAGGATGTGACTGAGAGGCTTACAAAACTGGTCAAACCTTCGGATCGCTACCCCTTCCTGCTTCTCCACGTGGGAACTAATGATACGGCCAAGAACAACCTTGAGCGGGTTACTGCGGATTATGTAGCGCTGGGAAGAAGGCTCCAAGAATTCGGAGTGCAAGTGGTGTTCTCGTCCATCCTCCCTATTGAAGGGAAAAGACTGGGCAGGGATCGTCGAATTGAGGAAGTCAATGCGTGGTTGCGCAGCTGGTGTCACAGAGAGGGCTTTGGTTTCTTCGACCATGGGACTCTGTTCTGGGCACAAGGATTGTTAGGAAGAGATGGGATCCACCTAACCAAGAGAGGAAGGAGCATTTTCTCGGGCAGGCTTGCAAACCTAGTGAGGAGGGCTTTAAACTAGGTTCGTCGGGGGACGGTGAGCACAACCCTGAGGGGAGTAGGAAAGTTGGATACCGGAAAGAAATGCAAAGAGGAACGAGCAACAAAGGAGGACCCCTGTTTCGAATGGAGAAGATAGGGCGATCAACTGGCTATCTGAGGTGTTTGTACACTAATGCGAGAAGCCTGGGCAACAAACAGGAAGAACTGGAGGCCCTGGCCCAGTCCGAGAAATATGATTTAATTGGGATAACGGAGACTTGGTGGGATGACTCGCATGACTGGAGTGCTGTCATGGAAGGGTATAGTCTGTTCAGGAAGAACAGGCAGGGGAGAAAAGGAGGAGGAGTTGCACTATATGTAAAAGAGCACTATGACTGCTCTGAACTCCAGTATAAAGAGGGAGAAAAACCTGTTGAGAGTCTATGGGTTAAGTTTAAAGGAGCAAACAACAGTGATGTTGTGGTTGGTGTCTGCTACAGGCCACCGAATCAGGTGGATGAGGTAGATGAGGCTTTCTTCGTACAACTGAGAGAAGCTTCCAGATCGCAGGCCCTGGTTCTTGTGGGGGACTTTAATCACCCTGACGTCTGTTGGGAAAGCAATACGGCAGTACACAGGCAATCCAGGAAGTTTTTGGAGAATGTTGGGGATAACTTCTGAGTGCTGAAGGATCCGACCAGGGCCGTGCGCAGCTTGACCTTCTCGCTCACAAACAGGGGAACTAACAGGGAAGTAGAGGTGGGTGACAACCTGAGAAGCAGTGATCATGAGATGGTAGATTTCAGGATCCTGACCAAAGGAAGAAAAGAGAGTAGTAAAATACACACCTTGGACTTCAGAAAAGCAGATTTTGACTCCCTCAGAGATCTGATGGGCAGAATCCCCTGGGATGCTAACATGAAGGGGAAAGGAGTCCAGGACAGCTGGCAGTATTTTAAAGAAGCCTTATTGAAGGCACAGAAAGAAACCACCCCGATGCGTATCAAGAGAGGCAAACATGGTAGGAGACCGGATTGGCTTACGGAGGAAATCCTTGGTGAACTTAAGCACAAAAAGGGAGCTTACAAAAAGTGGAAACTTGGACAAATGAGCAGAGAGGGGTTTAAATGTATAGCTCGAGAATGCCGGGGGGTTATCAGGAAGGCGAAAGCACAGATGGAATTGCGACTGGCTAAGGATGTGAAGGATAACAAGAAAGGTTTCTACAGGCATGTAAATAAGAAGAAGGTGATCAGAGAGGGTGCAGCCCTACTGGATGAAGGAGGTAACCTAGTGACAGGTGATGTGGGGAAAGCTGAAGTACTCAATGCTTTCTTTACCTCTGTATTCACGGACAAGGTGGGCTCCTGGACTAATGCGCTAAGTGACGCAAGATGGGATGAAGATGGACAGCCCTTGGTGGGTAAAGAACAGGTTAGGAACTATTTAGAAAAGCTAAACGTATGCAAATCCATGGGTCCGGACTTAATGCATCCGAGGGTACTGAGGGAGTTGGCAAATGTCATTGAGGAGCCTTTGGCCATTATCTTTGAAAAGTCATGGCGATCGGGAGAAATCCCAGATGATTAGAAAAGGGCAAATGTAGTGCCCATCTTCAAAAAAGGGAAGAAGGACGATCCAGGGAACTATAGGCCGGTCAGTCTTACCTCGGTTCCTGGAAAAATCATGGAAGGGATCCTTAAGGAATCCATTTTGAGGCACTTGGAAGAGAGGAAAGTGATTAGGAATAGCCAGCATGGATTCACAAAGGGAAAGTCATGCCTGACCAATCTGATTAGCTTCTATGATGAGGTAACTGGCTCTGTGGACGTGGGAAAGTCAGTGGATGTGATATACCTTGACTTTAGCAAGGCTTTTGATACGGTCTCCCACAATATTCTTGCCAGCAAGTTAAGGGAATGTGGATTGGATAAATGGACGGTAAGATGGATAGAAAGCTGGCTAGAAGTCCAGGCCCAGTGGGTAGTGATCAACGGCTCGATGTCAGGACAGTGGTCGGTTTCTAGCGGAGTGCCCCAAGGTTCGGTTCTAGGACCGATTTTGTTCAATATCTTTATTAATGATCTGGATGAGGGGATGGATTGCACCCTCAGCAAGTTTGCGGATGATACTAAGGTAGAGGGAGAGGTAGATACACCTGAGGGCAGAGATAGGGTCCAGAGTGACTTAGACAAATTGGAGGATTGGGCCACAAGAAATCTGATGAGGTTCAACAAGGACAAGTGCAGAGTCCTGCACTTGGGACGGAAGAATCCCAAGCATTGTTACAGGCTGGGGACCAACCAGCTAAGTAGTAGTTCTGCAGAAAAGGACCTGTGGGTTACAGTGGATGAGAAGCTGGATATGAGTCAACAGTGTGCACTTGTAGCCAAGAAGGCTAATGGCATATTAGGCTGCATTAGGAGGAGCATTGCCAGCAGATCCAGAGATGTCATTATTCCCCTTTATTCAGCTCTGGTGAGGCCACATCTGGAGTATTGTTTCCAGTTCTGGGCCCCCCACTACAAAAAGGATGTGGACGCATTGGAGAGGGTCCAGTGGAGGGCAACCAAAATGATTAGGGGGCTGGAGCATATGACCTATGAGGAGAGGCTGAGGGAGTTGGGTCTGTTTAATCTGGAGAAATGAAGAGTGAGGGAGGATTTGATAGCAGCCTTCAACTTCCTGAAGGGAGGTTCCAAAAAGGATGGAGAAAGGCTGTTCTCAGTAGTGACAGATGGCAGAACAAGGAGCAATGGTCTCAAGTTGTGGTGGGAGAGGTCCAGGTTGGATATTAGGAAAAACTATTTCACTAGGAGGGTAGTGAAGCACTGGAATGGGTTACCTAGGGAAGTAGTGGAGTCTCCATCCCTGGAGGTGTTTTAGTCTCGGCTTGACAAGGCCCTGGCCAGGTTGATTTAGTTGGGATTGGTCCTGTCTAGAGCAGGGGGGCTGGACTTGATGACCTTCTAAGGTCTCTTCCAGCTCTATGATTCTATGATTCTATGATACATGCCTCTGCCGACAGAGGCATGTAAAATAGGCTACCGACTTAGTCAATAAAGAGGGGATTTAAATATCCCCGGCTTCATTAAAATAAAAATGGCCACCGAGTTGTGCTGGCTCAGCTGATCGTCAGCACAGCACACTAGTCAAGACGCAGATTGGTCGACAAGGGAAGCCTTTGTCGACCACTTCTGTAAACCTTGTTTCACGAGGCATAAGGGAGCGGTCGACAAAGGCTTCCCTTGTCGACCGATCCGCGTCTTGACTTGCATGCTGTGCCGACGGTCAGCTAAGCCGGCACAGCGCCGGCAGCCATTTTTATTTTAATGAATCCGGGAATATTTAAATCCCCACTTTATTGACTATGTCGGGTAGCCTATTTTACATGCCTCTGTCGGCAGAGGCATGTAGTCTAGACATACCCCAAGTTACAAGAGCACAGAAGATTCAACAGCAATAAAAATTCTGCATTTCCACTCCAACAGCAGACAAAGCAGGGGAGAAACCAGGACTGATTCAGACAACACTGCCAAATCTGCAATCATTGATGGGTAGAACCTCCTCCCAGCAGGAACAGGTTGAAAAACTAGCCTGATGTTTACTGCTTCATCTCAGCTGCCACATGATATGCTGCCTCATGCAGACAGCATAATCTGTTGTGATATCCTAATTCGCTAAGGTGTTGAAGTTGTCCTCCTCTTTCATGACCCTTTCATTCTAAGACACATCACCAGCTTTTCCCCCTCTCCTTTGGTTTAAAGGAGAGGCAGGCAAGATAGGGCTTGTGGGTCGGATCCAGCCCACTGAGACTTTTGATGCACCTGCATCCGTCCCTGCACCACCACCACCACCATCACCACCCTCCCCCCCATTGCAGGAAGGAGCACCATCAAAATGACTAGCTGCTCCCTGTGGTTCTCTGTACTGTGGGGATGGGGATGGGGAAGGAAGGGACAGGCTTCAGCATGCTGTCCCTGCCCTTCAGCAAAATCTCTCAGTTCCTATTGGCCAGAAACTGGCCCATGAGAGCTGATAGATTTTGCTGGGGACCGGGGCAGTGCAGCACAATCTCTCAGCTCCCATTGGACTGTTTCTGGCCAATAGGAGCTGAGAGATATTGCTGGGGGCAAGTGGAGTGCATGAATCCTCTCCCTCCTTGCGAGCACAGAGAGCCACATGTGCAGACAGACAGCAGTCTGGGACAGCTGGCAGGCAAGCCTGCCTGACAGTGCTGCTGACCAGAAGCTGCTTAGATAGACACCTCCCAGCCACAGCCTGCTTCTGGCACGCCATCTCCTCCCACACCAACTCCCTCCCAAACCCTGCCCCCTCCCTCAGGCCATAATCCTCACCTACACCCATATCCTCTACCAGCCCCTGCACCCCAATCCCCTGCCCTAGGTCACAACCCCCTCCTTCACCCAAACACCCTAGCAGACCCCACACCCTTACTTGCATTTCAGTTCCTTACTCTGAGCTCCCTTGTGCACCTGACCTCTGTCCCAGACTCCATAACTACTCCATGGAAAAGTGTGGCACTTCACCACTTGGCAAAATCTTGGAGTGGCCCCCCAATCAAAAATTGCCCACCTCTTTTTGAAAGGAAACCTCCAACCATTTTTCCTAATGTACATCATAAACTGTAACAGTAGAACAGGACACAAGTTCTATTTCTCTTACTCCTGTTGTGGGAGCTCGACTCCAGCAGAATGGCATAGGAATTTGTGGCAGGTGGGATGAAGGAGATCACATGCTGACTTTTAAAGCTTGCCAATTAAAAGACTGACACTCCTGAATGCAGAGTACTCCAGGTTTGCTTAACCCATCCTGGAAGAATCCTGTCATGGGAACTCAGAACACTCTGAATACTTCATAGCTGCGGAACCTAGGGTATGTCTACACTACTACAAAGTTAATTCGAACTAACAGCCGTTAGTTCGAATTAACTTTAATAGGGGCTACACATGCAAACCGCTAGTTCGAATTTAAATCGAACTAGCCGAGCGCTTAATTCGAACTAGGTAAACCTCATTCTACGAGGAGTAACGCCTAGTTTGAATTAAGTAGTTCGAATTAAGGGCTGTGTAGCCACTTAATTCGAACTAGTTGGAGGCTAGCCCTTCCCAGGTTGCCAAACCAGGGAAACTCTTCTGCCCCCCTCCCGGCCCTAGAGCCCTTAAAGGGGCACACTCTGGCTACAGTGCTTGTGCCAGTTGCAAGCCTGCCAGCACCCAGCCAGCAGACCCTGCACCTGGCACAGCAAGCGCCAGCCGCCCGCTGCCACCCAGCCCCTCCACCTCTTCCCAGGACCAGGCTGGCGGCTCCCAGGAGCCTGTCCGGGGCTGCAAGAGGCGGGCGCCCGCCTGGTCTACTGCAGAGATCGTGGACCTCATTGAGGTTTGGGGGAAGGCCTCCAACGTCCACGATCTCTGCACTAGCCATAGGAACACGGCCGTCTACAGCCGCATGGCTGCCAGCCTGGCCACCAGAGGCCACATGCGGACCCAGGAGCAGGTCCGCTGCAAAATCAAGGACCTGCGGCAGGCCTACTCCAGGGCCTCCCAGCCAGGGGCCGACCTGGAGGCATACCCTCATTATGAGGCTCTGGACCGCATCCTGGGGGCTCACGCAGTCCATGCCCCCCGGGTGGTGATCGACCCTGGGGCAGAGGGCCCCGTCCCTGACATGGAGGAGGAGGAGGAGGATGCCGAGAGCCAGGAGCCTGCAGGGAGCCTGCCCAGGACCCAGGACCCCGGAGGCATCCCACAGAGCACATCGGCTGTGTCGTCCGAGGCCGAGGAGGGCTCCACATGTGAGTGCCATCATGCACCCCTTATGTGTATGGGGGAGGTGGGGGGAGAAGGAGCCCAGGGACTGTGCGCCTGGGCCTTGCCCACCATGGAGCAGCAGCTGGGTGTCATGCAGAGGCCCTGGCCCGTTCCCCACATGCCGACCTCGCCTTGCAGAGGGGGGCTGGGTTTCACCCACTGTGTCCCCAGGGAGAACTGACCACTGCTCTTGTTTCACCACAGCTGCAACACCTGGGACTGCAGGGCACACCACTCCGCCTGGAACAGCCACCCGCACCCGGGCCAGCAGGCGCACCCGCGACCTGGAGGACTACCAGCGGCGGCACCTGCGGCTACTGATGCACCAGTTCCGCACCCAGGAGCACTGGGTCTGGGAGGACCTGCGGCTGCGGCAGCAGAGCTTGGAGGTGCTGGAGGAGCAGGGCCGTGCCCTCAGAGGCCACCTCCAGACCTTGGTGGACAGGTTCCTGCCTCCTCCTGCTCCAGCCCCTGCGGCCGCCCAAGCTCTCGCTCCTCCTCCCACCCCTGCTCCCTCTCCCGCTTCCTCTGCACCCCCCGTCCCTCCTGCCCCACACTCCACACCCACTCCCCCCCGACGCCCCCGCACCCGCAGTGCTGCAAGACAGGAGAGCCAGCAGGACCCCCAACCCTGAGCTCTCCCTTCCCTTCCTCTCCTTCCTCCCCTTCCAGCTCCTCCTCCCAGGTTTCCTCCTCTCCCACTCCTCATTCCTCCCTCCCCCCACCCCAGTTATGTACAATAAAGAGAGTTTTTTTGGCAAAACAGGTGTTTTTATTTTACATTAGGAAGGGGGGTTAGGGAGGGGAAAGGGGAAGGAGGGGAGGGTGGAAGAAGGCCCCAGTGGGGCATGCAGGGAGAGTTCAGTCCTCCTCCACCTGGAAGCTCTCCCGCAGGGCTTCCCGGATCTGGACGGCCCCCTGCTGGGCCTCACAGATGGTGGCGGTGCAGGGCTGCACGTACTGACCAGCCATGCGCTCAGCCTCAGCCATCCAGGCTGGCAGAAAAGCCTCCCCATTCCGCTCACATAAATTGTGCAGCACACAACATGCTGCCACCACGGGAGGGATATTGTGCTCGGCAAGGTCGAGGCGGGTGAGGAGGCATCTAAATCAGGCTTTCAGGCGTCCGAAGGCCCCCTCGACCACGATGCGGGCCCTGGTGAGCCTGGCATTGAAGGCCTGCCGGGAGGGGTTGAGGTGCCCCGTGTACTGCTTCATCAGCCAGGGCTGTAGGGAGTAGGCTGCATCCCCCACCAGGCAGATGGGCATGTCCACGTCCCTGACCCTGATGTGGCGGTCGGGGAAGAAGGTCCTGGCCTGCAGCCTCCGGCACATGGAGGAGTTCCGGAACACCTTGGCGTCATGTGCCTTGCCGGACCAGCCCACATTAATGTCCGTGAACTGGCCCCGCTGGTCAGACATGGCCTGCAGGAGTACGGAGAAGTACCCCTTGTGGTTGATGTACTGGGAGGCCTGGTGTTCCGGGGCATGGATGGGGATGTGCATCCCGTCGATGGCCCCCCTGCAGTGGGGAAGCTGAGGGCGCCGAACCCCTGGATGACCATGACTGGGTCAGCGAGGCGGACCACCCTGTGGAGCAGCCCCCGGTTGATGGCCTTGACCACCTGCAGAGAGACACAGCAAACCGTGAATCACTGGGGCTCCCGGGTGGCTGGGAGGGTTTGTTCCCTGGCACTGCCCTGCGCCCCACTCCCGGAAGCAACCCCCGCTGCTATCCTGGCCGCCGCGGGTAGTGTGTAGTATGCCCGGGACAGACCAAACCCTCCCGTGCGGGGCACATTCGCCTCCCCCCCCCCGCCGTTTTCCCTGGGGTGGCCCATTCCCTCCTTGAAGTCCCCCTCTCCCCCGGCCCAGTGGCCGGTGAGTGCCGTACCTGCATGAGCACTGCTCCGAAGGTGGATTTCCCCACGGTGAACTGGTTCCCAACTGATCGGTAGCTGTCCGGCGTGGACAGCTTCGACAGGGCGATGGCCACCCGCTTCTGGAGGGGGATGGCGGGCCTCATGCGAGTGTCCCGTCGCTGCAGAGCAGGGGCGAGCCACTCACAGAGCTTCAGGAAGGTGTCCCTCTTCATCCTGAAGTTCTGGGTCCACTGTTGGTCTCCCCAGCGCTCCAGGACGATGCAGTCCCACCAGTCACTGCTGGTGTCCAGACGCCAGATGCGGCGGAGCACGCTGGCATCCGGGCGCTGCTGCGGCTCCTTCACGACCCCCAGGGAGGCCAGGGGGAGAGGCAGGGGGCTGCTGTGCACCAGATGGTGCCAGGCAGCTTCCAGCCATTGCTGGCAGGCTTGCAGCAGCAAGTCCAAAAACTGGAGCAGCATGCCCAGGGTGAGCTCTGGCTCCATGGTGCCAACTGTGGCAGCGTCCCCAATGGGAACCACCGACACAGGCAGGCAGAGAGGAAAATGCTTTGCTGTCCCTTGGCGAGGTAGGCAAGCAAGCGGAAAACTGAGAACCAGCTGTCCAGGGGGGTTCCTTTAAGCACGAGCCTAAGATAGCCTCAGACAGCAGCCACACAAAGCAACTACTGACCTGATGCCCTGCCGGAACTGGTTTCAGCTGCCCTTAAATGCGACCCAGCGTCCAATCAGTGTGGACGCGTTATTTCGAATTAGCAAAACGCTAATTCGAATTAGTTTTTGGGTCTAGATGCTTTATTTCGAATTAGCTTATTTTGAATTAACTAATTCGAAATAAGTTAGTTCGACTTAGTGCTGTAGTGTAGACATACCCCTAGTGAGGTGCTCTGTGTAGAGCAAAGCCCTACTACACACATTGTTTGGTCCAAGATTTGATTTATGCTTCTATAGCTCAATACTGTACCCTTTATTTTCTAAAACTTTAATTAACATAACTAATGAAAAAGTCATTATCTATAAACTAGATTGTGACTTTCTGTGCTGGCCCAGGAGGTACTGTGACCTGAACTCAAACTGAGTAGCAGTTCTTCCCCTCTTCTCTCCTTACCCCTTGTCAGATGGCAAATTCCAAACTGTTGCACACTTGAGCTCTATTACACTAGCCAGGAAGCCATTCCTTTCCCCTTCCTACACACCTGCCAACAAGGAGGAATAAGCAGGTGATTAGGGACACATAAGTTTGAGTAGGGGTTAAGGATAGGAGTGAAAGTAGGGGGCATGCAGGACATGCAGCGCATGCAGACCCACGGTCAAAAAGGGGACCAATCCAGAGAATTTACAGTGGGAGAGGTCCAGGTTGGATATTAGGAAAAATTATTTCACTAGGAGGGTGGTGAAGCACTGGAATGGGTTACCTAGGGAGGTGGTGGAATCTCCATCCCTAGAGTCTTTTAAATCTTGGCTTGACAAAGCGCTGGCTGGGATGAATCAGTTGGGATTGGTCCTGCTTTGGGCAGGGGGCTGGACTTGACCTCCTGAGGTATCTTCCAGCCCTAGGATTCTATAAGACAGCAGAATGGTGTGCTTGGCAGCAGCTGCTCCCAGCCAGGCTCCCAGGGCTCTCCTACAGGCTGCCTTGCTAAGAAACAAGCAGACAAGCAGGTGAAAGGGGCAGGCTGGAGGGTGCATACCTTACTAGTTGGGGGATGCCCCACCCTCTAGACAACCTCCCATGCTCTTGGGGAGACTGCAGGCACTTGTAGCTGGAAATCTGCTGCTCTTCTTCTCTTGATTCTCAGGAAGCGAGGTGAAAGTGTGAAGCACGTGTGCCTTCCTCTCACTCCTGGCTGCCCAGGAGGGGCAGAGGAGACTTCACAGAAGTTGTGCACTTCCCCTCATTCCCTGATCATCAGAGGAAAAGCAGCTATGACTTATGTGTGGCTGCAGCCCCCGGCCCCACCCTCCTAAAATGGTGCACTTGCCCTCCCTTGCACTCACCCCTACACCTCAGGCCCTTATTTTTGACACACACACCCCCACATCCTCCCTGCTCTTAAACCTCCCCACCCCAGCCCCCTGCCCTTCATCCTGAACTCCCAGCCCCTGCCCTTAATCCTAAACCCCCACCCCCCTGCCCTAAGCCCCATACACCCTCAGCCCTGATTCCTTTACTCCCCCACATCCACATATAAACCATTAAAATTTCTGGTGTTCATCTGCAGCTGATGTATATTGAAACTTAAACCTCAGTTTCTCTCACACAAAATATATTTAATGATCTCATCCCATGTCTGGTGTCACAGGGCGCTCTGCCCAGACCCCCTATAGGGCCGGGTGGATCAGCTTCACCCCCGAGAGTTATCTTCAGCTGAAGTCCATCTAGTCCGGGCGTTCGGGCCCAATTCACTACACCCCAGTCAGAGGGGTAGTGTGGCCCAGTGGCCGAGTCTATAGTGCTCCCTGTCCAGGGTATATATGGCCCAGCGGCCGAGTCTATAGTGCCCCCTGTCCGTGGTAAATATGGCCCAGCAGCCAAGTCTATAATGCCCTCTGTCCAGGGTAAGTATGGCCCAGCAGCTGAGTCTATAGTTCACGGTAAAGGCTCACCTCTCTGGGGGGCAAGAAAGAGGAGGTAGGGGGGCCCGGCCTTCCCTCTCCACCGGGCACCAGCCCAGGTTCCCACCATTGGTTTGGCAAGAAGTTCCCCCCGAAAAGCGCCGAGTCCACTGGGACACCTTCTGCTCCCCACCATGAGCTGCTTCCTACCCCGATCTCCTGGCTGGCGTAGTCCCCATCTGTGCTGGCAGCTGCTGCTGCAGCTGCAGCTGGTCTGGCAGGGGTGGTTGCTCCGTTGCTCCAGCAGGAGCTCCTTCCCCTCGGGTGGTCAGCCCCAACTGAACTGCTCAACCGGCCTTTATACTGGCCCTGCAGCTGCAGCATGCCCAACAGGGCTGCAGGAGAGGGGCCTTCTCAGCCCAGCAAGCCTGGTTAACCCCTTCACCACCAATGCAGGGTTGGTACACCCCCGTCACACACCCTCACCCTTAAGAGGGACTCCTGTGGAGGCGCCTCTTCTCCTCATTAGCACTTATGTGGGAGAAAAAGTCAGCATTAGCATGTGCTTTCTCAGGCCAGTGTGCCACCTGGAATGAATACAGTTGCAATGATAAATACCAGCACATAATCCATGCATTTGAGTCCTTCATGCTATGCAGCCACTTAAGAGGGGCATGATCTGTCACTAGCATGAAGGTGTTCCCCCAGAAGGTAATACCAAAGGGCCTCAATAGCCCATTTCTCCACTAGCGCCTCCCGCTCTATGGTGCAATACCTGGTCTCTCTAGGGAACAACTTGTGGCTCAAATAAAGGATGGGGTGCTCTGTCCCTTCCAACTCGTGGGAGAGCACTGCCCCTAGGTCCACTTCCGATGCATCCATCTGTAAAATAAACAGTTCTGCAAAGTCGGGTTGGGCGAGCACGGGCTCCTGCCTCAGGTAGTCCCACAGAGTCCAAAATGTGGTCTCACACTCTACTGTCCACTCTGCCTTCCGGGGTCACTATGTCTTTGTTAAGTCCGTTAGAGGGGCGGCCAAAGTAGCAAAATTAGGTATGAACTGATGGTAATATTCCACCAGCCCCAGGAACTGCCATAACTGCCTCTTGGTAGTGGGAACTGGGTAGTCCCTCAGGGCCTGTACTTTGTCCACTAAGGAACACAGCTTCCCCCTCCCACAGTGTACCCCAGATAGGTCACCTGTCAATGCCCCAAGTGGCATTTGGCTGGATTGGCTGTGAGGCCAGCCTTCCCCAGGGTTCGCAGGATCTGGTTGAGATGGCACAGGTGCTCTGATCTGTTCGTGCTATAGATGAAGATGACATCGATGTATGCTGTGGCGTATTCATTGTGTGGGCCAAACACCTTATTCATGAGCAGCTGGAAGGTAGCAGCAGCTCCATGGAATCTAAATGGTATTACAATAAATTGGTATAGCCCAAAGGATGTCGGGAATACTGTCTTCGCTTTCACCATGGGGGTTAGTGGGATCTGCCAATATCCTTTTGTGAAGTCTAGCATCGAAATAAACTTCACCCACTCCAATCGCTCATCTACCTGGGGTATGGGGTACACGTCAAACCTGGAGATGGCATTTACCTTAGGAAAGTCCATGCAGAACTTCATGGTCCTGTCTCTTTTGGGGACTAGCACGATCGGGCTCTGCCATTCACTCCAGGATTCCTCCACCATCCCTAGCGTCAGCATCTGTTCCAATTCCTTTTGCACTCTGTCCCACATTTTCCAGGGAATTGGGTGATGGTGGTCCCTCACCTTCTGGCCTGGAACGGAAGCGATATGGTGGCTGGTGAGCCACGTCCTCCTCAACTGGGCAACAGGACCTGCAGGAATCGAGCCATCAGATCCTGTAGCTGTTTTCACTGCTTGGGTAAGAGGTCCAGGCCCAAGTCCACCGGGACTTGTGGATCTCCAGCTTGTGGTCCAAGTTCAGGTTCTGAGGGGTATGGGGCAATCATCATGGCTTCTCATTCTTTCCAGGCCTTTAAGAGGTTTACATGATACATGCAGGTCTCCCTCCACTGCCCCAGCAAGCATATCTCATAGTCCACCATTCCTAATTTCTGGGTGATCTCGAAGGGGCCCCTGCCACTTTGCCAACAACTTGGACTCTGCTGATAGTAGCAGCAGTAATGTTCAATCCCCGGGCTTGAGGGTCCTCACCCTTGCTTCTTTCTTATATTGGCGGGCCTGCTCCACCTGGACCCTCTGTAAATTTTCCCTAGCCAGGCATCCCAACTCCTCAAGGTACTCTCTCAATTGTAGCATGTAATGAACTGCCCCTTGGGCATGGGTCTCCTGATCCTCCCAATTCTCTCTTACAAGTTCCAGCACTCCTCAAGGGCGCCGCCCGTATAACAGTTTGAATGGCAAGAAACCTGTTGAGGCTTGGGGAACCTCTCTTATTGTGAAGAGTAGGGAGGGCAGCCACTTGTCCCTGAATTGGGGATCGTCCTCCATGAATTTCCTCAACATGGCTTTAAGCATCTGGTTAAAACGTTCAATCAGTCCATCTGTCTGGGGATGGTACACAGAGGTCCTCAGTGCCCATATGTTCAATAGTCAGCACAATTCCGCCATGAGTTTGGAAGTCACATTGGTCCCCTGGGTCTGTTAGAATTTCTTTCGGCAGCCTGACCCTCGCAAACAACTTCAGGAGCTCATCTGCTATAATACGTGCTGTCGTGGCTTGCAAGGGATGGCCTCTGGGTAGCAGGTAGTGTAGTCTACCACCACTAAAATGTATTTATTCCCACTCAAACTCCTCTCTAACAGCCCCACCAGGTCTACACTGATGCGTTTGAATGGAGTGTCTACCATCGGTAAGGGTACCAACTGAACCTGTGGGATGCCTCCCGGGCTGGTCCTCTGGCACTCTGGGCATGAGGTGCAGTAATGGCTTACCTCTCGATGGATCCCCAGCCAGAAGAAGCATTGGGCCACCCTCTGCAGTGTCTTCTCGCATCCCAAGTGCCCAGTCCAGAAGATGGTGTGTGCCAGGTGGAGTAACACTTGTTGGAATCTCCAGGGTACCAGCAGTTGGCAGATGTCAGCTTTGGTCTGTGGATCCTGCACTAGCTGGTACAACTGGTCACTGCAGAACTCAAACTGTGGCCCTTGGACTCTGGGTTGTGATGGCTCACCCCCCTCAGTTGCACCTCTCTGGCTTGCTCCCTAGTGTGGCTGAGGGTCTGGTCATTTCCCTGTTCCTGCAGCAGAGGCGTAGTGAGGGTGTTATGCACCCGGGGGCAAAGGCAAAATTGGCGCCCCCCCCCCCCACCGTCAAATGGTGGGGCCCCGAACCTGGCACACAGCTGAGCCCCACCCTCGGAGGAGTGGGGGGAGTTTGTACCGCATCTTACCCGACCCCCTCCAATTTGGGGCCGGGTCCCGCACGCACTAACCCTCTGGCAGAGGTGGAGGGGGGTCGGGCTAGGGGCAGAGAGATGGGGAGGAGGTAGCTCCAGCCGGTGGCAGCGGGCAGAGGAGGAGCAGGCGAGCAGAGGGATGACAGGGGGAGTGTAGGGGGAACTATACTGACACATCACTAGTGTGGCATCCAGGGGCCACTTCCTCCACCCCTTCCCCGCACCCTCCTCACTACACCTCTGTAAATATTCCACCTCTCAGGATATTTATTGTTTAATGAATTACTTATTTGACTAACTACAGACATATAAATTATAAAGTTTTGTGGTTTACATTCTGTTAAATAATTTTTTCTCTTTAATTTGTTCATATCCCATTCTCATCAGGTTCATGTCTTTTACATAAAAAATGTCAAATTCTTAAATATGTAAGTTTTATAAAACACGAGAGAAATTAATGTTATACAACCTAATATGAATTTCATCACTATATTTCATGCAAGCATTTAAAACCACTGTTATAGCAAATGAGTAACACATTGCTTTAATGAATAAAAAGTAAAAAAGATTTTCAGCATATCAAATTTATTGTAATAGAGAGATAGCCGTGTTAGTCTGATCTTGGTAAAACAAAAAGAAAAAAAGTTACGTAGCACTTTAAAGACTAACAAGATACCTAATAAATTTATTGTAAGCAATCTGTAATGCTTCCTAACTGCCCATTTACTTACCTAGTTAACCTAATTGTTTTTCACATTATCGCACAGCGAAAAACTACATGAGAGTTATAAATGTAAGGGTATGTCTACACATCAAAGTTAATTCGAAATATCAGCCATTATTTCGAATTAACTTTAATGGCGTCTACACAGACAAACTGCTATTTCACAATAACTTCAAAATAGCGGAGCGCTTTTTTCAAATTTGGTAAACCTCATTCTACGAGGAATAACGTCAAATTTGAAATAACTAAATCGAAATAAGCGCTGTGTAGACGCTTATTTTGAAATAGGGGGCCTCCAGCCCTTCCCAGGGTGCCCGGGTGGCCACTCTGGGCTGAACCAGGAAAACTCCTCTGCTCCCTCTGCAACCCCGGAGCCCTTAAAGGGGTAGACTGAGTTTGGCCACAGGGCCTGTGCCAACTCTAGGCCTGCCAGCCCAGACCCCGCAGGCACTGCCCTGACCCAGTTGCCAGCATGAGCTAGCCAGCCAGTGCCAGCCAGCCCTCCACCGCTCCCCAGGAGCAGTCTGGCAGCTCCCAGGAGCCTGCCAGGGGCTGCAAAAGGCAGGCGCCTTCCTGGTCCAGTGCGGAGATCATGGGCCTGATCGAGGTTTGTGGGGAGGCCTCCAATGTCCATGATCTTCGCATTAGACACAGGAACGTGGCCGTCTACAGATGGATGGCTGACAGCCTGGCCACCAAAGGCCACATGCGCAACCAGGAGCAGGTGCACATGAAGATAAAGGAGCTGAGGCAGGCCTATGCCAGGACCACAGGGGGCAGCTCCCAACCAGGGGCAGACCCAGACCCCTTCCCCTACTTTGAGGCCCTGGACTGCATCTTAGGGGGCTGGACAGTCCATGCCCCCCAGGTGGTCATCAACCCTGGGGCAGAGGGCCTTGACCAGGGCACAAAGGAGGAGGAGGATGGCCAGGAGTCTCAGGAGCCTGGAGGGAGCATGGCACTCACCCTGGACTCCCGAGGCATACCAGCAGCAATATCACCGCTATCTTCCGAGGCCGGGGAGGCCTCAACATGTGAGTGCCATCACTGTCCCCTTCTGCGGGGCCGGGAGTGGCGGGGGGAGAAGGAGCCCAGGGACCACACGTGAGCATGGATCATGCAGCAACCTTTGCATGTGCCATGCCAGCCAGGGCATGTGGCCCCAGCTGGCTGCCACACAGGGGCCCTGGCCTGTTATCCACACACATGTATGTATGAAGGCACATGACATGCTCCGTACCCTGGGGAGGGACACTGCACAATGCCCTCCCTCCACAAGCCCCCTCTACGCAGAGGCAGGGTACATCCTCCCCTGCCACACCTACACTATATACAGCACAGGGGCATGGGTACAGTCCTGGGCCAGCTCACACTCCTGGGGATAGCAGGACATGATTGTGTGGAGACCTGCTGTCCTCACCTTGCAGAGGGGGGCTGGGCTTCACCCACTGTGTCCCCAGGGATAACTGACCACCTCTCTGGTTTCTCCTCAGCTGCACCAGCTGCAAGTGCAGGGCGCACCACCCCGCCCAGGACATCCTCCCGCACCTGGGCCAGCAGGCTCACCCGGAGCCAGAAGGGATACCAGCAGCACCATCTGGGGTTACTGCAAAGGCAGGTCCACAGCTAGGAGCATTGGGTGCAGGAAGACCTCCAGCTGTGGCGGGAGAGCTTGCAGGAGTTGCATGACCAGGGCTGTGCGGTCCATGACCACCTGCAGACCATGGTGCAGATTGCTGCCTGCTGCAGCTCCAGCCCCTGCGGCTGCCCCAGCTATTGCTCCTCCTCCCACTCATGCTCCCCCTCCCGCTTCTTCCTCCCCTCTTGCCCCCTGCTCCATACCTGCTCCCCCCACCCCGGGGACGCCGAGGCCCCCGCACCCTCAGTGCTAGGAGACAGGTGGGCCAGCAAGACCCCCAACCCTGAGCTTCTCTTTCCCCTTGCCTCCCCCTTCCAGCTCCCTGCTCCCAGGTTTCTCCCTCCTCTCTGCCACCCTCATCGCCCCAGTTATGGTCAATAAACAGAGTTTGTTTTTGGCAACACATGTGTTTTTATTTGACATCAGGAAGGGGGGTTAGGGAGGGGAAAATGAAAGGATGTGAGGATGGAATAAGGCACAAGGCTCCAGTGGGGCACGCCAGAGAGACTTCACTCCTCCTCCGTCTGGAAGCTCTCCCACAGGGCCTCCCGGATACCGGTAGCCCCCCGATGGGCCTCCTGGCTGGCAGCCATGTGGGGCTGCACATACAGGCCAGCCAAGTGGGCGCCCTCTGCCATCCAGCCTGGCAGGAAAGCTTCCCCCTTACACTCACACAAATTGTGCAGCACACAGCATGCTGCCACCACGTGCAGACTATTCCTCTCGGAGAGGTCAAGGTGGGTGAGGAGACATCAAAATCAGGCCTTCAGCCGGCCAAATGCCCCCTCCACCACAATGTGGGCCCTGCTGAGCCTGGCATAGAAGGCCTGCCAGGAGGGGTTGAGGTGTCCCGTGTAGGGCTTCATGAGCCAGGGTTGTAGTGGGTAGGCCGCATCCCCCACCAGGCAGACAGGCATGTCCACGTCCCTGACCCTGATGTGGCAGTTGGGGAAGAAGGTCCTGGCGTGCAGCCTGTGGTACACAGAGAAGTTGCGGTAAACCCGCGTGTCGTGTGCTTTGCCGGACCAGCCCACATTAATGTCCACGAACTGGCCCCGGTGGTCAGCCTGCAGGATGACAGAGAAGTATCCCTTCCAGTTGATGTACAGGGAGGCCTGGTGTTCCGGGGCATGGATGGGAATGTGCATCCCATCAATTGCCCCCTGCAGTTGGGGAAGCCCAGGGCACCAAACCCCTTGATGACCGCGTCCACATCAGTGAGGCGGATGACTCTGCCGAGCAGCACTCTGTTGATGGCCTTGACCACCTGCAGAGGGACACACAAAACCATCGATAGCCACTGGGATGTCAGGGTGGCTGAGAGTGCTCCTTCCCTGCCACTGCCCCATGCCCCCTCCCCAGGAGCAACCCCTCCTGCAATCCTGGCTACCGCGGGCAGTCTGTAGTGCAGCTGGGACAGAACAAACCCTCCCGTGGAGGGGACTTGCACTCCCTCCCCCTCTTTTCCCTAAAGCAGCCCATCCCCTCCTCGCACACACCCTCCCCCCACTCCCGCCACAGTGGCTGGAGACTGCCATACCTGCAGGAGCAGTGCTCCGACGGTGGATCTCCCCACACCAAACTGGTTCCCCACGGATCGGTAGCTATCTGATGTGGAGAGCTTCCAGAGGGAGATGGCCACATACTTGTGGAGGGGAATGGCAGGCCCATGTGTGTGTCCCGTCGCCACAGAGCAGGGGCGAGCCACTCAGAGCTCAAAGAAGGTGTCCTTCTTCATCCTGAAGTTTTGGGTCCACTGTTGGTCTCCCCAGTGCTCCAGGATGATGCGGTCCCACCAGTCACTGCTGGTGTCCAGATGACAGATGCGGCGGGGCACGCTGGAGTCCGGTCGCTGCTTCTCCACGGCCCCCAGAGGGGTCTGGAAGAGAACCTGAGGGGTGGGCTGCCACAGAAGCTGCCAGGCAGTCTCTAGCACTTGCTGCCAGGCTTGCAGCAAGACATCCAAAATGAGCACCAGAGTGCCGAGAGGCAGCTCTGGCTCCATGGTGCCAAGTGCTGTGGTGTCCCGAGTCAGGGCAACCAAAGCAATCAGAGAAAAAAAATGCTTTGCTGTCCCTCAGCAAGGTAGGCAAGCAAGCAGGAAAACCTGAGAACCGGCTGTCCCCTTTAAGCATAAGCCTCAGATAGCCTCAGACAGCAGCCACACAAAGCAACTACTGACCTGATGCCCTGCTGGAACCTGTTTCAGCTGTCCTAAAATGCAATTCAGCATCCAATCAGTGTGGATGCATTTTATGTGTAGACGATTTATTTCAAAATAACTTATTTCGAATTAAGATATTTCAAAATAGCGCTGTAGTGTAGACATACCCAAAGAGATTAACTTACCTGTTAAAATAACACTCCGAAAAACTTTCAAATAAAACTAACACACAACACAAGAATCACCCTCACTTTCTTGAAGGCACTTGAAGCAATAACTAGCCCAAGGCTGAGGATACCCTGCAAGCGTGGCTTTCTGTCTGCCATGAGGACTTTTTCCTTCATGCTGCCATGAGAGTCTATCCTTAAGTAACGGAGAGAGGTCTCTCTGAGCTGCTCTTCCAAATTTCACACAAGCCATTCAACAGAAGCCATAGATATCAAGTTTCAAGACCAACTTTGCCTTGAGCAGACTGCCTCTCCAGGTGTTCACAATCACAACATCCAAACATGTATAAGACTTTTAGTTGAGAAAGCCACGTTAATCCCAAGTCTCTGCTATGACTGGGAGATGGAAACAAGGACAAGTGCAGAGTCCTGCACTTGGGACGGAAGAATCCCAAGCATTGTTACAGGCTGGGGACCAACCAGCTAAGTAGTAGTTCTGCAGAAAAGGACCTGGGGGTTACAGTGGATGAGAAGATGGATATGAGTCAACAGTGTGCCCTTGTAGCCAAGAAAGCTAATGGCATATTAGGTTGCATTAAGAGGAGCATTGCCAGCAGATCCAGAGATGTCATTATTCCCCTTTATTCAGCTCTGGTGAGGCCACATCTGGAGTATTGTGTCCAGTTCTGGGCCCCCCACTACAAAAAGGATGTGGACGCATTAGAGAGGGTCCAGTGG
Source organism: Rafetus swinhoei (assembly GCA_019425775.1). NCBI lineage: Eukaryota > Metazoa > Chordata > Testudines > Trionychidae > Rafetus > Rafetus swinhoei. The sequence goes on from CM033424.1 coordinate 131,191,672, forward strand.
AGGGCAACCAAAATGATTAGGGGCTGGAGCATATGACCTACGAGGAGAGGCTGAGGGAGTTGGGTCTATTTAGTCTGCAGAAGCGAAGAGTGAGGGGGGATTTGATAGCAGCCTTCAACTTCCTGAAGGGAGGTTCCAAAGAGGATGGAGAAAGGCTGTTCTCAGTAGTGATGGATGGCAGAACAAGGAGCAATTAAGTTACAGTGGGAGAGGTCTAGGTTGGATATTAGGAAAAACTATTTCACTAGGAGTGTGGTGAAGCATAAGAACATAAGAACATAAGAACGGCCGTAGCGGGTCAGACCAAAGGTCCATCTAGCCCAGTATCCTGTCTGCCGACAGTGGCCAGCACCAGGTGCCCCAGAGGGTGGACCGAAGACAATGATCAAGCGATTTGTCTCCTGCCATCCCTTTCCAGCCTCTGTCAAACAGAGGCCAAGGACACCATTTTATCCCTGGCTAATAGCCTTTTATGGACCTAACCTCCATGAAATTATCTAGCTTCTCTTTAAACTCTGTTATAGTCCTAGCCTTCACAGCCTCCTCTGGCAAGGAGTTCCACATGCTGACTACACGCTGTGTGAAGAAGAACTTTCTTTTATTAGTTTTAAACCTGCTACCCATTAATTTCATTTGGTGTCCTCTAGTTCTTCTATTTAGGAACTAATAAATAACTTTTCTTTATCCGCCCTCTCCACACCACTCATGATTTTATACACCTCTATCATATCCCCCCTCAGTCTCCTCTTTTCTAGACTGAAAAGTCCCAGTCGCTTTAACCTCTCCTCATATGGGACCCGTTCCAAACCCCTAATCATTTTAGTTGCCCTTTTCTGAACCCTTTCCAAGGCCAAAATATCTTTTTGAGGTGAGAGACCACATCTGTACACAGTATTCAAGATGTGGACGTACCATAGTTTTATACAGGGCAGTAAGATATTCTGGGTCTTATTTTCTATCCCTTTCTTAATAATACCTAGCATCCTATTTGCCTTTTTGACCGCTGCATGTGTGGAAGTTTTCAGAGAACTGTCACGATAACTCCAAGATCTCTTTCCTGATTTGTCGTAGCCAAATTAGCCCCATCATACTATGCGTATAGTTGGGGTTATTTTTCCCGATGTGCCTTACTTTACACTTATCCACATTAAATTTCATTTGCCATTTTGTTGCCCAATCACTCAGTTTGGTGAGATCTTCTTGGAGTCCCTTACAGTCTGCTTCTGTCTTGACTATCCTAAACAGTTTGGTATCATCCATAAACTTTACCACCTCACTGCTTACCCCTTTCTCCAGATCATTTATGAATAAGTTGAACAGGATTGGTCCTAGGACTGACCCTTGGGGACACCACTAGTTACCCCTCTCCATTCTGAAAATTTACCATTTATTCCTACCCTTTGTTTCCTGTCTTTTAACCAGTTCTCAATCCAAGAACGGACCTTCCCTCTTATCCCATGGCCATGTAATTTACACAAGAGCCTTTGGTGAGGACCTTGTCAAAAGGCTTTCTGAAAATCTAAGTATACTATATCTACTGGATCCCCCTTGTCCATGTTTGTGCCCCTTCAAAGAACTCTAATAGATTAGTAAGACAGGATTTCCCTTTACAGAAACCATGTTGACTTTTGTCCAACAAATTATGTTCTTCTACATGCTTCACAATTTTATTCTTTACTATTGTTTCGACTAATTTGCCCGGTACGAAGTTAGACTTACCGGTCTGTAATTGCCGGATCGCCTCTAGAGCCCTTTTTAAATATTGGTGTCACGTTGGCTACCTTCCAGTCATTAGGTACGGAAGCCGATTTAAGGGATAGGTTACAAACCACAGATAATAGTTCAGCAATTTCCCATTTGAGTTCTTTTAGAACCGTTGGATGAATGCCATCCGGTCCCGGAGATTTGTTAACATTAAGTTTTTCTATTTGTTCCAAAACCTCCTGTAATGACACTTCAATCCGGGACAGTTCCTCAGATTCATTACCCACAAAGGACGGTGCAGATTTGGGAAGCACTGGAATGGGTTACCTAGGGAGGTGGTGGAATCTCCATCCCTAGAGGTTTTTAAGTCTCGGCTTGACAAACCCCTGGCTGGGTTGATTTAGTTGGGATTGGTCCTGCCTTGGGCAGGGGGCTGAACTTGATGACCTCCTGAGGTCTCTTCCAGCTCTATGATTCTATTCTATGATTCTAAGTAGGAAAAAGTTTAATAGTCTGTCAGGTTTTATTGTTTTCCTTGTTTGTGGGTTTGGAACTCATGTCTGAGCAGGTTAATTGTTTTTTTTCTTCAATTTTGTAACTAAGAATTACAGCCCAGGGAGAATCCCTGAATCTATTTTGATTTACGGCTTTTAACACCAGTCATCTACTAAGCTTGCAACAATGGTTTTGTTTCAATAATAAAAGTGTTCTTTTGTTTTGGTTAACTGGTATTAGTTGATTTTTGTGTCCTTAAACCTACCTGCCTAAGTGAAACCATGTTACGTGAGAGAAGCAGAGCCCCATTGTTCTCTGAGGATTATCTGTTTTCCCACGTCCAAGGAAAACAGAGGTGGGGCGGGAGGAGGAACTTTGCCTCAGGGAAGGGATTCCAAATGAATTCTTCCCTGGAAAAGGGTTTATTTTATATTTTTGGAGACACCTGCTGAGGGCATTGATCAATCTCTTTTTTGGGGGAGGAGGTGGATCTCAGGGAAACTGAGACTGGACAAGTTTGTCTCTGGGAGGTACAGAAATAGGTTCTTACAGAGTTTATTCTGCTAGCTGGCCCCCATTATCCATACTCGAAGTATCAGGTTGGAGATTTGAGTTGTGACATGCACAGAGAAGAATTCAGCAGCCAAAAGGTTCAATTGCATTGAGTTTGTGGAGAGAGACCTGCTTAAATGCAAATATTTGTATGTATGTTATACATACTTACCACTAATAGTAAATATAAAATATGCATGTTTTGTGATCACTGTACCTGGTCATGGTCCCCCTTCCCCATTTACCCTTTCAGCTATAGTTTGAAGACGTTTTCTATTCTGCTCAGTAGCTGTGGTCTGAGCAAGCTTCCTGTTATGTGAGTAGTGGAAAATCCCCATAATATTAAAAGCTTGTTAAAATCATATTGCCTTAATTGATCAATTGTATTCACACTTCTGAATATGTAACCTGTCAGTGTACGCATGAGGAAGTATGAGTGAGAAACTGCCAATCATACAGCAGCACAGCATGTGTTACCTCTTATGGCTAAGGAAAATACCTGCAAAGTGCATAAATTAATGTGATGGGCAGCCAGGTGGGGTCTTTTCCTCAGGAAAGATGTAACAGCAGGCCAAGCTCAGGACTGGACTGGAAGCAGTAGAGCCCTCCCACAGATCTGAACGGACTCTCATTGCCTTGTGGCCAATCTCCAGGAAGCTGTTGCCCGGCAACACTCAGCCACCTGTGAAATCTAAACTAACTCTTGCCGCATTTGCAGCCTGCTTCCAAACTGCCAGCATGGATGTGATTTGTGTGAGTATTCCCGTACCATTAAGAACCTGTACTAATAAACAAGCCACAGAGCTGCTCCAGTTCACCCTTTATCTGGGCTTATTCCTTGACTGATTACAAGGACAGGTAACAACCACAAGCTCTGTTCTTTGTTTTCAGTAGACATATTTAAAGATCATCTCTCTAGCATCATCATTACAAACACCAAGACACTGTCAGATGACATAATTTATATAGCGAATGGGAGTGAGTCTGTTGAAAAAAACAGAAGGCAAGAGTAATTAATTGAATAATATCTTTTCACTGTGAGGGAAATTGCTGTAATGAACAAATGTATTATGGTCATATCCTGCTATTCTCAGGCTGACTCAGAACACCCAGCTGAGAAGGCAGCTGTGCAGAGCAAGTCATAGTGAGCACTGCAGGAGTCCTGTATTTTTACACTATTCAAAGAAATTAATACTTTCTGTTGTCATTAGCAATGCTAGCAATATGTTTTCCTCCTTAGTAGCACAAAGACTGGTATGGTTTGGCCTTTAAAGATGTGAAAAGCCTATTTTTTCTTGACTTGTTTATTTGCGACTTATACTGAAGACCAGGTATTGGCTAGATTTCAACAATTCAGTTTTGTTGAGAGATTATTAACCCTAATACTTTACAGAGAAAGGGTAATGCAATTAAGTAGAGTACAATGTTGCAGCAGCAATTGTACAGACAACTATATTTAAGATTGAAAAAAAAAACCATTTCCCATAATACCATCATGTTTTAACCATACTTGCTGATACATTATCTATTTTGGATGCCAGTTTTCTGTTCTGTTCTTAATCTGGGACCAAAAGTGAATTTGTTTTGTGGTGTAGTTTGTTTTTTGGAGGTTTGAAGATTAATCCTTCAGCCATTTTTGAATTATTTACTGTAATAAATTATGAATTATTTATTAAATTTAACATCCTTGTGGTGGGAAAAACACCTCAGCAGCCCAAGACTGTAGCATTTAATTTCAGAAGGATGAACTACATAAAAATAAGGTTAGTTAAATAGAAATTAAAAGGTACAGTGACAAAAGTAAAATCCCTGCAAGCTGCATGGAAACTTTTCAAAAACACCATAACAGAGGCCCAACTTAAATGTATAACCCAAATTAAAAAACACAGCAAGAGAACCAAAAAAGTGCCAGTGGTGCTTAACAACCAAGTAAAAGAAGCAGTGACAGATAAAAAGGCATTATTTAAAAGGGGGAAGTTAAATCCTAGTGAGGAAAAATAGAAAGGAGCATAAACTCTGTCAAATTAAGTGTAAAATATAATAAGAAAAGCCAAAGAGGAGTTTGAAGAACAGCTAGCCCAAAAACTCAAAAAGGAATAGCAAAATGTTTTTAAGTACATCAGAAGCAGGAAGCCAGCTAAACAACCAGTGGGGCCCTTGGATGATTGAGATGCTAAAGGAGCTTTCATAGATAAGGCCATTGAGGAGAAACTAATGAATTCTTTGCTTTGGTCTTCACAGTTGAGGATGTTAGGGAGATTCCCAAACCTGAGCCATTCTTTTTAGGTGACAAATCTGAGGAATTGTCCCAGATTGAGGTGTCACTAGAAGTGATTTTGGAACAAATTGATAAATTTAACAGTAACAAGTCACCGGGATCAGATGGCATTCACCCAAGAGTCTTGAAAGAACTAAAATATGAAACTATTAACTGTGGTTTGAATTGTGACCCTCTGAATGCCCCAACTGCCTTCCACAACAACAGCAGCTGCTCCACATTTTCTCCTCCTTTACTCTCAATTTTTGCACTCAGTCTCACACCTGCAAATGTCTCTCTCTCTCTGAATGTACTGCCATCATCTCAAACTCAATATACTCCTATTTCCTTCTTACATCTGCACCTTTCTTCTCATGGTAGAAAATTCCACCATTCTCCTCGTTTCCCTGGCATGGTTGCATGCAACCACCTTTCATCCTCAGTTCCTCCCATTTACCTATCACATTCGGCCCATTGGCAAATGTTATTTGATCTGAAATATTTCCCCAATCTGTCCCCTCATCTTTATCACTATCCAGTCTGTTGTCCATACCTTGGTAATCTTCTCATGTAAATTACTGCATATCTGATCACTGTGGCCTGTGTGAGCTTGCATCACATCTCACTAGTCCAGCAGTAGCCAACCCGCGGCTCCTGATGGAATGGGGACAGAACCCGGAACTGCTCAGGTCAGCTGGTTTCACGGCCAGGATGCTTTGAGCTGCATGCGTGCTCATGACCCACACCGTTCAGCTCACGGCCCCCAGCGCACTGCGTCATATCCTGCACATGCAGGCTGGGTTGCATTCAGTGTCCCAGCCTTCACAAGCTAGCAGCCAGCTGCAGAGCGCAGGCAGTGGCGGTGGTTCTGGCTCCAGGTGCAGCAGCATCTTCAGCTCTGGGACCTGGGCATAAGGTTAGGAGGGAGAGAGGAATTGGGTTAGAGTGGGGAGATGCCTGGCTCTGGAGAAAGGGAGGGGAGGGAAGGGCAGGGGAATCGGGTTGGGAATCTGATCAAAGCCGGCTGCTCAGTGCATGCACCCAGTGCCTGTAGGGAAATGCATGTGGTGGTAGCAGCGGCTCTGACTCTGGGACCCGGGCATAAGGTTGGGGGGGAGGGGGATTGGGTTAGAACGGGGAGGGGAGGTGTCTAGCTCTGGGGAAGGGAAGGGCAGGGGGATCGGGTTGGGGAAGGGGTGCACATGGCGTCCCGGCCAGCACATGCTCAAAGCTGGCCGCTCAGTGCACACACCCCAGTGCCTGGAGGGAGACCTGTAGCAGCGGCGGCAACAGCTCTGGCTCCAGGACCTGGGCATAAGGTTGGGGGAGGAGGAGGATTGGGTTAAAGCAGGGGGGTTACCTGGCCCTGGGGAAGGGGAAGGGATGGGAATTGGGTTAGAGCAGGGGATGGTCCTGGCTCCGGGGAAAGGGAGGGGAGGGGAATTGGGTTAGAGCGGGGGGAAGGGAGTAGGAATCTCTGTACTGCATGCCAGCTCCAACTTTTCAGGAAGCACGCGGCTGTCGTCAGGAGCAGAGGAAGAGCACATGCTTCCTGAGAAGTTGGAGCTGGCATGCAGTCCCGGGACTCCTACACATACACATACTGCACAGGCAGACAGCAAGGGGAAGGACCGGCCAAGCGAAAGACCCAGTGTTTCAGGAAGCGCACCAGCTATTTATCAGAGGGGAAGGGAAGACAGGCCTGTAACATGAAAGCAGCAACAGGCCTAGAATCTAGTAAGCAAGACTTTGGTTCAGGAACACAGGAGCCAAGAAAGAGGCCCTACTGATAACTGTGTAATTGTGTAAGTTAGGTGAAGCATGGAAGGACACAGGGAAGCACCAAGTACAGACTGTAAGCCAAAGGGAATAATGGAGCATCTTAATAAGAAATGTCTTGGTACAAAGACTCCCCCAAAACTAATGCACATACTGACCTAGATTCAGGACCAGGTCAGAACTGACAGGATGACGAATAGAAGGTAAGCCCCTCTTGCACGAGGTGAGGGGTGGTATCTAGGCAACAGAGGGTGGCAACCTGGTACGTAAAGAAATGATGTAAGTTGTTTGTACCTGTCTATAAAAGGACACCACAAAGGGTGCTCTCCGGCCAACCTTGTGGGGGGAAGGGGCGCACTAGGCGCCTGAACGGCAGGTGTCATTGCCTAAACTTGCAGAATGCACAGTAGCTTAACTTTGACTAACTGCTGTTAATATCTGATATATGGCAATAGGCCTGCCCAGTGTTGGTACCTTGTCAACGCGGGCCATAATACACAGTGGTGTAACATTGTAGGATCTCTGTTACCAACTGTTAGAGCTTCGCATTTGACAATAAACCTGCTCAATTGATTTCAAACCTTGCCTGCATCTGTCGTTTCCGGGGCCTCTCAGAGATCTCCTGTGTTCACCCAAGTGCACGGGGTCTAACACTCTAGATAAAGGGAGTACCAATTGTTAAGCACGCAGCTGAAAGTTTATCATCACCAACAGAGTAGAGGTCCTGTCAGGAGCGTGCCAGGATGATCCGGACCAGACGACACTGACACTGACAGTTCAGACCACCGAAGGTATCGAGGTACAGAACACCGAGGTCAGGGTCACCAGTGTTGTGTTTGACATAATATTTTATTTAAAAATGAAGCCTGGCCAACAAGCCCCCAGTTGGGGCCAAGCCCCCATCTAGCCGCAGCATCATAACACTTCTGCACCCCGCCAGATCCCAAACCTGAGCCTATCATACACTGAAACCCCCTGTCCTGAGCCTCTCACATCCCTAAACTCCTGCACTCCCACATCCCCAGTCTTCTGTCACAACACTCCTGCACCATCCACACACTGCAAATCTGTGTCCTGAGCCCATCATCCTCCCAACCTCCCTGCCCTGAGCCCCTCATGCAACCTAGCCCAAACTCCTGTACCCTCACAGCCACAAGTCAGCACCCCAACCCTATTTTCCCCTGGTATGGCAGCTTTTTTTTTTTGCTCAACAACTTCCTCTTCCCCTTCCCCCACCAGTACGTGGCTCTTCTCACTCTGTCCACCACCATTTTGGCTCTTCGTCTCTAACGGGTTGGCCACCTCTGCACTAGTCTAATCACCATCCTCTTCCTGGTCTGACCTCATCCCATTCTCAAACTTCTTCACTGCCTCCATATCAAATGGCATCTTACTTTACTTGTCTTCAGTGCATGACAGAGCTGACTTTCTCTGCATCTCCAGGCACACATACATTCAGGCCTCATTTCTTTCCCAGTTCTGCTTCCTTTCAGATTTCCTTTACATGCACTTCCAACTGGTACTGACATTTCTCCCACTTCTAGAAAAACCTCCTCAGTCCCATGTACTACATAAGTTTCACACTTTCTCTGCAGTACCTTCATCATACTCATCCCTGCTTCCCAGTTGCTGGCTCATACTCCTAAGACAGCTTAAGTACTGCATTTAAAAATTAATAAGAACAGAACTACAAATGCAAAGTCCATGGTATTGTACTGTATCCTTCATACAAGCATCTCCCTTTCAATCATCAGTTTCCCTTTTTTCCCAGTGAAATGTAACTACTGGGAGGACCTAACCATGGACTGTCATGGACATAGTATACAGTATGCAAAAATTAGACTGGATATTAGCATATTAAGTTGAAAATGATATTTGGCTTTTGTGCAGAAAGAAAGACATTTCAATTCTTTCCTTGAAGTCCTATTTACATCTTTCTACTATTTATTTCTCCTGCTGTAATTCCTAAGTAATGCCCAGCCACGCATTAGGGGTCTGTTGGCACTGGACAAACATAATGGAGCAAGTCTTTGCCCTATAACTTGATACAGCATTTGGACAATACACATGAGATCAGGGATGGTGGAAGGGAACAAACAGGAAAGTGTATGAGGAGGTAGTATTAATGGCAGACAAGCGTGTTGTGGAAGCAGAGAAATTAAAAAAGGGGATTTGTGTGCAGCCATCTCAGGTTTATTAGCAATAGAGCAAAAGACAGGCTAACCCTCTCCCTAAATCACTTGAGAGTGGTAAGAGACACTTTCTTTGCCTCGCTTTAGAGATAAAGATGGAATGCTGACTCCAACAGGAACCTTAAGATAAGGTAGCACCTCAAGGGAATTGTTTGGGCAGTGAGATAACTGTTAGCCATTGATGTATGTAATGGGAAGGTATATATACTTGTCTTTCACTGCTTGTACATTGAAGATCTGTCTAAGGAAGGGGGGCACCCCCTCCCACCCTGTCTGACTGCAGGCTTCCCTTGCAATTGTTCGAAAAATAAACTGTCTCTGACTTGTTGCTTACAAACGCAGAGTGAGGACTTTGTTTTCTTCCACAGTGTGCATTTTAGTAGTCTGTGGTACCAATCTAGGAGAAGAAACAGTAGTAATTAAAAGTGCCATGAACAAATAGGCAGTATTTTAAGACTGGTTTATTGTTAAATGAATATTTTGATTGTTTCCATGGAGTTGCAGTTAAAAATATTATGTCCCTGATGCTCTGGAAATGTCTCAAAATAGATAGGACAGTACTGGAGAAAATAATTACTACAGTCACTGCAGGATTTAACTGATGCTACAAACTTGGCATAAGTGACAAATGTGTCACAATTCATAACTCTGAAAGCTGATGGGATATATTTTTATCTAACCTTAATCTTCTAAACCAAAGCAAGAGCCATCTCTCAGCTCTCTGAAGTCACATTCTGTTTTGCCTCTATCTTAAGCTTACTTCAACTAAGGAGTGATGGTGGCAGTAGTTGTGCACTGAGAGTGAAATTAATGTCACGCAAATAAAATCTGATAAGAAGCCTCATGCAAGTAGTAGTGAGAGGTTTAGAGATGTGAAAGATGACTTTTCATTTGCCCCAATATGGTGTCATATGAAGCTGTGATTTAGCTTACCAGTGTTCATAGTGTTTCCAACTGGCTATCAAAACACCATGGGTATGTCTACACTACAGCATTATTTCGAATTAACTTATTTTGAATTAACTTAATTCAAAATAAGCTAATTCAAAATAATGCATCTAGACCCAAAAACTAATTCGAAATAGCGTTTTGCTAATTCGAATTAGCGCGTCCACACTGATTGGACGCTGGGTCGCATTTAAGGGCAGCTGAAACCGGTTCCAGCAGGGCATCAGGTCAGTAGGGGTATGTCTACACTAGCTCGTTAGTTCGAGCAAGGTAGGCAAATGAGGGCAACCGGAGTTGCAAATGAAGCCCAGGATTTAAATATCCCGGGCTTCATTTGCATGTTCCCGAGCGCCGCCATTTTTAAATCCCCCTTAGTCCAAACTCCATGCCTGCAGCTACAAGCGGCATGGAGTAGGTAGTTCAAATTAGGATCTCTAATTCGAACTACCTACTCTGTGCCGGCGATGTGGCCGTGGGCGGAGTTCGGACTAAGGGGATTTAAAAATGGCGGCGCCGAACATGCAAATGAAGCCGGGATATTTAAATCCCGGGCTTCATTTGCAACTCCGGTTGCCCTAATCTGCCTACCTAGCTCGAACTAACAAGCAAGTGTCGACATACCCTAGTTGCTTTGTGTGGCTGCTGTCTGAGGCTATCTGAGGCGCGTGCTTAAAGGGACCCCCCTGGACAGCCGGTTCTCAGCTTTCCCGCTTGCTTGCCCACCTCGCTGAGGGACAGCAAAGCATTTTCCTCTCCGCCTGCTTTGGTCGCTCTCATTGAGGACACCGCAGCACTCGGCACCATGGAGCCAGAGCCTCCCCGGGCATTCTGGTGCAGTTTTTGGACTTGTTGCTGCAAGCCTGGCACCAATGGCTGGAGGCTGCCTGGCACCATCTGGTGCATGTCAACCCCCTTACCCTCCCCCTGGCCTCCCTGGGGGCCATGGAGGAGCCGCAGCAGCGCCTGGACGCCAGCATGCCCCGCTGCATCTGGCGTCTGGACACCAGCAGCGACTGGTGGGACCACATCGTCCTGGAGTGCTGGGGAGACCAACAGTGGACCCAGAACTTCAGGATGAAGAAGGACACCTTCCTGGAGCTCTGCGAGTGGCTCTCCTCTGCTCTGCGGTGACGGGACACTCGCATGAGGCCCGCCATTCCCCTCCACAAGTGGGTGGCCATCGCCCTGTGGAAGCTTTCCATGTCGGACAGCTACCAATCCGTCGGGAACCAGTTCGGCATGGGGAAATCCACCGTCGGAGCAGTGCTCATGCAGGTACAGCACTCACTGGCCACTGGGCCGGGGGGAAGGGGGGCTGCAAGGAGGGGATGGGCTGCCCCAGGGAAAACAGGGGGGAGGAGGTGAAAGTGCCCTGCACGGGAGGGTTTGGTGTGTCCCAGCCATACTACACACCACCCGCGGTGGCCAGGATTACAGCGGGGGTTGCTTCTGGGAGTGGGGCACGGGGCAGTGCCAGGGAATGAACACTCCCAGCCACCCGGGTACCCCAGTGATTCTTGGTTTTCTGTGTCTCTCTGCAGGTGGTCAAGGCCATCAATCGGGTGCTGCTCCGCAGGGTCGTCTGCCTCACCGACCTGGACACGGTCATCCAGGGGTTCGGCACCCTGGGCTTCCCCAACTGCGGGGGGGCAATTGACGGGACTCACATCCCCATCCGTGCCCCGGAACACTAGGCCTCCCTGTATATTAACAGGAAAGGCTACTTCTCAGTGATCCTGCAGGCCGTGTCTGACCACCGGGGCAAGTTCACGGACATCAATGTGGGCTGGTCCGGCAAGCCACACGACGCACGGGTGTTCCGCAACTCCTCCGTGTGCCAGAGGCTGCACGCCGGGACCTTCTTCCCCCGACCACCACATCAGGGTCAGTGACGTGGACATGTCTGTCTGCCTGGTGGGGGATGCGGCCTACCCCCTACAGCCCTGGCTCATGAAGCCGTACACGGGGCACCTCAACCCCTCCCGGCAGGCCTTCAATGCCAGGCTCAGCAGGGCCCGCATTGTGGTGGAGGGGGCCTTCGGATGCCTGAAAGCCCGCTTCAGATGCCTCCTCACCCGCCTCGACCTCACCGAGCACAATATCCCTCCCATGGTGGCAGCATGTTGTGTGCTGCACAATTTATGCAAGAGGAAGGGGGGAGGCTTTCCTGCCAGCCTGGATGGCTGAGGTGGAACACTTGGCTGGCCAGTACGCGCAGCCCTGCACCGCTGCCATCTGGAAGGCCCAGCGGGGGGCTGTCTGGATCCGGGAAGCCCTGCGGGAGAGCTTCCAGGTGAAGGAGGACTGAACTTTCCCTGGCATGCCCCACTGGGGCCTTCTTCCACCCTCACCTCCTTCCCCTTTCCCCTTCCTATCCCCCTTCCTAATGTAAAATAAAAACACCTGTTTTGCCAACAAAAATCTCTTTTATTTCACTGAGGTGGGGGAAGGGAAGAATGAGGGTGGGAGAGGGGAGGGGCAAACCTGGGAGGAGGGAGCTGGAAGGGGGAGGCAAGGGGAGGAAGGGAAGGGAAAGCTCAGGATTTGGGGTCTTGCAGGCTCTCCTGTCTCGCATCTCGCAGCACTGTAGGTGTGGGGGCGTTGGGGGGGAGTGGGTGTGGAGGGTGGAGCAGGAGGGATGGGGGGGCGGAGGAAGTGGGAGGGGGAGCAGGAGTGGGAGGAGGAGCGAGAGCTGGGGCAGCCACAGGGGCTGGAGCATGAGGAGGCACGAACCTGTCCACTGGGGTCTGGAGGTGACCTCTGAGGGCATGGCCCTGCTCCTCCAGCCGCAGGTCCTCGCGGACCCAGTGCTCCTGGTTGCACAACTGCTGCTCCAGTAGCCACAGGTGCTGCCGCTGGTACTCCTCCTGGTTCCGGGTGCGCCTGCTGGCCCGGGTGCGGGTGGCTGTTCCAGGCGGGGTGGTGCGCCCTGCACTCGCAGGTGCTGCGGCTGTGGTGAAACAAGAGCAATGGTCAGTTCTCCCTGGGGACACAGTGGGTGAAACCCAGCCCCCCTCTGCAAGGCGAGGTCGGCGTGTGGGGAACGGACCAGGGCCCCTGCAAGACACCCAGCTGCTGCTCCATGGTAGGCAAGGCTTAATTCGAATTTGGCGTTACTCCTCATAGAATGAGGTTTACCAAGTTCAAATTAAGCACTCCGCTATTTCGAATTGAATTCAAAATAGCGGTTTGTATGTATAGACGCTATTAAAATTAATTCAAACTAACGGCTGTTAGTTCGAATTAACTTTGTAGTGTAGACATACCCCTTGATACCACATGGTCCTTCAGTGCATTTGGACTTTTTAACATTTAAAATAATGCATCAGAGAGAGGCTGGGGATTTCCATTGCCTGAAAAGTACATTTACCTAGATTGACTTATCCCTGGGACACTGAAGATCACATGAGTACAGATCTAAACTGGAGCCTTTATAATGAATTTGAAAGATCACACAAGGATAGGTGGCAGTGTCACTGTGTGTCGGGGAGTCCCCAACCCTGCACCCCCATCTGCAGCCAGATGTGACTCTCAGCAGCCGGCAGGTAGAACAGAAGGTTTATTGGTTTACAGAGACACAGCATAGCTTAGCATCATTGTTAACACAGGAGCCAGGGCAGACAGCATTATTCCTCTTGGAGAAAAGGGGCTCCCAGGACCCTTATCCCCTTTTCCTGTTCTCAGCCGTCTCACTCATCCTAGCCTAGCGGAGACTGTCTCTTCCCACAGGCCCTACCCCCCCAGCCTGGTGCAGCCCCGCCGATCCTTTATGTCTCTTCCCGGGCAGGAGTTGTGGTCTCTAAGTCTGGCCCTCAGGTGTGTGGGCCCAACACACATCTGCAGTGAGTCATCAGGAATTTCACATAACGCAATACAGCAAAGAGTGAACACAGGATTATAAAAGTAGACAGCACCCCTACTATGTCACAGGCAGAATCAAGCCCTAATTAGTACATAGCCTTGATCCTGCAGTTTTCTTCAGATATAACAGATCAGTGCAAATCCCATGCTTAAGGACGAGGAGATAAGGTCTAACAGATCATAACCTTTTGAAGGTTATAGGTGGGCTACATAGTAAAATTATATTTAGTAAGGTGTAGATGAGTCATCAGATTTTTTGCAACAATCTGAAAAATCTTCTGAAAAATATTAATATAAATGGTCACTCTCTCATACTCAGTAGTTCTCCCTCTGTATTCTAACATGAATCCAACATTCATAGGATAGCTGCAGTTTTTCATTGGTATCCACATGGATTCATGAGCATAGGTGTAACAGCAGCAGTAAATGTTTCAGCTTGAGTTGCAAATTCTCCTTAACCTTTGAACATAGGAAAAGAAGCAATGGGCTTAAAATGTGGCAAAGGTGTTTTAGTTGGCCACTAGGAAATACTTAATAATCCACAGGGTAGTTAAGAACTAGATTATATTGTCTAGGGAGGTTGTGGATTATCTATCATTAGAGGTTTTTATACATATACCTGTTGAGAATATCCAGTTCTGCCACGAGTGCAGAGGACTCGACTAAATGATATCTCCAGGTTTCTTCCAATCCTAAAATTTGATGATTAAAAATCCCTATACAAATAATGTCAAATGCACTATTTTATCTAAGAGGATACTGTCCCCTAAAAATTAGTGTAATAACAGCTGCTTATGGCAGTATTGAATTTGGCCCCTAAAATCTACTGTGTATGAACCCCCAGAACCTCTTAGCACTCACTTGGAAGTGGGGGCCTGTTAAGGGGCTGGCCCCCCCCCTCAGGCTTACAGCCCTGTCATCATCAGGGTTGCCGACCCTGTATCTCCACCCACCACCCGTGCTCTTTGGTCCATGCGCCCTCGTTGCGCGGTTCTTATGTCTTTGAATGTCTTTGCTCCGGCCGAGACGGCTGTTCCGGCCCGTTCAGTGGCAACGCAAGAGGGGGACTCGGACCCGCCCCCTCTCCGGGTCCCGACCCCGGACCCTAAAGGCAGCCTGAGAACGCTGCCTGGCTGGTGGGGTTTGCCTGCAACTCACCAGCCCTCTGGGGAAGGAAGTGACTCCGGCGCCGACCCCCGTCCTGGGCCTCTTCCCCCTGCTCGCCCCTCGCAGCAGCTTCTCCCCCCTCCTGTCGGTGTCTCCCCCTTTGAAGTCCCCGCCCCGTTCGTCTCCGCGCGGGCTGATGACATCAGCCGGCATGGCTTGCTGGCCAGCCTCGCCTTGGGTCCGGGCCCTTCGCCCCGAGCAGCCCAGACAGGAACGCCGTGGGACCGCCCGGATGACGCCAGGAGACCGTTTCCCTGCGCCTGCGGTCTCTGCGGACGGACTCTCGGCTGCCCCGTCGCCGCCCAGCGCGTCTACGGGCGGCTGGGGAGTGCGGGTGATCGGAGCCCGGCGCCCCGTCACACATCCCCCCGTTTAGATTACTTACAGTCCTGCCGCTTGTACCTTCTTCATCTTCCATTACCCTTGAAAAGAAGTCAGCGTTTTTGTGTCTTACCCCGGGGCAATGTTGCACTTCGAACTTATACGGCTGTAGGGCGAGGTACCATCTCATCACCCAGGGGTTTGCTTCTTTCATCACCTGGATCCACCGCAACAGAGCGTGGTCGGTCACCAGCTTAAAGGGATTCCCGAGTAAATAGTACCACAGGGTCTCAACCGCCCATTTTGCCGCCAGAGCTTCCTTCTCGATCGTAGCATACCGCTGTTCGCGGGGAAATAGCTTGCGACTCAAGTAGGCCACCGGATGCTCTTGTCCTTCCACTTGTTGGGTCAGCACGGCTCCGAGGCCTGGGCGGATGCGTCAGTCTGTAAAGTAAATTCTTTTGAGAAATCAGGCTGTACCAAGACAGGGGCCTGCGTTAAAACTGTCTTTAATTGCCGGAAGGCGCGGGCGCACGGTTCTGTCCATACCACTCGTTTTGGGCTGTTTTTCTTTGTCAGATCCATTAAGGGTGCGGCCACTGATGCGAATCCCGGAATAAATCGCCTATAATACCCGGCTAGGCCCAAGAATTGCCGGACCTGTTTTTTTGTCCGGGGAGGCTGATAGTCGGCTAGGGCCTGCACCTTACTGGCTAGGGGTTTAAGCTGTCCCCTCCCTACGGTGAACCCCAGATAAGTCACTTCCCGTTGTCCTAGGTGGCACTTCTCGGGGTTCGCTGTCAACCCTGCCTGCCGTAGGGTGTCCAGAATAGTGCGTAAGTGATGGAAATGGTCTGTCCATGATCTACTGTACACAACTATATCATCTATGTAGGCTGCCGCGTACTGCTGGTATCCCCTAAGTACTTGGTCCATGAGTCTCTGGAACGTAGTGGCTGCCCCGTGGAGCCCAAATGGCATGGTATTAAAGTGATAAAGCCCAAACGGGGTGGAGAACGCCGTCCTTTCCTTGGAGGCAGGAGTCAAGGGGATTTGCCAATACCCCTTGGTGAGAGCTAAGGTAGAGATATACTGTGCCTGCCCCAGCCGTTCCAAGAGCTCATCCACCCGGGGCATAGGGTAGGCGTCAAACCTGGAGATCACATTAACCTTTCGAAAGTCAATACAAAACCGTATTGTCCCATCTGGTTTTGGGACTAGCACAATGGCGCTACGCCATTCGCTATGAGACTCCTCTATCACTCCCAACTGCAGCATTTTCTGGACCTCCTCCCGCACTGGGTCCCACATCTTCCTAGGGAGGGGGCGTACTGGTTCTCTAACCCTACATCCGGGCTTGGTGGCCACATGGTGACTTACCCAGTTAGTGCGCCCCGGTACGGCCCTGACCACTGACCTGAATTCTTGTAGTAGCTCTTGTATTTCCTGCCTTTGAGCCGCCGTCAGTTCTGGCCCTACATCTACAGCCCAGGTCGACCCTAGGTCGCAGGCCCACAGCCCCAACTCTGTGGGCCGTGGCTGTGGGTCCAAGAATAGGCTCTCTCTCGGGTTCCATTTCTTCAACAAATTAATATGATAGACCTGCGTTCCCCTTCTCTTTCCCACCAACCGCACTTCATAGTCTACCGCCCCCACTTTGTGAATGATCTTTGCCACTTAGCCGGTAGCTTAGATTCGCAGGAAGGCAAGAGGAGGAGAACTCTGTCCCCGGGCTTAAACTCCCGAGCCCGTGCATCCCGGATATAGTAGAAAGTCTGCTTGCCCTGAGCCTGCATTAAGTTGGTTTTCGCGAACTCTCCGAGCTGCCGTAGCCTCTCTCTCAAACGGAGGATGTAGGATACTGTCCCTTGGACCCGGGTTTCCTGGTCCTCCCAAGTTTCCCGCAGCAAGTCCAAGATCCTCCGCGGTTGTCGCCCGTAGAGAAGCTCAAACGGGGAGAACCCTGTAGAGGCCTGGGGCACCTCCCGGACGGCAAAGAGAAGTGCGGGTAACAGCTTGTCCCAGTCCTGGGGGTCACTCTCCGTGAACCGGCTGAGCATGGTCTTTAGGGTGCGGTTGAAACGCTCCACTAACCCGTCTGTCTGCGGGTGGTAAACTGAGGTGCGCAGCATTTTAATCCGCAATAGTCGGCATAATTCCGCCATCAGATTAGAAGAGACATTCGTCCCTTGGTCCGTGAGTATTTCCCGGGGAATCCCCACCCAGGAAAAGATCTTCACCAGCTCCCCCGCGAGGGTTTGGGACGTGGTGTTCTTTAAGGGCACTGCTTCTGGATATTGGGTAGCGTAGTCTACTAGCACTAATATATGCTGGTGCCCCGCCCTTGACCGCTCTATGGGGCCCACTAGGTCCAATGCTACCCGGTCGAAGGGTACCCCTATCACCAGCAGGGGGACCAGAGGGGCTTTTGCTATCTCTCGGGGCCTAGTGAGCTGGCACTCAGGGCAAGAATTACAAAAATCTCTCACCTGCTTATGCACTCCGGGCCAGAAAAACCTCTGGGTTATATGCTGCAGTGTTTTCTCCCCGCCCCAGATGACCGGCCCAAGGGTTTGAGTGGGCTAACTCCAACACTTTCCAGCGCCTGACTGCCAGGACTAGCAATTGTCGGAGGGTGCCCCCGCCCTCCCCGGCCTTTGTTACCCAGTAGAGTCGGTCCCCTCGGACCTCAAAAAAAGGCCCTTGTTTCAGCCTCTCGTCTTCATCCACCTCATCGCCTGTTTCGCCCGGCTTGCTCCCAAGCTCGACATAATGACAGGTCTTCGCGCTGCTCCTGGACGAAGTCACCTTCGGACTCGCCTTCTAAGGTCAGGCTCCATTCCTGCAGCGTTGCCGGCTCCCCCCCCGGCTCCTCCTGTACCCCCCAGGCCCGGGTCCTGGGCCTGCCCGACCTGGCGAGCGGCCAATGCACTCTCGGCCCGGGGCTCTCGGGCCAGCTAAGGAGTCCAAATTTCGATTAGCCGCCTGACGCCTGGCCAATCCCGCCCTAACAATACCGGGTATTCTAAATTTTCGGCCAAGGCCACCTGGCATACCACCTCCTCCTGACCATCGGACAACCTCGCCCAAGCCGTGGGATAGGGCTTAACATCCCCGTGGACACACTTCAACAATATGGGCACCCCTGCCGGCTCTGGTTGGGGGACCAGTGAGGTCCAGACCATGGTTTGCCCGCAGCCCGTATCGACTAGTGCCCAAACCTCCTGCCCTTCTACTTTAAGCCGTACCAAAACTTTCTCCGTCTCCTTCGGACGGGCTCTGGGGCTTAGGGCCACCACCCGCCCAAACGAACAGTCCATGAACGGACAATCTCAGCGGAAGTGGCCTTCCTGCCCGCACTCATAACAGGTTCCCCGACTACTGGCTCCCAGACTGGGCGGGTGAATGGGTTCCTCCTCTTTTGGGGGCTTATCCCTCTTCCCTCCTTCTCCTGGAGGGCTATCCAGGACGGGGGGTACATAGTCCGTGCCTATCCTCTCGTTCCCCCCATAAGTCCGACCCCGTCCGCCTCGCGGGGTTCAGGCGCATCCCATCGGTGGGCGCTGCCCCCGCCCTCCTCCAGGGGCCTTTGCGGTCTCTCCTACGCCTTCAGCGGCCAGGTAGGCCTCCATCAGTGTGACCGCATCTGCTAGAGTCGAGGGCTATTGCCGGCGTACCCACTTTTGGGCATCGGTTGGCAAGATCTGAAGGAACTGTTCCAACATGATAACGTCGACCAGTTGCCCACTGGTCCATCTTTCCGGTTCTAACCATCTACGGCACGCCTCCCGCAGCCTTTGAGCGACCGCCCGGGGGTGCGCCCCAGCTGGGTACCATTCTTGACGAAACTTTTGTCTAAATGTCTCAGGGTTCACCCCGATTTGATTTAGGATCGCCTCCTTCACCTTATAATAATTAAGTGCCTCCCGGGGATCCAAACTCCTATAGGCTAGTTGGGCTGGCCCTGATAGATAGGGAGCCAACAAAGTGGCCCAATGATCTCCAGGCCACCGGGCCACCGTTGCCACTCTCTCGAACGTCTCGAGGAAGGCCTCCGGGTCGTCCTGGGGTCCCATTTTGGTTAGACGGATGGGTAACTGGGGCACCCCTCCTGGGTCCCCATTGGACCCTGCCCTTGCTAATGCGGCCCCTTGCTGGAGCCACATCTCCCGCTGCACCTGTTGCTGATCTGTCAGCTCTCTAACTAGCTGTCTCTGTTGCTCCTGTTGTTGAGGAGCCAACTGCTGCAGCAACTGAGTCTGTTGCTGTTGCTGTTGGCGTTGCTGCTCCAACAGCCACTGCCAGACTTCCTTCACCTCCATTTTTCCTCCCTTAAGGGGGGCGTACCAAACCCCCCCCCCTTTTTTTTTATCCTACACCCTACCCCTAGGGTGCCGGATCAGGTGCCCACATTCTCCACCATCTGTTAAGGGGCTGGCCCCCCCCCTCAGGCTTACAGCCCTGTCATCATCGGGGTTGCCAACCCTGTATCTCCACCCACCACCCGTGCTCTTTGGTCCATGTGCCCCTCGTTGCGCGGTTCTTATGTCTTTGAATGTCTTTGCTCCGGCCGAGACGGCTGTTCCGGCCCGTTCAGTGGCGACGCAGGAGGGGGACTCGGACCTGCCCCCTCTCCGGGTCCTGACCCCGGACCCTAAAGGCAGCCTGAGAATGCTGCCTGGCTGGTGGGGTTTGCCCGCAACTCACCAGCCCTCTGGGGAAGGAAGTGACTCCGGCACCGACCCCCTTCCTGGGCCTCTTCCCCCTGCTCGCCCCTCACACCAGCTTCTCCCCCCTCCTGTCAGCGTCTCCCCGTTTGAAGTCCCCGCCGGCCCTGGCCCCACCCCGTTCGTCTCCGCGCGGGCTGATGACGTCAGCCGGCATGGCTCGCTGGCCGGCCTCGCCTTGGGTCCGGGCCCTTCGCCCCGAGCAGCCCGGACAGGAACGCCGTGGGACTGCCTGGATGATGCCTGCAGTTTCCCTGCGCCTGCGGTCTCCGCGGACGGACTCTCGGCTGCCCCATCGCTGCCCAGCGTGTCTACGGGCGGCCAGGGAGTGCGGGTGGCCAGGGACTCCATGTGATCGGAGCCCGGCACCCCGTCTCAGGGCCATAGAGATTACAGGAATTTTCTGAGCCTGGTATTTATATTATAGTTCACCAAAACTATGACGTCATGTCATTTGACGTCTTTGAGATGAACATCAGTGTAAAACACACATAGACCTGCTCTACACTAGGACCTTATTCCAAAATAACCCTCCTAAGTTTGAATTTATAAGCAGTGCATCCACACTACCAAGCCTGTTATTTCGAAATAACAGGCTGCGGAATTTAAACTCTGCACTCCTGCTTTTCATTAGGAATAATGCTAATTTTGAACAGTAATTAGTAGAATTAGAAATAGTAATTAGTGTTAACTAATTGTGCATGGTTAACAAGTTAGACAGTGAAGCATATGCATGCACACAGCCAAAAGTTTATCATCATCAACAGAGTAGAGGACCTGTCAGGAACCGATCAGAATGATCCTGCCTGACAAACAACACAGTAGCGTGGATGCTCCAGGGCCACTAATTCAAACTAATCGGCCTCCAGATGCCTCCCACAGTTGTCAACCTTGACCACTCTGGCCACATGAGGGGTCTCCACTGCTCTCCACCTCCTATGGAGCTGTAAAAGTCCTGGGAAGAGTTGTGCCTGTCCCACGTGGCCAGCTGTGCCTGTCCCACGTGGCCAGCTGTGCAAGCCCTGTGTGAACAACCAGGACATAGAAAGAAACGAGTGCTCCCGATGCTCCCTCAGGCCCTCTGACAGCTGGCAGCACTTCAGCTGCTCCCATGACCTCTACTGTCCTGGGGACTCATAAGAGCTCCAGCCTGGACTAGTGTGGAGATCCTGGACCTCATTGGAGGTGAGGGGGAGGAATCCAGCCTCCAGGATCTCCGCATCAAGAAGTGTAACACCAACATCTACGGCAGGATCACTGCCAGCTTGGCTGAGAAAGGGCACAGCAGGAGCCTGGAGTGGAGCAGCGCAGGCTCAAAATAAAAGAGCTGCACCAGGCCTACCACAAGGCCAGAGAGCAAAGCAAATGCTCTGGGGTGGCACCGCAAACCTGCCACCACTATGACCAGCTGTATGCCATCCTGTCAGGGGGGCCAGTCACTTCCTCCACCGTGGTCACTGAGTCCAGCCAAGACATGTCCAGTGTCAGCCTGCAGGAGGACAACGATGTAGAGAAGGAGCTGGCCAGCCAGGCAACCATGCTCGAGAGCCAGCAGCTGATCCTGACCTTGGAGCCAGTCCCAGACGGGGTCCCAGGATGTCTGCCAGGTTTCCAACAAACCCAAGGAGGGTACTTCAGATGAATTCTCTAACTTTCCCTATCTACAAGCAGAGTGAGGCAACAGGCTGTGAGGGGCTGTGCACTCAGTCCGTGGGTCGCACAACAGCTTGTTCACATGGAGCATCAGTCCGGAGCACTCAGCCCCATGATGTTGTCCTACAGGAACCCTTTGATCCTTTTCACAAGGTTCCTGGAGAGGCCTGCCTTACTCTGTCCTCTATGGTACAATACCCTCCCATGCCAAGCCACCACTAAGGAATCTGGAGTCATGGAACCACACAGCAGTGCCACACAAGGCCCAGGGTCATGTCCGTTCTCTGTCAGCACCACTTCTCAGCATAGCTGGTAGGAGCGTGCTCCTCCCTGTCTGTTGATGTAATATATCATGCTAACTTGGTCCAAATCCTCACGTACAGTTCTGTTGTATGTCGGGGTGAAAGTGCAAGCATGCTTTTTGTACCACCCTTAGTTATAGTAGGTTGATATATTGCCTGGACTCATCCTGTGTCCATTAGCCCTGGACTACTCTGTGGATGACGTGTGCTCCCTAGCCTAGCAGCGATGCATCTGTAGGGGCTGCTTTAGGGGCTGCGTTGGTCTACAGATACATTGTCCTGCTGAGTCCACCGTGAGAGAGATGGTTTCATTCTGGTAGGTAAGGAAAGTTGTTTGTTCAGAGAGTGAATTTTCAGGCAGTAAGTTGAGTGCAGACATGCTTGTAGTGGTCTCATGCTTAGGCAAGCATGGGGTACTATGAAAGTGGCAGCCGCCATGTGACTCAGGATTTGAAGGCAGAGACATGCTGATGTCGCTGGGCTGTTTTGGGCTGTTATAAGGTCCCTCACTGTAGTCTACCTGTGGGTCCGTAGTGAGGCCCTGACCTGTGTGCAATCTAGGTATGCCCCTATAAACTCTAGTGCATGAGTCGGAGTGAGTGTGCACTTTGCTATGCTTATTTCAAAGCCAAACATCTTGAAAAGGGTTCTTTCTGTTGCTACTGCCTGCAACGTGTGCTGTTGTGTGGGCCCATCACTAGGCAGTCATCTAAGCATGGAAAAATGGTGATGCCCATCTTGCGTAGATGTGCGGCCACTATTTTTGAGAATATTCTTGACACTGTCGAGAGTCCAAGGTCAAGTGTTTGAGCTCCGCCCACCCAACATGGGTTTACCCAACACGAGCTTGGCGATGGATGGACCTGGCACCCTTCGGACATAGGACAGATAAGGGGGGCCCAGAATGTAGGGAGCTTGGGGGGCTCCTCCAGAGTCCAAATGGTAACACACTGTACTGGCCTATTCTCGCCAGTACAATTCCCTAACCTGAAACAAATTCTCTCCAGTAACCATGCTACACAGCTACATCATAAATCCAGGAACTCAGCCCTGCAATCAGCTCCAATGCCAACTCTGCCCACATATCTATACAAGCAAATTCATTACTGGAGCCAAAAATATAAGCCACCAAATCAGAGGTTCATTTAACTGCACATCCGGGAATGTAATCTATGCCATCAAATGCCAGCAATGCCCCACTGCAATATATATTGGATAAACTGGACAGTCCCTATGGGAAAGAATTAATGGACACAAATCAGATGTGCATAAAGGGAACATGCGAAAACCTGTTGGGGAACACTTCAATCTATGTGGGCATTCATTAACAGATCTTCAAGTGACTGTTTTGTTACAGACCAATTCCACATGCCAAATACCCAGGGAAGGACTGGAACTACAACTCATTCACAAGTTTGATACTCAATGGATCAAATAAAGATACCGGATGGCTGCGACATTATCAACCTACCAAACAATGAAGGTGCCAATGATCTTTTGTCTGTATAGTATCTGGTGTTAGTACTCTTCTTCTCTATTGCTTCCTAATGGTTCTTATCTGCCTCTTTTGACTATCCAGTCTTTAGGTGCTTGTAGACTATTTGTTTTCCCTGTTACATTCCAGCTTGGCTTTCCCCTTGATATTTTTATACCCACTACCCCTTCTTGTTCCCACCGCTCACATATTTTTCCTTCTCCTCCTTCCCCCCTGCTTCTCCCCTATTTATTTTAGTTCTGGACATCCAACACTCTGGTCATCTGAAGAAGTGAGCTATGCCCACGAAAGCTCATGATACCATCTACATGGTTTCTTAGTCTTTAAAGTGCTACCAGAGTATTTGTTGTTTTTTAAGTTTATACAGGAAGTGTCTGTCTTGTATTGTGAAATGTAGGAATCTCCTGTGTGACAGGTGTATTGATATATGAAAATAAGTGTCCTGAAGGTCGAGAGTAGACAGCCAAACTCCTTTTCTAAGGCAGGGATAATAGTAGCAAGGGTCACCATCTTGAAGAGTTGGTATATTACAAAGCGGTTTAACCAGAAAAATCATGGAGGGAATCCTCAAAGAATCCATTTTGAAGCACTTGGAAGAGATGAAGTGATCAGGAATAGTTAGCATGCATACACTAAGGGCAAGTTATGCCTGACCAATCTGGTTAGTTTCTATGATGAGGTAACTGACTCTGTGGACATGGGGAAGTCGGTGGATGTGATATACCTTGACTTTTGTAAAGCTTGTCAACACTGATGGCAGTCTACATATTCATTTCCCCATTCCTAGTGAAATATCCAGTGGCTAGGGAATTAAGCTGACCCAATTAAAAGGTCTAGTTTTAATCAACAATATTGCTTCATAAGATTCCTGGGTGACTTTTAAAACAGTACAATATTGAAATTCCTAAATCATTCAGGTGCTTAAAAATTTACTCAAGTAGCAAAATCAGCAACAAAAAAAAGGGGAGAACTAGGATATTACGAACAACTTGTACTGGCTAACACTAAAGTGAGAAAAAGTTATTTCAATAGATGTGATGAAGAAGATTATGTACTCTATTCCCTTTACATCACCAAAATGACAATTAAACAGGACGAAGTAGTAGAGGCATCCAGTTAGGCTTTTTTACAGAAGTCTATAGGGACTTACCTATTACAAAGACATTTTAAAAAGAAAGACATAGTGACCAAATTCTAGATGTTATGGAGCAGCTTGAACTCAAATCATTAATAAGAATTCTGAATAAAATACATTGTGAAGATACAGATAAAGATAAAGATTATATAAAGCCTGTATCTACAGTCCTTACTGATGTGATTAATTAGATTGAATTAAATTGGACTACTATAAGTAATAGTATCAGTATGTAATTGGTTTCACCCAGTTGCACTATCCAGTGATGATATTGGCTTACACAGGTGCAGAGAATAAGTGGCAGTGGACATTTGAGAAACAGAAGTATTTTAACTGATGTAAAAGTCTTGTCACTGTAAAACTGTTGGCATAACTCCACCAATATGAATGGCCAAGGTAACACAGGCCAATGTGGCACGTTAGGCAGCAAAGGAAAAACATTAGTTAAAATAAAAATGTACTTTTGGCAAATGTGATATTAATGTTTGAGAGCTACTCAGTTATTAGTTTTTTTCTTCTTCCCTTCCCCCTTCCCCAAGGAGTGTGTGCTGTGGCTGGCGGTTGGAAGCTGTGAGCTTCTAAACAAGGTTTGAAATCTAGAAGCCTCTGCTCATTGATTGAGCCTTAATCAGAGGGTGGGGCTATCAGAAAGGCCAGGGCTTTATAAAGCAGAGAGTCAGCGATCAGGAAGCTTTGCGAACAGGGGCTGCAAACAGGGAGTTTTGAGAGTGAATTTGGGAGGGGAGTGGGAAGGGGGTGAGGTACACTCGCCATTCTCTCAACCTTTACACTAAACTATAATCAAAATGTCCTGAGCTCAGAACAGCCTTCAGGGGTTCATTGCATCAGAGGCAAGGCTTTGAACTGGGCCTAGCCTCAGCCTTATAAAAAAGGCAGCCAGAGTGAACACAGAGAGTAGCGAACAGGGCAGCAGCCAACAGGGGAGTTTGCCTGGCATGTAAAAACATCTGAGGAATCTCTCCAAAGGCAGGTATGGATAGTGATAGGTCTGCTGTTGTTACCTGCACAGCATGTGCCATGTTCGTCTTCCTCATGGAAGACAGAAGGGATTTCATCTGCAGTAAGTGTAAGCTGGTTGCCATTTTGGAAGAAAAAATTAGAGGACTTGAGGCCCAAGTATCAACCCTACATTCCATCAGAGAGGATGAAGACTTCCTCGATAGAAGGCAAAATTTAATCCTGCAGGCACAGCAGGCTGAAAAGCCAGTGAGGGCAGTACAGGACAAGGAAGAGAACTGGCAGCATTTAACCTGAAGAAGACGAAGGCCAACTCAGGTATCCCTCATTCCTGTAGAGGTAAGCAACTGCTTTCACGCTCTCTCCACAGGCACTGTGGTGGAGAATGCTTTGGCAGAGACCTCTCAGGGAAGAAATCAGAAGGGTACACCATCCACCGGAAGGCATGGAATGTGTAGTCCTAGGGATGGGAGTTCGACAACCCGCCCCCCCCCAAAAAATAGAAGATGACGGGTGGTGGTAGTTGGGGACTCCTTCCTAAGGGGGACTGAGTCATCCATCTGTTGTCCAGACCTGGAATCTCGAGAAGTATGCCACTTCTCAGGAGCTCAAATTCAGGATGTGACCGAGACTTTTCCAAAACTGATCAAACCTTCGGATCGCCACCCCTTCCTGCTTCTTCATGTAGGAACTAATGACACGGCCAAGAATGACCTTGAGCGGGTCACTGCAGATTATATAGCGCTGGGAAGCAGGATCAAGGAATTTGAAGTGCAAGTGGTGTTCTCGTCCATCCTCCCTGTTGAAGGAAAAGGTCCAGGTAGGGATCGACAAATTGAGGAAGTAAATGCGTGGTTGCACAGGTGGTGTTGGAGACAGGGTTTTTGTTTCTTTGACCAAAGAACTCTGTTCTGGGCACAAGGATTGTTAGGAACACATGGGATCCACCTAACCAAGACAGAAAAGAGCATCTTCGCGGGCAGGTTTGCAAACCTAGTGAGGAGGGCTTTAAACTAGGTTTGTTGGGGGACGGTGACCAAAGCCCTGAGGTAAGTGGGAAAGTCAGATACCAGGAAGAAACACAAGGAGGAATGCGCAACAAAGGAGGACCCCTGATTCGAATGAAGAAGGTAGGGCGATCAACTGGTTATCTAAGGTGTTTGTACACAAATGTAAGAACCCTGGGAAACAAGCAAGAAGAATTAGAAGCCCTGGCCCAGTCAAAGAACTGTGATTTGATTGGACTAACGGAGAATTGGTGCAATGACTCGCATGACTGGAGCACGGTCATGGAAGGGTATAGGAGGAGGAGTTGCATTGTATGTAAGAGAGCAGTATGATTGCTCAGAGCTCCAGTATATAAAGGGAGAAAAGCCTGTTGAGAGTCTATGGGTTAAGTTTAGAGGTGGAAGCAACAGGGGTGATGTTGTGGTTAGTGTCTGCTATAGACCAACAGATCAGGTGGATGAGATAGACGAGGCTTTCTTCAGACAACTGAGAGAAGCTTCCAGATCACAGGCCCTGGTTGTCATGGGGGACTTTAATCACCCGGACATCCCTTGGGAGACCCATACAGCAGTACACAGACAATCCAGGAAGTTTTTGGAGAATGTTGGGGGTAACTCCTTGGTAGAAGTGCTGAAGGAACTGACCAGGGGCTATGTGCAGCTTGACCTGCTGCTCACAAACAGGGAGGAACTAGTAGGGGAAGTAGAGCTGTGTGACAACCTGGGAAGCAGTGATCATGAGATGGTAGATTTCAGGATCCTGACCAAAGGAAGAAAGGAGAGTAGCAAAATACACACCCTGGACTTCAGAAAAGCAGGCTTTGACTCCCTCAGAGAACTGATGGGCAGGATTCCCTGGGATGCTAACATGAAGGGGAAAGGAGTCCAGGAGAGCTGGCAGTATTTTAAAGAAGCTTTATTAAAGGCACAGGAAAAAACCATGCCGATGCGCAGCAAGAAAAGCAAATATGGTAGGCAAACAAATTGGTTACCGGGGTCATCCTTGGTGAACTTAAACACAAAAAGGAAGCTTACAAGGAGTGGAAACTTGGACAGATGACTAGGGAGGAGTATAAATATATTGCTCGAGGATGCAGGGGAGTTATCAGGAAGGCGAAAGCACAATTGGAATTATAGCTAGCAAGGGATGTGAAGGGTAACAAGAAAGGTTTCTACAGGCATGTTAGCAATAAGAGGGTGATCAGAGAGGGTGTGGGGCCCTTACTGGATGAGGGAGGTAACCTAGTGACAGATGATGTGGGAAAAGCTGAAGTACTCAATGCTTTCTTTGCCTCTGTGTTCACGGACAAGGTCAGCTCCCAGACAAATGCACTAGGCAACTCAGTATGTGATGGAGGTGGACAGCCCTTGGTGGGGAAAGAACAAGTTAGGAACTATTTAGAAAAGCTAAACATACACAAATCCATGGGCCCGGATTTAATGCATCCAAAGGTACTGAGGGAGTTGGCAAATGTCATTGCGGAGACTTTGGCCATTATCTTTGAAAACTCGTGGAGATCGGGAGAGATCCCGGATGATTGGAAAAAGGCAAATGTAGTGCCCACCTTTAAAAAAGGTTAGAAGGACAATCCAGGGAACTACAGACCAGTCAGCCTTACCTCAGTCCCCGGAAAAATCAAGGACAAATTCCTCAAGGAATCCATTCTGAAGCACTTGGAAGAGGGGAAAGTGATCAGGAATAGTCAACATGGATTCACGAAGGGCAAGTCATGCCTGACCAATCTGATTAGCTTCTATGATGAGGTTACAGGCTCTGTGGATATGGGAAAGTCAGTGGATGTGATATACCTTGACTTTAGCAAAGCTTTTGATACAGTCTCCCACAATATTCTTGCCAGCAAGTTGAGGGAACATGGATTGGATAAATGGACTGTAAGATGGATAGAAAGCTGGCTAGACTGTCGGGCCTAATGGGTAGTGATCAACGCCTCGATGTCAGGTCGGCGATCGGTTTCTAGCAGAGTGCCCCAAGGATCTGTTCTAGGACCGGTTTTGTTCAACATCTTTATTAATGACCTGGATGAGGGGATGGATTGTACCCTCAGAAAGTTCGCAGATGACACTAAGCTAGGGGGAGAGGTAGATACAATGGAGGGCAGGGTTAGGGTCCAGAGTGACTTAGGCAGATTAGAGGACTGGGCCAAAAGAAATCTGATGAGGTTCAACAAGGACAAGTGTAGAGTGCTGCACTTGGGACAGAAGAATACCAAGCATTTGTTACAGGCTGGGGACCAACTGGCTAAGTAGAAGTTAAGCAGAAAAGGACCTGGGGATTACAGTGGATTAGAAACTGGATATGAATCAACAGTGTACTAAGGACTTAGTTCGAGTTAACGTTTGACTGCCGCGTGTAGCCGTGGGCAGTTAGTTCGGACTAAGGGGATTTAAAAATGGCGCCCGGATGGGAAGATGCAAATAAAGCCCAGGATATTTAAATCCCGGGCTTCATTTGCAACTTCGAATGCCTACATT
The DNA here is from genome assembly GCA_019425775.1 of Rafetus swinhoei. Classification (NCBI taxonomy): domain Eukaryota; kingdom Metazoa; phylum Chordata; order Testudines; family Trionychidae; genus Rafetus; species Rafetus swinhoei. The sequence continues at coordinate 131,220,738 of CM033424.1, forward strand.
AGCCTCCCTAGTTCGAACTAGGGGGCTAGTGTAGACATACCTGGTTATTTAGGATCTGGGATTATCAGATAATATTGGTGCTGCCATCTAATCCAAGGACTAAAACCTGTTAAAACAAAGAACAATGAAGTATGGCAAGCAAAGAATGCAATTCCACCATGAATTTAAGACCAAGACCCATAAAGAATAAAAAAACTCTTTCAGGACTTCAAAACATTTTCATGAAATAACTGGTGAGCCTCGAGTACTCATGAACAGCAAATAATATCCCACCAACCACAGTGAGTTTACTATGATTTGTGCATCTATTTACAAGTCATATCTGTAAAATTTAACAAGCTCTACCCAAATGTTAAGATATTAAAAACAAATATATAAAAGGAGACTGATGGTTTATACACCAAAAGCAAAAAGGTCACAAACACAATATTTTAAATTTAAAGACAATTTTTTTTGATTGCACAAGATGAAGGTCCCCAAAACACTAGCAATTCCACATCAGTAGCACTATTCTTCAAAATGAGCAAGAGAAAGGAAGAAAACATGCAACAAATCATGTTCTTGTATATCCTGTTCTAGCTATCAGTTCCTTCACCTAAATCAAAGGGTATGTCTAGACTACATCCCTCTGTCACCAGAGGGATGTAAATTAGACATACTGAAATTGCTAATGAAGCGGGGATTTAAATATCCCGCGCTTCATTAGAATAAAAATGGCCGCCGCTTTTTGCCGACGCGACATTTTGCTGGCAAAAAGTGGCAGTCTAGACGGGGATCGGTCGACAAGGAAAGACTTTTCCGACCGATCCTGTAAACCCCTTTGCATGAGGCATAAGGGATCGGTTGGAAAAGGCTCTGGAAAAGGCTCTGGTGACAGAAGTATGTAGTCTAGACATACCCTAAGGGTCTTGCCTTTTCTTATGGCTTTATCATTCAAGATTTCTATACAGACTGATTCTCTGCAGATCATCTAAAAACCCACTTTGCATGTGCCAAAAACACTGCAATAATCAAGCCATTGGCTTGTCTCCCCTTTGATCTTTATACGTGTACTAGAAGATTTACCTGGCATTGTTCGGGTCTTGAACCCAAATAATTTATTTGTTTTTTTTTATAAATGAAAAATGTACATGCTTTATTTCATGATTGTAATAATGATTGTATTTTTAAAAATGCAAAGGAAAATAAAGGCTGGAGTGAGGGTTCAGGGTAAGGAGAGGGTAAGGAGATGGGGGCCGGGGAGACATCAGGGCAGGGGCTGGTGACCTGAAGGTAGGGAGAAGGAGGTGGGGCCCAGGCCTTGGTCTTCGGCTGACCCTGCCCCCTGGCCTGCAGCTGACCAGGGAGAGCCTTGTTTGGGGCAGTAGACATCCTGTCCTGAAGCCTGTTGGGGAGAGGTCCCACCCTCCAACAGCTTCTCCACAGCCTGGAGGCTGCCTGGGGGGTAGGGTCTGGGAGGGCTGCCCCCCTCCAACTAACCCCTTGCAGCCTGTCTCGGGGGGCAGGCTCCAGGGGCTGCCACCCTCCAGTCTATCTTGGGGGGTGGGTGAGGTTTTAGGGACTGCCCCTGGCCTCTAGTGGATCTCCCATGGCCTCAGGCTGTCTGGGGGGAGGGAGGGCAAGGCTTGGGGGTCTGCCCTGCGGTGGGTCCCTCCCCACATTCTGCAGGCTGTCTAGGGAAAGGCCAGGCTCTGGAAGCTGCCCCCTTCTGCAGCTTTTCTCTCCCCATCCCCATGTCCTGCAGGCTCTCCCCGGGCTGTGGGAGGTGGGGGCAGGCTCCAGATTTGGGGCAGCAGGCTCCTTACACAGTCAGAAGGCAGACAAGATAGCAGAACCCTGCCATGCTGACCACTTTCTTTGTGCTGCAGCTGCCCCCAGTGGCCACTCTCAGTATTGCATCCCTCTTCCCTGTGTCCCCCTCCCTTTCCCAGGGCTCCACTCTCTTCCCCCTCCCTTTCTAGGTTATCAAAAACAGTCCCATTCCCATTTTCCAGGCTCAACCAAGCCCTGAGCTTGGTTTAAGTTAGGGTAATGCAGGGGTGGGCAAAAGCCTCTCAGCCGGCCAGACCCGGCCCACCTAGAGCTTTGATCTGTCCGGCAAGGCAGTTTCAGGCCCCCCCAGTTCCTTGCCTCCGGGCAGGAGAGGGGCACGAGCTCTTCAAACTGCTTCTATTTAAAGGGCTCCCGTCTTCCCTGCAGCTTGCCTAGCAGCCGCCGGTAAGATACAAGCCCTTTAAATAGAAACAGTGGAGGGGGCTGGCGACTCTGGCTCCCTAGGGCAGGGGGAGCTGCGAGCCCGCTCAGCTGTTTCCATTTAAAGGGCTCGCCTGTTCCCCAGGGCTGCTAGACAACGCATTTGACTGGCGGGGAAGGCACAAGCCCTTTAAATAGAAGCACTTAAAAGGGCTTGAGTCTAACTCCCTAGCAACAGCCTCAGAGGCTGGGGAAGCTGTGAGCCCTTTTAAGTGCTTCTGTTTAAAGGGCTGCACCTTCCCGGTGCTTGTCAGGTAACGTGTTGCCTAGCCACGGGGGGAGGGGGCGGAACAGCAGAGCCGTTTAAATAGGAACAGCTCACAGGGGTCCTGCACCTCTGGCAACATGCTAAAGGCAGGGGAGCTGCCAGCCCTTTCAGCTGTTTCTATGTAAAGGGCTCTTGTGTTCCCCCAGCTGCTAGGCCAGGAGTTGCCTGGCAGACACAGGGAAGACGCCAGCCCTTTAAATAAAAGCACTTAAAAGGGCTTGCAGCTTCCCCCCCAACCCTCCTGTGTCTCTAGGGAGCCAGAGAGGCGAGTCCTTTCAACTGCTTCTATTTAAGGGGCTTGTACCTGCTCCGTGGCTGCAATGCCTGGCAGTCACCCTGCAAGCTCAAGCCCTTTAAACAGAAGCAATTGGGAAGAGCTCTCAGCTCTGCCCCACTAGCCAGCTGCCTGGGAACTGCCCTGAGACACCAGCCCTTTCAACTGCTTCTGTTCAAAGGGCTTGTGCCTGCTGGGCAGCTTCTAGGCAACAGGTTAGAAGTGGGGGCAGGAGCTGCAAGCCCTGTGTTATGAAATCTAAGTCTCACCCCAAACAACTCTGGGAGAAGGCTAACCCCTGGCACCATCCTCTCTGTTCCAGGTCCCCTCCATTGGCCAGAAGTCAGGGGGCAGGGACCCCAGGCCAAGCAAAGCTCCCGGGAGGGTAGTTCTCAACCCTGCCCCTTCTGGCCCAGGTCCCACCCATTCCTCTTGCTGGATTCTGGAGCATTCCTCAGCACCATCTTGCCCAGGAACACAGCAGAAAAAATCTGCTTTGGGCTGGTTAATTGTGTTATTTGGTGAGTGTCTTTTAATGAATTAATAAACCACATGCATATACCATTCATTTCACTAAATAAATATTCTAACTGAAAAAAAATAATTTGTGTTCTGAAGTGCTCCTGTGTTTCAAGGAGTTTAAAAAAGTTAATCATTGGAAATTTTAGCAGCTTCCTTCAAGAAATAGCTTTAAATGCCTAATAACCTATCTCTTTACAACTGGTTTTGATAAAAATATCTAGATGCCATTTTTATAGTCAAATATGGGAATCTTTTGTAACTCATAAAACCTAACTGAATATGCTTAGTGTGAGTGGGAGGAAAAACAGGGACTTAGATACTATTTCATGGATCATAGGCCTGGAAGGGGCCTCAAAGTCATTTAGTTTAGTCTCCTGCACTCATGGCAGGACTAAGTATTAATTTTCAGTGCCTTACGCCTTTTCATGAAAGTGATGTGTGCTCTATAAAACTAAAATGATCAAGTATTCACTGGAAAATGTTACATTAGTGACACATGCAATTTTCTTCCCCCCTTTGGGCTTTTCTATAACAGCTCTTAATACAATCTGTGGCACAGTTGTTTCTGAAAGAGTAGTACTTAAAAGGGGGATAAAACATGTGAAGGTCATTCAAATATGACCTTCTGCCCAAGGTCCCATCCCTTCCAGGTCAGCCTGCGGACACTTCTGAAATCTGTGAAGTGGCCCCCCTTCAAAAATTATTGCCCACCCCTGGGGTAAGAGGAAGCTGCCTACAAAATTTGGTTGCCCTAGCTTTTACAGTTTAGGAGGAATTGTTGAACAAAGGGACAGACACACAGACGATGGATGCATGGTAAAATATAAAGAGAGATCAAGTCAATAAGCTCTTGGATAGGGGGATGGAAAAGGAAGTGAAAGCAGGCCTGCTATTAGATCAAAGCTCTCTTTCCAGTCTCAACTGCTTTCTTTATATTAAAAAATACATTGTAAAATAGCATAGGTTCTACCTTTTCACCAGCATTGCAGGATAGAAACAACAGCTCATGGGGAATTGGGGGTTTTACTTATGGAAAACCTCATACGAAACACTTTTGGACAAAAACTTTAAGTTGAAAGGCATAAACTTGATTTGGATATGGTGCCATTGTACTGCCTGTGGAGTCAGTTTTGGTGCCTCTTGCCCTCATTCTCCTCCAGGGCTGACTTCCTAGTTACTCTACATGTTCCATGATTCACCACAGTCTAGTCTCTTCCTGAGACACCACATGTCATCATGGGAGGTCCTGGATACTGCATATAATGGAAAAAATTTAGCCTGGTCAAGCAATGTGTCCAATAGGAAAGAATAGAGACATCAGGCACAGTGAAGCATCTGAATTGAAATAACTTAGTGATTTCATGAAGCATTTAGAGCTCAATGGAACTGTATTTTCTAATGAAAAAAAGTTCCAGGCAAGTTTTTCTGACCAGCTCTTGTGGAGAGCAGTATACTAGTTAAAGTAACTGAAACACATGCCAAGCAGCACACATTTTCCCCTTCCTGTTTGCTAATCTGAACTATCTGACTCTGCACTAGCCAGATGGTGGCCAGGATTACTTCACTTTTAATACTGACCTGAGAAGTATGAAAGTATGGACAGGACTCTTTCCCCTGCCCTAAGTTTTTACAAAGAAAAGAGAGAAAAGATCCACGATTACTTTCAGTCTTGAGTAAAAATACCTTGCAAGTGTATTATGAGTCCACTGTTAAGTACATAATCAGAAAACAACTCTTCTATGCCTAATAAACTCTATGGACAAAATATTCAAGGCAACCTCAAAAACAAAAAGAAAGATTTATAAGCCCTCAGGGGTGTCTGAGCAAGTTGCGCAGGTTCTCATGTACAACCTGTTACACTTACATGTTAGAGCAGAGGTGGGCAGTTTTTGCGGGGAGGGGGATGGGAGGCAGTTCACAAATTTTGCTATGGGGTCATGAGCTAGTTTAGCCCCCCCCCCCCAGAATGGATAGGGGCTACAGAGAGACACTTTGTGAGAAATACATTCAATCTATGTCACAAAGTGTGGCACAGAGACATGTGGCACAGACTGGGTATGTGAGACAGTGACACAGAGTGTGTGCATGCTATGTTTCTGAGAGATATCGCACTATGTCTCCTTAAGGGAAATCTGTCCTGCTCCGTTGTCTCCCTCTACCCCCATTCTGCACTCCTCTGAGTCACATGCTTCAAATTGGAGCAATTCTGCTGACCGTGTGTCTCCTTCTATGACCCCTGCTCTGCCTCAGAGATGGGGTACAGGGGCAGAGGGACATCCCAACTTTAGCATTCCTCTCTCCCCTCCACTCTTCTGCATAGTTAGCAGGAGAATCCTGGAAGCAGCTTGGTTGCAGGATGGAGCAAGATGAGGGGAGGAGCAGTTAAACACATACTGCAGGCTATAAGTATGCACCGCCGCTAATCAGAGAGGTGGACCGAGAGAAATGCTTGACCGGTGAGATCTGGCCCCAGGGCCTGAGTTTGCCCAACTCTGTGTAAGAGCATTCTAAAAGACTGCATGAAAATTAAGCCCTTGTTGTCTTTTATTTTTTAATTTTACTCACTTCTGTACATTTACCATTATTACATGGTAACAAAGGGCTAGAGAACCAGGATCTCCACCTCCTAAAAACAGGGCATCAAATGGCTTCAAAGGAACAATGAAGATGTATATCTGCTGAGGCCTAGTATCTAGCTACAAGAAGAAAAGCACATGCTAAATTGTACTGAGAATCATAATAGCCCTTTGTGATGGACCGGGCCGGGTCTGAGCACAGCTGAGGGCGTCCACTCATGGCGAATTGCTCAAATTCGGGGCTCTCTCTAGCCCCCAGACTGGAGACCTTCCCAAATAGGCCACGAACCAGTCCACAAGAGCACTTCAGCTGCCTGCCTGAAGCCTCACGAGCAAAACCCCTACGACACCCCAGCAATATCCATGCCCCAGATGGCCCCGGGCCTCATACACAGTTGAGGGGTCTTAGAGCCCAATCTCACCTGCCCCAAACAAGTTCTGTCTGGTTCCAAGAAACCAGCCACAGTTCCCAGGTCAATTTACACTCTGGATCTTACCCACAAATCACGCTGAGCCAATCCTTTAGAATCTACAGTCTAAAGGTTTATTACTACAAGAAAGAAAAGCATGAGAGTAAGGTTGTTAAAGTATCATACATTACATGCATCGAATCTCCCAGTTCTCGATGCAGGCTCTAGCAGAGATGTTATAGCTGCTGGCTGGCTTAAAAGTTCTCGGTGCACATCCTATGTCAGGATGGGTCCACAGTTCTTCCTGGCTCGTGATTCCCTGCGGAGGCCGCATCTGGGGTCAGGAGCAGATCTGAGTACCAAGATGGAGTCGGCCACATGGCATATTTATACCTCCTTCCTGGTTTCTTCCAAGCTGGCTAGAGTCACATGGCCAGTGGCCAGGTGTGTCTTTGGTCTCCAGAGACCCATTGTTCCCTGGAGACTTGCTCATTAGCATGTCCATAGGCAAACATTCCTGGCCCATTACTCAACCACATACAGAGAAACTTCCAGTCTCCATACAGAGTACATATTCATAACTCCACACACAGACATTATACAGATATATGAAGAGCATATACAGAACCAGTAGAAAGTAAGCTTTTGTTTGACACCTCACATGGCCCCCTTTGTACCAACTTCTGGGGCGAACACCCTCCCCATGGGTGCAGCAGTGACCTGGATGCTCCCCTCAAAATCTAATAACATGACACCCTTCTAATATATGTTCAGAAAAATCACTGAGTAAGGATGAATGAAACCATTCCACTAAAATAAGTACCTAACTGAACTGTAGTTGAAAAACTTAATCCAGGAACAAAAATATCAAAGTGCTGCAATTAAGGCTCTCCAATTTCCTTTTTCCCTCTGGGCACTCTAATGTTCCAGTTCACTGGCAGCTCCTTGTATCAAAGTACAATCTCTTGAAAGAGGTACTTGTGATGGATCAGATCACAGAAATCCCCTTGAGGTTGGTCTCCCAGTGTGCTGATCAAGCCACCAAGCTTGCCTTACTGCTCCCTGGGTTCCCCACTACCATGTTCTGTCGGGCCAGAAGTTCTGGTCTCCCACAGCAAAGGAACAAAGTTGGGGTAACTGCCCACCTGCAGAGCAACACATATGCCAAACCAGGGGTAACTGCCCACCTGCAGAGCAACACATATGTCAAACCAGTTCAGCTCTGGAAGGACTCAGCTATAAGGTCTCAGCACCCAGAAAACAAGCCCCAAATGGTACCAAAACCCCAAATAAGTCTGTCTTACTCTGTGTAAAACTTTTATACAGAGTAAGATGATAAATTTGCCCTCTTTATCCATGAAATATTCACAATGGTTGCTCCCCACCAAATAATTATTATAATTTATTTACACTGGGGCTTTATAATAAACAAAAGTGTTATTAAATACAAAAAGTAAGATTTAAGTAGTTACAAGTGAAAACAGTCAGATCAAAGTAAATTAATTAAATCAATCAAAAACACCAGCTAATCCAGAAAGAAACTTGTTTCATGCAAATTCTTATCCTAAAAGCATGCATCTGACGAAATGGGTCTTTGCCCACAAAAGCTTATGCTCCAACACTTTGGTTAGTCTATAAGGTGCCACAGGACTCCTCGCCGCTTTTGCAGATTCAGACTAACACGACTACCTCTCTGATATCCTAAAAGCAGTTGTTTCAAACATCCCTTTCACAACCTAAATAGACTCCTAGCTTAGGCTCGATCCTTCCCCCATTCAGTCTTAGATTAGGTCTACTCTAGTCCTGGAAGGTTGGGTTAAAAGATCAACTCCAGTTATGTAAAATACATAGCTGGATCCGGATTACCTTAAGCTAAACTTGGTGCCATCTTCACAGAGGGAGGCTGACAGGAGCAAACACTCCCATTGGCTTTTCTTACTCTTTGTTGTCAGTGCCAGTATTCCTTGCTGTCGCAATCACCCTCAGCATTCAGTTTAGTGAGTTTTAACTAGACCCACTAAATCGAACGCCAGAAGATTGATCTCCAGCACTGCAAGTGGAAACGAGACCTAGGTTTCCAGCAGGCATTTTACATAAGAAGCGGGTCTCCTGGTGTCTGGCAAATGCTCTTAGGGTATGTCTAAACAGCAAATTTATTGCGAAATAACAGCCTTTCTTTCGAAATAACTTTACTAGCATCTACACAAGCCAACTGCTATTTTGAAATTAATTCGAAATAGCAGAGGGCTTATTTCAAAATTGGTAAACCTCATTCCACGAGGAATAGTGCCTATTTTGAAATTGCTATTTCAAAAGAAGCGCTGTGTAGATGCTTATTTCGAAATAGGGGGCCTCCAGCCCTTCCCAGGATGCCCTGCTGGCCACTCTGGCCCCAACCAGGAAAATTCCTCTCCTCCCCCCGTCCCCAGAGCCCTTAAAGGGGTAGACTCTGGCCACAGTGCCTGTGCCAGCTCCAGGCCTGCCAGCCCAGAGCCAGCAGTCGCTGCCCCTGACCAAGTGGCCCCAGCATGAGCCAGGTAGCCAGTGCCAGCCAGCCCTCCAACACTCCCCAGGACCAGTCTGCCAGCTCCCAGGTGCCTGCCAGGGGCCAGAAAAGGCGGGAGCCTTCCTGGTCCAGTGCGGAGATCAGGGACCTCATTGAGGTTTGGGGAGAATCCTCCAATGTCTATGATCTCTGTACTAGACGGAGGAATGCGACCATCTACAGCCGCATGGCTGCCAGCATGGACACCAAAGGCTACATCCAAACCCAAGAGCAGGTTTGGATAAAAATCAAGCAGCTGTGGCAGGCGTATGCCAGGGCCAGAGGGGGCAGCTCCCAAACAGGGGCAGACCCAGACACCTGCCCCCATTTTGATGCCCTGGACCGCATCCTGGGGGGCGGGACAGTCTGTGCCCCCCAGGTGCTCATTGACCCTGGGGCAGAGGGCCCTGACCAGGGCACGGAGGAGGAGGAGGAAGACAGTCAGGAGCCGCAGGAGCCTGGAGAGAGCATGCCGTGCACCCAGGACCCCCGAGCTGTCTCAGCGGGCATGTCGCCAGTGTCGTCCGAGGCTGGGGAGGCAACGACATGTGAGTGCCATCACTGTCCCCTTATGTGGGGGTGGGGGAAGGGGAGAGGGAGCCCAGGGACCGTGCGTGTGGCCCTTGCTGACCATGGATCACACAGCAATCTGTGCATGTGCCGTACCACCCCTGGGCACGTGGCCCCAGCTGGCTGCCACACAGGGGCCTTGGTCTGTTAGCCACATGCGTGTATGTATGAAGGCACATGACATGCTCCTGACCCCGGGGTGGGACACTGCACGATGCCCTCCCTCCACAAGCCCCCTCTACACAGAGGCAGGGGACATCTCCCCCACACCCACACTATATAGAGCACAGGGGTCTGGGTGCAGTCCCGGGCCAGCTCCCACTCCTGGCGATAGCAGGACATGCCGAACATGGCCTCTGTGCAAGCACATTGGCTCTGATGGTGCTGAGACCTGTCGTCCTCGCCTTGCAGAGGGGGGCTGGGCTTCACCCACTGTGTCCTCAGGGATAACTGACCGCTTCTCGTGTTTCTCCACAGCCGCAGCAGCTGCGAGTGCAGGGCGCACCATCCCTCCAAGGACATCCTCCTGCACCCAGGTACTCAGCAGGCTGACCCATAACTGGGAGGACTACCAGCGGCAGCACCTGGGGATACTGCGAGGCCTGCAACACACCCTGGACTACTGGGTGCATGAAGACCTGCAGCTCCAGTGGGAGAGCAGGTGGGAGCTGCTTGCCCAGGGCTGTGCCATCAGCAACCACCTGCAGACCCTGGTGCAGAGGTTGCTGCCTCCCCAGCTACCGCTCCTCCTTCCACTCCTGCTCCCCCCCTCCCACTTCTTCCTCCCCTCCCAAATCCTTCCTCCCGGGGACGCCAAGGCCCCCGCACCCGCAGTGCTGGGAGACAGGTGGGCTGGCAAGACCCCCAACCCTGAGCTTCTTTTCCCCCTTCCTTCCCCTTGCCTCCCCCTTCCAACTCCCTCCTCCCACGTTTATCCCTCCCCTCTCCCACCCTCTCACTTCCCCTCTCCCGCCTTCATCCCGTCCCCCCCCCCCAGTTTTGTTCAATAAAGAAAGTTTGTTTTCTTCAACACATGTGTCTTTATTGTACATCAGGAAGGGGGGTTAGGGAGGGGTAAGTGTAAGGACGTGAGGGTGGAATGAGACACAAATCCCCAGTGGGGCAACCAGGGGAGACTGTTACTGCCTGCAGACCGTGCTGCCAGGCTCGCAGCAACACGTCCAGGAGAAGCACCAGAGTGCCCAGGGGCAGCTCCAGCTCCATGCTGCAGAGTGCTGTGGTGTCCTGAGTGAGGGCAACCAGAGCATGCAGAGAAAAAAATGCTTTGCTGTCCCTCATCGAGGTAGGCAAGCAAGCAGGGAAACCTGAGAACCGGCTGGCCAGGGGGGTACCTTTAAGCACAAGTCTCAGATAGCCTCAGGAAGCAGCCACACAAAGTAACTCCTGACCTGATGCCCTGCCAGAACCAGTTCCAGCCAGCCTTAAATGCGATTCAGCATCCGATCAGGGTGGAAGTGCTATTTTGAAATGCATTTTGTGTGTAGACGCGTTATTTTGAAATAACTATTTCGAAATTAGATATTTCGAAATAACGCTCTACTGTAGACATACCCTTATTGTGTAGTTCCCCCCCTTCCCTTTATATTCCTTTTGCCCAAGGCAGGAATTCTTTGTGCTTGGTTCAAACTTTTCTCAGCCTGAGTGAGAAAGTATAAGATTCAAAATAAGTCCCAGTATCAGGTGATCTGACCACATATCTTTCTGGAACCAACCACCCTTTGGGCTTGCAGAACTAAAAAGACTATTCACTTGTTTGAATACTGAGTTAATACATTTCCAGAGCATCAGTAATGGTTCTCATTAGCATATTTAGAATTATAAATAGATCCACACTTCATATTTCTAACTTTGCATACAAAAATGACGCACAAAAAAAGGATAAACAGAAGCAGTGGATTACCACCTTTAAAATGACACAACACATGACTGCATACCTTGAAGATGCTTTATGCAAAACATTCTTGTATTCATAAGCCAATTTTCATAGTATTCTATGATTCTATGACATGATCCCATATGAACTGCATCCATGATGAGAGAAATCTACTTAATTTCATAGAATCATAGGGCTGGACCATTGCATTAGAATTCAGTTCTGTAACTATAATGTAGTCATTCTTGTGGCTTGCAAATTACATTTGCAAATATTTGAAAAGATGCATCAATACATTTTTATATTCATCATTTTAAAATTGCAATGCCTATATCAATGTAGCTTCTGTACAAAGTGAATTAATAAACACTTTTCAATGAAAAGTACCAACCACAAAGTTATCAGTGGTACCACAGCTACTTGTCTACCACCAGTATGCCTGATACTTCAACAGTATTCATCCTCTGGCAGTGGGGGTCCTGCTAGCTCTCCCTCTGTTGTACAACAGTGGGTCTGTAACCCAAGCACTGCTTGTTGCATGGAGAGCAGTGACCCATCAGGTTGGATATAATGCAACATAAACCTCTGAATGCAACTTCTAAAAATTGGTTAGAGTGTGCCTTGTTGTTCTCCCTTCTTACATCCTGGATATTCTCTAGGTACACAATTGGATGTCTAGGTGCACATCACCACTGAAGTGCTGTCATAAGTATCCTTGCACAGCATCTCCTGGTTATGGCAGCATCCCTTCATCCACCTGATTACTGCTGCACATTTATTTAGTGGGTTTGTTCAGTGTTCCTCCTCCTGCTCTGCCTTGTGTTTCTAAATCCCCAGAGTTTTCAAAATGGCCATGCAAACTCTCCTGCGGATGTCCCTCTCACCACAACTGAAGACTAATTAATTCTTACGCTGAGTCTCCTTCATTTACTGCTTTAAATATACAGCTCATCAGCACCAACTCTATTCATCTTAATAATCACAACACCTTTGAATCTTATGATTTGATATGATTTTAGGCTCACAATCCAAATGTGTTTTGGATGTGGGAGAAGGGTGGGGAGTATCACAAATACCAGAAAGTAACTAAGGGTATGTCTACACTACAGAGAAGATCAAGCTGCCACTGTTGATCTTCCAGGGTTTGATTTAGTGGGTCTAATGAAGACACACTAATTCGAAGCGAGAGGGGAGCACCGGTCGATGCCGATAAACTTGCTTCCACCAGGAGTAAGGGAAGTGGAAGGAAGAATGTGCTCTCTGATTTCCTGCAGTGTGGACAGTACCAAAAGTCAAGTTAAGGTACTTCGACTTCATCTACATAATTAACATAGCTGAAGTTGTGTATCTTAATTCAACCTTATCCTGTAGTATAGACATACCCTTTGTGGGTTTTATTTTTGAGAATAGCAGTAAATAATTTGTGTGTGAATTTGCCCAGCTCTCCTAAAATCTTTAATAGGGCACTGACAGCAGTCATGTTTCCCATCCTAAAAGCTGTGAGCACTGAAGATTCCAAACTGCTCTTGCAGAGTTCTTGCTGAAGCTTTTGCACAAATGCTAAATGCACATTTAAATAGAATTGGGAAATCAGCCAGATTCCCCCACCAAGGAATTTAGTATTACATCCTGTGCCCTCTCCCTGCTTCCCCACCATTTCTTGTTTGTTTATGTAAGAAACAGATAATCATCAAAATACACCGGTGTAGTAAAGTGTGCAGGTTTTTGAGAAACCATTTATTTCATTTCTCTGCATATTAGTTACTGGTAAGTGGCCTATTACTGACCTTCTTGTGATGCGTGTCTCAGATAGCACCCATCCCAAAGCATAGAATAATCATCTCAAATAAAAGGCTGTAGTGCAGTAGTATTCTGGAGACTGTTGCACATGCCGGTTAAGATGTCTGCACTGCAAACCTTCATTAAGGACAGTCAGGAAGAGAAATATCAGTATTCCTCAGGAGAGCATTTTGCTCATATAGCTGCCAGAGTGGAGATTGGTTGAGTGTAGTGCTCTCATTAATAGAGACTAATGGTCACCATCAGATTAAGAATTTGCAGCCAGACACAATTTATTTAAAAAATATATAGAAGGTCTGATTGGCTCCTTTATATTTTCAGAGGATTGTGTTTATAAAGTAGAGCCTCATCATATTTATGAATTACAAAATCAAGCACTTCCCTGGTGCAATTTGCTGTACCTTTTTTCCTTTTTGGAGCTTCAGTACAAAGAAACTGACTTGATCTGAATCAGTTTTGTATTTTGGGGCAAATTGCAATATTGGAAAGAAAATACACTTTTGACTGCATAAAGCTAAATACCACATCTTCTGCTTACATTAATATACTTCTTTGCATCTAAATGTCTCACACAGCAGAGAAGGATACACATGCCATTCAGATGAAGAAAAAAATCTCTTTTCAGAGTCTCACACACTTCCTTCAAACACACTATGTCATATATGACATTTCAGTGTTGTTGTGTCCATATCGGTTTCAGGTTATGAGAGAAATAAGATAAAGGAGATAATATCTTTTATTGGAGCAACTTCTGTTAATGGAAGGTACACGTTTTTGATCAAAGAACAGCTCTGTGTAGCTCAAACCTGTACATTCTAGCAACACAAGTTGATTCAATAAAATATACTCTCTCATTTCTCTTGTCTCTCTGCTGTACAGCATTTTTCATGGTACTGTGAGATGTTCTGCCTGTGCTGTTAAAGTCTGTGAGATGTAGGTGGGGAGTAGGAAAGAAGTTCCAGTAGGAAGTTTAAAGGAAGCTTGAGTAGTGGAAGAATGACAGCTGATAAATGGCTTCAAGGAAGTAAAGGAAAAGAGGAGACAGGTGAAAAAAAGACTAAAAACAACTGAGGATCAAACCCAAGTTATTACTTCGGGACAGTCATCTTATCGTGGAATAGGACACTTATCTCCAAAAAGGGACTATATTTTGTATCAAGAAAATTTACTTGGTGAGGTTATATACACCTATGGCCCCAGCCCTGAAATAAAATGTGCAAAAAGGTACATCTGTGCCTGCACAGAAACCTATTGGCTTCACAGGCATGCACTGCTTGCCTGTACAACAGTGATTTGTGCACTTTTGTTCAGTTGTGGTTGAACTGAAAACTGTTTTGAAAAAATATTTTTGGTATCTTTATAACTTGAACAAAATTCACCAGCATTGTGTAAACCTATGGGCTGTGTCTACATTGGCACCCTTTTCCAGAAAAGGGATGCTAATGAGATAAGTCGGAATTAAATGCAGCGGGATTTAAATTTTCCCACGGCATTTGCATGAACATGCTTTTTCGGCTCGGGGCTTTGACGAAAGCGCCAGTTTAGACGCGCTCTTGCGAAAATAAAGCCTTTTCGGAAGATCCTTTATTCCTCTTAAAATCAGGAATAAGGGATCTTCCGGAAAAGGCTTTATTTTCCGCAAGAGCCGCATCTAGACTGGCGCTTTTTCCACAAAGCCCTGAGCCGGAAAAAGCGCAGTTATCATGCAAATGCCGCGGGAAAATTTAAATCCCCGCTGCATTTGCAATTCCGACTTGTCTCATTAGCATCCCTTTTCCGGAAAAGGGTGCCAATGTAGACACAGCCATGGAGGTCTCCTGAAAGGTTGACAAAAACAGGGTATGGTAGCACTATATCAATTGAATTTATCAATGTAACATACATTTAGAGAATGTTAAGCTTGAAATTGTGAAGTGTCAGAATTAAGACACTTCTGTAGCCTTAGATATACCCCCTCTTGAATTAGGCTGCAGTTTTGAATTACATGATCACAGATTTCCTGTCCCCTAAATCCCTTGCCTCATGCAAGTGTATAGGAAAGATAGTGCTCAGGAAGTGAATCAGAATTGTGTAGCAAAGGAGCTTGTCCTCTGTGGTATCATTGCCTCTGCTAGAATACCACAGGAGTTGGAAGGTGGATAGTAAATGAGTCTAGGGCAGGGGTCTCCAACCTTTTTAAGCATGAGATCACTTTTTGAATTTAAGTGCAATCCAAGATCTACCTCAAACCCAAATACCCTGGCCCCGCTTCCTTTGTGCCCCTTCTCCGAGGCCCTGCCTCTGCTCACTCCATCCTCCCTCCCTTCCCCATGCTCCTTCACTTTCACCAGTCTGGGGCAGAGGGTTGGGGTGCAGGCTCTGGTCTTGAATTAAGGGATTTGCAGTGTGAGAGGGGCTCTGAGCTGAGCTTGGGGCAGGCAGTTGGGGTGCCAGAGGGAGTTCTAGGTGCAGCCTCTGGGAGGGTGTTTGGATGCAGGGCTAGGGCAGGAGCTTGGGGTGCAGGAGGAGGTTCATGACTGGGGTAGGGTTTCGGGATGTGGGCACACCAGCTTACTTCAGGTAGCTCTTGCGTGGTGATGCAGTGGGGCTAAGGCAGGCTCACCCCTGCCCTGGCCCTGCACCACTCCAAAAAGCAGCCAGCAAACTCAATTCCAATTCCTGCTGTGCCCCCTCTATGCTCTGGGGAGATAGGGTACAAGGTGGGAGAGGGGACACCTTCACATCAGCACCCCTCCCCTGCCCTGAACAGAAAGCAGAGACTCCTGAGGGGACAGCTCCAAAGCAAAGAGCAGGAAATGCGCAGCAGTCTGTGGGGGGCAGCTGAAGTGCTAGGCTTGATAACCTCTTGGCCAAACCAGTTGGGATCCCCTGTCAGAGGCTCCAAGATCTACCAGGAGATCTGGATCTACTGGTTGGTGACCACTGGTCTAGGGACTGCAAGAAGAGAAAGGGTTGCCTTCCAAAGTAGAGGAGAAGAACGGGAGAGTTGTGGAGCACCCACAGGGACACTCATCTCGAAGAACATCAGTTACTGTCGAGGTGAGTAACTTCCTCTTCAAGAAAGAGGTCCCCGTAGGTGCTCCACATTAGGTGACGATAAAACAATTGCAACTCAGGGTATGTCTACACTACAAAGTTAATTCGAAATAACAGCCGTTATTTCGAATTAACTTTAATAACGACTACACATACAAACCGCTATTTAGAAATAAATTCGAAATAGTGGAGCCCTTATTTCGAATTTGGTAAACCTCATTCTACGAGGAATAACACTACCTGAAATAGCTAATCGAAATAAGCGCTATGTAGACACTTATTTCGAATTAGGGGGCCTCCAGCCCTTCCCAGGGAGCCCTGGTGGCTACTCTGGGCACAACCAGGAAAACTCGTCTGCTCCGCCCCTAGCCCTGGAGCCCTTAAAGGGGCAGACTCTGGCCACAGTGCCTGTGCCAGTTGCCAGCCTGCCAGCACACACCCAGCAGACCGTGCACCTGGCACAGGATGAGCCAGCAACCCGCTGCCACCCAGTCCTCCACTGCTCCCAAGGACCAGGCTGGCGGCTCTCAGGAGCCTGCCAGGGGCCGCAAACGGCGGGCACTTTTCTGGTCTAGTGCAGAGATCATGGGCCTCATTGAGATTTGGGGGGAGGCCTCCAATGCCCACGATCTCCACACTAGGCGCAGGAATGCGACTGTCTACAGCCGCATGGCTGCCAGCCTGGCCACCAGAGGCCACATGCGCAGCCAGGAACAGGTGCGGAGTAAAATAAAGGAGCTGTGGCAGGCCTATGCCAGGGCCTCCCAACCAGGGGCTGACCCGGAGGCCTGCCCGCACTATGAGGCCCTGGACCGCATCCTGGGGGGTCAGACGGTCCGTGCCCCCCTGGTGGTCATCGATCCTGGGGCAGAGGGCCCTGCTCCTGACACAGGGGAAGAGGAGGAAGAGGAGGATGACGGCAGCCAGGAGCCTGCAGGGAGCATGCTCTGCACCCAGGACCCCCGAGCTGAACCGGAGAGCCCGTAAGCAGCCTCATCCGAGGCCGGGGAGGCCTCCAAATGTGAGTGACATCACGGTCCCCTTATGTGGGGCAGGGGGGTGGAGGGGGAGCCCAGGGACTGTGCGCGTGGGCCTTGCCGACCACGGAGCAGGCGGCAACCTGTGCATCTGCCGTGCCAGCTGGGACTTGTGGCCCCAGCTGGGTGCCATGCAGGAGCCCTGGCCTGTTCCCCACACGCGTCTACGCGTGAAGGCACATGACAGGCTCCTGACCCCGGGGAGAGACACTGCACACTGCCCTCCCTCCAGACGCCCCCTCTACACAGAGGCAGGGCACATCTCCCCTCTCCCCCCACACCACACTGTAGGCAGCACAGGGGCTGGGCCAGCTCACACTCCCGTGGATAGCAGGACGTGATGGTGCGGAGACCTGCCGTCCTCGCCTTGCAGAGGGGGGCTGGATTTCACCCACTGTGTCCCCAGGGAGAACTGACCACTTCTCTTGTTTCACCGCAGCTGCAGCAGCTGCGAGTGCAGGACGCACCACCCCGCCTGGACCATCCACCAGGCGCACCCGCAACCTGGAGGAGTTCCAGAGGCAGCAGCTGTGGTTGCAGGGATGGCAGGTCCACAGCCAGGAGCAGTGGGTGCAAGAGGACCTGCAGCTGCGGCGGGAGAGCTTGCGGGAGCTGCGGGAGCAGGGCTGTGCCCTCCGCGAGCACCAGCAGGCCCTGGTGGAGCGACTGCTGCCTCCTGCTGCTCCAGCCCCTGCGACCGCCCCAGCTATCACTCCTCCTCCCACCCCTGTCCCCCTCCCACTTCTTCCGCCCCAACCTCCTCCTGCCCCACCCTCCATACATACTCCCAGGAATGCCGAGGCCCCCGCACCCACAGTGCTGCGAGACGGAAGGGCTGGCAAGACCCCCAACCCTGAGCTTCCCCTTCCCCTTCCTCCCCTCGACACCCCCTTCCAGCTCCCTCCTCCCAGGTTTTCCTCCTGCCCTCTCCCACCCTCATTCTCTCCCTCCCCCCACCCCAGTTATGTTAAATAAAGAGATTTTTTTGTGGCAACACAGGTGTTTTTATTGTATATCAGGAAGGGGGGTTAGGGAAGGGAAAGGGGAAGGAGGTGGGGCTGGAATTTAAGGCACAAGGCCCCAGCAAGGCACGCCAGGGAGACTTCAGTCCTCGTCCGCCTGGAAGCTCTCCCCCAGGGCTTCCCGGATGCGGACAGCCCCGCAATGGGCCTCCCGGCTGGCAGCTGTGTGGGGCTGTGCGTACTGGCCAGCCAGGCGGGCAGCCTCTGCCATCCAGGCTGGCAGGAAAGCCTCCCCATTCCTCTCGCATAAATTGTGGAGCACACAGCACACTGCTGGGAGAGGTCGAGGCGGGTGAGGAGGCACCTAAATCGTGCTTTCAGTCGGCCGAAGGCCCCCTCGACCACAATGCAGGCCCTGCTGAGCCTGGCATTGAAGGCCTGCCGGGAGGGGCTGAGGTGTCCCCTGTAGGGCTTCATCAGCCAGGGCTGTAGGGGGTAGGCCGCATCCCCCAGCAGGCACACTGGCATGTGCACGTCCCCGACCCTGATGTGGCGGTCGGGGAAGAAAGTCCCGGCGTGCAGCCTCTGGCACACGGAGGAGTTGCGGTACACCCGCGCGTCGTGTTCCTTGCCGGACCAGCCCACATTGATGTCCATGAACTGGCCACGGTGGTCAGACTCAGCCTGCCGGATCACAGAGAAGTACCCCTTCGTGTTGATGAAGAGGGAGGCGTGGTGGTCCGGGGCACGGATGGGGATGTGTGTCCCGTCGATTGCCCCCCCCCCCGCACAGTTGGGGAAGCCCAGGGCACCGAACCCCTGGATGACCGCGTACAGGTCGGTGACTCTGCAGAGCAGCACCCTGTTGATGGCCTTCACCACCTGCAGAGAGACACACAAAACCGAAGGTCACTGGGGTGCCCGGGTGGCTGGGAGTGTTTGTTCCCCGCCACTGCCCTGCGCCTCACTCCCAGGAGCAACTCCTGCTGCAATCCTGGCCACCGCGGGTGGTCTGTAGCGCAGCCGGGACAGACTGAACCTTCCCAGGGAGGGCACTTACACCACCTCCCCCCCCCGTTTTCCCTGGGGCAGCCCATGTCCTCCTTGCAGTCCCCACTCCTGGCCCAGTGGCCGGTGAGTGCCGTACCTGCATGAGCACCGCTCCGAAGGTGGATCTCCCCACACCGAACTGGTTCCCCACGGATCGGTAGCTATCTGGCATGGAGAGCTTCCAGAGGGCGATGGCCACCCGCTTGTGGAGGGGAATGGCGGGCCTCATGTGTGTGTTCTGTCTTCGCAGAGCAGGGGCGAGCCACTTGCAGAGCTCCAGGAAGGTGTCCTTCTTCATCCTGAAGTTCTGGGTCCTCTGTTGGTCTCCCCAGCGCTCCAGGACGATGTGGTCCCAACAGTCGCTGCTGGTGTCCAGACGCCAGATGCGGCGGGGCATGCTGGTGTCCGGGCGCCGCTCTTCCAGGGCCCCCAGAGGGGCAGGGGGAGGGCAAGGGGGCTGGCCTGCAGCAGAAGGTGTCAGGCAGCCTCCATAAATTGCTGCCAGGCTTGCAGGAAGATGTTCAACATGAGCACCAGAGTGCCCAGGGGCGGCTCTGGCTCCATGGTGCTGAGTACTGTGGTGTCCCAAACGAGAGCGACCGAAGCAGGCGGAGAGGAAAACGCTTTGCTGTCCCTCGGCGTGGTAGGCAAGCAAGCGGGAAAGCTGAGAACTGGCTGTCCAGGGGGGGTCCCTTTAAGCACGAGCCTCAGATAGTCTCAGACAGCAGCCACACAAAGCAACTACTGACCTGATGCCCTGCTTGAACCTGTTTCAGTTGCCCTTAAATGCGATCCAGCATCCAATCAGTGTTGATGCACTATTTTGAAATAGCAAAACGCTATTTCGAATTAGTTTTTGTGACTAGATGCGTTATTCCCAATTAGCTTATTTTGAATTCACTAATTCGAAATAAGTTAATTCGAAATAGCGCTGTAATGTAGACATACCCTCAGGGAGGTAGGGACTTTGGATCTGGCAGAAAAGCAGTGGAAAGGAGCATCTTGGCAAATTTTTGGTTTGAGAGAGGTCCCTGCAAAAGTGCACAGTGCTTTGCAAAACTGTTGTGCGAGGACCAGGTAGCAGCTGAACAAATGTCTCCTACGGGTACTTTGTGGAGGAAAGGTATTGAGGTATTATGGCTCTAGTGGAGTGTGCCCTTATATGGTCTGGAGAGATTACTTGCGATTGTGAATAGCAGTGATTCATACAGTCTGAGAGCTAGTGAGAGAGTCTCTGTGATGAGAGGGCCTGGCTCTTATTGTGGTTCACTATTGACACAAAAAGTCTTAGGGAGGCTCGAAAAGGCCTACTTTGTTGTATGAGAGCACTCTGCATAGGTCAAGGGTGTACATTGTCCTCTCAAGTGAGTTGGCATGGGGTTTGGGGGCAAAGGTAGGAAGGTGTATTGTCTGATTCATGTGGAAGGATGAGTGTACTTTAGGGAGGAATTTGGGCTGAATACGTAGAGTGATCTTGTCTTTAAAAAGGTGGTGTATGGGGGACCTGCCAGCAGGGCTGCAATCTCTCCCACCCATCTCGCTGAGCTAATGGTTATGAGAAATACAGTCTTCGTGGATAAATGCAAGAGAGAAGTTATGGCCATTGATTCAAAAGGTGGCCGAGTTAAGGTGTTCAGTACAATATGGAGGTCCCACAATTGTGTTGGTGGGGTACTATCAGGATAAAGTGCTTGAAGGACCTTTAAAAACTTCTTAGTGAGTGGATGAGCAAATATAAATGAAGGTAGTAATGGCAGCGAGATGGACTTTAATGGAACTTATTGCAAGGCCCACTGGTTTAAGGTGCAGAAGATAATACAGGATGACAGGTAAGAAAGTTGTTGAGGATTTTACCTGGTGGTATATGACTCAGATAATCTCTTCCATCTTTGAAGGCAAGTCTTACAAGTGCTCTACACCCTACTGTGTAGAAGGACAGTTTGTACTAATTGTGAACAAGTCAGTTCTAGCTCAGAGAACCATCTAGGAGCCACACCTTCAGGTGTAATGAGTCAAGATTTGTTTGGGTGGCAAGGGGTCCTGGGGAAAGAAGGAGGGCAGTGTGTGGTAAGTGGATCGGTGGCACACAGGACATCCTCATTAGAAAAACGGGAACTGTGTTGACGTGGCCATGATGGAGCTATGAAAATTAGGTATTGTGATGGCGTGCTGGGGGGCTCCCAATCCTGCACCCCCATCTGCAGCCAGATGTGACTCTTAGCCAGCCAGTAGAGTAGAAGGTTTTACTGGTTCTCAGGGGCACAGCATAGCACAGTATCGATGTTAGCACAGGCACCGAGAAAGACAGCTTTATTCCTCTTGGGGGGAAGGGGCTCCCGGGTCCTTCGCCCCCTTCCCTGCTCTAAAGCCTCCTCACTCCTCCTAGCCCACCCGAGATTGCTTCCTCTCACTGGCCCCACCTCTCAACCTGGTGTAGCCCCACCTATCCTTTGTCCCTAATTTCTTGTGTCTGGCCCTCAGGTGTCTGGCCCAATACACATCTGGGAGTGAGTAATCCTCAGCCTCTCCCCCACTCATGCAGAGAGTGCTTGGGAGGGGGGGGCTGAGGTACACGTACACACATAGCACAATACAGCAAGGACCGAATGTAACAAACTCCCCCCCCCCACCCATGTCACAAGTATGCTCTGTCTCTCCTTACCTTGTGGACTACCCTGTTCAACCGCGGTATGAGAGGGGAAACGCGTATATGAGGTGAGATGACCAAGTGATGAGAAAGGCATCTCCCATGGACCCCTTGCTGATGCCTGCCCTGGAGCAAAATAGGTGACTTTTTCATTGGATTGTATGGCAAATAGACCCCCACTGCTGGAAAATACGTAATAATAGGTGCAGGTTTATTTGCCACTCGTGGTCAGTCAGGAGGACTCTGCTAAGTGCATCTGCCAACCTGTTCAAGGTGCCCGGGAAATGCACCGTGGTAATGTTTATGTCGTATTTGAGGCACCAATTCCAAAGTGCTATTGCTTCTGTGCAAAGTGCTCAAGATCGGGCCCTGCCCTGACTGTTTATGTAAAACATTGCTGCAACATAGTCTATATGTAGTCCGACATGATTGTTGACAATGAACAGGAGGAATTTTGCACAAGCATGAAGTTCTAGTACATTTATATGTAGGTTCTTGTCACTGGCAGACCACTACCTCTGGGCCGTGTGATGTCATGTGAGTGCCCCATCCTGCAAGGGTACGTCTACACAGCAGCATTTTTCTGGAATAATGGCAGCATAGCTGAAAATAAGAACTTGTAAGGAGGAAGATGTGTAAACTTTACATCCGAATGTGTCACGTCTCTTACTATCACGGTCCAATGAGGTGGACCAGAATTGTTGCTGCCTGGTTTTCTGTTGTGCAGCTTCCACTATGAGAGAGTTGGGTACTGGGTGGGTGAAAAGAAAAACTCAGAGCCCTTGGGTGGAATGTAGCACGTCTTGTCTGTTCTTTTGGAGGTAGAAATGATTGATTTCTACCGGGGTTTGCCACACCATCTTTGCAGGTTCTATTATATCTGGATTAATTGGTAGTGCTACTTTAGAGAGTGTTACTGAGTGCAATATGTCTGTTAGTTCATGTTGGTTTTTGGTGACCTCCTGGAGGAGAATGTTTAATTCAGCACTCTCACATTTAAAAAGATCTTGAAAATGTGCAAGGTCGTCTGAGGTAGTTGAAGGTGGAGGCACAGCCACTTCCTCTGCTGGGACGGGTTCATTTGACTCCAATATTATGTCTGCAAATTGGTTGGGTGGGTCCTCTTGCTGTGCTTGCTTTGTAAGAGGGGAATGTGGTGAAGGTAAATATTGCACAGGATGTCGTTTTTGGCTATGGTGGTGTTTTTGGTGAGGTTGCCAATTGTTTCAATATTGCCACTGCAGGTGTGGTGTAAGTGGAGGTACTCAGGGATTGCCGTACCATGGAGGCATATTCCCATAATTAGAGCCTGACCCGGTATCATAAATAGGCTGAACTGCGTGGGGGAATTTTCTGGCGAGAACCCCACATAAAGGTCACCTTCAGATTTGGATGAAAAATCTTTTTTGATATACTGTCATTTGTGATGTTAACATAGCAGGATAATGATCAGGACTGAGAAATGATGAAATGAATGTGGAAGAGACTAGTAAGTCTCTATTGTGCTGAGCTGGTGCCATAGTAGGAAGCACTGATGCTATCTGAGGCGTTGGATTATGCCTTGGTGCTGAGCAGGCTAAAGGCATGCTAGGCGCCTCTGTGGTTTTAGCATTGGTGCCAGGTGATATGGCCGGCGCTGTGCTCTTATCCTACGTCAGCAAAGTAGATTCAGTGCTGGATGTTGTCGCAGCTGATGAGGTAGGCAATTTACAACCTGAAGCCTCAGAGCAAGGTTTTGAATGTCCCAGTTTGCTGGCTTTGCTAGTGGCTCCGGAGACGCTCAGAGCATCATAAGTGCTCAGGCACAGTGCCATTGCTGCTCTCGGCACCATCTGTGTGGGAGACTGTCACTTAGGTACTAGGGTCTCCTGAGACAGGGATAAGGCTCTCTTTTTGGCAGGCTTTTTGTCTTTGCCTTGTCTCTGCTTCTCAGGATGTTGACCTGGGCGTGAGGGATTTTTCGAGCAGCATTAACTGGAGATGCAGGTCTCTGTCTCATCACGCCATGGCTTCAGTTTCACGCAATGAAGGCATTTTTTAGAAATATGCACTTCTCCGAAATAGTGGATGCATTGTACATGCCCATCCAAGATGGGGATAGGATCTCTGCAAGAAGAGCAGCGCTTAAAACCTGGTGAGCTATTTACCCGTATGGTGCTAAATAACTACGGGTATGTCTACACTACAAAGTTAATTCGAACTAACAGTCGTTAGTTTGAATTAATTTTCATAGCGTCTATACATACAAACCGCTAGTTCGAATTTAATTCGAACTAGCGGAGCGCTTCATTCGAACTAGGTAAACCTCATTCTACGAGAACTAACGCCTAGTTCGAATTCAGTAGTTCGAATTAAGGGCTGTGTAGCCACTTAATTCGAACTAGTTGGAGGCTAGCCCTTCCCAGCTTGCCCTGGTGGCCACTCTGGGCCAAACCAGGGACACTCTTCTGCCCCCCTCCCGGCCCCAGAGCCCTTAAAGGGCCACGGTCTGGCTACGGTGCTCGTGCCAGTTGCTAGCCTGCCAGCACCCAGCCAGCAGACCCTGCACCTGGCACAAGATGAGCCAGCCACCCGCTGCCACTCAGCCCTCCGCCTCTTCCCAGGACCAGGCTGGTGGCTCACAGGCACCTGCCCGGGGCCGCAAGAGGCAGGCGCCCACCTGGTCTAGTGCGGAGATTGTGGACCTCATCGAGGTTTGGGGGGAGGCATCCAACGTCCATGATCTCCGCACTAGCCATAGGAACACGGCCGTCTACAGCCGCATGGCTGCCAGCCTGGCCACCAGAGGCCACATGTGGACCCAGGAGCAGGTCCGCTGCAAAATCAAGGACCTGTGGCAGGCCTACTCCAGGGCCTCCCAGCCAGGGGCCTACCCGGCGTCATGCCCTCACTTTGAGGCCCTGGACCACATCCTGGGGGCTCACGCAGTCCATGCCCCCCGGGTGGTGATCGACCCCAGGGCAGAGGGCCCTGTCCCTGACACGGAGGAGGAGTAGGAGGACACTGAGAGCCAGGAGCCTGCAGGGAGCCTGCCCAGGACCCAGGACCCCCGAGGCATCCCACAGAGCACATCAGCTGTGTCGTCCGAGGCCGGGGATGGCTCGACATGTGAGTGCCATCACGCTCCCCTTATGTGTATGCAGGAGGTAGGGGGAGAGGGAGCCCAGGGACCGTGCGCCTGGGCCTTGCCCACCATGGAGCAGCAGCTGGGTGTCATGCAGGGGCCCTGGCCTGTTCCCCACATGCTGACCTCGCCTTGCAGAGGCGGGCTGGGTTTCACCCATCGTGTCCCCAGGGAGAACAGACCACTGCTCTTGTTTCACCACAGCCGTAGCACCTGGGACTGCAGGGCGCACCACCCCACCTGCAACAGCCACCCGCACCTGGGCCAGCAGGCGCAGCAGGAACCTGGAGGACTACCACTGGCGGCACCTGGATGCAGCTCTGCATCCAGGACCACTGGGTCTGGGAGGACCTGCGGCTGCAGCAGCGGAGCTTGGAGGTGCTGGAGGAGTAGAGCCGTGCCCTCAGAGGTCACCTCCAGACCCTGGTGGACAGGTTCCTGCCTCCTCCTGCTCCAGCCCCTGCGACCGCCCCAGCTCTCGCTCCTCCTCCCACCCCTGCTCCCCCTCCCGCTTCCTCTGCACCCCCGTCCCTCCTGCCCCACCCTCCACACCCACTCCCCCGACGCCCCACACCCGCAGTGCTGCGAGATGGGAGAGCCAGCAGGACCCCCAACCCTGAGCTTTCCCTTCCCTTCCTCCCCTTCTACCCCCTTCCAGCACCCTCCTCCCAGGTTTCTCCCTCCCCTCTCCCACCCTCACTCCTCCCTCCTCCACCCCAGTTATGTACAATAAAGAGATTTTTGTTGGCAAAACAGGTGTGTTTATTTGACATTAGGAAGGGGGGTTAGGGAGGGGAAAGGGGAAGGAGGAGGGTGGAAGAAGGCCCCAGTGGGGCATGCAGGGAGAGTTCAGTCCTCCTCCACCTGGAAGCTCTCCCGCAGGGCTTCCCGGATCTGGACGGCCCCCCGCTGGGCCTCCCGGATGGCGGCGGTGCAGGGCTGCACGTACTGGCCAGCCATACGCTCAGCCTCAGCCATCCAGGCTGGCAGGAAAGCCTCCCCCTTCCGCTCACATAAATTGTGCAGCACACAACATGCTGCCACCACGGGAGGGATATTGTGCTCGGCAAGGTCGAGGCGGGTGAGGAGGCATCTAAATCAGGCTTTCAGGCGTCCGAAGGCCCCCTCGACCACGATGCGGGCCCTGGTGAGCCTGGCATTGAAGGCCTGCCAGGAGGGGTTGAGGTGCCCCGTGTATGGCTTCATGAGCCAGGGCTATAGGGGGTAGGCTGCATCCCCCACCAGGCAGATGGGCATGTCCACGTCCCCGACCCTGATGTGGCAGTCGGGGAAGAAGGTCCCGGCCTGCAGCCTCCGGCACATGGAGGAGTTCTGGAACACCCTGGCATCGTGTGCCTTGCCGGACCAGCCCACATTAATGTCCGTGAACTGGCCCCGGTGGTCACACACGGCCTGCAGGAGGACAGAGAAGTACCCCTTGCGGTTGATGTACTGGGAGGCCTGGTGTTCTGGGGCACGGATGGGGATGTGCGTCCCATCGATGGCCCCCCCGCAGTTGGGGAAGCCAAGGGCGCCGAACCCCTGGATGACCGCGTCTGGGTCGGCAAGGCGGACCACCCTGCGGAGCAGCACCCAGTTGATGGCCTTGACCACCTGCAGAGAGACACAGCAAACCGCGAATCACTGGGGCGCCCGGGTGGCTGGGAGTGTTCGTTCCCTGGCACTGCCCTGCGCCCCACTCCCAGAAGCAACCCCCGCGGGCGGCGTGTAGTATGGCCGGGACAGACCGAACCCTTCCGTGTGGGGCACTTTCGCCTCCTCCCCCCCTCTTTTCCCTGGGGCGGCCCATCCCCTCCTTACAGCCCCCCTGCACCCTGGCCCAGTGGCTGGTGGGTGCCGTACCTGCATGACCACTGCTCCGATGGTGGATCTCCCCACACCAAACTGGTTCCCGACGGATCGGTAGCTGTCCGGGGTGGAGAGCTTCCACAGGGCGATGGCCACCTGCTTCTGGAGGGGGATGGCGGGCCTCATGCGAGTGTCCCTTCGCTGCAGAGCAGGGGCGAGCCACTCGCAGAGCTCCAGGAAGGTGTCCTTCTTCATCCTGAAGTTCTGGGTCCACTGTTGGTCTCCCCAGCGCTCCAGGATGATGCAGTCCCACCAGTCACTGCTGGTGTCCAGACGCCAGATGCGGCGGGGCACACTGGCGTCCGGGCGCTGCTGCCGCTCCTCCACAACCCCTAGGGAAGCCAGGGGGAGAGGCAGAGGGCTGACGTGCACCAGATGGTGCAAGGCAGCCTCCACCCATTGCTGGCAGGCTTGCAGCAGCAAGTCCAAAAACTGGAGCAGCATGCCCAGGGCGAGCTCTGGCTCCATGGTGCCAACTGCGGCAGCGGCTCCAATGGGAACCACCGACACAGGCAGGCGGAGAGGAAAATGCTTTGCTGTCCCTCGGCGAGGTAGGCAAGCAAGCGGAAAAGCTGAGAACTGGCTGTCCGGGGGGTCCCTTTAAGCACGAGCCTCAGATAGCCTCAGACAGCAGCCACACAAAGCAACTACTGACCTGATGCCCTGCCGGAACCGGTTTCAGCTGCCTTTAAATGCGACCCAGCGTCCAATCAGTGTGGACGCGCTAGTTCGAATTAGCAAAAAGCTAATTCGAATTAGTTTTTGGGTCTAGATGCGCTAATTCGAATTAGCTTAGTTCAAATTAACTAATTCAAATTAAGTTAGTTCGAATTAGTGCTGTAGTGTAGACATACCCTACCAGAAGCGGTAAACTGGGATTAAAACTATGGTATTCTGGAGGTATTCCTAAAACTAAAGTAAGCTACCAATCGCTGATCTAACATGGAGAAAAAAACTTGGGTTTTAAAAGGGTTTAGTATCTAAAAACGTGAATGAGATAGAAAGCGCTGCTGATTTATGTCTCCGGCTGGAGGCGGTAGAGAAGGAACTGAGGAATGAGGATGGGGGCTTGCGCATGCACAATACCTGCCACCTAGGAGTGCGCAGCCACAGACAGGCGCATGCATGACACCAGGGACACGGCTCTAAAAACTCCAATCGATGGCTTAGCAGCAGCACACCAACCTAATGTGGCGCACCCATGTGGACATCTCTCAAAGAAGAATTAATATACTCCATTTCCATCCACACCCCTTCTGCCTGATGGAACAAAGGGATTCAAACCAGAGCATTCTAACTGCTAGATTATGGGATATTAGGATGAGGGGCTTTTGATACGTGGAATCCCATGGGGGCCAGCTGAGGTCACTCAATTAGGACGCACTGCAAGAAAAGCAGTACCCAAAGCTAGTGGTTATTCCAATATTTTCATGTACCAATCCAGCATATAACAGCTTCTGTATTACCTTATTAGTCTTTGAGAAGTCCAAACAATGCAGGTCCCTTACAGTATTCAGCCTGAGGCTTCCACCTAGACATCCCAGCCAAATAAAGTTCTACCAATCCCAAAGGATCGGACACATTACTTCCCGATCAATAAATATTTCAGACTTTACCCGAAATGCACACTTATTACTAATCCTTATTAACTGAACTAAAATGTATTTACAAAGAAAAAACAGAGTATTGGTTAAATGATCAATATACATAAACACATGAGTTCAATTCTTGAGGTTTAGTTACATAATAGTGAAGGTGATCTTGTAGTTGCAAAAGTTCCTTTAGAATTAAGACCATAGTTATAGTCCAAAATCCATATCCAGGGTAATTCCAGCTGGGAACTCAATCCTTGTGGCTTAGGGTTTTCCCTGAAGGAAACCTCAAGCAGACTTGAGACTCTAAGTCAACATCCATTGCAGGGGCACCATGATATCCTGAGATCTCATTTCTTATGGCTTGCAGCTTTCCTCACTAGCATCCAAGCAGATATGAAACAACAAGGACCATGTCTAAAAGGGACTCTATACCTCTGCAGCAGCTGCTTGGCCTGGGAGAGCACAACAGGCTTTTGACATAACCATCTGTCTCCCAAACATTGTGGCAAGCACAATGTAAATTTATCCATTAAATAGTTCACAGTTTACCACAACCTTCAGAGAGACATAAAAACAATACTACTACTTGAAACAAGTTTCATCATAAATGTTAATATTCCCTTCTGATCTTGAACCAAAGCTCTAGTAACAGACAAAGATTGTTTGTTCACACCACAAGACCTGAGCAAACACCTACCATTCTACTGCTCTAACAATGCAAGTTTGTATTTCAAAATTCTATTCCAGCCTAATGCAATAGCCCACTTCTAATCTAGCATCTTCCAAAAAACCTTATTCAGACTAGGAGCTGGTTAATCCTTTCTGGTGATGTGCCACAGTATAATCAGATGATTAATATTTTAATCAGATAACATCACAGGGTTCTCTCTCTCTGGGTATGTCTATATTGCAGAGAACACCACCCCTCCCACAGGATCCTGGCCCATGCCGGCTGACTCAGGTTCAAGGGAACTGAACTAATGGGTTGTATAATGGCAACTGGACTACAGCCTGAGCCCTGGAACCCTCCCATTTCACAGAGTCCAGGCTCCAGCACAAGCTCAAATATCTACACCACAATGAAATAACCCCTTAGCCCAAGCATCCCGAACCCAAGTCAGCTGAGATAGGGCATCTGTGGACTTTCCACAGCAATGTGTAGACGTACCCATTCTCTTCTGTTGAAGGTGTTTGAATGTGGATAAATAAGAGTAACTAGAATAAAAGATCTGGATACAATGTCTCCCACCTTCTAGATGGATGCCCTATTCTCAAGACTACAGAGTATTCCCCACTTTTTTGTCTGGTCCAATGACTAAGTGATTGTTATTGACAGTGAAATAGCTTCAACAGGAGAGATTGGGGGAACCCAGGGGCTGTGGAGACACCTTTCCAATTCCTTCTCCACATCAGGCAACCTAGTTAAGAAGAGTCCCCTCTAGGGATGTTAAAATTAGATTAATCAACTAATTGAAGAGTCAATGAAATTTCCATCAAGTATTCGATTAGTCTATGAGGGCGCTTCCACCTTCCCAGCAGGGGCTCTTGTGCATTTCAAAGACTAAAACGCCACATGGAGCCTGAGGGAGTCCCCCACTGGCCTCAGGCTCCATGTGGCATTTCAATCTTTGAAATGCACAAGAGTCCCAGTGAGGACTCTTGTACATTTCAAAGGCAGAACGCTGCCACTGCCCGCTGCCCTCTGCCCCCCTCCCACAGAGCTGGAGGGAACCAGCTTTTAAGCTGGCACTCCCTCCTCGCTGCTTCTTTCTGGCAGAGGCAGCGGAGGGGGGGGAGTGAGTAGTCGACTAGTCGATTGTACACATCCCTAGTCCCCTCATTGGCAAAGTATGAAAAAGTGACCATATGAATGGCAGGACAGACCCAATGGTTTATTATAGGTGTCTGAAGCACCCACAGCTACCAATGGGCATCTGAAGTTAAGTGCTAACCTCTTCAATAAGTTCCATGGTATCTTTCCCATTACTATAGAATGTGCTACAAGAGTTATAAATGATAGGGCTGATAATTTACCCATCTGTGCAGACCACATTTTCATACTATGCTGCAGAATTGCTGAGGGCTCTTGGCAAACTTGGGAAATAAATCTGCATCAAATAGCAAGAGAGAGAACTCTGCTGAGAGGTATGTGCCATGGATTGTGTGCACACTATCAGGGAATCTTTAAAAAATAATGTATTAGAAAGATTCAGTTTTCAGGTTGGAGGAAAGCAGTCTTACAAGATTTATGGAGATTTTATTTGATTGAAATAAAGTCAATAGGTGAATGTCTCCTTTTGTCAGGCAATTGTTATTTTTAAAAATGGTAGTGGGACTAGAACTGTATGGCCATCATTACTTAAATCTTATAGTGTGGATTTAGGTTATGTTTTCCCTTGTGTCACCAAAACCAGAGGATAGAACAATATAACCCTCTGCTATATTACATAATGTGCTCTGAGCATTAACAATACAGCTAATAAAAGCGCATATAACTATACAATGAAAGCAATTGTTCAAATATCCAATAGCACTGCAGAATTCCCCCTCACTAAATTCAGAGATTTAATTTTTAAAATGCAGGCTTCTAAATTAAAGTGTCTAAATTGAGGCCTAAACAGATATTTGGTGCACACATTACAATTTGAATGTTCAAAGTAGAATTCAGCAGCCAAAATTAGACCCACAAGTTTTGATATAGGCTTGGGATAAACACGGTCACTAGTGTACTCCAAAGACTAAGAATTTTTAGACTTAATTCATCCTTGCTTAGAAGCATCACTCAGCTGATTGCCTCCATTTGTGTTGCAAAGAGATCTCATGTAGCACTCACAAAAATGCTCCCCTGCTAGGCAAAATGAGGAAAATAAAATTTACAAATTTATAGGCCAGATGTTTATGTTAAATGCAACTAGGTAAATGAAAATCATTTCACTGAAGTGACAGTGAAGTATGGCTCATATCTTCACATCAAGTAGCAAAAATTAGTGCTGTAATTTCACTGAAGCAAGGAGATTTGTAGGCTGTGGCTGCAACTTATTGTAGTAAAAACGATTGTTTACTTGTTTCTTCCAACCTCCTCCCCCCCCCCATATTTCTGATATTTCTACCTGTTATACCTAATTATATGCTAAGATTGGAAGATCTTTACAATGGGCCACTTTTTACAAAATTGTTTTCATACAGTTCCTGTAGGGGCTTCGAAGGATTATCACAATACAAAATAATTACTAATACTGCAAGAACAACTGCTTACAGTTTGTCCCTGAGTTCTGTAATAAAACATGGCGTGAGTGAGTTCTTCATGTTCCTTGTGAGAAAAAGCCTTCAGTACTTACTGAAGGATTATTTGATGACTGTGAATGATGAAATTCTGAGTAATTAATGTTGACAAGTGGCCACGAAGCAGTAACCAGGCATTGTGCATATATGAGAATGCACTTTAATCACTTTAAGTGTTTTCTGTTTCTTGGCCTCTTTCAAATCTATGCTGAATGACTGTTCTTTACTCATATTACAACAAAGGAGATTCAGACAAAAATGCTAGAAGAGTCAATACAAAGAGTTTCAGTAACTGAAACTGCAATTGATATTTCTTTTTAGATGTTAAGAGTTCATGGCTACAGCAATAAATGTTGATTTTTTCCATCTTTTTAAAAGTAATTAGACAACTGACTCCAACATTTCTCTAGTGAATATTTTGTCAGCCTATCCTTTGTTAAGGATTTCAGTGAGGTAATTTCATTCACTAAACTTGACATTGTCTTTATTTTAACTTGGAGCATTGGGGATATATTTTCAACCCCAGCCTCCCAATGAGAGCATAAAAAATTGCATAGATGACCCCATGATTTACAAGTACAATTGTGGACTCTGGACTTCAACTTCAAGACAGTCAAATGGCTTTACTAAACTAGAGCATCAGGTGTTCCTATTCATGTTCTTCCTTCAATGTGTACTATCATCCCTTTTAGTATTAGATGAATTACTATGAAGTCATATGAAACATTGTCACAAGAAACTTGCATGAAACTAAAATATTTTGATCATGGACCTGATTCTCCAATGTGTGACTTCTTGTTGAGTCGTTTATACCTGTGTGAAGAGGCTATACATCATCATTCTGATCTGGCAACATTTTACAATCACTTTGTGTTCATTTTGCACAGGAGAAACTGACAAAATGCTAAGAAGTGGGGAAATCAGGCCTGTGACATTATCTAGCTATGCATTAATTATTGTGTCTGAATCCTACCAGGATGTGATATACTATTGCTTAAATGAAGTAACCCTGTTTTTGTATGTGTCTGGCAGAGCCAATCCAGGGCAGTGGAGATTTCAGTCCCTCCTACTATGCAAATGAAACTCAGCAACTCCCTTTATCAGTCTTAACCACAGATTTCTTGGTATCTGCCAGCCATGACGTCAGCTTTCCATACATTTAAATATATCTGGAAATGTCTCCTTCCTACAGGACCTCCCAAAGGCTTGGGGCACAGGAATCAACATCCCTCCTAGAAAGCACCAACAGCTATTAATCAGAAGGACAAGCTCTTTTGCATGTGGATATAATAGAGTATGGCTAGACTATAAGAGTTTTTCCAGGATACCTCTGGTATCCTGGAAAAACTCTTCCATGTCCAAGGACGCACTTGTTCTTCAGAGTTTTTTTCTGGAAGAGCAAATGCGCTTTTTTGGAAGCCTCTGTATTCCTCGTTCTAAGAGGAATAAGGGGGCTTTTGAAAGAGGGTTTTTTCCCGACATTTGGCCCAATCTAGACAGGCCAAATGTTGGAAAAGCTTCTTCCGACAAAAGGATTGAAAAAAGCGGCAGTGTAGCCATACCATAGTCAGCAATGTTAGAACTTTACTTTTTAAAGGCAGGGTGCTCTCGAATATGCATGTTCTGCTCTTATAAAGCAGGAGTTAACTCTTTTGGCTGAATCATTCCATTGTTAGATTGTGAAATCTTCAGGATCACACAGTGGCGAGTCAGTCATTTGTAAAAAGAAAGGGGGAAAAAATCACCAGTGAATAGAAAAAAGCAAAAGGCTCCATTTTTGTGATAAAAAGCTTCAGCATCTGCATGTAAAAAAAGGACAATTATTTATTAAACAAAAATCACAGTATGATCTTTTCTACACAGCCTTAGCAGTGGCTGTTCAAAAAAAAAAAAAAAAAGATTCACTATTTTTGGGAGGTTTCCTGAATAGAACTTGACATGTGTACATTCTGCTGTTAGCTACTTCCACAATGACAGATCTGAGGGCACCACAATTAACTCAGTTGTAAGACCAACAATAAGATTGCTGGGCTTTGTCTACACTGCAGGCTTTTTGAGCAAGAAGTCTTTTGCAGAAGAGTTCTTGCACAAAAATTTTTTGTGTGTGGGAAGGAATTTGAGGAGCTGGTTGTTTCTTCTGGGCACTGGGCCCAGTTTTTGTTTAGTTTTCTGTAAACCTAGATACTACATACAGAGGCTGTCAGCTCAGAAATGAACAAATACCTCAGTGCTGAATTTACGCTTCTCAGACTGCTGAATGCATGATTATGTAGGCATCCTCCTGCATCGCTTAGCAGAAAAAAATTCCAATTGATTTTATTGAGAATTTTGCCTGTATAAAGACCATAAAAACACCTCAAGAAAGGTTAGGGGTTTTTTGTTTGTTTGTTTGTTTGTTTGTTTTAAGTAAACCTTCAAGCCATCAAAAGAACACTCTGATCCTGCAGTGAGCTTTGAACTCTTGCATGAGATGCATTATAGGAGTGGGAGCTCTGATGCCTAAGTTAGTTACTGAAATAATTGGATTGATTTTTCAGAGGTGCTGGGAACTAAACAATAATAAGAACACAAGAACAGCCATACTTGGCCAGACCAGAGGTCCACCTATCGATCCTGTCTTCAAAGGGAATGAACAGACCAGGCAATCATCAAGTAATGCCACCCCTGTCAAATCCTCATGGACTTTAGGCAACTTGAATATATTTCTAAAAACAGATTTGGGGTATCTAATCATAGAAGCTCACATTTTAATTGAGGATAGTTGGTTCTCAGGACCACAAATAATGTAGACCATTGGGCAATTTTTATAAATATATAATACAGTTTCATGGCTATAATTAATTATTTCCAGTAAGCCAAAGTGCACGATTTGGGTGAATAGAGCAAAATCTCTCTGAGATTGTCATTTTTTTCACCATTAGTATGCTGCTCTTGCATTAGCTTTTGTGACTATTAAAAAAATTGTTTATTATTGGCACATATGTTTGTGAATAGTCCCTTCTGACTGTTCATAGAAACTGAATTCTAAATATTCAAGAAGAAAAAAACTTCATCAGAAATGCTTGCACAGTCAGTCGAGGAATGGAAACAATATGCAACTTCCCCAACCAATCTCAAAAAAAGCCATAGTTCCAATTAGGGACATTTATGAAAAGGTATTTCTCTACTAAATACAAAAAACTTGGAAAATTTTGAACTGTGTGTATATTTTCAGAGAAGACAGAAATTAATTCATAGATGCAAACTGTGATGAGAATATTGGTGCCATAACTTCAGTAGCTATCATCTGGTATGCTCTAACTGTTGCACATACAAATATGATTGTTTCCCTGTTCCTTTGCTGCCCTTTCCCTTCACTAGCCATTTGTTGATTATAATTGTTGCCCCTCATAATATGCTTAAATTGTTTGAGGGCAGGCCCATCACTTTTTATTATGTATGTGAGTGCAATACATATGGGACCCTGAATTGTGATGCTCATCAGTTCATCATAGAATAAACTGAGCCTCATTCTCCTCTCACACTTAAGAATTGTAATTAATTCTATTGAAATTAATGGAGTTACACTGGTGCAAGAAAGCAGAGAATGAGGCCTGTTGCTTTTCTAACCCAAATCAAATTGCAACAGGCTGCTAGCCATACATGAAGAAACTATCAGTTTCCAGCATTAACATCCACTGGATAAAAATTACTTTTTCTGACAAATTAAAATCATGACAACAAAGCATTAAAGCAGTAGCCCTCAACCTTTCCAGAGTACTGCACCCCTTTTCAGGAGTCTGATTTGTCTTCTATACCCGTAAGTTCAGGTTGAGCAACAATTTTTGCTGTAGACGTCCATGCCAGGAATTTGGTAAGTGGTCAAGGGCCATGCTCTTCTATGTTAATGTAGGAGGTATGGAGTCTGGATGCAGATTGCGTGCAAAAGAGAGCTCCCAATAGGGATATGGGGTGCAGGAGGGGATGGGGGGTCTGGGATAGAGTTTGGGTAAAGAAGTGGATTGTGATCTGGGGAAGAGGATTGGGGGGGGAGCAGGTGGGGTGCCAGGTGCAGGCTCTGATCAGGAGGTACTTACCTTAGTAAGTGGCTGCTGGCAAGGAGCTGCCTACTCAGTGGGACCCTCAGGCAGACTTCCTGCCTGCCTCACCCCAATAGGCCAGTCAAAAGCAGATGGCTGCTAGGGCCATGTATCTCTGTGCCATATGCCCCTTGGTGTGAAGGGGGAATCTGTGTGCTGCACGCATCCACAAACAAGGGTATAGTCAGAGATGGGACATGACCGGAGGGTCACTTATCATCCAGGCCCACTAACAGCCTCCAGTCCCAGGTCTGCTCCTGCCCTAGTGCTTGTCCCATGCAGCCCCTCTGGTGCTCTTCCTGGGATTGAGCTTGCCCTGCTCAGCCTGCCAGGCATACTTGCTGGGGTCTAGGATCAGGGTGCAGGACTTGCCCTGCTTTGCCCACTTGGGGCTTTTACTGGGGAGCAGGATTGGGGCATAGGGGCTTGCAAGACCTTGGTCCCCACTCCCCAGCTGGAGCTGGGCAAGCCCCCACAATTTGACCCTGCTCCTTGGCAGGAGTGTTGGGTGGACTTTGTGAGACAAGTTCCTGACCCTGCTCTTCAGCTGGAGCACCAAATGGGGGGCATCACAGGTTGGGATGCACATTTCTTCAGCTCCCCCATTATTCAAGGGCCCCTGCCAGAGTGTCAGTTGCCATTATAGGAGGCTGGCATTGAGAAAGGGGACGCCAATGGCTCCTACTCTTGTCCTCCTGTTATTGCGCACCTATCCTAAATCAGGATCCACATGTTCCAGTCTGCCAGCAAGCACTACCCAGACAGCTCTCATCGGCTGGTTTCCAGTCAATGGGAGTTGTGAGTATTTTGCTAGGGGTGGGGACAGCACTTGGATGGGGGCATTTGCTACAAAGAGACACTCTGGCCCTAGCAGCCAGCCACTTTGAGCACCATGTGCGGGGCAGGGGACCTGCCTGATGGTCTTGCTGGGCTGTGGGATATTGAGAGCTTAGAGTATTATAGCAGGCTGGATCCAGCCCACAGGACATATTTTGCTCACCCCTGCAAAGTTTCACTTCACTTAAACTACTTGCTTATAAAATCAAACATAAAAATATAAGTATTACAGCATGCTGTTACTGAAAAATGGCTTACTTTCTCATTTTTACCATATATCTTACAAATATTTCTGAAAGTTTGTTTGTTTGTTTGTCCCGAAAGATCTCCGAAATGGTAAGAGCTAGAAACACCAAATTTTGCACGGATACTACTGATTTCCTAACTTAAGTAACTGGATTGGTTATATCTCAAAATCAGTTCCCCCGGTTCCCCCAGAGCCCCAATTGGGCCCACTGATAATTAGCTTTTAGTAGCGCTTGATCATAGGCATTTGCTGGACTCTTCTGTTAAACATGTCACATAAACTACAACTATGAGATCCTAGAGGATAAAGCAAGTGGGCACCTGCGGCACCATCAAGGGAAAGCCCATGGGGGAGAGGCTGCAGTGGGGCAGAGAATCAGCAACCTCCCCTATACTAGGGCACCAGCAGGTCTCCAGGACAGACCCAAATGTGGCTGATGCTGGCTGGGGTCTAGCCTTGCTAATTGTGGCTGGGAGAAGCCTTCAGCTATCACAGCCTCTCAGCATCTTCACACAGCCAGGCTCCAACTGAACCCCTTCTGGAAATTAAAGTTGCTTCCCTCCACCCATGCCCAAACAAGCCATCCCACCACTTGCCCTCCTTTGGGCTGTGTGCGTTCTCCTGGCAGGGCTGTGTGCATTATCAGCAAGTGCCACGGGCATTATGCACTTTGCCAGATTCAGCTCACAGTACAAAGAGGAGGTGGGTAGGAGCAGGGCCGGCCCGAGGTATTCTGGCGCCCCGGGCACGGGCGCGTGGCACTGCCCCCGGGCGCACGGTGCATGTGCGGCCCGGCTGCAGCCATTGGCGAGCAGCCTGGGGCCCGCCCCCGGGGCGCACGGCTCATGCGCGGCCCAGCTACGGCCACTGGCGCGCAGCCCAGGGCCTGCCCCTAGGGCGCACGGCACAAGCGCGGCCCAGTCCAGCCCGGCCGTCGCTGCTGGCGCATGTTCCGGGCCGTGTAGGGCCCCGCGGCCGTGGGGGGAAGGGCATTGCTGGCTGGTGCCACGGGGAAGCAGGCAGGCTGGCGCTGCAGGAGCCGGGCACGTGGTGCCTGATGGCAGTTGTAAGGGACGCCGCGTGCCCCTTACAGCTGCCATCAGGCGCCCCGCATTGGTTGGCGCCCTGGGCAGCTGCCCGGCTCGCCCATGCCTCTGTCCGGTGCTGGGTAGGAGGACAAGGTTTTGAGCACCGTGGAGCTTGAGGAGGACACAGTACGCTCAGAACAGCTTATTCTCATTAGAACAGGTACGTTCAGGTGCTGCATGTTCTGATCATCTAGATACCACTAATTGCATCTGGTCTGAAGGTGTTTCGCTTTGTCTGATCAATGCAACCGGTCCAACTGCCACTAGGAAGTCCATTCAGGTTGCCCCATGGAGCATGCACTGAAGGCACTCGGGGAGTGGCTACTTGGGGAGCAGTGATTGCTGCAGCTGCAGCTGCAGCGCCCAGGAGACATCCCCTCCATTTCTCAGGGCTTCTGGCAAGGAGGCTGCAGGCATTGGTTTGTATAGAGTCTTTCAGGGAAGATGGGCCTTCCTGATTTGTGGGGATTGAGAAAAGAGACCCTATGGGATTTGTCATTTTGTAAGCACATCACTAGCTATGTTAATTTATTAAAGTATATCAGGGTATGTCTACACTAGCCCCCTAGTTCGAACTAGGGAGGCTAATGTAGGCATTCGAAGTTGAAAATGAAGCCCGGGATTTAAATATCCCGGGCTTTATTTGCATCTTCCGTCCGGTCGCCATTTTGAAATTCCACTAGCCCGGACCAACTGCCCGCAGCTACACGCGGCAGGGACCCGGTAGTTCGAATTAAAGCCCCTAATTCGAACTACCTGTTAAACCTCCTTGCAGGAGGAATAACAGGTAGTTCGAATTGGGGCTTTAATTCGAACTACTGGGTCCTTGCCGCGTGTATGAGCAGTTAGTCCGACTAGTGGAATTTCAAAATAACGACCGGACAGGAAGATGCAAATAAAGCCCGGGATATTTAAATCCCGGGCTTCATTTTCAACTTCGAATGCCTACATTAGCCTCCCTAGTTTCAACTAGGGGGCTAGTATAGACATACCCTCAGAGAAAAGTATTTCCAATAAAATATGCTATGTTACTGTAATTGACGTAGTTCATTCATCACACCTTTTACTTAATAGAGATGTAGCTGTGTTAGCCGTGTAGCTTGCTGCATAGTCCTGTCTTTTGTTTCATCTTTTACTATATTTTCCTGGGGTGATGCTGGATATTTCTGCTAGTTATAGAACCATAGAATCATAGAGCTGGAAGAGACCTTAGAAGGTCATCAAGTCCAGCCCCCTGCTCTAGACAGGAGCAATCCCAACTAAATCAACCTGGCCAGGGCCTTGTCAAGCCGAGACTTAAACACCTCTAGGGATGGAGACTCCACTACTTCCCTAGGTAACCCATTCCAGTGCTTCACTACCCTCCTAGTGAAATAGTTTTCCTAATATCCAACCTGGACCTCTCCACCACAACTTGAGACCATTGCTCCTTGTTCTGCCATCTGTCACTACTGAGAACAGTCTTTCTCCATCCTCTTTGGAACCTCCTTCAGGAAGTTGAAGGCTGCTATCAAATCCCCCTCACTCTTCGCTTCTGCAGACTAAACAGACCCAACTCCTCAGCCTCTCCTCATAGGTCATATACTCCAGCCCCTAATCATTTTGGTTGCCCTCTGCTGGACCCTCTCCAATCGTCCACATCCTTTTTGTAGTGGGGGCCCAGAACTGGAAACAATACTCCAGATGTGGCCTCACCAAAGCCGAATAAAGGGGAATAATGACATCTCTGGATCTGCTGGCAATGCTCCTCCTAATGCAACCTAATATGCCATTAGCCTTCTTGGCTACAAGGGCACACTGTTGACTCATATCCATCTTCTCATCCACTGTAACCCCCAGGTCCTTTTCTGCAGAACTACTACTTAGCTGGTTGGTCCCCAGCCTGTAACAATGCTTGGGATTCTTCTGTCCCAAGTGCAGGACTCTGCACTTGTCCTTGTTAAACCTCATCAGATTTCTTGTGGCCCAATCCTCCAATTTGTCTAAGTCACTCTGGACCCTATCTCTGCCTTCAGGCATATCTACCTCTCCCCCTAGCTTAGTATCATCCGCAAACTTGCTGAGGGTGCAATCTATCCCCTCATCCAGGTCATTAATAAAGATATTGAACAAAACCGGTCCTAGAACAGAACCTTGGGGTACTCTGCTAGAAACCGACCGACATCCTGACATCGAGCTGTTGATCACTACCCCCTCCCTACCTGCTGGAAGAGACTTGTTCTGTCCTCACTACAGAAAGGTTGTGGATGCATTGGAGAAAGTCCAGTGGAGGGAAATGAAAATTATTAGGGGGCTGGAGCACATGACCTTCAAGGAGAGGCTGAGGGATTTGGGCTTATTTAGTCTACAGAAGAGAAAAGTGAGGGGGGATTTGATAGCAGCTTTCATCTTCCTGAAGGGAGGTTCCAAAGAGGATGGAGAGAGGCTGTTCTCAGTAGTGACAGATGGAAGAGCAAGGAGCAATGGTCTCAAGTTACAATGGGAAAGGTCTAGGTTGGATATTAGGAAAAACTATTTCACTAGGAGGGTGGTGAAGTACTGGAATGAGTTACCTAGGGAGGTGGTGGAATCTCCATCCCTAGATGTTTTAAAGTCCCAGCTTGACTTGATGACCTCCTGAGGTCTCTTCCAACTCTATGATTCTAACTGAAAAGCACAAGAACTAAAGCCCTCTATGCTGCTTAGACTCTGAGAGCGCAAGGCTTTTCTAAGCATAATCAAGAAGTACCCTAGGGTATGTCTAGACTATAGGCTTTTTTCGACAGAGGCTTTGTCGACAGATACTGTCGACAAAGCCTCTGTCGAAAAAGAGCATCTAGACTACAACCAGTTCTGTTGAAAAAGCAAGCCATTTTTTTGAAAGAGAGTGTAGACACTCTCTTTTGAAAAAGCACAGTGTGAATGCAATAGTGCCTTTTTTCGACAGAACTCTGTCAAAAAAAGGTGTTATTCCTCGTACAACGAGGTTTACCACCATCGACAAAACTGCCGCGTTCTGTTGACTTACTGTTGGAGGAGATCTCATAAGAACATAAGAACATAAGAATGGCCGTACTGGGTCAGACCAAAGGTCCATCTAGCCCAGTAGCCTGTCTGCCGACAGTGGCCAGCACCAGGTGCCCCAGAGAGGGTGGACCAAAAACAATGATCAAGCGATTTGTCTCCTGGCATCCCTCTCCAGCCTCTGACAAACAGAGGCCAAGAATACCATTTTATCCCCTGGCTAATAGCCTTTTATGGACCTAACCTCCATGAAATTATCTAGCTTCTCTTTAAACTCTATTATAGTCCTAGCCTTCACAGCCTCCTCTGGCAAGGAGTTCCACAGGCTGACTACACGCTGTGTGAAGAAGAACTTTCTTCTATTAGTTTTAAACCTGCTACCCTTTAATTTCATTTGGTGTCCTCTAGTTCTTCTATTTAGGGAACTAATAAATAACTTTTCTTTATCGGCCCTCTCCACACCACTCATGATTTTATATACCTCTATCATATCCCCCCTCAGTCTCCTCTTTTCAAAACTGAAAAGTCCCAGTCGCTTTAACCTCTCCTCATATGGGACCCGTTCCAAACCCCTAATCATTTTAGTTGCCCTTTTCTGAACCCTTTCCAAGGCCAAAATATCTTTTTGAGGTGAGAGACCACATCTGTACACAGTATTCAAGATGTGGTGTACCATAGTTTTATACAGGGCAGTAAGATATTCTGGGTCTTATTTTCTATCCCTTTCTTAATAATTCCAAGCATCCTATTTGCCTTTTTGACGCTGCACATGTGTGGAAGTTTTCAGAGAACTGTCACGATAACTCCAAGATCTCGTTCCTGATTTGTCGTAGCCAAATTAGCCCCCATCATACTGTACATATAGTTGGGGTTATTTTTCCCAATGTGCATTACTTTACACTTATCCACATTAAATTTCATTTGCCATTTTGTTGCCCAATCACTCAGTTTGGTGAGATCTTCTTGGAGTCCCTCACAGTCTGCTTCTGTCTTGACTATCCTAAACAGTTTGGTATCATCTGCAAACTTTACCACCTCACTGCTTACCCCTTTCTCCAGATCATTTATGAATAAGTTGAACAGGATTGGTCCTAGGACTGACCCTTGGGGACACCACTAGTTACCCCTCTCCATTCTGAAAATTTACCATTTATTCCTACCCTTTGTTTCCTGTCTTTTAACCAGTTCTCAATCCAAGAAAGGACCTTCCCTCTTATCCCATGGCCATGTAATTTACACAAGAGCCTTTGGTGAGGACCTTGTCAAAGGCTTTCTGAAAATCTAAGTATACTATATCTACTGGATTTCCCCTTGTCCGCATGTTTGTTAACCCCTTCAAAGAACTCTAATAGATTAGTAAGACAGGATTTCCCTTTACAGAAACCATGTTGACTTTTGTCCAACAAATTATGTTCTTCTACATGCTTCACAATTTTATTCTTTACTATTGTTTCGACTAATTTTCCCGGTAATGAAGTTAGACTTACCGGTCTGTAATTGCCAGGATCGCCTCTAGAGCCCTTTTTAAATATTGGTGTCACGTTGGCTACCTTCCAGTCATCAGGTACGGAAGCCGATTTAAGGGATAGGTTACAAACCACAGATAATAGTTCAGCAATTTCCCATTTGAGTTCTTTTAGAACCCTTGGATGAATGCCATCCGGTCCCGGAGTTTTGTTAACATTAAGTTTTTCTATTTGTTCCAAAACCTCCTCTAATGACACTTCAATCCGGGACAGTTCCTCAGATTCATCACCCACAAAGGGGTGCAGATTTGGGAATCTCCCCAACGTCCTCAGCCGTGAAGACTGAAGCAAAGAAATCATTTAGTTTCTCCATATGGCTTTATCGTCCTTGATTGCTCCTTTTATATCTCGATCGTCTAGGGGACCCACAGGTTTTTAGCAGGCTTCCTGCTTCTAATGTACTTAAAAACATTTTGTTATTTCTTTTTGAGTTTTTGGCTAGCTGTTCCTCAAAATCTTTTTGCTTTTCTTATTACATTTTACACTTGATTTGACAGTGTTTATGTTCCTTTCTATTTATCTCACTATGATTGGACTTCCACTTCTTAAAAGATGCCTTTTTGTCCCTCACTGCTTCTTTTACACGGTGGTTAAGCCACGGTGACTCTTTTTTAGGTCTCTTGCTATGTTTTTTAATTTGGGGTATACATTTAAGTTGGGCCTCTATTATGGTGTCTTTAAAAAGTTTCCATGCAGCTTGCAGGGATTTGGCTCTAGTCACTGTGCCTTTTAATTTCTGTTTAACTAACCTCCTCATTTTTGTGTAATTCCCCTTTTTGAAATTAAATGCCAGGGTGCTGGACTGCTGAGGTGTTCTTCCCACCACAGGAATGTTGAATGTTATTATATTATGGTCACTATTCCCAAGCGGTCCTGTAAGCGGTTATTTCCTGGACCTGATCCTGCGCTCCACTCAGGACTAAATCGAGAATTGCCTCTCCTTGTGGGTTCCTGCACCAGCTGCTCCAAGAAGCAGTCATTTAAGCCATTGAGAAATTTTATCTCCGCTTCTCTTCCTGAGGTGACATGTATCCAGTCAATATGGGGTAATTAAAATCCCCATTATTATAGAGTTCTTTATTTTGGTAGCCTCTCTAATCTCCCTCAGCATTTCAATGTCAGTATCGCTGTCCTGGTCAGGTGGTCGGTAATATATCCCTACTGCTAATTTCTTATTATTGGAGCATGGAATTACTATCCATAGCGATTCTATTGAACATGTTGATTCATTTAATATTTTTATTTCATTTGATTCTACATTATCTTTCACATACAGTGCCACTCCACCCACCCGGCCTGCTCTATCCTTTTGATATATTTTATATCCCGGTATGATTGTGTCCCACAGATTTTCCTCATTCCACCAGGTTTCAGTGATGCCTATTATGTCAATCTCCTCATTTAATACTAGGTACTCTAGTTCACCCATCTTATTAGTCAGACTCCTAGCATTTGTGTAGAAGCACTTTAAAATTTGCCACTGCTTGTTGTCTGCCCTTCCCTGATGCATTGGATTCCTTTATATGCGGTTGTTTGTCTGCTCTGGCCCATGGTTTGCCCTCTCCCCTCCTCTCTTTCTGACTACAGCTTAGAGAATCTCTATCAATGGATTCTCCTCTAAGAGAAGTCTCCCTCCAATTTATGTGCATCTCCGCACCAATCGGCTTTCCCCCATCTCTTAGTTTAAAAACTGCTCTACGGCCTTTTTAATGTTTAGTGCCAGCAGTCTGGTTCCACCCTGGTTTAGGTGGAGCCCATCCTTCCTGTATAGGCTCCCCCTCTCCCAAAAGTGTCCCCAGTTCCTAATAAATCCAAACCCCTCTTCCCTACACCATCGTCTCATCCACGCATTGAGAC
Organism: Rafetus swinhoei; assembly: GCA_019425775.1. Taxonomy (NCBI): domain Eukaryota; kingdom Metazoa; phylum Chordata; order Testudines; family Trionychidae; genus Rafetus; species Rafetus swinhoei. The sequence continues at coordinate 131,265,089 of CM033424.1, forward strand.
TCTGAAGCTCTGCCTGCCTACCTGGCCCTGCGCGTGGAACTGGAAGCATTTCCGAGAATGCCACCATAGAGGTCCTGGATTTCAGTCTCTTTCCTAGCAGCCTAAATTTGGCCTCCAGGACATCTCTCCTACCCTTCCCTACGTCATTGGTACCTACATGTACCACGACCACCGGCTCCTCCCCAGCACTACACATAAGTCTATCTAGATGCCTTGAGAGATCCGCAACATTCGCACCAGGCAGGCAAGTGACCATACGGTTCTCCCGGTCATCACAAACCCAACTATCTATGTTTCTAACAATCGAATCACCCACTACTAACACCTGCCTCTTCCTAACTGGCATTCCCTTCCCCTCAGAGGTATCCTCAGTGCGAGAGAATACCGCAACATCCTCTGGGAGGAGGGTCTCAACTACGCAGCAGCGGATATAGGGCAGGGCGAGCGGGGTGGCTGCCCTGGGCCCCGCACTTCAATAGGCCCCGGGCCAGGGGTGGACTGGCCCAGCAGGATACCGGGAATTTCCCGGTGGGCCGTCCGCCGAAGGGCCGGCTGGCGGCTGCTGGAGGAGGGGGGCGGATTGTGGCGGGGCGCCGCAGCCCCGCACTTTTGAAATTCCCTGGCGCTGGCCAGTACGGGCCACGTGGGGCTGAGGGAGCGTGTGAGCAGCGTGCTGAAACGCCGCACAACAGCTGAGAGGGGAGACGCCCGGGCGTGGTGTGGCGTGACGTCACGGCCCGGGACTTCAAAACCGCGCGGCCCAGCGTTGCACCGCTCGGTTCGGCACGTGGCCTGGGCCAGGGTTGCGGCCACCCTGCACACACGAAGGCAGAAGGTGGATGGCAGTGGAAGGGGCTTGTGCTGAGGGGAGGAGAAGAAAGGGGAGGAGAGACAAATGGCAGGGGGCCAAGTGCAGACAATGAGGAAAAGGACAGGAGGGGAGGTGTCAGTGGGAGGGGGGAAAGGGTGATGCTGGGAGAGGAGAGGAGAGGGTAAGGGCATTGGGGGCTGGAGTGGGAGGTGCTGGAAGAAGGCTTGAAAGAAGGGGTGGGCATGAGGAAGGCAGGGATGGAGCAAGGCATGTGTGAAAGCATGGGGGCAGAGGGTGGTGAGGGGTGGGCATCAGGGAAAAAGAGGGCAAAGGGGCAGGGGCAGTGAGGGAAGGGGAGGCACCAGGAGGTGCAGGTGCCAGGGATTCTGGGGTGAAGCAGAAGGGCAGACACCTGCAGGGGAGGGACCAGCACCATAGGACAGAGGCAGGGCAAGTGTGTAGAGGGAGGTGTTAGGAGATGGGGTGAGGAGGGGTAGCTCACATGATCAGTGTGGGGCTACTGGAGGAGTTTTTTCTCCAAAGGGGGGGGCCTGCGATATTATGCTGCCCTGGGCCCCGCAAAACTCTCATCCGCCCCTGCAACTACGGGATGGTTTCCCTCTGCTCCTATTGAATGCTCTGTTCCCTTGAGACTTTCATCCTCTTTAAGAGCACTGGGGCTCTCAGACTAGAGGTGGGACAGTACTACAGTGTCCCAGAAAGTCTCATCAGCATATCTCTCTACCTCCCTTAGCTCCTCCAGTTCAGCCACCCTGGCCTCCAAAGCCCAAACTCGGTCTCTGAGGGTCAGGAGCTCCTTGCAACGGGTGCACACATATGCCACCTGCCCACAGGGCAGGTAATCATACATGTTACACTCGACACAATAAACAGGATAGCCCCCACTCTGCTGCTGGGCTTCTGTGTCCATTTTTCTACTGAATAAGTTTAAGAATAAACTGGGATTCTTTTTAAATCTCTGGAATATAGATTATTATAAGAGTTATGTTTTAAAGAAGGTCAGAAGTCACTAGTGCCCTCTAACCTCCCCCTCTAAACTCCCTCTCCAAACTCCCTGTTAGCTGTTCCTGTTCACAAGCCTATCTCAAGAGAACATCGAGTCCAACGCCCTGCTAAAAGCAGGACCAACCCCAACTAAATCATCCCTGCCAAGGCTTTGTCAAGCCAGGACTTTCTTCATCCCTAGAGAATCATTTCTACCAACTCCCTAGGTAACCCATTCCAGTGCTTCACCACAGTCCTACTGAAATAATTTTTCTAATATCCAACCTAGACCTCCCCCACTGCAACTTGAGACCATTGCTCCTCATTCTGCCATCTGTCACTACTGAGAACAGACTCTCTCCATCCTCTTTGGAACTCCCCCTTTAGCTAAAGGCTGCTATCAAATATCTTCTGCAGACTAAACAAGCCCATTTCCTTCAGCCTCTGCTTGTAGGTCATGTGCTCCAGCCTCCTAATTATTTTCATTACCCTCCGCTGGACTCTCTCCAATGAACCCACATCCTTTCTGTAATGGGGGACCCAGAATTCAACACAATAATCAGCACTGGTGAGGGCACATCTGGAGTAAAGAGGAATAATCACTTCCCTAAATCTGCTGGCAACACTCCTCCTACTCCACCCTAATATGCCATTAGCCTCCTTGGCTACAAGGACATACTGATTTATATCCAGCTTCTCATCCACTGTAATCCCCAGGTGCTTTTCTGCCAGACTGCTGCTCAGCCAGTTGGTCCCCAGCCTATAGCAGTACTTGGGATTCTTCCATCCCTAGCTCTGCACTTGTCCTTGGTGAACCTTAGATTTCTTTTGGCCCAATCCTCCAATTAGTCTTGGTCTGGATACTGTCCCTACCCTCCAACGTATCTACCTCTCCCTCTAGCTTAGTGTCATCTGTGAACTTGCTGAGGGTACAATCCATCCCCTCATCCAGGTCATTAATAAAGACATTGAACCAACCAGCCCTAGAATCAACTTTTGGGGCACTCTGCTTGACACTGACTGCCTACCAGACATCAAGCCCTTGATCATTACCCATTGAGCCCAATGATCTAGCCAACTTTCTATCCACCTTGCAGTCCATTTATCCCAATCCATACTTACCTAGGGGTATGTCTACACTACAAAGTTAATTCGAAATAACAGCCATTATTAAAAGTAACTTCAATAGTGTCTACACATGCAAACCACTATTTCGAATTTAATTCGAAATAGCGGAGCGCTTATTTCGAATTTGGTAAATCTCATTCTACAAGGAGTAACGCCAAATTCAAAATAGCTAATTCGAAATAAGTGCTGTGTAGACACTTAATTCAAATTAGCTGGCCTCCAGCCCTTCCCAGTTTCCCCTGGTGGCCACTCTGGGCACAACCAGGAAAACTCCTCTCCTCTCCCCCAGCCCCACGGCCCTTAAAGGGGTAGAGTCTGGCCACTGGGCACGTGCAAGAGCCAGGCCTGCCAGCAGCTGCAGCCCCTCACCCAGTGGCTGCACAATGCCATCCAGTGGCAGCCAGCCATCCCCCACCCAGTCCCCCAGCACCCAGGGGCCAGCCAGGGGCTGTAGATGGCGTGCGCCCTCGTGGACTAGTGCGGAGATCATGGACCTCCTTGAGGTTTGGGGGGAGGCCCCCAACATCCATGATCTCCGCACTAGGTGGAGGAATGCAGCTGTCTATGGCCTCATAGCAGCCACCATGGCCAGAAAAGGCCACAGGTGCACCCAGGAGCAGGTGCGCCTCAAAATTAAAGAGTTGCGGCAGGCGTACGCCAGGGCCACCAGGGGCGGCGCCGCAGCAGGGGCTGACACCTACCCCTACTTCCCCTCCCTCAACCAAATCCTGGGGGGTAGGGTGGTCTGCGCCAGCCTGGGGGGCAGCGAGCCAGGAGCTGAGGGCCCTGACCCGGGCACAGCAGAAGGGCCACCACCAGCTGTCCCGGCAACAGAGTCAGCAGGGTCATCCGGAGAGGCCATACCAGGTAAGTGCCAGCACTGTCCCCTGCCCGGGGGAGAGGCGGGGAAGGAGACCAGGGACCGCATGCAGGCCATGCCTCCCATGGATCACGCAGCCACCTGTGCACATGTGAGCTCGTGCCATGCCACCCTTGGGCAGGTGGCTCCAGATGCGTGACACCCAAGGGCTGTGGCCTGATAGGCACACGCGCGTGTGAAGAGACCTGACATGCTCCTGACCCCGGGGCAGGACACAGCAGGATGCCCTCCCTTCACACGCCCCCTCTACACAGAGGCAGGGGACATCTCCCCCCACCTCAGCCGCACTATACACAGCACAGGGGCATGGGTGCGGTCTTGGGGCACCTCCCACTCCCAGGGATAGCTGGACATTCCAAACATAGCCTCTGGGCAAGCACAACGGATCTGATGGTGCAGGACACGGTCATCCTCACCTTGCTGAGGGGGGGCTGGGCTTCACCCACTGTGTCCCCAGGGAGAACTGACCACTTCTCTTCTTTCTCCACAGCTGCACCACCTGCATGTGCAGGGCGCACCACCCCACCCGGGACATGCTCCCACACCCTAGGGCTCCACAGGACCACCGCAACACTTCAGGGGTACCACAAGCGGCACCTGGTGGCCCTGCGAGACCAGACCCTCATCATGGAGCAGCAGGCGCAGGAAGAACGGGAGTTCCGGCGGTAGCTGCTTGCCCAGGGTCGTGCCATCTGTAGGCCCTGGTGCAGAGATTGCTGCCCTGTGCCACTCCCACGCCTGCTGCTCCCCCAGCTCCCACTCCTCCTCCCACTCTTTCTCCCCCTCCCACCTCAACCTCCACACCCTCCTCCCTATCCCCCCGGGGATACCGAGGCCCCTGCACCCGCCGTGCTGGGAGACATGTGGCCTGGCAAGACCCCTAACCATGAGCCCTGAGCTTCCCCTCCCCTTTCCTCCCCTTGCTTCTCTCTTCCAGCTCCCTCCTCCCAGTTTTCCCCCTCCCTTCTCCCACTCTCTCTCCTGCCCTCTCCCACCTCCTTTCCCCAGTCTCCCCAGAGGTTCATCCCCCACCCCAAGTTGTGTTAAATAAAGACAGTTTCTATTTTTGAAAATATGTGTATTTTATCTGACATCAGGAAGGGGGGCTAGGGAGGGGTAAGTGGAAGGACATGAGGGAGGAATGGGGCACGAGCCCCCAGTGGGGAGGACCAGGGTGGCTCTGAGGGCTCCTCGGGGTGGACACTCTCCCACAGGGCCTCCTGGATCCTGACAGCCCCCCGATGGACCTCCCAGATGGCAGCCTGCAGCAAGAGCAGCCGGGATGATGGCAACAACCCCACGAGACATACTGGCATGCCCAGGGGCAGGTCTGGTTCCATGTTGCAGAGTGCCGTGGTGACCCGAGTGAGGTCAAGCAGAGCACTCTGAGACACAAATGCCTTGCTGTCCCTCAGCGAGGTAGACCAGCAAGCAGAGAAACCTGAGAATGGTCTGTCCAGGATGGGGGGTTGGGTTCCTTTAAGCACAGACCTTGGATAGCCTGAGGCAGCAGCCCCACACACTAAGTCCGACCCTGATGCCCTACTGGCACTGGTTCCGGCCAGCCTTACCTTCGATTCAGGGTCCACTCAATGTGGACGCACTATTTCGAATTAGAAAAATGTTATTTCTAATTAGTTTTTGTGTCTAGATGCATTATTTCGAATTAGCTTATTTCGAATTAACTATTTCGAATTAAGTTAATTCGAAATAGTGCTGTAGTGTAGACATACCCTAACTTGCTAGCAAGAATACTGCGGGAGACCACATCAAAAGCTTTGCTAAAGTCAAGATATATGACATCCACTTACTTCCCCATGTCCAAAGAGCCAGTTACCTCATCATAGAAGGCAATCAGGTTAGTGAGGCATGACTTCCCTTGGTGAATCCATGTTGACTATTCCTGATCACTTTCCTCTCTTCCAAGTGCTTCAAAATGGATTCCTTGAGGATCCCCTCCATGAGTTTTCTAGGGACTGAAGAAAAGCTGACTAGTCTGTAGTTTCTTGCATTGTCCTTCTTCCCTTTTTTAATCATGGCCACTACATTTGCCTTTCAAATTGTCTGGGATCTCCATCAATTTTCAAAGATAATGGCTCATGGTTCTGCAATGACACCTGCCAACTCCCTCAGCACCCTTTGATGCATTAAATCCAGCCCCATTGATCTGTGTATGTCCAACTTCACTAAATAGTTCTTAACCCATTCTTTCTCCACTGAGGGCTGCCCACCCCCTTCCCATATTGTGTTGCCCAGTGCAGTCGTCTGGGAGCTGGTCTTGTTTGTGATGCATGGAAGGAGTGTAACCTTTATAAATTATTATAATTGTATCCCACACAACAAAAGTTGAGTAGTTCAGATTTAGGAAGATGAGAAGGAAGAGGCTTCTCTGCCTATGAAATCCCAAAATTTTCCAGTCTAAATAACCCATTACTTTTCTTCCCTTGTATGTACGCCAAACTTAGAAGTCATAGCACAAAATAATTCTCATTACACATATAATGTACCAATTCCTGTGTCAGATTAATATACACTCATCATCAGATTGAGGATGCTGGAGAGAGGCAAAGGTCGGAAAAGCCAAAAAGTGTGTCTTGGTTTTAAAAAGCATCTAGAATCTGGACATTTCCAACAACAGATAATTGCATAAAGAACATTTTATCACTACTGTGATGGTTCAGTTCACCACAAGTAGACACCAGACTAAAATTTACCACCACCTGATGGGCTTTAAGTGACCTATTGGAACAGAGTTACCCTACTCCAGTTGCTCTTGGGCAAATGTTTATATCACAGAACTAATACATTTGTGATTAATTGACTATCTTGCCTGCACTCTGAGGAATGCCAGGTTCCTCAAACTACATTTTAGCAGAACTTCTGTCAGGCCCTATACCTGAATTTGGATGTATTGACAGTTGGTTTGGATTCTCCTCCCCTCCCCCCAAGAAAAACATTCCTAAGTAAAATCTGCCAAGGGACCAGGTAATCCTTTCCTGTCAGCACTGAAGTACTTGTCACACCAAAAATAGTTAAGTTTGTGGAGCTGCACTCATTTTGTGGTAAAACTATGTCTACATGCCTGTCACTATGGCACTTTTAGCTACACTAAATTCACATGAAAGAAATTAAACACAGCGTCAGTGGTTCCTGTGAAGGATTTTAAAAAATGATCAAAAGCCAGAAGGGATGAACAAACAAGATGCTTCTCTCAATTTCTGCAGACTGCAGTTAAACAAACTTGGATTGTTCGTCCTTTGGCTTCTAAGTTATATTGAAGCCGAACAAGAGATTCTTATAATCCTGGTGGAAACAGACAATTCTACTGAAGACAGTGAAATTGTTCCTACTTATGCCAGGGCTGATCCAACTCCCACTGAAGCCAATGGAATGTCTGACTTCAATGGGAGTTGAATAAGACCTTGGAGAGGGTGAGAGGGGTAATGCCATGTGTCGTACTGGAGATGCCAAAAATGGATACAAAATCTGATCAATGGGGTGTGTGGACAACAGTTCAGTAAGATCCCCCAAGGCTATATGAGCAGAAGTGTGATGACTACGCTTATCACTGACGCAATGGAAGAATTTGTCTTCTGCTCAAACAACAGCACTCAGGAGCAAAAAAGCAGAAATTACTAGGTTTAAAACAAAACAAAACAAATTAAGTTGTTTCCTGTGGCTCTTGTTTCTCTGGACTCTGAATTTGACCAGATGGTCAGTGGACTCAAAAGGAAAGTCATTCAAGAATGAAACAGCTTCACTAGTTTTAAGCCTGAAAATGGTAGGGAAGTTCTCAGTTATTTTAATGCAAATTAAAAATTAAAAATACAGTAGCAGAGAGTCAGGAAAATCAGATGCCTACAGTCAGTGCTGGTGTCTTGAACAATTTTCCTCTAAGATCCTGTCTACACTGGAATTAAACTATTCGTAAAATATGGCTTATCAAGCCAATGAAGAGCATGCTATATGAGATAGTTGTGATATAGATAAAATATATATTTTCAAATATTCAGAGAAGTAAATTGAACAATTTAGTTAGTGATAAATGCTGAGATTCTTATGAACAAATGAGTACTACCTTATTCCTTGATTCCAATGGGATCTCCTGTGGAGAAAGTATTGCTTGGTGAGAGTATAGGTATCAGTCAGATCTTTAGAGACAAAGGGTCCAGTTTGACTGGCTCTACACAGGCACTCAAGGATTAGAAAGCATGAGCACAATGAACCATTTCCCACATTGTGATCTTGGGCAGCACCAGCCACAGTTACAGTTCTCTTCAGCAGTGCCACAGGGAATAGGCAGAGTTGGAGTGAGAGCAGGACCACATATGTCTTCCCTACATGCCTCTTCTACAAGGGCACCATTTCGGGAGCTGGGGGGGGGCAGCAGCCATGTTCTCCAGGACAGAGTTTGCTTTTCTTCCTGTTCCCCTGATGCTAAAAGGAGTGAAGGGAAAGTGCTTGCAATCCATGCATGCCTCTCTTACCTGGCTTGTGAAGGAAGCCAGACACAGCCTGTCCTGCCCCTCAGGTGTTCCACCTGCACACGCACCCCGCACGGGCCAAGGGGCTGCAGCTCCCAATGACATGCCTAGCCCCCATGCTTGCTCCTGGCTCAAACACCCATTGCTAGGGCTATGGCTCTGCGGCCCCTCACTCACCTGGCCACTTGTTCCTGCCAGTGGCGGTGCCAGGCTCCCACAGACCTGCTTCCACCTCACCCACCTGGCCGGTCGAGGGTCCAAGCCGGCATGTGCCCCATCAGAGCTAATCCCTGCACCTGCACTCACTTGTGCACGGCCACCAGTGTCTCCTCTAAGCTGTGAAGTACCACAGCTTCACAGGTAATTAATCAGCCCCACCCAGTCAGCTCCATGCAGGGAGCCCTGAGCCTCTGACTGGGCTGCCACACAGCTGAGAGGGAACACTGGCAGCCACCCTGGCTTGCTGGAAGGGGTGGGACTAAGGCCTGTTATGTCAGTCCTCTCATTCATTCTGGCATTTTCCAGAAACTTCTCAAGTCTTCAAATTTATTCTCAAATGTTCTGTGACAAATGGCGTGATGAACACCTCTTCTTTTATAAGAATTTAGATTTAGGGTTGGACTGTTTCATTTGGCTTCTACACATGCACCACCAAGTAAACTCAACCCAGATCTTTCTTGATGTGAAGCATTGCTCCTGCTCTCCAGATCAAGGTAAGGTGCAAGCCTTTGGGTGACAGACAAGGCTTTTAGGTCATGCTGATGACTATCTAAAGAATCCATCTGTTCTTCTGAGGATGACCTGTCAAGGAGATGACTGTATTTGTCACCTCTATGCTAGACTTTTGTAATTCCTCTACCTCAGCGGTTCCCAACCTTTTCCACATGGGGACCCATTTTGACAATTCAGGAAGACTTGGTGACCCAAGGCAATTCAAAAACAGGGGGAGGAGGGAGGGCAGAGCCACCTGGGGAGACACTTAGCAACCTTTTTGAAATGTAATGGCAACCCATATTTGGGTATTTGGGTCCCGACCCATAGGTTGGGAAACCCTGCTCTATCTGATTCTAAGTCTAGGTCTACACTGCAATGGTAAGTCAGAAAAAGAAATGCAATATGTGGTACACAAATTACATATCTTTTTCTGCTTTACTGTCGAAAGAGGCTTTTCTGAAATTTGGCACATCTACACAGCACCAAATTTCAGAAAAAAAAGTGCTCTTTTAACAGCCCTTAATCCTCATAAGATGAGGTTTACAGGGATGGCGAAAGAGCACATCCACTTTTTCGAACATTTTTCCGAAAAAGCAGATGCGTTCCTTGAACGCAGCACTGCTTTTTCAGGATATATCCAATATCCCGGAAAAGGAGTGCAGTCTAGATGTAGCCTAAGCGAAAAGTTCACAAACAAGCAATGGCTAGTGCATATGACAGTGAACAAACTCTTATATTTGAAAAAGCCAAAGACTAAGCCACACATCAGAATTCAGAAGAAATGGTACTATTTTCTGTAATTCATATACATATAAGAAGGATATCCCAGACACAGAAATTCTGATAGCTTAACTACAAAAACAGACAGATTTGGTAAGATGGAGACACTTGTTATATATTGGTTTAGGGCTCTCATTGATCTGTCAGGGTATGTCTAGACTACATGGCTCCATCGAGGGAGCCATGTAAATGAGTTTACTAGACATAGGAAAATGAAGCGGCGATTTAAATAATCGCCGCTTCATTTACATCAAAATGGCCACCTCGCTGTGCTGATCAGCTGTTTGGTGGCACAGCGGGGCAGTCTGGATGTGCCGTGGTCGACAAGGGAAGGCTTTGTCAACTGCTCTATTATGCCTCGTGAAATGAGGTTTACCGGAGTGGTTTACAAAGGCTTCTTGTTGACCGCGTACATCCAGACTGCCCGCTGTGCCACCAAACAGCTGATCAGCACAGCGTGGCTATTTTGATGTAAATGAAGCGGCGATTATTTAAATCGCCGCTTCATTTTCCTATGACTAGTAAACTCATCTACATGGCTCCATTGATGGAGCCATGCAGTCTAGACATACCCTCAGTGTTCTGCTACAGAAAAAAAGAAGTCAGTTATGTGTATTTTTCAAAAAATATATTATTTAAATAATTACAGCCTTGACTGTGTCCCTTCACACTGGAAAAAAGTGGATGTGAGGAACTGCCAAGAGATAATAATTACCGTAGATACAGTTTTCCCTTTAAAAAGCTCTATATAGTTTTGTTGTAAAAGTAAACAAGAGAATGAAGTAGCTAGTGTCCCGAGACACTTGGGAAGCCTTCCCTATATAATTTTTACTTTCTTGTTTCAACAACAAGTTGCTCTATTAAGTTAAATCACTGTACAGGTACAAGCTAGTCCAGCAAAAGTCTGACTTACAATATTTGTCTATCCAGAAACCACTAAAATATTTTGCTGAAAATGCAGTCAGTCCAGATATACTACTATGGCTAAGAAAGCCTGGATAGCACTATTCTTTGTGCCTTTACATATTCTGTGTGGTTTGTGTCACTGTGATCTTCTCTGCTGTGATATAAATTACAGTCTATTTGAGAGAGGGGGAGAGAGAGAGAGAGAGAGACTTCTCCAGCTTCTCTTTTTCCTCAGCAGTTAGAAATGTATTTTATGGTAGTTGCCTAGGAAACAGGGGATTTTTAAAAAAAAGAAAAGCTACCTGCTAAAAGATAACCTTAAAAACCAAATTCTGTGCACAGCAAATACAGGGCCACTGGCTTTTCATCTTTGATAAGATAATTATCCAAGGAGGAGTGAAGGTGCAGTGTACAAAGGTGAGATTAATACATGCTACTTGTTCTAACAGTGGGAACTCCCTTGATCTGTATTTCCAGAACACGGTAATGTGGTATAACCTTGAGCAGCATAAAGAGCTCTGCAGAAATGTTTGTATCCACAGCACAATTGATAAGAATACTTGGAACTTACTTCATTTTGTGCTTTCAAAGTGTTTTGCCAATATTAGCTAAACCCAGCTGCACAATGTCAAGATAGGTAATAAATCCAATCTTTCCCCACTTGATCAGACAAGGCTTCTATTGATTTCAGTAGGAACTTTGACTGATTAGGCAACCAGGATCATACTTGCTATATGCTTTTAACTGATGTCATTAAATTAAGACGTTGCTTTCAAAACCTCTGAAAACAAAGCTTGGTGCTATGATGCTTTTGACTATCCTACCAAATGCTTATCTGCCACTTTAGACACTTAAACACTTTAAGAAATCTGGTCCCTAGTTTTGTAAATCTAATTACTCCATGGCCTTTCATTTCACATGTGAACTTTTCTGGGAATTTAACTGGATTTAATGGGATTTCACTGATTACTAAGAGAAGAATTTGATCCAAGATGTTCAATTTGCAGGTACTTTTAAAAAGGCCAGTTGGGAATCAAGTAGTTATAAGTTATGTAGTTATAAAGATTTAGGAAGTTAGCTGAGAACTTTAAGGTTATTTTTCTATTCCATGAAAGGGAAACTGACAGAAAGGACCTAAAATGTTGTTATAAGAAGGAGAGGGAGAAAAATTATTCTCCCTAACATCTGATGATAGGACAAGAAGCAATGGGCTTAAATTGCATCAAGGGAGGTTTAGGTTGGACATTAGGAAAAACTTCCTGTCAAGGTGGCTAAGCACTGGAATAAATTTGCCTAGGGAGGTTGTGGAATCTCCATCATTGGAGATTAAGAGCAGGAGCAACAGACATCTGTCAGGGATGATCTAGATGGTGCTTGGTCCTGTCATGAGTGCAGGGGACTGGACTTGATAGCCTCTTGAGGACCCTTCCAGTTTTAGTATTTTATGATTCTATGACATCATCCCATTTGAACTGCATCCATGATGAGAGAAATCTACTTAATTTCATAGACTAATAGGGCTGGAAGAGACCACTATAATCCCTAGGTCCTTTTCTGCTGAACTGCATCTTAGCCAGCCTGTCCCCAGTCTGTAGTGGTGCTTGGGATTCTTCATCCCAAGTGCAGGACGCCGTACTTCTTGATCCCCATCAGATTTGTTTTGGCCCAATTCTCCAATTTCTCTACGTCACTATGGACCCTCTCCCTACCCTCCAATGTACTCACCTGTCATCTGGAAGCTTGCTGAGAGTGCAATCCATTCCCTCTTCCAGGTCATTAAAAAAGATGTTGAACAAAACCAACCCCCAAAAAATTTAACTATACTTATGAGGTAATACTTTTTTCAGCCAGTGTTCTCAAATTCTAATAAAACTTTGAGCATTCCATGGATCTGCCAAAACTGTACACTAAGCTGCCTAGAAAGCAAAACACCATTTCTACATGTTCAATGGAATGATTTGCCAAATATAAGTACTTATATGTCTGCAGGATTGGGGCCTAAAGTTTACAAATATTTTTATAGCAACAACTAAATATATATATATTCAGCAAATTCAAAGATAGACCAAAGGACTAATCTGGCCTAATATTAGTCCTTTGAACTCAGTGTAATAGTGACCCCTCACATCGAGTCTGAATTATTTGATCCCGGGTCATGAAGGTCAATTGCAAATATATTCAACACATTGCAAATATACAAAAAATAGAAGGTCAGATTATCCTGAGGCTCATGTAAACTGATGTAATCAATAGAGCTATGCTGGTTTACTCCAGCTAAAGATCTGGCTCATATTTTTAAATAATGTGGAAATTTTACCTTAAATGTAGATGTCTCAATTCTGTAATGCTATGTTCAAAGCTTTTCCAGAAGTTATTCCTCTGGGTTAGATCCATAAAAAAGCTTAAATTCAACATTTAGGCACCCATGAGGTCCTCAAATACCCTCGGTGCCACTGAACTCTGTGGGATCCTGAGTTTCTACCAGTGAGCATATGCACAACCACATCAATCTACAGGCCCAGGTAATTATATCATGTCAAAGCTCCCAGGGATGCTCAAACAAAGGAGCATCTGGGTGTGGATTTTTTGGGGGCAGGGGGCTGAGTGATATAATGCATAAATCCTTTTGAGGATCTAACCCTAGATTTAGATTTGAAATATTTGCAGTCTGTGGTAGGGAATCCACACCACACTACTGTGCCATGCTCTAATTATTCATGTGGATCCTGCTGATGAGCATTAAAAGTTCATTAATGCATTTTGATCTAGTCCTGCTTCTAAAAGGTCTAGACACAAACATACTAACAGTTAAATTACCTCAGTAGGGTCCACATGGATAATTAGTCCACAGCAACAGCATGTTGTACCAATGTGAGACATGGGTGATAATGAAAGATTCGAAGAGAAGGATATTGGCATTTGAGAGGAGTTGTTATAGGAAGATCCTGAGAATAGGATGGATGCAGAATGTCACCAACGACAATTATATAGGAAGAGACAGCCGAAAGAGAGCCTACCGCAGAAGGTTATACAATGGAAGTTGCAGCTATTTGGGCATATCTGCAGAATGAATGAGTGAAAAGTTAAGACCCTGGTATTCGGCATAATGGATTGTCCAAATAGGAGAAGCAGACCCCTCAGAGAATGGGTAGATGATATAGTAGATTGGTGCGGAGCTAGTCTATAGAAACTGAGCCACTCCGCACTGGACAGGGAAAGATGGAAGGAAATAGTGAGGGAGGCATCAGATACCAACGCGTGTTGAGCCCATGGTTGTTGATAATGATGAAGATGAAATTAGTACAGGGGGGATTCACACCCCAGATTCTTGTAAATTGTGGTTTGTGTAAACCAACCCTAAGACTATTTGTGGGACCAGGCTTTTAAAAACCAGAGTTTTAGAAGTGCTTAATACCCTTAAGTCATGGGCTGGGGCACATGACTTGAGGAGAGGCTGAGGGATTTGGACTTATTTAACCGACAGAAGAGAAGAGTGAGGAGGGTATTTGATAGCCTTTAACTACCTGAAGAGGGGTTGTTCCAAAGAGGATGGAGAGAGTCTGTCCTCAGTGGTGACAGATGGCAGAACAAGGAGCAATGATTTCAAGTTGCAGTGGGGGGAGATCTAGGTTGGATATTAGGCAAAATTATTTCACTAGGAGGGTGGTGAAGCACTGGAATGGGTTACCTGAGCAGGTGGTGAAATCTCCATCCCTAGAGGTTTTTAAGTCCTGGCTTGACAAAGCCCCGGCTGGGATGATTTAGTTGGGATTGGTCCTTCTTTTAGCAGGGCCAAAGAAACCTCAATGGCTTCCTGACATTTCTTTCAATCCTGATATTTTATGATTCTATACACATAAAGTTCTAATTGTGATGTTTATGGCCAGATTTTCAAAACTGCTCAGCAATTTGAAATTGCTTTTGTGGGTCTTGTCAATTTCACTCTTCTGAAAATCCAACCATGTATTTTAGAGCCTAAATGGTTGCCAGTCCCTTTTGACAATTTGGACAACAGTTAGCAAAATACAACCCTATTCTGATACGAGTTAACTGAAGGGAGGTCTACACTATGGGAGAAGGTTGGCAATTCCAGTTACTTAAATAATGTAGCTGGAGTCAATGTACTTTAAATGAGGTAAGGCACCATCCTCACCGCAGGAGGTCGACGAGAAATATGCACTCCAGTCCCCCGTCTAGGTCACAACCACCTGCTTCATCCCAACTCCCTCCCAGACTCCAGTCTCCCTCCTACACCCCAGTCCATTACCCCAAACTGCCTTTTGTACCCATACTCCATCCCAGACCCCGCATCTCCTCCATTAATATCATGGAAGAGTGCGGCCCTCAACCACTTTCCAAAATCTTGGAGTGCCCCCCCCACCATCAAAAATTATTGCCTGCCCCGATCTAGGCAGACTGGTCTAGATGGACCTTTGGTCTGACTCAGTATGGCTGTTCTTATGTTCTTACAAAGGAAGATTTATTTATTTTTGTCATTGAAAGAGCTGTAGTGTACCTGTCTAATATATATTATGGAGAGCTTGATGAAGTTCTCTGAAATTGTAAAATTCCCCCATTTCTCAAGAGAAAATTCTGGACCAACTAGGTGTTCTTTTGAGATTTTAAAGATTCACCCCCATGTCACAATTATTTGGATTCCCATTTGAATTGAAACATTATCTTTCAAGTATTGTGACAGAGCAGGGGTGATACAGCAAATTAAAGAGCTTTTTTAAAAAAAATTAAGGACATGCAGCAGGTTCAAGAGCTTGATGGAAGCCTATTGGAGTCCGGGAGGTGGGCGGGCGTTAGCCCATCCACATCGAAAGGACCTCCCCTCAGCCTATGGGGAGGGTCTACTGAGCCCAGGAAACCAAGTAATTACTTGGGACAAATAAAAAGAAAACAAGGACAGGTGTGAGGGTCAAAGGGCTAAAACAAGGGAACCGGATGGGGACACCGAGCAGAGAACCCCGGACAGCGCCCACTGCCCCTCGAAGGTCTCGAGAGAGCCAGCGGACGCCGCCCAGTGGAACTCTGCCCAGATACGTGAGCGGATGCAGGAACGGAAATAGGCCCCACAGTCGCAGGCCCCTTCCTCGGCCAACCTCTGCTCCCTGGTCTTATAAATTACCATCTTGGCGATAGCCAGGAGGAGGTTGACCAGGAGGTCCCGCGACTTTGTGGGGCCTCGGATGGGGTGTGCATAAATTAACAAGTGGGGAAAAGTGCAGCCAGAACCTCAACAGGAGGTTCTGGAGGAGCCGAAAGAGGGGTTGTAACCTGGCGCACTCGATGTAGATGTGCGCCAGGGTCTCCCTCACTCCACAAAAGAGGCACGTGTCGGGGGTGGGGGTGAACCACGCCAAGTACACGCCCGTGCTCACAGCTCCGTGCAGGATTCTCCAGCAGATGTCCCCGGTGGGCCGTGGAACCAAGGTCGAATAGAGGCTGGCCCACCGGGGCTCCCCACCCTCCATTGGTGGTAGGAGGTCCCGCCACTTGGTGTCTGGGCGGACACAAGGGTGGGGAAGTGGAGCGTGTGAAGCACGAGCGTACAGGTGACTCTTTGGCGTTCGAGGGGGACCGCTGCAACGCTGCAGCCGGCTCGGGTGACGAGGGGAGGCGGTCGGGAGGTACGCGGGCTTAGGGCCGACGGATAGATCGGGCGGCCGGGGTGAGGGGCGGGCGGGTTCACCTCTCGCAGGACCTTGTCGAGGTAAACCCGAGCGGTGGGCGGCAAAGCGCCCTTCACCTCCTGAAGCACGCGCCGGGAGTACGAGGGTGGAGAGCCCCATGCGCTGGGCGAGCGCCGCGATCCACCCAGTCTCCCGGTCGTAGTCCAGAGATCTCCGATCCTTGTGACTTCTGCCAGGACCAGCCTCTGGCGCACGAGGGGGACTCCGCCGCCTGCACACATAGATGGGGATTGTGTAGCAGGGGCTCGCGAGGAGGTCTGCCCCTCACGGTGGCTCCCAAGGGCCTGGTCGCCTCTAGCAGCTTCCAGGCCCGGAGGAGGTCCTGGTAGAAGGCCGGCAGCTCGGAAAGGTCTCGCGGAAGACCTCTCAAATAAAGGAGCTGCCGGTCGTATCGGAGCCCTCGGAAGCGGCGAAGGCAAGTGTGCGCCAGCGTCCTCCACGCCGGACTACCTGCATCAAATAAGAGCCTCTGCAGGGTCTGGAGGCGGAGCGCAAACACGCCAGACCCTGCCCTCCCTCCTCCAGGGAAGACGGAGAACCCTGCAGAGACCCAATGCAGTCCTGTCCAGAAGAACCGCAGTAGCAGCTGCTGGATCTGATCCAGGAAACCCGGGGCGGGACCAGGGTGCTGAGACGGTGCCAGAGCATGGACAGGACTAGTTGGTTACACCAGTACCTCCCACGCAGGGAGAGGCACCGAGCAGTCCTGTCCATCTCTGCAATCGCTCAGCCACCCTGGACTCTAAACCTTGCCAGTTCTCCGGCGAAGAGGATGCGTGGCAGAGAGAAAACGCCGAGATAGAGCAGCGGACCCGCACTCCACCTGATGGCCTGAAGCGCGGGCGGGAGGGAGCTCGCCTGCCACCCGGCCCCTACCACCAGGCCAGAGCTCTTGACCCAGTTGACCCGGGCGGAGGAGGCCGCCGAGTAGACAGCTTGGCAGGCCTCCACCTGCTCCAGGTCTCCCGGGTCCTGGATCACGAGGAGCACGCCGTCGGGCGCGCCGACAGGACCAGCCGCATCTCCGCTCACGGAGCGCCAACCCCGCCAACCTCTTGCGAAGAAGACGGAGGAAGGGCTCGATGGCCAGAGTATACAGCTGGCCCGACAGCGGCAGCCTTGACGCATTTCCCGCCCGCTGACCGGTGCGGTCAGGGTCCAGTTGAGCTTGACCAAACACTCCGCGAAGCGTAGAGCACCTGGAGAAAGCCCACAAAGCGGGCCCGGCCGAAGGCCCGCAGAGTGCCCAGGAGATACCCGTGGTCCATCCTGTCGAACGCCTTCTCCTGATCCAAGGACAGGAGGCGTTAACGACAGACCGCCCCTACACCCTAGCTCTAGGAGATCCCGACCAAGTAAAGGTTGTCGAAGATGGTACGGCCCGGGATGGTGTAGGTCTGGTCTGGATGGACCACGCCCGCCAGCACAGACTTGAGTCTCAGGGAGATGGCTTTAGCAACGATTTTATAGTCCGTGCTGAGGAGACGGACGCCAATTCCTCAGATCGCGGAGGTCCTCTTCTTGGGCAGCAAGGCAGCACGGCTCGCCTGCACGATAAAGGGAGGACCCCGCCTCCAGGACTCGCCCAGACGCTAGCAAGGTCCGGGCCGAGGACGCCCCAGAACACGCGGTAGAACTCCACGGTCAGCCCGCCCATGCCCGGGATTTATTGGTGGGCATGAGGCGGAGGGCTTCCGAGAACTCGGCCAGGAGAGAGGCAGCTCTAGCCGGTCCGCCGCCCGCGCTGACCGCCGGGAGTTCGTTTCCAGAGAACCCTGCGGGCGCCGGGCGCCGGTCGGATCCGGGAGAAGAGAGAGGCGAGAAGGTGCGAGCCCTCTCGCGCATCTCCACCGGATCCGTGAGGGGGTGCCGCCCTCCGCCAGAAGGCAGACGATGTGCCTTTTAGCCCCCGCTTTTCTCCAGGGCATAGAAGAAGCGGAGTTTCGATCCATCTCCCGAAGGAGATGGATACGAGAACGAACAAAGGCACCCCGGCTCGAAGGTCCTCGAGGGCCCGGAGTTCTTCCCGCTTCTCCCGGCACGCCCGCGGAGGGGCGGATCCTCAGGCTTGTGGCCAGCCGCCTCTCTAGCTCTAAAACCTCCTGCTTCCAACTGCTCCATCGCCGCATCCTCCGCCGGCTGGCCCCCCGGGTGTAGTCGCGGCAGAAGAGCCGCGCGCACCTTCCCACATCCCACCACCGCCGTGCCGAGGAAAGGCGCACCGCCACCCGCGCCAGGCCAGCCAGAACTCCCGGAAGGACGCCACGAAGCCCACGCCCTCCAGCAGGCTGTTATTGAAATGCCAGTAGGCCGCCCCGGCCTCTCAAGAAAGAGGCCTTCACGGCCACTAAAATGGTGGTCCGAGAATGGGGCCGCCGGATGCTGGAGGAGGCCCGTAAGAGATGATGACGAGACAGATAAATGCGGTCCAACCGGGAGTGGAAAGACCGACGACCCACCACCTGGACGAGGTAAATACCGCTTTCTCGCCCAGGTGGAGGTCACGCCAGACGCCCACCAGGGAGTGGTGGTCTATTATCTCCTGAGGACGCCCGCGCGGCCGGGCACGCCTCGGGCCCCGCACGGTCCCGGTCCTCGAGGGTGCAATTGAAGTCCCCGCCCAGAACCAGGCACTCGCCGGGATCCAAAGAGCCGAGGAAGGCAGACGCCCGCTGATAGAAGCGCCTCTCCGAGACGGACGACGGGCGTAGATGTTGACAAGATTTAGCGCCAGCCTCTATCCAACCCGAGATGCAGCAGGCGACCCTGCACGACCTCGGCGATTCCCAGCACCTCGGGCTGCAGGTTCGGGAGAACAGGGTAGCCACCCCGGCTTGACGGGCCGACAGGTGGCTGAAATAAACCCTGTCCCCACTCCCAGCCGCCAGCTAGCCTCGGCTTCCGAGCTGCGTGGGTCTCCTGGAGGAATACGACAGAGTACCTCCTTCCGAAGGAAGGAGAGTACCTCACACCTACGGAAACCCGACCCGCAGCCCCGGTGTTTAGAGTGGTAAAGATGAGCGCGGCATCGAGAGGGCTGGGGAAGATTCTTGCCGGCAGGAGTGCCAACGACCCCATTGGGCCTCGCAGCAAACCGTGCCTGCGCTCAAAAGCGAGCAGAGCGCCGCGAAGCTACGGACCCGCTGGTAAGCCGTGGCCTCCCGCCGCTCGGTCCCTTTACCCTCCCCAAGAGGGCCCTTACTATTTGTAGGATTAGATGAAAATCTCAGCGCTGAAGGGCGAGAGCGACCTTGTTCTTGGAGCCACGGATGTCTTCCAAGAAAGCACGATCTCGCCTTCAGCGCATCTGGAGTCAGGACCTCAGGCCCACGAATGCCTTGGGGCCCGACCCCTCCCTGAGCCCCGTGACCCATCGACACCGGGATGCGGGGCGTCCGAGGTTCCTGCTGGGAGGACAGTGGCGGAGGGAGACCGGTCCCAGATGTGCTGGGAGCAGGAGAAACGAAAACCGCCTCCCGGGGGCCAACGTCTGGAGGAAACGTGGCAACCCCAGGGGCGGCAGTAACAGAGTAAGGGGAGGAAAAGAGTTCAGGCAGGGGATCAGGAAAAGGAGGAGACGAGGAAGGGAGTAGGGGAAGAAGAGGTGAAGGATTGGGGAAAAGACAAGGACGGGGAGGAGGAAGAGGGGCGGAAGCTCAGTTGGGGTTGGAACAGGAGCAGGAGAAGGAGGAGAGCAAGAAGCCTCAGCGGAGGAGGCATCGACGCGGTGCCGCCGCAGGGCAGAGAATCGGTGGCAACGGTAGGGGTAGTAATACTCTCCCCAGTGCTGGGCTCCAGTGCCACATAGAGTGCAGCACCAGAGGCCTCAGCACCGGGTGACGGTTGTTAACGGAGCTCCTTCCGCTGAGAGCCTCAAGGGTTTCGGCGGCCGCGTCAAACGCTGCCGATGGTCGGGCAGATGGTCGCGCCTGGGGCAACTCAGAGGCAGGGAGAAGGGATAGCAGCGAGTCGGAAGGGGAAGGAGAGGTCGGTTGTTGTCCCTCCAGGACCTGATGATCCCCTCTGAGGCAGCCGGGTTAGCCCCAAAGCCTCCACCTCCTGAGAGAGGAAGGCGAGCCCGCCGCCCGCCACCAGATGGTCATCTTTGTCGGTGGCGAGGTCAGCGGCCGCCTCAACGGAGGTGGGAACAGTGGGAGCATCTTCCATGGACGCCCCTCCTGCAGGGACCCCGGGAGGGAGGTGTTCACCTCTCCGCAACCGCCGCGGTCACCTCAATCGCTTTGGTGCTGTGAATCGCTCGAGGATTCAGAGGGTGGGACGGTTCCAGCGCCCATCCCCATAGGTGCAGGGAGGTTATCCTCCTCCTGAGTGGGCGGTGGAATGCCGAGCGCGCTGGCGCTCCCCATCGCAAGCTCCCATCCCTCGGAGGAAGAGGGCTGGGCCTGAATGGAGGAAGAGCCAGGGGACAAGGGCGGTGGTGGGAGGGCAAGGGTAGATGAGGGCTGGGCAGCAGGGGAAAGGGATGCCTCCCTGAGGTAGGTCCTGCCCGAGTCCCGCCACTGACCCCGCCGCCTCTCCTCCGCGGGCCCGGCCTTGCCGCTTTGGCGGTGGCAGCAACAGCACCCGCACGCTGCCTGGGCCCTGAGGAACCCGAGCGGGATTGACGACGGTCACGGTCGGAGGAGGGGCGACCCCAGGGTCCGGACCGGCCAGGGCCACCGCGATGGTAGCCGGTGCCCTCCCGGCGCCGGGGTCCCGGTGCCTCCAAACCGGGCCAGGGGACAGTCCTTCGGACGTGCCCCGTCCGCTCGACAGAGAAAACACCGGGCCTCCCCATGGTGTAGTCACACTACCGGGCCCCTTGATGGGGCACCAGAAATGACCCTTCGAGGGCTTCTCCGCCACGCCCCGCCGGCAGTAGTTGGATTTGTACCTGCCGCGAAAGGAAAGGACGTGGCGGAGGGTAGGATCTTGCAGCCCAGAGGAAGGGGACTCAGGACTGACAGAGGCCTCCCAGGGTGGAGAGGAAAGGCAGTAGGGCGGCATTGGGGAGGAAGGGAGGAACGGAGGACAAAACCACCCGCACGCCCAGGTCCTCCAAAGGCTCGAGGGGAACGTGGACTCCCACCGCCAAACCCCTTTCCACCGCCTCCTGGGCGCGGCCTCGGACGCCAGGAAGAATACTACCCTCCCGAACATCCCAGAGGCCGCCACCACGGCCGCTGGTCCCACCACGCGCGCCAACGCCCGCACGTAGGTCTCCACGTGGGCGAGGCCGCCACCAGGAGACAACGGACCCCGTGCCTCCTGGTCAAGGTGGGAAAGGCCGCGCCGCCGGGATGGTATTCCGGGAGGCGGCTTGGGAGGCGGCAGGTGGGGGTGGCGGCTACCTGGGCGACGCCTGGGGCCCGGGACACCGCTGCCCCAGAGCTGGTGGAAGGAACAGGGGAGCGGAAGGAGGGGGGCCGCGCCAGCAGATGGGTCGCGGCCGGGGAGTGAGCCCTCGCCTCAGGAGGTTTTGCCTTCCGGGCGGGGCTCGTGCCCTTCTTGGTCCCCCGGCCCTTCCTACCCCTCAGGGGAAGTTCTTTAGAGGTGTCGGGAGGCGCCGCGGCAGAGGCGGTCGAGGCCCCGGTGTCCCCGTCCATGTCCGCTCCCTTTGCCGTAGTGACGGGGGGCCCGGCAGCCTCAGAGGGGTTGTTGTTTTTAGGGGTGGGCGGAGGGTCTGGCAGGGGTGTCGCTGGACAACCTCCATTGTGGTCGTAGGTGGGAAGGAAAGACAGACAGACAGACAAACAAACAAACAAACAATTAGGGGAGGACCAAAAACACCAGGGAAGGGAACAAAGAGGGAGAGGGAGGGGAGGAAGGAGGTTCACCGCTCCCCCCACTAGGCTGGAAGTGGGGTGGAGGTGACAATTCAGACAGGGAAAAGGGGAAGGAGTAAGAATACAGCTCCCAGCACAGGACGATAAGAGCGGCTCCTCCGGCTGCACTGGGAATGTGAGAGGTCAATTATTGAAAGACACGTGGAAGTGAAACGGTGTTTGGGGGGAGGGTAACTAAAGAAGAATGGAAAGGCTCAGGCACCAAACGAGATGACAGAGGGGAGCATGGGCACATGAGTAGAGGAGAGGGGAATGCAGGCTGTGAGGAGGGGCCTGCTCAAGAAAGCAGGGGGGCAGCAAGACACTGCGGGAGGAAACTAGTGTGCCCACGGGTGCCTGAGTGGCAGGCTCACTGCACCTGCTGCAGGACCCACCAAAGCAAGGGAGGGGCGGGAGGCGAGCAGTGGGGCCAAGGATGGAGATGGCCCCTGCAGCGCCTGGGGCTGGAGAGGGAGTAGCAACAGCAGCAGCAGCAATGCAGGGGAGACAGCAGGGAGCAGAGGGAACCACCCCAGCACCCCACAAAAGCTGTGCCAGCTGTCACCTAGGGGCCCAGATGGCAAGAGGCCCTTACAAACACTCACCCACCCCCACAAACTTGTGGAGGGGAAGGAAAACCCCAGGAGCAGCTATAAAGCAGCCCCTTACCTCTTCCACTCCAGAGGGGAGCAGCAGCTGCAGGAACGGTGAAGTCCAGGCCTGCAGCAATGAAGAAAGGGGCCAGGCAGTCCCCAAAAAGATGGAAAATGGGGTCCTGCCCCACCAGGATGAGGGCAGCAAAGGCCCCTGTCCACCCCACACCCCAGCAGCCCTGCAGCCAGCTGAGGGGTGGGGGTGGGGAAAGGCTGCCTGCAAACAGAGCAGGCAGAGAGAAAAAGGGACCTGGCCCAGAATGTAGCCAGGGCCTGCCTGCCACAACCCCAGTAGTTCCCCCACACACCCCTCCCAAAAAGAGGAGGGGAGGGGTGCAGGGGAGGAAAAGCAGAACAAGCCCAAACCAACAGCCTTCCGTGGTCAGTGGAAGTGTTTCCTCTCTCCGCCTCGAAGTCAGGAGATACAGCCAGTCTAGGAGCTTGTTGGAAGGGAAAAGAGGCAGAGAGAGTCAGCAATCCTGGCCCATTATGGGCAGCTGGGACAGGGCGGCTGCAAATCAATTAAGGTCCAGGTGAAACTAATTGGGGCTGCCTGGAGGCCTATTTAAGAACCCTCCCTGTGGGTGAGAGGGAGAGAGCTGAGAAGGAGTTTAGAGAGCTGTGAGAGAGTGGAGAACTAAGGAGGAGTTTGGAGAAAGAGACAGGCACCTGAGAAGGAGACCAGGGGAACCAAAAGAGCAGCAAAAACTACAAGGAGGCGACAGGCCCCAAACGAAGGCAAGTCAGCCTTAGACTATGGGAGTCTTAGTGAGACTTTAAGTGAGTCTTAGACTATGGGACAGCAGGCTAAGCAGGCTAAGCAGGGTCAGGGGCCCAGGAATGGGATTGACCTTGCCACAGTACATAATCCACGCTTGTTGACTATGATGACATGCGCTTCATGGAAAGGAGAGCTAGAATGTTTCTCTGAAATTTTTCCCTTAGATTATCAAAAGTGCACTTTTTTAGCTCCATACCAACAACCCCTTCATAAGTTTATTATTCATTATTATTATTGAAATCAGAGTGCAAGCCTAGCTGAACAAGAAACATGTAAGGGCAGACCAGTGATAAGGCTATTACTGATAATGGAAAAATATTATGTAAAAAATGTGTTCTTTGATACAAGCTCTTAAGTGTTCTGTGCATCACTGAGGCATGCTAGTTAGAGCTTTGATTTAAAACTATGTGTTTGGCTATATTCAGAAAACCCATTTCTTTGATTAACAAATAAAGCATAACACTTCTCTTTGTTATATGTTGAGCTGAATCTTTTAAATATGCCTTTCCCCCCATACAGTATCAAAAAGCATGGCACAAAGGAAGAGGGAACAAAAATTATTTTAAAGGTCATTCACTCATTATGTACTTTAGCATTCCAGGAAAAACTTAACACACAACAAATAGTCTAGTAGCACTTTAAAGACTAGATGGTATCATGAGCTTTTGTGGGCACAACCCACTTCTTCAGATGACCGAAGTGGGTTGTGCCCACGAAAACTAATTATACCATTTACATATTTTGTTAGTCTTTAAAGTGCTACTAGACTATTAGTCTGTAACAGGAAAAACATAAAAAACAACAAACTAAGCTACCCCTCTGATGCTTTTTTTAGCATTTCAGTTACTTTTATTCCTCCTTTTCCTTTAAGAAAATGTATTGCTCGTGAAATGAACCACATTGATAGCACAGGAATCAAAAATATTTTGTTTATCTCCAGCATAGGGAGTTCCAATTTCACTCCATTCTTTAAACAACATGCCTCAAGCCTGGCCTTGATCCAACATCCCTGGGGCAAAAAGACAATTGAAGTTTCTGCATTTCCTCAATTTGTGGCCTCACCAAGACTGTCAGTAAAGAAGCCAATTAAGACCTAGTTTCTCTGAAGCACCTAACCTTCAAAATATTTGAATACAGTTTGATCTGGTACACTCTAGCCAGGAAGATTGTGCTATCAACTTTTTAGCATGAACCATTCTTAAATTACTAGCCAATTAGCCCATTATAAGACAGGATTTTCAGGTCTCTCCTCCACGTCCTATTCCCTTTCTATCTCGGTCTTCTCTCCTGAGCCTCCGGTGTCTCTCTCTCTCTCTCTCTCTCTCCCCTCCTCCTACTGCCTCCCCCCTCTCTCTCTCTCAGCTCTCCTCCATCTCCTGCCTCTCTCTTTCTCTTCTCCCCCTCCTGCCTCACTCTCTTTTTCTTCTCCTCCCCCTCCTGCCTCTCTCTCACTCTCTCTTTCTCTTCTCCTCCTCCTCCTGCATGGGAAGCGCGGAGCCCAAACGGCTGTTTTCGCTGCTTGCTCCCGCGCAGCAGCCCGGCTGAGCGGCTGCCTATGAGCTCCAGCTGCCCCCTGCACCGTTTCCTTTCACCCCAGCACTGATCCTGCAGCCTCCCAGTTGTCCTCCCCCTCCCCCTTGTTCCCCCGTCTCCCCCTCCCGCCCCCGGCCAGGCTCAGCACCCAGCCCCCACTCACAGGTGCCAGCTGGAGGACTGAGCAGGAGGCAGCCATGGAGCAGGCGTCTAGAGAGAAGTGGCACTTCCCCTTAAAAGCGCCACTTCTCTCCAGCTGGCTGTGCAGCTGCTTGTGCTTCTCCAGCCTGCGCCTCCCTCCCAGGCCCGCTCCAGGTTGCGAACTCTCCCGGGCTGGTTGGACCAGATGTCAGCACAGTAAGGACATGACGGAGGCTCCAGGACCCGCCCCCTGGCCGTGTACATTGGCGCCCTGCCCCCCTTCGCCTCCCGCCGTGGTGCTCGGCTGACTTCTGCACCGCTCAGCTGGGCCGCCACGTGGGAGCAAGCAGCACAACCAGCCGTTTGGAGTCCACGCTCCCCATGTAGCATCCTCGTGCTGCATGGGGAGCGCAGACCCCAAACGGCCACTTGCTCCCGCGCGGCGGCCTGGCTGAGTGGTGCAGAAGTCAGCCGAGCGCCATGGCAGGAGGCAACAGCGCCGCCCAGAGGGAACAGCCAGCATTTCAGCGTTACAGAGTCACAGAGATTGGGCTACTATATATATGATATGTAATCTTAGCTATTAAGTGTAACCCTTCTGCTAGGCCTAGTTAATAGCAGCAAGGGCTGGGTTCAGTACCTAGGGGTCTCCTCCCAACAACATAATGCAACACCAGCTCAAGCCCCCACCCAGTGACCTGGGAAATCTTACACACACCCCTGGGTGCCTCAAAGAGGCAATTCTTCCCCTCTCGCAAGCACAGAGCCTTGGTATAGCAGCAAATCTTTAATAACATGAGGTAACTGACATCAGCATTAAATTGGGAAAACACCACAACTAGGATTCATAGACCAAACCATGAGCAAATACCCACCCCCAGCCAAGAATCACCCAAAGTCCCCAAGAGTCCAACACCTCAAGAGTCTCTTGAGTCCAGCAGCCCCAAAATCACCCAAAGTATGACACCCCAAAAGTCTCTGTCCCAGGTCAGTGCCGCCCCCGGGTTCAAAAGTTTACCTGCAGGGTTTTTACCTCCCAACCTGGGTGGAACGGAGGCGGCGGGGGGGGTTGATACACCTTACGTGGTCCACTGACGGCCCCACCTCTCCGCAGGGTTCTGCTGCCACCTTTAACATGAGTCACTCCACCTGCTGCCCTGCGAGCTGCTCTGCCTCTCTGTCTTGTTCTACTCCACCGGCCGCCCGCCTGCCGCCACTCCTACCGGCCGCCCACTGATTGTTCCCGCCAGCTGCTCCGCTGGGTCATTCCCACAAACTGCTCTGCTAGCAGCTCAGCAATTTAGCTTCAGGCTCCCCACAGCACTCAGTGATTTCAGCTCATAGTAGATTTCAGCTCTTTAGCAACTTCAGCTTGTAGTAGAGGAGCCTCAGTGCTAATGCACCATTGGCCCAAAATGAAGTGAGCTCAGCAGCCTGTAACTAGACTCCTAATGGAATCCAAATTAGCTCTGATATTCCACAGTGAAGAGAGGAGGGGGTGCAGTTTGTGTTTCAGGCCCTCAGACAGGGGCCCCATCACCAGGTACAAATACCTGTCCCCAGCCTCTCTCATTTCACTGGGTTTGGAACCCATGCTCCTTGTCTAGCGAGTGCTACTTAGTTGATGGCAAATCCCTCTGTCATAAAACAGTTCCACTGTTCCACTGTCCTTGATTCACCTAATCAGGGTAACAACACTTTATCCCCCCTGCCTCAATAACAGAGAGACTGGGGATCCCACAGCGGCCAAAGTGACCATTTGGGCTGCTGTGAGCTCATACTAGGCGGGGTGGGTGTGCCTATGCAAACAAGATCAGCCCTTGAAGTCTTTTTGCACCACTCGCCACAATTCACCACCAGATGTCAGGGTAGAGCTTATCCTGACCCTGCTTAAATCCTCCCCACAGCTAAGAATTTGTCGACCCGACAAATCACACTCCCTATTATACCCACTCACTGGTTCCCCCCAAAGGTCCTCAGGAAGCCCACTTTAGCTCGCACAAAGCTGTGTGCTAAATGTATGGGCTCCTCACTAGTCACCCCAAGTGCATCATAAGTTAACTGTTCTACTGGTCTTATTACCCTGTCTCGTCTATTGAAAATCTCTGTTTCCATGGTGGGGGGAACATTCTCTTGAGTGACGGATGGAGAGTTTTCCTCTGTGGGTCCTTCCGCTATTGGCATAGGCCCGTGTATTTCTAGTTCTAACAGTGGAGGGTCCAGGGTGCCCTGGACATCCTCCCCCTGTATGTCTCCACTGTCCAATAACCTGTGTGTGTTATCACTCGGGGGTCCCACCAGCGGCACAGGGATGCCAGAAATGGGCCTAAATACTTACGCCATGGGGTTTAGGGCAGCGGAGGGGGAGCTCTCTTTTGGTTCAGCTGATCGAGCCTGAGATCTTGTCTCCCGTCCAGGATACACCACGGTTGTGTCTTCCTCCTCAGACTCACTCTCGGATGTGCTGCATAGGGGTAGGTTAGCTGCAGGGGGCCAGCTGTCCATGGTGGAGGGTTGCTTTGGTCTAGCACCTTTGTTCTGCCCGGTTGCCCTGTTGTGGCCCATCTCACAAGGGGTGCCTACCAATTCCACTACAGGGAGCAAAAGGTTTCTATGTACTGTCTTTGTCTGCCCCGTACCCTCTTGAAGTTTGATCTTGTAGACTGGCAGGTCTCCCAGCTGTTCCATCACCAAGTAAGGCATTGCCTTCCATTGGTCAGCTATCTTGTGTTTGCCAGCAATGCCCAAATTTCACAGCAGGACTCTGTCCCCGGGCTGGAGCTTTTGCGAATGTACCCTAGCATCATAGCGATGTTTATTGAGGTCTGCGTTATTCCGAGCCGCAGCTGTAGCTAAGTGATAAGCATCCCGCAGCTTTTCTCTTAGTCGGGATGCATATTGATGATGAGTTTCAGAGCGATCTCCAGCCTCTGATACACCAAAGCACAGGTCTATGGGCAATCTTGGTTCTCGCCCAAACATCAAGAAATATGGGGTGACTCCCATAGCATTGTTCTTCATAGTGTTGTAGGCATGCACCAGAAATGTGACATGTTGGCTCCAGGTTGCCTTCTGCTCTGGTCGCAAAGTCCCCAACATATCTAATAGGGTTCGGTTGAACCTCTCTGGCTGAGGATCCCCTTGCGGGTGATAGGGCGTTGTCCTAGACTTTTTAATTCCCACTGTCCTCAGTACCTCTTTTAGAAGGTGACTCTCAAAGTCCCATTCCTGATCCGAGTGTATCCGGTCTGGGAATCCATAAACTGATAAATATTTTTCCCACAGTACTCTAGTGACAGTGGTGGCCCTCTGATCACGTGTGGGGTATGCCTGTGCATACTGCGTAAAATGGTCAGTCACTACTAGGACATTCCCAATGTTCCTCTTGTCTACTTCTAGAGACAAGAAATCAATGCATACCAGTTTCAAAGGTTTTTTGCTGGTGATGTTCTTGAGAAATGCAGCCCTCGTGGGCAGGGTTTTCCTTTGAACACATCGAGCGCAAGTCTCACATTTCCTGCGAACGTCTGCAGCCATCTGGGGCCAATAGAACCTACTACAAATAGGTTCCAGGGTCCTCTCCACCCCTAAATGTCCAAAATCATCATGTAGGGCCCTCATGGCCAGGGCTTTGTACTCTTTCAGTAGCACTAGTTGTGCCCATTGCTTTTGCAAAGGGTCGGTGGTTATTCGGTGGAGCACTCCCCGAATCAGTTTTAGTTTGGTCCATTCTCTCAATAGTAGTTTATCCTCCGGGTTAGGTGGAATGACCACAGCTGGGCTTCGCCCCTCCCTTTTGGCAAGTAGCATATCACAAATGTCGGCATCTTGCAGCTGGGCTTCTTGCCAATCAGCCGTGCTGAGCATGGGCAAGGGAGATTGGTCCAAGGGAATATAGTAGAGCTTATCCTGACCCTGCTTACATAAGCATTGGCATAGATCTGCATTTACTAATGTATATTAGCTTGCATTTATCAATAGAGTAAAGCACATTGAAAAACAATATCAATTATACACACAAAATGATGGGATATGAATGAGCTGTTACTGCTCAAGATAGATTTTGGAGTTGTTTTCAAAGAACTGCCCACAATATTCACTTCTCCCTTCCCACGGCATCAGCTTTGCAATCACCCACCACAATCCACCCCAAAGCCTTTCACTCCAGTTACACAACACCATAAGAGACTCCTGCCCTCAGATTTCTCCACCCCTCTTCGTTTACCCCATGGCACTGCTGGGAGCATCTTCATTCTGTGCCAGTCCCTCAGATCTGGGTGAGACTGACCTGGAAAGGGGAAGGAGGATCCAAAGAAAGCAGTTGCTCCCCACTGATGTACAGCACTTTGGAATGCTTCAAACATTTCAACAGGGAAAAGGGAGGAAACAAGTTAAGTATAGGTAGCCTGGAATGTAAGCCTACTACTGCACATCATCAAAGCTCAGAGGCAGCCTGCAGAGCTGATTCTAGCCTACAGTGGGGTTCTAAGCAGAAATAGCCCCTCCTCCCCACCCACAATACTAACACAGGTGTGTTAGTTATCATCATCAAAAGCAATAGGTGGCCCCCTTGAACTGCTCAGAGACCTAAGAAATGACTTAGCCTTCATAGCTTAACACTGGCTCTGAGGAAGACAAAGACGGCTGCAGACAAACCCATAAAACAGAAGTGATACTGGGCCTTTGTATGGGATAAACAGTAAATCCTCGGATTGGGGAGTCAGAGGTTTCTGAACCTAAACTAGAGATTCACTTGAAGCTATAAATATTTTGCTTCCTTAACAAAAACCACAAGTCCATACAGTTTCATTATGAACGATTCACAAACCTTTCAGCGGTAACAGCCTGAGGAGAGGCCATGAATTAGTCCTTTCTTCCTATTCTAACAAGAGAAAAGCATCCATCCCAGAAGTCTATTAGAGGGGTGTAAGTCTATTGGGTAAGGTTAAGTATCCTGTTACCAGTAATGGTTTGAGTATGCTAATTGCTTTTGAGCATACCTAATGTGAATCAGGTGCTTCCCAAAGCCTATGCAGCCTGCCTGCCTCAATTTGAGCTGAGTTCTCCCACCGATAATACAAAATATGCTCTGCCTTTTTTCCTGCCAACCTGATTCTTAGTGCTTTACTAAGCATTCCCACACCTTCATTCAGATCCTCTAGACACCTGCATGGCAACACCAAAATGTTTTCTTTCAAGTGAGTCCTATGTAGGATATAAAGAGGAAAATATAAAGTGAAAACAATCACTTGGACTGATTCTTGATGACTTCTATAATATATTGGCATCCACGTTTCTGTGGCATCTACTTTACAATATTATTCTGCATTTTTGCAACAACTTTCTTTCTATGGCAGTTGGTACATGGAGATATAATCACCACTCAGTCATTAGTCTCCAAAATTAAAAGGATTTTTAAAGTTCACAATTACAGGAGGAAAGGAGAAGTTCCTGTTGCTGTGGAAAATGAACTTTTCACATTCAAAGAAAAAAAAAAAGCTCTTCAATACTATGAGGAACTTCCAAGAGACAGTATGAAAGTTGCTACCAAAGTTGCTACCAATGCTAGTTCCTTAAATGCAAAAAGCTGAAAATTTATGTCTAATAAACAAAAAAAAGGAGAAGTAAAATCAGCTGATGTTTATCTCCAGGATTTATTTCTGCTTTTGAATTGAAAAAGGATGTAAAGGAATAATAATAAAAAGAGCACTTTCGAAAAAAAGGCATTCTTCCTTGTAAAATGAGGTTTTTCACTGTCGAAAAAACTACCGCGTTCTTTCGATTTACTTTCGAAAGAACGCAGCAGCAGTCTAGACGCAGGGGAAGTTTTTCAAAAGTCTAGACACACCCTTAAATACTATTTTCACTAGCTTTTGCTTCTTGCTGGTCCGTGCTGCTTGGCATAACATATGTAGCAGTTAATTGTCTCACGAGTAGATGGAAAGTTCTCAGAACACAGATAATTACTTAAGAATACCTCTTTCACTGTCCCCACACACAGATAATTACTTAAGAATACATCTTTGAATGAATAGCTTTGCTTAGCACAGCATTAGGCACACCTTAATAAATACAATTTGCCTTTGTGGATCATAACTCAGAATGCCAAATTCAGTTCACACTGCTGAGAAATGGCAAATCTATGCCAAAATGCTGGTGATTATTACCTATAAGATATACCAGGAGTCGGCAACCTTTTCAAACCAAAGAGCCAAACTACATCAAAATTCAGAACAGGTGGTCAACAAAGAGTCATATGAGAATGCCCATTTGCATGAATGAAAATATACAACTTAATATTATTAAGTGACATAATGATTAACAATAGCACAAATGAAACATTGTACTCACAGACTTTATTTAATGGGACTTCTGCTACTGCATCTTTTCACATATTTCTTTAAAGTTTACATAATAACTGGTTAAATCCAGCTTCATGCACGTATTTAGGCTTTCTTCTGTCAATCTTATGGCAAGGGGCTGGAGATGTGGGGGTGCAGGAGTCTGGGTTGGAGTGTATGAGGGGCTCAGGGCACAAACTTGGGACGTGTGGAGTTGCAGGAGTGTTATGGCAAGGGACTGGAGATGTGGGGGTGCAGGAGTTTGGGGATGTAGAGGTATGAAGGGTTCACAGCAAGAGGTTCAGGTGTATGATGGGCTCAGGGTTGGTGTGTGCGGCTGCGGGAATGCTATGATGCTGTGGCCAGATGGGGGCTGGGCCCCACCTGCGGGCTTGTTGACCAGGCTTCATTGTTAAACAAAGTAAAATATTATGTCCAACACAAAAAGCTTCAACACTGTCTTTATTTATGGCAGGGGTGGGGAACCTTGTTTGGGTTGGAGGCTGTTGACCCACAGAAAAATCAGTTGGGGACCACACACATGAGAAGCAAAAAAAAAAAAAAACAACAACCAACCAATCTCAAACCCCCCAACTGAAACACCTCACTCCCCTGGTGCTCCAGCCTCATAGTGGGGGGAGTGGCAGGGAGGCCCGAGGTTCAAGGCCTCAGGCCAGGTTTAGTCTTCTGGGGTTCCAGGGTTAATGAATTTTGTGGGGCCTCCTAGGCTCTGGACTGGGACCAAAAATGAGGCATTAATTGTGTGGCACAGGGCTGCCATTGAATGGGATTAATTCAGACACAGAAGCATAGATCATCAAAGGTATTTGGGTGCTTAACTCCTATTGAAATCAGCTATGATTGATTTCAATGGAAGTAAGATGCCTACATATTTTTTTAGGTTCTGGCCTACAGTAATGAGGCGACGAAATTGCAAATGAAGCGCGGGATTTAAATATCCCGCGCTTCATTAACATGTTCCCGGGCAGTCGCCATTTTGGAAACTGACTAGCCTAGAATAGCTGCCCGCGTCTACACGCGGCAGTGAAATGGGAGTTCGAAGTAAACCCCTAATTCGCATTAGCTGTTAAACCTCATTCCATGAGGAGTAACAGCTAATTCGAGTTAGGGGTTTACTTCCAACTCCCGTTTCACTGCCCCATGTAGACACGGGCAGTTATTCTGGGCTAGTCAGTTTCCAGAATGGCGACCGCCCGGGAACATGATAATGAAGCGCGGGATATTTAAATCCCGCGCTTCATTTGCAATTTCGGTCGCCCTCATTAGCCTCCCTAGTTCGAACTAGGGGGCTAGTGTAGACGTACCCTATGTGACCTGCCTGATTACACAGTCCAGTTTCAGAGGAGCACGGACTGGTCCCAAGGTTTGTCAAATCCTAAGCTAGTTTCCTATTTCCTGGACCATTTTTTCTTAGAATCATAGAATCATAGAACCATAGAGCTGGAAGAGACCTCAGAAGGTCATCAAGTCCAGCCCCCTGCTCTAGGCAGGACCAATCCCAACTAAATCAACCCAGCCAGAGCTTTGTCAAGTCGAGACTTAAACACCTCTAGGGATGGAGACTCCACTACTTCCCTAGGTAACCCATTCCAGTGCTTCACTACCCTCCTAGTGAAATAGTTTTTCCTAATATCCAACCTGGACCTCTCCCACCACAACTTGAGACCATTGCTCCTTGTTCTGCCATCTGTCACTACTGAGAACAGCCTTTCTCCATCCTCTTTGGAACCTCCCTTCAGGAAGTTGAAGGCTGCTATCTAATCCCCCCTCACTCTTTGCTTCTGCAGACTAAACAGACCCAACTCCCTCAGCCTCTCCTCATAAGTCATATGCTCCAGCCCCCTAATCATTTTGGTTGCCCTCCGCTGGACCCTCTCCAATGTGTCCACATCCTTTTTGTAGTGGGGGGCCCAGAACTGGATACTATACTCCAGATGTGGCCTCACCAGAGCCGAATAAAGGGGAATAATGACATCTCTGGATCTACTGGCAATGCTCCTCCTAATGCAACCTAATATGCCATTAACCTTCTTGGCTACAAGGGCACACTGTTGACTCATATCCAGCTTCTCATCCACTGTAACCCCCAGGTCCTTTTCTGCAGAACTACTATATAGCTGGTTGGTCCCCAGCCTGTAACAATGCTTGGGATTCTTCCGTGCCAAGTGCAGGACTCTGCACTTGTCCTTGTTGAAACTCATCAGATTTCTTGTGGCCCAATCCTCCAATTTGTCTAAGTCACTCTGGACCCTATCTCTGCCCTCAAGCGTATCTACCTTTCCCCCTAGCTTAGTGTCATCAGCAAACTTGCTGAGGGTGCTATCCGTCCCCTCATCCAGGTCATTAATAAAGATATTGAACAAAACCGGTCCTAGAACTGAACCTTGGGGCACTCCACTAGAAACTGACCACCATCCTGACATCGAGCCGTTGATCACTACCTGCTGGGCCCGGCCTTCTAGCCATTTTTCTATCCATCTTACTGTCCATTTATCCAATCCGCATTCCCTTAACTTGCTGGCAAGAATATTGTGGGAGACCATATCAAAAGCCTTGCTAAAGTCAAGGTATATCACATCCACTGGCTTTCCCATGTCCACAGAGCCAGTTACCTCATCATAGAAGCTAATCAGATTGGTCAGGCATGACTTTCCTTTGTGAATCCATGCTGACTATTCCTAATCACTTTCCTCTTCCAAGTGCCTCAAAATGGATTCCTGGATCCCTTCCATGATTTTTCCAGGAACCGAGGTAAGACTGACCGGCCTATAGTTCCCTGGATCGTCCTTCTTCCCTTTTTTTGAAAATGGGCACTACATTTGCCTTTTTCTAATCATCCGGGATTTTTCCCGATATCCACGACTTTTCAAAGATAATGGCCAAAGGCTCCTCAATGACATTTGCAGCTTTCAATTTCCCGAAGGGAGGTTCCAAAGAGGATGGACATATAACCAGTAACATCACAGTGCCCCCCTCTGCATGCAGCTCCCTTTTGAACACCCAAACCTTCCCACTTTCTCACACCCTGTATATGGAAAGTTACTAACAAAGATGGAGTCCACGGTCACATTTCCACATAACATGCCTTTACATGTTTTGCTGATGCATAGTGGTTTCTGTGGACTCCTTGATGTCTGAGGCATCTTTAGGAAGAGACATATGGAGAGCTAGATTAAATTAATCTCAGTCTATCTAATTAAATTTAGATATTTAGATGCATGATTCACTTCTACATGGTATCACTTCACCATGTCCAATTGTTTTATTTTTGCTATTCACTAACTCAGTGCAGTGTTTGGATGTGTTATGCTTATAAGAAGCACACGGGGATCTTTTTCAGGGGAGAAGGCAATACACTGTGTTTATTGAGAATACAGTAGAGAAGCAGTTAGCATATGCTTCATAAAGACAAACACACACACGTGCGCACACACACGCACATACGCGTCCTGCAGATGGTGGATAGTTACCAGTCCATGGTGGCTAAGTCAGTCTTACTGTTGGGGTTCCTCCGAGGCTTGGCTTGCAGGACTGAACCCAGAGTCCCTTCTTATCCGTGTCAGCAGTTCCCATTCGAGTCTATGGGTTTTGCAGTATCATGCTGCAGTCATCCACCCTTAGGAGGTGTTAATTTGTGTTCCTTTGATGGTGATTGTCAGGGTTCCCATAGTTGTTTTTCACTCTTGGTGGGGTCTCTGCCTGTTTCCAGGGTTCGTCAATGCTGCCAATTCAATTCAGCCTCAAGACACAATGGATGTTTCAAAGGATCCACTTCTTCTTGATCACCTGGACATCTGAGAGAGCTTTCACTCACACACACCCTCCATCCACACCAAACAATTGTATAGAGTTTCAGACAAGATCGATAGTTACAAGGGGTACAACTTAATTTGCAATACTTAACAGGGAGCAAGGCCTTACAGTAACATTATCTCATCATGAGAGACAGAGAGAAATAGAAACTACAGAACTTATAAGTCATTATACATGAAATTATACATCATACTTATAGTCTTATAACCAGTACTAACTAAAATATATGTTTTTGCTACAGATGTATTTGCCCCAGTTAAGTTAAAATGCTGGGATGTGCTTTTGTGTCTTTTAAGGAAAAAAATTTTTATTTCTCTGAATTGCAGAGGACTTGGTTTTAGGATAATTCAAAACTGAGTATGTGGGATCACTCTATTGCTGGGGTGGGAAAATTCTGGCTAGTGAGCCAGATCAGGTCTGAAGTTAAATCCCTGGCAGGAGCCCTCCTCTATCTTTACCTGCACCTCTGCAGGTATCAAATGATTGCAGCTCTCATTGGCTGCTCCTGCCCTGCTGGGTGTAACCAAGGCTGGTGGAAGCCAGAATGGGACAATAGGCAGGCTGCTGAGGTGAGAGCTGCTGAAAGAAGGCTGTCTAGCACACAGGCACTCAGTGTATGACCTGCATGCTTGCAGACTGGAAGTTACAGCAGTGAAGCATTGAGAAATACCCAGACTTACAGAGTAAGAGGTGACACAAACGCTTACTAGTCTGGATTGCAGCCAAACCCATAACAGTGCTCCTTTCCCACTTCCCATTTATGAAACCTCCCTCCATTCAAGGGAGGTTTAGGTTGGACATTAGGAAAAAGTTCCTAACTGTCAGGGTAGTTAAACACTGGAATAAATTGCCCAAGGAGGTTGTGGAATCTCCATCTCTGGAGATATTTAAGGGTAGGTTAGATAAATATCTATCAGGGATGGTCTAGACAGTATTTGGTCCTGCCATGAGCAGGGGACTGGACTCGATGACCCTTTCAGTCCTAGTATTCTATGATTCTATGAAACCCAAAAGACAGCTCCAGAGATTGGCTTCTAATCAACCCAGCTATTGAAATAATATGGGAATTTCAAGTCAGAACTGAAATGCATTGGCAGAGTTGGGTTAGAGGAAGAATATACTTATATTGAGCGCATATGACTGCTTTATTGCCAGTATTTTCAGTTTCTTACTTTCAGTGTACATAGCCTACATATTTAAAAATAATTTAAATTATTAACAGAAGAACTTTGTATCCAAATTTGACAGCTTTCAGCAAGTCAGGTAGAAGATATATGTAGTCCAGTTTGAGGGTAATTAGGAAGAAGAATATCCTTTACCACTAGAAGCAGAAGTGTTATTTTTTGAAAAGAATCTACATAGGCATTTCTTGCAGAGGTATAAGCATGCAGACATATCTTTAGGTTACAACTTTGTAAAGACCTTCTTTAATTCAGTTCAACAACTTTCAGAATGCCTGGAAACCTTCCAAAGTTTAGAGTCCATTGATAGATTGAATCTATCTTAAAACTAACCTCATTTTAGCCTTATCAGTGTCTCCACCATTACACTGATGAGCAGAAAAAGGGCAAGACTTCTATAGAGAACAAAATAAGTAATGTATCATCTCCATTGTTAATTTTTTCTTTCCTATACAAATATAATTGAATACAAATATTACATCTGTCCCAACACAATTTATTTTAAAATGTTTCTCAGACCAAATGGCTCTGTCACTTGTTGAGAACAGTTTGCCTTTAATTTATACTGCAAGGGGCAATACTACACCATAATAAGGGCAGACCAAGAAAGTAACTAATTTTGAGTGTCAATTCTCTTCCTGGCTCCTACTTGCTCTAGGAAGATAGTAAGCTGCTGCTGGTATATTCCCATAGCAAATTACTTCCTCTACCAATTTAGCTAAACTGCACTAATCAGCACTTTAATGGTACAGATCAAGGTTTCATCCATTTCCATCTGTTCGCTCCCACTCAATGCCCATCTCCAGTGCCATGACACAGCAGGCATCTTACACCCCCTTGCTCGGGTGTGACAGTTCTCAGGTAATCCAGGACTATATTATCCCCGTCTCCAGCATGATGGTGACTTGCTTGTGCTCTACCTGGGTGTTATCCCTGACTCCACCAGCTTATTAAGCACTAAAACAATCTCGTCTGGGCCACACTAACCCTTAATCTGCCTTGGAGGTTAACAATAGGTCCTCAAGTCCCTATGAATCATTCCACTTTAGTGTTCTATCCCTTCTCCACTGAAAGGAGATCTGATACTCTTGTGAGCAGTCTAAGGAAGAGTATAAACTGCATCTTAAATTATTGTCAGGATCACTTCTTGCACAATAGCAGACTACTCAGACACACTTAGAGTGAAAACAACAATTTTATTATCTAAGGTCAGGTGTACACTAGACCTGGAAGATCAGGTTAATGTATGCAATTCCAGCTATGGAAAGGTACGTCTACACTTGCTTCCTATCTCGAGATAGGGATGCAAATGTAGTGTACCGAAATTGCTAATGAATCGCGTTATTGCAAAATAAAATGCCCCATGTAGCAGCATTATTTTGAGAGAAAACCCTTCTCTCAAAATAACTGTTATTCCTCATTGTGTTATATCCCAATATAACAGTTTATTTCGCAATAACACGATT
Source organism: Rafetus swinhoei (assembly GCA_019425775.1). NCBI lineage: Eukaryota > Metazoa > Chordata > Testudines > Trionychidae > Rafetus > Rafetus swinhoei. Next base: position 131,303,251 of record CM033424.1, read on the forward strand.
TCAAAATGGCGCCTGGACGCGATTATGCTAATTAAGCGCAGGATTTTAGCAATTTCAGTGCACTACATATGCATCCCTATCTTGAGATAGGGAGCAAGTGTAGACGTACCCTTTAAAGATACATATCTGGAGTTGGCTTAGCACCAAGCTTGGCTTAAGGTATCTTCACAGAGGAAGGCCAATGGGGGCCAACCCCTGTCGGCTTCCCTTACTCCTTGTGACTGCCAGATGGCTAATTAAGACCTGCTAAATCGAACACCAGAAGAGTGATCTCTGGTGGAGCAAGTGAAAATGTGGCTTAAGAGTTGAGAGTTAAAAGCAAGGATTCCTATAGACTAAATGTGACTTAGCAAGTTAACTTCTGTCTAATGAGATTTCTATCACCCCAAGAGCCCTTTGCAGTGTTTCAACCAGGCCTGGTTGAGATCCCATTTTCATGAATAGGAATGCACAGGTGAATTATTTCCTGCGTGCAGACTAAAGAGGTGTCTTACTTGCCTTCTCCTTATATCCCTCCAAAGTTAGTATCCAGAGCCAGAATAACACCCCTGTAGCTTATTTGCTGGAATATTGCCTCATGTTGATTTCCCATCCTTCTCCTGCCCCATTGACTTTGAATGTAAATGGGGTTCCCACTGTGTTGGCTTACAGTACTTAATTTACATGCCAACTCAGAGGAAAATAACATCTTTTGTTTGGCAAAAAACCCCTGTTTGTTAATCCCTGGACTGTTTGGCATCCCTAGGCCCATTGAGGAGCTGTGGTGTGAGGGGGAAGGGAATCCCCAGGCCCTGTGAAGAGGTGGAGGGGAGAGGGAAATCACATAGGAGCCTCACAGCAAGGGGAGAATTTCCATGTACTCATGTGGAGCAGCAAGGGAGGGGGAATGTGCAGGCCCTGCATCCTGTAGCTATAGAGGAGAGGGGGCTGGAGGGAAACCTTACCTGTAGAAGGTGGCATGGCTGGCAACACGCAGAGATCCATCCCCAGCTGGTCAGTCTCATGCTGGTGTGGCTGTCCCCCATGCTCACTCTACTGTATCCCATTTCCACTTGCTGCCTCTAGTGGTGAGTGTGAGGATCACATCCCTCCTCTCTGCTCCTGCCTTTCCATATTGTGGGAAACAGCCCCATTCCTACCACTTCCTATGTTCCCAGTATAAATAAACCCTGATCTTGCCTTAAGTTAGGGAAAGAGGAAGCTGCCTACCAAATTTGGTGGCTCTGACTATTCCCGTTTAGGAGGAGTTCTTGCACCAACAGATGGATGGACAGACACATTTCATTTTTTAAATATATATTATATAGATATATGTACATCTCTCCTTACATAGTATCTGTGCATACATTTCACATGCATGTATTGGCTCAGAGGTTATTGGGGTCACCATGGGCAAATTAGTCGAAACAATAGTAAAGAATAAAATTGTGAAGCATGTAGAAGAACATAATTTGTTGGACAAAAGTCAACATGGTTTCTGTAAAGGGAAATCCTGTCTTACTAATCTACTAGAGTTCTTTGAAGGGGTTAACAAACATGCGGACAAGGGGGATCCAGTAGATATGGTATACTTAGATTTTCAGAAAGCCTTTGACAAGGTCCCTCACCAAAGGCTCTGTGTAAATTACACGGCCATGGGATAAGAGGGAAGGTCCTTTCTTGGATTGAGAACTGGTTAAAAGACAGGAAACAAAGGGTAGGAATAAATGGTAAATTTTCAGAATGGAGAGGGGTAACTAGTGGTGTCCCCCAAGGGTCAGTCCTGGGACCAGTCCTGTTCAACTTATTCATAAATGATCTGGAGAAAGGGGTAAGCAGTGAGGTGGTAAAGTTTGCAGATGATACCAAACTGTTTAGGATAGTCAAGACAGAAGCAGACTGTGAGGGACTCCAAGAAGATCTCACCAAACTGAGTGATTGGGCAACAAAATGGCAAATGAAATTTAATGTGGATAAGTGTAAAGTAATGCACATCGGGAAAAATAACCCCAACTATATGTACAGTATGATGGGGCTAATTTGGCTACGACAAATCAGGAAAGAGATCTTGGAGTTATCGTGGACAGTTCTCTGAAAACTTCCACAGTGTGCAGCAGCGATCAAAAAGGCAAATAGGATGCTAGGAATTATTAAGAAAGGGATAGAAAATAAGACCAGAATATCTTACTGCCCCAGTATAAAACTATGGTATGCCCACATCTTGAATACTGTGTACAGATGTGGTCTCCTCACCTCAAAAAAGATATTTTGGCCTTGGAAAGGGTTCAGAAAAGGGCAACTAAAATGATTAGGGGTTTGGAACGGGTCCCATATGAGGAGAGGTTAAAGCGACTGAGACTTTTCAGTTTAGAAAAGAGGAGACTGAGGGGGGATATGATAGAGGTATATAAAATCATGAGTGGTGTGGACAGGGCCAATAAAGAAAAGTTATTTATTAGTTCCCTAAATAGAAGAACTAGAGGACACCAAATGAAATTAATGGGTAGCAGGTTTAAAACTAATAAAAGAAAGTTCTTCTTCACACAGCGTGTAGTCAGCCTGTGGAACTCCTTGCCAGAGGAGGCTGTGAAGGCTAGGACTATAACAGAGTTTAAAGAGAAGCTAGATAATTTCATGGAGGTTAGGTCCATAAAAGGCTATTAGCCAGAGGATAAAATGGTGTCCTTGGCCTCTGTTTGTCAGAGGCTGGAGAGGATGGCAGGAGACAAATTGCTTGATCATTGTCTTGGTCCACCTCTCTGGGGCACCTGGTGCTGGCCACTGTTGGCAGACAGGATACTGGGCTAGATGGACCTTTGGTCTGACCCAGTACGGCCGTTCTTATGTTCTTATGGGCATATACAGAAAGCCACAATCCTGTTCTAAGTCAGTATTATCTTCCAAGATCTTTGGGCAATAAAGAGAATGATGTGTGTAACAGATTTACAAAACAACAAGTGAACATCTTTACTAGCACAATGAAATGTTTTCTGTTCAGATAAATAAAAGGTGTAAATTGGGGAATGAAATAGTATTTTATTGGAGCAAACGCAGAATTAAAATCATAGTTGTTGTCCGTGATTTATAAGCGCAACAGCATCTATACTCATAGGAGCATTGGTTCTACTTCGGCAGTATTTATAAACTGGTTCACATCACAGTGGGACAAAAGCAAAAGCCTCCATTTTGTTAAAAAACATAGTGGGTATTACTTTTATTAACTAGAAAATGGTTACTGTAGACAGAAATCACCCTAGTGATTTGGTTTGGGGAAGCAGCATTAAAGACATGGTTTCATATGTGCCCAATTTTATATTTTGGCATCTTGCTGCTTCCTTTCAGAGTTTAACTGTCAAAGAAAGAAAACTGAAATGACAAGTGCTGACCCCAGGTAACCCTATTCTATGTGTTCTGTATCTTAAATCAGCAATTTCTGACTGCGAGAAACTTGTGGGGAAAAATGCTGATAAATTAATACAGATCTTGTTTTTAAAAGGAGTGGGGGAGAGCTATTTTAATCAAAACCCCATTAAAATAACAGAACACAGATGTGTACCTTCACAACGTAATTTCTTGCATGAACATTCATTGTGGCCTGTTTTATTCCCTAGACTCAGATTTTATTCAATCTATTTTAAAGCTTCTGTATACAAATGGAATACTCAGTCTCTTTGAATCTGACAGCTTCCACTTTCTTCAGAAAAGAATCCGAACTAGTTTTGATTCTTAAAAAAATCACTAATGACAGAATGACACTTTGCTGCTTAGTTCATAGTAGCTAAGGTTATTCCTGTCTTCGGAGTCTTGAAAACAGAGTCTCCAGTGTAGGGTGTGATGCAAAAAGATGTAATGACTGAAGCCCAGAACTCAAACAGAGTGCATCAGAAGACCAGACTATAAATTTAAAGTGTATGTACTCCAGCTGAGTAGTACTTGGTCCAGGAATAGTCTCAAAGAAATCACTTGAGACTGGTCATTAAATATGTCCTTTTTATTCATGTTAAATAGTAACTTAGGAGAAGTTGACCCTTAAACAGCTCCTTATTTCATGTATAGTATGAAAACATTTCTCAAATACAGCAAACATCCATGCAAATATTAGAAACTAAGACATTAAACTGTCAAATCCCTTCACAGCAACCAATCAAATAAAGCTTGCATAAAACACAATCCTCACCTGGCCCATTTAATACACGTGCATCAACCAGCATAATCAGAAGCAAACACTCCAACAAAGTACCCAAACTTTACCCCTGCACCAATACAACCATAAAATGTGAGACAAGCTGACCCCTCATATGTCCCTGGACTCAGCAGGCTGAGTTTAACAGCAATGTCACACTGCATCCTCATGAGCCTTTGGACTCAGTGGGCTGGATTAAACAGCACTTTAAGCTTCCATCCTCATATGCCCCTGGGTTCAGCACCCTCTATCCCCACTTTCACACCACAATCATTCACTGGTAAACCACACGATGAGGAAACCCCACAGGATTTTGGGCACTACATGGATCTTTAGCTTGGGTACAAGAAATGTTGTTGCAGAGTGAATGGGGAAGCCAAAACAACACCCCTTGAGGAAGAGTGAGTGAAAGAGAAAGAAAGAGAGAGAAGCGACCCAGCCTAACAATGAAAGTTATTTATTATATACAGGGCTCGACAATCTATGTAATCTACTCACCTGTGGCAAGTAGATTACATCCCGGAAGAGCTGGGTTCAGGCGATCTGCGCATGCGCAGAACGCCGGACAGCGCGGCTGGCAAGTGGGGCTCACCACAGCTTGGCGAGCCCTGATTATATATATATATATCTGTAGGGAGCCAAACACACAAAACAGTTACAATATTAAATCTAACAGTTACAACATTAAATCTAAATTGAAACTGATTACAAATGTTAGGGCTAGCTAACCATATAACAGTTTACATAGGTCGGAGTCAGGAGGCTAGGCTTAGAGAGACCTCACCACTCCGTGTAGCTTGCACTGATCGGGATTCCCAGATGGTGATGGGAGCTGGGGGTCCAGAGGGCAGGAGACAAGCAGAGCAGAGTCCCCAGCACGATCAGACAGGAGATGAAGAAGTCCCAATGGAACTGATGCAGTTTAAATCCAGGTATCAGAACAGTTTTTCTGGGACAAGGGTAGGAGTTTGTATAGGGATAGGACAATAGTTCAAAGAGAAACAGAGGCGAGACAATAGAGACTGATCACACCTGGTTATGGGTGATGTTCATTGAATGAGCTCACAATGCAACTGGGCAGTTTCAGTATTTTGGATGTCAACAGGATCATTACTAGAATTGATCTGGTAATGACTGTGACGGACCAGGCCGGGTCTGGGCACAGCTGAAGGCGTCCGCTCAGGGTGAATTGCTCAAATTCGGGGCTTCTTACAGCCCCCTGCTTGGAGACCCTCCCAAATAGGCCACAAACCAGTCCCATGGAGCGCTTCAGCTGCCTGCCTGAAGCCTCACTAGCAAAACCCCTCCGACACCCTAGCAATATCCGTGCCCCAGATGGCCCCGGGCCTCATACACAGGTGAGGGGTTTTAGAACTCAATCTCACCTTCCCCGAACAAGTTCTGTCCGGTTCCAAGAAACCAGCCACAGATTCCAGGTCAATATACACTCTGGTTCTTACCCACGAATCATGCTGAGCCAATCCTTTAGAATCTAACATCTAAAGGTTTATTACTAAGAGAAAGAAAAGCATGAGAGTAAGGTTATTAAAGTATCATACATTACATGCATCGAATCTCCCAGTTCTTGATGCAGGCTTGCAGCAGAGATGTTATAGCTGCTGGCTTAAAAGTCCTTGGTGCACATCCTATGTCAGGATGGGTCCACAGTTCTTCCCGGCTCGTGAATCCCTGCGAGGCCACATCTGGGGTCAGGAGCAGATCTGGAGACCAACATGGAGTCGACCACATGGCATATTTATACTTCCTTCCTGGTCTCTTCTTGGATGCAGCATGTCACCTGGCCCTTGGCCTATCCCTGTGTCCCCTGCTGGTAGCCCTTAGGTATCAGTCACCATTCTTGAGGTGTGTCCTTGGCCTATAGAGGGCTATTGTTCCAGAGCTTTGCTCATTAGCATGTCCATGGGCAAACATTCCTGGCCCATTACTCAACCCCATACAGAGAAACTTCCAGTCTCCATACAGAGTACCTATTCATAACTCCACACACAGACATTATACAGATATATGAAGAACATATACAGAATCAGTAGAAAGTAAGCTTTTGTTTGACACCTCACACGGCCCCCTTTGTACCACCTTTTGGGGCAAACACCCCCCCCCATGGGTGCAGCAGTGTTATGGCTGCTCCCCTCAAAATCCAGTAACGTGACAATGACTAATTTGGGTGTGAGCAGGCCTGGGTTCATTTGCATCTGGAGCAGAGATTTCCCATCAGTCAGTGCTTCTCTGATTTCGGTATCCCATAGTTCAGTGCGGTTCCTGCTTTGGAAGAGCTGGTCTCCATTTTGTATGCTAATGAGATGTCCCTCTGTTCTATCTTCAATGCAAATGAGGCTGGGGTATTTCCTTAGTTTAGGTGGGTCTTCCCCGGCCTTTTCCTTGCTTTGTCTGATTCTAGAAGACGCCGGGGATGGTTTTCCATGAATGTCACTCCTTGGCTCCCCAAGAGCACAGGGCTGGTAGGTAACACATGAGTCTGTCTCAACCTCTCCAGGAGCCCTTATTTATACAGCCCCAGCTGGGCCCGAATTGGCTGTCTGCCTCAGCTTCTGGCTCCACTGCTCCAGCCCTCTCCCAGGGCTGTGTTTTAACCCTTAAAGGATCAGTGCAGGGCAGATGCCCTATCATAATACCAATATTGTAAAATTGCAAGGAATCAGTAGCGAGGCTGCCCACAGACCTGAAGGGGAGGAGCCCCTCATTGAATCCTGCTGGGCAGAGTCACACAAAGCTCAATCTACCCAACGGAAGTCAGTGGGCTGGACAGGAAGTATAAAAGGCAGGCCAAAGAGCATAGTAGGGCCCAGCTGCTGGAGAAAGTACATACTTTTTAAAAGACCCTGAATTGGACCAGTAGTATGGATCCTGAGGGAAAAGCTAAGGGTGCAGTTGAAAAGGGGCCCAAGTGACTTCAAAGTGCATCGGGGGGCTCTGCCATTTAAGAAGAGATCCGCATGCCTCCCAGCTGAGAGGTGGCAGATGCCCATTCCCCCAATGTTGCTTTATCCTGCTGCAGCTGAGTGCTCCTGGGACCTTCCTGCTAGCTGTGCAGAGCAGGGGGTTGGAGTGCAGATTTCAGGGTGTCCCCTGACTCTGTACTCGGTCTCTGCAGAGCAGGGGACACAGGAGGGAATTCTGGCTCAAGAGGACTCGGGGGGAGCTATTTCCTTCCATTCTGGTGAGCGTGCAAGCGCATGCATACATACACATAGTCCCATCTGTGTCACACTGCCTCACACTCACAGGCTGTGTCTACACTGGACCCCTTTTCCGGAAAAGGGATGCAGATGAGACAAGACGGAATTGCAAATGCAGCGGGGATTTAAATTTTCCCCGCGGCATTTGCATGAATTTCAACTGCCGCTTTTTCGGCTCGGGGCTTTGCGGAAAAAGCGCCAGTCTAGACAGGGATCTTTTCGGAAAATAAAGCCTTTTCCGAAGGTCCCTTATTCCTGATTTTAAGAGGAATAAGGGACCTTTTGGAAAAAGCTTTTATTTTCGAAAGATCCTGTTTAGACTGGCGCTTTTTCGGCAAAGCCCCGAGCAGCATGTTCATGCAAATGCGCGGGAAAATTAATCCCGCTGCATTACAATTCGACTTGTCTCATCTGTATCCCTTTCGGAAAAGGTCCAGTGTACAACCACACATCCACCTGTGTCACTCTCTTTCCTCTCTCACACACACTTACACTGTCTTGTCTCTGTGTCACATACACGTCCTAACACATCATTGTATTATTTTTGTTGTTACTTCTTCATATTTCCTGCAATGCACATATATGCTCTGTCATTTTATTCTTTCAAGGTATGCTATTTAAGTGTTTTGACTGGTCTATGCATTTCATCATTTTTATTTCTCTTACACTTAAATTTAATTCTTTGAGTAGTGCCTAATCTGTGCTTGCTGGAGTAATTATCTCTATGGTCATTTTTGAAAATATATATTATAAATAGATTTTTGGCTTCTACTGGTGGTGCATATCTGCACCTACCTCAGTGTACAAAACAAAAAGTATTGCTCACACAGATGAAAAAAGTAAGGGGGAACACGCCAGAAGTGCAGGTGCAGCACTATCCAAATGTCTGCAGACCACACCTTAGTGGGCCCATTGTCTATTCTGCCCTAGGGCCTGGAATTGCTGTCAGCTGGCCTGGAACCAAGGACTGGCCAGGATTGCATGGGCTTTTTATAAAATTGAACACTGAAGAGCTACAAGCCCTGACTGAGGCCCTCTTCCCCCTACAGAACTAGGTACACCCGGAGGGCGAGTTAGGAAGTGGCTCATGGTTAGCTGACCCTGGTCTGGCTGCAATGCTACTGGCAACTGGGTCAGAATGTTGCAGTCAGGATTCCCACTGACCCAGTGGCAGGCTTTTCTATCACTGCTAGGATTCTAGGCTGAAATGCAGTGGAGTGGGCAGACCTGCATCCCCCCTGATGCCCCAGTCTGTGGGTGGCAGTCTCCTCCTCTCTTAGACAATAAGCCTACGGTTGTCAGCCTCCTGTGCCAGAGCTAGGAAGCCAAAATGTGTGTCTACTCAGCCTTAGGGCAGGCCCGAGCCCCTAGACTCTTTGCCCCCCTACACTGAGCAAGGGCCTGAGTTAAATAACTGTTTGACACTCAGCTTTAGTGCAAGCCAGGCTCCTTTGCTGCTGCTTAGCTCTGAACTAAGAGCCAGGACTAGATAACTGTTGGTTTGCTCAACCTAAGTTGCAGGCTGAGGCCAGAGACTCTTTACTACCCTGCCCCAACTAAGGGATGGGATTCCATGACTATGACTGTTGTTCAGCCCTGAGCAGAGACATGTGCACATGGCTCTAGTCACCATACTGATTCCCATGTCTTGTGACTGGTAATGATTTAGTGGGGTGGGCTAGCCACCAAAAGACCCAGAGTGGGAGAGACTCCGATGGACTATAGAAACTGTCCAAATATGTTATGTAAGGTATCTGGAAAATGTCATTATTTGCAAAGTATCATAATCTTGTTTATGTGTTTGTATCACCTTAGTATTGTATGTTACAGATATGTATGTTACATCTGTATTTCCAGACTGATGCTATGCATCTTGGTGGCACCCACAGGCATATTGGCATCAGCACTAGCTACTCTGCTTTGACCATCAAGGGACATCAATTATTATGAACTCATTGAAAGCATCAGGGACCACACCTTATGAATCAATGAGGCATTAGGGGACATGCCCATGGATAGAACACTAAGGCTACGTGGTGGGGAGCTTGTGTTTGAAACACAGAAAATACAAGCTGCATGGCAAAAGACTACAAAAATCACCTGCATCATCTCCATTTGTCTTCATTCCTGCTTCTTACCTCTGGAGGGACTTTGCTACAAGCTGAAGCTCTGAACAAAAGACTGGATGAGCCATCCAAGCTTGTAAGTGTGTTCCAGAGGGACTCGAAAGCCAACAAACCAATAATACAAACCAATAATGCAAAGAACCTGATAAATGATCTTTGAAGTGTTTGTGTGTATGTGACTGCTTTATTATTTAACAATTCTCTTCTTGTTCATTATAATAGGGCTGTCAAGCAATTAAAAATTAATCTTGATTATTCATACAATTTTTAAAAATCATGATTAATTATATGATTCAATCATGCTGTTAATACTAGAACACCATTTATTTAAATATTTTAGCAGTTTTTTACCTTTTCAAATATTTTTATTTCAGCTACAACACAGAATACGAAGTATACAGTGCTCACTTTATATTTACCTTTACAAATATTTGCACTGTAAAAAAACCAAAAATAGTATTTTCAGTTCCTCTAATACAAGTACTATAGTGCAATCACCTTATCATGAAAGTTGATCTTACATATGTAGATTCATGTGCAAAACTATAACTGCATTCAAAAATGAAACATTATAAAACTTTAGAGCCTACAATCCCACTCGGTCCTACTTCTTGTCCACTCAGACCAACACATTTGTTTACATTTGCAGGAAATAATGCTGCCTGCTTCTTATTTACAGTGTCACCTGAAAGTGAAAACAGAAGTTTGCATGACATTGTTGTAGCCAGCATAACAAAATATTTATGTCAGATGCGCTAACGATTTGTATGTCCCTTCACATTTCAACCACCATTCCAAAGGTCATGCATTCATGCTTCTAATAGATTCTTCTCAATAACAATGCAAAGCAGTGTGGACCAACACATATTCATTTTCATCATCTGAGTCAGATGCAATTAGCAGAAGGTTGATTTTCTTTTTCAGTGGTTCAGGTTTTGTAATTTTCAACTTATGAAAGCATGTTCCACACCTTGTCCTGCAGATTTCGGAAGACACTTCAGATTCTTAAACCTTGGGTCAAGTGCTGTAGCTATCTTTAGAAACCTCACATTGGGGCCTTCCTTGTGTTTTGTCAAATCTTCTGTGAACATGTTTTTAAAATAAATGACACATGCTAGGTCATCATCCGAGACTGCTATAACATGAAATATATGGCAGAATGCAGGTAAAACGTTGTCCCCCCAAGGAGCTGTCACAAATGTAATTAAAGAAATGTAATTAAGACTTTTTTTTTTTATACAAGCATCATCAGCATGGGAGCATGTCCTCTGGAATGGAGGCACAAAGAATATACAAATGTTTAGCATATCTGGCATGTAAATACTTTGTAATACCTGTTACAAAAGTGCCATGGAAATGTCTGTTTTCACTTTCAGGCAACATTATAAAAAAAAAGTGGGCAGTAGCATCTCTCGCAAATGTAAACAAACTTGTTCCTCTTAGTGATTGGCTGAAAAATAAGTATGACTGAGTGGACTTATAAGCACTAAAGTTTTGTATTTTGTTTTTGAATGATGTCACAATCTAAATTTGGAAGTTGCACTTTCATGGTTAAGAGATTGTATGACTACTTATGAGGCAACTTGAAAAATACTATTTTTTTGTTTATAATTTTACAGTTTAAAATTTAATAAAAGGTATAAAGTGAGCACTGTACACTGTGTTGTAATTAAAAATGTAGAAAAACATCCAAAATATGTACTATGTTTAAATTGCTATTCTGTTGTTTAGAAGTGTGACTAAAATTGATTAATCACGATTAATTTTTTAAAATGCAATTAATTTTTTAAGTTAATCACATGAGCTAACTGCAATTAATCGACAACCCTACTTTATAGTTTACCTTTAGTTTTAAATGTTAAAGAATTGGCTGAGATTTTTGGCTAAGATTAACCTAATATTGATCTGACAGTGTGACTGGCCCCTTGGGGTTCAGAAGAACATTTTGGATAGTAAGTAGAGCTTTTAAACAACTTCTCATCTTTACTGCACCTAGGTACTGATTGGGAGGTAGAGAACTGGAATGTGATATAGGGGGCTATGTGATTTCTTTTTTTCTACTTCATAACCAGTGTGGGAGATGTGAACAATTTGTGACAAATGCAAAGTAATGCACATTGGAAAACATAATCCCAACTAAAGGTATAAAATGATGGGGACTAAATCAGCTCTTACCACTCAAGAGAGAGATCTTGGAGTCATTGTGGATAGTTCTCTGAAAACATCGATTCAATGTGCAGCAGTAGTCAAAAAAGCAAATAGAATGTTAGCAATAATTTTAAAAGCGATAGAGTATAAGACAGAGAATTTCCTATTGCCTCTATATAAATCCATGGTACACCCACATCTTGAATACTGCATGCTGATGTGGCTACCTCATCTCACAAAATATATGTTGGCATTGGCAAAAGTTCAGAAAAGGGCAATCAAAATTATTAGGAGTTTGGAATGGCTGCCATATGAGGAGACATTAATAAAACTGGGACTTTTCATCTTAAAAAAGGAGGCTCAGGGTGATATGATAGAGGTCTATAAATGGGTCCATCAATGCTTATTAGCCAACATGGGTAGGAATGGTGTTCCTAGTCTCTGTTTATCAGAAGCTGGGAATCGGTGACAGGAGATGGATCACTTGATGATTCCCTGTTCTATTCATTCCCTCTAGAGCACCTGGCATTTGCCATTGTCAAAATACAGGATACTTGGCTAGATGGACCTTTGGTCTGACCAGTATAACCTTTCTTATGTTATTGGTTGAAGAGTTTCACTTTGGTGTTAACCACAATTTTGGAAGTATCTGCTCTCTGTTTTGCGGATAGCCTTGACCTTGGCATTTCTAGTAAGTTTGCCCCAGGCAACCATGTGCCAGACTTGGGTTGCTGAGATGATACTGAGGATGCTGGATGGCTGGGTGAATACTTCAGGGTAATATGATATCTGGATACTCAGTTTGGGAGGTGCTGGGCTATTTCATGGACAGCTGTCTGAGGTGTGAGTTGCCAGAGTTGCTGGGGTTGCTGGAGGTGCTGCTAAGGTAGGTGCATGTATACTAGTTGCCTGGATTCCTACGATATGTGTCACTGTATACAGACAAACTGACAAATTTCCATTGATAATCATCAAAATGTATAGAGGCAAAGTAAGAAAAATGCTACTTGAGAACTTAAAGACAATCTTTACTTTGTATATTTTGGCAAATGTTGCTGATAATTTGCATTTTAATAATCTGGCCCTCATACTCTCTACTGTGAAAATTCAAATAAATGAAAAAATGGAAAAAATGTTTAACCCATAATTTTGCATAATTATTAAAAATTTTAATCACTAAAAATTGAAAAGTGTTTAAACAAATATTGATATTATCCATCAAAATCAATATGTTAAATCTTTTTTCAATTTTGAGTAATTTAAATTTTAACAATTTTATAGATAGGGTTGGCAAAATTCATATATGTAATCTGGAAAAAAGAGATTGGTTCCATTTTAAACAGATATATTGGAATTGGGAAAGGTACAGAAAAGGCAACAAATTATTAAGGGTTTGAAACAGCTTCCTTGTAAGTAGAAATACATAAGACTGGTCTAGTGGTCTATAGCAGACACCAACTACAACCTCACCCCGTTGCTTCCACCTCTAAACTAACCCATAGACTCTCAGCAGGCTTTTCTCCCTTGATATACTGGAGCTCTGAGCAATCATACTGCTCCCTTACATACAGTGCAACTCCTCCTCCTTTTCTCCCCCACCTGTTCTTCCTGAACAGTTTATACCCTTCCATGACAGTGCTCCAGTCATGCGAGTCATCTCACCAAGTCTCCGTTATTCCAATCAAATCATAGTTCTTTGACTGGGCCAGGGCTTCTAATTCTTCCTGTTTGTTTCCCCAGCTTCTTGCATTCGTGTACAAACACCTTAGATAACCAGTTGATTGCCCTACCTTCTTTGATTCAGGGGTCCTCCTTTTTTGCTCATTCCTTCTTGTTTTTCTTCCTGGTATCCGACTTCCCCACTTACCTCAGGGCTTTGGTCACCGTCCCCCAACGAATCTAGTTATTAGCCACACTTGCTTAGAGATTTCCCCAAGTTTGTTCCAAAATACAACACAATAATGTTGCCTCTTCGATCTTTGTGATGGGTGGGGACCCCCTTGGGACTGTCACTTGAAGCACTGAAACCCCATTGAGTCTGCTTTCCCTGACTGTCTGTGGACCCTGTAACTCTTTTTGAGCCCAGCTCTCCACCCTGCTTCAACCAAGACATAGGGACAAGACCACACCCTCAAGGCTGCAGACACACAATTTAAGCAGTGATGTATGAGACCCCTTCTGACACTCAAGTACACAGCTCCTCTGAGAACTGAACCCCAGATAAATCCATCTTATGTTATATAGGGAAATTTGACCTCTTTCTCAATACAGAGATATACAGATTCTTTGATCAGCTCCAGGTGACATTTACACGGGATTTATCAATAAACAAAAGTGATTTTATTTAGTATAAAAGGTAGGATTTAAGTGGTCATAAGAGATAGCACACAGAACAAAACAGGTTACTAAGCAAAATAAAACATCATGCAAGCTAAGATTAATACACTAAAGAAACTATTTACATGTAATATTTCATCTTTAAAAGGTGTTCTAATAATCTTCACAAAGTAGACATCCCTCCAACCTGAGCACAGTTTCTTCACCCAGTTCCTTCGTAGTTGTTTCCAGCAGTCGTCTGCGGTGGGGTAGGCAATTACCTCACTCCCCACACTTAAATAGGATTTGCATAAAACAAATCCTATTTGTTTCAGTTTCACCCTCTCCCATCTTCTCATGGAAAAGTAGTTTAAGATGGAATCCAGTATCAGGTGATATGGTCATATGTCTCCACAAGGCCCCTGACTAACATGTCCACAGGAAGGTTGAGCTACATTGTCTTTTGCTAATGGGCCATCACAGTCCTGAATTATAAGCAGTGGGACTGACCCAAAGTGGCAAATATGCTGTCAACTCACAGGGGCAGGACCCAACAGGGCTCTGGATTTGCTTCAAGACGGAGTCAATTAGGGATAGTTGCTATTATTAATCTCACTACGTCACTACTATTACTGGCTTAATACTGCCAGATGGTTACACAGCTATAGCAAATTAATACACCAATAAGCACAGGCAGAGAGATGAATGAAAGAGTAACAGGCACTTGGAAATGCTTACGCCCCTTCAGTCTGTGGGGAGTCCCGTTCCGGTCACCTCGCACCCAGCTGCAGTGGACATGGCTCCAGCTAGGAGGATCCAGGGAACCCTTTGAGGTCTAGGTCCCTGGTGAGATTCAAAGGGCATAGGACTCCCTACACTAGTTACAGTACAGTTGTTCACCGGGTGTGCATGTACCTGGCTCAACACCATTCTTATCACTCTTACGGCTGAGACTGAGGTCAAACTTGTTTACTGCTCAGTAGTTTCCCAGCTCAAGGCATGAGTTAAAGCTGATAAAGCCCAGCTGCTGTTTGGGCTTGCAGGATCCCAGGCTATGCTAAGCTGGATACAACAGGGATGTAAACTTCCATCTCTGGCCTGCTGAGCTGCAGGACCCACATATGACTTTTATGTGACATATGCAGTTACAGATATGCAGTTCAATATTCCTAATTTGATCTATAAAAATGATACATGCATACAAAGGGGATAATCATATTCAGTATATTAAAAATCTTCCAATGATATTCCACATGAAATATCTTGCATAAAGTACAAAGCAGTCATTCATATTCATATGCATAATCTCATAAATAATATGGACTGCCCCATCAAAATCTATACTTGACTTTTTTTATTTCTATTTTCTCTCTCTTTCCCTCCCTTCCTTGTGTGCATCCCCAGGATGCTGTGCCCATAGTCACCCTGTTCTCACTATGCTGCAGCTGCATTCTCCAGTCTGCCCAGCAAAGTGAGACAAGACCCAAAATGGTAATACAGACTTCATCTTCCATTCGGGCATCATCCCGATTTCACTGTTGACTTTACAGTGCTGGGTTTTGTACTAATAGGATGATGTCATGGTGAAGAGAGAAGGTGGAAAACAGCTTCATCTCTGCATCATTTTAAGTTACTGTTTATACCTGATCATAAGCCCAGTAGGTCATAAACTGACCCCCTCCCCACCAAGTTACAGAAAAAAAAAGTTTAAAACACAATGACTCATATATAAGTTTACTCTATATTAGTGCTTTACAAACTTCAGATCCCAGCTCGTCTGCATAAGCCACTGGCAAATCTGCATGTTTTGTTTACCAGGAGCATCTGCAGGCTCCCAGGGTCTGTGATTTACTGTTTCTGACTAACACAAGTGGCAGGAAGAGGCAGCCATCGCTTCCCTCAGCCCGCACTGCTTCCCACAGCTCCCATTGGCTGGTAACAATAAACAGCAGCCAATGGGAGCTGAAAGGCTCCATGCCTGCAGACTCTGTGAGCAAACATATCTCTTGGCATGCCAGCAGCTTACCCTCACAGGCTGCGAGACTAAGTTTGCTGACCACTGTAGTAGATGTAGTACAAGACTTGCTTCTTTTAAAAAAAAGTACTAACATTTTATTTTTATTTAAATTGTATTTACATAAAATTTTATCCTTCCACTTAACAAAATGCCAGATCTTTCAAGACAATCAGAAAAATACAATGAATGATAATACTATGACAAGTGTCAGTCTGCTAGGGTATGTCTACACTACAGCGTTATTTCAAAATATCTTATTTCGAAATAGTTAATTTGAAATAAGTTATTTCGAAATAACGTGTCTACACACAAAATGCATTTTGAAATAGCGTTTTGCTATTTTGAAATAGCGCATCCACACTGAGTGGACGCTGACTCACATTTAAGGTCATCCGGAACCAGGTGCAGCAGGGCATCAGGTCAGGAGTTACTTTGTGTGGCTGCTGCCTGAGGCTATTTGAGGCCTGTGCTTAAAGGGCCCCCCCGGACAGCTGGTTCTCAGCTTTCCCTGCTTGCTTGCTTACCTCGATGAGGGACAGCAAAGCACTTTGTCTCTGCGTGCTCTGGTTGCCTCACTCAGGACACCACAGCACTCTGCAACATGGAGCCAGAGCTGCCCCTGGGCACTCTGGTGCTTCTCGTGGATGAGTTGCTGTGAGCCTGGCTGCACTTTCTGCAGGCTGCCATGTGGGAGGTCCATCGGGGGGCTGTCAGTATCCAGGAAGCCCTGCGGGAGAGCTTCCACCCTGAGGAGCACTAAAAGCCTCCCTGGTCTGCCCCGCTGGGGGCTTGTGCCTCATTCCTCCCTCACATCCTTCCACTTATCCCTCCCTAACCCCCCTTCCTGATGTCAAATAAAATACATTTATTTTCATTAACACAAACTCTCTTTATTTAACAAAACTGGGGAGGGGGGATGAAACTCTGGTGAGACTGGGGAAAGAAGGAGGGAGAGGGGAGAAGAGAGGGTGGGAGAGGGGAGGGGGAAACCTGGGAGGAGGGAGCTGGAGGGGGGGAAGCAAGGGGAAGAAGTTGGAGAGGAAGCTCAGGGTTGAGGATCTCGCCGGACCAATTTGATTTTCATGCAAACCTGCTCCTGGGTTCACATGTGGCCTTTGGTGGCCAGGCTGGCAGCTATCCCGCCATAGACGGCCGCGTTCCTCCGTCTAGTGCGGAGATCATGGACGTTGGGGGCATCCCCCCCAAACCTGAATAAGGTCCATGATCTCCACCCTGGACCAGGAAGGCGCCCACCTTCTCCGGGCTCTGGCAGGCTCCTGGGAGCTGGCAGACTGCTCCTGGGGAGTGGTGGAGAGCTGGCTGCTAGTGGCTTGCAGGCTCATGTTTTGGGGCCACTGGGTCGGGGTAGTGACTGCTGGCTCTGGGCTGGCACAGGCACTGTGGCCAGAATCAACCCCTTTAAGGGCTCCTTAAGGGGAGGGAGAGGAGTGTTCTTGGTTGAGGCTGGAGTGGCCACCAGGGCACCCTGGGAAGGCTGGAGGCCCCCTATTTCGATATAAGTGTCTACACAGCACTTATTTTGAAATAGCTATTTCAAATTTGGCATTATTCCTCATGGAATGAGGTTTACCAAATTCGAGATAAGCACTCCGCTATTTCAAATTAATTTTGAAATAGCAGTTTGGCTGTGTAGATGCTAAGAAAGTTATTTCGAAATAAAGGCTGTTATTTTGAAATAACTTTGCTGTGTAGACATACCCCTACTGACTGAGTAATTTGATCTCTTTGGTCATGTTGACCACTGGACCTCCTAAGTCTCTAGGCAATCTGAAAATATAATGTGCAGAATCAATGAAATCTTTAATAAAATGTAAATAGCCTGTTATTATTCCAGACATGCCAATATGCAGGGCTTCTTTGAAATAAACCATGAACAATTATAATTTGACAGTGTTAAAGCAGATGACATTCCACTATAAACTTCTACAAAATCTACAAATTATTTTCATACTAGTATTTAAAATGAACAATGGTGAAATCAAAAGAAAATGATCTGCTTATGATGCAGCATTTAAACTTAAAGTTATTGAATATGCAGTAGCAAACAATAATTGTGCTGCTGCTCGTGAATTCCTCATCCATGAGACATAGGGAAAAGAATTGTGAAAAAATTAAGCAACAGTAAAAGACATGCCAAGAAGCAACCAAAAAAAAAAAAAGGCCAATAACGTGCACTTTATTTCCTGGGCTGGAGAAAGATCTCAATGGTTGGGTTGTTGAAAGTTGAAAAAATGGGTACCTTGTCACTAGAACTGGAATTCATCTGCATGCTCTGGAAATATCAAAAGACGACAAATACAAGTCAGAAAAACCATCAGTGTTTGTCACATCATCGGGTTGGTGTACTCACTTCATGAAGCATCATGGTCTCTGTCTTCAGCAGCAAACAAAGATAGCAGAAAAGCTGCCAAGACACCTGGAAGACCAAAAAAAAAAAACTTTCCAACAGTTTATTATAAAAAAATCTAAAGGAATATACATTTGATCTGTTACAAATAGGAAATATGGATGAAACACCAATGATATTTGATCTCCTGAGCAACAAAATAGTAACTGGTGTTGGTGAAAAAACAGTTGAATTAAAACCACTGGCCATGAAAAAATCCCTTTTATATTGATTTTATCATGTTTGGCTAACGGATCAAAGCTCTGCTCTGTTATTATTTTCAAAAGAAAAACTTTGCCTAAAACTGAAATTTCCTGAGGGTGAAAAGAGATGAACGGATGAAAGTGGGACTATTGAATGTCTGGGAAAAGTGTGGAATAAGAGACCCAGAGCACTTCTCAAGAAACCTTATGACATGTTCAGGGTACACAGGATGGATGAGGTGAAACGTGGCTAAAAAATGAAAACTACTTTGGCTGTAACAGGCTTAACTTCTGTTCTACAACTGCTTGATGTTTGCCTGAACAAACCCTTTAAAGACAGGCTATGCAAAATGTGGTCTGACTGGATGTGCTCAGGCATGATGAAGTTGACAAAAGGCAGGAATCTTATGAAGCCCCAAATCAATCCAGTTTCCCAGTGGGTAAAGGATGTGTGGCAGTCCATTCCCTTGGAAATGATTGAAAAGTCATTTTGGAAATGCTGTATCAGCAATGTGCTTGATGGGTCGGAAGATGATGCCATATTTTCTGATGACACATTGGAGGCTGATGACAAGGAATTTGAGTCTGACGACATTGCTGACATCTACAACGACAATGAAGGAACAGCTATGACTGAAGCTGAATTGAATGAACTGTTTGGTGAATTGGAGATGGATTCAGAGTTTGAAGGGTTTTAAGACTTTAAAGAACTGCATTAGAGTGATATGAGACGTTAAAACATGGACTGTAAATCTGAAGGTGTGTGAATACATATTTGTTTAGTTTTTACAACATGTTTTTGGTAAGATTGCGTTAAATAAATCTACTAAAATTTGTGTTTCTTCTGACCCCAACTTTAAAATACAGCAGAGTCTGCAGCATGATCAGACTGCTGGCTTGCCAGGACATTTGTACATTTGGAGCGTCTGCAGGCACAGCACCTCTCAGCTCCCATTGGCTGCTGTTCACCATTCCCAGCCAATGGGAGCTGCGGGAAGCAGTGTGGGCCAAGGTATGTCCTGGCTGACACTTCCCATCACTCCTGTTGACCTGGAATGACAAATGACAGTGACTGGAAGCTGAGGGGCTCTGTGCCTGCAGACAGTCCAGGTACATCAAATGCCCCAGTACGCAGGCGATTGGAAATGAAGTCTGCCAACCCCTGTCCTCCAGTGGAAAAAAAATGTGAAACGCAAAGACCCAATCATAAGCTGACCTTCACTCTTTACAGTGTGATTTTTATTTTAAAAAAAATCTTATCATTGAGTTTATACGGTACTTGTTGATAATATGAATCCATGACATGAATCAGGTTGAGAGATTCTATAGAATCTTACACATAGTAAGTTTCTGTAGGATTCATATACACCAAGATTGTCACATATATATACCTAAAAGCTGGTCTTCTCAATTCATATTTATTCAGCTAATTAAGCACAAGTGAAGAATCCTTCCTGGAGCTTCATCTAAATTTCTCATCATAGATGGCCCAGGTGGAAAAGCTGCTCCCAAATCTGACAGATACCCAGGGATTCCTGGGAAGCCAAGGCTTTCTACATATATGGAAGGCTCCACAGCAAAAAATAAAATAATGCTGTGGCGTCCAACAAAGCTGCACAACCAGAGCATGCACTGTTAAAGCTTTGCTGTCCCTCGTAGAGGTAGGCAAGCCCGCAGCAGAACCTGAGAAACGGCTGTCTGGGGGGGCGTCCCTTTAAGCACATATCTCAGATTGCCTTAGGCAACAGCACCCAGAAGTAATTGCTTACCTAATGCCCTGGCTGAAGTGGTTCTGGGTAGCCTTTTAGGCAAGAGAGCATCCAATGAGCGTGAATGTCTCTCTTTCGAAAAACCAGATCGCTTTTTCGAATGCGCTTGTGCAGTGTGGACGCTCTCTTTCAAAAGAAGTTTTTTCGAAAGAGATCTTCCGAAAAAGCTTCTTTCAAAAGAAACTTGCAGTCTAGATGTACCCTAAGTCAACACAAATTGAACTCTACATATTAAAGATTTACTGAACAACAGTTCAGTAAAAAACAACAGCCCATGCTGTTATATTTTGGCTACACTATGTATAATGCTTCATTTTAAGCAATAAGCCTACAAATCAACGCATGGGCTTAAGAATGTAAAGAATAGGAAGTCTTTTTAATACTAAACTTTTCAGCTCTGCCAAGCAATGATGCCCAAGATTTATATAAAACAACTGCTGGAACTGTCTTATAACAAGATTTTCTACTGATTTATATTATAATTGTTAGATGCCAGTTGGTTAGATTGGGGGGAAAAAAAGAAAAACAATATAAGGAGAAAATAACTGTGTTACATACAGTTCTGGTTCTGAAACTTTTGAGTTTAAGATCAGCTTCATATTCACCTTTTGGGAAACTGAACCCTTTCAATATTTCCTTTCCCTCTTTCTTCTGTTTTCTTCATTGTTTTACACATGGAGAAGATGGAAGTAATTCAAACTGGCAGTTACAGGCAAATTTGGTGGTAAAAATAGGAACTAAGAGCTTGGAGCTGTTTCACAAGATAATTTCTTTATCATTGACGTTTATGCACAGAAGGAACAGATTAGTGCAGCTTTTAGCTCACTGGATGAACTCTGGAAGTATCAATTATAAAAACAACGTTTTTCATAAAGGGCATATACTACAGTATCTCTGTTTCTTGCCCAACATTTTGGGTATTTATAATTTAATACATTTGCTCCCAAACAATATAAGGGCCACTGCTCTTGGTTTCCTCTTGCCCACCAAGATGAAACAGATGAAAACTCAGAAGAAGAGCTAGTCAAAATGTTTAAAAAATTCAAAATATCAGTTAAAATATTTCCTGAAAAATATCACAAAAAGCTCATGATACCATCTATATGTTTTGTTAGTCTATAAAGTGCTACCAGACTATTTGTTGTTTTTTCAGTTTACAGAGAGAAGGAATACAGGTGTACTTGCCCTGAATTGACAGTCACTCAGGCCAAGTAGATGGTAATGGAGAGTAAACTTTTTACTCAACTCATTGTAGAAGTTGAATCATACTTATATCACTTAAGCTGAAACTTTCCTACCTAAGTGCAGGGTTGTAGTCGGGAAAACCACCAACAGAAAGGTATGCACTCATGAATATGTAGCTGGGTTAGTTTCTGCTTGGCCCTTAGCAGGTGGATATTAGAGGGAGAAGGCATAAAAAGCCTCCTTCTTTCCCAGCCCACATAAGAACTGTGTAACACTGCTATCCCTGTACTTAGAGACTGCTCTATAATTACCTCCTGAGAACACAACAAAGGGAAGTGAGGGATGGAGATTTTCAAAAAGTAGGTTGAGCGGTGACTCTTACGTACTCTCTTTCTCTCTCTCAATACAATGGGCCAGCTACATGGTGAGGAGCACGCTACATTTCTTAAAGAAGTACGGTAGTGATGAGTGATGCATTTTTCCTATGCTTTGTTGAATTCTTCTCTAAGACAGAATGACTCTTGTACTCAGAAACAATCTCATCTTTAAATACATAACCAAATAATGCTATCTGCAGTGTTTAATTAGAAGATTTGAGTATCACATAGTAATATTAAGAAATCTTAATACAAAGGAATACTAACCTTGCAACATGATGAAGTCCGTTCAAATAGCAGTCAATAAAATGGATTAAGAAAATTATCCATATAATAGACTGAATAAAGACAGGACAAATGGACATTATCAAGAAAGGTATAGAAGATAAGAGAAGTTGAGTATACTGTTTGTTGACTGAAAGATTTTTGATTCTTAAGGCACAGAAAAAATAATATAGATATCTAGTGAAATACATTCAACTATAGAAATCTAGGGAAATATTTTCCCTATTATTCAATTAATTACTTTAAGTCTTCATCTATTTTGTAACAATCGACCACACCTGATTATATTCATGATAAGTCTAGAAATAAAACTAATACAATGTTAGCTTTTGGAATTATAAACTCTAGTTTTCTAATGTGTTTAATTATCTCCTGAGGCTAAAAGACACAAGATTAAACAATGATTTTATTACTGTTTATTATTCAAAAATCACAGCAGAAATTTAAACTCTAGCAAATAATTGTCTCCAAACTTGTTTACAAAATTGCTCTACCGCTATTTCCTTGGGCATAAAAAGATGATGTGTGAATCTGAAATACTGCACTGCTTCTGGATTTTGAACTGATATAAAATAAATATATTGAAAGTATTAATCCTGCATTGGAAGGATGTGGAGCAACAAAATAGCCTCATAAATCTTTTCAAACCTGGAATTCTATGTAACTTAGTTAATACAGCTGCTCAAAGTATGTAGGAACACAAAATACCAGGTCCATTCTCAAAAACGGCTTCTTTTACTAATTTACAAAAAGGCATCCAGCCCTGGTCTACATGAGAGAGTTATTTCGAAATAACTCCCCTTATTTCTGAATAACAAGCAGAACGTCCATACTACCAAGCCTGTTATTTCAAAATAAGGGGCTGCTTATTTCAAAATAATAATCCTGCTTTCCATGAGAAATAATGCTTATTTCAAAATACCCTGAGCCCAGCCCTGGAGCTCCTGGCCAGACTCCAGAGGACAGCCCTGGAGTTCTACTGGCCAGGACTGCACTGGATCTCTGCAGGAGTCTTGTGTCTTCCCCTGGAGGAGCAGGGTAGGGCCTGGTCTGCATGTGCAGCCAGGTCCAGACCTTCCCCCTCCAGGCCCTGCAAAGACTCCTGTATAGTGCAGGTAGTCCAGCATGGAGCACTTTAGTGCACACCTTCCTCTGCTGCTTCTGAGGGCTCCGATATGACCGGCAGCTCTTTTTTCTCCACCCAAGGGGTCTTCCCCGAGACCTCTCAGAGCTGCCGGAGTTCTACCAGGAAGCTGTTCTCAGCGACTAGGTCCATTGTGGCCACTGAGGGAGCAGACCTCCTCACGGAGCCCCTGCTCCACAATCCAGCCTTGCGCGTGCAGGTGGTGGCGTCTCCCTCAGTGCACTGGAGGCTGATCCTGGCAGAAACCACCAGAGTTGGAGACCTCCTGGACTACAACGGGGGGACTGGGTGGATGCCCAAGTGCTCCCTTGGCCTCCAAACCCTGCCAGTTCTCCAGCAGAGAAGGATGCATGGCAGATAGAAAGACTCTGAGATAGAGCTGCAGACCCGTGCTCCACCTGATGGCCTGAAGTGCGGGTGGGAGGGAGCCGCAATCTATCACACCAGGAGGAGGATGCTGGACAGAGGGCTAGTCTGCAACCATGGGGCCTACTTCCATTCCTCCCTGGTTTCATGCCTTCGGGCAGAGTTCCTCTGGGCAGTGTCCACTGGCTCCATCAACAGCTTTGAGGAGCAGTGGGCGCTGTTGGGGGTTCTCTGCTTGGTATCTCCTCCAGCTCCCTTGTTTTAAACCTTTGAACCTCCCCCTTTGACCTTGTTTTTTATCATTTGTCCCAAGGAGTTAGTTGAATCCAGGTCCAGTTATCCTTCCCACAAGGCTAGGGGAAGGGCTTTTAGAAGTGGGCAGGCTGATATCTGCCCACCCCTGGGATTTCAAATAGACCCACTACAAGGGGTAATCAGCATGTGAGAAGCAGAAAGCCAGGGAAGCATGGGTAGAATGACCTTGAGAAGGAGCCGGGAGAAAGCTTCTTTGGCACAGAGCGCTGACTGGAAAGGCTTGGATTTATAAGCAAGGAAACTGCCTCTTGCTATTTGTTCCTAGTGTGTTGATGGACATTGACTGTATATTCTTGTAAATAAACAGGATTGCACCCACCTCTATAATTACTATTGTGGCAGGGCGTTGCCCTGCACTGGCCCTTTCAGGGGCTGAAAACTGGAGTGAAGGAGGGAAGCCCAGCTGAGGCAGCTAACGAGGGCCCAGCTGGAGGCCATATAAAGTAACTCCTGGAAGGAGGAGGGAGACCTGCCTGCCTGCAATGAGAGAGGCTTCGGCCTAGCAAACCCAGGCTACCCGGCCTGAGGCCCAGGGCTGCAAGGAGGCAGTCATGGAGGGCGGGGCTCGCATGGAGGCAGTCCTAAAAGGCCGGGCTGAAAGAAGGCAGCTGCGGTAGGCTGGGGGAGTTCGAGCCAGGGAAGCCCCAGGCCATAAGACCACAAGGCAGGGTTGCAGGAGGCAACTGGGCAGGCAGAGGCTCGCCTGTGGCCAGGGAGGAAGGGCCTGGAGAAACTGCAGTCTGCCCGGAGGGGCTAGTGAGGGACTGACAGTGGGCCACTGAGGCCGGGAGGGTGCTGAAGAACTGTATGTTCCAGGAGGGAGCTGGGTGTTCCCGGGAAGAACTAGGGGTCCTAGGGAGTAGGGAGGACCCTGGAAGGAGGACTGAAGGAAGAACAATGACTCCTCCCCAGAAGGGGGTGCAGACCAAGATCAGAGTGGTCACTGCCATAGAGTAGTGCCCCGAAGACAACACCACACCCAAAGGGGGCGTGTTGGAGCAGCCAGCTACTTCCCCAAAAGCCGCCCTGAGGGAAGAAGCGGTGCTGAAAGTGAGTCAAACCCGCTACACTATCTTCTGCTAACAAAAGAAGCATTGGGTCAAAAGGGTCATCAATAGCATTGCTTGGTGTCAAGGACTGTGGATCTCCAACATTGATCCACAGGAGTATTAAGAACCAGTAAATTTCAAACTGCCAACCAGAGACCTGCTAAGTCCCTAGAACTAAAAACTCAAATGTGCCTGAGAATGCCAGGCCTGGAATCAGACTGGAGGACCTCCTGGGGCCTGATTGGTTCCCTGCTTTTATTTAAACAAGCACAGGAAATTGTCAATGCAAATGGGATTTGGCTGCTTAGGACTGATTCCCCTGTAGTCCTAATATCCTGTTGATCCACCCCCTTGCCTCCTGACACTTGACTCTGGCTCGTTTTGGACTCTGCTGTCTCTGGTATCCACAGGTGAAAGTAGATGCTGGGATTTACTGGTGTGACCTGCACCAGGCCTGGCATCCTTGGGAAGGTGGGATGGTTCTGGGCCCCCAGAAGAGGTGGGGCTAAGACAGACCTTCCCCCCCGGACAATGATTCATAGCAGGCAGCCAGGAACCCTGGTCTTCAGCAGTGGAATCTGGGAGCACTGGGGCTCTGGCTGTACTTTGGAGGGACTGGGGCTCTCAGCCATGGCTGCAGCAGTCATGAACCCTAGTCTAGTGGCAGGTGCCCCTTTTGCTCCCTGCTCCTCCATCAACAACCCTGTAGTGCTGCTGGTCCCTATCAGTAGGGCTGGTGATGGGAGGAAGGGAGCAAAAGGGGCAGCTGCCCAGGGACCCAGTGATTTAACATCACTGCCCCTTCAAAAGGAGCAGCAAAGCATTGCTGCAGCAATGCTGCTGGATCCTCTCTCTGCATTCCAGAGACTAGGTGCCATCTTGGTCCTTTTGTTGTCAATGGAGCAGGAATGGACCCTAACACTGTGCTTCCTATGAATTATGATCAAGTTTTCCTGCCAATGTCAAAACATACATTTTCTGAAAGAAGAAAACACAGCAGTATACTGTATTTTGTTTCATTTGTTTCTTTTTTATGAAAGAGGCCATAATATAAGAATTGAGGTAAATTATCATAACTAATACACAGCATGATCAGAGTTGAAATAAACATAAAATGCTTCCCATCCCAAGCCCAAGTATACAGAGAAATATTTGTACCTACAATCCTCCTTGCCTTCTGATCTGACAGAAGAACATCATTGTTCCAGCATTCTCCATGCAAATTTCTATTGGATGGGGCAACTATATAGCAGGGTATTTTCCCCCATAAAGCAATCCTTGATTATCTCTCAAACACGGTTACCTAGCTTCCCATAAATTCATCATAATACAACTTGGCTTTTCCCAGCGCCCATCCTTTGAGATATTGCTATTCATAGAGACAGTGACACTCAACATGTGTGCAATCACAGCATAAAAAGATGCAAAAAGGAACATTCTAGTTTTGCTGCATCATTTATAAGTCCTTTCTTAAGCTGCTGCAATGATTAAAAATCACATGCTCCATGGCTGATGATGCAATCAGCTTCAATACAGACCCTGAAGGCCCACCCTGGCCTTACTGATTGCTGCCACAAGGACCCATTAGGCAACAAAGATAGCAAGTAAAGAAGAAAAAGGAAAAACCAAACAGAGTTCCCCTTTGAAACAGAATCACAGAAAATTTAGTAGAGAAAACATAGTTACACAATATCCCTTTCAAAAGATCCCTAAAAGTTACCTTTTATCAATCAGGGTACTCATATGAAATTCCAGAGCTATCTAGATAGGATTAAATGGGATAAGAGAGAATAAACACTAAATCTATTGTGTATGTGCCCAATGGCCTCCATAGATTTAGATGACTCATTGTCCTTTTTGGTAGCGCTTTTTATTCTGCATACACAAATTCACACACATTCAATATTGAACGTTGGGGAGCAGTTGTGCTGTTTGTTTGGAATACTGCTAATGATCATGTATGTCCAAGCAGCTCCCTAATAAAGCTCTGTTTTCGAAATGGAATAGGAGCACTGGACTCAGGGTGTGTCTACACTGTGCCATTATTATGGGAAAACAATACTAGTTTCCACACAGCAATTGTGTTATTTTGAAAGAAAATCGAAACAATAGATGGCTTTTCCAATGCTGGTAAACCTCATTCCATGAGGAATAAGGCCTCTTCCAAAAAAGCTTTTTCAGAAGAGGTTGTGTGTGGATGCAGAATAGGGACTTTTTTCGAAAAAAGAGGCCTCCAGGAAATCCCACAGGTGCCCTGCTGGCCACTCCGTCCACACTTATCAGAACTCTATATTTCCTGTCCCCCCGGAGTTCTTAAAGCTGCAGACACAGGGGGACAGGGTTTGTTGCAGGAAGCCGGCTCCCACAGCCTCCAGCCACAGCACAGCTGCCAGTACCTGACGTCTGGGCACCATGTCCCAGCCGTAAGGCCCCCAAGAGGCCTCTGTCCATCCCAGGGAGCACTCAGGGCTCCCAGGAGCCTGCCTGGGGCATGCACCATCCTGGTCTGGGGCGGAGATCCTCGCCCTCCTGGAGGTGTGGGGCGACAAGGAGTACCTCCAGGATCTCCACCCCATATGGTGCAATGCCAACATCTATGGCTGGATGGCTGAGAACCTTGCCACAAAGAGCCACACCAGGAACCTGGAGCAGCTCCAGAACAAGGTCAAAGAGCTCTGGCAAGCCTATGCCAGGGCGAGGGAATGCAATTCTCACACTGGGGCAGAGCCCCCACTCCTGCCCCTATTATGACGACCTGCACCACATCCTGGAGGATGATGCAGCCCCTTCCCCACCCCTGGTGGTGGACTTGGGACTGGAAACACCCATCGTTGCCAGCCCAGGAGGACATGGCCAGCACTGTGACCATGCTTGCTTTGGAGCTGGTACCCCATGGCCTGGCATGCTTCAAGGCCAAGGGGGGACATCAAGTGAGTGGTCTACGTTTTCTCACACACACAGGGTAGGGGTGGCAGGTGCTGAGGGGCTGTGGTGTGATTGTCACTCGGCCTGGCCATCGCGCTGCAGTCAGTGCATGTGGATGCACATGCAGTGCCAGTCTGCACAACACAGCCCCAGGAGGCAGCTCCGGAGCACCCCTGGGCTCCTGCTCACAGGCTCTGGGGAGGCAGCCCACACTTCTGACCCCTTGGGGAGGGAGGAGCCACTACTGGAAGGAGGCTGGGGATAAGGACACACATGTGCACACATAGACTCTGGAGTGCCACACATGCCTGAATGCTCAAGGCAGCACCCGCTCCTGGGGATGATGCTTCCAGGTGCAGGTGTGTGTGCGGCACCAATGGAAGCCTAGGCAGCTTGAGACCCCTCTCCCACCTATTGGATCCCAGTGTGGCTGGACACTTCCCTTGCCTGCTTGTCCATGGGACGTGGGGACGGGGGAGGAAGCATGCTCTTTCCCCCTTTTTAAAATGCAGCTTTAAGTTTGTATCAGATTAATAATATTTTGCTTTAAGTGCCTTTCATCTGCTGATTTCAAAGACATTCAAAATTAAGTATTATAATATTCTTATGTATTGTGTATATGCACTAAAGTAGGTAATTATGTATGTTTGCATTAATTTAGAAGGCACAGTGCCCAGGGGAGAGAAACTTTTATTTGCCATCCGTCACTACTGAAAACAGCCTCCCTCCATCCTCTTTGGAACCTCCGTCCCTACAGGTTTTTAAGTCTCAGCTTGACAAATCCCTGGCAGGGTTGATTTAGTTGGGGTTGGTCCTGCTTAGGGCAGAGGGCTAGAGTCGATGACCTCCTGAGGTCTCTTCCAGCCCTAGGATTCTATGATTCCATTCTCTGTGAAGCTGATAATTTAAATCTATCTGCAGTGAAATCTGTTTCTTGCACTGTCTCTGCTTTAGGAGGTAGTGCTAGATCTTGAGAGCTGCCGGGAGAGGTTTCTAAGAGAAATGAATTCTTTATAGTACATTTACATTTTTCTTCTTTAACAAATCGCAAGTTTCCTAGACAAAAAAAAAAAGGAGGGGAAAGAATTGCAAACCTATAACACTGTGTAAAGTAATAGCTGGCACAGTAACCATATTAATTTTACACAGGCTAGCTCACTCCTCTCCCAGCTGGAAACAATCAATAATGTAAGAACCCACACTGTTGAATTTGGACGTGTGAGTGCCTGAGGGTATGTCTACACTGTAAGCTTCTTGTGGAATAAGCTTTTCCAGAAGATATCTTCTGGAAAAGCTTATTTCAAAATAGAGCATCTACATGCAAAAAATGCAGAGAACTTTCCAGGACCATTTCCAGTCTGAGGAGACAATTGTCTCTCCTGCTTAATTTGGAATGGACAGGAATTCATCATGCCCTGTCATATTAGTCATTACCACTTTGCCAATGATCTTTTATACTTTTCCATCAAAAAAAGAAACAAGGTGGTTCAAACAACTATTTAAAAATATAAAAACCAACAGCCACCAAAATAGCCAATATAATTAAATTTAAATCCATCTGAAAACACTTTTGGAAGTCATACAACTACTACCTACAAATAGCAGTGTTAAAGTGTATATTTGAACAAACAACCATGAAAAAAATTGTTTTGATCTTTTAGTTTCTCCTGTTTTATTTTAATAAACTTTCCAAATACTGGTGTAATGTCAATACAGCTTTATTAAAGGTTCATTAGGGGATTAAGAGAGATTTGAAATGGAGCCCAATATAGTCAACAGAGGCAAGTTCCAAATGTCCACTCAGCAAATAAAAACTGTAACATGCTGGCAGAATTTGAGGAATCAGCCAATAAAATTGAGTCATGTTTTTAAGTGTGTTTTTCTAGCTGTAAGTTGGCTAAAAGCAGAATTTCAACAATTTCTAATTCTTAGTTAATAGGGCCTACCACCCATTCTGAAAGTTGTTCCTTTTTGTGATTATTTTTCTATACATCATTTTTTTCATTATATCTATGATTACTATTATGAACTAGCCAGTTAGCCTGTCATAAGGCGGGATTTTCAGGTCTCTTCTCCACGTCAGTCTTCTCTCCTGAGCCTCCGGTCTCTTGCTCCGTCTCTCTCTCTCTCCTCCTCCTACTGCCTCCCCCTCTCTCTCTCAGCTCTCCTCCGCCTTCTGCCTCTCTCTCCGTCTCTTTCTTTCTCTTCTCTCCCTCCTGCCTCTCACTCTCCCTTTCTCTTCTCCTCCTCCTCCTGCCTCTCACTCTCTCTCTGCTCTCCTCTGTCTCTGTCGGGGATGCACGCTCATCCAGGCCCCGCCCCCTGGGCATGTACGTCACCACCCCTCCACCCTTCGCCTCCCGCCGTAGCGCTCTGCTGAGTTCTGCACCGCTCAGCCGGGCTGCCATGGGGAAGCAAGCGGCCGTTTGGGCTCCCCTGAGGTGGCCCAGCTGAGTGGTGCAGAACTCAGCCGAGCACCACGGCGGAAATAGAAGGGGGTGGGGCAGTGACATATAGGGTTGCCAGGTGTCCGGTTTTCTACAGGACAGTCTGGTTTTCGGGCCCTCTGTCCGTACAAATCAGAAAATACCGGACATGTACAATGTCCAGTATTTTCTGGTTCTCTGGCTGGGCGCCAGACGGAAGCCTGGCGGGGGAGTGGCTGGGAGGCGGGGCACAATCGGCGCTGGGAGCCTCTAGTTGCCTCTGGGAAGCAGGGGAAACTCTGTTCCTGCTCCTGAGCACTGTTCCTGCACGTGCTGGAGCCGCAGCTGGACTTGCTTCGCTGGGACCATGAGCGGAGTGGGCAGCATCCTGGGATCTGCATGCACCCGGGTGAGTCCAGCTCCCCACTGGCCGATTCCCTCTCCCCGCCCCCCACCAGCCAGTTCCTCCTCCCGATTTCCCATGGCCAGCGTCGCTGCCCCCAACTCCCACCCCCGACCAGCTTTGCTTCCTGCTGGCCAGCTCCGTGGTCTCTGACCCCCATCCCTGACCAGCTATGCTTCCTGCTGGCCGCCCCTCGCCCATTCTCCCCTGGCCAGCTACGCTGCCTCTGACCCCCCACAGCTCTGCTTCCCGCCCCTCCCCACACTCCGCCCAGCCAGCCCCGCTCCTCTCCCAGCCGGTCCCTCCTCCCTCCCGCCCCCGATCAAGCGTGTCCAGGGGTTTTTTTACCCTACCCTAGTGACGTACAGAGCCAGGGGACGGGGCCGTGTATGTCACCGCCCCGCTCCCCTTCCCCTCCCGCCGTGGTGCTCAGCTGAGTTCTGCACCACTCAGCTGGGCCGCTGCAGGGCAGCAAGTGGAGCAAGTGGCTCCTCCGTGGTGGCCCAGCTGAGCGGTGCAGAACTCAGCCAAGCACCATGGCAGGAGGCGAAGGGGGGCAGGGTGGTGACGTACACAGCCGATCCCCACCCCCTGGCCATGTACATCACCGCTCCTCCCCCTTCCCCTCCCGCCGTGGTGCTCGACTGAGTTCTGCACCACTCAGCCAGGCTGCTGAGGGGGAGCAAGTGGCGCAAGTGGCCATTTGGGCCCCACACTCTCCATGTGGCACAGGGGTGCTGCATGGGGACCGCGGGGCCCAAAAGGCCGCTTGCACCACTTGCTCCCCCGTGGCGGCCCAGCTGAGCTGCGCAGAAGTCAGCCGAGCGCCATGGCGGGAGGCAACAGTGCCCCCCAGAGGCGACTCGTAACGCTACAGCATTACAGAGTCACAGACATTGGGCTACTATATATATGATTACCCTATATTAGTAGTGGGCAACCTGTGGCCCATTTTGGTTCTATGTGGTTCTTCCAAAAGAAGCCTGCAGTCTAGACATTGCCTAACTGACTCCTCTCCCTGTTAGGGATGTCAATGTGTAGTAAACTATATGATTAATTGATAAGCCTAGGCTTATTGGTTAACCTTGTCAACTACATGCATTGCCTCCCTCTTGCTGCCTTTGTATTAGAGGCAGCAAGGGGGGGAAGCAGGAGCTGGAGCTGGGGGGAGCTGGTTTAAAAGGCTGGCCTCTGTCCATGGGTAGCTCGGACCCCCCCTGTGGACAGGAGCTTCTGCCAGAGCAGCCTCTGTCCATGGCCAGCCCTAGTCGCTGCAAACAGAGACTGCTTTGTGGCAGCCTTCCCCGTCCCCTTTTGACCCCCACAGCAGCCTCTGTCTGTGGGGAGCTCAGACCCGCACAGACAGGGGCTGCTGACACCCTGCACTGCTGCCTCTATCAGGCAGCTGGTCTGCACGGGAAGCTGATTTTTAAACTGGCTCTCCTCATGGACCAGCTCCTGCCTGGCACCCCATACAGAGGCAGCAGTGCAGGGTGGCAGAAGGCTCCCCAGGATTGGGGTTGGAAGTACACTGGCTGCCGGCCCTGTGCCTGGGGACTATAGAACAGTCAAATAACTGATAAGAATTCATGTGGTTACTCAAGTATTCAATTACCTGATATCTAACATCCATACTCTCAGTCAGTAACATCTACCTGACAGCCCTCTTCAGTGGTCTAAGAATGATATTGTTGCCAGGGGTTTGATTATGTATGATACAGATTAATTATCTACCTATTTCTGTGATATCATATCTGCTACAAAGGTGCATACGACCCCATTAAGGGGTAAGGCCCCTTCCTTGCCATCAGACTTGTGCTCTCCTGAGTCCCACTTCAAATGCCCCACCAGAAGTTGAACTATGTAAGGGGCTTGACTCTAGGCCAAGGTGGAGTGAACACTGTATTGATGGTTCTTCCCTTTTCCTTGCTGAGAGAGATTTCCAAAAGCCAACTTGACATTAAGCATCCTTTCATTACACACAAAGAATTATATAAAAACCAAAATGTTCTTGCAGAAAGGTACCACATAGCACTTCTTTTTCAATATAAACCATATAATTAACTAAACTTTTTAAACCTCAGAAGGGATTCAGGTTCAAGTAATGAAGGGAAATTGCAAATCAGTTCTTATTTTATCCAGCCTGGTTTGTCCATGTGAAATGTTAGCCCTGTTTCATGTTGGCTCAGGGTTTCTGTCTTACTATCTGAGCCAATTGAATGAGGGACATAAATATAGGAAGCTTTTTAATGATTTAATTTAAAAACATTACTGTATGATCCAATAAACTCCTCATGCCAATTGCAGGACTTTCCAAAGCAATTTAAGATGATCTACTCCACCTTTTCTCCCTGTTTTCTTTTGAAAGATACTGCGTAATAGCATATACATAGCTGAAACAAGTTAAAATAAGGCAAACTGAACAATGTTTAGCCAAACGAGAATAAAAGAGAGGCAGAGTCTCTCTTGCACCAAAATACACTCAGCATAAGAAGGATGGAGAGGCTGGTTGCTCCCATACTTCTCTCCCATCTTCAAAGTTCCCTCTAAGCTGTATGTCAGCACAGCACAGCAGCTGCTTAATCAGCCCTGCCCAGCCAGGTAGCTCCATGTGCTCATTAAACAGCCCTGGGGCAGTGCTGCCGTGCAGCTTAGTGGGAACTATGCTCATTCTGTGGATTGTATGGGATCCTGATTGCAAACAATTCACACTGCTACCCATGCATAAAGCTTACCATGATTATGCACAGAACCAATTCAATACACTTCAGATTTTTAAAAGTTGGGCACTGGGCCCAATCCTGCTCCCCCTGAAGTTAGTGAAGATTTTGCTACTAACCTCACTGAGAGCAAGATTGGGCTACTTGATTCTTTAATCCATTCTGTTGTCAGTGTGGATTGTTGCCATGAATCAAAGGGTAAGAATTTCAAATAGTTTCCCCACCTAGAGTCAAACAATCTTATGTTGTAATTAACATGAAAGCTCGGGAGTACATATTATACAATAAATGCTTAAAATTAAAAAAGGAGAAAAAATTCTTTTCATTGAGCAGAAAAAAGGCACCTTGCCAGAGGGACAGAGCAGTCTGCTAGTAGCTGAACAGCACGTAGCTCATATGATTCAACAAAGGGTGTTTTTGGTTTCAGTTCCCAGGGATTTGCACCAAGAGTTTCCTATAAATCAAGAGTTTCCTATAAATCAAGTAAAATCAAGTACTCTGAGTAAATCTCAGGCAAATAGACAAATTTCCCCTGATTTTGGTAGAAACCATCAGAAATCACTGCGTTTTACATCAGCCAACATGATTCTCCTTTAGGTTTTAGCGAGGAAGGAAAGAACCATCCAGTTCCTTGGAGAGGCCGTCAGAGGAAAGATTCACACTTGGAGCTTCTTTTCCTCAGGCCCCATTTTTAACAGACACATAATAGTCTACTCTCCCATGGGCTGTACTATATTGGTCTAATTTTGGTTGTTGGGTTTAATTTGCAGATGATGTGTGGTGCTGGAGCCTTTAGTACATAGGAGGCCACAATAGATGATCTGGTGGTCCCTTCAGGCCTGAAACTGTACAATAAGCTCTCTCACCCTTACCTTCACTATCTTCCTGGAGGAAAAGACTTTCTGTCCATCTCTCCAGTGACTTGTGACTTCATCCTTCATCTTGCTTCTTGGGTAACTGGGCAAGTTAGACTCATTCTTTTCATTTCCCAGTTCCTGGAAGTACTTAGTGAGCTACCTTGATAGCTCTTTATGCCAAAAAGCAGCAGGATAGGGGAAGTCAGGTATCCAGTCATCCATTTAGAATGCTAGGAATTGCATACATACCTCCCATAGCCTCCTTCTAAACACATAAATTAAAAAGACTGAAGAATTATTTCCATAGGATCCCCAGAGCATATGACTTGGTATCACATAACATTTTGATGACAAAATTAGAAAAATATAAAATTAGCCTCCATTTCTGAGAGATAAGCTTTCAAGTTACAGAGTTTGTCTTCAAGTTGGGGAAAGGTCACAGCAAAATACAAGGTGGAACAGATTGTTTACCATAACTAGTTAGCACATACTGTAAGGGACCATTCAAGAGTTCTCCATTAACACCTTTGCAGTCATAGAACAAAAAGAAGAGATTGGCACTGTTGTAATAAGCCATAAACTAGGGCTACATTACAGACCTACATCAGCATAACAATACCACTTAGGGGTGTGAAAGATCCACATCCCTGATCAATTTAGTTTGTATCAACCTAACCCCTGGTGTAGATAGCATTATGTAAGTGGGAAAGTTTCTCCCATCTTTTGAAGAGGTGGATTAACTATGAAAATGGAAGAAGCTCTCCTGATGGCATAGTAGTGTGTTCACAAAAGCACTACTGTGGTGCAGTGAAGTATATATGGGCTTGTCTACACTTACGAAGCTGAGGTGGCACAGCTGCACTGATGTTATCTACACCAATGGGAGAGCTTCTCCC
Organism: Rafetus swinhoei; assembly: GCA_019425775.1. Lineage (NCBI taxonomy): Eukaryota > Metazoa > Chordata > Testudines > Trionychidae > Rafetus > Rafetus swinhoei. The sequence goes on from CM033424.1 coordinate 131,338,565, forward strand.
ATCAGCATAGTTCTTCCACCTCCCCTGAGAGGCGATAGTTATATTGATGGCAAGGGGAAGACCTTATGTCAATATAGCACTATCTACAGCAGTGCTATAGATATGGCTCTTCTGGAGCCTCATCTCAGCCCTACCAACTCCCCCCACAGCAGGAAACCAGCACTGGCACTACAGCCTTATAGCCCCCCAGAAAATTGGAAGGCCAGTGTCAGCTTCCTGTGGGGTGAGAAAGACTCAATCTGGCATGAGGGGGAAAAAATGGCTTCGTGTGCTGCCATTTTCCTTCCCCCAATGTGCGAGAAACCAGGAACCAAAAAATGGCTCCATGCACTGCCCTTTTCTTTCCCCCAGGACACGCTCCCTGCAGGCTTCCCCTGTGAATCCTGCCTGATGAATGGGAGCAGTGGGATGCCGTATTACACGCAGTGCGAAAGCAAGTAAGTACCCCGCCCCATCCTCATGCCCAGACCCTGAACCCCGCCCCCATTTACAGCCTGCTCCCAGCCCACTCCTGCCCCCTACCCACTGGTCAGACACCCTGCACCCTACCCAGACACCCTGGGTCCAGCCCACGCCTGCACCCTACCTCCCACCCAGACCTCACCCCCTCCTACACCTCACCTCCTCCCCAGCTCCTGCACCCCCATCCCCATCCAATTCATGGGCAGCCCTGTCCCATACACTTAATCCTTCATTTTTGGCCCCAACCCAGAGCCTAGAGGAGTCCACAAAATCCACTAACCCTGGAACCCCAGAAGAGTGAATATGACCTGAGGCCTTGAACTTCAGTCTTCCCTGCCCTTCCCCCCACTATGGGGCTGGAGCACCAGGGAAGTGAGGTGGGGGCCACATCAGGAAGGGTTGGAGGTTTAACTTCATCCCTCAATGACTTAGTTATACTGACATATGTATCATGTTGATCAGGGCTATTTCCTATAACTGCAAAGGTGTGAACAGGCCACTGCACCTTGTATAGTCCCTTGAAGTATGTGCTAACACTTTCAAACAATCTGTTCCACCTTTCGTTTTGCTGTGATGCTAGGAGTACCTTTCCCATATCATAAGAAGAGCTCTGTGTAGCTCAAAAGCTTATCTCTCTTGCCAACAGAAGTTGGTCCAATAAAAGATATGGCCTCTCACAGCTTCTCTCTTTGATATCCAGAGACCAACATGGCTACAATTACACTGTATACATACAGTTAACACGGCACACATTAAATGGATTTAAAGCTTACTGTAAATGCCCTCACTCAGCCCTGGGGCTTGGGCCTGTGTTCAGACCAGTAAACAAACCCCTGCGGGTCCTCTGTAAGCCCAGGCCCGCAGTACAGGGTGGGGCGGGCAAACAAACAGTTCAACAGTACAGGGGCTCAGGCCTGACAGTAGGCTGAGCAGCAGTTTATAGGGTCACACCCAGGGTCTGGGCGGGAAACCAATAAAGAGTTTACAAACAGCAATCTTAAGCAGTTAAGAGCTCTGGGCACTCTACAGGTGGAGTTTATAAGGCCCTGCTTTTGATCAGGGTAGGGCAACAGGCACACAGTTACAGGTAAGGGCTCAGACCTGGCTGTAGGTCGAGCAGCAGTTTACAATGGCCCACCTTTGATCAGGGTGGGGCAACAACCAGAACCAAGCATTAAACAGTTTACAGCTCAGGCCTGTTGAAAGGCTGAGCAGGGGTCTGATCTCCTCGCTGGCAGAGAGCCGGCAATCACAGGGGTTTTATCCCCATGAGGGGAAACCTGTCACCCAAGATGAGGCATAGTGGGGGCAGGCACAGGTCCACCCACTCCTCTGCGTCCCAGCCCAGGACCCTTGCAATGGCAGCACAAGCTGCCACTGGGTCAGCAGGGATCCTGACGGCAACATACTGACAAGGTCAATGGGGATCCTGATCATAACATGCTGCCCAGTTGGCCTCCATCTCCTCCACCAGCCCTTGGCTGGCTTCCCCTGGACTGCTTGCCGGTTCCCCCTGGGGACCTACCTGGTTCCACTTCTGCTATGCAGGGTTTGCTGGGGACAGAGGGGCTGGCAGCATGACCATGGGCTCTGGGTCAGGGTCCAGCAATGGTCCAGGTGGCACAGCCCAATCACCTGAGCCCAGCGGGGGTCCTGGACAGCCCAGCCAGTCATCTTCTGGGGATGGCAGTGGCCCAGGTAGCCCAACCCAGTCTTTCCTCCTGGGGTATGGCAGCCCCACCTTCCTTCTCGGTAGCATGGGGAGAGCATCTGGCTGGCTGGCTGGCTTGCTTGCTTGCTTGCTTGCTGGGCTCCAACCCTCTCCAACCCTGCTTTTATAGTCCTAGCCTTCCCTTTCCGATTCCTGTGGGTGGGTCTGGGGTGCTCAAAGAGTCTTAGTGAGTGCTTCCCCTTCCGGATCAGCAGGAGGCCAAGCTGACTCATTACACTAGCTAATTGATAGGTTTCAAAATGTAATTGTAAAAGGGGAATCATTATCAAATAAGCATATTTCTAATAGGGTCCTGTAGGCCTGTTAGAAGCTATTTAACATTTTTACTAGTGATTTGGAAAGAAACATACAGTTATCACTGATAAAGTTTGCAGATGACACAAAAACCAGGGTAGTGTTAAATATTGAAGAGGACTGGTCATATTACAATGCATTCTGGATAGCTTGGTAAATGAAAGCAATGAGCTTTTTAAAATTTTGCTAAATGTATGTGCAAAAAATGTAGGTCATATATATGGATGAGGGTCTCTATATAGGGAAGCAATGTCTGAACAAGATAAGCTGAACTTGAGCTCCAGTACAATGTTGCACCTTCTATGCTAATGTAATCCTTGCATATATAAAAAAGGGCAGCCTTGAGTAGGAGTAGAGAGGTTCTTTTACCTTTAAATTTGCTACTGATATAAACACTGCTGGAATATTGTGCCCTGTTCTGGTGTCAACAATTCTAGAAAGATGTTAATAAATCGGAGAGGGTTCACAGAATAGCCGCAAGAATTACAAAAGGATTAGAAAACCAGTCTTACAGTGATCAACTATGTAGAATCAGTTCTTTGTGTCTAACAAACAAAAGGGTAAGGGGTGACTTGGTATTAACATTCTAGCTTTCAGTATTACTTTATAAATCAGAGGCTGGTTCCTTGAATGCTGCGGTAGTATTCAGAGCCCATTTCATAAGCTTGCCTTGCACAATCATTTCTGGACCTGGTTCAGATTAGCTATGCCATCTATCACATTCCTTAACTAACTTGCTAACAGTGGCCACCCTTAGGCTATGTCTACACTATGTGTTTTTGTGGAAGAGGCAATGCAAATGAAGTGCAAGGAAATGCTAATGAGCGCTTCATTTGCATTGCCTCTTCCGCAAAAAGTAGGTAGTGTAGACATAGCCTTAATGTCTTCCCAACTGGTAAAGAGTAATTACATTTATAGTGACCAAGGTATTTCCTGTAGGAGTTATGGGAAGTAAAGAAATACAACATATGCCGAGGAAGTTTTATCCATTCATCCAAGGTAAAACTGGAAAATTTTTAAGGGTGACTGCTGTATATTATTGCCTGTGAAGCTGCTCAGTCAGCTTCAGAGACTATAAATCCAGTCACTGGGAAGACTCAGTGGACATTGGCTCAGACCCTATGAGAACAGCCAACAGTTACCTCTTACAAATAAATTCCTGTGCAAAGAAACAAAAAAGATGGACTACTTTCATTAAACATGCTTCAAATAACCACTGTGGTGTTATTAAGGCAACTGTTATAAGCTAGTTGGCTATCAATCCAGTGATAAAGAACATTTGTTTCAAAAAATGTAAATCATTCTATAGTCTAGATCAGTGTTTCTCAACCTTTTTTTATAAAGTACCCCTTTTAAAAAAATTATAAGTATCCCCTTTATCAATCAAAAACAAAATTATAAAAACCTACAGTTTTCAGACACACAACATTTTTTTCTACCATTTCAACACACTTAATCATAGCCTGGCAGACGATGAAATGTTTGGGTGTAAGAAGTACAAAAATAACAAATCGCTGTAAAACTTAAAACAAAAATTCAGTTTTCTCCAAATTTCAGTTGTGTTGATATAACCCCCAGACTTCTCTCAAGCACCCTTGATGGTATTCGTACCACTGGTTGAAAAACACTGGTCTAGATAGCATATCTTAATGAATGAGAGGCCATTACTTCAACCCTAAACATTATATTTTCAAAGCACTGCACCGAGGTTTGGCCAGTCAGTTACCATGGAAATCTATGGGATCAGTTCTCTCCCTCTGGGGCATCTAGCATTGGCCACTCTCAGCAGACAGGATACTGAGCTAGACGGATCTTTGGTCTGACCCAGTACGGCCATTCTTATGTTCTTATACCTGTTGATAACCCCATTTCAACTGGTCACCGACCACGTCCCATTTAGGTGGCTGAATAGCATGAAGTACACCAACCCACGGATCATGAGATTGCACCTATCACTGTAGCCATACAACTTTAGCACAGCTCATTGGTCAATTAGGGGACATGCTAACACAGACTTTTTCTCCCAGACAGGAGGGGAGGACACAACACAGGAACCCTTCACCAGATACCTGCTTAGGGGGAGGGTGTGTGATGGAGTGCATCAACCCCAGGCTGGGCCCAAAGGGGTTAACTTGGCTCACCTGGATGAGGAGGCCCCACCCCCACAGGCCAGCTGGGCATGCTCCAGCTGGAGGCTGGCTATAAAGGCCTGTGGAGCTGCTCACTCAGGACTGGTGGCTGCAAGAGAAGGAGGTGCCGCTGGAGCTCCAGGGGAGGAAGCATTGACAGAACAAGCCACGGCACCCAGGCTGAGAGGGACTGTAGAGGAAACCCCCAGACCAGAAAAATGGCCAGAGAGGACTATCCACCAGAGGCTGGTAGGAAGTAACCCAGGGCAGGGAATTGTTTTCCAAGAGCTCGGTGTATTGTGGTGGGATTCCCCACCGAGCTGGCAGTGGACAGCTTCACTGCTGACAGGGCCTTGCACTGGGACCCGGTAGAGAAGTAGGGCTCATGTCCCCCTAGCTGCTCCTCATCTACCCCTCAAAGGAGCTTTGTCTACTGTTTATTGACTCTTTGGCTGCTAGGCCGTGCTACCCTGACCACAGGGGAATTTTATATTGACTCTTTGACTGCAGGGTTATACTGCATATTGACTCTGTGGCCACTAGGCCATGCTACCCTGAACTCGGGGGCAATGTATAGACTTTGTGGCTGGTAGGCCATACTGCCCTGAACACAGGGGAATGTGTATAGATTCTATGGCTGTTATGCTACTTTATCCCAAGAGAGAGTATGAGAGGCGCAAGAGGGCCTGTCACAGCCCTAATCATCGGACAGGCAAGGTGCCCCTTGTCACTTATATTTGGAATTATGTTTTCAAACTACAAACAGCGAGCCAGATTATATCTTACTTGCTTACTCCATTAATATTATCACTGAAATAATTGGGGCTATATGCACAGGAAAATGTTATTCAACATTAGACGCTGTAGAATCTATCCCGAAGAAACATTTACTGTTATCAAACACCTAATCAGAAGAACCTGATATGAGAAATTAATAAAAGGTTCTAGGAGAGATTCAACAATAAACTGATACTAGCAGGAGATTTCAACTAACTAACCAGAAATTGGGACACCTACTTGGATGGAATAAGTTGAGAGACACAGGAAGGCTTCTTTGCACAACACACAGAAGAACAAGGACAGGAAACAACTCTTAAGGAATGGTTTTGAGTAATACACAAAATAGAATTAACAGATACTTGTGTGTGCCAAGACAGAGTGGAAGGGACGGGGAGAGAAAGGAGTAAATATAGTGTTCAGATATAAATCCCTGAATCATAAAACCTAATATAAGAAAAGTGCGAGGAAGTGCCAAGTGCTCTAAGCAATTATCTTATTCCAAAGGGATTGCTTAGCACCTACAAAATATATTAATATGCATCAGTCCCAGCCTTGTCCCTCAGAAATGTGTGTCTTGTACTATTCAGTAGCCCACTGTACTGTACATGCACCAGCCATATTGATCTGAGTAGAGATTTCACAAATACTGAAAACAAACACAGTGGTTTAGCTAAAATCATAAAATAAGTTTATTAACTAGAGAAAGATACTTTTAAAGTGCTTTGTAAGTGATAAGACAGAAAAATCAGGAAATAAAAAGATAAAGACAAAAGCTTATTCCTAAAATTTAATAAGGCAAATAAGGCTTAAAAGTAGAAAAAATTCAACAGTCCGTACCAGCTGGAAAGGCCTCCAGACCAGGACCACTCCCTCCAGTTCAATGATGTCTTTGAAGCAATATTGCTACTGTGAGTAGAGATGAAGCAGAGAAGTCAGATGTCTAGACACATTTTCCCATCTTCTTATACTCTGACCCTTTGTACTAGAAAAGTCTTTGCTGAGTTATGGAGTCATGCACATTGTACATTTCTTGTTTTCAACTGTTTTCCTGGAGAAACACCTATTAAGTTCATTCATGTTCTGAAAAAAACTGAAATGATAAACATTTTAATTTGATGACATTTTGGACTAGATAATTAATTCATTAATAGAACATTAATGTCTTTCCATTGAGTTCAATGGCTCTGGATCTGGCAGGCTATGTGAAGCAAGACTCCTCCTAAAGGTTCTGATCATACCCCATAGAAGCCAGTTGGGGCTTTGCTTTTGACCTTTGTGGGTGTAGTAGAAGCCCAAAGGAGAGTCATTAGAGAACAAATTATTAAATTTAATTACTGCTTAGTTGAACTACATATGGTGGGGAGAAACAGCCTGATTTGCTACTGCCTCGCACTTCATGCAATTATTAATACCTATACAGCGTGCTATAATTTCTGTTCAACATCTTCATCAAAGATTTAGATGATCACATACAGAGTATAATTATAAAGTTTGCAGATAATACCAAGCTGGGAGGGGTTGCAAGTGCTTTGGAGGATAGGGTCATAATTCAAAATGATCTGGAGAAATTGAAGAAATGGTCTGAGGTAAGTAGGTTCAATATGGACAAATGCTAAGTCCTCCACTTAGGAAGGAAAAATCAGTTTCACATGGGGGCTATGTCTAGACTGCAGCCTTTTTCTGCAAAAGCTTATGCAAATGAAGCACGGAGTAGAATATCACCACGCTTCATTTGCATAATTAATTAGCAGCTGTTTTTTCTGAAAAAACAAGGAAGAAAAGCTGTTGCGCAAGAGGGGTTTTTTGCGCAAAAAGGAACCATCTACACAGCTCCTTTTTGCATAAAAGCCTCTTGTGCAAAAACAGCTGCTAATTAATTATGCAAATGAAGCGTGGTGCTATTCTACTCCGTGCTTCATTTGCATAAGCTTTTGCAGAAAAAGGCTGCAGTCTAGACCTAGCCATACAAAATGGGAAGTGAATGTCTAGGAAGGACATGGAGAAAATGCTAAAAGGGAAAACATCAAAGAAACATGTCCTCCCATCTCTGAGCCCTGGTCTACACTACAGAATTACTTTGGTATAACTACATTGCCCAGGAGCGTGAGAACTTCTCCCACCAACATCACTACTGCTTCACCTGGAGGTGGATTAATTAAACCAATGAGAGAAACTCTCTCCCATCAGCTTAGACTGTCTTCATTAAAGTCTACAGTGGTATAACTGCATCAGTACATCTGCACCAGTGCAGAGTTTTAAGTGTTGACCTGCCTTGATAATGCTAACCTTGGCTTCTACTCTAGTAAGAAGGAAAATTTTCTTTCAACCAAGGATTAGAATCTTAGAAACAGAATCCTGGGGCTGGAAGAGACCTCAGGAGGTCATTGAGTCCAGCCCCCAGTCCAGAGCATGACCAACCCCAACAAAATCATCCCAACCAGGGCTTTGTCAAGCTGGGACTTAAAAACCTCTAGGGATGGAGATTCCATCACCTCCCTAGGTAACCCATTCCAGTGCTTCACCACCCTCCTAGTGAAATAATTTTCCCTAATATCCAACCTAGACCTCCCCCACTGTAACTTGAGACCATTGCTCCTTGTTCTGCCATCTGTCACCATTGAGAACAGCCTCTTTACATCCTCTCTGGAATCTCCCTTCAGGAAGCTGAAGGCTGCTATCAAATCCCCCCCTCACTCTTCTCTTCTGTAAACTAAACAAACCCAAATCCTCAGGGTATGTCTACACTACAGCGCTATTTCGAATTAAATTATTTTGAATTAGTTCATTCGAAATAAGCTAAATCAAAATAACGCATCTAGACACAAAATCTAATTCGAAAAAGCGTTTTGCTATTTCGAAATAGCGCATCCACACTGATTGGACGCTGGGTCGCATTTAAGGGCAGCTGAAACCGGTTCCGGCAGGGCATTAGGTCAGTAGTTGCTTTGTGTGGCTGCTGTCTGAGGCTCGTGCTTAAAGGGACACCCCTGGACAGCCGGTTCTCAGCTTTCCCGCTTGCTTGCCTACCTACCCGAGGGACAGCAAAGCGTTTTCCTCTCCGCCTGCTTCGGTCGCTCTCATCTGGGACACCGCAACACTCGGCACCATGGAGCCAGAGCCTCCCCTGGGCACTCTGGTGCTCACGTTAAACGTCTTGCTGCAAGCCTGGCAGCAATTGCTGGAGGCTGCCTGGCAACTTCTGCTGCAGGCCAACCCCCTGGCCCTCCCCATGCACCCCCTTGGGGCCCTGGAGGAGCGGCACCCGGAAGCCAGCGTGCCCCGCCGCATCTGGCGTCTGGACACCAGCAGCGACTGGTGGGACCACATTGTCCTGGAGCACTGGGGAGACCAACAGTGGACCCAGAACTTCAGGATGAAGAAGGACACCTTCCTGGAGCTCTGCGAGTGGTCGCCCCTGCTCTGCGGCGACGGGACAATCGCATGAGGCCCGCCATTCCCCTCCACAAGTGGGTGGCCATCGCCCTCTGGAAGCTCTCCACGCTGGATAGCTACCGATCCGTGGGGAACCAGTTCGGTGTGGGGAGATCCACCGTCGGAGCGGTGCTCATGCAGGTATGGCACTCACCGGCCACTGGGCCGGGGGGGGGCTGCAAGGAGGACATGGGCTACCCCAGGGAAAACGGGGGGGAGGTGGTGTCAGTGTCCTCCCCGGGAGGGTTCAGGCTGTCCCGGCCGCGCTTCAGACAGCCCGCGATGGCCAGGATTGCAGCGGGAGTTGCTCCTGGGAGTGGGGAGCAGGGCAGTGGCAGGGAACGAACACTCCCAGCCACCCGGGCACCCCAGTGACCCTCGGTTTTGTGTGTCGCTCTGTAGGTGGTGAAGGCCATCAACAGGGTGCTGCTCCGCAGAGTCGTCCACCTCACCAACCTGGATGCGGTCATCCAGGGGTTCGGCGCCCTGGGCTTCCCCAACTGCGGGGGGGCAATCGACAGGACGCACAACCCCATCCGGGCCCCGGACCACCAGGGCTCCCTCTTCATCAACAGGAAAGGGTACTTTTCTGTGATCCTGCAGGCCATGTCTGACCACTGGGGCCAGTTCACGGACATCAATGTGGGCTGGTCCTGCAAGGCACACGACGCATGGATGTACCACAACTCCTCCGTGTGCCAGAGGTTGCACGCTGGGACTTTCTTCCCTGACCGCCACATCAGGGTCGGGGACGTGGACATGCCAGTGTTCCTGCTGGGAGATGCGGCCTACCCACTACAACCCTACACGGGACACCTCATCCCCTCCTGGCAGACCTTCAATGCCAGGCTCAGCATGAGTTAGGTGCCTCCTCACCCACCTCGACCTCTCCCAGCACAATATTCCGCACGTGGTGGCAGTGTGCTGTGTGCTGCACAATTTATGCAAGAGGAAGGGGGAGGTTTTCCTGCCAGCCTGGATGGCAGAGGCTGACCGCCTGGCTGTCCAGTACGCACAGCTCTGCATGGCTGCCAGCTGGGAGGCTCTTCGGGGGGCTGTCCTCATCCAAGAAGCCCTGCGGGAGAGCTTCCAGGCGGACGAGGACTGAAGTCTCCCTGGTATGCCCCACTGGGGCCTTGTGCCTTACATTCCACCTGCACTTCCTTCCCCTTTCCCCTTCCTAACCCCCCTTCCTGATATACAATAAAAACACCTGTGTTGCCACAAAAAAAATTCTTTATTTAAGATAATGGGTGGGAGGAGGGGGGAATGAGGGCGGGAGAGGGAGGGGGGAAAACCTGGGAGGAGGGACATGGATGGGGGAGGCAAGGGGAGGAAGGGGGAGGGGAAGCTCAGGGCTGGGGGTCTTGCTGGCCCTCCCGTCTCACAGCACTGCGGGTGCGGGGGCCTTGGTGTTCCCAGGGGGGAGTGGGTGTGGAGGGTGGGGCAGGAGGGACGGGGGGTGTGGAAGAAGTGGGAGGGGGAGAAGGGGTGGGAGGAGGAGCGATAGCTGGGGAGGCCGCAGGGGCTGGAGCAGCAGAAGGCAGCAATCTGTCTGCCAGGGCCTGCAGATGCTCGCGGAGGGCATGGCCCTGCTCCCACAAGCTCTCCCACCACAGCTCCAGGTCCTCTTGCACCCACTGCTCCCGGCTGTGGACCTGCCGTCCCTGTAAGCGCAGCTGCTGCCTCTGGAACTCCTCTAGGTTGCGGGTGCGCCTGCTGGCCTGGGTGTGGGTGGATGGTCCAGGCAGGGTGGTGTGTCCTGCACTTGCAGGTGCTGCAGCTGCGGTGAAAGCATAGAAGTGGTCAGTTCTCCCTGGGGACACAGTGGGTGAAACCCAGCCCCCCCTCTGCAAGGTGAGGATGGCAGGTCTCTGCACCTTCACATCCAGGAGTGTGAGCTGGCCCAAGACTGCACCCCAGCCCCTGTGCTGCCTATAGTGTGGTGGGGGGGGAGGGGAGATGTGCCCTACCTCTGTGTAGAGGGGGTGCCTGTAGGGAGGGCAGTGTGCAGTGTCTCTCCCCGGGGTTAGGAGCCTGTTATGTGCCTTCATGCGTAGACGCATGTGGGGAACCGGCCAGGGCCCTTGCATGGCACCGAGCTGGGGCCACATGTCCTGGATGGCACGGCAGATGCACAGGTTGCCGCCTGCTCCGTGGTCGTCAAGGCCGACGCACACAGTCCCTGGGCTCCCCCTTCCCCTCCCGCCCTGGATGAGGGGACCGTGATGTCACTCACATGTGGAGGCCTCCCCGGCCTCGGATGAGGCTGCTGATGGGCTCTCCAGTTCGGCTCGGGGGTCCTGGGTGCAGGGCACGCTCCCTGCAGGTTCCTGGCTGCCGTCGTCCTCTTCTTCCTCTTCCCCTGATTCAGGGGCAGGGCCCTCTGCCCCAGGGTCAATGACAACCAGGGGGTCACGGACCGTCTGACCCCCCAGGATGCGGTCCAGGGCCTCAAAGTGCATGCAGTCCTCTGGTTCAGCCCCTGGTTGAGAGGCCCTGGCATAGGCCTGCCACAGTTCTTTAATTTTGCTGCGCACCTGCTCCTGGCTGCGCATGTGGCCTCTGGTGGCCAGGCTGGCAGCCATGTGGCTGTAGACTGCTGCATTCCTGCACCTAGTGCGGAGATCATAGGCATTGGAGGCCTCCCTCAAACCTCAATGAGGTCTACGATCTCCACACTAGACCAGGCGGGGACCCACCTTTTGCGGCCCCTGGCAGGCTCCTGGGAGCCGCCACCCTGGTCCTGGGGAGCGGTGGAGGGCTGGGTGGAAGCAGGTGGCTGGCTCATCCTGTGCCAGGTGCACAGTCTGCTGGCTGTGTGCTGGCAGGCTTGCAACTGGCACAGGCACTGTGGCTAGAGTCTGCCTCTTTAAGGGCTCCGGGGCTGCAGGGTAGCAGATGAGTTTTCCTGGTTGTGCCCAGAATGGCCACCAGGGCTCCCTGGGAAGGGCTGGAGGCCCCCTAATTCGAAATAAGTGTCTACACAGCACTTATTTCGAATTAGCTATTTCGAATTTGGTGTTATTCCTCGTAGAATGAGGTTTACCAAATTCAAAATAAGTGCTCCACTATTTCCAAAATATTGACCGGTTTGTATGTGTAGATGTTATTATGTTAATTCAAATAAATAGCTGTTATTTCAATTAACTCTTTGTAGTGTAGACATACCCTGCCCCTCATAGGTCATGTACCTGTGCCCCCTAGTCATTTTGGTTGCTCCTCCGCTGAACTCCTTTCCAATGCGCCCACATCCTTTCTATAGTGGGGGCCCAGAACTGACACAATATCTGTGATGTGGCCTCACCAATGCTGAATAAAGGGGGAATAATCACTCTTTGATCTGCTTGAAATGTTTATTTAATGTAGGATGATGAGAAGTGCTCAGCTGTTTTCATTGCTCACCACTCACCTCTATGTGAAAGGGCACTTCACATGACAGTTTTTTCTCTGCTTGGAGAACACTGGGACATTTCTCGAGCAGTGGGTGCACAGCAGAGCATTTCGCAAGATCACAGAAGTGATCATTCCCTTATTCGGCATTGCAGCACTGCGTTCAGCTGGGCCTCTGAGTGATGTGACGCAGCTGGTCAAGGTCTGTGTCGACTAGTTATTAGCACAGCGATTTGGCGAGGGAGATCGGTGGCATGTACTACAGCATCGAATAACAGCTGTTATTTCGAATTAACTTTATTGAGAGCCTGGTTATTATAAATGGTTGTCATTATTTTGGAATATGGGAGTACCTATTTTGAATTTGGGTGTTATTCTCGTAGAATGAGGTTTACCAAATTAAAATAAGTGCTCCACTATTTCCAAAATATTGACCGGTTTGTATGTGTAGATGCTATTAAAGCACTAAAATAACAGCTGTTATTTCGAATTAACTTTGTAGTGTAGACATACCCTCAGTCTCCCCTCATAGGTCATGTGCCTGTGCCCCCTAGTCATTTTGGTTGCCCTCCGCTGAACCCTTTCCAATGCGTCCACATCCTTTCTATAGTGGGGGGCCCAGAACTGGACACAATACTCCAGATGTGGCCTCACCAATGCCGAATAAAGGGGAATAATCACTTCTCTTGATCTGCTTGAAATGCTCTACCTAATGCACCCCACACTCAGGAAGTGTCCCAGTCATTGTCCAAGCTGGGGGAAGGAACATCATGTGAGTGCCATCACATTCCCTTTCACATAGGGTTGAGGTGGTGGGCTATGAGGGGTAGCTGGGCACTTCTCGCTCATCCCTTGCATTCTGGGGATTGACAGCAGCCTGTGGACGTGGGAGCACAGTCTCCTGTGCCGCACCACTCCTGACCACACAGAACAAGGAGGCTGCCACAGTGGGTCTTGAGAGGCCTGCTATATTCATGACACCAGGGTGGGACCACCCTCCACAAGCTACCTCTAGATGGAGGCTGGGGACATCAAGACACCCATACCACACACACACACAGCAGTCCCTCACATGGCACACAGGCATGCCTACACTTTCGGGGCAGCATCCACTCCCGGGGACAGTGCAGTGAGGTGCAGGAGCATCTGCTGCTCACACACACCTCCTCCCAGCACCTGCCCCCCCCCCCCCCCACAAGCAGATAGGGATGCAAGTCCTCTCCCTGCGGGATGCCACCACTGTTGAGCCCGGCAGTCCTTGGCATGGAGGGAAGCCCAGCTGCCCCAACGCCCCCCCCCTTCCACCTGCAGAATTCCAGTTTGGCTGGCACCTTCACATGCCTGCTTGTCCCCAGTATGTAGGGATGGTGAGGCTTCCCACCTCCTGGGGACATCAGGGCCCCTATAAGAATGGGTCCACTTGCCAGAGCTCACATGGCCTTGCTCCCAGCACATTGCCTTCGACTGAGCTAACTGTTGCTCTCGGCTCACAGATGAGGGCCAAGCTTCAAGAACGGTGTCCACTGGGATGACTGATCATCGCTCTTATTCTCCACAGCTGGACCAGCTGTGAGAGGGGGATGGTCTGCATTGCCTGGAACAGCCTTCCCAACCCGAGAGATCCACAGGCGCCGGAGACCCATGAACAAGTTCCAAAGGAAGCACCTCGCAGCACTCCAGCCATTGACCGCAGGCTCCAGGAGGACATCCAGCTGCAGCAAGACACCTGGCAGGTACTGCTAGAGCAGAGCCACATCATGTGCACAGCTGTGCAGTCCCTCGTTGCCAGCATGATGCTTGCTCCTGCTCCTGCTTCTGCTCCCACTCCTGCTCTCACTGTAGCTCCTTCCCCTGCTCCTCCTGCTTCTTCCCCAACACCCACCTGTCCCGTGGACACCTTGGCCCCCACACCCAGGGCTCTTCACAGCCAGGCACTGCTCCCAGCCCCAGCCCTAAGCTTCTCCTCACCCCTCCTGTTGCTTCCAGCTCCCTCCTCCTGCCTCATGGTTTTTATCCCCCTCTCTCCTCCCCTCTCCCAGGTTCTTTTCCCAGACCCTCTCCAGTTACTTTGACCCCAAATAAAAAGAAACCGAGATTTTATTTTTTCCAAAACAAATTATTTTGGTATTGTCTCAGCAGAGAAGGAGGGAGGGGAAAAGGGAGCGGTGTGGGAGGAAAGGCAGAGAGGGGTGATACATAGGCCCTAAGTGGGAAGGCCAAGGGGAGCGTGTCACTGGGGCCCTTGAGAGAAACGCTCCCTCAGGGCCTTTTGGATGCACATGGCCCTCTGATGGGCCTGCCGGAGGGCAGCTGTGTGTGACTGCTCAAAGTCCCTGCCAACACGGTCAGCCTCTGCCCCTCAGCCTGGCAGGAATGCCTTCCCCTTCTGCTCACAAATATTGTGGAGCACACAACACGCAGCCACCACGTGAGGAATGTTGCACTCCCCATGGTCCAGCTAGTTGAGAAGGCATCTGAAATGCACCTTCAAATGCCCAAAGGCACTGTCCATAACCATGTGGGCCCTGCTAAGCCTGGCATTGTAGAGTTCCTGAGAATGGTCAAGGTAGCTGGTGTATGGCTTCATGAGCCAGAGCAAGAGAGGGTAGGCCACATCCCACTCCATGCAGATGGGCACGTCCATGGCCTCGACTCTGATGAGGTGGTGGGAGAAAAAGTTCCGGTGTGCAGCTTCTGGAAGATGCTGGAGTTTCGGAACACGTGGGCGTCGTGAACCTTCCCCGACCACCCGATATAGATGTCGGTAAATTGACCCCTGTGGTCCATTACGGCCTGCAGGATCATCGAAAACTATCCCTTCTAGTTGATGAAGAGAGATGTCCGGTGGTTGTGGGCCCAGATGGGAATGTGGGTGCCATCAATGCTCCTCTCCCCCACAGTTGGGGAATCCCATGTCAGCAAAGCTGGCGATGATGGTTCCCATGTCGCCGATGTGGATGACCCTGCACAGCAGGATGGTATTGATGGCCTGCACCACCTGCAGAAAGAGACAAACAGAGACAAACAGAGATTCACAGGGTGCCTTCCGCCCCCCCCTCCCCCCACACACACACCAGAAGCAACCCCCCACTTACACCATCCCCCGGAAGGGCTTTGTGAGGACAGGACTGAAAAAAACCTCCCCAAGAAGGGGCTTGCACAACCACAACCTCCTCCCCCCACCACTTCTTTCCCTGGCGTATGTCTACATTAGCCCCCTAGTTCGAACTAGGGAGGCTAATGTAGGCATTTGAAATTGCAAATGAAGCCTGGGATTTAAATATCCAGGGCTTTATTTGCATGTTCCCGTCTGGTCGCCATTTTGAAATTCCACTAGCCCAAAGTAACTGCCCACGGCTACACGCAGCAGTGAAACGGTAATTCGAACTAAGTCCTCCCCGACGCCCCCCGCACCCACAGTGCTGCGAGACGGGAGAGCCAGCAAGACCCCGAACCCTGAGCTTTCCCTTCCCTTCCTCCCCTTCCTCCCCCTTCCAGCTCCCTCCTCCCAGGTTTCCCGCTCCCCTCTCCCACCCGCATTCCCCCCTCCCCCCACCTCAGTTCGGTGAAATAAACAGACGTATTTGTTGGCAAAACAGGTGTTTTTATTTTACATTAGGAAGGGGGGTTAGGGACGGGAAAGGGGAAGGAGGTGAGGGTTGAAGAAGGCCCCAGTGGGGCATGCCAAGGAGAGTTCAGTCCTCCTCCACCTGGAAACTCTCCTGCAGGGCTTCCCGGATCCGGACAGCCCCCATACCCCTCCCGCTGGGCCTTCCGGATGGCGGCGGTGCGGGGCTGCGCATACAGGCCAGCCAAGTGTTCTGCCTCAGCCATCCAGGCTGGCAGGAAAGCCTTCCCCTTCCTCTCACATAAATTGTGCAGCACACAACATGCTGCCACCACGGGAGGAATATTGTGCTTGGCAAGGTTGAGGCGGGTGAGGAGGCAACTGAAGTGGGCTTTCAGGCGTCCGAAGGCCCCCTCCACCACAGTGAGGGCCCTTGTGAGCCTGGCATTGAAGGCCTGCCGGGAGGGGTTGAGGTGTCCCGTGTACGGCTTCACCAGCCAGGGCTGTAAGGGGTAGGCCTCATACCCCACCAGGCACACTGGCATGTCCACGTCCCCAACCCTGATGTGGCGGTCAGGGAAGAAGGTCCTGGTGTGCAGCCTCTGGCACACAGAGGAGTTGCGGAACACCCGTGCTTCGTGTGCCTTGCCAGACCAGCCCACATTGATGTCCGTGAACTGGCCCCGGTGGTCAGACATGGCCTGCAGGATCACGGAGAAGTACCCCTTCCTGTTGATATACAGGGATGCCGGGTGTTCCGGAGCACGGGTGGGGATGTGCGTCCCGTCGATTGCCCCCCCGCAGTTGGGGAGGCCAAGGGCGCCGAACCCCTGGATGACTGTGTCCAGGTCGGTGAGGTGGACAACCGTGCAGAGCAGCACCCTGTTGATGGCCTTCACCACCTGCAGAGAGACACACAAAACCGAGAATCACTGGCCTGCCCGGGTAGCTGGGAGTGTTCATTCCCTGGCACTGCCCCGCGCCCAACTCCCAGAAGAAACCCCTGCTGCAATCCTGGCCACCGTGGGCTGTGTGTAGTACAGCTGGGACAGACCAAACCCTCCTGTACAGGGCACTTTCGCCTCCCCCCCTGTTTTCCCTGGGGCAGCCCATCCCCTTCCCCCCTCCCCCGGCCCAGAGGCCGGTGAGTGCCATACCTGCATGAGCACTGCTCCGACGGTGGATTTCCCCACGCCAAACTGGTTCCCACCCCCCAGGATTCGGTCGAGGGTGGGGAAGTAGGGGCAGGTGGCAGCCCCTGCTGCAGCGCTGCCCCTGGTGGCCCTGGTGTATGCCTGCCTGAGCTCCTTTACTTTCAGGCGTACCTGCTCCTGGGTGCGCCTGTCTCCTTTGCGGGCCATGGTGGCTGCTATGCAACCATAGATGGCGGCATTCCTCCTACTGGTGCGGAGATCATGGACATTGGGAGCCTCCCCCCACACCTCAATGAGGTCCATGATCTCCGCACCAGTCCAGGCAGGCACGCGCCATCTACGGCCCCTGGCTGGCCCCTGAGTGCTGGGGGACTGGGTGGGGGATGGCTGGCTGCCACTGGCTGCCATTGTGCGGCTACTGGGTGAGGGGCTGCAGCTGCTGGCAGGCTTGGCTCTCACACGTGCCCAGTGGCCAGACTCTACCCCTTTAAGGGCCGTGGGGCTGGGGGAGAGGAGTTTTCCTGGTTGTGCCCAGAGTGGCCACCAGGGGAAAGTGGGAAAGGCTGGAGGCCAGCTAATTCGAATTAAGTGTCTACACAGCACTTAATTCGAATTAGCTATCTCGAATTTGGCGTTACTCCTTGTAGAATGAGGTTTACCAAATTCGAAATAAGCGCTCCGCTATTTCGAATTAAATTCGAAATAGAGGTTTGCATGTGTAGACCCTGTTGAAGTTAATTCGAAATAACGGCTGTTATTTCGAATTAACTTTGTAGTGTAGACATACCCTTTGACACAGACATAGTTTTTGCAAGCTTGAGTGTCAGGACCTCTGCAAGTTTCCAATATTTACGATTTTCCCACAACTAATGCCTGAATGGAATCCACGGATCTTAAAAATATACTGCTTCCTTCTCTTACTAAATTGCTTAACTCTAGTTGGTTAAGTGATAAAGTCAGATTATCTCTTGAGGAAATATCCTCTTAAAACTCAACCACACATCAAACAAGCACTTCTAATAGGATACTGACAGACATTCACTGAAGTTCAGAAAATAAGAGGTTTAATTAGCTCCATACCTTAAAGCAGGGCTTAGATTCAGCTGGAGCCCAACAGAGTGGAACTCAAGTAAATATTTTTAAATCTGTGGGAGACTCTGCACCTGTCCTGAGCCCTGGAGTATCTTGTGGGGCTGAAGCCACAAACCTTGGTACCTTTCCCCACCCCACACACAGGTCCCCCAAGCTCTCACACCTCCCCTCCTCTGGGGCTGTAGCTTCAAACCCCCTCCTGCAGGGCTAAAAGTCTTGTTCAGACTTTCCCTAAAGCCAACCCTACAGTAACTACTGTCCTTGGGGTTTGCTGTATGGTTTTGGCATTATCTTCATGAATTCCTTACTGTAATCTTCTTATATATGTTCGTTGGGAGTGTTCGTTCCCTGGCACTGCCCCATGCCCCACTCCCGGAATCAACCCCTGCGGGCAGCATGTAGTACAGCCGGGACAGACTGAACCCTCCCGTGTGGGGCACTTTCGCCTCCTCCCCGCCCCCCCACCATTTTCCCTGGGGCGGCCCATCCCCTCCTTGCAACCCCCCTCCCCCCCGGCCCAGTGGCCAGTGGGTGCCGTACCTGCATGAGCACTGCTCCAGCGGTGGATCTCCCCACGCCGAACTGGTTCCCAAACGGATTGGTAGCTGTCCGGCGTGGAGAGCTTCCACAGGGCGATGGCCACACACTTCTGGAGGGGGATGGCGGGCCTCATGCGGGTGTCCCGTCGCTGCAGAGCAGGGGCAAGCCACTCGCAGAGCTCCAGGAAGGTGTCCTTCTTCATCCTGAAGTTCTGGGTCCACTGTTGGTCTCCCCAGCGCTCCAGGACGATGCGGTCCCACCAGTCGCTGCTGCTGTCCAGACACCAGATGCGACGGGCATGCTGGCGTTCGGGCGCTGCTGCCGCTCCTGCACGATCCCCAGGGAGGCCAGGGGGAGAGGCAGGGGGCTGACGTGCACCAGATGGTGCCAGGCAGCCTCCAGCCATTGCTGACAGGCTTGCAGCAGCAAGTCCAAAAACTGGAGCAGCATGCCCAGGGAGAGCTCTGGCTCCATGGTGCCAACTGCCGTGGCATCCCCAATGGGAACCACTGACACAGGCAGGCAGAGAGGAAAACGCTTTGCTGTTCCTCAGCGAGATAGGCAAGCAAGCGGAAAAGCTGAGAACCGGCTGTCCAGGGGGGTCCCTTTAAGCACGAGCCTCAGATAGCCTCAGACAGCAGCCACACAAAGCAACTACTGAACTGATGCCCTGCTGGAACCGGTTTCAGCTGCCCTTAAACACGACCCAGCATCCAATCAGTGTGGATGCGCTATTTCAAATTAGCAAAATGCTAATTTGAATTAGTTTTGGGGTCTAGATGCGTTAGTTCGAATTAGTTTAGTTCAAATTAACTAATTCGAACTAAGTTAGTTCGAATTAGCGCTGTAGTGTAGACATACCCTAACAGCTGACCTCTTAGTCTTCTTAGTCGAATCAAATCATCACCTTAAAAAAGGTGATTTTATTAAACAAAACAAAAAGATCTACTTGGAAAAGCATACTTAGTTGCTAGGTGTTTTTGAGAAAAAAACAGAAAATTCCATCGCTAGGATATAGCTTAAAGTACAGTTTTGGGGGGGGGGGGGGGGGGGGGCACATGGACTTAGCACAGAATTTAACAATAAAACAAAACAAAGAAAATGACCTGATCTCGTCTAAATAGACATTTCCCTATCTACTCACAGATCCATGCTTCAAGGTCCAGTCCATTTCCATGCTCAGTATTCTTTGTAGGCATGATAGTTCTGCCTGGTTCAACTCATCTTGTTCCTTCAGCGCCCAGGTTAAACTCACACAAAGAAGAACAGCATCAGGTGTCCCTTTCAATTAAAATCCAATACTTTCTTCTTCTTGGTTCTCCTGGCTTCTTGCCAACACTTTCTAGCGATCTGGGTTTAACTCTTTGGTTACTGAATGCTGAGATGTTCAGAAAAGGTCAGCAGTCCTCTTATCCATCACATATACCCCAAAGCACAGATGGTGCTAGACGGGCTGGTCTACACTACAGAGTTGTTCTGAAAAAACATTCATTAATGTTCTTTATAGCGAATTAAAAAAATAATTCCAAATGGCTATGAAAAGCATAAGAGGAGATGGCCTTAATAGCTAGATTAATATACCATACATTTAGGACAAAGGGTCAGATTTTTAAAAGTATTTAGTGTAGATAAATAGTCTACACTAAAAATCGATGGGGGGGAGGGGAGGAAGCGGAGGTGGAGTAGAACTGGCTAGAGAAACGCCATCCAACAGGGCAGAGGATGGGTGTTTCCCAGCCTCCCAACCGTCCAGGGCATTGGAGGCAATCGGCCCCACGGGGGGACCAGGAGCAGTGTGTCCCTCCCCAGGAGCTTCCCCCCTCAGAGGGAAGACTAAGAAGATGCCAGATGCCAAGGGAGACAGAGGACGACAAGCCCAAAAGAGCATCCATCCTTGGATTGGGCAAAGGGAGGGAGGCCCAGCGTGGGTAGGAAGTGGCCCAGGGCGGGGTACAGGAACCTGAGAGCTTGACGGGTTTCGGGGTATTGCCCCCGTCAACCAGGTAGCGGTGGCTGCCCCTACTTTTAGGGCCCTGGGCCAGGATCCGGAGGAGCGGGAGGGCCCAGATCCTCCTACCCCGCTCACAGAGGGGCCAGAGGTCCTCGTCGGGTGAGAGTAAGGCCCCAAGATCAGAGCCTGCTAAGGAACCATTGAGTTGGAACTTGGACCCGGACAGGATGTAGGGCCGAACTGTGGACCCTGGATGCAGGCCATAATTAGCCGAGGGTGAAAGAGTGCAGGCCGTAAAACCGGCCAAGGGTGACGGTGATTAATAGGCTAGGGTGGGGAGTTGTCCCGGAATTGGGAGACATGCCCTAAAGGAAGGAGTCGCTGGAGGGGCCATTGGTTGCCCCGATTCTGGTGTGGCTCCCTCTGAAGGGTGAAAGCAAACTAGGAGCCAGCCAGTGCCGCAACACCCTTTTGCTATGGGGCATGCACAGGTGGCCACCTCTGAAAGCGATGCAGGTGATATGGGTTTCTCTGCTGGATGTAAACCACTTTCTGCTGGTGCACTGGGTTGTGTTACAGACTGTCATGACCTCGTCTTCTGGTTCCAATCCTGGCATTGGCTGCTCTACCAGTTCCAGGTCTTGGGCTGGTTCCATCTGTATTCCAGAAACTGAATCTGTTGCTGCTAACACTGTCTGGAGTCTATTTCTGCCATCTCCACCTGGGTCTCTGGGGGTATGTCTACACTACAGTGCTATTTCGAATTAATCTAATTCGAAATAACGCATCTACACACAAAAACTATTTCGAAATAGCATTTTGCTAATTCAAAATAGCGCGTCCACACTGAGTGGACCCTGAACCGAAGTTAAGGCTGGCTGGAACCAGAGCCGGCAGGGCATCAGATGAGGACTTAGTGTGTGGGGCTGCGCCTGAGGCTAACTGAGCTCCGTGCTTAAAGGGACCCTACCCCCACCCCGGACAGACAGTTCTCAGGGTTCCCCGCTTGCTTGTCTACCTTGATGAGGGATAGCAAAGCAGTGCTGAATTGGAGTGCCCTGAGTGCCCACACTCGGGACACCACAGCACTCGGCCACATGGAGCCAGAGCTGCCCCTGGGCACGCCGGTGCGTCTCGTGGGGTCGTTGCCATCAGCCCAGCTGCACTTGCTGCAGGCTGCCATCCGGGGGGGTCCATCGGGGGACTGTCAGGATCCAGGAGGCCCTGAGGGAGAGCGTCCATCCCGAGGAGCCCTCAGAGCCTCCCCGGTCCTCTCCTCCGGGGGCTCGTGCCCCATTCCTCCCTCACGTCCTTCCACTTACCCCTCCCTAGCCCCCCTTCCTGATGTCAAATAAAAGACACGTATGTTCAAAAATAGAAACTGGGTTTATTGAACAAAACTGGGGGACGGGGGATGAATCTCTGGGGGAGACTGGGAAAAGGAGGTGGGAGAGGAGAAGAGACAGGGTGGGAGAGGGGTTGGGGAAACCTGTGAGGAGGGAGCTGGAAGGGGGAAGCAAGGGGAAGAAGCGGGAGGGGACGCTCAGGGCTCATGGTCTCACCGGACCAACCTGACTTTCATGCAAACCTGCTCCTGAGTTCGCATGTGGCCTTTGGTGGCCAGGCTGGCAGCTATCCTGCCATAGACGGCCGTGTCCCTCCATCTAGGGCTGAGATCATGGAAGTTGGGGACATCCCTCCCAAACCTGAATAAGGTCCATGATCTCCACTCTGGACCAGGAAGGTACCCACCTTCTCCAGCCCCTGTCAGGTTCCTGGGAGCTGGCAGACTGCTCTTGGGGAGCGGTGGAGAGCTGGCTGCCAGTGGCTTGCTGGCTCATGTTTTGGGGGCCATTGGATCAGGGGCCCCGGTGGCCACTGCTGGCTCTGGGTTGCCAGGCTCGGAGCTGGCACAGGCATTGTGGTCAGGGTCTACCCCTTTAATGGCTCCAGGACTGGGGGAGAGGAGAGTAAGTTTTCCTGGTTGTGCCCAGAGTGGCCCCCAGGGCTCCCTGGGAAGGGTTGGAGGCCCCCTATTTCGAATTAAGTGTCTACACAGCACTTAATTCAAAATAGCTATTTCGAATTTGGTGTTACTCCTCATAGAATGAGGTTTACCAAATTCGAAATAAGTGCTCCCCTATTTCGAATTTATTTCGAAATAGCAGTTTGGCTGTGTAGACGCTATTAAAGTTAATTCGAAATAACTGCTGTTATTTCAAATTAACTTTGTAGTGTAGACATACCCTGGTTCTGGGGATACAGACTGGGCCCCTGTAGAAGGCTCAAGAATGGAGTTAGGCATGGAGGCCTGTTTAGCCCTGCTGCGGGTGACCATTCCCACCTTCTTAGCTTGTCTCACATGGTTGGGTAAATCCTCTTCCACCAGCATAGGAACGGGATATTCATCATCATAGACTGCAAAAGTCCAAATTCCTGACCAGCCCTTGTACGTAACGGGTAACTTGGCTGTGAGCAGGTCAAAAGAGTCTAGTATGAAGGGTTGAACAGTTACTTTAGCCTCTAGATTGATGAGTTTGGGGTCCACTAGGGACTGGTGGATCACGGACACCTGTTCTCCAGTGTCTCTCCACGCAATAACCTTCTTTCCACCCAAACTCATAGTTTCCCTTCGCTCTGGGGGTATCTGAGCAGCATCTGGGCCTAAGGACTCTTGGTGTGACCCCAGTATAATGAACTGCACTCTGCTGGTGCTCTCGGGGCAGTTGGTCTTCATGTGCTCCAGCTCATTACATTTAAAACTTTGCCCAGATGGCTTGTCACTGGAGTGAGGTAGATTGCTAGAGAATGGGGCTGTGGGATGAGAGGGAGTCTGTGGCTTCCCTTTTGGGGTGGAGAGGGCTCCTTCCTGAGAGGTAAGCCCTTGGATTGCCTCCGGTAGTGGGATGCCATCTCTGGGCGCCCCTTCAGATACTCCCTTGAATGGCTGTCAGTTTTGTTTCTCTCTGTCACTTCTAGCCACTTGGCTCTGATTTTCCCCGCTTCTGTTATGGTTTGAGGCTTCCCATCTAGGGTGTATCTTTGGAGCTCTTTAGGAATGCCCTCGATGAACTGTTCCATTTGCATCAGGAGAGATCGCCCTTCCATAGTCTTAGTATTTGCTCCTGATATCCATGCCTCCCAGTTTTTGTTTATCTGGTAGGCATGTTGGGGCAATGCTATGTCTGGTGTTCACCTCAGGGCTCTGAAATGGCAATGAGCATGTTTGGCGGTGAGCCCCATCCTAATTCTGGCATCATGTTTAAAAGTTTGTAATCATAAATATTTCCCCCAGGCATTTCAGCTACCACTTCTGCTAAGGGTCCACTGAGTTGTGGTCTCAGCTCCATCACGTACTGGTCTTTAAGAATGTTGTACCCAAGACAGACATTTTCAAAATTTACTGAGGTCTCTGCATTATCTCCTACCTTGTGCACTGGGTATTTCGTGGGTTGGGGAGCATTAGTTGGAGCAAGGTGGTTATTCGGTGTAGTTGGCGTGCCCAGCTTCTTAGCTTTCTCCAGTTCAACTTCTAACCGCTTCATTTCCACTTCTGCTTCCAAACGCTTCAGCTATAGGAAAAACTCCATCTTGCCCTTACTTAGAGATCTGTGTGTCTTAAGGACACTCTTCCACCTGAGGATGGTGGTGTCATGTTCCTTCCCCACTCTGGCATGATAAATGCAGAAGTGGGGCCAGCAAGTGTACCCCAAAGCCTTTTCTACCAGGCTTTGGTATAAAACTTCCTCCAAAATCTTAAAAACCTAGATTTTGGGAATAAAACTTTCGCTGCCACCACCCAAATATTAATAACGAGATTAGGGGAAAGATCATTTGGGAAATCTCACCCCATTATAAAAATCAGGACACACAGTAACCAATGCCAGGTTAATAAAAAGAAAAGAGAAAACTTTTATTATTACAACAATATTCCTGTTGCAGGCATAAGGATCAGATGGAAAGGTAACAAAATATACTCATGGAGGAATTACACCATGGGCTAGAACTTAGTTAAAAAGAAAAGCCAAGCATCTCTTAAGCAGTGCCAGATATCAGATCCCATACCCAACACTTAAAACAATAAAGCCTAACACAACTACCTAAACTTTACCCTACTTACAGAAAGTGAAGAATTGTTTCTTGGAGAGAGAGAGACATGCTTGTCCCTCCCTGTAGCTGCAGAGGACTCCTCACAGAGACAAAAGGAGAAAGGAAAAAACCCAAATTCCTTTGTCCCAGTTTGAAAGTCCCACCTACATTCCTACTGGTAACTCCACCTGGCTAAGTGTAGTTAACTCCTTAATCCCCAGGCTGCTGGCTAACCCTCATAATCATGACAGGTGGTATGGGAGGGGGCTGGCCATCACCCTCTGCTCGTAAGGTTACTCCCCCTGGCCTCAGAGGGACATTCTCCTGTCCTTCCTTGTTGTAGGAGTCTTCCCCTGAGGTGGACATCTCACCCTGATCTGAGGCTTGTTTCACCTCGGTGTATCGCTTAGCGAGGGTTGGTTGCTCCAGGGCTACTCTGCCTAACTGCAAATGCATGCACTGGACTGCTTCTCTGTCCTATTCTAGCCTAGCTATCCAGTTGTCCTGAAAGCTAGAAAAAATATAACAGTTTGGTTTGGACTCTCTGGCTGTGCAGGTTTGATTTTCTGTGTGCCTTTTCCCTCTCAGGCAGCAAAAGAAGGGGGAAAAATGCAAAACTTCCAAAGAGCAAAAGAAAAAATGTGCCCTTTTAAAATCCTGAGGTCTATGTCCTGGTTCAAAATGATCCCATGGTTGCATGAAAATCAAAGAGCTCTGGCAGGCCTATAATGGAGGAAAATGGATGCTCTGGGGCGGCTCCTCACACCTACCACTACCACAAGCAGCTGGATGCCATCCTGGGAGGAGGGCCAGTCACCTTCCCCCTGTTGTTGTAGTGTCTGGCCAGGACATGCCCAGCATCAGCCTCCATGAGGGCAGGGTTGTATAGGACAAGGAAGAGGAGGAGAAGGAGGAGCAGGCCAGCCAAGACACCATGCCCACCAGTCAGGAGCTGCTCCTCACCCTGCAGCCAGTTCCCCCCTCCTTGGATGTCTCCCAAGCCTC
Source organism: Rafetus swinhoei (assembly GCA_019425775.1). NCBI lineage: Eukaryota > Metazoa > Chordata > Testudines > Trionychidae > Rafetus > Rafetus swinhoei. The sequence continues at coordinate 131,364,186 of CM033424.1, forward strand.
AGACAATCCGGGCAAAGGCACTTCAGGTGAGTTCTATAATTTTCCCTATACACACACAGGCGCAGGTGTCGGGCTGCGAGAGGCTGTGTGCTCCTCACCCTGCTTTCTCAGCCTGGGTGGGGGTCACACAACAGCCTGCACATGTGGGTGCAAGTAGAGCACCAGTCCAGAGCACTCAACTTCATGACACTCTCACACAGGAACCCCTCGCCCCTTCTCACAAGGTCCCTGGACAGACCTGTCTTACTCTGGACTCTGTGGTGGGACCACAAGCTACTATTAAAGGGTACGTCTACACTAGCTTGTTAGTTTGAGCTAGGTAGGGTAATTAGGGCAAGCGGAGTTGCAAATGAAGCCTGGGATTGAAATATCCCGGGCTTCATTTGCATGTTCCCGGGCGCCGCCATTTAAAAATCCTTCTTAGTCCAAACTCCATGCCCGCGGCTACACGCGGCACGGAGTAGGTAGTTCGAATTAAAGATCCTAATTCGAACTACCGTTACTCCTCATGGAATGGTAGCAAGGCTCCACTGGGACAGTGTAGCAAGGCTCCACTGGGACATCCATGCACCTGCAGGAAAGTGTCTGCTGTCTAGGCAACAGATGGCCTTTCTCAAAACACATCGCCATCATCTGGACCAAGACATTCAGTGTTGGCACAGAGATTAGTGTTAGGGGTTCATACACTGTGTCTCCTGGGATGACTGCCCTTGTAACTTTTCTTCGCAGCTGGCCCAGCTGCGAGTGTGCTGTGTCCACCACCTCTGACACCAACTTCCCAACTCCGCAGTATCTACCGGAGGAAATGAACACAGGAAGACCTGCTGTGAGCTGCCTCCAGTTCTTCATCTGGGGGGTTCAACGAGGAATGCCAGGAGTGGGCTGTCAACTTGAAGGAGCATCAGGCTGACCAGGAGCAGTGGAAGACCATGTGGGATGAGCTGGCATGCCAACACAAGATAACATCTGTCACAGAACACATGGCCACATGCATGGAGTGCGCCACCAGCCACCTGCCCAGCCCTGCCACACTCAATTCCACAAGCCCTCTCATGGCTTGCCCTCCTAGACCTCCAGGAGCCCCCAAGGACTCTGAACACATGGCCGTGGGACCTCTTGGGCAGCCAAAGCATCCCAAGCCACCCGAGGCAAGCATCAGTCCCAGTCGCATCCCTGAGCCCCCTTCTCCTGTCCCCCATTCCAGGTTCTTTCCCCAATCCCTCCCCTGCTGTATATCCCCCAAATAAACAGAGTTGGGGGGGGGTTTCAAAAAAAGGGGGGCTTTTTTATTTGCTCTGGAGGGGAGGTGTGAAGAGAGGAAAGGAGATGGGAGGGATGGGGTAGGAAAAACACATGGGGGCAATGCAGGGACCCCTTGAGGAGAGGCCCAGGGGAAGATTCTCACAGGTGGCTTTGGGTGAAACTTTTCCTCAAGGCCTCCTTAATGAGCATAGCCCTCTGGTGTGCTCTCCTGATGGCACTGGTGTCTGGCTGCTCATATACCCTGGCCAGCTGATCAGCCTCTGCCTCTGATCATGGCAGAAAAGTCTCCCCCTTGCTTTCACATAGGTTTTGTAGCACACAACATGCCACCACCACAAAGGGGATGTTTTACTTGATGAGGTCCAGGTGGGTGAGGAGACTCCTGAACTTAGGCAGCCAAAGGCACACTCCACCATGATGCAGCACCTGCTGAGCCTGGCATAGAAGATCTCCTTGGTGGGGTCTAGGCTGCCTGCATAGGCCAGGGGAGCAAAGAGTAGGCTGAGTTGCCCAGGATGCACGACCACATCCTCGACCTTGATGGTGTGGTCGGTGGGAAAAGAGCCAGTGTGCATCTTCTGGAACAGGCTTGAGTTCTGGAAGATGGAGACATCACACATCTTCCCTGACCAGCCGAAGTTAATGTCCATGAACCATCCCTTGTGGTCCAACATGGCCTACAGCACCATAGAGAAGTACCCTGTCATGGCTCTCCGGTTGTGCCCACGCTTGGCCCATCTGTCCCTGGGCAGGACCCCCCTCTCCAGTGTGACAGCCCCTTTTCGAGGAGCCCACTCCAGTCCAGCAGCAGTGAGACAGCCCTTTCTCAGGGACTCCACTCCAGTGCGGCGACCCTCTCTTGGGGTGCCCACTCTCACCAGGGGAGTCCACCCCACCGCTTCCGGGACGGCGCCTCTCATGGCCTTCAGCAAAGGAGCTCTCAGGCCAGGATAACAGCATTAAAGGGAGTTTAGAATCTTTCTTTCTGATAGTGATCTGAGAGGAGGGTGTTTCAGAGTTTTCCTTTAAGCAAATTATGAGTTTTTGATAGACTACAGAGCCCTTACATTTTTCACCTAAATAAAAAGTGAAAACATTGCAACTTCCAAGAGAAAAAACAGTGAAGGGAAGTTTGCTCATTGCCAGACTTTGGTCATTGTTCATAACATCAGAAAGAAAAGCAGCTCCAGCTGTTCTGTTTGTGCACGCAGGTTTGATGCAATGGCTCAGGGAACACTGCTAACCCTTCCCTCCACCCAAATTATGCAGTAGCTCCTCATGACAGCTCCAATTTTAGACTCTGTAAATAATTCATGTTTCTTATCTGAAAAAGATAAATGTGTTAAATAAAGATTAGATACTTTCTGTGCATTTTTTAAATTGAGACAGGCAGGGACTGAAATACTACACACCTGCTCATGAGTCCACATTTACAAACAAAATACCTATAAGGTGATAGGGTAACACATCCATTTGTTCAGATACCAAGTGAGTTAACTTAGCAGGAATGTGTATCCCCTGAGTTTCACTGTGCCACACAGAAAAGCCCTAGACAGTTGTATATTTTATTACAAAACAAAACTTAGGCCTTACCTAGACATACAAAGCTTGTACCTGGGTCACTAAAATTAGTTATTAAATTGGAGGGATTAATTAAAACATTACATTTTAAATTATGTTAGTTAAACCAGAACATGCTTTGTGCATAGGGTCAAATGTTCCAACCTTTCAATTAACTTGGTCTGAGCATGAGGCACTTTAGAACTTAAGGTGAGAAATATGCGAAAATATGGTGGTTTCAAATAGTTTGGACACAAATTCAAGGAAACATATGGCTATTTTAGCATATGTTGCTTTGAATTTTTGGAGATGATGGAGGCAAGACATCTGGGTGCAAACCAAGGAAGCTTTAAAGTGAAAGTAGTGGCAAGACTCCTCAAAGCCCCAGATGATAAATTTCAGCTAGATCTAATTGTTGTACTTACAAATTAATCACTTCTAAAAAGTTTGTAGCTTTCCCCACCCATGTAGGGCGAGATACATTTGCTGAGAAAATCTAACTAAAGTTGAATCTATTACCTTATTGCTCCCCCCACACAAAAATCAGAGGCTTTACAAATTACATTTATGTGGGTTTTTCCCCCTAGCTGTGTGTTAGCTCAGTATTAATGTGTCTGTGCACAGCCCAGGACAAAGAAATTGCTGTTCTGTGCTAGGATTACTCAGCAGTCAGCACTGTATACATCATGCAGGGATTTTCCAGGTCATTTTTATACAATTCATCATTGCAACTTACTGTACCAATTCTGCCAGATCAGCAGATGTACTTCTTAAAAGAAAGTCTCACCCATTTTGTGCAGGATAGAGCTCTGAAAGTTCACCAGGTGAGCAGCACTTTGCAATAGCTACCAATTGTGAATTGCACTGAAAATAACGCTCACTAAAAGAGCATCAGGCCTTTGCCTCAGCTGATATAGATCAGCTTAGCCGCTTGCTGATTTATGCCAGCTGTGGTATGGCCCATTGTTTTAGTTTTTCTTAGCAACAGAAGACTTAGAAATACCAACTCTATATCTAAAAATGTATTTTCAAAGATATGTCACAGCTAATACAAGGGATAATGTTTCTCCTGCTGTGAATGATTAATGTGTGGCTTGGCTGTATGTAAGCAAGAGAAAACAATTTTGCATAATGGTTCTCTCACATTTAAGCCAAGTGGGAGACATTTAGAATGAGGATCCATTCAAGAGAAAAACAAAGTTAAAAAGCATTATTTTAAGTTCACCGGTTTCATAGACCTCTTCCACAAAAAAAGTACCTCAGTATTCAGAGTAATGGTCCACATTTCTGTAGTGATTATAATAGAACTAGAGTGCCTCATGTTAAAGAAGGATACTGATATAAAAGGCATCACAGAAACCTGGTGGAGTGAGGACAATCAGTGGGACACAATCATTCTGGGGTACAAAATATATCGGAAGGACAGAACAGGTCGTGCGGGTTGGGGAGTGGCACTATATGTGAAAGAAAATTTAGAATCAAATGAAGTAAAAATCCTAAATGAATCAACATGTTCCATATAATTGCTATGGATAGTAATTTACTGCTCTAATAAGAATATAAGGGTATGTCTACACTACAAAGTTAATTCAAAATAACAGCAGTTATTTTGAATTAACTTTAATAGCGTCTACACAGCGAAACCGCTATTTCGAAATAAATTCGAAATAGTGGAGCACTTATTTTGAATTTGGTAAACCTCATTCTACGAGGAATAACACCAAATTCGAAATAGCTAATTTGAAATAAGTGCTGTGTAGACACTTATTTCGAATTAGGGGGCCTCCAGCCCTTCCCAGGGAGTCCTGGTGGCCACTCTGGGCACAACCAGGAAAACTCATCTGCTCCCACACAGCCCCAGAGCCCTTAAAGGGGCAGACTCTGGCCACAGTGCCTGTGCCAGTTGCAAGCATGCCAGCACACAGCTAGCAGACCATGCACATGGCACAGGATGAGCCAGCAACCCGCTGCCACCCAGCCCTCCACCGCTCCCCAGAACCAGGCTGGCCGCTCTCAGGAGCCTGCCAGGGGCCGCAAACGGTGGGTCCCCGCCTGGTCTAGTGTGGAGATCGTAGACCTCATTGAGGTTTGGGGGAGGCCTCCAATGCCCATGATCTCCGTACTAGGCTCAGGAATGCGGCCGTCTACAGCCACATGGCTGCCAGCCTGGCCACCAGAGGCCACATGCGCAGCCAGGAGCAGGTGCACAGCAAAATTAAAGAACTGCGGCAGGCCTATGCCAGGGCCTCCCAATCAGGGGCTGACCCAGAGGCCTGCCTGCAGTACGAGGCCCTGGACCGCATCCTGGGGGGTCAGATGGTCCGTGCCCCCTGGTCGTCATTGACCCCGGGGCAGAGGGCCCTGCCCCTGACACAGGGGAAGAGGAGGACGACGGCAGTCACGAGCCTGCAGGGAGCGTGTCCTGTACCCAGGACCCCCGAGCAGAACCGGAGAGCCCGTCAGCAGCCTCATCGAAGGCCCGGGAGGCCTCCACATGTGAGTGACATCACGGTCCCCTTATGCAGGGCGGAAGAGGTGAGGGGGAGCCCCGGAACCGTGCGCATCGGCCTTCATGACCACAGAGCAGGCGGCAACCTGTGCATCTGCCGTGCCATACCGGACACGTGGCCCCAGCTGGGTGCCATGCAGGGGCCCTGGCCTGTTCCCCAAACGTGTCTATGCATGAAGGCACATGACAGGCTCCTGACCCCGGGGAGAGACACTGCACACTGCCCTCCCTACAGACACCCCCTCTACACAGAGGCAGGGCACATCTCCTCCCCCCACACACCACACTATAGGCAGCACAGGGGCTGGGGTGCAGTCCTGGGCCAGCTCACACTTCTGGGGATAGCAGGACATGATGGTGCGGAGACCTGCCATCCTTGAGTTGCAGAGGGGGGCTGGGTTTCACCCACTGTGTCCCCAGGGAGAACTGACCACTTCTCTTGTTTCACTGCAGCTGCAGCACCTGCGAGTGCAGGATGCACCATCCCGCCTGGACCATCCACCCGCACCCGGGCCAGCAGGCGCACCTGCAACCAGGATGAGTTCCAGAGGCAGCAGCCACGGTTATAGGGATGGCAGGTCCACAGCCAGGAGCAGTGGGAGCAAGAAGACCTGCAGCTGCAGTGGGAGAGCTTGCGGGAGCTGCGGGAGGAGGGCCCTCCACGAGCACCTGCAGGCCCTGGTGGACAGATTGCTGCCTCCTGCTGCTCCAGCCCCTGCGGCCGCCCCAGCTATCGCTCCTCCTCCCACCCCTGCTCCCCCTCCCGCTTCTTCTGCCCCCCCGTCCCTCCTGCCCCACCCTCCACACACACCCCCAGGAACGCCGAGGCCCCCGCACCCACAGTGCTGCAAGATGGGTTGGCCTGCAAGACCCCCAACCATGAGCTTCTCCTCCCCTTCCTCCCCTTGCCTCCCCCTTCCAGCTCCCTCCTCCCAGGTTTCCCCCCTCCCCTCTACCTCCCTCATTCTCCCCCTTCCCCCACCCCAGTTATGTTAAATAAAGAGAGTTTTTTGTGGCAACACAGGTGTTTTTATTGTATATCAGGAAGAGGGGTTAGGGAGGGGAAAGGGGGAGGAGGTGGGGGTGGAATTTAAGGCACAAGGCCCCAGTGGGGCACGCCAGGGGGACTTCAGTCCTCGTCTGCCTGGAAGCTCTCCCACAGGACTTCCCGGATATGGAAAGCCCCCCATAGGGCCTCCATTGTGGCAGCAGTGTGGGGCTGTGCGTACTGGCCAGCCAGGAGGGCAGCCTCTGCTGTCCAGGCTGGCAGGAAAGCCTCCCCCTTCCTCTTGCATAAATTGTGGAGCACACAGCACGCTGCCACCACGTGCGGAATATTGTGCTGGGAGAGGTCGAGGCGGGTGAGGAGGCACCTAAACTGTGCTTTCAGTCGGCCGAAGGCCTCCCCGACCACAATGAGGGCCCTGCTGAGCCTGGCATTGAAGGCCTGCCAGGAGGGGCTGAGGTGTTCTGTGTAGGGCTTCATCAGCCAGGGCTGTAGGGGGTAGGCCACATCTGCCAGCAGGCACACTGGCATGTCCACGTCCCCGACTCTGATGTGGCGGTCGGGGAAGAAAGTCCCAGCGTGCAGCCTCTGGCACACGGAGGAGTTGCGGTACACCCGCGTGTCGTGTGCCTTGCCGGACCAGCGCACATTGATGTCCATGAACTGGCCCCGGTGGTCAGACACAGCCTGCAGGATCACGGAGAAGTACCCCTTCGTGTTGATGAAGAGGGGAGGCCTTGTGGTCCGGGGCACGGATGGGGATGTGCGTCCCATCGATTGCCCCCCGCAGTTGGGGAAGCCCAGGGTGCCGAACCCCTGGATGACCATGTCCAGGTCGGTGAGGTGGATGAGCCTTGACCACCTGCAGAGAGACACACAAAACTGAGGATCACTGGGGTGCCCGGGTGGCTGGGAGTGTTCATTACCCATCACTGCCCCGTGTGCCCCACTCCCAGGAGCAACCTGGCCATCGTGGGCAGTCTGTAGCGTGGCTGGGACAGACCAAACCCTCCTGGGGAGGGCACTTACACCACCTCCCCCCCATTTTCCCTGGGGCAGCCTATGTCCTCCTTGCAGCCCCCCCTCCTGGCCCAGTGGCCGGTGAGTGCTGTACCTGTATGAGCACCGCTCCAACAGCGGATCTCCCCATACCGAACTGGTTCCTCATGGATCGGTAGCTATCCGGCGTGGAGAGCTTCTAGAGGGCGATGGAGGGGAATGGAGGGCCTCATGCGTGTCTCCCGTCACCGCAGAGCAGGGGCGAGCCACTTGCAGAGCTCCAGGAAGGTGTCCTTCTTCATCCTGAAGTTCTGGGTCCACTGTTGGTCTCCCCAGTGCTCCAGGACGATGTGGTCCCATCAGTCTCTGCTGGTGTCCAGACGCCAGATGCTGCGGGGCGCGCTGGCTTCCGGGCACTGCTCCTCCAGGGCCCCCGGGGGGTAGGGGACAGGCCTGCAGCAGAAGGTGCCAGGCAGCCTCCAGCAATTGCTGCCAGGCTCGTAGCAAGACATTCAACATGAGCACCAGAGTGCCCAGAGGCGGCTCTGGCTCCATGGTGCCGAGTGCTGTGGTGTCCCAAATGAGAGCGACCAAAGCAGACAGAGAGGAAAACGCTTTGCTGTCCCTCAGCAAGGTAGGCAAGCAAGCGGGAAAGCTGAGAACCGGCTGTCTAGGGGGGTTCCTTTAAGCATGAGCCTCAGATAGCCTCAGACAGCAGCCACACAAACTACTGACCTGATGCCCTGCTGGAACTGGTTTCAGCTGCCCTTAAATGCGATCCAGCATTCAATCAGTGTGGACATGCTATTTCGAAATAGCAAAACGCTATTTCGAATTAGATTTTGTGTCTAGATGCGTTATTTTGAATTAGCTTAATTTGAATTAACTATTTCAAATTAAGTTAATTCAAAAGAGCGCTGTAGTGTAGACATACCCTAACGGTAGGGAACTATTATCAACCACCAGACCAGAACAGTAATAGTGGCTATGAAATGCTAAGGGAGATTAGAGAGGCTATCAAAATAAAGAACTCAATAATAGTGGGGGATTTCAACTATCCCCATAATGACTGGGTACATCTGACCTCAGGAAGAGATGCAGAGACAAAATTTCTTGATACCTTAAACGACTGCTTCTTGGAGCAGCTGGTACAGGAACCCACAAGGGGAGAGGCAATTCTCAATTTAGTCCTGAGTGGCACACAGGATCTGGTCCAAGAGGTAACTATAACAGGACCGCTTGGAAATAGTGACCATAATATAACAACATTTAACATTCCTGTGGTGGGTAGAACACCTCAGCAGCTGAACACTGTCATTTAATTTAAAAAATGGGAACTATGCAAAAATGAGGAGGTTAGTTAAACATAAATTAAAAGGTACAGTGACTAAAGTAAAATAACTGCAAGCTGCATGGACAGTTTTCAAAGACACCATAATAGAGGCCCAACTTAAATGTATACCCCAAATTTAAAAACATAGAAGAACTAAAAAAGAGCCACCGTGGCTTAACAACCATGTAAAAGAAACAGTGAGAGATAAAAAGACATCTTTTGAAAAGTGGAAGTCACATCCTAGTGAGGTAAATAGAAAGGACCATAAACACTGCCAAATTAAGTGTAAAAATGTAATAAGAAAAGCCAAAAAGGAGTTTGAAGAACAGCTAGCCAAAAACTCAAAGGCTACGTCTAGACTGGCATGATTTTCCGCAAATGCTTTTAACGGAAAAGTTTTTCTGTTAAAAGCATTTGCGGAAAAGAGCGTCTAGATTGGCACGGACGCTTTTGCGCAAAAGCACTTTTGCAGAAAAGCGTCCGTGCCAATCTAGACGGTTTTGTGCAAGAAAGCCCGATCGCCATTTTTGCCATCGGGGCTTTTTGCAAAAACAGTCCTGAGCTGTCTACACTGGCCTCTTGCGCAAATACATTTGCACAAGAGGGCTTTTTCGAACGGGAGCAGCATAGTATTTGCGCAAGAACACTGACAATCATACATTAAATCGTCAGTGTTCTTGCGCAAATTCAAGCGGCCAGTGTAGACAGCTGGCAAGTTTTTCCACAAAAGCGCCTGCTTTTGCGGAAAAACTTGCCAGTCTAGACGCAGCCAAAAGGTAATAACAAAATGTTTTTTAAGTACATCAGAAGCAGGAAGCCTGCTAAACAACCAGTGGGGCCCCTGGACGATCGAGATACAAAAGGAGCACTTATAGACGATAAAGTCATTGCAGAGAAACTAAATGAATTCTTTGCTTCAGTCTTCACAGCTGAGGATGTTAGGGTGATTCCCAAACCTGACCCGTCCTTTGTAGGTGACAAATCTGAGGATTTGTCACAGATTGAAGTGTCATTAGAGGAGGTTTTGGAATTAATTGATAAATTTAAGAGTAACAAGTCACCGGGACCAGATGGCATTCACCCAAGAGTTCTGAAAGAACTCAAATGTGAAATTGCGGAACTATTAACTATGGTTTGTAACCTATCCTTTAAATCAGCTTCTGTACCCAACGACTGGAAGATAGCTAATGTAACGCCAACATTTAAAAAGGGCTCTAGAGGTAATCCCGGCAATTACAGACCGGTAAGTCTAATGTCAGTACCGGGCAAATTAGTTGAAACAATAGTAAAGAATAAAATTGTCAGACACATAGAAGAACATAATTCATTGGGCAAAAGTCAACATGGTTTCTGTAAAGGGAAAGCATGTCTTACTAATCTATTAGAGTTCTTTGAAGGGGTCAACAAACGTGTGGACAAGGGGGATCCAGTAGATATAGTGTACTTAGATTTCCAGAAAGCCTTTGACGAGGTCCCTCACCAAAGGCTCTTACGTAAATTAAGTTGTCATGGGATAAGAGGGAAGGTCCTTTCATAGACTGAGAAGTGGTTAAAAGACAGGAAAGAAAGGGTAGGAATAAATAGTAAATTTTCAGAAAGGAGAGGAGTAACTAGTGGTGTTCCCCAAGGATCAGTCCTAGGACCAATCCTGTTCAACATATTCATAAGTGATCTGGAGAAAGGGGTAAACAGTGAGGTGGTAAAGTTTGCAGATGATACTAAACTGCTCAAGGTAGTTAAGACCAAAGCAGACTGTGAAGAACTTAAAAAAGATCTCACCAAATTAAGTGACTGGGCAACAAAATGGCAAATGAAATTTATTGTGGATAAATGTAAAGTAATGCACACTGGGAAAAATAACCCCAACTATACGTATAGTATGATGGGGGCTAATTTAGCTACAACTAATCAGGAAAGAGATCTTGGAGTCATTGTGGATAGTTCTCTGAAGACGTCCACGCAGTGTGCAGAGGCAGTCAAAAAAGCAAACAGGATGTTAGGAATCATTAAAAAAGGGATAGAGAATAAGACGGAGAATATCTTATTGCCCTTATATAAATCCACGGTATGCCCACATCTGTAATACTGCGTACAGATGTGGTCTCCTCATCTCAAAAAGATATACTGGCATTAGAAAAGGTTCAGAGAAGGGTAACTAAAATGATTAGGGGTTTGGAACGGGTCCCATCTGAGGAGAGATTAAAGAGACTGGGACTTTTCAGCTTCGAAAAGAGGAGACTAAGGGGGGATATGATAGCGGTCTATAAAATCATGAGTGGTGTGGAGAAAGTGAATAAGGAAAAGTTATTTACTTGTTCCCATAATATAAGAACTAGGGTCCACCAAATGAAACTAATGGGCAGCAGGTTTAAAACAAATAAAAGGAAGTTATAGATAGTTGGGTTTGTGATGACCGGGAGAACCGTATGGTCACTTGCCTGCCTGGTGCAAAGGTTGCGGATCTCTCGAGGCATCTAGATAGACTTATGTGTAGTGCTGGGGAGGAGCCAGTGGTCGTGGTACATGTAGGTACCAATGATGTAGGGAAGGGTAGGAGAGATGTCCTGGAGGCCAAATTTAGGTTGCTAGGAAAGAGACTGAAATCCAGGACCTCTATGGTGGCATTCTCGGAAATGCTTCCAGTTCCATGCGCAGGGCCAGGTAGGCAGGCAGAGCTTCAGAGTCTCAATGCGTGGATGAGACGATGGTGCAGGGAAGAGGGGTTTGGATTTAGTAGGAACTGGGGACACTTTTGGGAGAGGAGGAGCCTATATAGGAAGGATGGGCTCCACCTAAACCAGGGTGGAACCAGGCTGCTGGCACTAAACATAAAAAAGGCCATAGAGCAATTTTTAAACTAAGAGATGGGGAAAAGCCGATTGGTGCGGAGATGCACGTAAATCGGAGGGAGACTTCTCTTAGAGGAGAATCCATTGATAGAGATTCTCTAAGCTGTAGTCAGAAAGAGAGGAGGGGAGAGGACAAACCATGGGCCAGAGCAGACAAACAACCGCATATAAAGGAATCCAATGCATCAGGGAAGGGCAGACAAACAGGCAGTGGCAAATTTTTAAAGTGCTTCTACACAAATGCTAGGAGTCTGACTAATAAGATGGGTGAACTAGAGTACCTCGTATTAAAGGAGGAGATTGACATAATAGGCATCACTGAAACCTGGTGGAATGAGGAAAATCTGTGGACACAATCATACCGGGATATAAAATATATCGGAAGGATAGAGCAGGCCGTGTGGGTGGCAGAGTGGCACTGTATGTGAAAGATAATGTAGAATCAAATGAAATAAAAATATTAAATGAATCAACATGTTCAATAGAATTGCTATGGATAGTAATTCCATGCTCCAATAATAAGAAATTAGCAGTAGGGATATATTACCGACCACCTGACCAGGACAGCGATACTGACATTGAAATGCTGAGGGAGATTAGAGAGGCTACCAAACTAAAGAACTCTATAATAATGGGGGATTTTAATTATCCCCATATTGACTGGATACATGTCACCTCAGGAAGAGAAGCGGAGATAAAATTTCTCATTGTCTTAAATGACTGCTTCTTGGAGCAGCTGGTACAGGAACCCACAAGGGGAGAGGCAATTCTCAATTTAGTCCTGAGTGGAGCGCAGGATCAGGTCCAGGAGATAACCGTTACAGGACCGCTTAGGCATAGTGACCATAATATAATAACATTTAACATTCCTGTGATGGGAAGAACACCTCAGCAGTCTAGCACTCTGGCATTTAATTTCAAAAAGGGGAATTACACAAAAATGAGGTTAGTTAAACAGAAATTAAAAGGCACAGTGACTAGAGCCAAATCCCTGCAAGCTGCATGGAAACTTTTTAAAGACACCATAATAGAGGCCCAACTTAAATGTATACCCCAAATTAAAAACATAGCAAGAGACCTAAAAGAGTCACCGTGGCTTAACCACCGTGTAAAAGAAGCAGTGAGGGACAAAAGGCATCTTTTAAGAAGTGGAAGTCCAGTCCTAGTGAGATAAATAGAAAGGAACATAAACACTGTCAAATCAAGTGTAAAAATGTAATAAGAAAAGCAAAAAGATTTTGAGGAACAGCTAGCCAAAAACTCAAAAGAAATAACAAAATGTTTTTAAGTACATTAGAAGCAGGAAGCCTGCTAAAAAACCTGTGGGTCCCCTAGACGATCGAGATATAAAAGGAGCAATCAAGGACGATAAAGCCATTGCGGAGAAACTAAATGATTTCTTTGCTTCAGTCTTCAGGGCTGAGGATGTTGGGGAGATTCCCAAATCTGCACCGTCCTTTGTGGGTAATGAATCTGAGGAACTGTCCCGGATTGAAGTGTCATTAGAGGAGGTTTTGGAACAAATAGAAAAACTTAATGTTAACAAATCTCCGGGACCGGATGGCATTCATTCAAGGGTTCTAAAAGAACTCAAATGGGAAATTGCTGAACTATTATCTGTGGTTTGTAACCTATCCCTTAAATCGGCTTCCGTACCTAATGACTGGAAGGTAGCCAACGTGACACCAATATTTAAAAAGGGCTCTAGAGGTGATCCTGGCAATAACAGACCTGTAAGTCTAATGTCAGTACCGGGCAAATTAGTCGAAACAATAGTAAAGAATAAAATTGTGAGGCATGTAGAAGACCATAATTTGTTGGACAAATGTCAGCATGGTTTCTGTAAAGGGAAATCATGTTTTACTAATCTATTAGAGTTCTTTGAAGGGGTTAACAAACATGCAGACAAGGGGGATCCAGTAGATATAGTATACTTAGATTTTCAGAAAGCCTTTGACAAGGTCCCTCACCAAAGGCTCTTGTGTAAATTACATTGCCATGGGATAAGAGGGAAGGTCCTTTCTTGGACTGAGAACTGGTTAAAAGACAGGAAACAAAGGGTAGGAAGAAATGGTAAATTTTCAGAATGGAGAGGAGTAACTAGTGGTGTCCCCCAAGGGTCAGTCCTGGGACCAATCCTTTTGAACTTACTCATAAATGATCTGAAGAAAGGGGTAAGCAGTGAGGTGGTAAAGTTTGCGGATGATACCAAACTGTTTAGGATAGTCAAGACAGAAGCAGACTGTGAGGGACTCCAAAAAGATCTCACCAAACTGAGGGTATGTCTACACTACAGCGCTAATTTGAACTAACTTAGTTAATTCGAACTACGCTAATTCGAATTAGCGCATCTAGACTTAAAAACTAATTTGAATTAGCATTTTGCTAATTCGAACTAGCGCATCCACACTGATTGGATGCTGGGTCGCATTTAAGGGCAGCTGAAACCGGTTCCGGCAGGGCATCAGGTCAGTAGTTGCTTTGTGTGGCTGCTGTCTGAGGCTATCTGAGGCTCGTGCTTAAAGGGACCCCCCGGACAGCCGGTTCTCGGCTTTTCTGCTTGCTTGGCTACCTCGCCGAGGGACAGCAAAGCGTTTTTCTCTGCACCTGCCTGTGTCAGTGGTTCCCATTGGGGACGCCGCGGCAGTTGGCACCATGGTGCCAGAGCTCACCCTGGGCATGCTGCGCCAGTTTTTGGACTTGCTGCTGCAAGCCTGCCAGCAATTGGTGGAGGCTGCCTTGCACCATCTGGTGCACGTCAGCCCTCTGCCTCTCCCCCTGGCCTCCCCGGGGGTCGTGGAGGAGCGGCAGAAGTGCCCGGACGCCAGCGTGCCCCGCCGCATCTGGTATCTGGACAGCAGCAGCGACTGGTGGGACCACATCGTCCTGGAGCACTGGGGAGACCAACAGTGGACCCAGAACTTCAGGATGAAGAAGGACACCTTCCTGGAGCTCTGCGAGTGGCTCGCCCCTGCTCTGCAGTGACGGGACAGCCGCATGCGGCCCGCCATCCCCCTCCAGAAGCGTGTGGCCATCGCCCTGTGGAAGCTCTCCACGCCAGACAGCTACCGATCCGTCGGGAACCAGTTCAGTGTGGGGAGATCCACCGTTGGAGCAGTGCTCATGCAGGTATGGCACCCACTGGCCACTGGGCCGGGGAGGAGGGGGGCTGCAAGGAGGGGATGGGCCGCCCCAGAGAAACCGGGGTGGGGGGAAGGAGGCGAAAGTGCCTCGCACGGGAGGGTTCGGTCTGTCCCGGCCATACTACACGCCGCCCGCGGGGGTTGATTCCGGGAGTGGGGCATGGGGCAGTGCCAGGGAACGAACACTCCCAGCCACCCGGGTGCCCCAGTGATTCGCGGTTTGCTGTGTCTCTCTGCAGGTGGTCAAGGCCATCAACCGGGTGCTGCTCCGCAGGGTGGTCTACCTCGCCGACCCGGATGTGGTCATCCGGAGGTTCGGCTCCCTCGGCTTTCCAAACTGCGGGGGGGGGCCATTGACGGGACACACATCTCCATCCGTGCCCCGGAACACCAGGCCTCCCAGTACATCAACCATAAGGGGTACTTCTCCGTCCTCCTGTAGGCTGTGTGTGACCACCAGGGCCAGTTCACGGACATTAATGTGGGCTGGTCCAGCAAGGCACATGATGGCAGAGTGTTCCGCAACTCCTCCGTGTGCCAGAGACTGCAGGCCGGGACCTTCTTCCCCGACTGCCACATCAGGGTCGGGGACGTGGACATGCCCATCTGCCTGGTGGGGGATGCAGCCTACTCCCTACGGCCCTGTCTCATGAAGCCGTACATGGGGCACCTCAACCCCTCCCAGCAGGCCTTCAAGGCCAGGCTCACCAGGGCCCGGATTGTGGTCGAGGGGTCCTTCGGATGCCTGGAAGCCCGATTTCGATGCCTCCTCACACGCCTCGACCTCACCGAGCACAATATCCCTCCCGTGGTGGCAGCATGTTGTGTGCTGCACAATTTATGCGAGTGGAAGGGGGAGGCTTTCCTGCCAGCCTGGATGGCTGAGGCTGAGCACATGGCTGGCCAGTACGTGAAGCCCCGCACCGCCGCCGTCCGGGAGGCCCAGTGGGGGGCCGTCCGGATCCGGGAAGCCCTGCGAGAGAACTTCCAGGTGGAGGAGGAGGACTGAACTCTCCCTGCATGCCCCACTGGGGCCTTCTTCCACCCGCACTTCCTTCCGCTTTCCCCTTCCTAACCCCCCTTCCTAATGTCAAATAAACACACCTGTTTTGCCAACAAAAATCTCTCTTTATTGTACATAACTGGGGTGGGGGAGGGAGGAGTGAGGTGGGAGAGGAGGAGAAACCTGGGAGGAGGGAGCTGGAAGGGGATGGAAGGGGAGGAAGGGAAGGGAAAGCTCAGGGTTGGGGGTCCTGCTGGCTCTCCTGTCTCACAGTACTGCGGGTGCAGGGGCGTCGGGAGGAAGTGGGTGTGGAGGGTGGGGCAGGAGGGACTGTGGGTGCGGAGGAAGTGGGAGGAGGAGCAGGGGTGGGAGGAGGAGCGAGAGCTGGAGCGGCCACAGGGGCTGGAGCAGGAGGAGGCAGGAACCTGTCCACCAGGGTCTGGAGGTGACCTCTGAGGGCACGGCTCTGCTCCTCCAGCACCTCCAAGCTCTGCTGCCGCAGCCGCAGGTCCTCCCAGAACCAGTGCTCCTGGATGCAGAGCTGCTGCTCCAGTAGCCGCAGGTGCCACCGCTGGTTGTCCTCCAGGTTCCTGGTGCGCCTGCTGGCCCAGGTGCGGGTGTCTGTTGCAAGCGGGGTGGTGCGCCCTGCAGTCCCAGGTGCTGCGGCTGTGGTGAAACAAGAGCAGTGGTCAGTTTTCCCTGGGGACACTGTGGGTGAAACCCAGCCCCCCTCTGCAGGGCGAGGTCGGCGTGTGGGAAAGGGGCCAGGGCCCTTGCATGACACCCAGCTGGTGCTCCATGGTGGGCAAGGCCCAGGAGCACGGTCCCTGGGCTCCCTCTCCCCCACAGGCCCCATACACATAAGGAGAGCATGATGGCACTCACATGTGGAGCCCTCCCCGGCCTCGGACGACACAGCTGATGTGCTCTGTGGGGTGCCTCGGGGGTCCTGGGTCCTGGGCAGGCTCCCTGCAGGCTCCTGGTTCTCGGCGTCCTCCTCCTCCGTGTCCAGGACGGGTCCCTCTGTCTCGGGCTCGATCACCACCCGGGGGGCATGCACTGCATGAGCCCCCAGGATGCGGTCCAGGGCCTCATAATGGGGGCATACCTCTGGGTCGGCCCCTGGCTGGGAGGCCCTGGAGTAGGCCTGCCACAGGTCTTTAATCTTGCAGCGGACCTGCTCCTGGGTCCGCATGTGGCCTCTGGTGGCCAGGCTGTCAGCCATGCGGCTGTAGACGGCCGCGTTCCTGTGGCTAGTGCGGAGATCGTGGACGTTGGAGGCCTCCCCCCAAACCTTGATGAGGTCCACGATCTCTGCACTAGACCAGGCGGGCGCCCGCCTCTTGTGGCCCCGGGCAGGCTCCTGGGAGCCACCAGCCTGATCCTGGGAAGAGGCGGAGGGCTGGGTGGCAGTGGGTGGCTGGCTCATGCCGTGCCAGGTGCAGGGTCTGCTGGCTGGGTGCTGGCAGGCTTGCAACTGGCACAAGCACCGTAGCCAGACCAAGGCCCTTTAAGGGCTCCGTGCCCGGGAGGGGGGCAGAATAGTTTCCCTGGTTGTGCCCAGAGTGGCCACCAGGGCAAGCTGGGAACGGCTATCCTTCCACTAGTTCGAATTAAGTGGCTACACAGCCCTTAATTCGAACTACTTAATTCGAACTAGGCGTTAGTCCTCGTAGAATGAGGTTTACCTAGTTCAAATTAAGCGCTCCGCTAGTTCGAATTAAGTTCGAACTAGCGGTTTGCATGTATAGATGCTATGAAAGTTAATTTGAACTAACGACTGTTAGTTCAAATTAACTTTGTAGTGTAGATATACCCTGAGTGATTGGGCAACAAAATGGCAAATGAAATTTAATGTGGATAAGTGTAAAGTAATGCAGATCGGGAAAAATAACCCCAACTATACTTACAGTATGATGGGGGCTAATTTGGCTATGATAAATCAGGAAAGAGATCTTGGAGTTATTGTGGCTAGTTCTCTGAAAACTTCCACACAGTGTGCAGCAGCGGTCAAAAAGGCAAATAGGATGCTAGGAATTATTAAGAAAGGGATAGAAAATAAGACACAGAATATCTTACTGCCCCTGTATAAAAGTATGGTGTGAGGGGTGAGGGGTGCGATCACCCCCTTCCCGGCTAGGAGGGGGGTTCAGCGGACCCCTTTCCCTCTTTCCGCCCGTATCCTTCCCGGCCCCTGTTCAGCGGTCCGGGCAATCGGGTGCGATCACCCCCTCCCTGGAAGGAAGGGGGGGGTCTGCGGACCCAGTTAATGTCACCCGTCCCTGCGGGATGGGGTCGGAGCCCCTCGATCCAGTTTCCACCTACCCGGGGCGGGCCCTGGTTCTAGCGCGCGCCCCCGCCGGCGCTGCCTAAGGCTGGATGCTCCTTCGGCGGGGAGGGAGGGGGACCCGGTCCCGCCCTCTCTCCGGGTCCCAGCCCAGGGCCCTAAGCGTCGGGGCTTGCTCGTGCCCCAACGCGGTAGACGGGGGTCACTCCGCCCATAACCCGTCTACCCACGGTCGCCAAAAGCGCCCTGCCCCGGGCTCCTTCCTCCTTTCCCGGGTTCCCTCGGGTCGTTGCCCCCACCTCCGAGACCTACCCCGGTTCAGACATTCCAGCCTGTGGTTGTCCCGGCGACACCTCGGGCATCCGTTCCCACCGCCAGGTCCGTTCCCGACCTGGCCGCCCTCTCCAGGGCTGTCGGAGTGGGGTCCACCCGCCGTCCGAGCCGGGGCTGGCTGACCGCCAGCTGCGGTGACCTTCCCGGGAGGCCCGGGGCCACGGCCGGGCTGGCTGCCAATCGCGGCGTCCCTCGGGGTCCGTCCTGGGACCGGGGTTTCTCCTCCCTCCCTGCGAGGAGGCTGACCCCTTCCCCGCTGGCGGCGGGCCCTTTTGAACTGGCCCGCCGCGTCAGACGCCACCCAGGGCCCCTCCCCTTCCGGCGGCACGCTGGCGTGACCAGCTGTGACCCGGTTGTCTAGCCCCGCCCCCTTCCCCTGCGGCACGGCCGCCGGGGAGGGGCTAGCATTTCCCTGCTGGCGGAGGCGTGGAGGCGGCGCGCAGCCCGCCGGCTCCCCTTGCCTGCGCCGCGGCCGCGGGGAGGGACTTGGGTCTGCCCTCTGCTTCCCGCAGAGCGGCGGCCCCAGCCGTCTCCCGTGCGTGTTGGGGTCGACCCGTCACATATGGTATGCCCACATCTTGAATACTGTGTACAGATGTGGTCTCCTCACCTCAAAAAAGATATTTTGGCCTTGGAAAGGGTTCAGAAAAGGGCAACTAAAATGATTAGGGGTTTGGAACGGGTCCCATATGAAGAGAGGTTAAAGCGACTGGGACTTTTCAGTTTAGAAAAGAGGAGACTGAGGGGATATGATAGAGGTATATAAAATCATGAGTGGTGTGGAAGGGCCGATAAAGAAAAGTTATTTATTAGTTCCCATAATAGAAGAACTAGAGGACACCAAATGAAATTAATGGGTAGCAGGTTTAAAACTAATAAAAGAAAGTTCTTCTTCACACAGAGTGTAGTCAACCTGTGGAACTCCTTGCCAGAGGAGGCTGTGAAGGCTAGGACTATAACAGAATTTAAAGAGAAGCTAGATAATTTCATGGAGGTTAGGTCCATAAAAGGCTATTAGCCAGGGGATGGAAATGGTGTCCCTGGCCTCTGTTTGTCAGAGGCTGGAGAAGGATGGCAGGAGACAAATCGCTTGATCATTGTCTTCGGTCCACCCTCTCTGGGGCACCTGGTGCTGGCCACTGTCGGCAGACAGGCTACTGGGCTAGATGGACCTTTGGTCTGACCCAGTACGGCCGTTCTTATGTTCTTATGTAAGTTCTTCTTCATACAGCACATAGTCAGTCTGTGGAACTCCTTGCCTGAGAAGGTTGTGAAGGCTAGGACTATAACAGGTTTTAAAAGAGAACTAGATTAATTCATTGAGGTTAAGTCCATAAATGGCTATTAGCCAGTATGGGTAAGGAATGGTGACCCTAGCCTCTGCTTGTCAGAGGGTGGAGATGGATGGCAGGAGGGAGATTGCTTGATAATTGCCTGTTCGATTCACTGCCTCTGGGGTACCTGGCATTGGCCACTGTCGGCAGACAGGGTACTGGGCTGGATGGACCTTTGGTCTGACCCAGTATGGCCGTTCTTATGTTCTTATGTAACATAGGGATATTTATTTACCACTTGTTTGTAATCCTCTTCATTACACTGGATGGTACCTTACACTCTGGCTATATCTACACTACTGCTGCTTTTGCACAAAAACCTGCGGAACGTCCATACCTCAAGCGCATTTTTGCGCAAAAAAAACCAAATAGTAAATCGATAGGACAGAGGGCTTTTGCTGGTAGAGTTATTCCTCTCCCCACGAGGAATAACTCCTTTTTGCCCTACAGCTCTTGCGCAAAAGACAAGTGTGGATGCTCCGCAGGGGTTTCTTGCACAAAAAGAGCCTATCAGAAAAAGCACAGGTGCTCTAATGGTCATTCTGGTAATGGTAAGCAGAGCTTTCTTGCACAGGAGTGTCCATGCAGTGTGGATGCTCTCTTGCACAAAAACATATCACTTTTGTGCTGCACTTTTTAGGTGTGGACGAGCTTTTGCGCAATAAATTTTTGTGGAAGATCTCTTCTACAAAAAGCTTCTTGCACAAAAACCCTACAGTGTAGACAAAGCCTCTGAGTATTCCTATTAAAGTCAATGGAGTTTCATCAGAGTACATTACTTCTCAATATATAAGGCTAATCTAGCCTTTGTTTATTTAGCTAATAGTCACCAGGATCTGCAGAGACTTTTCCAGTTGTTTTCAGAATGAAACATTTTACTGATCAAAGAATGAGAATGAGGGGAGATACTTTAAAAAAGGCCCCCATTTAAAATAATCCTCATG
Organism: Rafetus swinhoei; assembly: GCA_019425775.1. Classification (NCBI taxonomy): domain Eukaryota; kingdom Metazoa; phylum Chordata; order Testudines; family Trionychidae; genus Rafetus; species Rafetus swinhoei. The sequence continues at coordinate 131,384,749 of CM033424.1, forward strand.
AACAAGCAGTAATATCACAGTTTCACACAAGAATATTTAGGTCAAGATGCTTCCCTGATCAAGGATTGCCATGCCAGTATCTTCAGCAGAGTGGAGTGCTTCACACGTGAACAGTGACACGGGTTAGTTGCATTTACATTCTTCCTTTACTACAGGAGTGCCCAGCCAAGTTTCAAGCCTACAGCTGTCACTTGTTTCCATGAACCAAATTCTCTTCTGACCAGAATTTTAAGACTGCACAGCTCTCTGCTATGCAATGTGTCTAATGGTAAGTGCCTGTGCTTTGCTTTGTCTCTGAGGGCAATGGCCTCTGTATACAAGTTATCAAACACCTCTTCTACAGCAAGCACATGTTTCTAGGGACATGTTTCTAGGGACTAAGCATGTAAAAGCACTAAAAGTCCCTACACACTGTGAGGAAGTGGGAAGTTTAGGGTGCTCAAAGGGGGACTGCATGCAGAGAGGGACACTCAGTGCCTTGGGATGTTACTGGTTAAATGTGACAAGGGGAGAGGGAGTTTGTCATTGCAGAGAACAGCACAGAACTGGAGCCCCGGCAACTGGTGCCCTGGTGCCTGGCAGACCCCGCTCAGAGGACACAATATGTTCCGGCCAGATGAAAGACAATGGGCTGCAGGGGGGAGACCTCAGTGACCAGACCCGCTTCTTCCAGCCAGGAGAAAACATTGGATGGAAGACAGGAGAGGCGGAGAAGCAAGGGGCCCAAGTGACCTTGTCTACTGGGAGAGAAGACAATGGACAGGAGAGGGGCTGTTGCTGAGGGATATTGGGGGCTCTGCTGGAAGATGGGGGCTTTTGATCTGGACAGAGAGCAGAGCAGGCAGAGCTCACCTAGCTGCAGGGGAGACTTAGACATGCTGGGCTGTGGGAGGCCAAGCTTATAGGCCTGAGAGATCCTTTGCTGCATTCAAAGCTCAATAAACCCTCCTGTTTTGTGCTGGCTGGGAGTCACCCTGGTCTGGAGAACAGGGTTGCACTATTCCCTCCGGGAGTGGAGGCCCAGAGGCCGACGGGTGGACCTCGCAGGTGAGAGTGGGCACCCCAAGAGAGGGTTGCCACATTGGAGTGGAAAGGGCTGAGAAGGGCTGTCTCGCTGCCACTGGACTGGAGTGGGTTCCCCGAGAAGCCATGACAACATGGTAGCAGATGATGGTGTGAGGTACACCCTGTAGACCGTTATCTGTGGGTGCTGGCACTTTGCAGTGAGTGGTTGCCAGTGACAAACGAAGTTGTTGAAGGAACCAGTGGGGAAATGGCCTATGCCCAGCTCGGTAAGAGCGACCTGGCACGTCTGTGTAGGGGAAGAGGGCTGAATGTGGGCAGACCCACTAAGGAGCAGCTACTAGCTCATGTTGTGGAGAATGACCAGTCAGAGCTACAGGTTCCAGGTCCCAGTGGGGCTCCCGGGATGCCTGGAGAGCCAGGGAGTTGCCATGGGGCAGTCAGTGTAGCAGCCTGTAGTCTGTCAGAGCCGACTCCCCAGTCAGCACAGGGGAGCCCCACCCTGGGGAAGCTGTGGAGGCTGGAGCTAGAGCTGGAGCTGAAAGTTGGAGCTCAAGGAGCAGAGGCTGGTGGACAGGTAGAGAGAGCGAGAGGACTGTGTCCAACAGCGGAAGCACAAGCTGGAGCTGGAGGAGAGACAGGCCAAGAGAGTGAGTGGGGAAGGGCCCTGGGAAGGCAGCACTGCGGGGAAGCTGGACTCCAAGCTGCTACCCCAGTTTAGGGAAGGGGATGACATGGATGCCTACCTCATAACCTTGAAGAGGGCTTGTGATCTGCACCAGACTGACCCTGAAGACATGCTCTGCTGTCTGACCCACCTGCTGGTGCCTAAGGCCATAGCAACATTTGGCCAAGTGGATTGAAACCAGGGACTATGAGCTGTTCAAACAGGCCTTGCTGCTGAAGTTTGAGCTGATCCTCTAAATGTACCAGACAAAGTTCCAGGGCCTGCACAAGTCCCCAGGTGTCACCTCCAAGGAGGTAGCCAAACTGCTGGGAGAATATCTCCACAAGTGGGGGAAGGAGGTTGTGGCCACCACTGCCAAGGTCCCCAGGCTGCTGGCCATCCCTCATGACCATGACAGGGTAACAGCCCCAACAGAGTAACACAGATAGTGAAAACAGTACACTTCTGGGGGAACTCAGTTACAGGGACTGACCTAGGAATACAACCACCAAAAGGGCTAAAACCCCAAATAAATCCATATCACTCTGTATAAGAGTTTTATACAGAGAAAGGTGATAAACTTCCCCCCCCCCTTTACCAATAAAAGAGAGAGATGCACAGCTGTTGCCCCCCTCAAGTAACAACTATTTAAATTAGGTTTAATAATAAACAAAAGTAGGATTTAAGTGATTGCAACTGAAAACAGATCAAAGTAAGTTACTAAGTAAAAATAAAACAAAGCACGCCAGCTAAGTCTAATACACTATTACAGTTTGAAAAGCCATCTGAAAACCATCAATGTTTGCTTCCCTTCTCATAAATAGAATTTCTCCAGAGTGGGAATCCTTTGCTCCATTCTCCTCCACCTCTGGAAGAGTACCAAATTCAAGATGGATTCCAGCACCATGTGGCATGGTCACCTGTCATTGTGGGCAGGGGCAGATGACCATTTTGCGGGGCCCAGGGCAGCACAATTTTGTGGGGCCCCCCCTTTGCCACGGCGCATGCGCGGGGCTTTTTGAAGCGCGGGGCCCAGGGCAGCCACCCCGCTCACCCTGCCCTATATCCGCCCCGATTGTGGGATCAACCACCATTTGGACTTACAGGAAAACCAAAATTATTTACAGCTCATTATTGTAAGCACCAGGCCATTCATTTCCTTAAGTACCATTAATGGCTTTCACTAGCAGGCCTAAATTAATAAGCAGGTTTACACTTAATATTTCTAACTTCACACATAAGAATGAGACCTAGATTAATTTACACTTCATATTTCTAAGGCCATGTCTACAATATGAGGTAAAGTCAAATCTAATATAGTTGATTTCTGAGCACCTAATTTTGCAAAGTTTAAGGTCTGTGTCCTCACTGTGTGGCAGAATTGAATATAGTCCAAAGTAGCACATCCCCATTAGGGAGCCTACTGTCAACTCAGAGAGTGATGCATTGTGAGTAGCTTTACATTCTGGACTATGCTCTTAGTGCCCACTGGGACCAAAATAGTGCAGGTTATGGGCTCATGTCACCAGCATCCCAGAATGCACTTGCCTAGTCCCTCGCCCCTTGCATGACATCAACAGGAAGCAGTGTATTCACACCAGTTTGTGCCCTGGTTTCCCACACAAGTGTAATAGCAGTGTGAGTGTGGATCCCGCTTTGCAGCACACCATACTAATGCTGATGTGTGCCGTAATGCACCTAATGGCAAACTACTTGGAGAATGTACGCATGTTGCTCTGCCAGGAAGAGGACGAAGCTCAGCTTGGCATAGAGTAACTGCTCAGGGAAGCCCTGGTTCTGAGGCAAGTGCAGCTTCCAGTCAATCTTCTTAGACACAGTGAACACCAGTGCTGGTGCCATGAGACAAGTTCAGACTGGTGGGACCATTGTGATGCAGACATGGGTTGGTCAGCAGTGGCAGCAAAATCTCCAAATACCCAAGGCCACTTTCTCAGAATTTTGGGAATGGCTTTTCCCTGCCCTGAGGCACCAAAATACCTGAATGAGACCCACTCTGACCCTACAGAAGTGCATGGCAATAGCCCTCTGGAACCTTGCAATACTGTTTAGTGGGGAAATCTACAGAGGGAGCTGATGTCATACAAGTAGCCAAGGAAATCAATACTATTCTGTCCTGGCTGGGATGATTTAGTTGGGGTTGGTCCTGCTTTGATCAGGGGTCTGGACTTGATGACCTCCTGAGGTCTCTTCCAGCCCTGGAATTCTATGATTCTGGGAAATGTGGACACCATAGTGGATGGCTTTGCTGTGAAGGGGTTCCCTAACAGCGGTGGGGCAATAGCCAGAACACACATCCTCATTTTGGCCCCCAACCATCTTGCCAAGGAGTACTTAAACTAAAAGGGATACTTCTCTATGGTGATGCCGGCGCTGGTGGATCACAAGGGCCATTTCACCAATATCAGCATGGGATGCTCAAGAAAGGTGTGTGACATGTATATCTTTAGGAACTCCTGCCTCTTCAGAAAGACAAAGGGTGTGTCTAGACTACAGGGTTTTGTCGACAAAAGTGGACTTTTGTCGACAAAACTATACCTGCGTCTACACTGCTGCTGAGTTCTGTCGACATAACTGCTGAGTTCTGTCGACATTATTGCATCTACACCGTCCTTTGCGTCTTCACACTCATGTCGACAAAGCAGCTTGTCGACAAAAGCCTGTAGTCTAGACGTACCCAAAGAGTAGAGCTTTTTTCCCAGACAGAAAAATCAGAATTGGAGAGGTGGAAATGCCTATTGTGATCCTTGGCAACCAAATGTAACCCTTGCTCCCATGGCTCATGAAGCCATATACGGACAAGTGTAGAATGAGCAAGTGCAGAATGGTGGTGGAAAGTGCTTTTGGATGTTTAAAGGGAAGGTTTAGGATTCTCCCAACTTGGTTGGACCTCAGCAAATGCAACATTCCCATTGTGGTGGCAGCCTGTTGTGTGTTCCATAATCTTCTCACGAGCAAGAGGGAAACTTATCTGGCAGGACAGGGGGCTGAGGCAAAGCGCCTAGGACAGGGGTTGGCAAGACAGCATCTGTGGGTTGGCTACAGCCTGCCAAGCCATTTGATCCAGCCTGCGGTCACCCTGCTACTCCCCTGTACCCAGGCCAATCAAGACCTGGAGGTGGGGGATCATGTGAAGTCTCCTCCCTCTTCCAGGGGCACATGGTACTAGAGGGAACCACCAGCTTCTCAAAATGGCTGGAGGTTCCCTCTAGGCACCATGCACTCCTGGTAGGACAGGGGCAGGGGGATAGAGACCTGATTGGCCTGTGGGCAAGGGGGAGTGTGCAAAGTCTTCTCACACACACAGTGCCTAGAGGGAATTCCAGCTGTTCCCTGGTGGGGGGAAGACACTTCACGTGCTCCTTCACCCCCATGTCTTGATTGGGTGGGCAAAGACTTTAAGCACTACCCCACCTCCAGGCCAATCAGGGTCTGTGGGTACGAGAGCATTGAAGTCTCCTGGTCCCGCCCCTTCCACCTGAGGTCCCGCCCCTTCCAGGGGGGCCACTCGTGAAATTTGTGAAGTGGTCCCCCTTCAAAAATTATTGTCCACCTCTGGTTTAATGGGATTCAAATTATTCCTTGCATCATAGTGATTATGAATCACTGTAGTTTGTCTTTTGAAACACAAAAGGCTAGCTTTGTAATGCTTCCTTTTATTTAAAAATAAAAATAAAGTGCAACTGACAAAATTACAATAATCAGATAGGGCAGTGAAGCTTGAAACAACAATGTGTTTAGCACACAGACGTGATATCTTTTGAAATCTATGCAGAGACTTTTAGCTTACAGCATTCCATTTCAGAATCCAGGGCTATTGGAAAACAAAAGGTTTGCTCTTTCAACCTTGTCCCGAATTTCACCACTATAAAAATCTTTGACCTCTCTAGCCCACTAGATTCAGTTAGCCATATTTGATTAATGAATTGTGTGAGACCTCAATGATTCTAGTCCTTAGAACACTGAAATTGTTCATACACAATTGAGAAATATGGAAAAATCTAATTAGTGGTATCCTGGAATTCTCCTATCATATGTAGTTGAAATATAGGACTGTGAACCTACCTCAGGGATAGGTGATAATTTTTAATTTTTTCAACCACTCCAAGATTTTGGCAAGTGGTCAAGGGCCACACTTCTATGGAGAGGGAGCTTGAGATAGGGGACTGAGGTGCAGGAGGGGATGAGGAGTCTGAGACAGAGTTTGGGTGAGGAGGGGGCTGTATCTGGGGCAGAGGCTTGAGGTGCACAGTCTAGGAGGGGGCATGGGTGCAGGAGAGGATTCTGGCCTGGAAGAGGGGCTTTTGAAGGGGGTGCAAGATCTGGGAGGGAGTTGTGACCTGAGTGAAGGGAATGCAGAGGGTAAAGGGGGTGCATGGTCAGGGAGCGAGTATGAGTGCAAGAGAGGATTCTGGCATGGGGGAGGGGTGGGAAGGGGAGCAGAGTCTGGGAGGGAGTTGCTATCTAGGAGAAGGGAGGAAAGGGACTGAGAGGGTTTGGGTGGTGGCCTGGGGCAGGTAGTCAGAGGGGAAAGGTGGGGTGGGGTGCTAGAGACAGGCACTGGCTCGGAGGTGCTTACCTAGGCAGCTCCCAGCCAGCAGCCCTGCAGAAACCTGAGGCAGGCCGTCTGCTGCAGGCTGCTCATTGCTTCATGCAGCTCTGTGCCAGGCATGGGGGTGAGGGGAAAGCTTCTCACACTGTTGCTGTCCCCAGCAACATTTCTCTGCTCCTATTGGCCAGAAACTAGCCAATGGGAACTGAGAGATTTTTGCTGGGAGGGAGGGGGCAGCATGCAAAGACTCCCTCCTCCCTCCCCAGCTGTCCAGAGTAGAGAGCAGTTGGGTTTTTAAAGTGTGAGCTGCTCTCTACCTAGGAGTTCTGGCAAAACAGCTGCAGGCCTGTGGCTTGGCAGGCTGGATCTGACCTGCTGGCAGCCTATTGTCCACTCCTGACCTACCTTCTAGTCTAATTACATTGACTCTTTGTGGTCTGGGTACAGAAGTCAATCAATCTAAGTTGTAAATTTCCCCTAGGAGGTACTGCAGATGCTACAGGTAAACAACCCATTTTTCAAAGAAGCCCTTCATGGATTGTATTTAAAACACTAAATATTAAGAGCCTCCCATCATTCTAATGGTTGTAGGATTTGCAGGATGGGCAGCAATGTTTCCAATTTTTGATTACTCAATATTATTTAGAGTTCTTTTATTTTTCCAGATTTGGGATGTGGAACATTTTTGAAATCTTAAAGTCTTATGGGATGGGCAAACTGTTTCCTGTCCAACTCTAGCTGTGATTGTAAACCAGTTCTGTTTACCTTGATGGCCTCTGATTCTACTCTCCACAGGGAACTGGACTGTAATCACCAACTCATCACACTTTGGCCTCCAAGACACTTAACAGATGGCAACTACATGTTGGTAATATTGGTGTATTCACATTTTTTAACCTCTTCACAGTGTACTCGGTTATTCCTAAGTTTATATCAAACTTTCAGATAAAACCAACATTATGGGCCTGATGAGGAGGCCCATTAAAGTAAGTGGGAACATTAACTTAAAATGGGAACTGGGTCAGGCTCTAGACTTCCTCAAAGTCTCAGTTTTTGCTACTGCAAGTTATTGTGACTTTACCAAATGCCTCCCTACCCCATAATCAATTTAACAACCTCCATTACAAAATGGTAGCAACCTCAGAGTACTCCTGACAGTCCAGAATAATTATTTTTAAAATGATGTCAGGGCCTAAAAATAAAAATACACTTTTGAATCCTATGATTTTTTCATGTGAATGATAGGGCATACTCACCCCTTTGAAAAGAACCTAGTGCACTTCATTTATATTCCTATATCGGTCTGTCTCTTGTAACTTATGCCAAAGATAATTCTGTAATGGGCAGGTATTGAACCAGACAACTTTTCCTCAGTTTGAAACACAGGAACCAATGAAAAATGCAGTTGTACGGAGTATGAGGACAGTTCTGAGCTCTTATTATAAGGACACATTTTTTGTAATTAGTATGAACATTTCAGAGCGGTTATTTCAGAATTATCTTGGGGTAACAGAGTGGCATTTGGCCCATGATTATTAAAATGCATCACAGTATTTTAATGCTTGCCAAATCAGTTTTAGAACATTGTCATATGGGGAAACAACGAAGACAGCTATTAGTAAAACTTTCAACAAACAGCAGATCATTCCTTCTGCTAGGTTAGATTCCCTTTTTATTTCTGTGTCATATACTTCCATGAAAAGAGTGAAACTTTTAAGAGTTCAAAACATTTAAAATGAAAGTATTGGACTGCATATTGGTTAACTGGGTATAACAAATATTTTTACTACTGCTGTAAGGTGTGAGATGTAATGTGTGAGGTATGGTTAAAACTCAGAAAGAGTCTCAGAGTTGAAGCAGTAGGCTGGCATTCAGGAGAACTTCTTCTCCTCAGAGTTCATCTGTAATCTTAGAAAAATCATAATCTCTGTGCTTCAGGTTCCCAGAGGAAAAGCAATTCCTTCCTCTCTACCCAATGTCTGTCAGCTGTTGTGCTTTTGGGGCAAGGGTTCTCTCTTAGAACAAGAGTACACAGTGCCTACCACAATGGGACCCAGATCTTCGGTGGTGTTTCTAGGTGTTAGTATAATACATATAAGTCACCAGGGGTATGTCTACACAGTAGGACCAAAATTGGAATAAACTACGCAACTTCAGCTATTTTAATTGAGTAGCTGAAGTTCAAATAGCTTAACTTGGCTTTTGTTACTTTGTACCCAGCAGGAAGTCAAAGGAAGAACACTCTTCCTTCAAATTCCCTTACTCCTTGTAAAATGAGGGTTACCATGAGTTTAAGTAAGAAGTCCTCCAGCTCGACATGTCAAAATAAGGGCTTGTAGTGTAGGCGTGCTCTTTGTTATTTCAGTAATAATGCTGCTGAGTAGACGTACCCCAAAAGTTTTGACTATAGTGATAGAAAGAATCAATTTTGCAACTACATGCACAATAGCAAAAGGGAGGCCCAGTCATTTCATGTTAGTTAAAACAACTACTTGTGACTGCACTTTCCTCCATCTCTCCCCAATTTTCAAGTGCAAATATGTGTCTCTCTCTCATTTGCACACACCTTGTAATTTATTTCCCCCCAAAGTACCTCACACCCATTGCCATACTTCATGGAACCACAGTAGACTCATAGGATTGAAAGAGACCTCAGGAGGTTATTGAATCCAATCCCCTGCCCAAATCAGAACCAACCCCAACTAAATCATCCCAACCAGGGCTTTGCCAAGCCAGGACTTAAAAATCTCTAGGGATGGAGATTCCACCACCTCCCTAGGTAACCCATTCCAGTGCTTCACCACCTCCTAGTGAAATAGTTTTTCTTAATATCCAACCTAGCCCTCCCCCACTGTAATTTGAGACCATTGCTCCTTGTTCTGCCATCTGTCACCACTGAGAACACCTTCTCTCCATCCCTTTTGCAACCTGCCTTCAGGTAGTTGAAGGCTGCTATCAAATTCCCCCTCACTCTTCTCTTCTGCAGACTAAATAAGCCCAAATCCCTCAGCCTCTCCTCATACGTCATGTGCTCCAGCCCCCTAATCATTTTTGTTGCCCTCTGCTGGACCCTCTCCAATGCAGCCACATCCTTGGGGGGGCCAGAACTGGATGCAATACTCCAGATGTGGCCTCACCAAAGCCGAATAATCACTTCCCTAGATCTGCTAGCAATGCTCCTCCTAATGCAACCTAATACGCCATTAGCCTTCTTGGCTACAAGGGCACACTGTTGACTCATATCCAGCTTTTCATCCACTGTAATCCCCAGGTCCTTTTCTGCAGATCTGCTGCTTAACCAGTCAGTCCCCAGCCTGTAGCAGTGCTTGTGATTCTTCTGTCCCAATGCAGAACTCTGCTCTTGTCCTCACACCATCTATAAGATAAGGAGGAAATAGCCATCAAATAATGCAAAGTCTGTGGAATGTATGCGAGGATTTACTTCCAAGTATTGCTGAGTCTGTTTGACGTGGCTATTGCTGTGGAGTATTTCAGTTTACTTCATTTGTCTCCCATCACTAATGAAGCATTAACGTGAGCAATCATTTGAGCTTTTCTAATCACTTTGTATCACAGGGTAGATAACAAGCTAAAGTATTTGTTGAGTCTGTATGAAGTTGAGAGAGAATAAAAAACTTTTCTATAGATTATGTGGAAATTGATAGGACTGAAGTATGACTGTTACCAGGTGAATTAGTCTTAACCAAGGTAAGAAAAAATAGTTTGAGGTTCAGGTTTTAGCTTCTCCATCTCCATGACAGAACAAACGTCACATGACAAGATGTGTAGTCACATTGGTTAAGGTACTACTGGAAGTTCATCTGATATTATGGTGATCAGTGCTATACAGAATTTTTTAAATCTCCAGAATGTATCCACCTTTGAGAAGTTATGGGACTTGGTGCAATAGATTTTTCAGGGAGCGCTAAAGATTGGCATAACAATGATGTTGCAGGTCAATATTAGGTGCATTGACAGAACTTGGTGGACTAACTTGCACAGTGGCTACCTGCACTCTGCTGTCCTTTAGGTACTGTCATTTAGTGGGAAACTCATTTATTAGAATTTTGGAAAAGTACTCAACAGTGAGTACATGAAAAAGCAAATCTGATCTTAACATACTAGGAGTGAAACTCATCAATGTACACAAGGCCAAAACAAGACCAATGCATCCTTAAGTTCCATTTATGCCTTTAGAGCCAGATCAAAAGCCCTTCTTGCCAATAGGACTAACATCTGTTGACTCCAACGGGCTTTGCATCAGACCTATGGCATTTTATGCTCTCTATGTGAATAAAATACATAAACCCCACATGTTCTGAATGCAATTTCAAGATATTTTTGTTCACAAATGAATGTGTGTATTATCGGTATTACCTTCAAAACAAGATTTCTGTATAACCTCTCCATTCATGCATTTGGTAAGTCTAAATGTTACTCTCTTTTTTGTTTATTGCTGCCCCACTTCTCTCACTGCAGTAGATTCAGTATGATGATTGACAGCTTGTGATGCTCCTAGTAATATCCCACAGCAAAGATCTTTCCTAACCTTGTTTTATGAACTCTGGGTTGCATATGCTAATCTTGAACTGCATCAGACAGCATGTGATTGTAATTGCTTGTTATTATGATTGCTAGGTAGGCTAAGTAGGATGAGAATTCTGTTTACTCCCAAAAATATTTGGAGAGGAAGAAAAATTGGAGGATTGGCACTGAGAAAAACGTGGACAGCTAAGAGGGTTTTGTCTGACAATTGGCATTCATCTGCTGCATTAAAAACGTATCAACATAAGAAATGCTGTACATTTAAAAAGAACAACTACAGAAAATACTGTTTTCATGGAGATCTGATTGACTTGTCACCAATGATGTAGCCAGAAGGGGACAATTGGGTAGGCCCCAACTTCAGATGGGTGAGCAATGATAGGAGGGTGGAAGCGGGGCTCAGGTGAGATTGAGTTGCCTCCCACTAACCAACCTTGGAGAAGGTAGAATGGAATGAAAGTGGAATCCCTGGAGTGGAGTTAGGCACTTGCCCCATGGACACTCCTGCCCAAGAGAAGGTTCCTGGAGTGGGGTCAGGGCAGCTTCTCTGTGTCCTCCAGGTGCTACTGCTAGGGAGCACAGGGTCCTGCCATAGGGCTTTCCCCGTTCCTCCTACCCCCTGCTCCTACTAGGTAGCGTAGTGTAGGTCTGCGGGGGCTTGCCCCACTCTAGCCTCTTGCTGCTGCCAGTGTGGAGCAGGGTCAGGGCACCAGGACTTGCCCTGTGTCTGGGTGGGAGCAGAGCCAGGACTGCAGGTGTGTGGTCCTGGATCTTAGGTGGGTGGCAGAGCTGACCCAAGCTATGGGCTGACGGCTATCGCCCGGGGCGCCCCATTGTAGGGGGCGCCGTGCGGGGCTGCCGGACCGGGCGGGGGTGGTGCCTCGCATGTGCCGGGCGCCCAGGGGTGGTGCCGCGCTCCCGGGGTGCACGAATGGTTCGGGCCAGCCCTGGTGGGTGGGCTATAGTCTACCCAGGCCCACCTGTGGCTATGCCGCTGCTTGGTACAAGCCCAGCGGACAGAATTAAATGCATCACGGTTGCACCACTTATGCTTGCTAGTTCAAACTGATTTTAAAATGTCATGACAGGAAAGTTCTATTGAAAGAAAGATGTGATAAATTTTCACTTACACACATATAACCATTTTTGAAGAAAAAAGCATTTGGCTTGTAGTAAGTCATGAGCAGCATTGAGAAGTTAACCAAATTTAATACTGAAAGTATTTTAATAGGATTCCTACTACTCTAGGACTAAGCTCTATTGCATCAATTGAAAAGATGCATCTTTTGCAAAAAAAAAAATGTATTGGATCTTTTTTAGCTGATGGACTATTCATCTTGCACTTAAAATCAAGCAAGACACCTGTAGCTGTGTAAAATGGCAAGTGAGAATATTCAGAACCCTTATTTTGATTAACAATTGTATTGGCATATGACAGACTTCATAGTCTGCCTATGCATAGGGTATAAAGTATTTTATGTTATCTCACTACCTCTAAACTCACATGGAGCTCTGTGCCACATGTGAGACTTTAAGACAAGATATCTCTAGGGCCAGATACAAATAATCTTACTGATGCTGAATAGCACTTTATGTGGATATTCATTGTGAATGTGGGTAGCTGAATCTTGACCCTAGTGATTTTGATTTTCCCTCAGTTACCCTTTTCCTCTGAATATGTGGATTGTGAATGCTAAGCTGTCAAGGGACTAATATGAAGAATTAGTCAAAATAAACTATCAGTCTTTACAGCTTTTTTTTTTTTAATTATTTAACTTTTATTACTGTTGCACCATTTATACAATTACATATAATTTCAATGCATCCATTGTACATTTTATTTGTCATTTGTTTTCCAATGAGTGGTGTGTTGGTGTCTGTGACACAGAATGGAAGAGAAACTGGAACTGCAATGAACGCAGACTTTTTCATTTCCACTGACCAATAAACAGAACTACAGGTGCACCCAACCACAGACATGCATTAACTCGTCATGAGAAATCTAGGTAGGCTAAGTAGAATGAGAATGCTGTTTACTCCCAAAAATATCTGGAGAGGAAGAAGAATTGGAGGATTGGCATTGAGAAAAATGTGGACAGCTAAGTGGGTTTTGTCTGAAAGTTGGCATTCATCCACTGCATAAAAAATATATCAAAATAAGTAAGGCTGTAAATTAAAAAACACACAGAAAATACTGCTCTCATAAAGATCTGATTGCCTTGGCACAAGCCCAGTGGGCAAAATCAAATATATCACTCCCAAACCCCATTACAGAACCAAAAAAAAAAAGAAAAGAAAAAAAAAAGATTTTGATTCATTGGTGGAGTTCATTTACAGCAGTTCAGATACAAAAGATTTGCTGTACTTTCAGACATCCATAGTTTTCTTTTTTTTTTAAATCCTGGCAGAAAGTATATTAGATATTTCCCCACAAAAATACTATTTGGATTCGCCCTCCCCCCCTTGCTCCCTCCCAAATTACGGGACATTCTTTTTCCCCCCTGGGCAATATATATTGTTATTTCAAATCTGAAACAAGTTAGTATAGCTGGAAAAAAATTAATAAAAAAAAAGACACAGGTTGTTTTAAATGGTTAATTTCAACAGGCTGTCCAATTTAATCTTGCACTGCTATGGTTTGATCCGAACTAGTCGCTGGAACTTCGGAAGATTTAGCTTCCTCTGGTGGGGCTGCAGGTGCTGAAGCCTTGGGAGTAGAACTAGGTGTTTCTGTTGCTGCCGGGGTCTCCTTGGAAGAAGGCGCAGCCTCGCTGCTGCTAGGTTTTGAGTCTGAAGCTGGAGTCACCACATCACTTTTAGTTTCTTGGGCTGCAGACGCTGTGGGAGCCTCAGTCTTTTTGGCTTCTGCTTCCTCTTTGCCTTTGTCATCTGCTTTACTAGTAGCTGTAGCTTCTGAAGGCTGGGAAACTTTTGCATCATTGATGGGCTCAGAAGTTTTAGGTGCTTCACTACTGGCAGCAGGAGCAGAAGCTGGAATCTGTTCCTCTTGCTTAGGTGCCAGTTGTTCGTTGTTCTTCTGTGGCTCCATTTTTGCATCAACAACAGCCTCTGGCTTCTCTGCTTCAGATTTCTGGTCTTCTTCCTGGATTGCTGCTTTTTCCTTTTCCCCTTCTTTGTCTTCTATCTTATCGGCAGCAATTTGGGACTCTTTATCAGCCTTCTCCTCCATGTTGTTCTCCTTCACTTCTGCAGTGTCTGTGGTTTGCTGGGCATCCTCATTCTGTTTTGGAGTCCCCCCTTCCTCAGTAGTTGCTCCCTCAGTCTTCTTGTCCTTGTCTTTAGTTTTTTCATCATTCACATTGTACCCCTTCTTCTTCTTGCTAAGTTTGCCTCCCATGTTTGGAGCTCTGCAAAAAAAGAAGAAAAAATGGTTACCAAAAACTCTACCGAGCCTTCCTAAAAGCTAAATTACTTACTGCTTCTCACACCAGGAGCTGGAAAGTTTGGCTGCTCATTTTTCCAGTAGAGAATGCAGAAACTTGATCAGTGATTAGCTACTGAACATAATGGTTTACTAGTATTCCAAACATCTATCTGGGCTACCCACCCTGCCCAAGAGACCCTGCAATACTTGGACCAGCAGATCCTTTAATCATCATCCCCAAGAAGTCAAGAAGAATCAGCTGCTAGTGCTATTCACCCCTCAATCCTCCAATTTATGTCAAGAGTAATGGAAAAGGGAAGAAGAGAAAGGATGCAATCTCTCTCTCTCTCTCTTAAGTCATGGAAAGGTATTCAAAGGGAATAAAAAGAAGAATTCAGCAGTACCATTCAAGTTAGACAAATACTAAATCTGATTCCTTACAAAGCCTAGTTGCTGTATCCATCTTCAGCTATCATAAAAATCCATTATTACTCTGTCCCTAAAAAAAACTGACTAAGGATTTACTAGCCCCTAAAAATACTTTTAGAGGCTTGGAGATTAAACATAGTCACTTCTCAGTGATTGTAGTGAACCCATACAAGCGACTTGACAGCACTGATCCATACTAAGGGTACATGGTGTAACAAAAAACACATGTTCAGTAGCCACATTTCACCTGTTAATAACTCAACTATTTATGTTTTGATCCAGAGCTGAGACCACAGGCCACATGTTAGCCTAGAAAGATTTTTTTACAGACAAGCTATAAATGGATTCACACTGTTTTTTAGAAAGTGCTGACCCATTGAACAGTGACGCGGAACATATTTATGTTTTACCTAACTTAGAAGACTGCATATACCTCACAACAATATCCTATGGCTTACATAATTCATTTCCACTAAGAAGGTAGTTTGCCCCCTAAAAGTGTATTCACAGAGGACAAAAATGTGCACACACATTATTAAATGGACATGTCCATTATGCTCAATATTAAAATGGAATCAAGAATCAGGAAGGACTTTGAAATGAGGACTAAACTGGTTTATTGTGCAATTTACCTTGTTGTTTCTTCATATTGCAACACATATGGCATGTAAGAATCTCCCACAGTTTTAATTCTATCACACAGGGAACTTTATGAGCTGCAATGCTTGGCACAGGAGGTTGAATTAAGAAACAGAAACACTTACAACCTGAAATACAGCACGACTTCTAATAGAGAGCAACAAACCAAAAGTGGGAATTTTTATATGCAGGTTTATATGTAGTACACAATGTAATATAATCTATTTCACATATTTAAAATATTGTACCTCTTTCTTACAGCTTCTCTCCAGGTATACTAGCAATTGATTCCCCAATCTGAGTCGCTTAAAAGAGACCCAACTTTCAGAACCCTAAGGCCCCCCCCCCCAGTCAGACACCTTTAAAATATGCCTCAAGCTGGATCTGCAAAAGCAAAGGAACCCAACATCCCTTGTCATTTCTGAAAATCTTGGTTTCTGTAAATGGGTGTGTACATCCATATATGATGTGAGATTTTATATCTTCTTGGGCTACGTCTAGATTGCAAGTCTCTTTTGAAAGAGGCTTTTTCTAAACATACTGTTGAAAAAGCATCTTTCGAAAAAGAGCATCTAGACTACAACCAGTACTTTCGAAAAAGCAAGCCACTTTTTCAAAAGAGAGTACCCAGGCAGTTTGGATGCTCTCTTTCAAAAAAGCACAACTTGCATTACATAGTACCTTTTTTCGGAAGAGCACTTTGAAAAAAAGGCGTTCTTCCTTGTAAAACAAGGTTTTCCGTGGTTGAAAAAACTGCTGCCTTCTTTTGATTTACTTTCGAAAGAACATGGCAGCAGTCTAGATGCAGGGGAAGTTTTTTCGGAAAAAAGCCACTTTTTTCCAAAAAAAACCCTGTAGTCTTCACACACCCTTGGTAAGAAGATAAAGTCTTGGCTAACAAGATCTTTAATTCTGAACTATACATTAAAACACAAATTTGATCTGGTTAAAACAAAGCAGAGATTGAAAGATTATGACATTATTAATAGGCCCCAACTTGAAAATCCACACTTCTGTCTGAAAAATATTTACCTACTATTGGTACCAGTAGTACCACTGCTGCAACCTCAAGGTCATCATAAATGAAAGTTTAGAGGGGAGAAAAATCACACTTTCAGTTTTATATTTAGAAGACAGTGAACAGTCAAATGTACTATCAAACGTACATCCACTTTCAGAGTTTCCTCTGTAGAGTCAAATTACTAAGTTTCTGTCTGGGTGGTTCTTTCATACAACTATAAGGGAGAAAAAAGTATATGAAATTGTGAATGTAAAGATACACAAAAAATCGGGGAAAATCAAGGGCAAGTATAATATCAGAAATTAGTCTTAAGCATTTTTTCAGAAGTGACCAGCTTTTCAGGTGATTATGTCCCTTAAGCACCTTAAATCTTCCTGAAATTCTTTTTACAAAAATCCAATTTAATCTGCATCATTTTGACCCTTTACTTTTTGTATTTCTCCTAGCTTGAAATATGAAAATAATACAGAAAAATTAAAGTGAATCTGACTCATCAAATTCTATTCTAGGACAATCCTCCATTTTTATATTGCAAAGATTGAAATGTATCATTTCCTTAAAAACTTTCTATTAGTATTTTACTACAATTATTCTTTTACACAAATTTAATTTTAGGGCATACTTTAAACTGTTTATGCCCCTTTAAGGTACAACAGCACTCTATATCAAATTTTAGTAAAATAGTGATAACATTAGTTGTGAGGGGAGAGGAATAATCTTTTCCATCCTTCCACCCGTGGTGGCCCATACTCTCAAGTTACACATCACCTGGTGATATTCTACCCATCTCCTGACCCATTTTAAAATACAACCCCCATTAATTAGCACATTACTTTACAAGAAGCAGTGATGTGCCATTCAGTCCTCATTGTTTTGGATTAGCAAATTACCACTGATCCTGATGGAGAACATTTTCTTTCAGCAGCCTGGACAAGGAACCTTTCTGTAGAGAGGTAGAGTTCCTGCTTCTGTATCAACAAGGCATTTGCACAGCCTAACACTGGCTCTTCTGCAGTTGAAATTGGAAATTATGATGGACAGTGACCTTTCAGGCCTCAAGCCTCAAACAGGAGAGTAATCACAAGGTGAGGAATGGCAGGTTTGGAATCTTGCAATGGTACTGTATCTTAGAAGACTTATGCTCAGAAGTAATATGCTATTCCCAAAGAGGTTCATAGGTGAACCACTGTAAGAGAATTCTAACCCTAGTTGAATGATAGCGGAGGATTCTAAGGACTACTTTTGTTGAACGAAGGTCAATCTGTTATCTATTTAAAGTCAAGCCATGGACTTTGTTTGCCAGCTGATAAAATCATGGCCTCCCCATTTCTCACTACTTACTAGCCTAGTCCATTGATTTCAATTCCAGCATTTCTTATAGAAACAAAAGGCAGTTTACACACCCAAGTGAGCGTCACAGATTTCTGCAATTCAGCAGGAAAAGAGATTTATACCAGAGCGGTGTACACTTCCAGATTTCCAATCCCTAATTAAGCCTCTATTTGTTTTCCAGTAATAGTGCCCAAATACCATGAGCCTAATTTCATTTGCTGCTCCTTCTCTATTTTTCTAGATTTTACTCTAACATGTATTGCTATTTGCCAAACTTGCTTTTTTAATACAAATTATTTTTGCTCTGAATACCTCTCATCACAAAATGCTCTAGGATATAGAGGTCCTTCAAGAAGCAGAAATGTATGCTTAATAGAGAAACGCAGGCACAAAAAGGAAGTTTACAAGAAATGGAAACTGGGACTGATGACTAGAGAAGAGTATAAATATATTGCTTGAGCATACAGGGATGTAATCAGGAGGGCCAAAGCGCAATTGAAATTGCAGCTAGCAAGGGATGTGAAAGGTAACTAGGTTTCTACAGGCATGCTAGCTCTAAGAGGGTGGTCAAGGAAAGTACTGAATGAGGGAGGTAGCCTAGTGACAGATGATGTGGGAAAAGCTGAAGTACTCAATACTTTTTTTGCCTTTACCTTCACAGACATCGTCAGCACCCAGACTGCTGCATTGGGTAGCACAGAATGGGAAGGAGGTGGGCAGCCTTCAGTGGAGAAAAAACAGGTTAAGAACTATTTAGAAAAGCTGGATATACTCAATCCATGGGGCTGGATCTAATGCAGCTGAAGGTGCTGAGGAGTTGGCTGATGTGATTGCATAGCCATTGACCATTATCTTTGAACACTTGTGGCAATCAGGGGAGGTCCCAGATGATTGGAAAAGGACAAATGTAGTGCCCACCTTTAAAAAAGGGAAGAAGGACAATCCAGGAAACTACAGACCAGTCAGCCTCACCTCAGTCTCTGGAAAAATCATGGAAGGAATCCTCAAGGAATCCATTTTGAAGCACTTGAAAGAGAGGAGAGTGATCTGGAACAGTCAACATGGATTCACCAAGGCAAGTCATGCCTGACCAACCTGATTGCCTTCTATCAGGAAGTAAAAGGTTCGGTGGATAGGGGAAAGGCAGTGGATGTGATGTATTTTGATTTTAGCAAAGCTTTTGATATGGTCTTCCACAGTATTCTTGCCAGCAAGTTAAGGAAGTATGGATTGGAAAAATGGATTGTAAGGCAGATAGAAATCTGGCTAGATTGTTGGGTTCAATGGGTAATGATCAATGGTTCAATGTCTGGTTGGCAGTCAGTATCAAGCTGAGTGCCCAAGGGGTCAGTTCTGGGACCAGTTTTGTTCAATGTCCTTATTAATGACTTCGATGAGAGGATGGATTGCACCCTCAGCAAGTTTGCAGATGACACTAAGCTAGGGGCAGAGGTAGGAAGAGCATTGGCAGCAGATCTAGGAAGTGATTATTCCCCTTTATTTCAGCACTGGTGAGGCCACATGTAGAGTATTGCATCCAATTCTGGACCCCACATTACAGAAAGGATGCGGACACATTGCAGAAAGTCCAGCAGAGGGCAACAAAATGATTACAGGGCTGGATTTGGGCTAATTGAGTCTACAGAAGAGAAGAGTGAGGGGGGATTTGATAGCAGCCTTCAACTTCCTGAAGGGAGGTTCCAGAGAGGATCGAGAGAGGCTGTTCTCAGTGGTGACAGATGGCAGAACAAGGAGCAATGGTCTCAAGTTACAGTGGGGAAGGTCTAGATAGGATATTAGGAAAAACTATTTCACTAGGAGAATGGTGAAGCACTGGAATGGGTTACCTAGGGAAGTGGTGGAATCTCCATCCCTAGAGGTTTTTAAGTCCCAGTTTGACAAAGCCCTGGCTGGGATGATTTAGTTGGGATTGGTCCTGCTTTGGCCAGAGGCTTGGACTTGACCTCCTGAGGTCTCTTCCAACCCTATGTTTCTATGCTCAAGGACGTATAAAATTGGCATGTATTTTATTTGTTCAAATGTATTTTCTGTGTGGTTCCAGTGCCCCAGACTTACCTACCACCATTTGTCATTATGCATTACAACAGAAAGCGGGGCGAAAGATGAACAAACTATTTTTCAGGTCTATTTATAGATGCTTTGAGTTAAAAATCCCTGCTACTTTCCAGCTTTGGGCATATGCAAAGAAAAGTAGATAAGGGTTTCTTTGTTTTTATATTTCAAAAAAACAAGATAGACCACTCTGGAACCAATGGGCCAGCTGATTTGTTAGCAGTTTCCTATCCTAGTAGATGTTGCTAAGAGTAATGCACTAACTGTCATTTACTTAACTGGAAGTGCTGCACAGAGATCACTCATCTTTTCAGTAAGTTTTCCAGCTGCCTTGTTTCTATTCATTTTATAATAAAATAGACTGTTCTTTTCCCTTCCTTTCGTTATCAGGCTATAACACAAAATAAGGATATAGGAACTATCAGTGCTATTATGGAGGTGAATTTGTGCAGTAGGTAAGGATGGGATTTCATTTTCTTCTCCCCAATCCATCCTACTTTCCAGTCAATCACTCTTTCTCTCAATGCACCTAGTCCCCTCTCTCTTTCTCTCCATTTCCTCCTCCTGAAGTGCTTCCTTATCTTTGTTACCATTGTCTGAAGTAGGTGCCATCATCTCCAGTATCCTAACCACCAGCTAGCCATGCTTCAAAGAAGGCTCTGTGCATCTAGTGTAAGGAATCCCAGGCTACATCAGACACAGAAGGCTTCTGCTGCACATAACTGAACAGAATATTAAACACAAATGGTTTGGAGCAGATGCAAAGAAACTTAGCAAACAAAATTCAAGACTGGTCTGTTGGTAAGAGAATACAGCGGTCATAAGTTCTACTGCAGAGCTCAGGATGTCTGGTACCCTGTAATCACATATGTAACATATACAAGCCTTCCTCTGGAGACTATTCCCTTAGAATATTGTACTACTGATGGGTCAAATACCATCTTTAATACCCACATTTGGGTTAATTCAAACCAAAGGCAAAAGAGATTCCTTAAATATATTCAAAATGTTTATAACATTTATTTCAGTTTTTACCTCAGATCCTAAATTTAATGCCAGCATACCAAGGTTTGCTTTATTTTTGGCCTCCACTCAGCCTTTGTCTATACTGCAGGGTTTTTGCAGAAGAAGCCTTTTGCGCAATAGTTTTTGCACAAAAACTTCTTACGCAAACGTAACCACCACCAGGTGGATTTGAACCTGGGACTTCTCGGAGTTGAGTATAGGAGCCTCTACCCTCTGAGCTAAAAGCCACCTGGCTCCCAGCCCATGCTGTAGAGGTCTCTTGAGCTTAGCGGTTGCTGTAATCTAGGTACCACTTGCATTGCTCAGTAACCACACTAGGTGTGTGGGTTACACAAAAATGCGTCCATACCTCAAAGCACATCGCCACACTATTGGACACTCTCCTGCACATAAAGCCACCCAGAACTGGTTCTAGCCGGGCTAGAGGTCACTAGTTGCTCTTGAGTGCTGTTGCTGTAGCCCTCCTGAGACATGTGATTAAAGCGACTCCCCTGGACAGCCACTTCTCTGTTGCTGCTGCCTGCTTGCTAGCCTCTTCGGCAAAGCTGCTGTGTTTGCCCTTTGTTTTTTGGGGGAGGACACAGCTTTTGCCTACTCTGCCCTGTGCTATAGAGCTGGAGCTGCCCCGGTAGGGTTGCCAGATGGTTTAACCAAAAATACCAAACACTCCTTCCCCCCTCCAAAAAAACCTCAGAGTTATTAAGCAAAAAAAAAAAATTAAATAATAAAACAGCATTAAAACAGCATGGCCCCTTTCAGAGTGCCTGCAGAGTCAGAAAAGGGATAGGAACAGGGGAGAGGTTGAGCACTAAGACCCAGGAAAGGCATTGCTTCCCCTTGGTCTTTAGGCTTTTTGCCGGTGGCCATTTTGTTTTCGTGATCAAGCCAAAACACAGCTTCCCTGCAGAACCAGGTAAGCAGGGGGTCTGGGGGCGGGCGCCCAGGCAGGGGAGAGGCCAGGGGCTGAGCCCAGTTGCCAAGTGTGTCGTAGGGTTGCCAGGTGTCCGGTATTTTTGCCTCCTGGCCGGGAAAAATAACCAGAAAATATCGGACATTTTAGGTGTCCAGCATTTTCTGATTTTTTTTACCAGACAGGAGGCGAAAACACTGGACTGTCTGGGTCAATACCGGACACCTGGCAACCTTAGCCCCTGGGCATGAGACAGACCCCCAGGGCCATGCTACACTCCCCGCAGTGCCTGCTTCAATCATGGGTCCTCTTCCAGCTGGAGGTGGACCCAAGATCTTCCTCATCAGCCTCTGTCTTGCTGCTGGTGTGCCACTCTGGCTGTCCCAGCCCACCATACCCAGAAGATTCTGGAGGCTGGAGACCAGCTCGGAATGGTGGGGCCAGCTGGTCCTGGAGCGGTGAGATGACCAGAAATAGGTGCAGAACTTCCACATGCAGAAGGCCACCTTCCAGGAGCTCTGTGCCTGGCTCGCCCCTGCTGTCCAACAACATGACACCCACCTGTGGCCTGCCATCCCACTCCAAAAGCAGGTCGCCATTATGCTATGGAAGCTGGCCACCCCAGATAGCTACAACTTGGTGGCACACCAGTTTGGGGTGGAGAGGTCCACCATCGGGGCCATCCTGATGCAGATAAGGAGATCATGGGATGCAGCCCCTGCACGGAGGTGGGAGGAGGTGTTGCATAAGGGGGACCCTCAGAACAGGGGTGCTGGGGACTGTATGTGGTGGACTGGGGGTGAGGGAGAAAGCACTGGCCCCGGGGGCTGGTGCCTTCTCGCCCTCACACTGGCCTAGTTTGGGGCGGCACGGGCTCACAGCGGGGGGCTCCTGTGGGGTGGGGGGCCAGGTGGGGGGCGGCCATGTCCCACTGGGAGCACACAACCCCTCTCTCAATCTCTGTTTTGTGTGTTTCTGTCTCTCCTTCTGCAGGTCGTCCGGGCCATCGACTCCCTGCTGCTGCACAGAGTCATCCCGCTCCACAACCTGGAGGCCACCATGGGCAGCTTTGCTGTCCTGGGGTTCCCCAACTGTGCGGGAGCAATCAAAGGCACACACATCCCCATCCGGGCCCCGGAACATCAAGCGGCCCAGTTTGTCAACCACAAGGGCTACTTCTCTGTAGTCCTGCAGGCTCTGGTGGACCACCGGGGCTATTTTACATACATTTATGTGGGTTGGTCAGGCAGGGCTCATGATGCCTGAGTATTTAGGAGCTCCAGCCTGACAGGAGTTTCCGGTGGGCAACCTGAGTATGCCAGTGTGCATAGTGGGGGATGCAGCATACCAACTCATGCCCTGGCTAATGCGCTCCTACACCGGCCAGCTAGATCGCACAAAGGACATTTTCAATGCCCGCCTCAACAGAGCCCACCTTCAGGTGGAGTGCGGCTTTGGGCGTCTGAAGGGACGGTTCCGCTGCCTCCTCACCCGCCCGGATGTCAGGAAGCAGAATATCCCCAAGGTGGTGGTGGCCTGCTGTGTGCTCCACAACCTGGTGGAGCGCAAGGGGAAAGCCTTCCTCCTGGGGTGGGTGGCAGAGGCCGCCCGTGAGAGCTGGGGCTTTGAGCAGCCCCGGACTGCTGCAAACTGCCAGGCCCATCAGGCTGGGTTTGCATTCAGGAGGTCCTGAGGGAGAGGTTCTTGCAGGAACCACTGTAAATCTCCCCAGGGCTTCCACAACAGGGGCTAAACCCTTCCTTCCCTCTCCCTTCCCCCTCTCACCACCTCCCCTTGCCCCTACCCCAACTTAAGAATAAACACACCTGCTTGGTTTTCCAACAAAACGAGTCTTTCTTTATTGAACAGAAATGATGGTTGGCAGGGGGAAGGGGGCCTATCTGAACTGGGGGGGGGATCAGTGAACTGGGAGGGGGGATCATGACTGGGAGGAGTGTTGGGGCAGCTTGCAGGAGGAATAACAGGTAGTTCGAACTAGGGCTTTATTTCGAACTACCGGGTCCCTGCCGCGTGTAGATGCGGGCAGTTAGTCCGGACTTGTAAATTTCAAAAATGGCGACCGGCCGGGAAGATGCAAATCAAGCGCGGGATATTTAAATCCCGGGCTTGATTTGCAACTTCGAATGCCTACATTAGCCTCCCTAGTTCGAACTAGGGGGCTAGTGTAGACATTCCCTTTCAGCTGTTTCTATTTAAAGGGCTCTCGTTTTCCCCATGGCTGCTAGGCAACACTGCCTCACAGGCATGGGGAAGGCACGAGCCCTTTAAACAGAAGCACTTAAAAGGGCTCGCAGCTCCCTGTCTCTCTAGGGAGCCAGAGATGCCAGCCCTTTCAACTGCTTCTATTTAAAGGGCTTCCTCCTTCCCTGCAGCTGCTAGGCAAGGTGCTGGGAAGACTCAAGCCCTTTAAATAGAAGCAGTTAGAAGGGCTCTTGCCCCTCACCCGCTATGAGGTAATGCACTAGGGGGCAGGGCCTGGAACTACCTGTTGCTAGGGAGCCAGAGACGTGAGCCCTTTGAACTGCATCTATTTAAAGGGCTTGCGCTTGCTGGGTAGCTGCAATGCCTGGCAGCCACCCAGCAGGCGCAAGCCCTTTACACAGAAGCAATTGAAAAGAGCTCATAGCTCTGCCCCACTGGCCCATTGCCTGGGAGCTGCCCGTAGGCATGAGCCCTTTCAACTGCTTCTATTCAAAGGGCTTGTACCTGCCAGGCAGCTGCCAGACACCAGGCTAGCAGGGGGCCAGGAGTTGCGAGCCCTGTTATATGAAATCTAAGTCTCCACTGCAGACAATTGTGGGAGGAGGCTAGCCCCTGGCATCTTCCTCTCAGCTCCAGGTCCCCTCCATTGGCCATAAGTCAGGGGGCAGGGACTCCAGGCCAAGCAAAGCTCCCAGTAGGGTAGCTCTCAACCCCGCCCCTTCTGCTCGAGGCGCCTCCCTTTCCAGGTTGGCCTGCAGCCACTTCTGAAATTTGTGCAGTTGTCCCCCTGCAAAAATTATTGCCCACACCTGGTATAAGGGCTGTTTCTATACAAATAGTGAACAGCAGTAAGTTTCAGAGGGTTTTGATATAATAGGTTCCAAAGCAGTATGTCAGCCAAGCAGAGTCAGCTGGCAACAGAGATAAAAAACATTTCAATCCATCCAGAATTATTTCACTGTAGTGTTCATTCAAAGGTAGAAGAAACATTAAGAAAACAAAGCAGCCTGTACCCAGTTATTATACTGAAGATGTTCTAAAGAAGATCAGTATATACTAACAGACTTTGTTCCAATCCTTCTAAAAGCTTCAAGGACCAGATTTTTAACAATCTGCATCCTTGTCTTCTTCATTAAACTACTCAGCCTGAAGTTTATCACTCTCAGAAAGTAGCAGCCAAGTTAAGTATTCTTCACAATTCATTTAAAAATAGTATCTATTTCACTAAATTAGCAACTGTCCTTCACATATTGTCAAACACTCCCCCAAGATTCAATAAACATGATTAGTTAGATGCCTAGGATAACAGCATCACAAAAATCTAAGGCCATGGACTACTGTAAAGTATTCACGGAATATAATGTTTTAAAAATTCAATAGGCAGATAACAGATTAGAAACGGAGACACTGGAAAATAGTATAGTATAAAAATCTGACTGAGCAATTTTTAAAATTCATAATTAAATTGTGCCTTTATAATGAAATTGCATCCTTCTGAAAAAAAATCAATAGAACTAGCTTTTTATATAGCCATGTGTCTCAAGGTTTCTCTATAAAGTTATACTTCTGATTTACACAGCCATATACATATTTTATATAAAGTACCATTTAGTAAAAGCCTTCACATTCTAGCAACGGATTAGATCATTGCGAACATCCTTAATGAAGAGAACAGTATACTTCAAAGATGACTAGAAAGACTACAATGTGGAAAAGCTATACTAAAGGTCTGCTTTCAGAAGTTGCCACTCAACTTCAATGGCAGTGTGTGGTACTCTGCCAAACCAAAAATTAAGCCCCCAAAGCCCCTCTTCAAGAAATCACTTAAAAATATATTTAAATCCCATTGAAGTCCATGGGACTTAGGTATGTATTTAAATGACTTAAGGCCTTAACTAGAATATTTGGCACACCACAGAGAATGGAAGTAAATTTCCACAGGTTACAACTGGTCTACAATTTTTTAGAAGTCGTCTGCTTCAGAGATAAAATGTGCTATTTATTATGTATTTTGATGTGCTGAATTCAAATATGACAATTAAAACAACTGATTGGCTACTGTTTCCAAGATATTTAAGTTTTTACATTTTACGTCTATGTATATTGTGTAGATAGTAGAGTTTTAATCATAAATTGTAAACCTAGGTCTTTTCATGTGTTTATGGTTGCTTTACATGATAATATTTCACCTGTCCTGTTTATGTAACACTTTAAAAATCAGCAAAGGGTTATATAAATAAAATTTATTATGGAACAAAAGGCAAAAACTATTATGTACATAGTTTAGTCCTATTCAGTGTCTACTCGGCACTTCTTGGCTTGTCTCTTGTATTCATTAAATGGAGCATCTCTTGTCACTGTCCAGCAATAGTCTGCAAGCATTGATGGGCTCCATTTGCCCTGATAGCGTTTCTCCATTGTTGCAATGTCCTGGTGAAATCGCTCGCGTGCTCGTCGCTCACTGCTCCAGTTCGTGGAAAAAATCTAGATGAGAGTGCAAAAATGTATCTTTAGTGACATGTTGCAACCAAGGCTTTTGTATGCCTTGAGGAGGTTTTCCACCAACAACCTGTAGTTGTCTGCCTTGTTGTTTCCGAGAAAATTTATTGCCACTAACTGGAAGGCTTTCCATGCCGTCTTTTCCTTGCCACGCAGTGCATGGTCAAATGCATCATCTCGAAGAAGTTCACGAATCTGAGGACCAACAAAGACACCTTCCTTTATCTTAGCTTCACTTAACCTTGGAAATTTTCCACGGAGGTACTTGAAAGCTGCTTGTGTTTTGTCCATGGCCTTGACAAAGTTCTTCATCAGACCCAGCTTGATGTGTAAGGGTGGTAACAAAATCTTCCTTGATTCAACAAGTGGTGGATGCTGAACACTTTTCCTCCCAGGCTCCAATGACTGTCGGAGTGGCCAATCTATCTTGATGTAGTGGGAATCTCTTGCACGACTATCCCATTCACAGAGAAAACAGCAGTACTTTGTGTATCCAGTCTGCAGACCAAGCAAGAGAGCAACAACCTTCAAATCGCCACAAAGCTGCCACTGATGTTGGTCATAGTTTATGCACCTCAAAAGTTATTTCATGTTGTCATAGGTTTCCTTCATATGGACTGCATGACCAACTGGAATTGATGGCAAAACATTGCCATTATGCAGCAAAACAGCTTTAAGACTCGCCTTCGATGAATCAATGAACAGTCTCCACTCATCTGGATCGTGAACGATGTTGAGGGCTGCCATCACACCATCGATGTTGTTGCAGGCTACAAGATCACCTTCCATGAAGAAGAATGGGACAAGATCCTTTTTGACGGTCATGGAACATGGAAACCTAACATCACCTGCCAGGAGATTCCACTGCTGTAGTCTGGAGCCCAACAGCTCTGCCTTACTCTTGGGTAGTTCCAAATCCCTGACAAGGTCATTCAGTTCACCTTGTGTTATGAGGTGTGGTTCAGAGGAGGAGGATGGGAGAAAATGTGGGTCCTGTGACATTGATGGTTCAGGACCAGAAGTTTCATCCTCTTCCTCTTCCTCGTCTGACTCAAGTGAGAATGATTCTGGTGCATCAGGAACCGGCAGTCCTTCTCCGTGGGGTACTAGGCGTATAGCTGATGGAATGTTTGGATAATGCACAGTCCACTTTTTCTTCTTTGACACACCTTTCCCAACTGGAGGCACCATGCAGAAGTAACAATTGCTGGTATGATCTGTTGGCTCTCTCCAAATCATTGGCACTGCAAAAGACATAGATTTCCTTTTCCTGTTCAACCACTGGCGAAGATTTGTTGCACAAGTGTTGTAGCATATATGTGGGGCCCACCTCTTGTCCTGATGTCCAATTTTGCAGCCAAAATAAAGGTGATAGGCTTTCTTAACCATAGTGGTTATACTGCGCTTTTGTGATGCAAAAGTCACTTCACCACAAACATAGCAGAAGTTATCTGCACTGTTCACACAAGTACGAGGCATCTCTGCTCACTTTGGCTAAACAGAAATGCGTCCCTTTGCAAAATCAAACACTGACAAATAAGAGAGCACGACACCGTATGATTTCTAGAGCTGATATAGGGCAATTTGTTCAGCAGAGTGATGTAAGCTTCGTTATGATTGCATCATCCATGACTTCTAGGAATAGCATGATGCAATTCATATCATGTATGAAGCAATACCAGCTTCAGATTGCATCATTCATTGTTTTGCCTAAAAAGCAAGTACTGTCCAAACCCAGTCATAGATTTATTCATAGATCCAGTCAAAGATGTATTTTAGTCATTTCTGGTTTAAATTGAGATCCCTTCCCTTTATAACTCACTTATCCTCCGCCATTCCCAAGTCTGGAGGAAGTAATAAGTCAGCCTCAATCACACCCACTACAAAAATTAGCTGCCAAGCTACCTCAGCCTCAGCTATTTCCCATCTCTTTCCCAGCTAAATACTGTAAGACAAAAGTCTACTATTCAAAGCAAAATAAATAGATAGATACCATGCCCACAGGTTACCCAACCAAATGCCATCTAATAAGGTTTTGCAACAAACTGTAAGTAATCAAACATCGAAGAAGCTCAGTAATTCAATGACTTAATATCCTCATGTTTTTAGAAAAAGCCATAGATATTTATCATGAAACTAGCCAATTAGCCCATCATAAGATGGGATTTTCAGGTCTCTCCTCCACGTCGGTCTTCTCTCCTGAGCCTCCAGTCTCTCACTCCATCCGTCTCTCTCTATCTCTCTCTCTCTCTCTCTCTCGCTCCTCCTGCCTCCCACTCTCTCTCTCTCAGCTCTCCTCCGCCTCCTGCCTCTCTCTGTCTCTCTCTTTCTCTTCTCCTCCCCCTCTCACTCGGGGGACCGCGGAGCCCAAACAGTCGCTTGTGCCACTTGCTCCCTCACGGCGGCTCGGCTGAGCGGCGCAGAAGTCAGCCGAGCGCCACGGCAGGAGGCGAAGGGGGGTTGGGCGGTGACGTTCACGGCCAGGGGGCAGGGCCTGGAGCCGTTGTCACGCCGCACTTCACCGCCCCACCCTCCTTCGCCTCCTGCCATGGCGCTTGGCTGACTTCTGCGCCGCTCAGCCGGGCCGCTGTGGGGGAGCAAGCGGCGCAAGCGTCTGTTTGGGCCCCACAATCCCCATGCAGCACGGGCTGCCCAGAGGGAACAGCCAGCATTTCAGCAACAGCGCCACCCAGAGGGAACAGCCAGCATTTCAGGCAACAGCGCCCCCCAGAGGGAACAGCCAGCATTTCGGCGTTACAGACTCTCAGACACTGGGCTACTATATATATGATAGTGTGTGCATTAAGAACTTAGCTCTAGAGTTCCTAGCTTTTAATTAAGAAGTAGAGTTACATATACATTTAGGACCAAATTTTCACAAGCACGCTGCACCCAGCTGCTCTCACTGAACAATGGGTGCTGTACACTTTTGAAAATCTGAACATTGGGATCCTGATGGTCTACTTCCATTGCAACAGAAAAAAAACCCCAAATTCACTTGCTGTTTCACAGTGTATACAACAAAACCTAGGTACCAGAACAGGCTAACTAGCTACTTGGCTAATCCAAAGTAAACAGAAGTCTGGCAGAGTCAGATTCCAATTCCTGTTCCTTAGCCAAAAATCCATGCTTCCTATTCACATTTATCCTCAGTCATCCTTACACTAAATCTGACATAAAGGCTTACCGTTCAGGCTTCTTAACACAAAGAAATTAAGAAGCTATGGAAAATTTTACTTTTCAAAGTCTGTAGGTACATTGCCAAATTATGAAATTATGCTCTTATTACACTGATGTATATATAATATAAAGCCATTAACATCAGTGAAGTTAATTACATGGATGTACATAAGAACAGCCATACTGGGTCAGACCACAGGTCCATCTAGCCCAGTAACCTGCCTGCCGACAGTGGCCAATACCAGATGTCACAGAGGTAGGGAACACAATAGATAATCATCACATGAGCCCTCTCCTGTCATCCATTTCCAGACAAACCGAGGCTAGGAACACCATTCCTACCCATCCTGGCAAATAGACATTGATGGACCTAACTGCCATGAATTTATCTAGCTATTTTTTGAACCCTGTTAAAGTCCTAATCTTCACAACATCCTCTGGCAAGGAGTTCCACAGGTCGACTGTGTGCTGCCTGAAGAAAAACTTCCTTTTGTTTGTTTTAAACCTGCTACCTATGTAACAGGAGAGAAAGAGGCCAGCAGTCTCCAGATCCCCCCAAACTGTTCAATTTATGTCCTTAATAGCTAGCAGTTACATTTATTTATTAAAATAGGGACTCAGATAATAAACTGAGAGATTCTTGACCTTGGATGTCATGTAGTAGAGTCAGCCTGTTTTCTATATTGACAACAAAGAATCTTTTTTATTTCCACATGCTGCAGGTTGATTCTGGAGCTTATAATCTCTCTCACCTTTCTCATGGGCACTGTTTCAAAAACTTCAGGAATGTTCAGGTATAGTAAAAAAACTGCATAGTAAAGAGGAGACATCCTTAAAATACAAAAACAGTGGTCACCTCATTTCCCACATAAAATGTTAAACAGATATGGGCCATCCTTTGTTCCTTATCAAAACCAACATTATTTTTTTCCATGTGCAAGCCAATACAGCACTTCCAGAAGATTGTGTACCTGAAGACTAGGTATTTAGTTCTCAGATGGATAGATTTCACTCTTACTTCTCTCCTTGCAGAACTGGAGTGGGTCTGCCCCATAATTTTTTTAAAATATAAAATTCCCACTAACAGGCACAATTTTCGAAGATAATGTATTCTATCACTGCCTCCCAGAGTTATACTAAGCAATACATTTAATTTCTTCTGAAAAACACCAACAGAAGAGCCAATTCAGGGTCATGTTATCTCTTGTAAACTATGGAAAAGGCTGAGTGAAAATTTATTTAGATCTGGAAAAAAACTGTTAAGAATTATTCTTAATCAGGCTCACCAACAGTTGGAGCAAAGGGAACAACTGACTTGGGGCTCCAGGCTGCCACCACTGCTATAGCAGCGATGGCAGCCAGAGCCCTGGGCTCTTTACATTGCCACCAGAGCCCCCACTTATTGCACTCCAGACAGTACTGAGGCTTCCTGGGGGAAACCAGCCCCAACCCCTCCCCTTGAGGGGGGCATGGAGGCAGCCCCTCCACCCAGCCCAGTGGCCCAGCAAGTCTGTCAGAGCCACTGTTCTAAATTCATGGACATGTTATTACTACCAGAGAAAAGCGAAGTGACAATGACCCATTCAAAAGTTAGAATATGTAAAAAATGAAGTTCTGATTATTGAAAACAAACCCCAGTTGTCGAATGCAGAGTTTCAAGAATTTGCCAAGTTCTGTTAGTCCAAGCAGAAATCTCTTTGTAAAATAATAGCCACAAGGTACTGAATAAGCAATCCACCTTGGAATGGACAAGTAAAGATAGCTGGAAACCAAAACAAAAAAAAGTATGCACATATAGAAAGTATGCACGTATAGAAAGTATGCTTATTAAGTTTGCAGATGATACCAAGCTGGGAGGGGTTGCGACTAATCTGGAGGATAGGGTAATAATTCAAAATGACCTGGACAAATTGGAGAAATGGTCTGAGGTAAATAGGATGAAGTTTAATAAAGACAAATGCAAAGTGCTCCACTTAGGAAGGAACAATCAGTTTCATACATACAGAATGGGAAGCGACTGTCTGGGAAGGAGTATGGCAGAAAGGGATCTAGGAGTTATAGTGGACCACAAGTTGAATATGAGTCAGCAGTGTGATGCTGTTGCAAAGAAAGCAAACATGATTCTGGGATGCATTAATAGGTGTGTTGTGAGCAAGACACGAGAAGTCATTCTTCCGCTCTACTCTGCGCTGGTTAGGCCTCAGTTGGAGTACTGTGTCCAGTTCTGGGCACCGCATTTCAAGAAAGATGTGGAGAAATTGGAGAGGGTCCAGAGAAGAGCAACAAGAATGATTAAAGGTCTAGAGAACATGACCTATGAGGGAAGACTGAAGGAATTGGGTTTGTTTAGTTTAGAAAGAGAAGATTGAGGGGACATGATAGCAGTTTTAGATATCTAATAGGGTGTCATAAGGAGGAGGGAGAAAACTTGTTCATCTTGGCCTCTGAGGATAGAACAAGAAGCAATGGGCTTAAACTGCAGCAAGGGAGGTTTAGGTTGGACATCAGGAAAAAGTTCCTAACTGTCAGAGTAGTCAGACACTGGAATAAATTGCCCAGGGAGGTTGTGGAATCTCCATCTCTGGAGATATTTAAGAGTAGGTTAGATAAATGTCTATCAGGGATGGTCTAGACAGTATTTGGTCCTGCCATGAGGGCAGGGGACTGGACTCGATGACCTCTCGAGGTCCCTTCCAGTCCTAGTATTCTATGATTCTATGATTCTATGCACATGGTAGAATTGTCAGTATTGTGAGAACAGGTCAAAAAGGAAAGGATACATAAGATATTGTCCACACTTACTTTAAATACTTGATATCACATATTTGTTGATGAGTAATAAAAAATAAGAGACAAATCTATTATTCAAGGAACAAAGATGAAACACTGTCTCTCAGCCAGATTCATTAAAAACTCAAGACATACCAAAATGATCAAATCCAATTAGCACCAAACTGAAATCACATATAATCTGCTTGAATGAGTCATGTTAATCACCATTGCAGGAGAAAGCCAGCCATCTAGAGAATACTAAAGTAGAGTATAATTGATCAATTAAGTGGCTGAAATATTTCAAGATATACAGATATACTGTTATTTCAATATTAAGTGCTGGAGTGGAATTAAATTAGTTAAATATACCTATGTATTTCAGATTACAGTAGCATTGCTCAAATAGCAACATTCTTCAAGGCTTGTTAATGTTGTTCTGCTCCAGATAACAGGGCTTGTTGGCCTAATGCTGCAATGTCATTCAGTTTTCCCACCACTGATCATGTTTCAGGAGGTGATTTAATGGAAGAGCTGAATATTGTAGCCCATATGTTCAATAAAGACATAATACACTTGGCATCACACAAACTATTTTGTTCTTAGGAGAAGCCATAAAAACAAGCATGTTTCATTGTAGAAGAGGAAACCAAAAGCTCAAGAGCTGTGTCTAGACTGGCAAGTTTTTCCACAAAAGCAGCTGCTTTTGCGGAAAAACTTGCCAGCTGTCTACACTGGCTGCTTGAATTTGCGCAAGAACACTGACGATCTAATGTATGATTGTCAGTGTTCTTGCGCAAATACTATGCTGCTCCCGTTCGGAAAAAGCCTCTTGCGCAAATGTATTTGCGCAAGAGGCCAGTGTAGACAGCTAAAAAGCGTTTTTGCGCAAAAAGCCACGATGGCTAAAATGGCGATCGGGCTTTCTTGCACAAAACGCGTCTAGATTGGCACGACGCTTTTCCGCATAAAAAAGTGCTTTTGGCGCAAAGCGTCCGTGCCAATCTAGACGCTCTTTTCCGCAAATGCTTTTAATGGAAAAACTTTTCCGTTAAAAGCATTTGCGGAAAATCATGCCAGTCTAGACGTAACCAAGGTGTTTGATTTTGTGGTTTATATTATTTGTCACCTTGCATTCAAGTCATGTTGGTGCAGTATTGTACAAGATGGGCCCTATCTACTCTGATCACAACATTTGTTGTAGAATCCACAATCTGTAATATAATTTTACTCCTGAATGTAACCCTTCATTTATTTATTTATGTTTATCAGATGAGGATCTGATTGTGGTAGGTGTTGTAAAAACAGAATTTAAAAAAAACAAACTGTGCCCCAAAGAGCTTACAGTCCAAATATAAAACAGATTACATGCAGATGGGGAGAGAGTAAAAAGAAACAATGAGGCTATATAATCAGCATGATAGTCAATGCTCATTTAAAAAGTTTATGTTTCTAGCCCTTATGGTTGCAAAGAAAACCCTGAATACATGAACACAGCATAAACCAATGTGTCTTCCTGAGTTCACAGGCACCGTCATACAACATCTCTGCTAGGTATGAACTGCTCCATTAAACCTAAGTGCATTTTCTACAACAGAGAAGTCAACTTTAAATGTCACCATCGTTAACTATTTCACTACTGCAGATTTTAAATAGAATCAATTAATGTGTTTACCGTGAAGTCCCAGACTGCCTCCAGTGATGCTCTATGTGGCAAAAATGCACCAACTATCCCCCATGCAGCTGCCATACCACCAGTTTCCTCTCCCATAATTTCCACAAAACAGTTATGCACTGTCCAAGCAAAAGATTTGGCACATGGAAGGAACAACGTAAGAGATTATTTTCATAAATGCTACACATGGGTTGAACTCTTCATCTTCATGTTTAATTCATTCAAAACTTCCCTTTTTAATTTATAAGAAAGACACAGAATTTTCAATTTGCCCCATCAGAGTGCTATAGAATCTAGAAAACATGCTACACAATGGAAGTCCAGCTTCCCATCAGCTATGCAAGGTAGTGGCTACAGTACTGGACGTTTCAGGTTACGGGTCATTTTCTTTTGTCAGCCTCCAATAAAAGGGCTCTTTGCGACAAGTTAAACATTGAAAAAATGTATTGCAAAAAGTCAGTCTGCCCAAGACCAGAAATCTTAATCACACCATTGTTCACAACTGGAAGCAAGGTTTCTGGCATAAACTCCTTCTTTTCTTAGGCTTTTAATAGAATTGGATTTTACAAGAAAGACTTTCTGGAAAATAAAAGCAGGTCTTTAATAATAAACTAAACCAACAGCCAAAAACTGGCACATTCTTTTTGCATACAAATTACAAGCTGCCATACTGGTTGGTTTAGTGTGTATTTCTTCCCAGCAAAGAGTACTTACTAATTTCACAATATTAAAAAAGTTTTCAAACCTTGATGCCTAATATTAGGCACTTAAATCATTACTTGTACTCCTAAATAGAAATGGCTTGGTTTTCAGAGATGCTGAACACCCTCGACTCCTAAAGAACTTTCACAATTAATTATGAAAAATAGAGATCAGAAAAATCCCTGTGAAACAGGGTTTTTGTCCTTTTGCTGATTCATTAACATAAAAACATTCCACAGAGACAGACATCAACACATTTTTTCTGGAAACTGGTCAGGATTACATGTCAGCTCACCAGCCCATTTGGCAGGCTGCCGGAGAGCCTGAGCTTCCATAGACTGAGGCTTTGGACTGCCAAGTTGGGGACTCCCGTGTTTCTTGGGTCCCCAGATACCACAGGTCTTGCAGAATCTGTGGTTCTGGATCAGCCAAAAAAATGGTTACTTACCTTTTGTAACTGTTATTCATTGAGATGTGTTGCTCAGTAGATGTGTACACACTATGAACACGATCATTGGAAGGTTTTTCTCCTAACAGTACCCGTCAGGTCAGCTGTGGAGCCACCTAGATGGCCCCTGCATGGCAGGGTATATAGGGCTCTGCTGATATTCCACCACCTCAGTTCCTTTTTGCCAGCTTTCTCACAGAAGGGGTAGGTGAATGGGATTTGGAATGGACATGAACAACACATCCTGAAGGACAACAGTTAAAAAAGCTACGTAACCATTTTTTCTTGTTTGAGTGATTGATCATGTACATTCTAATAGGTAATATGCAATCAGTTTATCTGGAGAAGAGGTTAAAGAGCAATATGCTACTGTCTTTAGAACTGCTCTACTGAACACCACATTATCCTAGGCCTGCTGGAGGATGGCATAGTGCGCTGCAGAGGTGTGGGTGGAGGACCACATTTCTGCCCTGGAATATCCTGAATGGGAACTTGCACAAGAAACTTGCACAAGTGAGCTGTCAGGGCCAGGGGTGGGACCTTGGCCAGGTCATAACAGGTCCTGATGCAAGACATGATCCAAGAAGAGAAGTGCTGGGACGAGATGGGCAGTCCCCTCATCCATTCTACTATTGCAATAAAAAGGTTGTGGCAATTTACAGAATGGCTTGGCACATTCAATATAGAAGGCTAGGGCACACCTAACATCTACGGAATGAAGGGCCTGCTCCCTAGAAGTGGCATGGAGTTTTGGGAAGAACATGGGTAGGAAAATGTCCTGGTTAACTTGGAAGTGGAAGACCACGTTAGGCAGAAAAGCCAGGTGGGGACAGAGTTGCACTTTGTCTGTTTCCCACTCCTGGATGGAAAGTTGAAATGGCAGCCAAGTGGATCCTGATGAATGAAAGAGCCAGCCCTTGGTTCTTCATGTACATATGGTAATCTACGACCTACTGGCCCTTCTGGAGAGACCAGAGTGAGAAGCATTGCCACTTGGCTAAGTACAGAAACTCCTCTATTGCCCCCAACACAAGGAGGTACTGAATCTCCTGACTGAGGAGCTGTTCATCAGAAGGGTCCCTGAAGAGGGATGGGAAAGGCGGGATGTGGGAAGGTGGAAGGCTAGACAACTGGATGTACTATCCCAATGGTTCAGGGTAATACTGGCCCAAGAACAGTTAGACATTGCGGGGGAAGAGGGGATGAACCGGTGATCTGTCCTTGGGCACACCCTCAAAAGTTGGGTTTGAGGCCACGGGATGGCTTGGAGTAGCCCTGGCCCTGACCTAAGGAAGAATGGGAAAGCCTCCTGCAGTGGTTATTCCTGCCCTGCCTGTGGGAGTATTTCTGCAGAGGAGGGACAGGGGGAAAGTATGAGGGAGGCTGCTGCCTAAATGGCTTACATTGAGGTACTTGAATATGTATACTGAGCTACTTGAGGGTAGCCCAGGAGTCCTTAATAATGTGCAGCCTGGTGTCTGTTTTCTCAGAGAACAGGCCTGCATAGTTGAATAGGAGGACCTGGATGGTAATCTGGACCTCTGGGGGAAGCCCAGACACCAGGAGCCTAGCTTTTCACCACGTGCCCAACTCCAATGTCACCTGGAAGGAGGTGTGGGCCATGGTCCTTCCCTCTTCCAGGACTACCATGAATTCCTGGCGTGAATCCTGTGGAACAATTCCTGGAATTTAGACAACACGTTCCAGGAGTTATAGGCATACTGGCTCAATAGCACTTGTTGGTTGGAAACATGAAGCTGGAGAGCAGGTGCCCTTCAGTCGAGTAGACCTTACAACTGAAAAGGTCCAGCTTCCTGGCATCCTTATTTTAAGAGCAGTGTCTCAGCTGCCCCTTGCCACTTCTCATGATTGACCGCATTGACCACAAGTGATCCTTGCTGCGAGTGGGTGTAAATAAATGTCACTCAACTCCCTATGCTGTCAGTGGGAGGGAGGCCATTGTTTGCTACCGCATCTTGGTGGTGGTCTTTATCAAGTACAGTGCCACCTGGATGGACCTTCAGTGGCCAAGATGTTGGCCATGGGGTCTGCATCTTCTACAGGAACATTAAGACTATGGATCACCTGTCACAAAAGATTGTGGTGTTCCTTAGCTTCAGGGCAGGGAGGGAGGAGGATGTGCCCGTAGCTGCCTCATCCAAGGGGGAGACAGATGACACCCTAGGAACAGGATCCTGCTGATCATCAGGCTCCTTGGTGTCCCTGGAGACACTGGGCAGGAGAGACATTGGTGGTTCAATGTCAGATGTGCACAGATGCTGAGGTAGCACTTGTACTGGAAGTGGCTCAGGGTGCTTGGGAGGAACTGGAGCCATGATGGTGACCAAAGGTGGCAGGTGAGACGAGGCCACTGAAGCCACATGTGACACTGGGCCGCGACTTTGATGTTAAGCCCAGGGTTTCTAAAATGGTCACTGCACACGTGCCTGCCAATGTGTGAGCCAGGATGCCTGTGGTGTCGTGGGAGTGCCAGGAGCTGTGGGACATAAAAGATTTTGCCTCTAACTTGGAGCCAAGCTATGGAGGAATGGTGCCCAATAGAAAATGGTGCCAAAGAGAATGGGAGCGACACTGTAGCAGAGTCAGCTTGCCATGATTCTGAGCCAGAGTCAATGCTGGGGTATGTCCTGGGGATGGTGCTGGAAGCGTCCCTGCCGAAAGTGGGGGCTGTACCATGGAGTGAGCCATTGGCGCAGTAATTATAATAGTAGGATTTGTAGGCTATGTAGACCCTGAAAGGGCTTACATTTCATCTTTGGAAAAAAAATGTGTATAGGCCTGACTTCAGTACAAAATGTTATGCTACAATGCAGTGAAGAATTCATTGAACACAAGTCAAGTCATGTTTTGCATTATATAACACTGCTTGTAATTAAGCCCTTCAGGGGTCTGGATTGAAACATAAGTAGTTTACCCTATGCTGAATACCACTCAGCTTTGTGACAATATCAAGGGTCAGAATCATATTAGCCACCTCAACCCTAAACAGTTGTGTTCTAATAACATTTTGTTAGACAAGGCCAAAGATACTGGAAAAAAAAGCAAGTCAGAAAGCTTACCATCTTAAGGTATTAAGATATTTGAAAAACAGTTTTACATTTATGTTTCCCAGCAATCATTTATGTTGTGTCCATTTTGTATT
Organism: Rafetus swinhoei; assembly: GCA_019425775.1. Taxonomy (NCBI): domain Eukaryota; kingdom Metazoa; phylum Chordata; order Testudines; family Trionychidae; genus Rafetus; species Rafetus swinhoei. The sequence goes on from CM033424.1 coordinate 131,423,028, forward strand.
TCACTTTAGCTGGGTCAATTATATTTGCCTAGTCCATCTGGTTAATTTCATTTCTACTCTTACACATAGAATCATTGAATAATAGCACTAGATGGGTACATCTACACAGAAGCATTATTTCAGAATAATTAACGTTATTCTGAAATAACAAAGAGCGCGTCTACACAGCAAGCAATTATTTTGAAATAATGACAACCAGAGGACTTCTTACTCTGACTCCTGTAACCCTCATTTTATGAGGAGTAAGGGAAGTCGAAGGAAGAATGTTCTTTCTTTGACTTCCTGCTGTGTAGGCAGTGCCTAAAGCCAAGTTTAGCTATTTCGACTTAAGCTATGCAATTAACGTAGCTGAAGTTGCATAGCTTAATTCATCTTTAGCCCTGCTGAGTAGACATACCCAAAGGGACCTCAAGAGGTCATCAAGTTCAGTCCCCAGCCCTCATGACAGGATCAAACACCATCTAGATCATACCTGACAGATGTTTATCTAACCTGTTCTTAAATATCTCCAATATCTTTAGATTTTGATTCATATTGATTTTGGAAAAAATTTTCAAAACCTGAATTTTGTCTCCAAAATACAATGTCACTTTTAAAAAACTAGAGGAGATCTTCAAAAGAACAAAGGGAAGGAAGATACCTAAATACCACCAACGTTTAAGCACTTAACTGCACATTCTCCCCTATTATCCATTTTAGATAGTCATTTTAGAGACAATTCACTATGCCTTTCCCTAAGCTTGTTTACAATTAAAGGATACCTCCGGTGATAAAATTAGGTATATTCCCATAAACTTCAGGAACAAAAGTAGCATTTTGACCCAGAGCTGATTTTAGCATAGCTATGTACCGATGTTGTCCTGTGGCACATATATTGCATTTTCCTAGCAATATATGCACAGTTTCAGTGGAGATGCCTAATACCTTTGGAGAGTAACAGAAGAGAAGCACTTTTCTTTTTTCTGTGTGTCTGTGGCATGTAGCAATGAGAAGCAGGGGTGCCGACAGCCTGTGCAGTCCCCTGGGAAAGCTGTGTATGGGGGCCTGGCTCTCACTCCTGAAAGGGACAGGTCCTCGGGGGAAGGGGTGGTGCTGGGGGCAACCTGGCCCAAATGCACCATGCCAGCCCCCAGGCAGCCACCGGCATTGCCCTGAGTGCAGCATAGCTTCACCAGCCCTTAGCGCTGCCCAGAGTGCTCAGTGCTCCAGCGCTGATTTCAAGGGCCCAGGTTTCTGGACACTGCTGCTCCCACAGTAGCAGAAGCTGCAGCTGGAGCCCCAAGCCTCTTTGAATCACCATCCCCAGGGCAACTGCCCCTCCTTGCCATCAGAGGACCCAACAAGAAGTGTATCAGAACAAATAGAAATCTTTCATTGAGAGTCAATCATGTGTTCCAATCAAATAATGGAGGGGGTGCCATGGCGAGTAGTTGCTGTGCAGGTGTCCAGGGTTGGGGGATGGGTGGGTGGCAGCCATGTGGGGTGGTGAGTTGCTCTATTCGGTTGAGGGGCGGGATGACAATATGGGATTACGTGAGGCTGTATTTCTGAGAGTTGGCTAGCACTCTCCTTGGTCAACATTTTGGCCAAACACAGCTTTGATGCAGGCACATGTAGCAATAGAGTTTTCCTGGGAAAAATTGTCATGGAGATTGCATGGCAGGGCTGCCATTGCCCCACCTCCATGGTATAACAAAGTTAAGACCCTGGTATTCGAGGCAGACCCCACAGAGAATAGGTAGATGATATAGTAGATTGGTGCAGAGCTAGTCTACAGAAACTGAGCCACTCTGCACTGGACAGGGAAAGATGGGAGGAAATAGTGAGGGAGGCATTGGACACTAGCAGATGTTGAGCCCATGGTTGTTGTTGATGATGATGATGATGTGGTATTATACTTTCCCATACCAGTCCTCAATGTGTGCTGCCAAAAATAAGGTAGCACATAGTTTGGCTGCATAAGGGCCAGGAATCACCCCACTCACCTCCAAAAGCTCAGCCCAGGTTTGCTTGTTAACCTTCAACAGGGATATGTCAACAAGAGTGACTGCAGCCTATGAACAAGTGTAGGATTATAAAATTGTTTTCCTTGTACTACTGCTGCACAACTGCAGTCTGTATTTTCTTGGGGACTCATAAGCAACTCTCTCCCCCCACTCCCACTTTCCCCTATTTTTAAAACTCACAATGATCATAGTGCCAGGAGAGATCTATGTTTGCCTTGAGGCTAATCCAAAAAAGTGGCAAGTTTTTTTCAGGGGCATGCATGTTAGTAAAATGTAACAATTTTTATCATGAAAAGCACAGTCACTTTATTGTTAATGGTTACTTTTGCAGACCAGGTTTTGAGAAGTCAGCCATGTCCCCCAGCAGACAAACTACACCAACTGAGGAAAAGGAAGCAAAGGATACACAAGAATCTGGTGAAGGATTTCTTGAGTCGCTCAACAAGTGAGTCAGAGAAAAAAGAGCAATGAAGAGAGTAGAGATGAACTGTGAACAGGGAGCAGAGAGAGCACAGATGAAATAGGGAGAGGGAGCAGAGACAAGCTAGGGCCAATGAACAGAGACAGGAGACCACCAAGAGCATGCTATAGCTCATGCAAGACCAAAAGGACACTCTGATGAATAACAGAGACCAGAATTATAGGCCTTCCATGCAGAACTCTTGCCAGCAACTGTGCCTCTAGCCCCCAACATCACCATTCATGGCTGCAAAGGTGTAATTCTTTATCCAGCAATCCTTCTTTCATACTCACACTCATCACAATCCAGTAACGGTTTCTTCCCCTTGCACTGCACTCCTTATGAAAGAATCTGCAACAGCTAGACATTAGCACAGCTCTGAGGTTTTCAAAGACAAATAATGACAAATGTCATCCATGTTTTCATGAGTTTTTATTTTGTGTTAAACAACCCATACCAATCTCTGGGTGTGTCTAGACTACAGGGTTTTGTTGACAAAAGTGGACTTTTGTCGTCAAAACTATACCTGCGTCCACACTGCCGTCAAGTTATGTCGCCATAACGTCGACATAACTCAGCAGTTTTGACGACGGCTGTGAACCTCATTCCATGAGGAATAACACCTTTGTCGACATAGTGTGGACGCAGGGGAGAAGTTATGTCGACAGAAAAGGCCTCCAGGAAGAACCCCTGGTGGACACTCCTGCCACAGTTTTCAACTCTATTGTTCCTGCCTGCAGCCATCTTTAAAAGCACCCAGGATCGGCACTCTGGCAACAAGCCACCTCCAGAGAGGACCCTGATGGTGGAGCTCTGTTGTGTGGTGAGCCATGTCCCAGGGACAAGCCCCCCAAGACCCCTCTGGCCCTTCCAGGGACACATCCCCCCAGGAGCCCCGGGGCGCTAAACGGCGGGCACCCTCCTGGTCTGGGCCTGAGATTAAAGCTCTTTTGCAGCTGTGGGCTGAGGAGGAGGCACTTCAGCTCCCACAGGCCAGGCACAGGAACGTGGACATTTACAGCAGATTGGCAGATGGCCTGGCCAGGAAAGGCCACCACCCCCGCACAGCACCGCAGGTCAGGGCCAAGGTGAAGGAGCTGAGGCAGGGGTACATCAGGGCCCGTGAGCACAGCTCCCGCTCCGGGGAAAGGCCACACTCCTGCGCCTACTACGAGGACCTGGACAGGATCCTGGGGGCAGGGGAACCCCTGCTTCCTGAGAGGCTCGTGGAGTCCGGGCTGGAGACCCTCGTAGTACAGCGGCTGCAACACCTGTTGGGGGACCAGGAGCTCCAGTAGGAGAAAGAAGAGGAGGAGGACGGCACCCAGAGCACCCAGAAGCCAGGCACCCAGACGCAGGAGGCCTCGCAGACCACCTCGGACACCGGGGAGGGAACATCAGGTGAGTGCTGTGAGGGTTCAACACAAACAGGGCAGGGCAGGCAGGAGCAAAGGGGACGGTGCAGTTCTGTGACATGTCATGCTGAGCACGGCCCGGGAGGAAGGGGGGGCACACCTCAGGGCCGTGCTACCCCCCTGCACCCACATGGCTGCTAGGCACCGCCTGTTCCTTCAGGCAGGGATGCCACATGCAGGCATGGGCTGGAGACGCTGGGATTGCCACACAGCCGCAGGCCTCTCAGCACTCTGCGGGAGCCTCAACCATGGCCTGACACTCGTCCGTGCTGCTCGGCCATGGGGGATGCGTGAGGGGGGGCACGACAGTGGCCTGCGCACCGCCTGGGCTCCAGGGAGGCCGTGGCTGCAGGCCAGGCCACACCATGCCTTACTGAGATGCACATGAGCAGCCTCTGACCCTAGGACAGGCACTGCCTGATGAGAGGAAGGAGGGCACGCCCTCTCAGGGAAAGTGTGAGCATGCATGACTGATGACTTTTCCCTCTTGTCCTCCACAGCCGGACCAGCTGACCAGGAGGGGGGTGCCACACCTGCCCCACCACCGAGACGGCCGCAGGGAACCCGTCTGCACTGGCGCAGCTATTTAGAGCTGGTGTGCCAGCACATCATGGTCCTGTAAAGGATGCAGGAGTCAATGGACAGGAGGCTGGAGGCAGAGCCTGAGTGGTGCCGGCAGTTGCTGCAGGAATTTGCCCTGCAGTGCAGGAACATCTGTGCTGCCATCCGGGAGACCATGGCCTTCCCCCGGTCCTTTGCCTGGTCCTGCCCCTCCTCCTCAGCCTGCTCCCCGCCCCCCCCAACCCCTGCCATCCCAGACCCAGACCCAGACCCAGACCCACTTCCTGCCCAGCCCCCTGCTGTGGCAGCCCGCACGCGCAGACGGGTGCGACAAGGCCTCTGGAGCTAAACCGCCAGGGGCTCTTCCTCCAGGCAGCCCCCTCAGCCCTGAGCCTCCCTGCCCCCTTCCAAGTTGACATTCCCCCTTCCCACCAGTGACACAAACTGAGGGACGCACTGTATTTTTTTTTCCAAACAGTTTATTTTATAAGAAACAAAATTTTTTTTTTTCCTCTGAACACAAGAGTTATTTATTTTATTTTGTTCCAAAAGCAACAGTTAAATAAACTGCACAAAAGTTTTCACCACCACCTGTCTCCATTCTCAGTGTGTGATGAATGGGTCGATTGAGTGAATGTGGGGCCAGGAGGGGTTGCAGGGAGGAAGGCATTGGGGGCATGGGGCACTCCCACATGTGGAACGCGCTTGGGACAATCAGGGGCCTCCCTGTGTGAATTGCTCCCTCAGGGCTTCCCAAATGCACAGGCCCAGCTGGTGGGCTTGCTGGGTGGCAGCTGTCCGGGGCTGCTCAAAGTGCCTCCCCGCCATGTCATCCCATGTCCCCCACGCAGGGAGGAAGGCCTCCCTTTTCCTCTCCATGAGGTTGTGCAGCACACAGCATGCTGCAACCACATTGGGGATGTTGTGTTCCCCCATGTCCAGCCGCATGAGAAGGCACCTAAACCTGCCCTTCAGATGGCCGAAGGTGCACTCCACCTGGAAGCAAGCCCTATTGAGGCGGGAGTTGAACAGTTCCCTGCTCGCATCCAGGTGGCCGGTGTAGGGCTTCATGAGCCAGGGCATGAGAGGGTAGGTTGCATCAGCCACGATGCACGTAGGCATCTGCACATCCCCGAATGCCAGGTTCCTCTCTGGGAAGAATGCCCCAGCCCGCAGCCTCCGGTACAGGTATGAGTTCCTGAACACGCGGGCATCGTGTGCCCGGCCTGACCACCCGACACAAATGTCGGTGAACTGTCCCCTGTGGTCGACCAGGGCCTGCAGCACAATGGAGAAGTAGCCATTCCTGTTGATGTACTGTGCTGCTCAATGGGGCTGGGCACGGATGGGGATGTGGGTCCCATCGAGTGCTCCACCACAGTTTGGGAACCCCAGCCCTGCAAATCCGGCCAGGATGGTCTGCAGGTCTCCGAGGCAGACAGCCCTGTGGAGCAGCTCGGAATTGATGGCCGTCACCACCTGCAGAAAGGGACAAATAAAAACACACAAAATAGGACATTAGAGGGGTTGGCTCAGCTGCTGAAGGGTGCACCCCCCTTCCCCCCAGACCCCAACAGCCCCCCCAAGACAATCCCTCCCCCACCCCCGCACCATGGCAGGGTGAGGCTGAGAGGGCCTCTACCTCTGCCACCCCATCCCCAATTCCCTGTGTCTGGTCCTGACTGCCCCCCTGGAGTGTCCCCTGAGAGTGACTTACCTCCATTAAGACGGTAGACTTCCCCATGCCAAACTGATGCCCCACGGAGCGGTAGCTGTCGGGGGTGGCCAGCTTCCACAGCGCAATGGCAACGCACTTCTCCAAGGGGATGGCAGGCCGCAAGTGGGTGTCCTGGTGTTGCAGGGCAGGGGCAAGCCAGACACAGAGCTCCTGGAAGGTGGCCTTCCGCATCCGGAAGTTCTGGAGCCACTGATCGTCGTCCCACTACTGCAGCACTAGCCGGTCCCACCAGTCGGAACTGGTGTCCAGCCTCCAAATTCGCCTCTCCAGGAATAAGTTGGGGGGCAAGGTCAGCAGGGTTGCAGCCTGAGCGAGGGGCTCAAAGCTGGGCTCAGAATCCAGCTCTGCCGCCAAGGTCATCATGCTCTCCTGAGCATGCAGCAGAGCTTCCATCAGCATGGTGTGGGGCCATTGCCTGCCCTGGGACAGCTCAGGCTCCATGGCCAAAAAAGCCAAAATAACATACAAACAACAAAAGAACAAAAGAAACAAACAAACAAAAGACAAAAATACAAACAAAGAAACAAAAAACCAAAAAAGCCAAAACCCAAACAAACACACACACACACACACACACACACAGAAGCAAACACACAAACAAACAGACAAACCAGAAAATAAACTGCTGTGGTGTCCGACAAAGCAGGGCAACCAGAGCCAGAAAAACTGCAGCAGTTTTGCTTTCCCTGTATAAGGTAGGCAAGCCAGAAGCAGGAGCAGAACTACGGCTGTCCAGGAGTATCCCTTTAAGCACGCATCTCTGCAGAGAGCATGCTGCAGTGTCTGGGCTTTATGGCTGCCCCTGTGACCTTCCAGAAGCACTTCCGGCTGCCTTCTTCTGTCGACAGAGCGTCCCGCAGTCTGGACGCTCTTTGTCGACAAAGCTGATCGCTTTGTCGACAAAGCGATTTAGTCTGGATGCTCTTTATCAACAGAAGTTTTGTCGACAGATTCTGTCAACAAAACTTCTGTCGACGGAAGCCTGTAGTCTAGACATATACTTAGAGGCAAGTAAGCAACCCCAACACACAGAAATGTCAGGTCCCCTCATTGTCAAAGTGGTTCCTGAGAGCCTCCCTGATATTGATGGCCATCCTATGTGCTTCTCTGACAGCACAGTGTCTGGCTGTTCAAACTGTGCACCTAACCCAAAACTTCACCCTTACTCTCACAGAAATTATGTAAGCAACAACATGTGGTTACCTCTTTGAAAATATGATCATCCAAAAGATCCAGCCTGCCACAGACACCTCCATCTCCCTTTCAATCTGCTAACCGCACATTCAACAATCATTTGATAGCAACTTAGCCTGTTGAACCGCTCCTTTCTGCGGTCCATGTGCCCCGTGTAAGGCTTCATGAGCCAGGGCTGCAAGGGGTAGATGCTGCGTCACCTAGGATCACTGTAGGCATTTCCACATTCCCCCAATGAAAATTTCTGATCTGGAAAGAAAGTGCCAGCCTGCAGCCTCCTGTATAGGCCACTGTTCCTGAAGATGCACGTTTCCAGACCACCAGACATTTATGTCTGTGAAATGTCTATGTTGATCCATAAGCACCTGAAGCACCATGGAGAAGCACCTCTTCCAATCGATGCACTCTGAGGCAAGGTGGAGTGGTGCTATAATGGGTATGTGTGTTAGGAAAGCTCTTTTCAGCAAAGACTGTGTCATCCACATTTCCCAGACTCACAGTCCTGTTAATCAAAATGTGATTTATTGCCCCCGCATTGCAGAAGTGCTCCCTGACAGTAGACTTCCCAACTCCAAACTGATTTTCAGTTGAATGGTAGCAATCTGGAGTTACCAACTTCCACAAAGCAATGGCAACATGCTTTTCTACTGAGACAGCAGCTCTCATTCTGGTGTCCTTGTGCTGCAGTTCAGGGGCCGGTTCAGCACGCAGCTCCAAGAAGGTTGCTTTATACCTCCTAAAGTTCTGTAGCCACTGCTCTTCATCCCACACCTGCATGACAATGTGATCCCACCATTCAAAGCTGGTTTCCCTAGCTAAAAGTGACAATCCACTGTGTATACCAGGCCTGACATAGCCCTTCCTGGACTGAGCCGACAATTGACAGATCTCATCTTCTATGACACCTTTGATGAGCAACTAAACCAATCCTTGATCAGCAGAGCTGATTACAGATGCCACATAAAAAGCCGCCAACTGCAGGCGCTGTATGTTCTTTTTGGATCCTCCACTTTTCCGGCAATGCCTGGATACACTGACTCTCAAAGCAGTTAAGAGCCTGTACAATGGTTTGTTGCCAGGACAATCTGTCCTGAACTAGAGTTTCTAGATCATTGGGAGATATGCCGCGTTACTTCATATTGGCCTTTAAGATGTCTTTATAGCACTTATATTGACCACTGATAGAGTGCTTTCCATGAGCAAGCTAGCCATAGAAGACCATCTTTGGTATCTGTGTATCATCCATCCTCATAACATGACCAATCCAGTGAAACTGTTTGTTCATAAGCATTGCTTCCATGCCCATGACACTACACAGCTTAAGAACCTCCGTATTAGGAATTTTGTCCCACCAGTTCACATGGGCAATCTTCCTCAGACAACGCATATGGAACTGATCAAGCTTCAAAACATGGCGATGATATATTGTCCATGACTCCGAGCCATACTGCAGGACATTCAGGACAACTGTCTGATAAACCACTATGTTGGTATGGAGTTTAATACCATGGTCATTTCATAGGCGTTTGGTCAGTTTTCCAAAGACAGCGCTGGCTTTGGCTAGTCGAGCAGATAAATCATGATTCACATTTATGCTAGAGGACAGTACACTTTCCAGGTAGCAGAATTTGTCAACAGCCTTAAGGACTGTACCAGCAGCAGTAATCACTGAAGTGCTGGGCTCTTTCCAGACAGGCTGAGGCATAACTTCTGTCTTCTTGAGGCTCACCACTGTGAGTCCAAAACGGTGAGCAGAAGTAACAAAGCGATCAAAAAGCTCCTGTGCATCCTTCACTGAATGAGCCAGCAATGTACAGTCATCGGCAAACAGAAGGTCACAAATTGTTGTAGTAACCACTTTAGTGTGAGCCTGGAGTCTCTGGAGATTGAAAATACTGCCATCTGTTTGAAACTGAATAGGTATGCCCAACGTGCAGTCCTTAAAAGCAACTAACAGCATAATTGAAAAGTAGATATTGAACAGGAGAGGAGCAAGGACACATCCTTGCTTTGTACCATTTGATATTTCAAAAGGCACTGATGTGTCTCCATTGTCAAGGACGTGACCAAGCATGCCATCATGGAGAGACCAAACAACGTTGATAAATTTTTCAGGACAACCAATTCGTCCAAGTATTTTCCAGAGCCCATTTCTGTTGACCATATCGAATACCTTTGTCAAATTGATGAAAATCACATAGCGGTCCTGATGTTCGTCTCTACATTTCTCCTGTGTCTGTCTGGCTGTAAATATCATATTGGCAGTGCCTCGACCGGCACGAAATCCACACTGGCTTTCAGGAATAATACCATTTTTAAACACATGTACTGAGAGCTGATTGTAAAGAACACGGGCCAGGATCCTACCAGCTATAGAGAGCAGAGAGATACCCCAATGGTTATCACAACATGCACGGTCACCTTTCCTCTTATATATATGTACAATCAAGGCATCTTTGAAGTCCTGGGGGACTAGCTCCTTCTCCCAAATGGTGCTAAACAAATGGGTGAGATGGTACATCAGCTGGCCACCAGCAGCTTTATAAATTTCTGATGGAATTGCATCACTGCCAGGTGCCTTTCCAGATTTCATCTGTTTAACAGCTTTTTGTACCTCATCAAGAGTTGATGGTATGTCCAGCTGTAAATCATCAGCCCACCGAGGAATCTCTTCAAGAACACTGCTGTCAAAAGTTGAAGTCTGGTTCAATACTTTGAGGAAATGTTCAGCCCAGCAGTCAAGGATTTTAGCACTATCTGTGATCAAAGTGAGGCCATCAGCAGAGCGCACTGGTGTACATTCTGGTATCCTTGTGTTGAAGTTCAGGGGCCAGTTCAGCACACAGCTTTGGGAAGGTTGCTTTACACACCTCCTAAAGTTCTGTAGCCACTGCTCTTCATCCCACACCAGCATGACAATGTGATCCCACCACTCAAAGCTGGTTTCCCTAGCTAAAAGTGACAATTCACTGTGTATACTAGGCCTGACATAGCCCAATGATATAACAATTCACCATCTTCTGCACCTGAATCTGATGAGTCATAGTTGTATGCTAGTAGCTCCATAAGTAGGTATGCTGCAATGTGTGATATCTTCTGCACACTGCTTACAACAACATACAGAAGTCTGGGATCCATGTTTTCTCAGCACTGATACATGAGCTGGCGCAAAATTAAGCTAGAAGCTGAGGGATGTCTGGGAAAAAACAGACTGCTGACGGGACATTTTTCATGTTCCCAACATGTCTAGCACTACATTGTGCATTTCCACAGGACTTAGCAAGTGAAGGTGAGGCAAGGCACTGCAGGATGCATACCCACAATGCATTACTCTTTCTGTCAATGAGAGAACTGCAGATGTGGCCATGTTGACAGCACTTTTGTCACCAGATCTTACAAGTGTAGACATGCTAATGCTAATATCAAGGCACATATTAATGGACAACAGCCAATCCTTTTGGCAAGTCTTAAAGCAAGCAACCAACTGCAATCCATAGGGTTCCACTGAGAGATTCACATTCAGATCAAACAAACCATTCAAAATCCTAGTTTAATGATTACTCAAGCAGAACCACTCCAGGCTAGTAACTTTATGTCATTTTGAAGAGCAAACACTGAAAAGGAATATAATAAAAAATTGTAATTGTGAAAAGGGGATACTTAAAAGCAAAAGTCTTTTCAGTTCAGCATTCCCTTCAACTGGAGAACAGCTTGCACTTTTCTTTTTTATTTAAAATTGCTAGAGTCAGTGATCTATTATTACACAGCCTGACCATTTCAAAGACATCTGAAAAAAGATAAACCACAAAATGGAAGCAGGACAGAAAAGAATATTGAAATCTGAGAAATCATGAACTGAGAGTGTAAGGGTTGGGTTTTTCTTCTGGAGGGAGAGACAATCACTATTTCCTATTACCTCCACTCATTTTCTGCAGTTCTCTATCAAATTACTAGAAGTAATATTTGAGTTGTTGTTGTCTGCCCATCAGTGAAGTCTGGGTTTGCCAGTTTGTTTTCTGCTCAGAATTCAAACCTAAAATCTCACCTTTCATAGTCCTAATGTGGAACACAGTGTGTGTTAAAGACCCAAAGTAAATTTATTCATGCAAAAGTCTTTAAATATTGTGGGATACTCTCTGAAGTTTGGAAATAAATAATCATGAAACTTTCGTTTGCAATAATAGAAATAAGGAGACATCAAATAGACTTAGGTCCTAGGAAGACTAAGACAAGAATTATCCTTCAAAGTGAGCAATATTTGAGAAATATGGAAAGAGGATCATTGATTCTGAAGAATGATCACAATTCAAAAGCAATTATTTTATTACCTATTTATATTACTATAGTGCCTAGCACCACTAGTCATGAAGAAATTTGTAGTAGCTGACTCTCAATGGCAAATCTGAAGTTGTTGTACTGAGCAGTGTTTTTCACCTTTTCTCCCTCCTCCCACCCAAGGTAGCAAGAGATCCAGCAGCATGGATCCACCAAAATATCTCTCCTGATCAATTGTATGTGTAGGCATTAACACAACTCCTCATGCCTGCTCTATTATAGAAATAATAAGGATCAAGAAGGCAATAGTAAATGATGACTCTCTTTCCCCCAGCCTTCTGTTTCATTTAGTAGTTCAGATTGGACCTCCCTGGCCTGGCACCCTCATGACCTGAGCACTCCTGAACCAGGGAGTTTGCTGGATCAGGGGAGGTCAGGTCGGGTACTCCCAGGACTCCCCTCCTACCCACCACCCCAGCCAGACTACCTGGCTCCACTGCCCCCAGCTTGCTCATGGTGCTCTGGTCCTGTCTGCCTGGCCCCTGGGCTGCCAGTCACCTGGCTCCAGTTTGGGTGGCAGCCACTCCTGGTCACATGGCTCCATGAGCTACCAGCCCTGCTCACGGCTCCTGCTCCAAGCCTGGCCACCTACCCCAGGCCACTGACCCTGAGGACTGCCTGCCTGACTACCAGACTGGCTTTCTTCTTTGCTGCTCTCAACCTGAGTCTGTGGCTTTCTGGTCTGGCTTTTCTGGTCCAGTAGGACCATGGATTTGCCAGACCAAAGAGTCCAGGGCCAGAAAGTTTCAATCTGTAGAGATATGAGAGAAAATTAGTTCTTGGTGATCTATTTTGGTAAAAGTATACTTCCTGTGATGGAAAAACCAGTAAAAAGCGCAAACAGAATTACAGGAATAACAAACGCAACCAACCAGTCTATTCACTACAGTTGTCTGGTTTATCCTTTACATCAAAGATGACCATAGATCCTATTTTTAATGGGACAGTCCCATAATTAAACCCTATTCCAGGTATCCTGAATTTCTGTTAAACACGGGCAAATTATCCTGTATTTTCTGCCCCCTTCCCCTTGATTTCAGTACCAATAGGTCCTGCCACTGGCTGGATCCATCTGTCCACCAGTGGTAAGTAGGGATGGGTATGCAAGGCTGATGGCAGGATACTGCAACAATGGGGCCAGAGGGTCCACCTGCTGGACCATCAGCACAGCCCCCACCATGTCCTGGTTCTTAGCCATCAGGGCCCCAGCCCTCACCTGTTTCCTGACACCACAGTCTGCACGCTATGGTGGCTGGTCAGTGGAAGCAGACAGCACCCTCAGGTTGGGAAAACATGACACCAGGTACTGGGAAAGGTGGGGACCCAACAGGGCTGGAAGGGTGGAGAGCTTCAGGCAGAGAGGGTTCAATCGATCGCTCATCCCTTCAGTCCCTCTGTATGAGAGAGAGAAGTAGGGGTGTGTGTAGGAAAAAGTCCAGTCGAAAAGGGCACCTGAAAGTGTTCAGTCAGAAACAGTGACCAGACACCTAAAGTGCAGTTGCTACACATGGGGCACCAGAATAATTGGGACCCGGCTAACAGGCAGGGAGGCACTGCAAGAGATCACAGCACAGAATCAGCAGCAGGGGGGCAAGCAAGTGGCCATGCCTCCCCTTTGCTCTCCAAAGCACATGCTCATGCAGGAATCTTCCTTGCCACCTCCTCAAGCACCAGTAAAGGCAGTGGTGGCAGCAGCAGCATCAGGGATAGGCAGCAAGAGTGCTCCCCCACATGCACACCCACTGCTGCTGCTGCTGCTACTGCCTCGCCACACCTCATGCTCACCAGCTTGCACAGATGAGTAGTCCCTGTGCCCCCTGCCCACTGTCTGGGACAGTTCAAAGGAAAGGGGGTCCTCACTCAATCCCAGCATGCTCCCCCCAGCAGAGGGTCTCCACTAGCCCCTAGTGGGGACAGTGGGTGCAAGCAGCATTTTCACCATAACGGAGCAGACAGGAGACTGCGGAGGCAGAAGGCAATTGCAGGCGGGCAATGGCAGAGTAGTTCAGGCCGCAACGGCAGAGTAGTTCAGGCAGAGTAGTTCAGGTGCCAGTGAGGAAGGGGACCTCATGTTGGTCCCATGTAGGCAGGAGACAGGGAGGGAAAATATTGTCATCCTCATTACATCCAGTTTAAAGACCTGCACTTCTCACATTGTGGGTATGTCTAGACTACATGGCTCTGTCAACGGAGCCATGTAAACTAGTTTACCCGGCATAGTCAATGAAGTAGGGATTTAAATAATCCCCGCTTCATTAAAATAAAAATGTCCGCTGCGCTGTGCCGACGATCAGCTGATCCAGCACAGCACGGAGTTCAGACGGATCATCTGTTGGGAAGCCTTTGCCGACCAATCCTGTAAACCTCATTTCACGAGGCATATGGGATCGGTCGGCAAAGGCTTCCCAGCCGACAAATCTGCGCCTAGATTGCCGCGCCAGCCGGATCAGCTGATCGCCGCACAGCGTAGCAGCCATTTTTATTTTAATGAAGCGGGGATTATTTAAATCCCCACTTCATTGACTATGCCGGGTTAACTAGTTTACATGGCTCCGTCGACGGACCCATGTAGTCTAGACATACCCTGGGAGCCTAATGTTAGATATGATTTGTGTGCCTAATGTTGAGCCAATATTTACAAATGTGGATGTCTAATAGTCTTAAGCTGCTTAAGTGCAAATAAAAGAAGTGAGACAATTTATAGAAATGAGAAAAAGAACCATTTAAGAAGCCCCCTAAACCAAAACACACAATTTACATTTCTCCCAAGTACTACTTAGAGATTCTAAGATGGGTGTTTCTAACCTTGGAGGCATTGGCAACAACTTCATAGTGTTGCACAATTTGCATTTAAAGCAGGACAAAAATTCCTTTTATTTAAGTGATTGCATTACTCTCCAAGTTTGGTTCCACTAACTCTTCCAGGGCAATTTTAATTGTGCTGCAATAACAACTTCTTTAGGGGGGTTGCTAACTAAACCCTCACAATCCTCTGAAATGCCAAATCTCTCTTTATTTCAATCTCTCTCTCCTGCCCCCTTAACATAATGGGTATAAGCCACTTCTGGTGTGTTAAAATTAGATGCATTGGGAATTACTAGCCTTACTCAGGAAAGCCCAATTGCACTAAGCCAACAGATGCAACAATGTAATATTAGTCACCCCAATTTCAAGGACAACAATCACAGTTTGTACTTATCGGTCTTTGCATGGCTCCACAGACCAATTTGGGAGACATAAAATATTTACTGCATTGACCACATAGCCATTTCCCTGATTGGGTTGATTAAGCTGCATGTTGTTTCTTTACCTAACGCTGCACTTCCAGCTGAGAAGACTCACTGTGCACAGTCATGGACACCCACAGTTACTGCATGGTGCCACACAATATGATCAATAGTTAGTTGGTCAAAGATCAAGTCAGAAACATTTGTCTTGTACAGATTTTGTTTCAGAATATCTTTAAATCATTTTACCTGCCTCTCTGGGCTTACAATCACCAGAACTTAATTCATAAGAACATAACAGTCATAGTGGGTCAGACCAAGGTCCATCTAGCCCAGTATCCTGTCTTCTGACAGTGGCCAATGCCAGATGCCCCAGAGGGAGTGAACAGAACAGGTAATTATCAAGTGTTCCTTTCCCTGTCACCCATGTTCAGCCCCAGGCAAACAGAGGCTAGGCACACCATTCCTACACATCCTGGCTAATAAGTATTGATGGACTTAATCTCCAATTTGGAATGCAGAATTTATTTGGACAGACAGTTCTTGAGCATATGAATTACTTGTCTGGGCAAATCAAATCACATGAACCTCAGTACTGACTAGACCAGCTTTGGCCTAGACCGAGTCCCACTATTTGATGCCCAGCAATTGTAGGTGTCATAAATGGAAACTGTCAAGCTTTTAGAATCATAGAATCATAGAATCTTAGGGCTTGAAGAGACCTCAGGAGACCTTTAAAATGTACCATTCATAACAGATCCATCTTTCACAACCACAAAGCAATGTCACGACAACAAAAGCATTGAACGCTGTAATTTTTGTTACAGATTTCATATTACTTCCAGATTTAGCGATAAAGGTGACTATATGCTGTGATGGCTTTCTTAATTCACATACCTACTTCCTAAGCGATTGTCATTTCATTGTTTTACATGCCACCAAGATAAGGAAACAGTATGGCTGCTTAGAATGTGGTAACCTCCAAACTCATTGGTAGATCTTGCTAAGGTTATTGAGGAACTGGTTGGTACAAAGAGTCCATTTTTGTCCAATTGATGGCAAAGAAAAAATACAAGCTGCCATAGCAAAGTAGTTTGTAAGATCTTGTGCTGCTTCAGAGTGTACCACCAATGTTCAACCATCAGTGTTGTGCACTTCCTGGATCAACACTTCAGTCATCTTAGGCTTTGTCTACACTGGCAAGTTCTGTAGAGGAAAAGTGCCTTTGTTGAGAAACCTGCATGAATGTTCACACTACAATACAACTTTTGTCACTAAAAATGGACTTTTTCATCAACAAAAATCTTCCAGTTTCACAACAGACTTTTCTTTCCCTCTCTCTGTGTTGTCAACAAACATTCAGAGTAGACAGCATGAGGCATTTTGTTGCTGATTCTGACCTCCCACAATTCTCAAGCAGCCCACAATTCCCAATCAGATCCTCTGGTCATCATTTTCTACTCCACTGCCCTGTAAGCCAGGTGACCAGCTATCTACCCCACTCCCTGGCTAGCCACATGAAATTTAAATCCCATTTCCTGCTGCCTGAGCACCTGGACCTGCTCTCATGCTTGGAGCACTACAGAGCTGTTATATCTGTATAGTGTACGTGGAGAGGAGTCTGTTCAGTCCCAGTTGCGAGTGACCCATAGGAACTAGAAAATATACAGGCACATTTCTTAAATCTTGTATGAAAAAGCGATCTGAGCGGTTGATGCTGCAGTGCAGAGAGAAGATTAAAGAACTGAGACAAGCCTATCATAAGGTCCATGAAGCCAACAGACGCTCCGGTGCTTCATCATAGACCAGCCATTTCCATAAGGAGCTGTACACTATCCTCGGCAGTGACCCACCTCCATCACCAAGAACCCTGTGGATAATTCAGAAGGCATGGAAGACCTAAGCCAGAGAATGAATCTATAGATGCAAGGTTGAGGTAAATGAGGACCCCTTCCAGGGTCCCCAAGTGTGTCTAGAACCCAGGAACTGTTCTCCACTGCTAACAGACATAGCCAGTCTGAGCAGCTGCTTTCCAGGGGCCAGAAAGCAGGGGATAAGATGCAGGGTAAGTGGTTGTGGCTTGTGGGGTGCAGGGCTGAGGTCATGGAAATGTGGGAGGCTGGCTTTGTTCCTGTGAGCTGCACGCATCCCTGTGTAGCTAATCCACATGGCTGAGCAGGATGTTGATGCTTGAAGGATCTCAATGGAATCCTGCAGAGAGAGGCTGTTGAAACTTTTGGAGGAGTACTTGTTATTTTTTTTTTGTTGCAGTGAAGCCTTGTCCCCTCCACCAATGCAGGATACTAGGCCATACCATTCATCAATCACTTGTGCAGGAACCAAACCAGAATTTAGGTGGGCTGCGTATGGATCAGGGTGAAAACCACAAGTATGGAGAAGTTGTGCCCTGATTTCCTTGCTTACTATGAGCAAGGAGATGTCTGCCAGGGTGTTACCTGGCTGTGGAGAAGTTTGGCATAATTGGAACTATGTTCCTGCAAAGGGAATTTTCCAGACCCATCTGGAATTTCTTTTGTCTGTATGCATAGTTGCCAGCTATCCCCACCTTCACTATGATTACAGTGGATGCCGAGATGCATTCCTTGCAAGGGTCAGCAGGAAAGTGAGTGGAAATGTTAGAAAAGAGTTTTTAAGTAAAATGTTACCGTGTAGGACTCAATGTTAATAGACTTCTTTTTGTGTATTGTGCTGAACAGTAAAGACATTGATGGCCCTGCCATGGACTACATCTCAGAGATTACAACAGATAAGGAAGTGCCTTAGAAAAAACCGGGAGATTCATGAAGTGCTAAATCAATCAGTGAGTGATGGCAGATGTCGGGAACAATGTTTGGAAAGGGAGCTGAGGAACTACAAGGACAACCAGGCCTTTGCCAGGCAGGCCACAGAATAACCAGGGTGACGGAGGAACAGACTGAGATCTTGGAGTGTTTAGCTGAAACAGCACAATGAGCCAACAGCGATTCCCCCACTCTACAGCAAATTCAAAATTCTGTGCCCAGCAATCCCCACCCACCCTATGCCCTCACATTCCTTTTCCTCTCTGGAGCTATATCTACATCGCCCCCTCTTGTGCAAAAAAATATGCAAATGAGGCGAAGCGTGGAATATTACCGTGCCTCATTTGCATAATTAATGAGCAGCCGCTTTTGTGCAAGAGGCTTTTGTGCAAAAAAACCCTCTTGCGCAAGAGCCGTTCTTCCTGAAAAAATGCGGAAGAACGGCTCTTGTCCAAGAGGGGGTTTTTGCACAAAAGCCTCTTGTGCAAAAGCGGCTGCTCATTAATTATGCAAATGAGGCACAGCAATATTCCACACTTCGCCTCATTTGCATATTTATTACGCCAAACAGGCGCCAGTATAGACATAGCCTGGAAGTCCTCATTTTCCCTTAGATTCACACAAATTATGCAAAGTGCAACAAGCTGCAATAGCCATGGGAATATTATCTTCAGCAAGGTCTAGACTGTCACAGAGACACCTCCCTCTCATCTTCAATCTCCCAAATGTGCATCCCACTGACAGAAGGTGCCTGCTCAGCCTGTTGTTAAAATGCTCCTTACTGTTGTCCAGATGTCCATGTGCAGTTGATTTCATGAGCCAGGACTGCAAGGGGTAAGCCGAGTCTTCCAGGATCACAATGAGCATTTCCACATCTCTCACTGTAATCTTGTGCTCTGGAAAGAAAAGTCCTCACCTGTAGCTTTCTATACAGGCCAGTGATTCTGAAGATGTGTGTGTCATGCAGCTTCCCTACCATCCCGCACTAATGTCTGTGAAATGCCCATGGTGATCCACAAGCATCTGTAGCACCATATTGAGAAGTAGCCCTTCCTGTCAATGTACTCAGTGGCAAGGAGGCTTAGCGCTAAAATTGGAACGTGCGTGCCATCTATTGTCCTCCCCCCCCAAGTTGGGAAATCCCAAAGCTGCAAAGTCAGCCACTATGTAATGCATATTTCCCAGAGTCATGGTCCTCTGTAGCAGAACGTGATTTATTGCCCTGAACATTTGCCCAAGTAATACATGGTAGACTTCCCCACTCCAAAATGATTTGCAGCTGATTGGCAGCAATCAGGAATCACCAACTTCCATCCAGCAATTGCTACACGCTTCTCAATGAGAGGGCAGCTCTCATTCTGGTGTCTTAACGCAGCAGTTCACAGCTCAGCACACAGCTCCAGGAAGGTTGTTTTACACATCCTAAAGTTCTGTAGCCACTGTTCTTCATCCCACACCTGTGTGACGAGGCATCCCACTACTCAGTGCTAGTTTCCCCACTCCAAAATTGCCAATCTATCCTGTACAGCTGTTCTGTGACTGCCAAATGCAATGACAGATTGCTGCTGTCCATATCATTCACATTGTCAGGCTCCTCCAAGTCTACTTCCTCTGGCAATAATTTCAGGATAACCTCTGTTGCCATGTGCAATGTCCTCTAGTTAACAGAGCGTGCAAGAGAAGTGCAGGATCCATTCTTTCTCACTGCAGATGCCACGTTGCACAGCAGGTAATGGTCATTGAAAACAAAGTGCAAAAGCATGCTGGAAGCTTCTGAACAAAGTCATGCCTTATGTGATGTTTTGCATGGTCTCAAGATGCCCTGCGCTCTGTTCCACAGTCCCACTACACCTAGAGGAAAATGGTGTCATCAAGCACTGTGGAATACATACCAACAGTGCATTGCTCCCACTGCTGACACAATAGCTAAAGATGTGGACACAATCTGTCAACAGATGGAGCAAGTATAAACACACTTTGGTGACTTTTGTTGGTGACCTCTGCATGTTGACATTAATTTCCTTGACAAAACTTGTTAGTGTAGACATATCTCTGTATTTACAAGTAGACAAGAGAAATTCAAAATTTTGTCAGTACAAAAACATATAAAGACATCATTTGAAGAGCCATGGAGGGGTTTCCTATAGCATCACAGTGAAGAATTTATCAAAAAAGCTAGGAGCGAGGACACATCCTTACTTCACCCCATTTATTATCAGAAGTGGATCTGCTACATCACCATAAACACTATCACTTCTAATTATGCCTTTGTGCAATTGCTGAAAGAATAATTTTGTATAGACACCCAAATTTAGCAAGCAACTTCCAGAAGGCTGTACAGTTGACCATGTAGAAAGCTAGGTTAGATCAAGAAACACAATGTACAAAGTTTGTGACATTTTTCCTGTAATTATCCAGTGATGTTTATGTCAACAGTTGATAAGGTAACCTGCTGACTAGTTCTTATAAATCACTGCAAGATTGCATATATAATTCATTCTCATCCACCAGTCTGCTGTGTTTTGAGTCTGTTATTTTATGCCTGTCTTTGTTCACTTGCACTTATCTGGTATTTTCTGTTTCTCTCTTAGATTTCTTACAGCATTCCAATACATATGTCATCTCTAGAGAAACAAAGGCATATGTCATCATTTGAAATTTGCTGCCATGTTAAATAGCTATGGAGCATAAAGAAGCCAAACAATTGATAACATGAAATTATGGAAGCTTGAAATTATCTGCTTTGTACGTCATTATGATAGTTTGTTCCAGACTTCACTTCTCCCCAGACCTCATTACACTACAATTAATAGTTAATCAGCGAATCTGTTTTATTACAAGTAGCTGCTTTCTATTGTCTAGATTAGAAAAAAAGTTCTGAAATCTGTTCAGAGTACTGTTGCTACTGCGTCTAGACTACATTCCTCTTTTGAAAGAGGAATGTAAATGAAGGAAATCAAAAATGCAGATGAAGCTCAGATTTACAAATCTCGCACTTCATTTGCATAATCGCATCTGATTAGGCTTGCTAACAGGAATTGCTAACAGGGAGTTTGGAGAGGGAGTTCTCCAGGTGAAAGAGGAGTAAAAACAGGACCCTTGTGGTAAGTGGCTGTCTGGAGTGTGTGTTTGTGTGTGGGGGAGTTATTTGCTGTGTGCTGAGCTTGTGTTTATCTGTTTGGTTGGTTGATTTGATTGTTTGTTTGCTTGAAGGAGCTTCTAAAAGGTTTGAAATCTAGAAGCCTCTGTTAATTGGCTAAGCCTCAGTCAGGGGGAGGGGCTACCAGAGCTATATAAGCCTGTGACTCAGCGACCAGGAGCTTAACAGGAATTGCTAACAGGAGTTTGGAGAGGGAGTTGAGAGGGGAGGTTAGAGGGCACTAGTGACTTCTGGCCTTCTTTAAAACATAACTCTTATAATAATCTATATTCCAGAGGTTTAAAAAGAATCCCAGTTTATACTTAAACTTGTTCATTAGAAAAATGGAGACAGTGATTGGGCAACAAAATGGCAAATGAAATGTAATGTGGATAAGTGTAAAGTAATGCACATTGGGAAAAATAACCCCAACTATACGTACAGTATGATGGGGGCTAATTTGGCTACACAAATCAGGAAAGAGATCTTGGAGTTATTGTGGACAGTTCTCTGAAAACTTCCACACATGTGCAGCGCGGTCAAAAAGGCAAATAGGATGCTAGGTATTATTAAGAAAGGGATAGAAAATAAGACCCGGAATATCTTACTGCCCTGTATAAAACTATGGTACGCCCACATCTTGAATACTGTGTACAGATGTGGTCTCCTCACCTCAAAAAGATATTTTGGCCTTGGAAAGGGTTCAGAAAAGGGCAACTAAAATGATTAGGGTTTGGAACGGGTCCCATATGAGGAGAGGTTAAAGCGACTGGGACTTTTCAGTTTAGAAAAGAGGAGACTGAGGGGGATATGATAGAGGTGTATAAAATCATGAGTGGTGTGAGAGGGCGATAAAGAAAAGTTATTTATTAGTTCCCTAAATAGAAGAACTAGAGGACACCAAATGAAATTAATGGGTAGCAGGTTTAAAACTAATAAAAGAAAGTTCTTCTTCACACAGCGTGTAGTCAGCATGTGGAACTCCTTGCCAGAGGAGGCTGTGAAGGCTAGGACTATAACAGAGTTTAAAGAGAAGCTAGATAATTTCATGGAGGTTAGGTCCATAAAAGGCTATTAGCCAGGGATAAATGGTGTCCTTGGCCTCTGTTTGACAGAGGCTGGAGAGGGATGGCAGGAGACAAAGCGCTGATCATTGTCTTCGGTCCACCCTCTGGGGCACCTGGTGCTGGCCACTGTCGCAGACAGGATACTGGGCTAGATGGACCTTTGGTCTGACCCGGTACGGCCGTTCTTATGTTCTTATGTTCTATGATTGCTTTTTCAAAAAAGTTTTTTTCGAAAAAAAGCAGTCTAGACACGATTCTTTCGAAAGAAAAACCCTTTTTCGAAAGAACCCTGTAAACCTCATTTTTTCAGGAATAAGGGTTCTTTTAAAAAAGGGTGTTTTTTCTTGAAAGAACCATGTCTAGACTGCTTTTTTTTTCCAAAAAAACCATTTTTCGAAAAAGCAATTGGACACAATTATGCCAGTGAAGCATGATATTTGTAAATCTGTGCTTGATTTGCATTTTCGATTTCCTTCATTTACATTCCTCTCTCAAAAGAGGATTGCAGTCTAGAGGCACCCTAGATGGCATGTTTTATGGTCTTCTTCACTTGGTATCTGATGTATACATTGGTATGTTATTGCAATGCTACAGCAGAGAGCAGGGATAGTGATGCAGCCGTGTTAGTCTGGTCTAGTTGAAACAAAAGACAGGACTATGCATACGTGCTGCATAGTCCTGTCTTTTGTTTCAACACAGAGCAGAGTTATTCCACATAAGAAAGAGAGGCAAGACTCATTTGTTTTTTGAACAACTCATTTTTATTTATATCAGATGAAATTTCAAAAGCACTTCAGTCACTACTTTGTCCAAGTCCCAAAGATTTCCATGCCAACATCTTGAGGATTTGGGTGCTTTTGAAAATTTTAGTTCTTTCCACCTGCCTAGTGCTTATACAGGTTGAATCTCTCTGGTCTAGCACCCTCTGGTCTGGCAACATCCTTGGTCCTGCATGATTTTAATGTCCATTTACCAAATGTCCATTTATCAAGGGTGTGGCAAAGTTTACTTTGCCCCATAAAGATTGTTTACAGCCACCAGTCCTTGCTCTCCATGTTCTGAGCTGTTATTTAGCTCTCATTTACACCTAAATGTCTTCTAAGAGCCCAGCAAGTGGTGGAAGTGTTGGTAATGCTGCTAGACAATATTGACCTACCATGGTTTGGCAAATTCTCTGGTTCAGCACCAGTCAGGTCCCAAGGGGCCGGACTAGAGAGATTCAACTGGTACTGTAAAGTTGCTACCCAGGGCTCTGGTGGTGATTTAAAGGCCTTTTGAATCTCTGGGCCCTAGAGCAGTTGCCCCCTTTCCCATCCCACCCCCATGAGTGGGCCTGGCCACATCTCGCATGACCTTCCAGAGATGTAAGTCACAGTATGCAGCGAACTATTAAAACTAAAAACCTGACTTCATTTACAGTCTGTACTCTCTCATGGAAATAAATACTGGGCTGAACTAGAGAAACAAAGCCCAATTATCCTTACTAGTAAATCTGCCAATAAAAAGGATTAGATGCTGATAGAAAGAAGCTTTTGTCACAGACATATTTTGCACTTTAATCAATTGAAATACTAGAGCACGGCTGAGATTAGATTCACCAGGAAAGAAAGTTTTCCGTTATCTAAAGGGCACTTAAATTTTGCAAGAAGGAAACAAAACTACTGCACTGGAAAAACATGGTTCCCTTTCTACAGAGCAAATTCAATATGGAAATGGCACAGCAAGCTTCCTCAAGCTGTTCTACATTTTGCCTCAAATCTGATCTGAAGCTACTCACCTTAGGAGTAGAGAAAAGTTAATTCTGCATTCCCCTGCAGACTCCTTGGATTTTCTGTTTAGAAGCTGAAATATGCCAGTTGTTATGTACACAACTGCTGATCTGAAATGGGCTGAGAACAACAGGGTGTATCCAAATAGCCAAAGAACTACTTTCCAGCTACATACTAACTAGCCAGGATTGCCAATTACTGGCACCTCCAGAGTTTCTGCATTGTTTCTAAAAGTAAAAGAAATTACTTGAGCCCCAGAACTAAATTGCTTGAGCTCAGCACCTCTTTCATTACAAATTATAAATTAAACACTGTTTGAATGTCTCCGCACCCATCCCTTCACAAAGGTGAGGTATTCTCATTATTAAAGACCATTTGTTCAGCTTTATTGAGAAAACTACCAGTCGGACAAAACCAAAAATCCATACTGAAACAATGGTCATGAGACTAAACCATTTCCTCAAATTTTAATGCATGCACATTTATGCAGACTACTGCACTGGAAAACATGGTCTTCTTCTACAGAGCAATTCAATATGTGAATGGCACAGCAAGCTCAAGCTGTTGTTACACATTTTGGTACACAACTGCTGATCTGAATGGGCTGAGAAACAACAGGTGTATCCAAATAGTGAGTAGAGAAAACTATGGAGTTCTGGTACTACAAGCTTCCCCTGCAGTGACTGCTGTTCTAGATTTTGCTTTCTAAGCAATTACTGAAGGAGCTGTTGCGTGCAATAGTTTCTAAAAGTAAAGAAAAATTACTTGAGCTCTGCAGAACTAAATCTTGCTTGAGACTCAGCTTTTTGACTTTTCTGTTTAGCCAAAATACTTTCTCCAGCTAAGTTACTAAAACTTGATCCAGGAAATGGCTATAACCAAGACTCCAGAATAGCTGCATTGTTTCTAAAAGTAAAAGAAATTACAAAGGTGAGCCCCAGAACTATTGCTTGAGCTCAGCACCATTACAAATTATAAATTAAACCTGTTTTGATTTGTTCTGCCTCCAGCTTTATTGCCAGATTAAACTACCATGAGAGTTTCTGCATTGTCTCATACTGAAAGACCAGTGTGCTGAAATTACAGCTTCTGAGAAAACTAACTAGCTTTGAGCTCAAAACTAAAATCTCAAACAACTGAAACAAATTAAACACTGCTAACCATGTCTCCGTGACCTACTTACAGCGTGCACATTTAAACTTAAAAAGACCCATTTATGTATCATGTTGAGAAAACTACCAGCTTGGAAATCAAAAACTAAAATTAACAGGTTCTGCCAAAGCTACAAGGCTTTGTTTATATAAACCATTTCTTAAATTTGTGCTTAAGCAGCACACATTTTGTGGTCCACACCTGGCAAACTGAAAGTGACTGGGCCTAAAACTAAGGCTCTCACTGTGCTCTATGTAAACCACAAATCATCTCCAGCAAGAGCTTTGTTTATGACAGCTTTGTTCCTGGGATGCAAGCAGCACTGCCACTGGAAAGTCCTGTCTACCCCACTGGTATGAGTACAAGCACTGCTAACTAACTTGGGGACTGTGCTTTGGGGAAGGCTGTAGGTCTGTTCTTCCACACACCTGGTGTGATTACAGCACCAGTAAACTAAGTGCCAGTGTCCTGCCCAAGTGTTTTTCACAGCCCCTGCCAGTGCTGTGGATAGCCTGGTTCACAGCAGTGTTATTTCAAAGCTGAAGTACATTTTTCTGGAAATAACACAGTCCCATTGTCTATAAAGTAGTTCATCAGGGATATTTCAACACAGCAGTGCTATTTCGAAAATGCTGCAAGTTGAGGACTTTTACTTCATGTCCAGTGTAACCTCATTTGCTAGAAGAGTTTCAAGATAATCCCACGAAAAGGCAGACTCCCATCAGGCTTACAGTGAGACTTTTCTGACAGCACTGATTTTTGTCGAACAGGAGTGAGGAAGTCAGAACCAGAGTGTTTCCATATTCTCAAATATATCGCTGAAACACGCTAAGCAGCTCGATTTCGGCTTTAACTCTGCTGCTGTAGATGTGCCCTGTAAACTGACATGCTAAGCGTGAAGTTAAGCTAGAGGCTTTAACTCTGCTGGGGGACATGGAGTATTATAGGTCCAGACATGCAAATTCTTCGCCTTCTACATGCCCAACCCCTCATATTTAAAATTGAGTATTTAAAATTTCAGCTACACTCTGAAATAGAAATATAACCAAACTTACCCATTTTGAGTTATTTCCTGCATCAGCTTATTTCCCAATTTACACAAAATAACTCATCCCATGATCCACTAGTCTAAGCTGCCTATGTTCACTAAGGAAACCAGTAGAGTTTTTATATGGTCTAAAACCAGTGGGTTTTTTACATAGTTTGGTTAGGTGATTCCCACTCTTTTATTTTCTATTTTCCCACAGCTTTCTGTTTTCCACTAGTCTATTGAAGCATTCTGGATCAGTTACTCACATTGTGTTTGTGTTTAAGCCTGAGGTTAAATCAAACATTTGTGGTCACACTAGAAGGGATAACTGGCTGCCAGGAAAATTCATGTAAAGTGCTGGAACCAGAAGGCAAAAGAGTTGATGGTGCTGAGTTACAAAACTAAGAAAGTCCTGAACAGAGACTAAACTAAGGCTGTCTATTAGATCTATGGCTATTCTATTCTGAAGAATGAATGTGCATTGAGTAACATGGCCAATTTCAGCAACTTACGAATGTGCATTTTGATCTTGTTATAGGTTAAATCATTCCTAGAAAATGACACTCTGGATGTACTAAGATTGGCTCTAGAAAAAATCACTGATGTGCATAGAACCATCTAATGGCAGATATGGTGTATCAAAGTTAACACTGCCATTTCCTGGGGAACAGAGATCAAACTAAGGCTGCCAAAAGTATATTCTACATTTACTTTCAGTTCAAGATATTAATTTTCTAGAAGAAAGGCAAGATACAGGTTTGGACCACATGACCAGTTGATTTTGGAGACCACTGTAGAAACTCACGCCATCTGATGTTAGTAAACAGTAAAACCACCAGGCCAAAACAGCAGGGTATGGGTCAGATATAATTTAAAAGGGGTTGAACTACTTTGATGCTGCTGGAGTCCCCATGCCAAAATGCTGATGCCCCACTTTATGGTTCCAAAGGTGCTAAAGGCTAGTTTTAAGGCTGTTGGGGGGAAGCATGGCATGGTCCAGACAGCAGAGAGCGCTGGCTGCTCCTAACCTGCCCCTTCTGCCTAAGCCCACCACCACATTGCCCAGAGTCTTGAGAGTCTGCATAATCAGCCCTGGTGCTAAATCCATTTAAAAATGCCAGGTTAAGTCCTATAAATATTGTGGTGTAAATAGGCTTGGGCAGGAAGTAATGTATACCCATGTGAGTGCAGAGAAGTTTTTCGGCTGCTCCTAACCTGCTTTTTAGGAGCCTGTGTAGCCCAAAGAAATCAGCCATGTGAGTGCCTGAGAACATTTTAGTCTGGGAAGGTTGGTTTCATCAGCCCCTGTTCTGTTTCATGTGGATAATTTTAAAGACAGATCATGTGAGCACAGTACAGTCTGTGAAGGAATTCATGAGTAGTTTCTGAGCTTGTGGAGTTTTTCAGACTACTAGCTCTTTGCCTGTCTTGCACATACAGAGGTAACAGATCAGGCCCTGACCCATAAGGCTTCCCTCTTAGAAGGATTTATTCATCTCTTGGGGAAGGATGCTGAGGAACACTTACAACACATCCCATGGAAACATACAGAGTTTAGTTTATAAATAAAAACTACAGGTCTCTTTCTTGTGAGCTTTAGTAGGTTATTCTTACTTCCTGTTTCACACAGAGGAGTGTAGAAGTTCAATCCTTAGTTCAATGCCTTCTGAGTCCACTGCAAGGCTATAAATACTACATCCATGTCCACTCAAGAGGGGCAACATCCATGCATACAGAGGACCTGTAGTTACCTATTCTCTTTGGTGACTTGCATACTAATAGACCCATACCTTACCACATTCCTCTAGAATCCAATTTGTAAACTTCAGGAATCACAACAGTGGCTAAAGGCCACTGGATGCTCTCATACACAGGTGTCCTCACATTACTGGATGCTCTAGTGTAACAATACAGTACATTTAATTTTACATTTATTTTGCAGTGTCATAAATCTTTATTTAAAGAAGTACTACCATGGACAAAAGTACATAGATGCTTGAGTGGGAAAGATTGGGTGGGTGCTGTGGTTCCTTTTAATTTATCTAAGAGGATTGGGGTGCTGTGGTTCCTTTATTTCATTCAGCAGGGGTTATAGTTGGGGTGCTGCTTTCCTTTTATTTGTGGCAGCATCCCCACTGCACAAACTACTCCAGCCCCACTGCATTAAAAGGAAAAGGCCTTAACTCTGTAAGGGGTTAAAGTGTCAGCAAGCAGTGTAGACAAGCATGGCTTAGAGAGAGAAGACACTTGAATGCGTGGGTATGTAAAAGGTCCAACTGCATACTCCTACTCTAATCTCTCTATCTCTTTCTTACCAAACTGTATCTCCTCTACAGTGCTAGTTTTGGTAGAGGTACATCTGTATTTTTTGGTAAACCCATTTACAGTGTTAACCATTTTTGGATGTGAAAAAAATCCCATTTGCTAATAGGTTAAAGGTGGCAAGCTATTTAAATGTGATGTTTAAACACCATAGGCCTGGAAGCTGAGGGGGCCCACTCTCGCAAATCCCTGGGGCAAAGGTTGCTTTTTTTACAGCAAGCACCATAGAGGGGGGCTATTTGTTAGCTGGGCCATGTGTGCCCCATTGCCCACCCTTCATCACAGCAATGCAGCCATGTGTGGGCTGCACCAAAAGTTAGCTGGGTACAGATACAGTCTGTGTGCAGGCACCCATTCAATGCCACCAAAAGTCCACATAGAGAGTCCTCCACCCAGGACAACAGCAAGTGACTGGCCTCATTGTCACGACTGGCAGCATAGCTTGGCAGTGCATACACACACAGAAAGGCAGTTCCCTGACCTGTATAGCTTTAGCAGTCAAAGCAGTAGGATGAGAAGCATGAGGCAACCTCTGACTTATAGCCTACAGGCAAAAGAGCTGGATGAGAAGCTACAACAGCTTAAGGCCAGTAGCACTCCTGCATAAAGTTTAATAATCTTACAGAGTGTCAGTATAACATTAAAATCTGCATAAAACAATAAACAGTCTTAGTCTTAGATAATCTCTCAGCACTAAGCGAACATTAAATACATTAATCTGCCTCTAAGAAACTTGGCTGTTGAATTACATTGATTGGCAATGTGGTGGCATTAATCAATTGCACTAGTGCTGAGTCAGCCATAGGGTACATCTAACTGCCACCAACCAAGTGGGAGCCAGCAGGCCATACAAAACAAAAAAAAAAAAAAAAAAAAATCCGGTGTAGAGACAATGCCAACGAAAAATTATGCCTGCCCTTTCAACACTCCATACAAACAAAAATATCTATGAGTCCAACCAGAAAACAATTATGCCTTTCAAATATATTACATTGCTGCTTGTTCGTGGGGAGGTCTCCATGTGTGTGTGAGGCAGATCACCGTCGAGGTCTGCCAGGTGGTTTTAATATTGACACTCTGGTGGTGCTTTACCGGCACACACTTACCTCAGATATTGGTGTTGCACATAAGAGATTTCAACTTGCCCAAAAGAAAATTCAACCCACCCAGGGATAGAAAATGTTAGAGGGAACACTGTTTGAGTCCACGACCATCTAATTGCTCCTTTCTCTCCCTCCTCGGTTGATATTTGAGCACATCTTATTAAGGCCTTTACTGTAATTTTGGAGGAAAAAATCCATGTCAATATTGCTGCAGCTATTGGCACAGTGCTGTTTAACTTTTGGAGCTGCAGACAATCAGTAGAGGTTTCACAAGATTATTTGTATCCATGGTGATCTTTAATAAGAAATCCTTTTGCTGTAATTCAAGAGGGAACAGCATATCAGACTTCATGGATGGTATCTGAAAACACTTATCTCCCAGGAAACAGCATATTTCTGGTTATGGCTCTGACTCACACACCTAAATACCATACCACTGGATTTGGTTCTAGCAACTTATATCCAACCTTTCTTCCAAATAGGAAGAGTAGGTTGTGAAAAGATGTATGGTCGTACTTTGTTCTTATCTCTACCAAAATTTCTACCCAAATTGAAGATGAGATAGAAGTTAGATCTTTTCATAGGAGATAAATGTATAATCCGATTCCATGGCTTTTTCATAATGCAGTATTTGTCCATAATTCATGAGCATGCCAAGAATCACCTCTGGTTATCCTGTCTCCTCCTGGTCTCTTTAAAGAGTTGTTTGTAGTTTTTTATGACAATGTCAGCAAAGCTCATTTTGTAAATAGTAATATCAGGCTATTGTGATATACTGGGTAAAAAACAAAGTTAAAAGTGTGCAGAAAGCCAGATACGCAAAATCAAGTAACCACAATTTCCAGTATCTTTTCCACTTTTCTTCAAAAGAGGTTTTTCTGGAATTTCTGGCTCGCCACATGGCGCCAAATTCTTGAAAAATCCTCCTTTGGCACATCCTTCTTCCTCGTAGAGAACGAGGATTACAGGGATGGCGAAGAACGACCTGCTTTTTTGGAAATTGTTCCAAAAAAGCAGACACCTTCCTTGGATGCAGCATAGCTTTTATGGGATACCTCTGGAATCCTGGAAAAGCTCTGCACTCTAGACAAAGCCACATAAACATTAGCTTCCTACTTCACCTGTCTCATAGTTCTTGCTATATTACACTTTGATAGAATAAAATTTGTTATTTCTCTCTCTTGCCTCACCCCATATTTATTTATGATTGTTCTGACAGGATAGTCTCATAAGACATTCATTTTGTTTTGCCAGATCTTGAGGGAGTGGAGAAACAGCAATGCATAGTAGAGTGTAATTGAGACACCAACAGTATAATGCAATACATCATCTAAATATCAAATTATATTTAACAGCCACAATGTAAATTTTATGCTGACACGACTTATAGTAAACTGGGCATTTCCCTTTATCAAAGATTCATAGAGCTGGAAGAGATCTCAGGATGTCATGAAGTCCAGCCCCCTGCTCAAGGCAGGACCAATTCCAATTAAATCATCCCAGCCAGGGCTTTGTCAAGCCGAGATTTAAAAACCTCTAGGGATGCAGATTCCACCACCTCCCTAGGTAACCCATTCCAGTGCTTCACCACTCTCCTAGTGAAATAGTTTTTCCTAATATCCAACCTAGACTTCCCCCACTGTAACTTGAGACCATTGCTCCTTGTTCTGTCATCTGTCACTACTGTGAACAGCCTTTCTCCATCCTCTTTGGAACCTCCCTTCAGGAAGTTGAAGGCTGCTATCAAATCCCCCCTCACTCTCCTCTTCTGCAGACTAAATAAGCCCAAATCCCTCAGCCTCTCCTCATACGTCATGTGCTTCAGCCCCCTAATCATTTTGGTTGCCCTTCACTGGACCCTCTCCAATGCGTCCACATCCTTTCAGTAGTGGGAGCTCAGAATTGGATGCAATACTCCAGATGTGGCCTCATCAGAGCTGAATAAAGGGGAATAATCACTTCTCTAGATCTGCTGGCAATGCTCCTCCTAATGCATCCTAATATTTCATTAGCCTTCTTGGCTACAAGGGCACACTGTTGACTCATATCCAGCTTCTCATCCACTGTAATTCCCAGGTCCTTTTCTGCTGAACTGCTACTTAGCCAGTCGGTCCCCAGCCTGTAACAATGTTTGGGATTCTTCTGTCCCAAGTGCAGGACTCTACACTTGTCCTGTTGAACCTCATCATACTTCTTTTAGCCCAGTCCTCTAATCTGTCTAGGTCACTCTGGACCCTATCCCTGCCCTCCAGTGAATCTACCTCTCCTCCTAGTTTAGTGTCATCTGCAAACTTGCTGAAGGTGCAATCCATCCCCTCATCCAAGTCATTAATAAAGATTTTGAACAAAACTGGTCCTAGAACCGATCCTTGGGGCACTCCGCTAGAAACCAACCACCAACCTGACATCGAGCCGTTGATCACTACTCGTTGGGCCCGACAGTCTAGCCAGCTTTCTATCCATCTTACAGTCCATTTATCCAATCCATACTCCCTTAACTTGCTGGCAAGAATACCGTGGGAGACCATATCAAAAGCTTTGCTAAAGTCAAGTTATATCACATCCACTGACTTTCCCATATCCACAGAGACTGTAATCTCAGCATAAGAGCTAATCAGGTTGGTCAGGCACCACTTGCCCATGGTGAATCCATGTTGACTATTCCTGTTCACTTTCCCCTCTTCCAAGTGCTTCAAAATGGATTCCTTGAGAATCCCCTCCAGGATTTTTCCAGGGACTGAGGTAAGGCTGACTGGTCTGTAGGTCCCTGGATTGTCCTTCTTCCCTTTTTTAAAGATGGGCACTACATTTGCCTTTTTCCAATCATCCGGGATCTCTCCCGATCTCCATGAGTTTTCAAAGATAATGGCCAAAGTCTCCGCAATGACATTTGCCAACTCCCTCAGTACCCTCAGATGCATTAAATCCGGACCCATAGATATATGTATGTTTAGCTTTTCTAAATAGTTCCTAACCTGTTCTTTCCCCATCAAGGGCTGTCCACCTCCTTCCCATACTGCATTGCCTAGTGCATTAGTCTGGGAGCTGACCTTGTCCGTGAAGACAGACACAAAGAAAGCATTGAGTACTTCAGCTTTTCCCACATCATCTGTCACTAATTTACCTCCCTCATCCAGTAAGGGCCCTACACCCTCTCTAATCACCCTTTTATTCCTAACATGCCTGTAGAAACCTTTCTTGATACCCTTCACATCCCTTGCTAGCTGCAAATCCAATTGCGCTTTCACCTTCCTGATAACTACCCTGCATTCTCAAGCAATATATTTATACTCCTCCCTAGTCATCTGTCCAAGTTTCCACTTCTTGTAAGCTTCCTTTTTGTGTTTAAGCTCACCAAGATTTCCCCGGTAAGCCAATATGGTCGCCTACCATATTTGCTTTTCTTACTGCGCATCGGGATGGTTTCTTCCTGTGTCTTAAATAAGGCTTCTTTAAAATACTGCCAGCTCTCCTGGACTCCTTTCCCCTTCATGTTAGCATCCCAGGGAATCCTGCCCATCAGTTCTCTGAGGGAGTCAATGTCTGCTTTTCTGAAGTCACGGTGTGTATTTTGCTACTCTCCTTTCTTCCTTTGGTCAGGATCCTGAAATCTACCATCTCATAATCTCTGCTTCCCAGGTCGTCACCCACCTCTACTTCCCCTACTAGTTCCTCCCTGTTTGTGAGCAGCAGGTCAAGCTGTGCATAGCCCCTGGTCTGTTCCTTCAGCACTTGGACCAAGAAGTTATCCCCAAAATTCTCCAAAAACTTCCTGGAATCTCTGTGTACTGCTGTATAGGTCTCCCAACAGATGTCAGGGTGATTGAAGTCCCCCATGAGAACCAGGGCCTGTGATCTGGAAGCTTCTCTCAGTTGTCTGACAAAAGCCTGGTCTACCTCATCCACCTGATCTGGTGGTCTATAGCAGACACCAACCACAACATCACCCCTGTTGCTTCCATCTCTAAATTTAACCCATAGACTCTCAACAGTCTTATCTCCCTCTATATATTGCTCTGAGCAATCATACTGCTCTCTTACATACAATGCAACTCCTCCTCCTTTTCTCCCCCGCCTGTTCTTCCTGAACAGTTTATACCCTTCCATGACAGTGCTCCAGTCATGCAAGTCATCCCACGAAGTCTCCATTATTCCAATCAAATCATAGTTCTTTGACTGGGCCAGGGCTTCTAATTCTTCCTGTTTGTTTCCCAAGCTTCTTGCATTTGTGTACAAACACCTTAGGTAACTCGTTGATCGCCCTACCTTCTCCTTCGAATCAGGGGTCCTCTTTGTTGCTCGTTCCTCCTTGTGTTTCTTCCCGGTGTCCGACTTCCCCACTTACCTCAGGGCTTTGGTCACCATCCCCCAACGAACCTAGTTTAAAGCCCTCCTTGCTGTGTTTGCAAGCCTGCCCGCAAAGATGCTCTTTCCTCTCTTGGTTAGGTGGATCCCATCTGTTCCTAACAATCCTTTTGCCCTTATATTTAGATAAGGATTTAACTTTCAAGCACTCATGTATATATTCACCGTTGAATTTGAACATTACATATTTAGGAAATATTTTCTTCTTCCAGCTCCACCACTTCTTTTATTTCTTGCAACTGACAATTAGCTTTTTGGAAAACAATCAATTATCCCTATGATTTATTATGTGAATCCACTGTCCAGGGAGTTATAGTCTTTGCTACTATAGTATGTGAGTATGTCACTCTGGCTATGTCTACACTGTAGACTTCTTGCACAAGAAGCCTTTTGCACAAGAGTATTTCAGCAAAAACTTCTTGTGCAAGAGCATGTCCACACCTCAAAGCACATTGCTTTTGTGATGCGCTTTTGTGCAAGAAAGCATCCACACTATTGGACGCTCTCCCACATATAAAAGCCACATGGAACCGGTTCTAGCCAGGCTAGAGATCACCAGTCACTCCTGAGTGCTGTTGCCGGAGCCCTCCAGAGACGCACGCTTAAAGGGACTCCCCTGGACAGCCGCTTCTCTGTTTCTGCTGCCTGCTTGCTAGCCTCTTTGGTCAAACAAAGCTTCAGCAGTGCCTGCTGTGTTTGCCCTTTGCCTTTTTGGGTTCGACACAGCTTTTTGCCTTTACTGTTTGCCATGGAGCCTGAGCTGCCCCTGGGCAGGCGATGGCCCTACACAGCCATGCTGCACTCCCTGCAGCACTTGATCCCAGCAGCCTACTTGTTGCAGCTGGATGTGGACACTGAATTCCTCCTCATGTCCATCTCCATGGCTGCGGCTGCTCCGGTCTGGCTGCCGCACCCTGCTATACCCAGGAGGTTCTGAAGGCTGGAGACCAGTTTGGATTGGTGGGACCGGCTGCTTATGGGGCAGTGGGATGACCAGCAGTGGCTCCACAACTGTTGGATGCACAAGACCACCTTCCTCAACCTCTGTGCCTGGCTCACTCCCGCTCTCCAGAGATGTGACACCCACCTGCAGCCCACCATCCCTGTCCAGAAGTGTGTCGCTATTGCCCTCTGGGAAGCTGGCCACCCCAGACAGCTACCACTCAGTGGCCAACCAGTTTGGGGTGGGGAAGGCCACCGTTGGGGCTATCCTTATGCAGGTAAGGAGCTCACGGGTTGCAGTGCCTTCCCGGGGGGGGAGGGAAGGGTACTGGATAAGGGGGAGTCTCAGGAGAGGGGAGGCTGGGGACTGTAGGGGATGAACTGGGGTTGGGGGGAGAGGTTTGGCCTCAGGGGGCTGGTGCAGTCCCACCCTCACACAGCCCTGCTGCTGGGGAGGGAGGCACGGACTGGTAAGGGGTGGCTCCTGGGAGGTTGGGGGAGCACAGGAGGGGAGGGGGACAGGCACCTCCCAAGGGCTCGCACCACCCCTCTCTCATTCTCTGTTCTGTGTGTTTCTTTGTCTCCTTCTGCAGGTCGTCTGGGCCATCAATTCCCTGCTGCTGTACAGAGTCATCTGGTTCCAAGACCTGGAGGCAACCATGGGCGGATTTGCTGCCCTGGGGTTCCCCAACTTCGGGGGAGCCATCAACGTGACACACATCCCCATCCAGGCCCCAGAACATCAAGCATCCCAGTTCATTAACAGAAAGGGCTACTTCTCTGCAGTCCTGCAGGCCCTGGTGGACCACTGGGGCCACTTTACTTACATTTATGTGACTGGGCAGGGCGCACAATGCCCAAGTGTTCCGTAATTCAAGCCTGTGCGCCAAGCTGGACGTGGGCACCTTTTTTCCCTGCCGGGACTTTGCTGGGTGAGCACAACATGCCCATGTGCATAGTGGGGGATGCGGTATACCCACTCATGCCCTGGCTAATGAAGCCCTGCACCGGCCACCTCAATCCCAGTAAGGACCTGCTCAATGCCCACCTCAAGTGAGCCCAGATGCAGGTAGAGTGCACCTTTGGGAATCTCAAGGGACAGTTCCGCTGTCTCCTCACCTGCCTGGACATCGGGGAGTGCAAAATCCCCGAGGTGGTGGCAGCATGCTGTGTGTGCCACAATATTGTGGAGTGCAAGGGGGAAGCCTTCCTCCTGGGGTGGAGGGCAGAGGCTGGCCATGAGGGCTGAGTGTTTCAGTAGCCCCAGACAGCTGCCACCCGCCAGGCCATCAGTTGGGGGTGCATATCCGGGAAGCCCTGAGGGACAGCTTCTCTGAGGCCCCCCAGTAATTGTCCCCAGGGCCTCCCCAACAGGAGCTTCTACCTTTCCGCTCTCTCCCTTTTGCCTCTCATCCCCTCCCCTTGCCCCTTTACTGACCTCCCAATAAACACACCTGTTTGGTTTGAGAACAAGATGAGTCTGTTTTTATTCAACATAATGAGAAGAGGGACAGGGGGATAGAGATTGTCTGAACTGGGAGGGGGGTTCAGGATTGGGAGGGTTAGTGTGGCAGCCTGCTCTGCCACCTCGAGTGTGGGGACGTGTTCAGGATTGGGTGGTCTGGGGACTTGAAAGGGTTGGGCAGGAGGGGCAGCTACAGCTGGGTTAGGGTTGGCAGGGGGGCAGGAGGAAGGGCCATAGGCATCACTTGGGGACAGGGGATGGCCATGGGGAAGGTAGCAAGCAGAGGCATAGCATGGGGAGGGAGGAGAGGCATAGCAGGGTGGGCAGATGGATGGGCAAGGGCCATAGGAGGGGGGGCAGGACGTTTGGAAGGCAGGGGCAGCGACAATGGGAGTAAGATTTAGCTTAGTTCTTAGGGCTTAAGCCTTCCAATATAAATATACTTGAACCTCTCTGATCTGGGACTCTCTGGTCCGGCAACATCCGTGGTCTGGCTGGAAGCAGGGGCCAGCTGAGAGTCCGGTGGCAGAGGGGCTAGCAGTGGCTATGAGCGGATCTGGGCCATCCTACTCCCCCGCCCCTTTCTGCCTCTCTCTGATAAAGGCAGGAAGGTTGTGGGGGAGCAACTAGTCACATCACTTATTGACTAGTCACTTACATCCCTAAATGCAAGTTGACCTAACCTTACAATTTATACCAGGATCTTGTTATGCAGGAAGGTAGGAATGATATATTTCAAGTTTCCACATAAGTAAAATTCTGAAGGGCTTTTAAAGGTGGCTGTGTGATTTCAAGTGCCAAGAAGTTACGGGTTAGTCAAGTTAAAATGAAAAACAACAGCACTTTTGTTCATCCTTTTTTCAAGGAGATAATCAGACTAATCAGATCGTGGGCTACAAAATGTTTGAGAGACATTTTCAATTGCTCTTTTTCCTAGCATTGCAACATGGCTACCTCTTATTCATTACCCAGAGCACAGTTCATAAAGAGGAGAGATTCACAGCCATATGCCTGACTGTGCAGAAAAATAATGTAGTATTGGATCAGTGTAATTGCATGCTAGTGAAGTAATTTTACTGCACAGTTGTAGTTTCTGCAATGTAGCTGTGTACAGATGCAAGCTAATTGAAAAATGGTAAAGGAAGCTCTTGCTGATAATAGCGAGAGACAAACACTGAATTTTAGATTTAAATAGTTTTGCAGATGGTCTAAACAGGTTAATAATCTTGACATTTCATTTAATCCAACCAGTTTTGTTTTCACAGACGGCCTTAATACACAAGCCCTAACATGTTTCAAAAACTTGTATTAGTCCAGTACTTTTTAAGAGTCTTATTCTGTTAGGCCTATGTAGGTTGTGCTAATCATTAATCCTAACGTTGTCCTACCATTCAAGTACTGCAGTACATATATAGCTGTTTAAGGAATGGACCTGTAAAGTCATATTTCTACAGCTCCCACACATCTGCAAACAATTACCATGGACTTTTGACAGTTAAAAGTGGTGTAGTATTCTTGAACTTCATTATATGGGATCAAGACTGGCAACAGACCTTTCTGGGCCCTGGGCAATGTGGTGGGGGAGGTTTGTCTCCAGGCATCCCTCAAAGGGGTGGAGCTAGGGGCAGCTAGCTCTCAGCACCACCCAGACTGGGCCACATCTCCTCTTCCAGCCCTCAGTGCTGCCCAGACTGGACCACATGGGGCTCCAGTGGTGATTTAAAGGGGCTGAGACTCCAGCCGCCTTTGGTGCTGTGGTAACAGCAACAGCATTCCGGAGCCCCGGACCCTTTTCAATCTCTAGCCCCAGGGCAACTGCCCCTTTCCCCCCACTCCTGTCAATGACCCTTATGGGATGCTTTTATATCAGCTAGAGTTGGTACACATTCCAATATTCCATACACATAGGTAACCTTTCTAAGTGGACTCTCAAAGCAAAGTAGAATATTTGTCAGACTCCAAGCAGTGAAGGTTCTATTGCCCGTAGCAAAAAAAGTGCAAGTAGTTTTTCAGACCAAGTTCATGAAGTCATACCACGGACAGAAAAGCAGAGGCAACAGCAACAGAAGACTATTTCTACCTGATTGGCCAACCACATTTTCAGCACCAGCCAACAGAATTGCAAAAGTGAAAAATGCTTCTTCAACCTTGGACTTCATTAGGGCTGGTAGGAGACAGGAATGACGATATTATTTCTTCTTAGAGAAGAAGAACACCGCATCATCTGTGTAAATTGGTTTCCAAAGCAAAGAAAGTGATAAAATGACCAAAAGATAAGAGAATAAATTATCAGTTCCAAGCAGCCCAGAAACAAGAGCTTGTCAAAAATCAATTTTCATATTCAGACACAAACAGAACTAAATGAAACTTTAGTGATCTTAATTACAAATTGCCACATACTATTGCAAAGATACCAAATCTTATTAAAGCCAACTGATACTTTTGCTCCACTCCAACTAGTAGCATGCCAGATCCAGGAGCATATTTCTTTCATTCTGCAGCAAGTCTTCTTCTTAAATTGTAACCTTTGGTCTTAAATTAATAAATAAATTAATGAAGGTTCCCCCTCTGTCTGAGATATGCATTCCCAGCAGTCTTAACCATTTAGGAAAAGGTTTAGGCTTTCTTTCAGCAACATGCTAGATGGTCTTGCCTCCAGCAGTGCAGAGTCAATGCAAAAGCAGCCTGAGAAAGAATTTATAACTGTTTGGCAATGCACTGTAGATTGTAGAACTTACTAGTTGGAGCCAGAGTTATTTCTGGCATTCCTGATCTACTGTAATAAATACAACTATTTAATGCTTGAGCTGCTGTAGCACGAGCTAGTAGAACAGTCTTGTTTTGCATTCCAGAACATCAAATCCACTCCAGCATTAGTCATTACATATTTTCAAAGTTTCTCCAAAACTAAGCTTCCGTTGGTACAGCTGGCATTCACTCGAATAAATCTCAACTGAAAGTTTTATAAGAATTGTTTGCAGATTAATTAGTCAGCATGAGAGTTTCACAACCCCCCATGCTTTAGGAAAATTGGCTTATGAATAGGAATATGCATAACTCAAAGATGCTTTATGCAAAACTGGTCATGTAAGTTACAAACTGCTGTATGTGTATATTTCTATTTTTGTGCATATATCATTCTTGTATGTGAAGTTAGAAATATTAAGTGTAAATCTAGTTTTAATTTTAAATATGCTAATGAGGGCCATTAGTGACACTTTAGGAACTTAATGGCTCAGTACTCATACCAGCAACCCATTAATTGCTTTATTTTTCCTGTAAGTATAAAATGAGTCTGGTCCTAGAAAGACATGTGAACCATGCCACCTGGTACTAGAATCCATCTTGAATCTGGTACTTTTACATGGGGATGGGAGAATGAAAAAAGGGGTCCCATCCTGGGGAAAGTCTATTTAAGGAATGGAAAACAATCAGGTCTTGGTCATCAGCTGGCTTTTGAACTTGCCTTGACATCCTAAGAGGATATGCAGGAAGAGACCTAGAAACTAAGAACTATAGAGAAAGGGTAAAGAAGGCTAAGCTGCTGGGCCCAGGTCAGAAAAAGATCAACTCTGCCTGAGATAAAAACAACTGTTTAGGGTAAGAACTTGCATATAATGTGGTGGTGGCAGGAAGCAGAGAGACCTGGCCCCAGTCCACTCCACCGACTCCTAGCCATGTCACTCCACTTTCCACTGCTGGTGAGTGCAGGAAGCAGTTCTAGTCTTTCCCCTCAATCATGTGGCCCAGGGATTAATGGGGGGGGGGGCCCTCGGCCTCGTGCAGACTGTAGGAGTTGGAGCTTCCCTGCACCATGGGCGGTGTTGGAAACAGAGTGACCCAGCCCCATCCCACTCTGCTCACCTGATTCCCAGCTGCATCACTCCAACGAGGGCGTAAGAGAAGGGGTGGAACTCCCCCTCACACTCACTGGCAGTGGGAAATGGAGCAACATGGCTAGGAGCCAGTGGAGTGGAGTGGAATGGACTGGGGTCAGGTCTTGCTCCCCTTCCCCTGCTGCCACAAGTGCAGGCAAGGCCTGACCCCTCCTGCCAGCACCAGGCCCCCCGTTACTCTCCAAGGCCACATTGCTAGTGGGAAGGGGCCTAGGGAAAGAGGTGGAGTGGAGGTGGGGGAGAGACAGAGCAAGGACTGGGGGGAAGGAGTGAAGTGAAGGCCAGGTGGGAAGAGGCAGGGTCTGGGGTGGAATGGGGGCAGGAAGAGGCAGGGCATGCTAGGGGTGATGCATGGAGCAGTTATGTGGGGGAGCAGTCACATGACTGGTGCTCCCCTGGTATAGCTCCCCAACAGTCACTACTGCCCTGAGTCCTACACTCAGGAGCTGGAAGATACTGGAACTTTTAAAGTCCCTTAACAGTCACATGCATGCTAACACACAGTTAGGCAGCAGAGGAGGGGAGGTGCGGGGACACATAATCACAGGTTAGCTGGACTGCAGCCAAATCACCTGAGTCAAGCTTTCATTCTGCTTGGCTGGAACTAGGGGTAGGCAGACTCCAGAGCCAATCAAAAAACAAGAATCTACATGCACTGTAAATGTCCTGAAAACATACAAAAACCAAAAACCCTAGCCGTCAAAGCTGATTCCCCACTCTGGCACAATGAATGCAGAAGTGGGGGCCCACAAAAGCACCCCAAGCCCTTATATTTACAGGCTTTGGTATAAAGCTTCCCCCCAAAATCTTAAAAACCTAGATTTTGGGGATAAAAATCCACTGCCACCACCCAAGAAATGGTAAGAAAAACCAGAGAAGAGATCACTTGGGAAATCTCAGCCCTAAAAAGTAAAATCAGGACACAAAAATTAACAAATACCAGGTTAATAAAAAAGAAAGAATTTTTATTATCACCACAATACTCCTGTTACAAGCATAATGACTAGATGGAAAAGTCACCAATTAATATACTCATGGGGGACTCCCATGGGACAAAAACTTAGTTACAAAGGAGAGGAAACCCATTTTTAAATGCACAGACATCAGATTCCCATTCCCAAACCATAAAACAATAAAATCTAACGGATTTATCTAAACTTTACCCTACTTACAGATGGCGAAGAGTCTTTTCTTGGAAAGAGACATGTTGTCTGTCTCCCTCAGTATCTGGAGAGTCTACTGCCTTGAGACAAAGGAGGGAAAACCCAAAAAATCCTTTTTCTCAGTTTGAAATCTCTATCTTTATTTCTATTGGCTAACTGCTACCTGGCTAGGTACAGTTAACCCCTTAGTCCCCAGGCTGCTGACTAACCCTCATGGTCATGACACTAGCCAATAAGCCAACAAGAGCCAACTCAACTTAAAATAAACTGAATTCTGCCTGTTTTAGGATGAACTGGCATCACTTCAATCTACCTTTCTTGACAATTACAAGGGAAGTGATGGGTTTGGTTTAAAAAAAAAGGAAAATGACAAGAATTTACGTGGTTGGTGGTGTCAGTCATTCCTGATGAGAGCCTGCCTTGGGCAAAGCTTGAGTGTGTCACCCATTCGCACACCTAGAATAGAGGACAGGACTATGCAGCACTTTAAAGTCCTGTCTTTTGTTTCAGCAAAACCAGACTAACACGGCTATATCTCTATTACCTAGAATAGAGGTTCCTCAAACAGGAGGCATTTCAGGCTTTCAGAGGTGAGGAGGCACATCAAGCTTTCTGATGGTTCTGTGATTACAGCAGAAATGAAGGGAAGAAGCACCAGGTCATATCACCACTCACTCAGGCTATGTCTACACTACAGAGTTTTTCCGGGATACCAAAGGTATCCTGGAAAAACTATGCCACATCCAGGGAACACGTTCACTTTTTCAGAAGAGTTTCCAAAAAAGCAGGCGCGCTCTTTCAGAAGCCCTGTATTCCTCATTTTATGAGGAAGAAGGACTCTTCTGAAAGAGGAGGTTTTTCCTACATTTGGCTCCGTGTAGATGGGCCAAATGTTAGAAAAGCCCCTTCCAAAACAAAAGAATCGAAAAAAGGTTCGCAAATTGCATATCTTTTTCTGAAAAACAAACGCAGTGTAGACATAGCCTCAAGTTTGACCCAGACACCCCTCTGTTGTGTTTGGCCCAGCCAGCCCTCCATTGTAAGTGAAAGTGGCACTGCAACCTGATGCACAGGGTCACAGCACCACTCAAGTTTGGCCCAGCTTCCCCAAGAAGAATCCGCTACCTTAGGCAACTGAATAATTTGACTCAAGATAGAGTCACCCCTATTCTTGACCCCTATTCTATGTAAAATAGAAAGCTAAGATGCAGCAAATATGCTCTTGGAACAAAAGGAACAAAAGATGCACTGGGAACAAACACTACAATTGCTGAAGTGGAGTTAAATGATGCCTAGAGCCTAGTTACCTGTTAGAATTTTATATTACAAATATAAAGTGAAATATAAAAATTATAAGCAACTGCATGCAACAAAGTAGGACAGAGAGAATTCAGGCCTGAATTCTCTCACTGAAACTAAATTTGTTAAGTTCTATTTT
Source organism: Rafetus swinhoei (assembly GCA_019425775.1). Taxonomy (NCBI): domain Eukaryota; kingdom Metazoa; phylum Chordata; order Testudines; family Trionychidae; genus Rafetus; species Rafetus swinhoei. The sequence goes on from CM033424.1 coordinate 131,465,616, forward strand.
ATACATCCAAGTTCATGGGTGACGAGGGCTGCTGCCCAGGGTGATGTGCTGATGGGGACACATATGAATAGTCTCATGTGACCTTACCTGGGGCCAGCCTGCTAAGCAGGAGGGGAAACACATCAGCCAGCTCAGCCAGGATGAGGGAGGGCAGAAGTACTCATTCACTTGTCTCAGGTAACTCTTCTGGTCTGCATGCACCAAATAGCTGAGACCAGAGCAGTAGGGAGGAGGGAAGTGTGCTGCTTCAGTTGTGCAGAGAGAGGTTAGGTGAGAGAGGAAAGAACAGTTTCTTTCCCATAAGGGAATTGAGGGGAAGGGCTGCACTACCAGCTGGGGAGGGGAGTATGACACTTGAGTTGTTAGTAGAGTGGGAACCTTTAACTTGTGCCCCTCATCAGCAGCTGAAGGTCCTGTCCTCCTTATTCCCCTGGCTCAGAAGCATCACTCACTTCTTTTGCGGGGGAAGGGAGGTGGTACTGCTGCTGCTTCCTCAATGTGAGGCAGGTGGGTGGGTGCAGAGGAGATCAGTGAGTGTTACTGAGATCAGCCATCCCTTGTGCCCCATCCCAACAGGTGAGAAAAATGGAGTCACTGCAGTAGTATCTTCCTGGCTGACTGCAACACATATTTTTTATTCAACTCTTGATCACCTATACACACCCACAGTATGCTGAACTTCCTCAGGGCAAAGGGACTTGTCAAAGCTGTTGTTGAGCACAGTGTTGTTCTTGCATCAAGAGTAAGAATAAGGAAATTTTCTTTGCTCCCGTCTTAACCTGCAAACCTTCTTCATGCTCTGGAAGTCACTGGGGTTCCTAGTGCAAGGATTTGAGGATAATGTGTGATTGTTGTGACTTGCACTTTCAAACAGGCCCTTAAACTCAGAAGGAACTCAGTGGGAATATAGGTTCTGACCCATCCCCCCTACCCCCTCTGAAATGCTTCTCGCTTGCTGCTCTGGCTTATAAATAGGCTTAGCAGAATGCACTTTTTATTTTTTATAACTTTGTGTAATATACGTTTTAAGCTTTTTGTCTCTACAATTTTTATAGTTGTGGGAAATTATGGAGGGAGGCTAGATATTTTTTTAATGATAGTAGAAGTTGAGATTAAAGAGTTCAAGCTTTACAGCTGTTGAAAAACACATAGGCTGCGTCTAGACTGGCATGATTTTGCGGAAATGCTTTTAACGGAAAAGTTTTTCCGTTAAAAGTAGTTCCGCAAAAGCACGTCTAGATTGGCACAGATGCTTTTGCGGCGCAAAAAGTGCTTTTGTGCAAAAGCATCCGTGGCCAGTCTAGATGCGATTTTGCGCAAGAAAGCCCGGATCGTCATTTTCGCCATCGGGGCCTTTTTGCGCAAAACAGTTCTTCCCTGTCTACACTGGTCCTCTTGCGCAAGTGTTCTTGCACAAGAGGGCTTTTTCCTGAGTGGGAGCATGAAAGTATTTGCGCAAGAAGCACTGATTTTGTACATTACAAAGTCAGTGCTCTTGCGCAAATTCAAGCGGCCAATGTAGACAGCTGGCAAGTTTTTGCGCAAAAGCAAACGCGCAAAATCTTGCTAGTCTAGATGCAGCCATAGAGAGACAAGGTGGGGGAGGTAAAAAACGGTTACTTACCTGTAACTGTTGTTTTTCGAGATGTGTTGTTCATGTCCATTCAAATTAAGTGTGCGCATGCCGCGTGCATGGACTCCAGAGCCTTTTTTCCCCAGCGGTACCTGTCTGGCCAGCAGGGAGCCCCCTAAAGTGGCACTGATGTAATAAGTACCCCTGCTGGCCCTCCCCTTCCTCAGTTCCTTCTTGCCTGCAACTTCGCCGAAGCAGAGGTTGGGGGGGTGTCGAATGGACATGAGCAACACATCTGGAAGAACAAGTTATGAAAGGTAAGTAACCGTTTTTTCTTCTTCGAGTGCTTGCTCATGTGTATTCGAATGAGGTGATTCCCTAGCCCAAACTACTGGAGGCGGGGTCAGAGAACAACACAGGCTAAGGCAGGACTGACTGCAGCACTGCAGCACCCAGGGATGGATCCTCTCTAGCCTGCTGCATGATCGCATAGTGCGCACTGATGACCGTGTGGCTGCTCTACAGATATCCACTACAGCAGGGGTTCCCAAACTTTTTGACACGGGGACCAGTAAATCCATTCACGAGCTTTTGGAGGACTGGTAACGTTCATTTGCATATTTGCATATTCATTAAGCAAATGATGAATATTCAAATGAGTTGTTTCTGGTCCTCCCAAAGCCCCCAGTGCCAGCGTTAGCAAAGCTTTTGATACAGTCACCCACAATATTCTTGCCAGTAAGTTAAGGGAATATGGATTGGATAAATGGACTGTAAGATGGATAGAAAGCTGGCTAGACCAGGGTTTCCCAAACTTTTTAATTTAGTTGGAACCCGTTTTTTTTCAGTACTGTTTTTTGCAGCCCAAAAATATAAACGCATATAAAAAAAAGAATGAAAAATGAATACATTTTCAGTGTTTCACCTGGCTGCATCCTCCGCCCAGTCTGGGCCAGGGCTTGGGGGACCCGGCACTGCATGGGCTCTCCAGGAGGCGGGAGCAGGAGCAGATTGGGGGTAGGGTATCTGGCTAGGAGGGAGGGTGCAAGGAAGGGTAGGGTTGCCAGGTGTCCGGTTTTGTACTGGACAGTCTCGTATTTGAGGGTTTTGTCCGGGAAACAAATTGAGAAATTACTAAACATATAAAATGTCTGGTACTTTCTAATTAGGTAAGTTTTATTATAATTAGGTGTATCAGTCCTTAGCTGCAAACTGCCTGGCTGGTAGATGTGCTCACGCTGCCTGAGTATGTCTACCTGCCAGGCAGTTTGCAACTACTCAAGGAAGGGTATGTTGGGGGGGGGTGCAAAATGGAATCCCCGGGGCCGGACTCACTCATGTGCCAGGGTCTGCATGTGCCCGGGTCAGTCCCACTCCCCCCCTTCTCCTCCCGATCTCCCCAGTCCAGCCCTGCTGCCCCCGTCCAGCCCTGCTTCCGGCAGCCGTTTACCTCCCACCACCCACCAATCTCCCCTGGTCAGCCCCACTCCCCCGCTGACCCCCTCCCCCGTCCAGCCCTGCTTCCGGCAGCTGGTTCTCCTGTTCTCCTCCTCCTGATCTCCCCTGGCCAGCCCTCCCACCCCCGGCCAGCCCTGGTTCTGCTGCCTACCCTCCCCAATCTCCGTGGGACAGCCCCGCTGCCTCCAACCCTGCTTCCGCCGCCTGCCCGCCAGCCCGCTTGCCCCGATCTCCGTGGGACAGCCCCGCTGCCCCCAACCCTGCTTCCGCCGGCCGCTCGCCTCCCCCCATCTCTGCGGGACAGCCCTGCTGCCTCCAACTCTGCTTCCTGGTGGCTGGTTTCCCCCACACACACACACACCTCCTCCCAGCCTGCCCCACTCTGCTCCCCTCCCGGCAGCCATGCTGAGGCCCGGTATTTTTTTCCCGCGGCCCGGTACCGGGCCGCAGACCATAGTTTGGGAAACGCTGCACTACAGGAACCTGCGCTAGGGAACGCTACTGAGGAAGCCTGCGCACGAGTGGAATGGGCTGTGATGCGAGGTGGCACTTTGCCTGCCAGTTCATAACATTCCCTGAGATAGGATGTGATCCAGGAAGACAACCGTTGTGCCGATACCGGCAGACCTTTCATTCTTTCTGCTATTGAAATAAAGAGTTGAGATGACCTAGGAAACTCTCTTGTCCTATCATTGTAAAAAGCCAGCACCCTCTTTGTGTCTAGTGAATGCAGGGCTCGCTCCCTTGGGGTTGCATGGCGTTTTGGGAAGAATACTGGCATGCAGCTATCCTGCGACATATGGAATGCAGACACCACCTTAAGAAGGAAGGCCAGGTGAGGGCACATCCATACCCTGTCTGCCGAAAAAGTCATATACGGAGGGTCTACCGTCAGTGGCCTGAGCTCAGAGACCTTCCTTGCTGACGTAATAGCCACAATGAAGGCCACTTTGAATGAAAGGTGTCTGAGAGAACACATGGCCAGTGGTTCAAAGGGTGAGGACATCAGCCTGGTGAGCACGCGGTTGAGATCCCATGGAGGCACTGCGTCGCTGACATGTGGAAATAGCCTGTGCACTCCTTTAAGGACTCTGTTGACTATGTGGTTAGCAAACACGGACTTACCCCCCTCTCCCGGGTTGAAGGCCACTATGGCTCCCAAATGAACCTTAAGGGAGGACATAGAGAGACCCAACTTACACAACTGTAGAAGGTAATTGAGAATTAGCAGGATGGGAGCTCGCAGAGGCTGCACCCTCTTTTGTAAAACCCACTTGGAAAAATGCCTCCATTTAGCAGAGTAGGCAGCTCTAGTGGCAGGTTTTCTGCTTCCCAACAAGATCACCCTTACAGCATCCAAACATACCCTCTCTTCCTCCATCAGTTAGGTAGAGAGACAGCAAGTTCGGGTGGCAAAGGAGGCCCTCTCCCAGATTCTGGGTGATCAGATCCGGAACTGTGGGCAGGGTTAGGGGATCGTCCCGGATCATGTCCAGGAGGATAGGGAACCAATACTGCCTGGACCACGCCGATGCTATTAGGATGACTGATGCTCTGTGCCCCTTCACCTTGATGAGGACTTTGTGTATCAAGGGAAATGGGGGGAATGCGTAGAGGAGGACTGGGAGCCAATTGGTTACCAGGGCATCCCCCCAGGACCCTGGGCTCTGCCCCAGGAAAGAGTAGTAGACTGGGCACTTTTTGTTTCTGTGAGAGGCAAATAGGTCCACCCGGGGACAACCTCACCTCCAGAATATTTCCTCTAACACCTCTGCCTTGAGTGACCATTTGTGGGTCGTGAAAGTGCAGCTGAGAGTGTCCGCCAAAACATTGCTGGTACCCTGCAGGCATGCTGCCTCCGAATGAATGTTGTGGGCTATACAGAAATCCCAAAGGAGGAGGGCTTCTTGGCAGAGGGGAGAGGAATGAGCTCCACCCTGTCTGTTGATATCAAATATTGCCTCCGTATTGTCCATTAGCACTGAGACCGTCTTGTGACTCAGGTGGGACAAGAACACCCAGCAGGCTAGCCTGACCGCCTTTAGCTCCCTGACATTTATGTGGAGTTCCTATTCCAAGGATGACCACATAGCTTGGGTCCACAGTTCGCCCAGGTGTGCACCCCATCCTGTGTCTGAAGTGCAGGTGACCAGCCTCACCATTGGGCCTTCACTCACGAAGGGTATGTCTACACTTGCACCCTGTTTCAAGAGAGGGATGCAAATGAAGCCGGGATTTAAATATTCTGCGCTTCATTTGCATATTCGCATTATGGCGCTATTTCGAAATAACAGATGCTGTTAAGACGCGGTTATTTCGAGAGAAAACCCTTCTCTCAAAATAACCCTTATTCCTCATACAATGAGGTTTACCAGTTATTTCGAGAGAAGGGTTTTCTCTCAAAATAACCGCGTCTTAACAGTGTCTGTAATTTCAAAATAGTGCTATTTCGAAATAGTGCCATAACGCAAAAATGCAAATGAAGCGCAGAATATTTAAATCCCGGCTTCATTTGCAATTTCAAATGTCTTCATTTGCATCCCTCTCTCGAAAGAGGGTGCAAGTGTAGACATACCCAAAGGGTACTCCTGCACATACCACATCCTTTTGCGTCTACCACTCGAGGGACTGGATGATGTTCTACGGAACTATGAGGCTTGAGTCCTATGGAGCTCACGTCTGGTTGAATGACCGGGCTAGCCAAGCTTGCAATGGTCTGAGTCTCAACCTGGCATGCCTCATTTATCAGGAGCCCTAACTCGTGGAACAGAGACCTGATGAAGCTTATGTGTTCCAACACCTGGTTCCTTGATCTGCCCCTGATAAGCCAGTCGTCCATGTAGGGGAAAACTTGGATTCTGTATCTCCTGAGGAAGGTGGCCACCATGGCCATGCACTTGGTGAACACCCTTGGTGCCATAGACAACCCAAATGGGAGGACAGTAAACTGGTAGTGTTCCCGTCCCACCATGAACCTGAGAAATCTCCTGTGGGCGGATCTTATCGAGATGTGAAAATAAGCATCTTTTAGATTGAAGGCAGCGTACCAGTCCCCAGTTCCAACGAGGGGAAAATAGATGCCAGAGTGACCATCTTGAACTTTTCCTTTTTTATAAAGGCTTTGAGGTCCTGTAAGTCCAAAATGGGTCTGAGGTCCCCCTTTGCTTTGGGGATGAGGAAGTACCGTGAGTAAAACCCTGTCCCCCTGAACTCTAGTGGGACCCTTTCCACCACTCCCCGGTGGAGAAGCGATATCACTTCCTAGTTTAAAAGAAGCTCATGAGAGAGGTCCCTGAAGAGGGATGGGTAAGGGTGGTGGGAAGGGGGCAAAGAGCGGAAGGGGATAGAATACCCCACTGACACCAGGTCGAGGACCCATCTGTTGGACATAATCCAGGCTCAAGCATGGTAAAAGTGGAATAGCTGTCCCCAAAGGGAGGGTCTATCTATGGGACTGGCACTCTGTCCTTGGACACACCCTCAAAATGAGGACTTGGGCTGCTGGGGAGGTGGTGTTACAGCCATTGCCACCATTATTGTTATTATTGTTCCCCACGTTATGAGGCCTACGTCGTGCCTGAAGGCCTGGTAGGGAAGTCTCCCAAACGGCCTAGGGTTATATGACCTCCTCTTTGTGGCCAGGATATGTATTCCCAGGGATCTAAGTGTAGCCCTAGAATCTTTTAGGCTATGTAACCTGGCATCTGTCTGTTGAGAAAACAAGTCCTTTCCCTCAAACAGCAGGTCCTGGATGGTATTCTGTACCTCTGGGGGTATACCGGAGACCTGAAGCCAGGCACCCCACCTCATAACTACCCCTGTGGTCACTGTGCGTGCTGCTGAGACAGCCGCATCCAACGCAGCTTGCAGCACTGTTCGGGAGATGGTTCTACCCTCTGCTGTCAGAGCTGTGAAATCCTGGCAAGAGTCTTGAGGCAGGTGCTCCCTGAACTTAACCATCGCCGTCCAGCTATTGTATGCATACCTACTCAACATTGCCTGCTGGTTGGCAATGCGTAACTGCAGACCCCTCCCTATCCCCCGGTAGCATATTCCTTCCTGCCAAGCAGGTCCAGCTTTTTTGGCTCCCTGCTTTTGGGGGTAGGCCCAGGTTGACCCTGTCTCTCTTTCTGACCTGCTGCCTCTACCACCAACGAGCCAGGTGTGCGGTGAGAATATAAGTGTTTGTGCCCAGTCTGTGGGCTGAAATAACATCTTTCACCCCTTTGTGAGTTGGAGGGATGGACGCTGGAGTCTGCCACAGATTAGTGGTGATCTTAGCCAGTTTTGTTCAGAGGCAGCGCCAGCTTTGCCAGTGTGTCTGCCGACAGAATGTCCACTATGGGATCCGAGTCCTCATTCACGAGCTCTGCTTGCACCCCCAGATTCGCTGCCAGGCAGCGCAGCAGCTCTTGTTGGGCCCTAGCATCCACAGTTGCTTCATCCGGGGATGAGGACGAGGACTCTCATTGGGGGCTGGTCCTGAGAAGCCTCTGCTGCCTGGAGGCCTGGCTCAACCTTTGGTTGGTCCTGGGCACTCGAGCTGTCCCCCTCTGCCACTGGTCATGGCATGACCCTCTGTGGGCTGCCCCTATATTCAGATGCAGGGGCCCTAGACATTGGGGTGGCCAATGGGGTACCCCTAGACTGAGGTATACCCAAGCCTTGAGAGGATGATATGGGGCCCTGCATTTGATGATAGGCCCAGGGGGTCCAGAAAGGCCACTGAGGCTGCATCTGCAGCAGCCATGTCTGATGAGCCTGGTACTCCCGGTGCTGGGACCGATGCTGCAAGTGAGAGCAGTGCCGGGATGGTCACAGAGAAGATGCCCCTGACTGCACCAATTCCCCTTCAGATTCAGATGAATATTCTGATGCGGACAGGGCAGGGCCGTTGAAGGTGCCTGTGAGAGGTGCTGAGGCTGGTGCCGAACCATGGATTCCGGTTTTCCCCAGTGTACTGGCTGCGGGGCCCTCATATACAAAGGAGCCATCTGGATTGTGCCCACTCCTTCAGCGTCCTGCACCATCCAAACTGGTGCTGTGGACAGCTGCCCTTCCTTTGCCAGAGGTATTGTAGGTGCCAACAGTGTTCCTGGTGCCACCAAGTCTCCCTGTGCCGGCAATGGTGCCGATGAGGACGTCGCTGCCACTGAGCGCTGCGGTGCCAAAAAGGTCATTGGTGCCGACGATGATCTCAGTGCCAACCGGGCCACCGGTGCCAACCAGGCCCCCGGTGCCATGGGTACTGCCGGTGCTGCCATGGCTAATGGTACCATTGCTATATGTGCTTGCCCCAAGTGGTGACGAGATGTCTGGTCCGGTGCCAGGGACAAAGCCAGCAAGGCCATGAGCTCTATGAGCTCCCTCGTAGCAGCAAAGGTCTGTGGCATGGACAGCCTGCCTATCTGTAAGGGTCTGTCTCGCCCTGGGCTTCTCGCCTGCACAGAGCCCAACCAGTGTCTGGACTGGGCTGGAATGCCTCGGTGTCGCGGCGGAGAGTCCACTATCGGGGTGTGGGCCTGGTACTGACTCCCGTGTCCTTGCTTCCCCGGAAACCTGCCTCAGCCCGTGGATTTTCTCGGTGCTGTCATACGTGTCGGTGCCGGCAGGGCTTCCCGCACTGACACCGGTGCACTGTGCACCACCAGCGCTTGCTCCAAAGCCGGCTGAAGAGCAGATTCCAAAAGTGTCAGTTTTAGGCGGGAATCTCTCTCCCGCTTAGTATGAAGTTTAAAGCTTTTTCAGATTTTGCAGGAATCTGTGAGATGGTCCTCCCACAGACACTTTAAGCAGGAGTCATGGGGGTCCCTAAAGGGAATGGGCTCTGAACAGGACTCACAAGGTTTAAAACCCTGTGGACCTGGCATAACCCTCCCCCGGACAGGAGAGGGACGGTAAACTAGGAACTATCTATTTATTAACTATTTACACTATAAAGAACAACTGCAAACTAAACTATCTACACACTAGGTCTTAAAGACAGAGAGACAAGGCGCTCCAGCTACCGTCATGGGCAGTAAGAAGGAACTGAGGGAAGGAAGGGCCAGCAGGGGTACTTGTTCACCATTATGTCGGCGTCACTCTAGGGAGCTCCCTGCTGGCCCGACAGATACCGCTAGGGTTAAAAGGCTCCGGAGTCCATGCACGTGGCATGCGCACATATAATTTGAATATACATGAGCAAGCACTCTAAGAAGAATTTTTTTTAAATTTTGGACAAGCTTTGGTTGTTGAGAGATTAGCCCTTTTGAGCTCCACAGACTTGGAAAAGAGCTCTCTGGAGTTCCAAAGGTTGTCTCTGTCACCAACCAGATCCGGCTCTCATCCTGGTACCAACATGACTACAACAAAACAGCAAAAACTGCTATCACTACTGTCACTGTCACAGGTCAAGATATACAAAACAAATATCCTAAAACCAGACATGATTTATTGATTTTAACTATTCATTCAATCATTCATTTGTAACAAGCCCAGTTCAGAAGTTGATATCACTGAATTATAACTCTAACAAGTTCTCAAGCAGCATTTTTCTTACTATTCCTATCTATAAATAATTTAATATGACTGATGGAAATATTTCAGGATTTGTGTGTACTGTGAAATCAACAGCTAATTTCTAAGCTATTTGAAAAAAAATCCTAGAGATTTAAAGGTGCTTAAGTATCCTCTGGAAACACAATTGCTCTCCCTGTCCCCCAAAGCTGAAATGGCACCCCTGGTAAGTCAGGAGTGTTTAGAGGGCTGCAGGAGGGCCATCGGCTCAGGCAAGATGCAGTCCCCATCTGACAGCATAGAGCACATCTTGAGCTGAAGGCCAAGCACCAGGCAAAAGGGGCAAGTACAGCTGCGGCAAGGAAGCTGCCAGGGCTTCTGCAGAGCAGCTCAAACTGAGAAAAGGAGAGTGACACACTCAGGTTTTTCACCCACTATGTCATTTCACAATCTGATGCCATTCAAAATAGCAGCCTGCCTTCTGTGCCTCATGTCTTAGGGTAAATATTTAATCTAAAATAATCCAGTGCCCATGTAGCTCTTAAAGGAAGGACTTGGCCAAAGGACCAAATTGCAAGGGCCAGAGATAATTGCAGTCCCTGCATACAGAGGAGCAAAGGACTGAGCAGCTTCCTTCATATGCCCCAAGGACATGCCTTGTCCCTTAATCTCCTGGGACTCCAGTTCCATCTCCTGTCTATGGAGAATGCTGTGGCTCACAATCTCACCCTGTCACAAGCAATGTCCTAGTTTGCAGCAGCAAAAGCATCTTGCTGAACAACATTTTGTATTTGTTCTTATTCATTAGTTTAGTGTTTAGTTTAATGTTTAGTTTCTGACACTTTAATAAAATTGAATCAAATTTTGTGTCATTTTTTCAGTAAATGTATGAAAACTTTTGAGATTACCACTTTATTTCTGAAATGTTCACTGACACTATTACCTGCTTAAACTCAAGGGCTACGTCTACACTGGCATGAATTTCCGGAAATGCTTAAAACGGAACAGTTTTCCATTATAAGTATTTCCGGAAAAAGAGCGTCTACATTGGCAGGATGCTTTTCGGAAAAGCCCTTTTTCCGGAAAAGCGTCCATGGCCAATGTAGACGCGCTTTTCCGCAAAAAAGCCCCGATCGTCATTTTCGCGATCGGGGCCTTTTTGCAGAAAAGACTACTGGGCTGTCTACACTGGCCCTTTTCTGGAACAGTTTTCCGGAAAAAGGACTTTTGCCCGAGCGGGAGCAGCATAGTTTTTCCGGAAAAGCAGCTGATTTCTTACAGTAGATCGTCAGTGCTTTTCCGGAAATTCAAGGGGCCAGTGTAGACAGCTCGCAGCTTATTCCGGAAAAGCAGCTGCTTTTCCGGAATAAGTGGCCCAGTGTAGACACAGCCAAGGGGTGCCAAAATACAAATTCACCCAGGGCACCATTTTCCCTAAGGCTGGCCCTGCCCAAGCTTTCTCACTATATCTGACCCAGGATTTGGAGCATGTAATGAAATGTGTATGAAATAATTTTCCTCTAAGTATTTTAAAACAAGGCATTTAAAAAATTAAAACTCCAATAAATAAGATAATCCAAATCCTGCTCTCAGATATTCATTTAGAAATAATTAACTATAATTAGAAAAAAATGAAACCTAAGGCATTAAGTGACCCTTAGGACAATTTCAGCAAGATCCAATTGATGAAGTGGCCAGTGGCCAACTGAAAAAAGAGCAGTTGCTAGTTTCCAGGATACTCTGCAATTGTTAAGGCAGGTAACAGTGCATTCATTACTACATATACAGGGCTGGGAAGGTATGATGCAGGAGAAATTAACATGTGTAAGAAAGTAATATAAAGAAACAGAAGCGACAAAACCCAAAGTGTAAATATTTTCTAAATGAACATGAAGAGCAATGAAGTAGCATCAGATGCACTAATTCCAACCCAGTTCTTCCACCCTCCTGAATGTTTAATCTGATCTCTTAGAGTTATTCGTCAGTCACCACAATATGGTGTTTCTGAAATTAATTCAGAATTTTAGTTTTAGCATTTTCCTGTGCCAAAGCCTTAAACAAAAAAGCCTCAATTATTAAATATACATTGGTTCATTTGTACAGTCAACATTTTGGTATGCAGATATACTTGGCAACCATAATTGTGACTAGACAGCAGCAAATAAGTTTATAGACACAAAGGCCAATGACTCAAGACTGATATGTACACTTTGGACCTCTGAGTTGTAGGCTACTGCATTTCTAAAGGGTCAGTGACCAAAAACCACATAAAACAATAGAAATAAAATAAATTAAATCTCATACATAGGGAATCAGTTAACACAATAATCTTGTGTTAGATATAAAAAAAATGAATAAACCAATCCAAGAAAAGTAGGTTACGCTTGTTCAGGAGAAAGCCTTCATCAGGTTTGACAGTTGATGTCTTCAGTTAATTAATTTTAAACATGTCAGATCTTCTCCCTTTTTTTTTAGTAAAGCAAATTGTTTTTATATTGCATAATTGTAACAGGGTTCTTGGAGGGCCTGGTAACCTAGTGGCTGGTACCCACCCAGTAGTTGTGGCAGTGGAAGAGGAGCCAAGGCCTGCCTCCTCCACCAGGATTCAGCCCAGGGCCCTAGCAGAGGCAGTGTTTGTCCCCTCTATGTTTCTCCCTCTGCTTCTGGTCCCAAACAAGGTAAAAGAAAAAGAAACCAAACCATCAGCCCCAGGCACACTCAGCATATAGCCCTGTTCCTCAGGGAGGCTTCTCTAGCCCCTTTCCCAAGGACCCACCTCCCACTTCTGAGCTGGGTGGCTTCTTTCCTAACTCTATCTGCAGTTCAATATGCTCTGCAGGGCCAGAGGGACAGGACTAACTTGATCTAGTTTTGTGCTGTTTACCCCGTCACAATTATATATTTAGAACTTTTATTGTTTTGAAAGGTAAGTACTAGCATTACAGTATCTCTTCCTTTCTCTTTATCTCACAACTAAGTTTGCACATTTCTTTATACAGGAATCCTCCAGTGATGGTTTATTTAAACCTCAGGGCTATGTCTACACTGCAGGCTTTTTGAGCAAGAACGAATATTCTTGCATGAAAACTTGCGGAGCGTCTACACTGCACACACGTTCTTGCACAAGTAAATTTACAGTAAAGCATCAGAACAGAGGGCTTCTTGCACAAGAGTTATTCCTTTCCCCATGAGGAATAAGCCTTCTTGTGCAAGAAGGCAGTGTGGATGGGCAACAGGGGTTTCTTGCACAAGAAACCCCTATGGCTAAAATGGCCAACAGAGCTTTCTTGTGCAAGAGAGCGTCCACACTGCCATGGACACTCTTGCGCAAAAGCACATCTCTTGTGCAAAAGCACATGGCAGTGTGGACGCGCTCTTGCGCAAGACCTTTTGCACAAGAACTCTTGCGCAAAACGGTTCTTGAGCAAGAAGCCTGCAGTGTAGACGTAGCCCAGGAGTTTATCATTTAAGTGTTTAACCTCTCTATAATAGTAAGTAATAGAATGAGATATTAGGGCCTTTGATTAAATGCTGATGGTGTGTTTTGGAGTATTAATTACCTCTTTCTTTGTAATGCCAAATACCCATTGTGACAAAAGGGTTCAAAAGACACTTGGTAGATTTTCACTTAGGGAAAATGTGGTTGCTCCTTTTTAATAGTCAAAGATTTTGTGTTAGCTGTGTCCTGCAAAACACTATGTATATGAAGCACTTATAATTGTATCAGAATTAAATCACTGATTATCATAATTAAGGTAAGTACTACCCTTTAAAAAACTCCGAAAATGATAAATCATTCTCTAAGTTCATAG